>CM060902.1:504271600-506771600 GCA_030737815.1 Allium fistulosum | reverse complement strand
GGGTTTGATCGAAGCAAGGAGGGATTCGACTCGAAGTAAAATCAAGTTGTCTCGGGTAGTTTTAGTAACTAAAGTTAAAGCCTGACAGTGTTTGTAAATTTAAATTGAGTTTTAAACTTTGAAAACAGGATTTAAATCCAGTTTTAAATCAAGTTTTCATTCGAGTTCAAGTTATAATTTGTATCCTAGAATTTGAGATAAATAAAGTTTATAAAAATAAAGATTTTAACAAATTTAAATGTTTAAAGAATAATTTAAAAAAGGTTTGAATAAATGAATTTGTTTAAAAATCTTATAAACTTCTTTTATAAATGTTAAGTGTTTTTCTTAACATTTGAATTTAAAAAGATTTTGTATATTAAAAGTTAAATTGTAATTATTTTAAATCTTTGATTTAAGATAAATTAAAAGAAAGATTTTAAAGTAAATGTTTTAAAGTCTTTGTTAATAATAATAATTAAAGTAGTTAAAGGTAAATACTTTATTTTAGATAGTAATTAAGATTTAATGATATAGGAGTCATTAAATTAATAAAGTAATTTAAGAATAATTTAATAATTTAATTAATTAATGGTTTAGTGATAATTAATTAAATAATTAGGATTATAAGTTAATTAATTAAGTGTTAATTAATTTGGGATTTAGGATCATTTGTTTAATTAAGTATGAGTTATTAATAAATGATTAGACAAATAAATTAATATTGGTTAAGTATAAATTACTTAATGAAAGTAATTAAAGTAAATTAATTACTGAAGGTAATTAATTAAATAAATTTGATAAGTTTAAATTAATTAGTTAAATTAATTTAAGATAATGATTTGGAAATTTGATAATTACTTAAATGTAATTAGTGAAAGTATAATTACTTAGGAAAGTAATTAAAGGTAATTACTGGATGTAATTAACTAAAGATGATTTAATAATAAAAGTAATTTGAGTTAATTACTTATGAATAATAAATCAAGGGATTAATTAAAGGATAATTAATTAATGAGAAATTAATTTCTGGAAGAAGTAATTAAGGGAAGTTAATTACTAAATGAGATTAATCAAAGGTGATTAATAAATGTAGTTTAATTAAGAATTAATTATTAAATATAGTTAATTTAAATGATGTAATTAAGGATTGATTAATTAAGATTAGTTAAAAAAATAATAAGTGATTAAAGTAATTAATTAATTGTAACGTCCCGAAAATTTTCGACTTTCGAAAATTCAACATCGATACTCACTTTATCGACTGCTGATGTAATATCCCGGAAATTTTAACAATATCAATTTAATAATCTGTTAAATAATTAAATTGATATGGATAATCTTTGATAATAAGATTTGAATTTAATTTAATAATCTGATTAAATTAGTATTTAATTGATGATTTTATCTTTTAAAAGTTAATAAGATATTTTCTATTTGAATATATATATTTATTTATATATATTGTAAATAGAAGCTTTGGTAAATTGGAAATTTATATTTAATTTAATCTGGACTTTTCAAAGATATTTAAATAAGTAATTTTATAGTTTTAAAATACTTTAAGAAAATATTTAATTGGTTTAAGATATTTTTACTTAAGCTTAAAATAAGTAAGATTAACAAAAATGGTTTGTTTTATTTCTTTTTAAAATATCACTTGATAATATAATCTTATATAAATTATTTAAAATCAAATATGTTAATTTCAAATAATAAGTATAATGTATTATTTTTAATATGTATGAATTTTAAAGATGTTGGAATTGTTATTTAATTGAATAAATAGTTATATATGTATATATATATATATAACTTAACTTTTTAAATTGAATCTTATGATTTAATTTAATTTGAACTTGAATTTAAGCTTTGAAATTCAAAAGGATAAATATTTAAATTGTTTTGGATTTTAGAATATTTGTATAAACTTTTATTTTAAAAATATAATTAGTTTGTTTTATTAAAAGGGTAATTTATATATATAGATAAGTATTTATTAAATAAGAAAAAGGTTTAATTTACTTTTAAAATAAATAAAAATAAGCAAAAATACAAATGTCATCATATTAAGCTTCATTGTTAACATGTGTATTTAAATAACAATTGTAAAGGACAAGTGTTCATATCTAATCCTTTGTTAAAATTTAAATAGCAAATCTTTGAGACAAGTGTCCTAATCAATTTCATTTTTCTTTTATTTTATAAAATCAAAATTTACTTACATATATACATTTGCCTATCTTCACTTCATTCTTTCTAATTTCTTTTCAAAACCAAGAGAACTCAGATTTTCTCTAGTCTAAAATCTGAGATCAAAATCTGAAAATCAGTAATTCAAACTCCTCACAAAAAAAAAAAAACCAGATTCACAACCTATAAACTCATCCTTCAAATTCAAGAGAAATCAATCCCTGTAATCTCAGTTTTTAAATACCAAAACAAGGCCAGTCTGCATTCATTTTCAATCTGGAATCATCTCAAACCTGCTTGCATTCATCTCTTCAACTCTGGAAACCAGCATGCATGTGGTTCAAAGCAGTTTTAAGCTCAACAACTAAAGTTTAGAATCAAATTAAAAGAAGCATGCAAGTTTCTCAGTTTCAAGTTTTTAAAATGCAAAAGCTATTTTCAAAAATGAAGGCTCTGTCTTCTTCAAAAATAAGGTGAGTAACAACTTTTATCTTAACTAACTTAAGTAAATATAGTTGTTTGATTTTCTTGTGATAATCATGTTTGGAATGTTGGATTCTCTGTAATATGTATGGTTTTAAATGCATGTATGGTTGAATATGTTGCCTGTACTTCTCTGTTTTGTTTTCCTGTGAATAACATTTTGTATGCATGGTTGATATATTTGTAATTCCCTTGTTCACAGTTTCAAGCTCTAGTTTTGATTCAAAATTTATTCTCTCCTTGTCTAATCTCTATTAGAACTTAGGCTTTGAACAAGATTTATTTGTTTCATTTTAAAACTAAAGTTTTAAGGGTGATGTAGTTTAAAATAAATATGAAATTTCTCTGGAAAACCAAAAACAAATCAGTGCATGTATATATAAGTGAAATTTCAAACTAGGTAATTCATAAATCCAGGATTTTAAATTGAGTATCTAAGCTATAACATGATTTTTAACATTTAAATCATAACTTTTAGTTTAGAATTAAAAGAGCAGTTCTGGTTTTAACAGAAAATGGGTTTTTGGTTAGAACTGTTAATCTAGGAGGATTGATTGACCAATATTATGTCTGGTAATAGTGGAATGATCGAGGAGTAAGGGAAAATTTCTAGAATTTAAATTAAGGAAGTGGGGTAGAAATAATTTAGGTTTTAAATTTTTAAACCTAGTTTTAACTAGGTTAAGAAAATCAATCACCACAGTTTCGTTGATGGATCGAGTGTTCCAAGTTTTTGGGAAATGGAAGTTTAGATATAGACGAAGGTATGGCCAGAGAATTAGCTTCTCTGATGGTCGGAATCGCGAGTACGAACTATGTTGACAGGCTTTGGAAATGTTGTCTGTTCCTGGTTTTGGATTTAGGCTCGATTTTTAATTCGTCTTAGTTTCGATGTTCGAGTGATCGTAGTTTGGTGGGTGGATGATCGCCGACGTGTTGGAATCGTCATCGATGATCGGAGCTCTGGCAATGAGGTGTGCACGTGTACGCGATCGAATATCTGGGTAAGTCTGGATTAACAGAGGAGTGGAGCTCGCGTTTTCTCGGGTTGTTTCGAGTAATGTTCGAAGATTTTAGATAGGCGACTCGAAGTATTTGTAAAGAGAGCTCGGGTGTGTTGGACTCAAGTGACAGGGGAGGATACTCGAGTTTCTTGAGTTTTTCTGCGGATGAGACTCGAAGTAATTAGAGCTGCGACTCGAAGTAATTTATGGTGAGTTCGAGTGAAATTGTGTTGCCAGGATTTTTATACCTGTCAGTTTAAAATTTAAACTGAATTTAAATTATGAAGAATTATAAAGACAGGAATTGAAATCAAGTTTTATTATAGGGAGTCAAGTTTAGTTGAATTTTAGATTTGGATATAAATAAGTTTTATAAATTTAAATGTTTTAAATAGGTTTAAATGTTAGTTATATTTAAATGTTTTTAAATTGGTATTTAAACTTTGTTTAAAACAAATTAGTATTCATTTTAAATCTAGAATTTAAAATGAAATTTTAAAGTTAAATTTGAAATGGATGTTTTTCAAATGTATTTAAGAATGATAATTTAACCTTTGATAAGAAAAAGTTTATCTTAAAGTAATTAGAGATTTGTGTTCATTAAATTATAAGGAAATTTAATGGATAATTTATTTATTTGATTAATTAATCATTTGGATTAATTAATAGATACTTAAAGGTTTAAACAAATTAATTAATAATTAAGATTAATTAATTAGGAATAATAAATTTATAATTAAGGATTATAAATTAGAGTATTAATAAATGGTTAAGAATTAATTAGTAAAGTAATTGAAGAGTAATTAAGTTATGGTTAACACTTAATTAATTAAAAAATTAGAGATTAATTAATTGGTTATTAAGATTTATTAATTTAAAATTTATAATAATTAATCTAAGTTAATTACTTAAGAAAAGTAATTAAATAATTGTTAATGAAGGTCATTAACTATGGATTATTAAATAATTAATTTATGTAATTAATTTTAATAATTAATTAGATTAATTAATTTAAAGGTAATCATTTGTGAAATTGTTTAAATGGAATTACTTAATGGAAGTAATTAAGAATTAATTACTTATTGTAATTAATTGAAGTTAATTTGATTAGTTAAGATTAATTAATTAAGTTTAATTAATTTAGAATAATCAAAAGTTGATTTGATAAATAATTACTTAATGTAATCATTAAGGTAAGATTATTTAGGGGAGTAAATAATAAGATAATTACTGGAAGTAATTAGTTGAATAAATGATTTTATTAATAGAAGTAATTTGAGTTAATTACTTTGAATAAATTAATCAAGGGATTAATTAAGGAATTAATTAAGGAGTAATTAATTTAGTTAATGAAAGTAATTAAGGGGAGTTAATTACTAGATGAGATTAATCAAGGTGATTAATAAATGTTGTTTAAATAAAAGTTAATTACTTAATGTAATTAATTTAATTAAGTAATTAATTATTAAGTGGTAATTAAGGATCATTAATTAATATAATTAATGATGTAATTAAGAATTGATTAATTAAGTAATAATTAATAAATGAAGTGATTAATCAATGAAATTAATTAAGAATTAATGTAATTAATTATAGTTGATTAACTTAATTAATTTTAGTTAATTAATTAATGAAGTAATTAAAGGTTAATTACAATAAGTGGTTAAGGATAATTAATTTAAGTAATTAATTGAGAATAAATTACTTGAATGTAATCAAAGGACAATTAATCAAGATGATTAATTGAAATGAATTATTAGAGGATAATTAATTAATTGATTGTAATTAATTAATGGTTAAGTAAGATGGATTTATAAAATGAAGTAATTAATTTAATTCAATTTAAATTAAATTAAGATGATATAAATCATTACTTATGAATGGGTGTTAGTATTGGATACTTGACATTGATTGATATCTCTGATGAGATATATGCTGTATGATATGGATGTTAGTTGAATTGTATGGACTATCTGATAATGTTGATTATCTGTGTGAATTATCTTCTATGTGTATAAAGATAATTGAATTAAATTGTTTTAACCTTTAAAACAACTTGGCCTTAAAAGATACGTTTTGGATTTCGATGAGACCGGGATCGGGTTTCCGTATACCGGATTTCCAGGTCTGGAGACCCGAATACCACATCGATCCAAATTAACGATAGGTCGTGAATCAAGTGAAGATGAAGATTCAGAGTGCAAGGGTTATTGTCGTTAACTCTGAGGGTGATTCCAAAACGAGTGTAACGAGATAATGCCTTCGGTTTCGTTCGAACCCGGAACGAACTTATATGGATTGAATGCTTTCAGAACATCGTCAGGTGGACGATGAGCATTCTAAGTGATGTGTTCTTTTCTAAGGTAATCGTGACCTCAAGCCTCACAAACCGGGAATGGCTAAAACAGGGGAGGTGCAGCAAGGTTAGTGGGTAGCACCCAAGTAGGACAAGATTACCTCTGTCTAGATGTCCCTTTCTATTTTCGACTTAGTGGTGCGGTTGCTGATCCCAACCGTGAGGTATCTTGTGCGGGAATTATCCAGTAAGGGATGTTCCGGCCTTATGTTGCAGGGGATTGGGAGTGATCCTCGGTACGGTGATCTAGGCCACGTACTGTGACGGGCGGTACCCCGGTAGCCCTGCCATTGTATGGAAATCCAACTTCCAATAAGTGATAACGGACTTGATTGTATACATATGTATGCTGGAATTTAATGAATGTAACAATTTCGGCTATTTCATATTTATTTGAAAACCCTAGACCTATTATAATACAATCGAATTTCCTATCAAATGTTTTGGTTAGCGTAAGGTAAAAACTTACCCATATTTATTGGTGGGGAGTCTTACGTGATACCTTTTCTTTCAAAAAGGTTTTGAAGTTAAACAAGTTTAACCTGTTACTCACACCAGACCCATGTCTGACCCAAGTTGTTTATTTCTGTTTTATAAACTCTTGGGTACTCAAATTTTTACGAGTAGCCAAGGGATTCAGGTTAGCCTTAACGAATTGTGGAGGAGCAATGGAGCAGGAGGCTTCAGCGTTGTAGATATAGTTAGTAGTTTCCGCTGTGTTGATCTTTGTATTGATCTGTATTATGTTGAGATGTAATAACTAGACAGATGTTTATAACTGTCTAGTATGTGATGTGTAATCTGTGTAACTCTGATAGATGATGTATATGATACTATGTAATATTTATGTGATATAATATATTTTGTTCGTTTCCGCTGTGAGTATTTGTGTTTGTTTCTTTTCTCTTCCTCTCTTTTCTACTTCTCACCCCTTTCTTTCTTACTGTCGATGCGATTTTCCGGGAGTGGAAAGTCGGGTCGTCACACGTGGTATCAGAGCTTAGGTTGGCGATAACCTTGGCTCTGGTGGAAATTTTGAGAGTATTAATAGATATGAGCGTGTATTTGTTAGTGAATATAAAATTGTTTTATATTGTGTTGATTGGTTTATTGAGTAGTTTATGGATTCTGGTCAATGTGTGGGACGCCACAACATTGATAGGGATCTCTAAACACTTGTATAGAACAATTCGACACAATATTGTTTTAAAGAGGTAAATGAAATAATTTTACCCAGAAATAATTTCTATATAAAAAGTATCATTTTAAATATATATATATTTCTACCTATTTGTTGGGTTACCTGTTCGGGTTTTCCAATATAGGATATAAAGGTAGATAGGGTAGTAGTATGTGTAACACGACTACCAATGGTTGGAGTCTGAGTATTGAGGTTGGAAGTGTATCTGTCGAGAATGTAGACCTAATACTGTCTCGAGTAAGCTTTGCTATGGTGAAGGATTTCATCGATCTCTGAAGGAAACCTTTTAAAGGTTCGGAGTTTATCTTTGAAGTGTGGATGAGTAGAGTTGGATCTGTCAATGAGGCAGAAGCAAGTGATGGTACCTTGATACCTCAGGTAATAGTAACTGTATGATGAGATACAGTGACGATGGATGTTCCCGAAGATGTTTTCTTTGGAACAAGATTAAGGAAGTGTGTCTGTTTCGGTAGTGTGGCTGAGTTCAGCACAGTGTTTCTGTTGGTTTGGAGTTCGAGTTTCTCAAAGAGCTTTGGATAGGAGCATCAGTGTCAGCAGTGCTACTCGAAGTGTTCTGTGATGGCAAGAAGTTTTCTGGCTGAGCAGTTTTTCTGAAGGTGAAGTTCAGAAGCAGTAAGAGTAAATCCATTTCTTCGATGGATTGGATAGTTAAGTATGAGCTGTTCGGATTGTGTAAAGAGGAACAGTTTTTCTTTGGAAATAGGTTGGGTTGATCGCAAAAGTGACTTGTGATTGCTGAGTGTTCTCTTGGGTTGTCAGAGTTTTTCTGATGTTTTCAGGGAAGTCAGAAGTTTGTCCGCATCTGGAGGTTGAGTTTTCGTATCGACTGGATTCCAGGAGTGATACCGGTGGTTCAGTCTAGTGGAAGGATGTTTCCTAGAGATAGAGTTGGTGAAGCAGCTCAAGTTTTGCTGGAGTATCTGAATTTTATTTATGGATCAGTGAACCTTATTTCTAGAAGTGAGTTGTCCAGTCTGTGCTTGTGTTCTACCTCAGATCAGAGTTGAGCAGCGAAAGCAGTTTGGAGTGTATCTCTGGATGGGAGAAGTAAGTTTGGAATCTACTGATAGTTGTGAAGTAGAGTTATGTGTGGATCTCGTTTGTGTTCTGATTTGGATAAGTAATTGGTCTACTTGGTTGAATTGTCAGTTTGGATAACTGGAATTCAGAGTTTTACGTATCTCTAAGGGAATACGTATTTGATCTATCTCTGGTTGTAGAATCTGCAGTTTTGGAAGTTTGGTAGTTGAGTCAGACTCGTCTGTAGTCTGATAACCTGATTAGTTCTGTAGATATAGATGTGTAGGAGATCTATAGCTTAGTAGTTTAGGTTGTTTGTAGAGCGAGTATCCCGGTATATATATATACTTGGGGAAACTCGAGGAATTTTATCTAGAATTTTGTCTGGATAGTTAGAATTGATTGTTTGGATGTTTGGTTGCTATGGTTGTTAGCATATGGATGATAATATATGCTTATGATTTAAAATTAAAATCTTTAATAAGATTATTAAATTACCTTTGTTTAAATTTCGGGGACGAAATTATTTTAAGGGGGGAGGAATGTAATATCCCGGAAATTTTAACAATATCAATTTAATAATCTGTTAAATAATTAAATTGATATGGATAATCTTTGATAATAAGATTTGAATTTAATTTAATAATCTGATTAAATTAGTATTTAATTGATGATTTTATCTTTTAAAAGTTAATAAGATATTTTCTATTTGAATATATATATTTATTTATATATATTGTAAATAGAAGCTTTGGTAAATTGGAAATTTATATTTAATTTAATCTGGACTTTTCAAAGATATTTAAATAAGTAATTTTATAGTTTTAATATACTTTAAGAAAATATTTAATTGGTTTAAGATATTTTTACTTAAGCTTAAAATAAGTAAGATTAACAAAAATGGTTTGTTTTATTTCTTTTTAAAATATCACTTGATAATATAATCTTATATAAATTATTTAAAATCAAATATGTTAATTTCAAATAATAAGTATAATGTATTATTCTTAATATGTATGGATTTTAAAGATGTTGGAATTGTTATTTAATTGAATAAATAGTTATATATGTATATATATATATAACTTAACTTTTTAAATTGAATCTTATGATTTAATTTAATTTGAACTTGAATTTAAGCTTTGAAATTCAAAAGGATAAATATTTAAATTGTTTTGGATTTTAGAATATTTGTATAAACTTTTATTTTAAAAATATAATTAGTTTGTTTTATTAAAAGGGTAATTTATATATATAGATAAGTATTTATTAAATAAGAAAAAGGTTTAATTTACTTTTAAAATAAATAAAAATAAGCAAAAATACAAATGTCATCATATTAAGCTTCATTGTTAACATGTGTATTTAAATAACAATTGTAAAGGACAAGTGTTCATATCTAATCCTTTGTTAAAATTTAAATAGCAAATCTTTGAGACAAGTGTCCTAATCAATTTCATTTTTCTTTTATTTTATAAAATCAAAATTTACTTACATATATACATTTGCCTATCTTCACTTCATTCTTTCTAATTTCTTTTCAAAACCAAGAGAACTCAGATTTTCTCTAGTCTAAAATCTGAGATCAAAATCTGAAAATCAGTAATTCAAACTCCTCACAAAAAAAAAAAAAAACCAGATTCACAACCTATAAACTCATCCTTCAAATTCAAGAGAAATCAATCCCTGTAATCTCAGTTTTTAAATACCAAAACAAGGCCAGTCTGCATTCATTTTCAATCTGGAATCATCTCAAACCTGCTTGCATTCATCTCTTCAACTCTGGAAACCAGCATGCATGTGGTTCAAAGCAGTTTTAAGCTCAACAACTAAAGTTTAGAATCAAATTAAAAGAAGCATGCAAGTTTCTCAGTTTCAAGTTTTTAAAATGCAAAAGCTATTTTCAAAAATGAAGGCTCTGTCTTCTTCAAAAATAAGGTAAGTAACAACTTTTATCTTAACTAACTTAAGTAAATATAGTTGTTTGATTTTCTTGTGATAATCATGTTTGGAATGTTGGATTCTCTGTAATATGTATGGTTTTAAATGCATGTATGGTTGAATATGTTGCCTGTACTTCTCTGTTTTGTTTTCCTGTGAATAACATTTTGTATGCATGGTTGATATATTTGTAATTCCCTTGTTCACAGTTTCAAGCTCTAGTTTTGATTCAAAATTTATTCTCTCCTTGTCTAATCTCTATTAGAACTTAGGCTTTGAACAAGATTTATTTGTTTCATTTTAAAACTAAAGTTTTAAGGGTGATGTAGTTTAAAATAAATATGAAATTTCTCTGGAAAACCAAAAACAAATCAGTGCATGTATATATAAGTGAAATTTCAAACTAGGTAATTCATAAATCCAGGATTTTAAATTGAGTATCTAAGCTATAACATGATTTTTAACATTTAAATCATAACTTTTAGTTTAGAATTAAAAGAGCAGTTCTGGTTTTAACAGAAAATGGGTTTTTGGTTAGAACTGTTAATCTAGGAGGATTGATTGACCAATATTATGTCTGGTAATAGTGGAATGATCGAGGAGTAAGGGAAAATTTCTAGAATTTAAATTAAGGAAGTGGGGTAGAAATAATTTAGGTTTTAAATTTTTAAACCTAGTTTTAACTAGGTTAAGAAAATCAATCACCACAGTTTCGTTGATGGATCGAGTGTTCCAAGTTTTTGGGAAATGGAAGTTTAGATATAGACGAAGGTATGGCCAGAGAATTAGCTTCTCTGATGGTCGGAATCGCGAGTACGAACTATGTTGACAGGCTTTGGAAATGTTGTCTGTTCCTGGTTTTGGATTTAGGCTCGATTTTTAATTCGTCTTAGTTTCGATGTTCGAGTGATCGTAGTTTGGTGGGTGGATGATCGCCGACGTGTTGGAATCGTCATCGATGATCGGAGCTCTGGCAATGAGGTGTGCACGTGTACGCGATCGAATATCTGGGTAAGTCTGGATTAACAAAGGAGTGGAGCTCGCGTTTTCTCGGGTTGTTTCGAGTAATGTTCGAAGATTTTAGATAGGCGACTCGAAGTATTTGTAAAGAGAGCTCGGGTGTGTTGGACTCAAGTGACAGGGGAGGATACTCGAGTTTCTTGAGTTTTTCTGCGGATGAGACTCGAAGTAATTAGAGCTGCGACTCGAAGTAATTTATGGTGAGTTCGAGTGAAATTGTGTTGCCAGGATTTTTATACCTGTCAGTTTAAAATTTAAACTGAATTTAAATTATGAAGAATTATAAAGACAGGAATTGAAATCAAGTTTTATTATAGGGAGTCAAGTTTAGTTGAATTTTAGATTTGGATATAAATAAGTTTTATAAATTTAAATGTTTTAAATAGGTTTAAATGTTAGTTATATTTAAATGTTTTTAAATTGGTATTTAAACTTTGTTTAAAACAAATTAGTATTCATTTTAAATCTAGAATTTAAAATGAAATTTTAAAGTTAAATTTGAAATGGATGTTTTTCAAATGTATTTAAGAATGATAATTTAACCTTTGATAAGAAAAAGTTTATCTTAAAGTAATTAGAGATTTGTGTTCATTAAATTATAAGGAAATTTAATGGATAATTTATTTATTTGATTAATTAATCATTTGGATTAATTAATAGATACTTAAAGGTTTAAACAAATTAATTAATAATTAAGATTAATTAATTAGGAATAATAAATTTATAATTAAGGATTATAAATTAGAGTATTAATAAATGGTTAAGAATTAATTAGTAAAGTAATTGAAGAGTAATTAAGTTATGGTTAACACTTAATTAATTAAAAAATTAGAGATTAATTAATTGGTTATTAAGATTTATTAATTTAAAATTTATAATAATTAATCTAAGTTAATTACTTAAGAAAAGTAATTAAATAATTGTTAATGAAGGTCATTAACTATGGATTATTAAATAATTAATTTATGTAATTAATTTTAATAATTAATTAGATTAATTAATTTAAAGGTAATCATTTGTGAAATTGTTTAAATGGAATTACTTAATGGAAGTAATTAAGAATTAATTACTTATTATAATTAATTGAAGTTAATTTGATTAGTTAAGATTAATTAATTAAGTTTAATTAATTTAGAATAATCAAAAGTTGATTTGATAAATAATTACTTAATGTAATCATTAAGGTAAGATTATTTAGGGGAGTAAATAATAAGATAATTACTGGAAGTAATTAGTTGAATAAATGATTTTATTAATAGAAGTAATTTGAGTTAATTACTTTGAATAAATTAATCAAGGGATTAATTAAGGAATTAATTAAGGAGTAATTAATTTAGTTAATGAAAGTAATTAAGGGGAGTTAATTACTAGATGAGATTAATCAAGGTGATTAATAAATGTTGTTTAAATAAAAGTTAATTACTTAATGTAATTAATTTAATTAAGTAATTAATTATTAAGTGGTAATTAAGGATCATTAATTAATATAATTAATGATGTAATTAAGAATTGATTAATTAAGTAATAATTAATAAATGAAGTGATTAATCAATGAAATTAATTAAGAATTAATGTAATTAATTATAGTTGATTAACTTAATTAATTTTAGTTAATTAATTAATGAAGTAATTAAAGGTTAATTACAATAAGTGGTTAAGGATAATTAATTTAAGTAATTAATTGAGAATAAATTACTTGAATGTAATCAAAGGACAATTAATCAAGATGATTAATTGAAATGAATTATTAGAGGATAATTAATTAATTGATTGTAATTAATTAATGGTTAAGTAAGATGGATTTATAAAATGAAGTAATTAATTTAATTCAATTTAAATTAAATTAAGATGATATAAATCATTACTTATGAATGGGTGTTAGTATTGGATACTTGACATTGATTGATATCTCTGATGAGATATATGCTGTATGATATGGATGTTAGTTGAATTGTATGGACTATCTGATAATGTTGATTATCTGTGTGAATTATCTTCTATGTGTATAAAGATAATTGAATTAAATTGTTTTAACCTTTAAAACAACTTGGCCTTAAAAGATACGTTTTGGATTTCGATGAGACCGGGATCGGGTTTCCGTATACCGGATTTCCAGGTCTGGAGACCCGAATACCACATCGATCCAAATTAACGATAGGTCGTGAATCAAGTGAAGATGAAGATTCAGAGTGCAAGGGTTATTGTCGTTAACTCTGAGGGTGATTCCAAAACGAGTGTAACGAGATAATGCCTTCGGTTTCGTTCGAACCCGGAACGAACTTATATGGATTGAATGCTTTCAGAACATCGTCAGGTGGACGATGAGCATTCTAAGTGATGTGTTCTTTTCTAAGGTAATCGTGACCTCAAGCCTCACAAACCGGGAATGGCTAAAACAGGGGAGGTGCAGCAAGGTTAGTGGGTAGCACCCAAGTAGGACAAGATTACCTCTGTCTAGATGTCCCTTTCTATTTTCGACTTAGTGGTGCGGTTGCTGATCCCAACCGTGAGGTATCTTGTGCGGGAATTATCCAGTAAGGGATGTTCCGGCCTTGTGTTGCAGGGGATTGGGAGTGATCCTCGGTACGGTGATCTAGGCCACGTACTGTGACGGGCGGTACCCCGGTAGCCCTGCCATTGTATGGAAATCCAACTTCCAATAAGTGATAACGGACTTGATTGTATACATATGTATGCTGGAATTTAATGAATGTAACAATTTCGGCTATTTCATATTTATTTGAAAACCCTAGACCTATTATAATACAATCGAATTTCCTATCAAATGTTTTGGTTAGCGTAAGGTAAAAACTTACCCATATTTATTGGTGGGGAGTCTTACGTGATACCTTTTCTTTCAAAAAGGTTTTGAAGTTAAACAAGTTTAACCTGTTACTCACACCAGACCCATGTCTGACCCAAGTTGTTTATTTCTGTTTTATAAACTCTTGGGTACTCAAATTTTTACGAGTAGCCAAGGGATTCAGGTTAGCCTTAACGAATTGTGGAGGAGCAATGGAGCAGGAGGCTTCAGCGTTGTAGATATAGTTAGTAGTTTCCGCTGTGTTGATCTTTGTATTGATCTGTATTATGTTGAGATGTAATAACTAGACAGATGTTTATAACTGTCTAGTATGTGATGTGTAATCTGTGTAACTCTGATAGATGATGTATATGATACTATGTAATATTTATGTGATATAATATATTTTGTTCGTTTCCGCTGTGAGTATTTGTGTTTGTTTCTTTTCTCTTCCTCTCTTTTCTACTTCTCACCCCTTTCTTTCTTACTGTCGATGCGATTTTCCGGGAGTGGAAAGTCGGGTCGTCACAGCTGAGCCATCGAATGCCGGAAACCCGAAAAGTTATGGTTTTAAGAAAGAAGAAAAAGGTAGAAGAAGAAGATAGAAGAAAAAGAAAGAAGAACAACAACAGAACAAGAGCAGAAACAGAAAACAATATCAGAATCTCACATATCGCAGCGGAACAATATATAATAGATAAACACTAGTCTTTTAAAACAAAGAACCATATCAGTTTATACATACATCAATCATCAGAGTCAATATACAACAATGGACAGTTATATAAACTTGTCCTCATACAGAATACACAGTGGAATAAAATAATATCAGATACAAATACTACGTCTCGAACTCCAGCTTATCTCCAAGCTCCAGAATATCCAGAATACCCTGATAATATAACTCTAGGCTGCCCGTGTGGAAATTGGTGGGCACCCAGAGTTTAGAAGGGAACAATAAACTCCGAGTCAGTCATGGTGACTGGTGTGAGATCGTAAAACAGTTATTCTTTATAACAACAAAATAATTTTTAAAGTCAATTCGAAATGCTTTTGGAAAATGAAACTACCATAAGACCTCCCGCCACACACACAATGCAAACGCAGAATTGGAGGAGATTTCTTCTTATGATAGTCAAAGATGCTTACTACGCAAAATCAAATCATTTTTGATATTATTATTAGTGCATAGTGTAGAAATCATTTCGAAAGTATAATATTAATCTTAGCCAGCATAGGCATTCCGCACTTATGCCTACTATAGCTACTATGTTCAATAGCAGGTTACCGCCACATTCCATAGCAGGTAATACAACTAAAACCGTACAAGTCACGTATTGTTTCTTTGGATTTCCAACGAATGGTCAGGCTAAGGAACTTCCTATCCACGATGGGTACGTCCCTGGAATAGACAACCCGAGAACCTAACCGGATCTCTGCCAACACAAGGCCGGGTTACCTCTGCAAAAATAGGTAACTACTGACACGCGTATGCCATTCCCTGATCGTCACCGATCTTTCCCGAGGATCCCCGATTCACAACAAACCACATAGATAATAATAATGCAGTAACCACAGAGGTTAAGTATCTGGGCTCCATACCATGATACCACCTTTATCCAGAAGGAATGACATACACTAAGGGGCGCTACTCCCTAGAACCTTGCTGCATTCTTCCTGTTTCGACCATTTCCGGGGTGTGAGGCTCGACGAAGTCTCGTCCACAAAGCTACGCTTTCTACAAAAAGCCCTGCTTCGGGTCAAATAAAAATGATCAACCTATGATCACAAAGATATAAGATCAAACAAATGATCATATCACAAATGACCAAACACTGATCATTTCACAGCAACACTCAGTATGCCACGTTACCAAATTGGGATATATCGCTGATAAATTTCAACTACATAACCTCTGAGCTCGTACGTCTCAGAGAAGGGTGTTAAGCTAAGAGAATAAATTCTCCGCCACCAATAGAAATGTATTTGAAAGAAATCAGCTTTATATCTCAAATTGTAACGTCAGACACACAATCCATACAAGTCTGTTCCGGGATCGAACAGAACCGAAGGCACTTCTCACGAAGCCCTTGCAATTCCGGATAATTTCCAATCACGTCAGGACTTCCCGTCACTAAGGGTGATAAAACCTCTAAATCGAAGATCAGTCGATGTAGAGTAACTCGACGGTAATCCTTCCGTTTTCAAAAATATCTGGTCTTCAACACCGGTCTTCAAATGCAATTCATAACGACGTATCACATATTCGGAATGGGTTATACGACCCCATGGTCCTTTCCCGGTTAACCCGAATAGTGAGCGATTATTCAAAAATAAGTGTGGCATTCAAATTCATCCAATCACAACAAATACCATATTCAAGGTAATTATTGATAGTCGGTTATTTAACTATCAATAAAGATGCGCAACATCATCAGATTCCAAATAATTTTTCAAATTATTTTATCTTCCAAAAATATCTTTACTAGATATAAAATTTCCACACTTAACCATTTGAAAACAATTTCAAATCATTTTGCAAACTTCAAAAATAAATCAATATTTATTTTTTTAACAACTTCGCTTTCTTTTATAAATTCCGTATTGAATTTATACTTTCGAATATCTACTGACATTCGATTTTCAAATCGTTTTCAATATTCAATCTCAATTTATCTTTACAAGGATAAATTCTCAAAATGTTCATTTCATATTGGAAAAAGCAATTCCTTACTTATTTAATAATAAGTATTTCACAAATCTATTTATTTTCAACATTTGAAAATACTCAATATACTTAAATCAAATTAAGTATACAGTTCATTCTTTAAGGAAATCATAAATTTTAACATCTGTTTGAGTCAAAACGAATGTTGCGTAAAACATCGTTACGACGACTCGAAATCACTAGTATAGGGATTCAGAATTTAGATAGATGTGTAAATCCCAATACTATATAAAACATTTCCTTCCGGAAATCATTTACTATAACAACAGTGTTATAGTCCACCATTTCCTTAAATTTCTCGAAAACGTCTATTTCAACAAGAACTGTTGAAATCTATGTTTTCAATTCATAATACATTTTATAACATCTTTAAAATGTTTAACTTCATTTTTAATATCCCTTCTTCGAAAATAAGTCCATTTTCCTTAACAATATATTCACTGTCCCAAAATCGTGAATAAAATTCACTTAACCCAATTTCAATCATTTCTACACATTTATTTCAAAGATAATTCGCTATCCAAAATCGCGAATATATCTTCTTTAATAATCTCCTATATTTACTTTTTCAAATTCAATCTATTTCGAATTTATAAAACAACGTTTATAAATCCTATTTCTATTTTCTAACGACTTCAATTTAATAAATCTCCTTTATTACCAATTTGATCTATAAGTCTTTTTTAATGACCTATTCAATTCACAATTCAATTTTTCTACCACAATCCATATTATAAGTTAAATACTTATAATTTCATTTATTCAACAAAAATCATTTTCCATTTATAAGTTCACAATTTATAAATTTCATTTATTTATAAATTCTTAAAAATTCATTTCAACACTTATAAAAACTCGTTTTATAATACCAACATTTTTAATTTATAAAGTGTCGACTTTATAAACCTTTTAAATAAACCGTTTATAATATTTTTAAAAATCTCAACTTAAACCATTTTATAAATCAATCAACTGTTTATTCCAAAAATCACTTTTCGGTTAGATTTCACAAAGGTCTTGACTTTTATAACTTTAAAATTTGAACGTTTATTTATTTAAAATAAATCACTTCAAAAATTTAATAAAACGTATAATTTCAAAGATCACTTTAAAAACCCTTTTAAATTAAAAGTCGTTATTTTTAAAACTTGAATCCGATGATGCTACAGCATCAAACAATCAATCACAACAATCAAATATCATATATCATCATATGATAACAGAATATATCACAATATCTGTAAATAAATAAATACAGTTGAGGAATCCAGTTGGATCCCTCCAACCTGTTTCCCTGCATCCAAAGATGTTAGCACAATACCAATTCCGCTCTAGTACGGAATTATCGCGGTATAAAGGTTTTTTATAAATCCGCTTACTAACGGCGCAATAGGGTCTCATCCGCTATACGAGGCGGGAAATCATCAATCCAATATATACATATGCCAATATGTATATATTGCTATATATATAGATATATCCTATCATATCTAATAGCACATTCAATAGCAATCAAAACAAATCAATCAATAACTGCAATAATTCCACTTTAAATTTTGAGTGAGGAGATCTCACCGTGATTTTAATTCTGATTTCAGCGTTTATTCCGAATAAAATTAAACGCGCGTTTAATTTCACTCAAAATTTTCATTGACCCCGATCGCTTCCAATCCAGTTGCATCGCGAAGAGCTCGTCGAAACGGTTCCAACGCAAAAAATCTCGTCGAATTCCAACCTCGTATGAACAAGATATCAATTTTTAAAGTTTGTACACATTTAAAATATAGTAAATCAATATCTTCTTTATTTACAAAACCCTACACTGCATCATAGCCGTGAATTTCACTTGAAGAAATCTGGACCGTGGCCTCCCTTTCTTCTCCCCTCGTGAAATCACATTATCAGAAACCCAACGCACGCCGCCGTTTAACCCTAACACACGCGACCCCTACGATGCACGAAAACTCATCACACCATCACCATCAGGAAGCTCGTCTCCTACTCCATGCTCGGCCAGAGCACCATGAAGCTCGGCCTCATCTACATCTTGAAAAACGCGTATGAAAATACCCCCTTCAAGCTTGATTTGTCGTCAATCCACACAACCATATCCAATCATAGCCGTTGGATTGATGGAGGAGGATGTGCTCTACATCATTGCAGTTGTAAGTTTTGTGTGAAAGTTGATGGATTGAGATAGATCGGAGGGAAAACGAAAGAGGTTTCTGGCCTTTGGTTTCGTAAATGGCGGCCAGGCTGAAGAGAATGAATTAGGGTTTGATTATTAACGTTAGATATATACGTATATATATAATAATATTTAATTCATTTTAAAACGAATTTTCCAAACGATCTCCAAATCACACGTGCCGTCTGGCATTCGTAAGGTTTACCCCGCGTTCCGAACGCAATGGAACAGGTTTCGGAAGCTAATTCGGACATCTGTGCGAGATACGAAGCAAAACGATCGATTTAAAATTAAACCGATTAAATCGATTTCGAGACGTTTTAATTTGTACCGGACAAATGGTAAATCCAAAAATTACGAAATTTGAAATCTTACAATAATATCACATTACGGATCCGATGAAACTGGTTTCGTCGAAATCCGAGACCGTTTGAAAAATGACTATTTTAAACTCGACGATTTAAAATTAAAATGATATCGATGCGTTTCGAGCTGCCACGGTCAAATAATAACTTCGATTGCTACGAAAATTGAAATCCGATAATAACTAACTATTACGGATCCAATGGAACTGGTCTCGTTCAATTCTGAGACTGTTCGAAAATTGGCTATTTTTCAATCGATAATTTAATATTAAAATATTCAATTTTCACAGATTAACTCCCAATTCAATTCTGAAAGTTCTATAACCTTTCTATAACTCCAGTATGATTAAATAAAATTTTACAAATCATTTTCAATCATTTTAAACTCGATCTACAATTATCTCTGGAATTTCAATCGTTAAATTATCGATTTAATTATCAAATTAAATCCAATATCCTTTAAATAAATTGTTCGACTTATAAGTTCCACTTATTAATATTTAAAAATCAATTAAATATTCGAATTTTAATTATCAAAAATTCTGGGTCGTTACAAATTTCCCCCCTTAAAAGAATTTCGTCCTCGAAATTACCAAGTAAGGAAAAGATACAAAATCCGTTAACTTTCCAAAACAAACCGTTCAAATTAGATTTTCAAATCTGTTAAGTGTTTAACTTTTCCAAAATTCATAGTTAACTTCTCACAAAATCTTTACTAAGTTTTCAAATCATAACTTAGTTTTCAAAATTTTCAAATTTCTCTAAAATATTCTAACGCCTTAAATTTTCAGAAAATTTCGCCAGCGTCTCCTTTGCGCGGCTCGATCCGAAAAAAAATGACAGTGTATATATATCACAAATATACATCCCATCAAGTGATGAGGCATCCCGTAGGGAAAAAAGTGTAAAAGTACGATATTTAATCCGAGATATGTACCTTATTATATTTTTAGCGAGCGTATACGGCTAATATAGCGCGAAAGCGAGCTCCAAATGCGAAGCAACGCCATCCGCACCTACTAAACACTCAACAAACCATATGAGAACATGTAGATATGAAAATATAGTCAATATACATCATATAGCAACATAATACTACATATGTCAATATAGCAAATGCAACAAAACAACAAATGCAACCATCATCCAATAAACATTCAACAACTTTATAACCAAATCAATATAGATTCACTTCTTATTAACATTCATTGAATTGGTTTTCAATTTTAAATCATATTCGATTCATTTACATTGGATTTAATCAACATTCTCTTTCAATTCAATTAGTTTACATTCACTAATTCACATTCGTTCACTTCCAATTTGAATTTAATCACATAGCTTTCCAATTTGCTAATTCAATTTCATTAATACTTAATGAATTTTTTATACACAATCAACTAACAATCAAATAACAACCAATGTATATTCAACACAACCAAATTATAAATTTTACATTCGATTTGGTTCAACACTTTTAAATTAAATTGACTTCCATTCAATTTATTTAATTTCTCAACTTCATTGGCTTTTAATGAATTAACACTTATATTCATTATTTCATATCAATACTTCACATTAGATTGATTAACATCCAATCCATTTATTCAATTCAATTGCTAATTCATTTAACAAATAAAGTTGAATTTCATTTATATAACTCAAGTTCACATTCATTTAATAAATTCACTTTATTAATTTCTTTTGATATCAAAATAAACTTCACTTCAACATCACTTAAGTTATTTTCCATTTCAAACATCATTTGTTCAACTTAACTTAAGTTTCCACTTATAAATCCAAATTCAAATTTTAATCCTATTTAACTTTTACCAAGGTCAAATTTCTTCACTTATTCAAAATTCACATTAAATCCAGATTTCATATTCCACAATTTCAACTTAGATTTAATTGATTCACTTATACTTACTTTAATTTAACTTCATCCTTTAAGTTAAATTTATTCTATCAGAATTTAAATTATATAAGTTATCAATTCATTCAATTCCAGAATCTTTTCAATCTTTCAAAACTATTTTGAAATCTGTTCAAATTTATCTTTTGAATTCCCAAAACAAAATCCAAATTTTTCCAATCAACTTTTATTTAAAATATTCTGGCAGCAATTCCTCTTTTGGAAACCCGAAAATGAATTCTAATGATGTGGCCATCATCATCAGGATTATTTTCCAGCGACCTGAAAAGAGTTTAGAGCTTTCATCACTCTAAAACATTTTTCCAAAATATCAAATCCTTTCAAAACACTTCTCTGGAATTTTATTTCAGATTATAAATCACAATTACAAATCTTTTACTTATATAACTTCACTTTATATATATAAGATTATTCCACAATTGTAAATCATATTAATTATAACTTCATCTTTTATAATTCATTGGTTTATACAATTTACTCTTTCACAATTGTTGTTTTAATTCAACTTATTCAAACAACTTAACAATCAATTCATATACACTTTAATAATTCTGAAAAATTATTTCTTTATATACAAAATATAATCAAGGTAAAATTATTTCATTTACCCAATTTAAAACAATACTGTGCCGAATTGTTCTATATAAGTGTTTAGAGATCCCTATCGATAGAGTTGTACGGACAATACCGACCAGAATCCATATACCACTCAACAAACCAATCATCATAATATAAAACAATTTTATATTAACTAACAAATACGCGCTCGTATCTATTATTACACTCAACTCATTCTAGAGTACTACTGACTCTATCTCTAATGAGTAACACCCAACAGAGCAGGGTTGTCGCTTAACCATATGCTCTGATACCACTTGTAACGTCCCGAAAATTTTCGACTTTCGAAAATTCAACATCGATACTCACTTTATCGACTGCTGAGCCATCGAATGCCGGAAACCCGAAAAGTTATGGTTTTAAGAAAGAAGAAAAAGGTAGAAGAAGAAGATAGAAGAAAAAGAAAGAAGAACAACAACAGAACAAGAGCAGAAACAGAAAACAATATCAGAATCTCACATATCGCAGCGGAACAATATATAATAGATAAACACTAGTCTTTTAAAACAAAGAACCATATCAGTTTATACATACATCAATCATCAGAGTCAATATACAACAATGGACAGTTATATAAACTTGTCCTCATACAGAATACACAGCGGAATAAAATAATATCAGATACAAATACTACGTCTCGAACTCCAGCTTATCTCCAAGCTCCAGAATACCCTGATAATATAACTCTAGGCTGCCCGTGTGGAAATTGGTGGGCACCCAGAGTTTAGAAGGGAACAATAAACTCCGAGTCAGTCATGGTGACTGGTGTGAGATCGTAAAACAGTTATTCTTTATAACAACAAAAAAAATTTTAAAGTCAATTCGAAATGCTTTTGGAAAATGAAACTACCATAAGACCTCCCGCCACACACACAATGCAAACGCAGAATTGGAGGAGATTTCTTCTTATGATAGTCAAAGATGCTTACTACGCAAAATCAAATCATTTTTGATATTATTATTAGTGCATAGTGTAGAAATCATTTCGAAAGTATAATATTAATCTTAGCCAGCATAGGCATTCCGCACTTATGCCTACTATAGCTACTATGTTCAATAGCAGGTTACCGCCACATTCCATAGCAGGTAATACAACTAAAACCGTACAAGTCACGTATTGTTTCTTTGGATTTCCAACGAATGGTCAGGCTAAGGAACTTCCTATCCACGATGGGTACGTCCCTGGAATAGACGACCCGAGAACCTAACCGGATCTCTGCCAACACAAGGCCGGGTTACCTCTGCAAAAATAGGTAACTACTGACACGCGTATGCCATTCCCCGATCGTCACCGATCTTTCCCGAGGATCCCCGATTCGCAACAAACCACATAGATAATAATAATGCAGTAACCACAGAGGTTAAGTATCTGGGCTCCATACCATGATACCACCTTTATCCAGAAGGAATGACATACACTAAGGGGCGCTACTCCCTAGAACCTTGCTGCATTCTTCCTGTTTCGACCATTTCCGGGGTGTGAGGCTCGACGAAGTCTCGTCCACAAAGCTACGCTTTCTACAAAAAGCCCTGCTTCGGGTCAAACAAAATGATCAACCTATGATCACAAAGATATAAGATCAAACAAATGATCATATCACAAATGACCAAACACTGATCATTTCACAGCAACACTCAGTATGCCACGTTACCAAATTGGGATATATCGCTGATAAATTTCAACTACATAACCTCTGAGCTCGTACGTCTCAGAGAAGGGTGTTAAGCTAAGAGAATAAATTCTCCGCCACCAACAGAAATGTATTTGAAAGAAATCAGCTTTATATCTCAAATTGTAACGTCAGACACACAATCCATACAAGTCTGTTCCGGGATCGAACAGAACCGAAGGCACTTCTCACGAAGCCCTTGCAATTCCGGATAATTTCCAAACACGTCAGGACTTCCCGTCACTAAGGGTGATAAAACCTCTAAATCGAAGATCAGTCGATGTAGAGTAACTCGACGGTAATCCTTCCGTTTTCAAAAATATCCGGTCTTCAACACCGGTCTTCAAATGCAATTCATAACGACGTATCACATATTCGGAATGGGTTATACGACCCCATGGTCCTTTCCCGGTTAACCCGAATAGTGAGCGATTATTCAAAAATAAGTGTGGCATTCAAATTCATCCAATCACAACAAATACCATATTCAAGGTAATTATTGATAGTCGGTTATTTAACTATCAATAAAGATGCGCAACATCATCAGATTCCAAATAATTTTTCAAATTATTTTATCTTCCAAAAATATCTTTACTAGATATAAAATTTCCACACTTAACCATTTGAAAACAATTTCAAATCATTTTGCAAACTTCAAAAATAAATCAATATTTATTTTTTTAACAACTTCGCTTTCTTTTATAAATTCCGTATTGAATTTATACTTTCGAATATCTACTGACATTCGATTTTCAAATCGTTTTCAATATTCAATCTCAATTTATCTTTACAAGGATAAATTCTCAAAATGTTCATTTCATATTGGAAAAAGCAATTCCTTACTTATTTAATAATAAGTATTTCACAAATCTATTTATTTTCAACATTTGAAAATACTCAATATACTTAAATCAAATTAAGTATACAGTTCATTCTTTAAGGAAATCATAAATTTTAACATCTGTTTAAGTCAAAACGAATGTTGCGTAAAACATCGTTACGACGACTCGAAATCACTAGTATAGGGATTCAGAATTTAGATAGATGTGTAAATCCCAATACTATATAAAACATTTCCTTCCGGAAATCATTTACTATAACAACAGTGTTATAGTCCACCATTTCCTTAAATTTCTCGAAAACGTCTATTTCAACAAGAACTGTTGAAATCTATGTTTTCAATTCATAATACATTTTATAACATCTTTAAAATGTTTAACTTCATTTTTAATATCCCTTCTTCGAAAATAAGTCCATTTTCCTTAACAATATATTCACTGTCCCAAAATCGTGAATAAAATTCACTTAACCCAATTTCAATCATTTCTACACATTTATTTCAAAGATAATTCGCTATCCAAAATCGCGAATATATCTTCTTTAATAATCTCCTATATTTACTTTATCAAATTCAATCTATTTCGAATTTATAAAACAACGTTTATAAATCCTATTTCTATTTTCTAACGACTTCAATTTAATAAATCTCCTTTATTACCAATTTGATCTATAAGTCTTTTTTAATGACCTATTCAATTCACAATTCAATTTTTCTACCACAATCCATATTATAAGTTAAATACTTATAATTTCATTTATTCCACAAAAATCATTTTCCATTTATAAGTTCACAATTTATAAATTTCATTTATTTATAAATTCTTAAAAATTCATTTCAACACTTATAAAAACTCGTTTTATAATACCAACATTTTTAATTTATAAAGTGTCGACTTTATAAACCTTTTAAATAAACCGTTTATAATATTTTTAAAAATCTCAACTTAAACCATTTTATAAATCAATCAACTGTTTATTCCAAAAATCACTTTTCGGTTAGATTTCACAAAGGTCTTGACTTTTATAACTTTAAAATTTGAACGTTTATTTATTTAAAATAAATCACTTCAAAAATTTAATAAAACGTATAATTTCAAAGATCACTTTAAAAACCCTTTTAAATTAAAAGTCGTTATTTTTAAAACTTGAATCCGATGATGCTACAGCATCAAACAATCAATCACAACAATCAAATATCATATATCATCATATGATAACAGAATATATCACAATATCTGTAAATAAATAAATACAGTTGAGGAATCCAGTTGGATCCCTCCAACCTGTTTCCCTGCATCCAAAGATGTTAGCACAATACCAATTCCGCTCCAGTACGGAATTATCGCGGTATATAGGTTTTTTATAAATCCGCTTACTAACGGCGCAATAGGGTCTCATCCACTATACGAGGCGGGAAATCATCAATCCAATATATACATATGCCAATATGTATATATTGCTATATATATAGATATATCCTATCATATCTAATAGCACATTCAATAGCAATCAAAACAAATCAATCAATAACTGCAATAATTCCACTTTAAATTTTGAGTGAGGAGATCTCACCGTCTGATTTCAGCGTTTATTCCGAATAAAATTAAACGCACGTTTAATTTCACTCAAAATTTTCATTGACCCCGATCGCTTCCAATCCAGTTGCATCGCGAAGAGCTCGTCGAAACGGTTCCAACGCAAAAAATCTCGTCGAATTCCAACCTCGTATGAACAAGATATCAATTTTTAAAGTTCGTACACATTTAAAATATAGTAAATCAATATCTTCTTTATTTACAAAACCCTACACTGCATCATAGCCGTGAATTTCACTTGAAGAAATCTGGACCGTGGCCTCCCTTTCTTCTCCCCTCGTGAAATCATGTTATCAGAAACCCAACGCACGCCGCCGTTTAACCCTAACACACGCGACCCCTACGATGCATGAAAACTCATCACACCATCACCATCAGGAAGCTCGTCTCCTACTCCATGCTCGGCCAGAGCACCATGAAGCTCGGCCTCATCTACATCTCGAAAAACGCGTATGAAAATACCCCCTTCAAGCTTGATTTGTCGTCAATCCACACAACCATATCCAATCATAGCCGTTGGATTGATGGAGGAGGATGTGCTCTACATCATTGCAGTTGTAAGTTTTGTGTGAAAGTTGATGGATTGAGATAGATCGGAGGGAAAACGAAAGAGGTTTCTGGCCTTTGGTTTCGTAAATGGCGGCCAGGCTGAAGAGAATGAATTAGGGTTTGATTATTAACGTTAGATATATACGTATATATATAATAATATTTAATTCATTTTAAAACGACTTTTCCAAACGATCTCCAAATCACACGTGCCGTTTGGCGTTCGTAAGGTTTACCCCGCGTTCCGAACGCAATGGAACAGGTTTCGGAAGCTAATTCGGACATCTGTGCGAGATACGGAGCAAAACGATCGATTTAAAATTAAACCGATTAAATCGATTTCGAGACGTTTTAATTTGTACCGGACAAATGGTAAATCCAAAAATTATGAAATTTGAAATCTTATAATAATATCACATTACGGATCCGATGAAACTGGTTTCGTCGAAATCCGAGACCGTTTGAAAAATGACTATTTTAAACTCGACGATTTAAAATTAAAATGATATCGATGCGTTTCGAGCTGCCACGGTCAAATAATAACTTCGATTGCTACGAAAATTGAAATCCGATAATAACTAACTATTACGGATCCAATGGAACTGGTCTCGTTCAATTCTGAGACTGTTCGAAAATTGGCTATTTTTCAGTCGATAATTTAATATTAAAATATTCAATTTTCACAGATTAACTCCCAATTCAATTCTGAAAGTTCTATAACCTTTCTATAACTCCAGTATGATTAAATAAAATTTTACAAATCATTTTCAATCATTTTAAACTCGATCTACAATTATCTCTGGAATTTCAATCGTTAAATTATCGATTTAATTATCAAATTAAATCCAATATCCTTTAAATAAATTGTTCGACTTATAAGTTCCACTTATTAATATTTAAAAATCAATTAAATATTCGAATTTTAATTATCAAAAATTCTGGGTCGTTACATTAATTGTAATTAATTAAGGATTAATGTAATTAAATATAGTTAATTAATTAATGATGTAATTAAAGATTAATTACTGTAATGGTTTAAGTTAATTAATTTGTGAAATTAATTAAGAATTAATTACTTAAAGTAATTAAAGGATTATTAATCAGGAATGATTAATTAAGATGGATACTTAGAGTAATGATTAATTAATTGGTTTAATTAATAATTAAGTAAGTAGGATTTATAGAATGAAGTAATTAGTTTAATTCACTTTAAATTAATTAGATGATATAAATCATTGCTTAAGGATGGATGAATGAGATTGAATGTATTTCATTGTTTGATATCTCTGATGAGATATGATTGATATATGATATGGATGTTTGGTTGAATTATAATGATAATGTGAATTATCTGTTTGGGATGATAATGTAGATTATCTATTGAATTATCTATCTTTGTGTATATAGATAAGAATTGAATTGTTTTAACCTTAAAACAACTTGGCCCTTAAAAGATATGTTTTGGATTTCGATGAGACCGGGATCGGGTTTCCGTATATCGGGATTCCAGGTTTGGAGACCCGAATACCACATCGATCCAAATTAACGATAGGTCGTGAATCTCAAGTGAAGATGAAGTTTCAGAGTGCAAGGGTTATTGTCGTTAACTCTGAGGGTGATTCCAAAACGAGTGTAACGAAATAATGCCTTCGGTTTCGTTCGAACCCGGAACGAACTTGTATGGATTGAATGCTTTCAGAACATCGTCAGGTGGACGATGAGCATTCTAAGTGATATGTTCTGATTAAAGGTAATCGTAACCTCAAGCCTCATCAACCGGGAATGGCTAAAACAGGGGAGGTGCAGCAAGGCTTCGTGGGTAGCACCCACTGAGAGCAAGATAGATCCCTGTCTAGAGGTCCCTTTTCTTTTTATTCGGCTTAGTGTGTGGTTGGTCGCGCCAACTACGGGGTTATCTTGTTCGGAATTATCCAGTAAGGGATGGTTCCGGCTTTGTGTTGCAGGGGAGCGGGCGTACTCCTCGGTACGGTGATCTAGGCCACGTACTGTGACGGGCGGTACCCCAGTAGCCCTGCCATTGTATGGAAACCCATTCTTCCTACGTACCCTTACGGTTTTGATTGTATAACCCACTTTGTGGCTAGTATGCTGGAATTTAATAATGTAACAATTTCAGCTATTTCATATTTATTTGAAAACCCTAGACCCTATTATAATATAACTGGATTTCCTATCAAATGTTTTGGTTAGCGTAAGGTAAAAACTTACCCATGTTTATTTATGGGGAGTCTTACGTGATACCTTTTCTTTCTAAAGATTTTGAAGTTAAGCAAGTTTAACCTGTTACTCACACCAGACCCATGTCTGACCCAAGTGTTTATTTCTGTTTTATAAACTCTTGGGTACTCAAATTTTTACGAGTAGCCAAGGGATTCAGGTTTAGCTTTGACGAATATTCTGGAGGAGCAATGGAGCAGGAGGCTTCGGCGTTCGTAGATATAGTATTCCGCTGTGTTGATATCTGTGATAGTGTCTTGTCTTGTATTTGAGTTGTAATGTCTAGACAGATGTTTATAACTGTCTAGTAAGTGATGTATATGCTGTGTAACTCTGTAAATTGTTGTATACTATGTAATAGTTTATGTTATTAATATAATTTATTCGTTCCGCTGTGAGATCATTGTTGTTGTTTCTTTCTTTCTTCTCTTCTTTTCTATTTTCTACCCCTTTCTTTCTTCATAATGATGCGACTTTCTGGGCATAGGAAGTCGGGTCGTCACATTTGGTATCAGAGCACAGGTTGAGCGAATGCCTAAGCTTTTGGTTAAGTGAATATCAGAGCAGTAGGTTGAGTGAATACCTAGGCTCTGAAGTGGTGTCTATCTCAAGAGCGCGTATTTGTTAGTTATATAAAATGATTTTATATTGTGTTAATTGATCGGTTGGGTGGTATATGGATTCTGGTCAATACGAGTAGCTAACGTTATTGATAGGGATCTCTAAACACTTGGACCAGGCCAACGGACAGAATATTGTTTTAAAAAGGTAGATGAAATAATTTTACCCAGATATAATTTCTATATATAAAAAGTATCATTTTAAATATATATGGTATTTGTAATGATTGGTTGAGATGATAATAATTTATCATCTAAGATTAGGAGTCTGAGTGTTGAGGTTGGAAGTGTATTTGTCGAGACTGTAAACCTAATACCGTCTCGAGTGAACTTTGTAATTGTAAGGATTTCACAATCTCTGAAGGAAACCTGTTAAGGTTCGGAGTCCATCTTCTAAGTTGGATGAGTAGAATTTGGATCTGTCGGTTGAACAGAAGCGAGTGATAGAATCTTGGTATATTCTGGAAGAAGTAGCTATGTGATAAGACGCGGTGAATATGGATATTCCCGAAGATGTTTTCTTTGGAACAAGTTGAGGAAGTGTGTCTGTTTCGGTGTTGTGGCTGAGTTCAACAAGATGTTTTTGTTCTGTTTGAAGTCCGAGTTTCTCGAAGAGCTTTGGATTGAGAAGACTTTGGCATCTGTGGTAGCAGTGCAGATCGGAGTGTTTCGTTTTGGCAGGAAGTTTTCTGGCTGAGCAGTTTTCTAAAGGTGAAATTCAGAAGCAGCAGAGGGGATCCATTTCTTCGATAGATAGGATAGATAAGTGTAAGCTGTTCTGATTGGTAAAAAGAGAACAGTTTTTTTTGCATTTTGGCTGGGTTGATCGCAAAAGTGACTTGCGATAGTTTGAATATCCTTTTGAGTTATCTGAGATTTTCTGGGATGTGTTGTCCAGTCTGTGCTTGTGTTCTTCATCAGCATTTTCATTCTACTCCAGATCAGAATGGCGCAGCAGAAGTAGTTTGGCGAGTGTTCCTGTTGTCTTTTCCAGATAGGAGAAGTTAGTTCGATCTTCTGATGTTTGTGAGTAGAGTTTTGTTTAGGATTGGATAGATCTTGAGAGGATCATTGATTGAGTTATTTTTGGTCCTGTTTGTTTCTAGAAGCATCGGCGAAGGTTGAGTTGATCAGGAAGGATTTGTAGGTAGCCCGAGATCGTTTGAAGATTTTGTGGATAAGAGACGAAGGAATTTGAAATTCGAAGTTGGAGACTTCGTTGTTGTGAAGTTTTTCTCTGGTTAAAGGGAGCTATAAGATTGGGTAAGTCTGGGAAGTTAGCTCCGAGTTATTTTGGATCTTTTCTGTGATCTAATTTGGATAAGTACTTTGATCTACAAGGTTGAATTGTCAGTTTGGATAACTGAAATTCATTATATTTTACGTATCTTTAAAGAAGTACGTATTTGATCTATCTCTAATTTTGGAACCAGCAGTTCTGGAGGATTTGGTTGTTAAGTCAGACTCGTTTGTAGTCTGATATCTTGTTTAGTTCTATAGATCTAGATGAGTAGAAGCTCTATAGCTTAGTGGTATTGATTGTTTGGATTCTGTAGAGCGAGTATCCCGGTATATATATACTTGGGGAAACTCAAGGAAATTCTATCTAGAATTTTTCTGGATAGTTTGAATTGTTTGATTGAGTAAATTGTTTGCTATGGTTGTTAGCATATGGATGATAATTTATGGTTGTGATTTAAATAGATTATTAAATTACCTTTGTTTTAAATTTCGGGGACGAAATTATTTTAAGGGGGAAGGAATGTAATATCCCGGAAATTTATGGACAATATCAATTTAATAATCTGTTTAAATAATTAAATTGATTTGTTAATCTTTGATAATAAAAATTTGAATTGGTTAATAATCTAATTATATAAATATTTAATTAGTGAAATTTATCTTTTAAAAGCTAATAAAATGTTTTCCTATTTATAATGTATATATATAGTTATATATATTGTGAATAAATAAGTTTGGATTTAATGAATAAAATCTTGTTTTTAAATTCTAATATTCATTTTTATAATTTGGAAATTATATATGAAAATTTTAAATATCATTTAAAAATTTAACATTAATGCATTTAATTAAGATAAATAAGATAAGTAATTTATAATTTCTTTTATAATGATTTAAAATTGGTAAATGAGTTATTTTCAAATAATAGTAATAAATGTATAAATATAGATAGATTTTAAAAGACAATATTATTATTTTAAAATTAAAATATGTTGATATAAATTAGTTTTAAAAATTGGATTTTCAAATATAAATAGAATTTGAATTTGAATTTATTTTGAATTCAAATGAATAAACATATTTAAATTATGTAAGTAAGCTTTCATTTTTATATGTATTGTTTTATTTCATTTTCTTTAAAAAAGGAATGCACATATACATTTATATATGAAAGTAATTCATATATATATATATATAAGCATTTAATAAATAAAGAAAGAGTTGTATTTACTTTTATATTAAATAAAAATAAGAAAATATGTATATAACAAGTGTTAATATCTTAAGTAACTAATGAGACAAATGTAAACAATTAATCTACTCAATTTGACAAATGTTATGTTTTTAGACAAGTGTCCTTTTAATTTTTGATTTTTATTTTTAAATAAATCATTTATACTTATATAAGCATGTTTTCTTCAAAATCTACTCTTTCTAATGTTCATTTTTTTCAAAGTTAAGAAAAAGAAATCTTTCAGCTGAACCAAATTTGAAAACAAATCAGTAACAAACTCTCCAAAAATCCAATTCAAAAGACCTGAAACTCTTCCTTAATCAAAGCCTGAAATCCTCTGTAAAATTATTTTCAGATGCAAAAGCAAATCATTTCCCTATAATCTCATTTTCAAAAGCAAACCAAAATCAAGTTCAAATCTGAAAATTTCCTCCTCAAACTAAATATAAATCAAAGCCCGCATGTTATAAATTTTGAGCATCTACATTTTTCCAAAATCTGAGAAACATGCAAAAGCATATGCCTGCAAACCTGAAATATGTAATGCAAGTTTCCAGCAAGCAATGCAAATTTCTGTAGCAAACATTCAAGTTTAAAAGTGTCAAAAAGCTTTTCAGATTTAAGCTCTGTTCATTCTCAAATAGGTGAGTAACTTTCATTTTTAAAACTTAAAGCATATGATATATGTTTGCATGTGATAATATTGGCTTGTATTGTAGGTTTTAATTTGAATTTATATGAATTAGTATAAATATATGTATGAGCCTGTCAGTTTACACATAAAAAACCTATTCCCTGTTATTTATCAAGTGAGTAAATCTCTTTTAAAACAGTTTAAAAACTGTGATTATATATAGATGTTTGTGATGGATTGTATAGGAATATGGATGCTTATGTTTATATGTATGAATGCATGTATATATATGATGTGATGTGTATATATATCCGGATGCATGCCTGTAAAAGGATATTCATTTCTCTGTTTTGATTAACAGACTAGGAACCAAGTTCAAAGAAAAAGAAAAACAAATATCTTTCTTCTCAGTCTGTGTCTGGCTTTGAACATAAAATAGAAAATGATTTTACAATGCAAATTTGTTTAACAAAATAGTTTTCAGGTGAAATTATTTAGTTTATAGTTTGAAATTTTGTTTTTACAGTAGAAATCAATTTAACCAGAAAATTAAAACATCTTAATTTCCTGAGTTTAATTTATAATCTGATTTATTATTGTCAATAATGAATTTAGAGATAAAAGTCTTGATTTTTAGTTTTGCATTGGTTGAGATAATCTGGGTTGGGCTAATTTGGGTTTATCGTCAATCTGCGTCGATCAACGATGAATTGAAGTTCGTGCTTGATATCGAAGGTAGCTTATAGGTTGATGATCACTGGAAAAATTGTAGTTGATTTTATTTTTGGCTGTGGTGATCGGAACGAGATGAACTAGGGCTTTAGGTGGAGTTTTGATCGTCTGGTTTGTCGAAGCAGTTTCGACGTGGATAGGGGACCGGAATCGTTCGCGATAGGGGGAAAAGATTGCTGGAGGCGTGGCGAAGCTACGGCGAAGTTGGCGAGTGTTCTCGAGGTCGTGACCATCGGTGGTTGGTGATTCCGATCAGATTAGTGCCAGATTATTTTTGACGAGTAAGCTCGTTTTCGTTTCGATGATGAAGATGGGTTTCTGGGTTGATAGTTGGAATGTCAAGGCTAAGGGGGACTGGTCGACGTTCAGATGATTGATCGGAGCGACGTCGAACGACGTGCACGTGCACGTGTGAACGTTTGTGCTATCTGGTAGTTGCTGGCGTTGGAGAAGTTGAAGGCACTCGGGTTGAGCTCGTGCAATTTGGATTTTGTCTCGAAGCAAGGGGGTATTCGAGTGGACACGGGTAGACTCAGGGAAAATCTCGAGTTGTCTCGAGTTATTCGAGGGTTTGATCGAAGCAAGGAGGGATTCGACTCGAAGTAAAATCAAGTTGTCTCGGGTAGTTTTAGTAACTAAAGTTAAAGCCTGATAGTGTTTGTAAATTTAAATTGAGTTTTAAACTTTGAAAACAGGATTTAAATCCAGTTTTAAATCAAGTTTTCATTCGAGTTCAAGTTATAATTTGTATCCTAGAATTTGAGATAAATAAAGTTTATAAAAATAAAGATTTTAACAAATTTAAATGTTTAAAGAATAATTTAAAAAAGGTTTGAATAAATGAATTTGTTTAAAAATCTTATAAACTTCTTTTATAAATGTTAAGTGTTTTTCTTAACATTTGAATTTAAAAAGATTTTGTATATTAAAAGTTAAATTGTAATTATTTTAAATCTTTGATTTAAGATAAATTAAAAGAAAGATTTTAAAGTAAATGTTTTAAAGTCTTTGTTAATAATAGTAATTAAAGTAGTTAAAGGTAAATACTTTATTTTAGATAGTAATTAAGATTTAATGATATAGGAGTCATTAAATTAATAAAGTAATTTAAGAATAATTTAATAATTTAATTAATTAATGGTTTAGTGATAATTAATTAAATAATTAGGATTATAAGTTAATTAATTAAGTGTTAATTAATTTGGGATTTAGGATCATTTGTTTAATTAAGTATGAGTTATTAATAAATGATTAGACAAATAAATTAATATTGGTTAAGTATAAATTACTTAATGAAAGTAATTAAAGTAAATTAATTACTGAAGGTAATTAATTAAATAAATTTGATAAGTTTAAATTAATTAGTTAAATTAATTTAAGATAATGATTTGGAAATTTGATAATTACTTAAATGTAATTAGTGAAAGTATAATTACTTAGGAAAGTAATTAAAGGTAATTATTGGATGTAATTAACTAAAGATGATTTAATAATAAAAGTAATTTGAGTTAATTACTTATGAATAATAAATCAAGGGATTAATTAAAGGATAATTAATTAATGAGAAATTAATTTATGGAAGAAGTAATTAAGGGAAGTTAATTACTAAATGAGATTAATCAAAGGTGATTAATAAATGTAGTTTAATTAAGAATTAATTATTAAACATAGTTAATTTAAATGATGTAATTAAGGATTGATTAATTAAGATTAGTTAAAAAAATAATAAGTGATTAAAGTAATTAATTAATTGTAATTAATTAAGGATTAATGTAATTAAATATAGTTAATTAATTAATGATGTAATTAAAGATTAATTACTGTAATGGTTTAAGTTAATTAATTTGTGAAATTAATTAAGAATTAATTGCTTAAAGTAATTAAAGGATTATTAATCAGGAATGATTAATTAAGATGGATACTTAGAGTAATGATTAATTAATTGGTTTAATTAATAATTAAGTAAGTAGGATTTATAGAATGAAGTAATTAGTTTAATTCACTTTAAATTAATTAGATGATATAAATCATTGCTTAAGGATGGATGAATGAGATTGAATGTATTTCATTGTTTGATATCTCTGATGAGATATGATTGATATATGATATGTGTAACAACCCGCATATCTATCGATTTTATATTTAAATATTTTATCGTTAGTCGGATGTTAGTCCGAAAAGCTACTTTTTGCATACGGTCAAATTAGGACTCGAGACCACCCCCATTGAGTTCAAAATGACGTTTGCGATCTTTTTGAGTGTAAACTTCGATATGTTTGGAGATAGTGAAATTTTCGTCACTTTTCCCACTTGTGACTTTGGTTGGGACTGCACCTTCTTAACTCAGCCCAACCCCCCTCTTCTCTTCATCACTTCATCAAACACTTCAAGCTTCTTCAAAAATGGTGAGGGGAAAGAGAAATTAAAATTCCAAGCTCAAGATCTTTAGTAAATTCAACATCAAACTCCGAATTCAAGGTGAAGAACATAGATTCAAGCTAGGGGTTGATTCTTGCTTCGTTCTTAAGCTCTCCAACATCAATTTCGTGGAAAAGGTGAGATTTTTGATCTTACATCTTGCCTATATCTATCTTGGACTGTTGGGAATGATCCTCTATTGCATTTGTATGAATATCTGCATTTGGTTTGGATTGGATTGGCGAAAAACTCAAAAAATTAGTGATTTTGGTGAAAAAACTGCTACTAGGTCGTTCTGGCCATTTTTAGCTCGTTCTGGCCCTTAAGTCGTAGGTCGTTGCCGACCTATAATCTCCAGGCAAAATGATTGAGTCGTTCACGAGTTAAAGGCATGAGTCGTTCACGAGTTAAAGGCATGAGTCGTTCACGAGTTAAAGGCATGAGTCGTTCACGAGTTAAAGGCTTAAGTCGTTTGCAGTTAGCTCGTTCGCCTCGAGTTAAGTCGTAGGTCGTTTGGCCTTAAGTCGTTTGCAGTTAGCTCGTAGCTCGTATGGCTCTTAAGTCCTAGGTCGTTGGCTTTTAAATCGTTAAGTCGTAGCTCGTATGGCTCTTAAGTCGCTAGGCCATGCCAACTCCGCTAGCTCGCAACTGTTAAGTCGTATGACCTTAAGTCGTAGGTCGTCCCCGACCTAACTCCACTAGGTCGTTCCAGCCTTAGCTCGTAGCTCGAATTGAAGCTTAAGTCGTTAAGTCGTTCGTTCCACTAAGTCGTTCAAGGCTTAAGTCGTTAAGTCGTTCATTCCACTAAGTCGTTCAAGGCTTAAGTCGTAAGTCGTTCGCGAGTTAGTACTTGGTCGTTTGACCTGTTTTCCCTTAGGTCGTTCGACCTGTTCTTCTGCTAAGTCGCGTGGCATTCTCCACTTAGGTCGTATGACCTTATCCCTTAAGTCGTAAGTCGCTTGCCTCCCTTAAGTCGTAAGTCGTTCGCGAGTTAGTACTTGGTCGTTTGACCTATTTTTCCCCTAGGTCGTTCGCGAGTTAGTACTTGGTCATTTGACCGGTTTGGCTTCTCGAGACCGCTTGCCTTCACTAGGTCGTACCGTGACGGGGCGCTGCCCCGCACCCCGCCGTGGGCGCTGCCCCCTGGACCCCCGCATTACTCTGCGAAGGCAAATCTTATCTGAAAAGCATTCATCAGAACTTCCACTTTGATGCATTTTAAGCTGATTTCCTTGGATTTTATTCACGTCTCCGAATGTGAATTTTTGTGATAGATTGTTCCAACAATCGTTTTATGACTTGTCACTTTAAAGATATATGAAGGTTTCAATACTAATAGTAAATATCAAAACTCTTTCATCAAAGCGATTTCAACACTATTTTAAATATCTAAAGTTCGTTTTCTCAAACCGATTTTCAATCTACTAGTATATACAAGCCTTTACTTCACTCGAATGAGAAATCGACTTAAACGACTTAGTAAAACGAGTGGTATGAAACGCTTGCGTTCACTTCGTCGGTTAGCTCTTGGACTTGTTCGATTGAACCCTTTTCGTGACAATTTCCTAGTGAAGATTTACAGCTTGTTCGTAAATATTTAAGTTAAGCAAGTGGTTATGGGACATGAAGCTAAACTCATATATTTACTAGCTTGGTGTGATTGACACTTCTCGCTGATCATGATGATCATTTTATGATTTAGACTAGCAATTGTGCGATGTCTCTTTGTTTGCAAGGTAAGACTAGACCGCAATAGTGTGATTCCGACTCACACACATCTCTTTGTCCGCAAGGTTAGTCTAGGCCGCAGTAGTGTGATTCCGACTCACACATATCTTTATGTTTGCGAGGTTAGGCTAGACACCACTTGTGTGATTCCATTCACACATACCTTTCTGCTTTTTGGTTAGCCTAGGCCTCAATCAGTGTGATTCCGACTCACACATATGGGGTAGCTCCCCATGGTCTTCGGACCATCATGTGATAGCCTCTTTCTCTTTTTATGATTTCTGGATTTCTTGTTTTGATTTCTGGATTTTTATGTCATTGACTTGTTATGAGTACAAGTTTAGGGTATGATGCCCTCTTTGGATCTTTGAGAAGATTCTTGTGATATTGATCATTTCTCATCGGTTGATCTCCTGTTGATCATCATTTTCATACTTATAGTAGTATGTCAGTATGGATATTATATGTTTATGCCATATCTTTTATTCTATATCATGTCATCTGATATTTATAGTTAGACTGATCCGTTTATTATTTTCTTAAATAATACTCGGGTCAGACCGAGATGTTACAGGTGCTTCTGCTTGACTTCCTTCCGGGATTTGCTACTCTGACTTTTGGCTGACTATTTAGTTTAGTAGTTTTTGTTGTATACACTTGAGATATGGACTCATAGTTGTATTCTTTTTGTATAGCACAGGTTGCTATTCTTTTGTATTATTGTGGAACTTTTTGACCACTACTCTGATGTACACTTTCATGTGTTAGTTATATATTCATATCTTCTTCCGCCTTTGTGATATGGATGTCTGTGACTGCTTTGTGTTATGTTTATTTCTATGTTTGTTTCCGAGGATTATTTTATAGCCACCGTGTGATAATCAATTACATGGATGGTCGCTCCTCAACAGCCTTATTCTCCGTGCTAGTTGACAGCACTACATCGTAGTGTCCTTGGCTAGCGTGGGTATTGAGGTGGGGCGTCACAATAATGATGTTTGGTTGAATTATAATGATAATGTGAATTATCTGTTTGGGATGATAATGTAGATTATCTATTGAATTATCTATCTTTGTGTATATAGATAAGAATTGAATTGTTTTAACCTTAAAACAACTTGGCCCTTAAAAGATACGTTTTGGATTTCGATGAGACCGGGATCGGGTTTCCGTATATCGGGATTCCAGGTTTGGAGACCCGAATACCACATCGATCCAAATTAACGATAGGTCGTGAATCTCAAGTGAAGATGAAGTTTCAGAGTGCAAGGGTTATTGTCGTTAACTCTGAGGGTGATTCCAAAACGAGTGTAACGAAATAATGCCTTCGGTTTCGTTCGAACCCGGAACGAACTTGTATGGATTGAATGCTTTCAGAACATCGTCAGGTGGACGATGAGCATTCTAAGTGATATGTTCTGATTAAAGGTAATCGTAACCTCAAGCCTCATCAACCGGGAATGGCTAAAACAGGGGAGGTGCAGCAAGGCTTCGTGGGTAGCACCCACTGAGAGCAAGATAGATCCCTGTCTAGATGTAACGACCCGGAATTTTGATCAAATTAAATTGAGAATATTTAATTTATTTTAAATATTTGAACGGTAATTTAAATTTGAATCTCGAATATGATTCAGAATTTGGCGATTAAATTTTATAATTTAATCTATTGAAAACTGGATAAGAATTTAAATCCTCAATTTAAAGCTGAAGAAAAATATTTCAAACGCTTGTAAAATTTATATTGATAATTCTGAAGATAACAGAAGCTTCAGAATCCAATTTCGAATTGATTTGATCAGTTTTGAAAATTATCGTTCGTATCGATATTTAAAAATAGTCATTTTTCAAACAGTCTCGGAATTCGACGAAACAAGTGCCATTGGGTCCGTAATATTGAATTATTGTCAGATTTCAAATTCCGTATTTTTCGGAGTTGTTTTGTGAGCGCACGACGTAAAAACGCGTCGAAATTTAATTGAAACCAATTTAAATTTAAACTTTAAATATTTAGTCAACACACACGTTATCTCCCTCAAATCGCGGCTGAAATCACGAAGAATTATCATGCATCCCATGCCTCCTCCCATTTCTAAATAACCCTCTCCACTTTACCTTCGTTCAAATCAAACGAGATAAAAAATGGCCGCATCCTCTTTTCTTTCGAAATTCAAAACAAAATTGAGCAGTTCAAAGTCGTGGTCGATAAAATTCTTTTCCACTCTCAGTTCGAAGCCGCCATTCTCCTCAATTCAATTTCACGAATTCAATCGCGTTATCATCATCAAATCGAAACTGAGGGAGGAGTTTCGCGAGTTAGGTTTGGAAGTGATTGGGTCGCGGTCGATTAGGCAATCGAGGAGGAGGGTGCGATGACGACTCTGGCGACGGGGGTTCACGAGGCGCGAAGTCGCGAAGGCGAGAGTCGCGTCGCCTGGGTGTCGAGCTCGATTTCATGGTGACTGGGATGGCGGCGATATCAGGGGGTCGCGCACGCGAGTTCGAAGACGGAGGAAAGTGAGGATTTCGCGTGGTCGTTGGCAGCGATCGGTGAAGGAAAAGATGTCAGAAGAATTCGCGAGCATGGCGCGGGGCAGCGGAAATGGTCGCGACAAACTAGGGCATTCACGAGTTCGATTTCAGTAGTGAAGGTATTTTCTGTTTATTTGATTAAATTTTATATGAAAAAAATATATATATATATATACAGAGAAGTTTTTTTGCATTGTGAAGTAAATATTTACAGATTTTTAATTTGCTAATTTATTTAAGAGAAAATAAAATAAGTATGATATTTTTGATAAATTAAACATAGAAATTTTAAATGTAAACGATAACAACAGAGCATTTTAAAAGGTAATTTACTTAAGTGATTAATTTGTTTAATTAGCTTATTTAATTATTTTAATTACTAAAGGATTTTCAAAAAGGAGATTAGTTTGAACTTTAAATTATTCATTAAATTTGAATCATCAGCTAGATTTAAGTGAAATAAATGGTAAATTGGAAATTAATTGTTCAATCAGTTAAATTAATTTTAAAAGAAAAATTGGTTAAAAATAAAAATTTGGTTAAGTAAATAAATATGACAAAAATTCATAGTTCGATTTATTTCGGATATTGATTAAATTGTATAATTATTTATACAAGGTTAAAAATCGAGAATCAAGCTGGAAATGAAATGGGATGGCAAAATAAAATGCTAAGGTGAGATTTTTCTCACTCGAATAAAATGTGGAATTTTTATAGTTATTGTTTGATTGCTATGATTGCTGTTTGTATTAGATATAGTAGGATATCTATTATATATAGCAATATATACATATTGGCATATGTATATATTGGATTGATGATTTCCCGCCTCGTATAGCGGATGAGACCCTATTGCGCCGTTAGTAAGCGGATTTATAAAAACCTATATACCGCGATAATTCCGTACTGGAGCGGAATTGGTATTGTGCTAACGTCTTTGGATGCAAGGAAACAGGTTGGAGGGATCCAACTGGATTCCTCACCAGTAGTTATTTATTTACAGGATTGATGTATATTCTGTTATCATATGTTGATATATGATGTTGTTGTTGTGATTGACCAATTGATGCTGTTGCATCATCGGATTCAAATTTTGAAGTTTAAAAATAACGAATTTAATTTTAAGAAGAGATTTTAAAAGTGATTATTTGAAAGTATACGTTTTATTTGAATCTTTGAATTGGTTTACTTTAAATAAATAAATGTTATAAATTTAAAGTTATGAAAATTTTAAATTATGAAATATAACTGAAAAGTGATTTTGAAATAAATAGCCAAGTAATTTATAAAATAGTTTAAGTTTGGATTTCTTTTGAATTACTAAAAATGATGTATATAAAGGATGTACAGAATTGATATTTATCAATTTAAAGTGTTGGAATTTTAAAACGAGTGTTTATAAGCGTTAGAGATTTATAGAATTATAAATTGTAAAGACATGAGATTTATAGAATTATTAATTGAGAAAAATATGAATTTTATAGATTTATAAAGTATGAAGTTATAAAATGGATGAAACGGTAGCATAAAAGATTTATAAGAGATTAACTTATAAATTTGATTTTTGCCTTTAAATGGAATATTGATCGAATTTGTAAATAAAAGGAGATTTATTAAATCGAAGTTGTTATAAAATAGAAATAGAATTTATAAACGTTGTTTTATAAATTCGAAATCAATGGGATTTGAGAAACTAAATATAGAAGATTTTTAAAGAAGATATATTCACGATTTTGGACAGTGAATATATTGTTAAGTAAAATGGATAGTTTTGGAAAAGTGGCATTGAAAATGAAGTTAAACATTTTAGAAATGTTTTTAAAAATGTATTGTGAATCGAAAACATAGATTTCAACATTGTTATTGTTGAAATAGGCGTTTTCGAGAAATACAAGGAAATGGTGGACTATAACACTGTTGTTATAGTAAATGATTTCCAAAAGGAAAATGTTTTATATAGTATTGGGATTTATATATCTATTTTAATTCCGAATCCCTACACTATTGATTTCGAGTCGTCGTAACGATGTTTTACGCAACATTCGTTTTGACTCAAACAAAAGTTGTGAAAGAGAATGATTTCCTTAAAGAATGAAATGTATACTTAATTTTGATTTAAGTATAACGAATATTTTCAATGTTGAAAATAAATGATTTGTGAATTACTTATTATTTAATAGGTATGGAATTACTTTTCCAATATGAAATGAACATTTTGAGATTTATCTTTGTAAAGATAAATCGAAAGTGAATATTGACATCGATTCGAAAATCGTATATCAGTAGATATTTTTGAAATATAAATTCACAGGGAATTTATAAAAGAAAGGGAAACTGTTTAGGAAAATAAACGTTGATTTATTTTTGAAGTGTGGAAATTTTATATCTAGTAAAGATATTTTTGAAGATAAATAATTTGGGAAAATTATTTGGAATCTGATGATGTTGCGCATCTTTATTGATAGTTAAATAACCGACTATCAATAATTACCTTTAGATAGGTATTTGTTGTGAATTGGATGAATTTGAATGCCACACTTATTTTTGAATAAGCGCTCACTATTCGGGTTAGCCGGGAAAGGACCATGGGGTCGTATAACCCATTCCGAATATGTGATACGTCGTTATGAATTGCATTCGAAGACCGGTGTTGAAGACCGGATATTTTTGAAAACGGAAGGATTACCGTCGAGTTACTCTACATCGACTGATCTTCGATTTAGAGGTTTTATCACCCTTAGTGACGGGAAGTCCTGACGTGATTGAAAATTATCCGGAATTGCAAGGGCTTCGTGAGAAGTGCCTTCGGTTCTGTTCGATCCCGGAACAGACTTGTATGGATTGTGTGTCTGACGTTACAATTTGAGATATAAAGCTGATTTCTTTCAAATACATTTCTGTTGGTGGCGGAGAATTTATTCTCTTAGCTTAACACCCTTCTCTGAGACGTACGAGCTCAGAGGTTATGTAGTTGAAATTTATCAGCGATATATCCCAATTTGGTAACGTGGCATACTGAGTGTTGCTGTGAAATGATCAGTGTTTGATCATTTGTGATATGATCATTTGTTTGATCTTATATCTTTATGATCATAGGTTGATCATTTTGTTTGACCCGAAGCAGGGCTTTTTGAGAAAGCGTAGCTTTGTGGACGAGACTTCGTCGAGCCTCACACCCCGGAAATGGTCGAAACAGGAAGGATGCAGCAAGGTTCTAGGGAGTAGCGCCCCTTAGTGTATGTCATTCCTTCTGGATAAAGGTGGTATCATGGTATGGAGCCCAGATACTTAACCTCTGTGGTTACTGCATTATTATTATCTATGTGGTTTGTTGGAAATCGGGGATCCTCGGGAAGATCGGTGACGATCGGGGGATGGCATACGCGTGTCAGTAGTTACCTATTTTTGCAGAGGTAACCCGGCCATGTGTTGGCAGAGATCTAACCGTAACGTTAGGTTCTCGGGTCGTCTATTCCAGGGACGTACCCATCGTGGAAAAGGAAGTTCCTTAGCCTGACCATTTGTTGGAAATCCAAAGAAACAATACGATCTTGTACGGTTTTAGTTGTAGAACCTATCATTCACTTATGGTGGTCACCACTGTTTGGATGGTAGCTATAGTAGGCATAAGTGCGGAATGCCTATGCTGGCTAAGATTAATATTATACTTTCGAAATGATTTCTACACTATGCACTAATAATAATATCAAAAAGAATTTGATTTTTGCGTAGTAAGCATCTTTGACTATCATAAGAAGAAATCTCCTCCAATTCTGCGTTTGCATTGTGTGTGTGGTGGGAGGTCTTATGGTAGTTTCATTTTCCAAAAGCATTTCGAATTGACTTTAAAATTATCCTGTTGTTTATTTAAAAGAATAACTGTTTTACGATCTCACACCAGTCACCATGACTGACTTGGAGTTTATTGTTCCCTTCTAAACTCTGGGTGCCCACCAATTTCCACACGGGCAGCCTAGAGTTATATTATCAGGATATTCTGGATATTCTGGAGCTTGGAGATAAGCTGGAGTTCGAGACGTAGTATTTGTATCTGATATTATTTTATTCCGCTGTGTATTCTGTATGAGGACGAGTTTATATAACTGTCCATTGTTGTATATTGACTCTGATGATTGATGTATGTATAAACTGATATAGTTCTTTGTTTTAAAAGACTAGTGTTTATCTATTATATATTGTTCCGCTGCGATGTGTAAGATTCTGATATTGTTCTGTTTCTGTTCTCTGTTGTTGTTCTGTTATTCTTCTTTCTTTTCTTTTTCTTCTCTTTTTCTTCTATCTCCTTCTTCTTCTACTTTTTCTTTCTTAAAACCATAACTTTCCGGGTTTCCGGCATTCGATGTCTCGGCAGTCGATAAAGTGAGTATCGATGTTGAATTTTCGAAAGTCGAAAATTTAGGGATGTTACAAGTGGTATCAGAGCATATGGTTAAGCGACAACCCTGCTCTGTTGGGTGTTACTCATTAGAGATAGAGTCAGTAGTACTCTAGAATGAGTTGAGTGTAATAATAGATATGAGCGCGTATTTGTTATTGAATATAAAAATTGTTTTATATTGTGATGATTGATTTATTGAGTGGTATATGGATTCTTGTCAATACGAGTAATTAACGATCATTGATAGGGATCTCTAAACACTTGAATAGAACAATTCGGCACAATATTGTTTTAAAATAGGGTGAATGAAATAATTTTACCCAAAACTATTTTTGTATAGAAAAGAAATGTTTTTCTATAAAGTACTATAGTATATGGTTGCATAGTTGTTAGAAGTGATAATATTAATCTATTATCATTGAAATTAAATAAGAAATTGGAATCGTAACTCCAAAGTTGAGGAATAAATCCATATACAATTGAAATTTGAGAATATAAATTATAAATGTGACTTATAATTTAAAACGGAATTCCAGAGAAGTTTTTGGAAAGGCTTTGAAAAGAATTTGAAAATTTTGGAGATTTGGAAGTTTAAATCATTTTTGATTTGAAAATAAATTTCGAAGGTTTTGAAAAGTATTTTGGAGAGATAAAAGCTCTAAACTCTTTTAGGTCGCTGGAAAATAATCCTGATGATGGTGGCCACATCATTAGAATTCATTTTCGGGTTTCCAAAAGAGAAATTGCTGTCAAATTGTTTTAAATAGGAGTTGTTTGAAAATTTGGGTTTTTGTTTGGAAATTCAAATGGAAATTGAATTGTTTTCAAAATGGCTTTGAAATGTTGGTAGACTCTGGAATACCATATTTATGAAATATTATCAAGTTGATAACTTATACAAGTTGATTTTTGATAGAATAAATTTAACTTAAAAGATGGAGTTAAATTAAAGAAAGTATAAGTGAATAAATTTGAACAAATGAAAGGGAAATTAAATGTTGAAACTCATTTCGAATTTGTAAGCAAATGAATTGAATTGAATAATTGTAAATGAAAAATGAATTAAAATTCGTATGGAAATTGGAAATCCAATTTAAAGATAAGTAGATTTAACCGAAGTAGAATTAAAATAAATTGAATTGATATCAACATGAATTAGTAATTGGAACTAATTTAAGATAGTGCAGTTGTAAATGACAGATAATTGATAAAATTCAATATTTCAGAATTGAGAGTAAATTGAATCCAAATTAGATTGAAATTGTGAATTGAATTCAAATGAAATTGAAATGAAAATTTAACGAAATTGAATATGTAGCTTCAATAGTGAAGTAATGATGGTATAAGCAGTTATATTGAAAATTTTGTAATAAAATTTACAAAATGGTTTGAATATATGTAACTAGATATTATGGCTAGTAGGATATACAGGTGTAAAGGAATTTGGATTTGATTTCACAGATAATTTGAATTGCTCGACAAAAGGTACGTATTTGAATTATAATATGAGTTTTTGATGATTTCTGGTCTAGCCGCTTGGCTTTTTCTTTTTCTTTTTGAAATCTGAGAGTCGTAGGGACGTTTTGTAGTCGTGCCGTATTAGCCACGCAAAGGAGACGCTGGCGAAATTTTTCGAAAATTTAGGGCGTTAGAAAATTTTTGAGAAATTTTTGAAAGTTTAAATTTGAATTTTGAATTCGAATTTGAATTTAGTAGTAAAACAATGATTGTTTGAAACTTAGAGTTGAAGTTGAAATGTTAGTTGAAATAATAAACGAATCTTTAGTAGAAAGATTTATTTTGATGAATTGATAAAACTATTGAATTGTGAAAAATAGTAGACGAGTTAAGGACCATTTTTCCTAACTTGTAATTTCGAGGACGAAATTCTTTTAAGGGGGGAAGTCTGTAACGACCCGGAATTTTGATCAAATTAAATTGAGAATATTTAATTTATTTTAAATATTTGAACGGTAATTTAAATTTGAATCTCGAATATGATTCAGAATTTGGCGATTAAATTTTATAATTTAATCTATTGAAAACTGGATAAGAATTTAAATCCTCAATTTAAAGCTGAAGAAAAATATTTCAAACGCTTGTAAAATTTATATTGATAATTCTGAAGATAACAGAAGCTTCAGAATCCAATTTCGAATTGATTTGATCAGTTTTGAAAATTATCGTTCGTATCGATATTTAAAAATAGTCATTTTTCAAACAGTCTCGGAATTCGACGAAACAAGTGCCATTGGGTCCGTAATATTGAATTATTGTCAGATTTCAAATTCCGTATTTTTCGGAGTTGTTTTGTGAGCGCACGACGTAAAAACGCGTCGAAATTTAATTGAAACCAATTTAAATTTAAACTTTAAATATTTAGTCAACACACACGTTATCTCCCTCAAATCGCGGCTGAAATCACGAAGAATTATCATGCATCCCATGCCTCCTCCCATTTCTAAATAACCCTCTCCACTTTACCTTCGTTCAAATCAAACGAGATAAAAAATGGCCGCATCCTCTTTTCTTTCGAAATTCAAAACAAAATTGAGCAGTTCAAAGTCGTGGTCGATAAAATTCTTTTCCACTCTCAGTTCGAAGCCGCCATTCTCCTCAATTCAATTTCACAAATTCAATCGCGTTATCATCATCAAATCGAAACTGAGGGAGGAGTTTCGCGAGTTAGGTTTGGAAGTGATTGGGTCGCGGTCGATTAGGCAATCGAGGAGGAGGGTGCGATGACGACTCTGGCGATGGGGGTTCACGAGGCGCGAAGTCGCGAAGGCGAGAGTCGCGTCGCCTGGGTGTCGAGCTTGATTTCATGGTGACTGGGATGGCGGCGATATCAGGGGGTCGCGCACGCGAGTTCGAAGACGGAGGAAAGTGAGGATTTCGCGTGGTCGCTGGCAGCGATCGGTGAAGGAAAAGATGTCAGAAGAATTCGCGAGCATGGCGCGGGGCAGCGGAAATGGTCGCGACAAACTAGGGCATTCACGAGTTCGATTTCAGTAGTGAAGGTATTTTCTGTTTATTTGATTAAATTTTATATGAAAAAAATATATATATATATATACAGAGAAGTTTTTTTGCATTGTGAAGTAAATATTTACAGATTTTTAATTTGCTAATTTATTTAAGAGAAAATAAAATAAGTATGATATTTTTGATAAATTAAACATAGAAATTTTAAATGTAAACGATAACAACAGAGCATTTTAAAAGGTAATTTACTTAAGTGATTAATTTGTTTAATTAGCTTATTTAATTATTTTAATTACTAAAGGATTTTCAAAAAGGAGATTAGTTTGAACTTTAAATTATTCATTAAATTTGAATCATCAGCTAGATTTAAGTGAAATAAATGGTAAATTGGAAATTAATTGTTCAATCAGTTAAATTAATTTTAAAAGAAAAATTGGTTAAAAATAAAAATTTGGTTAAGTAAATAAATAGGACAAAAATTCATAGTTCGATTTATTTCGGATATTGATTAAATTGTATAATTATTTATACAAGGTTAAAAATCGAGAATCAAGCTGGAAATGAAATGGGATGGCAAAATAAAATGCTAAGGTGAGATTTTTCTCACTCGAATAAAATGTGGAATTTTTATAGTTATTGTTTGATTGCTATGATTGCTGTTTGTATTAGATATAGTAGGATATCTATTATATATAGCAATATATACATATTGGCATATGTATATATTGGATTGATGATTTCCCGCCTCGTATAGCGGATGAGACCCTATTGCGCCGTTAGTAAGCGGATTTATAAAAACCTATATACCGCGATAATTCCGTACTGGAGCGGAATTGGTATTGTGCTAACGTCTTTGGATGCAGGGAAACAGGTTGGAGGGATCCAACTGGATTCCTCACCAGTAGTTATTTATTTACAGGATTGATGTATATTCTGTTATCATATGTTGATATATGATGTTGTTGTTGTGATTGACCAATTGATGCTGTTGCATCATCGGATTCAAATTTTGAAGTTTAAAAATAACGAATTTAATTTTAAGAAGAGATTTTAAAAGTGATTATTTGAAAGTATACGTTTTATTTGAATCTTTGAATTGGTTTACTTTAAATAAATAAATGTTATAAATTTAAAGTTATGAAAATTTTAAATTGTGAAATATAACTGAAAAGTGATTTTGAAATAAATAGCCAAGTAATTTATAAAATAGTTTAAGTTTGGATTTCTTTTGAATTACTAAAAATGATGTATATAAAGGATGTACAGAATTGATATTTATCAATTTAAAGTGTTGGAATTTTAAAACGAGTGTTTATAAGTGTTAGAGATTTATAGAATTATAAATTGTAAAGACATGAGATTTATAGAATTATTAATTGAGAAAAATATGAATTTTATAGATTTATAAAGTATGAAGTTATAAAATGGATGAAACGGTAGCATAAAAGATTTATAAGAGATTAACTTATAAATTTGATTTTTGCCTTTAAATGGAATATTGATCGAATTTGTAAATAAAAGGAGATTTATTAAATCGAAGTTGTTATAAAATAGAAATAGAATTTATAAACGTTGTTTTATAAATTCGAAATCAATGGGATTTGAGAAATTAAATATAGAAGATTTTTAAAGAAGATATATTCACGATTTTGGACAGTGAATATATTGTTAAGTAAAATGGATAGTTTTGGAAAAGTGGCATTGAAAATGAAGTTAAACATTTTAGAAATGTTTTTAAAAATGTATTGTGAATCGAAAACATAGATTTCAACATTGTTATTGTTGAAATAGGCGTTTTCGAGAAATACAAGGAAATGGTGGACTATAACACTGTTGTTATAGTAAATGATTTCCAAAAGGAAAATGTTTTATATAGTATTGGGATTTATATATCTATTTTAATTCCGAATCCCTACACTATTGATTTCGAGTCGTCGTAACGATGTTTTACGCAACATTCGTTTTGACTCAAACAAAAGTTGTGAAAGAGAATGATGTGACGACCGCCCATGACCCCTGCACCGAATCTAGAGATAGAGCGCTGTAAAGTGTGCCAGGCGACCATGGACGATTGTCAAGGTAAGATTAAAACAACAGGATCTATCGTATTACTCACAGCGCATGGACAAAATACAATAGAACATATGTATAGTGAAGCTTTACAGAATAAAATGACATCATATAAAACTCCATAATAGTTGAATACAAGCATCCACATAGTCAATACATCCAGCCTCACTACATAACTCTCAGAGAATACAAAACAGCGGAAAAATCCAGTACATATAAGAAGATAATATGCAACCCTCTAGCTCGTCTTCGATATCAGCATCGTGAGAAGAGAACAGCACCTGTCACCTGCTACCTAGTCTGCCCGTCCCAAAATGGACGAACAGCCCAAGGCAATAAGAATTAAAACATAAAGCCTTGAGTCAGACAACAGTCTTAGTGAGCAGTAAATTAACTAACAACATACCAAAAGAGCATAAAGGAAAAGGAATAGGAATACAACCCTCCCACTCCAACCTCATTCTACAGTGATAGCCCCCAGACACACACTAAGCAGAAGCAAACATAGCAGAGCATACAATTTAAAGTAAAGCAATTGTCACTCGAGTCAAGAGCGATGTTTTCCAAGTACAAATCCCAAGGTCTAAAACCAAGGTCAGATAAGCACCCAGGAAATACCGCTCTTGAGACCGAATGATGATACAACCAAACATCCATGACTCGGCTATCACTGTTATCATTGTTGCGATATCACCGTTAATTGAATGACCGGCACATTCTTTCAGCCGTCCGTCAAGGGCTAATGGTAACCCCGGTTCTAGACATAACTCCCGCACGTCATCGTGACCCGTGCCTAGGATTATCGAATCTACCCAGAGTACTCGACCATCAACTTAGTCTTTTGGGCGTCCCCATGTACTCTTGCTTAGAGCATGCTAGAACCTTCAACAACGATGAGATCTCAACCTCCTAGTCATCCTCCTCGACGACTATTGCCATACTAGCTCAAGCGCCTCTCGAGCATCCATTATCCTCAACTCGAATCATATCACCGAGTTATCAACATGCTTGGAATGATCCCGCCTGGATTAGACCAAGTCTTCATCATATGATTGCCTCGCTTCATTACATCCTCGCAAAGCCTCATCTCATCACCACATCATCAAATCTATGCATAAGAGCTTCATCATCCCGCTACATATGCCACGTGCAGCTTTTCCATTTTCAAGAGCCTTTCCCTTAGCTTTTGAATCATCTTCGATCTAAATCTAATCATCAATCATCTAGTTCATAACAAGCAATCAAATCAAACATCAATCCAAGCAATCAAGCATTCAAAAATGATCTAAGTAGACAATTATAACAATAATGGCATTTTCGTAATTAAAGAGTTGAAAGTCCAATAAGCATTAAAACATGGATTATATCTCTACAAACTTGATGAATGAACTTGCATAGGTTAACATATGATAAAATGGATGCAACATCATCATGAACAATGGATCTACATGGATCTATACATAGGATGAAGAAAATGCATGGAAATCACTATTTTAACACCAAATCGAGCCAACAATCCGATATACTCCTTTGGATCCGTGTGAGAGATAATCACCACTCACCAAATCACCTAAACAACCTCAAATCAACACACTTCAGATCTGGACAGCGAAGGATGAAGCTAGATCTACCACAAATCCGCTTCAAATGAAGAAATCTCTCTTGAAAAGATGAAGATCTTCAATCTAAGCTCTTGAATCTTCAATCTTGATCTTCGATTAGGATGGATGGAAGCACTAGATTAAAGTGGAGAAAAGAAGTGAAGAAGTGTAGAAGTCGAGCTCTCAAAATGGCAGCACTTCGTCGCTTCAAAAATCCGGATCCCAAAAAGTGAGAACAACCCCTCCTATTTATAGCTGAAATCTGTCCTTAAGTCGAAATCTGGCTATCTCCCTAAGTCGCTTCCGACCTAAGCGACCTAAGCCTCTCCGACCTAAGCCTCTCCGACCTAACAGATGTACGTCTTAACTTCTTTGCGACCTAACACTTAGGAAACCCAGCGACCTAACAACTTAACGACCTAACTATCTAAGACTCAGTTGGGTTGCGACCTAACACAAGTCGACCTAAAACAACACGCGACCTAACACTTGAACTATCCTAGCGACCTAACAACTTAGCAACCTACGCGACCTAACACAACAGCCTAACTCCTAAGGTCGCCAACTTGTTAACTTCTTAGGTCGCCAACTTGTTAACTCCTTAGGTCGCCAACACGGAACCACTAGGTCGCTAACTCAGAACCACTAGGTCGCTAACTCGGCAACTACTAGGTCGCTAACTCGGCAACTACTAGGTCGCTAACTCAGAACCACTAGGTCGCTAACTCAGAACCACTAGGTCGCTAACTCGGCAACTACTAGGTCGCTAACTCGGCAACTACTAGGTCGCTAACTCAGAACCACTAGGTCGCTAACTCGGCAACTACTAGGTCGCTAACTCGGCAACTACTAGGTCGCTAACAAGCTAACCCCTTAGGTCGCGAACTATTATAGGTCGCTAACCACTAGTTTCCTTAGGTCGCTGCCGACCTAAATATACTAGCCCGGCACCACTAGGTCGCTCATCCCTAGGTCGTCAACTACTGGGTTTACTTAGGTCGCTACCAACCTATCTCTTAGGTCGCTAACACCTTAACTCGCCAGAAACTCTAAAGTCTCCTTCCTTTTAGGTCGTCTACGACCTAAACCCTTACCATCCATCACACGACCTAACTCCAAACCTTAAAGTCACCAATCCCCAACATTCTTAGGTACGACTTATCTCCTAAGTTGCCAACAATACTTAACTAACCTCTAGGTCGCATACGACCTAGGACTTAGGCAAATTTCAACCAAGATCTGGAATAACTAGAAAATGCTGAAAATCCCAGATTTTGACAAACTTTTCGATCCGAAAAATACGGGTCGTTACATTCTCTCCCCCTTAGGAATTTCGCCCCCGAAATTCCAAGCAAACAAGGCAATCAAAGGCTATTCTGTACGCCTACCATCCATAGCAATCAACAAACCATGCATCCAATTCTAGCTTAGCGTACAGAATTCTAAGACTTAGAACAAGTTACAATATCGCGAGATGAGACGACACCTTAGGGCCATACCTTGAAGAGTTCAGGATGAGCTGCCTTCATCCTCTCTTCCACCTCCCACGTACAGTCGTTATCATCATCACTCCATTGTATCTTGAGCAACTTAACTACCTTCCTCCTAAGCTGTTTCGTGTCGGTTTCAACAACACGAAGCGGCTTACGAGGTCTTCTATCAACTGGATCAACTTCTAAGTCTTCACAGCTATCAGCAGAAACCACTGTATTCGAGTCGTGCACATACTTCCGTAGATAAGATACATGAAAAACATTGTGCACACCCGACATCTTCTCAGGTAACTCCAATCTGTAGGCGAGCTTTCCAATTCGCTCGATGATCGGGAATGGTCCAACAAATCTCGGAGTCAATTTTCCTTTCTTCCCGAATCGAATAACATTCTTCAGTGGAGAAATCTTCACAAAAACCATATCTCCCACGTCGAACTCCAAATCCTTTCGACGCTTATCAGCATAACTCTTCTGACGGTCTTGGGCTGCCTTCATTCGTTGCCGAATGATCTCTATGCAATCCGAAGTCTGTCGAATCATCTCTGGCCCAAGTATCAGCTTTTCCCCAGTTTCCAACCAACATGTCGGAGAGTTACACGGTCTTCCATACAATGCCTCATATGGTGCCATACCAATACTTGACTGGTAACTGTTGTTGTACGCAAACTCCACCAAATGAAGGTGATCTTCCCATGATCCTCCGAAGTCCAAAACACATGCTCTAAGAAGATCTTCCAAAACTCGGTTGACTCTCTCGGTCTGACCATCTGTCTGAGGGTGATAAGCTGTACTCAAACACAACTCGGTTCCCAAAACTTCCTGGAAGCTCTTCCAAAATCCACTAGTGAACAATGGATCTCGATCGCTCACTATACTCTTCGGAATACCATGGAATCGAACTATCCACTTCACATACAACTCAGCCAACTTTGATGCAGTCCTAGTCGATCGAACAGGAATGAATCGTGCACTCTTAGTCAGACGATCCACAATGACCCAAATCCCTTCATTTCCCGTTCTGGTTCTAGGCAATCCATCAATAAAATCCATCGACACTTGTTCCCACTTCCATGTAGGAACTTCTAAGGGTTGAAGCAATCCACTTGGCTTCCTCTGTTCAGCCTTTACCAACTGACAGTTCATACACTTGGAAATGAAATCCCCAACATCCTTCTTCATGCCTTCCCAGTAGTAGTTTCTCTTCATATCCCGATACATCTTATTTCCACCTGGATGAATTGTCAACTTCGAGTGATGACTTTCCTTCAGAACTTCACTCCTCAATTCATCTATATCGGGAACCACTAGTCGTCCTTGCTTTCGAAGCCAACCTTCTCTATCGACCTCGACTCCTTTATCCTTTTCTGGCTCCAATCCAGATTCCAATTCACGGATAATCTTGACAAGCTTATCATCTCGCTTTTGACTCTCGCCAATCCTTTCCACAAGAGTCGGTCTTATCGATAAGTTTGCCAACATTTCAGGTTCCAATTCGCATCTAGGCCTGAAGTCAAATCCAGCTAAATACTCGAGACTCTTCCATTCAGAAAACATGGCTCCCAATCCTGCATGTCTTCGACTTAACGCATCAGCCACTGCGTTACCTTTTCCCGGAGTATAAGCTATACCAAAATCATATGATGCTAAGAACTCTAGCCAACGTTGCTGCCGAAGATTCAAATCCTTCTGGGAGAAAAGATACTTCAACGACTTATGATCCGTAAACAACTCGAATCGAACTCCCAACAGATAATGCCTCCACATCTTCAGAGCAAATACAATCGCCGCTAACTCCAAATCATGAGTTGGGTAATTCCTTTCATGCGGCTTTAGTTGTCGACTGGCATACGCAACAACTTTATCCTTCTGCATCAGCACTGCTCCAAGTCCAGTACCACATGCGTCGGTGTAAACCACCATCTCATCATTCCCACTAGGAATAGTCAAAACAGGAGCACTCGTCAATCGCTCTTTCAGGATTCCGAAAGCTTGCTCACACTTAGCATCCCAACTGAACACTTGGTTCTTCTTCGTCAATCCTGTTAACGGTGCAGCTATCTTGGAGAAGTCTTTGATAAACCGTCGATAATATCCCGCTAATCCAAGAAAACTCCTCACATCAGATGCATTCTTAGGTCTAACCCAATCCTGGATTGCTGCCACCTTAGCGGGATCAACCGCTATTCCATTTCCAGAAATCACATGGCCTAAGAACCTCACTTCACTCTTCCAGAAGTGACACTTCGAAAACTTAGCCTTCAGCTGATGTTTCCGTAAGATCTCCAAAACAATACGCAAGTGCGTCTTGTGCTCTTCTTCCGTTCTGGAATAAATCAGAATATCATCCACGAACACAAGTACGAACTTGTTCAACTGATCTCTGAACACTCTATTCATAAGATCCACAAAATATGCTGGCGCGTTAGTCAATCCAAATGGCATTACCAGCCACTCAAAGAAACCGGATGGTGTCCTAAAAGCAGTCTTCGACACACTATCCTTTGCCACTCTCAACTGGTGAAATCCCGTTGCCAAATCCATCTGAGAAAACACCTTAGCTTCGTGAAGCTGATCAAACAAGTCATCTATTCTCGGTAATGGATACTTGTTCTTCTTAGTCACCTTATTCAGCTCACGATAATCGACGCACAATCTCAACGACCCATCTGCCTTGGTTGCAAACACAACTGGTGCACCCCACTCGGACACACTACGCCGAATGAATCCTTTCTGCAAAAGATCATCAACTTGCACCCTCAACTCCTGCTGTTCCCTAGGCGCCATCCGCCTAAGAGGCATCACAACAGGTCTGGCTCCTTCAACTAGATCTATACGAAACTCGATCTCTCTATGCGGCGGCAACCCTTTGACTTCGTCAAAGACATCCTCGAATCCATTTGCGATTGGCACTAAAGACAGTCCATCCCGTGGAACAACTAGCGAATACATGAAGCTCATGAAGACGCCTTCCTCATGCTTACATCGTATCACAATCTTTCGCCCTTCCACATTCTCGACTGTCACCTCCAGCCTCTCACAGTCAACCTTAGCCGCATACTTCCTAAGCCAGTCCATACCCAAAATAATTCCGAACCCCGCAAAGTTCAGAACAAAACAATCACAAACAAAAGAGCAACCATGACTCGACACAACTAGACCACGGCATAACATACACAAACAAGACGAACCCCCAACTGGATTAGTCACAACCAATGGCCTATCAACAATATCCGGCTTCAAACCTAACCGGCCTACTAGTTCATTACACACAAACGAATGCGACGCTCCAGTATCAAACAGAACTCTAACTGGAACACCACATAGGAAAAGAATACCTTGAACAACCACACTCTTTCCCTTCTCTTCAGCAGTAGGAGCTATCGAAGACGACGGAACAGCTCCTAAAGCATAAGCCTGCACAATCTGCTTGTCCCTACTCGGTTCTGGACAATTCTTCCTGAAATGCCCTGGCTTGTCACAGTTGTGGCACTTCGCCGGCGCCTTCGGATTCTTGCAATCCTTGGAGAGATGGCCTTTCTGCTGACAGTTGTAGCAAGTCACTTCGCCTTTCGGCTTCTTCTGACCATCCTTACCCTTCTGCTGCTGCTGCTTCCTCTTCTTGTTTCTACCCTGCTGGGGTTTAGACTCTTCCCTGGTCACAGCAACAACAGATCCTTCCTTAGGAAACAGATTCTCATGTCTGAGAGCTTCCTCCACAAGCTTCCTAAATGAATCGTCCAAGTGATCCATCAATCTTGGAGCCTGTACTTGATCCCCAACATCTACTGATGGCCCCGGGGCTGACATCCTTCTCCTGATCGAAGTCATCATGGTTTCGAACATAGCAACATAATCAGCAGCCCCTTCAGTAGCACGGCCTTCCCTAGCAGCTGGTTTCCCTTTTTGACTCATTCTCAATATCTATAAAAAGGAATGATTAGAACATCTAGAGAAACAACTGCATAAAGGACTCAAACCTACTAAGCTACTATATTATATATAGTAATCATCCATCAAAATACAATTACGTCTCTCATACGTAGTTACTTCAGCGAGCGTTGGGTAAAATCGATCAACCAATGCTCTGATGCCAAATGTGACGACCGCCCATGACCCCTGCACCGAATCTAGAGATAGAGCGCTGTAAAGTGTGCCAGGCGACCATGGACGATTGTCAAGGTAAGATTAAAACAACAGGATCTATCGTATTACTCACAGCGCATGGACAAAATACAATAGAACATATGTATAGTGAAGCTTTACAGAATAAAATGACATCATATAAAACTCCATAATAGTTGAATACAAGCATCCACATAGTCAATACATCCAGCCTCACTACATAACTCTCAGAGAATACAAAACAGCGGAAAAATCCAGTACATATAAGAAGATAATATGCAACCCTCTAGCTCGTCTTCGATATCAGCATCGTGAGAAGAGAACAGCACCTGTCACCTGCTACCTAGTCTGCCCGTCCCAAAATGGACGAACAGCCCAAGGCAATAAGAATTAAAACATAAAGCCTTGAGTCAGACAACAGTCTTAGTGAGCAGTAAATTAACTAACAACATACCAAAAGAGCATAAAGGAAAAGGAATAGGAATACAACCCTCCCACTCCAACCTCATTCTACAGTGATAGCCCCCAGACACACACTAAGCAGAAGCAAACATAGCAGAGCATACAATTTAAAGTAAAGCAATTGTCACTCGAGTCAAGAGCGATGTTTTCCAAGTACAAATCCCAAGGTCTAAAACCAAGGTCAGATAAGCACCCAGGAAATACCGCTCTTGAGACCGAATGATGATACAACCAAACATCCATGACTCGGCTATCACTGTTATCATTGTTGCGATATCACCGTTAATTGAATGACCGGCACATTCTTTCAGCCGTCCGTCAAGGGCTAATGGTAACCCCGGTTCTAGACATAACTCCCGCACGTCATCGTGACCCGTGCCTAGGATTATCGAATCTACCCAGAGTACTCGACCATCAACTTAGTCTTTTGGGCGTCCCCATGTACTCTTGCTTAGAGCATGCTAGAACCTTCAACAACGATGAGATCTCAACCTCCTAGTCATCCTCCTCGACGACTATTGCCATACTAGCTCAAGCGCCTCTCGAGCATCCATTATCCTCAACTCGAATCATATCACCGAGTTATCAACATGCTTGGAATGATCCCGCCTGGATTAGACCAAGTCTTCATCATATGATTGCCTCGCTTCATTACATCCTCGCAAAGCCTCATCTCATCACCACATCATCAAATCTATGCATAAGAGCTTCATCATCCCGCTACATATGCCACGTGCAGCTTTTCCATTTTCAAGAGCCTTTCCCTTAGCTTTTGAATCATCTTCGATCTAAATCTAATCATCAATCATCTAGTTCATAACAAGCAATCAAATCAAACATCAATCCAAGCAATCAAGCATTCAAAAATGATCTAAGTAGACAATTATAACAATAATGGCATTTTCGTAATTAAAGAGTTGAAAGTCCAATAAGCATTAAAACATGGATTATATCTCTACAAACTTGATGAATGAACTTGCATAGGTTAACATATGATAAAATGGATGCAACATCATCATGAACAATGGATCTACATGGATCTATACATAGGATGAAGAAAATGCATGGAAATCACTATTTTAACACCAAATCGAGCCAACAATCCGATATACTCCTTTGGATCCGTGTGAGAGATAATCACCACTCACCAAATCACCTAAACAACCTCAAATCAACACACTTCAGATCTGGACAGCGAAGGATGAAGCTAGATCTACCACAAATCCGCTTCAAATGAAGAAATCTCTCTTGAAAAGATGAAGATCTTCAATCTAAGCTCTTGAATCTTCAATCTTGATCTTCGATTAGGATGGATGGAAGCACTAGATTAAAGTGGAGAAAAGAAGTGAAGAAGTGTAGAAGTCGAGCTCTCAAAATGGCAGCACTTCGTCGCTTCAAAAATCCGGATCCCAAAAAGTGAGAACAACCCCTCCTATTTATAGCTGAAATCTGTCCTTAAGTCGAAATCTGGCTATCTCCCTAAGTCGCTTCCGACCTAAGCGACCTAAGCCTCTCCGACCTAAGCCTCTCCGACCTAACAGATGTACGTCTTAACTTCTTTGCGACCTAACACTTAGGAAACCCAGCGACCTAACAACTTAACGACCTAACTATCTAAGACTCAGTTGGGTTGCGACCTAACACAAGTCGACCTAAAACAACACGCGACCTAACACTTGAACTATCCTAGCGACCTAACAACTTAGCAACCTACGCGACCTAACACAACAGCCTAACTCCTAAGGTCGCCAACTTGTTAACTTCTTAGGTCGCCAACTTGTTAACTCCTTAGGTCGCCAACACGGAACCACTAGGTCGCTAACTCAGAACCACTAGGTCGCTAACTCGGCAACTACTAGGTCGCTAACTCGGCAACTACTAGGTCGCTAACTCAGAACCACTAGGTCGCTAACTCAGAACCACTAGGTCGCTAACTCGGCAACTACTAGGTCGCTAACTCGGCAACTACTAGGTCGCTAACTCAGAACCACTAGGTCGCTAACTCGGCAACTACTAGGTCGCTAACTCGGCAACTACTAGGTCGCTAACAAGCTAACCCCTTAGGTCGCGAACTATTATAGGTCGCTAACCACTAGTTTCCTTAGGTCGCTGCCGACCTAAATATACTAGCCCGGCACCACTAGGTCGCTCATCCCTAGGTCGTCAACTACTGGGTTTACTTAGGTCGCTACCAACCTATCTCTTAGGTCGCTAACACCTTAACTCGCCAGAAACTCTAAAGTCTCCTTCCTTTTAGGTCGTCTACGACCTAAACCCTTACCATCCATCACACGACCTAACTCCAAACCTTAAAGTCACCAATCCCCAACATTCTTAGGTACGACTTATCTCCTAAGTTGCCAACAATACTTAACTAACCTCTAGGTCGCATACGACCTAGGACTTAGGCAAATTTCAACCAAGATCTGGAATAACTAGAAAATGCTGAAAATCCCAGATTTTGACAAACTTTTCGATCCGAAAAATACGGGTCGTTACAAATGATTTCCTTAAAGAATGAAATGTATACTTAATTTTGATTTAAGTATAACGAATATTTTCAATGTTGAAAATAAATGATTTGTGAATTACTTATTATTTAATAGGTATGGAATTACTTTTCCAATATGAAATGAACATTTTGAGATTTATCTTTGTAAAGATAAATCGAAAGTGAATATTGACATCGATTCGAAAATCGTATATCAGTAGATATTTTTGAAATATAAATTCACAGGGAATTTATAAAAGAAAGGGAAACTGTTTAGGAAAATAAACGTTGATTTATTTTTGAAGTGTGGAAATTTTATATCTAGTAAAGATATTTTTGAAGATAAATAATTTGGGAAAATTATTTGGAATCTGATGATGTTGCGCATCTTTATTGATAGTTAAATAACCGACTATCAATAATTACCTTTAGATAGGTATTTGTTGTGAATTGGATGAATTTGAATGCCACACTTATTTTTGAATAAGCGCTCACTATTCGGGTTAGCCGGGAAAGGACCATGGGGTCGTATAACCCATTCCGAATATGTGATACGTCGTTATGAATTGCATTCGAAGACCGGTGTTGAAGACCGGATATTTTTGAAAACGGAAGGATTACCGTCGAGTTACTCTACATCGACTGATCTTCGATTTAGAGGTTTTATCACCCTTAGTGACGGGAAGTCCTGACGTGATTGAAAATTATCCGGAATTGCAAGGGCTTCGTGAGAAGTGCCTTCGGTTCTGTTCGATCCCGGAACAGACTTGTATGGATTGTGTGTCTGACGTTACAATTTGAGATATAAAGCTGATTTCTTTCAAATACATTTCTGTTGGTGGCGGAGAATTTATTCTCTTAGCTTAACACCCTTCTCTGAGACGTACGAGCTCAGAGGTTATGTAGTTGAAATTTATCAGCGATATATCCCAATTTGGTAACGTGGCATACTGAGTGTTGCTGTGAAATGATCAGTGTTTGATCATTTGTGATATGATCATTTGTTTGATCTTATATCTTTATGATCATAGGTTGATCATTTTGTTTGACCCGAAGCAGGGCTTTTTGAGAAAGCGTAGCTTTGTGGACGAGACTTCGTCGAGCCTCACACCCCGGAAATGGTCGAAACAGGAAGGATGCAGCAAGGTTCTAGGGAGTAGCGCCCCTTAGTGTATGTCATTCCTTCTGGATAAAGGTGGTATCATGGTATGGAGCCCAGATACTTAACCTCTGTGGTTACTGCATTATTATTATCTATGTGGTTTGTTGGAAATCGGGGATCCTCGGGAAGATCGGTGACGATCGGGGGATGGCATACGCGTGTCAGTAGTTACCTATTTTTGCAGAGGTAACCCGGCCTTGTGTTGGCAGAGATCTAACCGTAACGTTAGGTTCTCGGGTCGTCTATTCCAGGGACGTACCCATCGTGGAAAAGGAAGTTCCTTAGCCTGACCATTTGTTGGAAATCCAAAGAAACAATACGATCTTGTACGGTTTTAGTTGTAGAACCTATCATTCACTTATGGTGGTCACCACTGTTTGGATGGTAGCTATAGTAGGCATAAGTGCGGAATGCCTATGCTGGCTAAGATTAATATTATACTTTCGAAATGATTTCTACACTATGCACTAATAATAATATCAAAAAGAATTTGATTTTTGCGTAGTAAGCATCTTTGACTATCATAAGAAGAAATCTCCTCCAATTCTGCGTTTGCATTGTGTGTGTGGTGGGAGGTCTTATGGTAGTTTCATTTTCCAAAAGCATTTCGAATTGACTTTAAAATTATCCTGTTGTTTATTTAAAAGAATAACTGTTTTACGATCTCACACCAGTCACCATGACTGACTCGGAGTTTATTGTTCCCTTCTAAACTCTGGGTGCCCACCAATTTCCACACGGGCAGCCTAGAGTTATATTATCAGGATATTCTGGATATTCTGGAGCTTGGAGATAAGCTGGAGTTCGAGACGTAGTATTTGTATCTGATATTATTTTATTCCGCTGTGTATTCTGTATGAGGACGAGTTTATATAACTGTCCATTGTTGTATATTGACTCTGATGATTGATGTATGTATAAACTGATATAGTTCTTTGTTTTAAAAGACTAGTGTTTATCTATTATATATTGTTCCGCTGCGATGTGTAAGATTCTGATATTGTTCTGTTTCTGTTCTCTGTTGTTGTTCTGTTATTCTTCTTTCTTTTCTTTTTCTTCTCTTTTTCTTCTATCTCCTTCTTCTTCTACTTTTTCTTTCTTAAAACCATAACTTTCCGGGTTTCCGGCATTCGATGTCTCGGCAGTCGATAAAGTGAGTATCGATGTTGAATTTTCGAAAGTCGAAAATTTAGGGATGTTACACTAGAGGTCCCTTTTCTTTTTATTCGGCTTAGTGTGTGGTTGGTCGCGCCAACTACGGGGTTATCTTGTTCGGAATTATCCAGTAAGGGATGGTTCCGGCTTTGTGTTGCAGGGGAGCGGGCGTACTCCTCGGTACGGTGATCTAGGCCACGTACTGTGACGGGCGGTACCCCAGTAGCTCTGCCATTGTATGGAAACCCATTCTTCCTACGTACCCTTACGGTTTTGATTGTATAACCCACTTTGTGGCTAGTATGCTGGAATTTAATAATGTAACAATTTCAGCTATTTCATATTTATTTGAAAACCCTAGACCCTATTATAATATAACTGGATTTCCTATCAAATGTTTTGGTTAGCGTAAGGTAAAAACTTACCCATGTTTATTTATGGGGAGTCTTACGTGATACCTTTTCTTTCTAAAGATTTTGAAGTTAAGCAAGTTTAACCTGTTACTCACACCAGACCCATGTCTGACCCAAGTGTTTATTTCTGTTTTATAAACTCTTGGGTACTCAAATTTTTACGAGTAGCCAAGGGATTCAGGTTTAGCTTTGACGAATATTCTGGAGGAGCAATGGAGCAGGAGGCTTCGGCGTTCGTAGATATAGTATTCCGCTGTGTTGATATCTGTGATAGTGTCTTGTCTTGTATTTGAGTTGTAATGTCTAGACAGATGTTTATAACTGTCTAGTAAGTGATGTATATGCTGTGTAACTCTGTAAATTGTTGTATACTATGTAATAGTTTATGTTATTAATATAATTTATTCGTTCCGCTGTGAGATCGTTGTTGTTGTTTCTTTCTTTCTTCTCTTCTTTTCTATTTTCTACCCCTTTCTTTCTTCATAATGATGCGACTTTCTGGGCATAGGAAGTCGGGTCGTCACATATAGTAATTAAGGGTAGTTAATTACTAAATGAGATTAATCAAAGGTGATTAATAAATGTGACTAATTAATTATTAATTTAAATAAGATAATTAATAAAGAAGTAATTAAGGATCATTAATTAATATAATTAATGATGTAATTAAGGATTGATTAATTAAGATTAATTAATAATAAGTGATTAAAGTAATTAATTAATTGTAATTAATTAAGGAGTAATGTAATTAAGTACAGTTAATTAATAAATGAAGTAATTAAAGATTAATTACTGAAATGGTTTAAGATAATTAATTTGTAAAATTAATTAAGGATTAATTACTTAAAGTAATTAAAGGATAATTAATCAAGAATGATTAATTAAGATAAATACATAGAGCATGATTAATTAATTGGTTTAATTAATAATTAAGTAAGCAGGATTTATAGGATGAAGTAATTAATTTAATTCACTTTAAATTAATTAGAGATGATAAATCATTACTTAAGAATGGATGAATGATATTGAATGCTTTACATTGTTGATATCTCTGATAAGAGATGTGCTGATCTATGATATAGATGTTTGGTTGGATTGAAATGATAATATGAATTATCTGTTTGGATGATAATATGGATTATCTATTGTAAATTATCTATCTGTGTGTAGTATAGATAAGAATTGAATTGTTTTAACCTTAAAACAACTTGGCCTTTAAAAGATACGTTTTGGATTTCGATGAGACCGAGATCGGGTTTTCGTATACCGGAATTCCAGGTCTGGAAACCCGAATACCACATCGATCCAAATTAACGATAGGTCGTGAATCTCAAGTGAAGATGAAGATTCAAAGTGCAAGGGTTATTGTCGTTAACTCTGAGGGTGATTCCAATACGAGTGTAACGAGATAATGCCTTCGGTTTCGTTCGAACCCGGAACGAACTTGTATGGATTGAATACTTTCAGAACATCGTCAGGTGGACGATGAGTATTCTAAGTGATGTGTTCTGATTAAAGGTAATCGTAGCCTCAAGCCTCATCAACCGGGAATGGCTAAAACAGGGGAGGTGCAGCAAGGCTTCGTGGGTAGCACCCACTGAGAGTAAGGTCATCCCTGTCTAGAGAGTTCCTCCTTTTATTTCGGCTTAGTGGTGCAGTTGGCGACGGCCATCTGTGGGGTGATTTTATTCGGGATTATCCAGTAACGGATGGTTCCGGCTTTGTGTTGCAGGGGATTGGGAGTAATCCTCGGTACAGTGATCTAGGCCCCATACTGTGATGAGCGGTACCCCAGTAGCTCTGCCATTATATGGAAACCCAACTTCCAATAAGTGATAACGGACTTGATTGTATACCTATGTATGCTGGAATTTAATGAATGTAACAATTTCGGCTATGTGAATATTTATTTGAAAACCCTAGACCCTATTATAATATAACTGGATTTCCTATCAAATGTTTTGGTTAGCGTAAGGTAAAAACTTACCCATGTTTATTTGTGGGGAGTCTTACGTGATACCTTTTCTTTTAAAAGGTTTTCAAAGTTAAGCAACTTTAACCTGTTACTCACACCAGACCCATGTCTGACCCAAGTGTTTATTTCTGTTTTATAAACTCTTGGGTACTCAAATTTTTACGAGTAGCCAAGGGATTCAGGTTTAGCTTTGACGAATTGTGGAGGAGCAATGGAGCAGGAGGCTTCAGCGTTCGTAGATATAGTATTCCGCTGTGTTAATCTCTATGATAGTGTGTGTATTGTATTGAGTTGTAATAACTAGACAGATGTTTATAACTGTCTAGTATGTGATGTGTATCTGTGTAACTCTGATAAGTGTTGTATACTATGTAATAGTTTATGTTATTAATATAATTTATTCGTTCCGCTGTGAGATCGTTGTTGTTGTTTCTTTCTTTCTTCTCTTCTTTTCTATTTTCTACCCCTTTCTTTCTTATTAATGATACGTCATTCTGTAGAATGAGTGGCGGGTCATTACATTTGCTATCAGAGCATAGGTTGAGTGAATGCCTAAGCTTTTGGTTAAGTGAATATCAGAGCACTAGGTTGAGTGAATACCTAGGTTCAGAAGGATTGTTCATTAGAGACAGGATCTGTAGCAACCTGTTTGAGTCCGAGTGTATATATATATACGAGAGCGCGTATTTGTTAGTTATATAAAATGGTTTTATATTGTGTTAATTGATCGGTTGAGTGGTATATGGATTCTGGTCAATACGAGTAGCTAACGTTATTGATAGGGATCTCTAAACACTTGGACCAGGCCAACGAACACAATATTGTTTTAAAGAGGTAGATGAAATAATTTTACCCAGATATAATTTCTATATAAAAAAAATGTATCATTTTAAATGTATATGGTATTTGTATTGATTGGTTGAGATGATAATAATTTATCATCTAGGATTAGGAGTCTGAGTGTTGAGGTTGGAAGTGTATTTGTCGAGACTGTAAACCTAATACCGTCTCGAGTGAACTTTACAGTTGTGTAAGGATTTTACAATCTCTGAAGGAAACCTGTTAAGGTTCGGAGTTTATTTTTGAAGTTTGGATCTGTCAGATGTGCTGAAGCAAGTGATGGTAGCTTGGCAACCTCAAGGGGTAGTAGCTGCGTGAGGAGATGCAGTGACTATGGATGTTCCCGAAGATGTTTTCTTTGGAACAAGTTAATGAAGTGTGTCTGCTTCGGTGTTGTGGCTGAGTTCAGCATGGTGTTTCTGTTTAGTTTGAGGTCCGAATTTCTCGAAGAACTTTGATAAGGAAGTCTTTGGCATCTGTGGAAGCGGTGCAGCTCGGAGTATTCTGTGTGTTGGCAGTAAGTTTTCCTGGATGAGTAGTTTTCTGAAGAAGGAGTTCAGAAGCAGCAGAATGGATCCATTTCTTCGATGGATTGGATAGTTAAGTATGAGCTGTTCTGATTTGTTAAGAGAGAACAGTTTTCTTTGGAAATAGGTTGGGTTGATCGCAAAAGTGACTTGCGATAGTTGAGTGTTCTCTTGTGTTATCAGAGATTTGCTAAATGTCTTCAGTGAAGTCAGAAGTTTGTCCGCATCTGGAGATTGAGTTTTCTTATCGACTAGGATTCCAGGAGTGGTACCAGTAGTTCAGCTGGGTAGAAGGATGTCTTCTAGAGATAGAGTTGGTGAAGCAGCTCAAGTTTTGATGGAGTATCTGAGTTTTTCCTTATGGATCTACTGAACCATTTTCTGGGATATGTTGTCCAGTTTGTGCTTGTGTTCTTCATCAGCATTTTCATTCTACTCCAGATCAGAGTTGAGCAGCAGAAGCAGTTTGGGAGTGAATCACTGGATAGGAGAAGTAAGTTTGGAATCTACTGATGTTTGTGAGTAGAGTTGTGTTTTGGATTATGGGTAGATCTTGAGAGGATCCTTTTGTTGAGTTGTTTCTGGTCCAGTTTGTTTCGAGATGCATCAGCGAAAGTTGAGCTGTTCAGTAAGGATCTGTAGATTGCCCAGGATCGTCTGAAGGATTTTGTGGATAAGAGACGAAGGAATTTGAAATTCGAAGTTGGAGACTTCGTTGTTGTGAAGTTTTTCTCTGGTTAAAGGGAGCTATAAGATTGGGTAAGTATGGGAAGTTAGCTCCGAGTTATTTTGGATCTTTTCTGTGATCTAATTTGGATAAGTACTTTGATCTACAAGGTTGAATTGTCAGTTTGGATAACTAGAATTCAATGTATTTTACGTATCTCTGACGGAGTACGTGTTTGATCTATCTCTGGTTTTGGAACCAGCAGTTCTGGAGGAATTGGTTGTTGAGTCAGACTCGTCTGTAGTCTGATATTCTGTTTAGTTTTGTAGATCTAGATGAGTAGGAGCTCTATAGCTTAGTAGTATTGGTTGTTTGGATTGTTTGCAGAGCGAGTATCCCGGTATATATATACTTGGGGAAACTCGAGGAAATTCTATTCAGAATTTTTCGCTGGATAGTTAGAATTGTTTGTTTGGATGATTAGTTGCTATGATTGTTAGCATATGGATGATAATACATCCTTGTGATTTAAAAAGATTATTAAATTACCTTTGTTTTAAAAATTTCGGGGACGAAATTATTTTAAGGGGGGAGGAATGTAATATCCCGGAAATTTGGGACAATATCAATTTAATAATCTGTTTAAATAATTAAATTGATTTGATAATCTTTATTAAAAATGTTTAAATTGGTTTAATAATCTTCTTCAATGAATATTTATTTGTTTCAAACAATATTAATAATATGTGTTTTTCTATAGATATTCGAATAGTTTTGGATTTTTAAATATATGGATAAGCTTTTATTTATATACATAATTGGTTTTATTTTCTTTAAAATACTTTATCTATATATATAAATAAGTAATAAGTATTTATTTAATTAAAGAAAAAGAGGTTTATTCACATTTAAAATAAATACAAACTAATTAAAAGGACATGTGTAAATTCCTAAGGCTATGTAATAACATGTGTACATTAATAAAACAATGTAAATGACAAATGTCAAGTTTTGAATTTTTGTTTTCTTTTATTTTTAATAAACTACATTTTCACTTATATAAACATATACTTCTCATTCCATTTTCTTTTTCTATCCTCTTCAATTCAAAGAAAAGAAACTTCAGCCTGTAAACAAAATTCTCAAAAACAAATCTGAAGCTCAAATCAATTCTCCTCTCAAACTAAATCAGTAATCAAACATAATTCTCCAAAAAAACCAAATAGTAATCAATTCCTCAAACCGGTAATGCACTTCTTTTCAAATCTGAAATCCCTGTAACCCATTTTCCAAAATCAAAGTCTGTCTGCAATATTACTTCTTTTCGAATCTGAAAGTAAGCAACCTGATCTAGAGAAACATCTAAACAAAGCAAGATTTTAGAGCATGCATGCAAGTTTCCAAATCAACATTCAAGTTTTAAAATCAAAATCAGATTCAAGCAACTCAAGTTTTTAAAATTCAAAAGCTTTTCAAATCTGGAAGCTTGTTCATCATTTTCTGGTGAGTAACTTTCATTTTTAAAACTTAAAGTATATGATATATGTTTGCATGTGATAATATTGGCTTGTATTGTAGTTTTTAATTTGAATTTATATGAATTAGTATAAATATATGTATGAGCCTGTCAGTTTACACATAAAAACCTATTCTTTGTTATTTATCAAGTGAGTAAATAATTTAAATTAAAAGCTAAGTATATATGGCTGTTCATTTGTGAAGTCTGAGATAAATGATGCTTTGTTGTGCATATATAGGAGCTATCTCTGTGTTTATGAATGTTTATAAGTGTGCATGCCTGTTTGTATTTAAAACCATCTCTGTTATTGGTTCAGAACATAGAAGTTTGATTAAAATCCAAAATCTAATCATCTAATCTTTATTAGGCTTAGAGATTCAAACATTATATGTTTGTTTAATCATAAATTTAAGTCTAAAATTTATTTAAAGCCATATGGATTTGAATTTGTCCTGAAATCATGAAATGCAGTTGCAGTTTTAAAATACATGTTAAATCGAGTATTACAATTTGATAATCTAATTACATAACTTAAAACATCTTTGAAAAATATGATTTTTAAGATAAAAGTCAGGAATTCTAGATTAGGCTTTTTTGTGAAATTCTAAGATGACTGGAAAGTGGTTTAGAGGCAATTTCTGGTGATCATTGGGAGATGAGGGATCAGGGTTTCATCTAGAGGTGGAGGAATGTGCGGTGAGATCAGGAAAAATGTCTGATGATGGTGAAAAGCACTGTGGCGAAGGGGTTTGATCGGGGAAGTATATAACCCTAGTTTTAGTGAGGTTGGGAAATATGTTCGTCATGACGTCCAGAGGGGATCGAGTTCATCTGATATCTGGGGATCTGAAGCTTGAAGGATGACGAAGACTTGGCCAGAAGTTCTGGTGCTCAGGTGGTCTCGATCGTCGAGGCGAGTTGAATTTGTGATCATAGTTCTGGTTCCAGGTGAGGATCGTGATGCTCGATTTCGATGGTGAAGTTTGTTCGAGGTTCTGGAGACTGGGATCGTGGATGGTGGTCGTTGACGATGTGCCAGAGATGGTATCGATGATCGAAGGCGATCGTTTCGCCTGTGCACGTGTACACGGTATCAGTTTGGTTTTTGTTTGAGTTTGAGGAAGAAGCAGTTGTACTCGAGTAGATGATGGGGTTGACTCGAAGTAATGCTCGAGGAAATGGGGATTTGGCTCGGGTTCGTTGCAGAGAACTCGTGTGGGTTAAACTGTTTTAAAATTTTAAGATAACAAAGTTTAAAATAAAAGGGAAAGGGAAACTCGAAGGGGGACTCGGGGGTTTCCAGCTTTTTCTCGGGTAATTTGATGTTTGGCTCGGGTTAATTGAAGTGTTACAGGTTATAGAGCCTGTTTGTTTTTAAATTTAAACAGAGTTTAAAAATCAAATTTTTAGGTGTAGATTCAAATTTAAACATGAATTCCAGTTGTGAAATAAATGAGTTTTTATTTAACAACTTAAATGTTTAAAAGAATAATTTTAAAAGGGTTTGAAATTTTTAATGAATGGGTTTAAAATCTTATAAATTTCTTTTATAAATGTTAAAGTGTTTCTTAACATTTGAATTTAAGAAGATTTTGTAAATTTTATTTAAAATTGGTTAAAGTTAAATTGTAATTTATTTTAAATCTTTAATTTAAAATAAATTAAAAGAAAGAATTTAAAGTTAAATCTTTTAAAGTCTTGGGTAATAATAATAATAGTAGTTGAAAGGTAAATACTTTAATTTAGAAAGTAATTAAAGAATTGTTAAATAATTAATGAGGGATCAATAATTAAGAATTATTAAATAATTAATGAATGGGATTAATTTTGATAATCAAATAGATTAATTAATTAATAATAATCATTTTATGAAATTGGTTAAGTATAATTGCTTAATGGAAGTAATTAAAGAAATTAATTACTTAAGGTAATTAATTAAATAAATCTGATAAGTTTAAATTAATTTGTTTAATTAATTTAAGATAATCACTTGGTGATTTGATAATTACTTAAAGGTAATTAGTGAAAGTATAAATTACTTAGAAAAGTAATTAAAGTAAATTAGTGGAGGTAATTAACTAAAGATGGTTTAATAAAAGTAAATTGAGTTAATTACTTTAAATAATTAATCAAGGGATTAATTAAAGGATAATTAATTAAGGAGTAATTAATTTATGAAGTATAGTAATTAAGGGTAGTTAATTACTAAATGAGATTAATCAAAGGTGATTAATAAATGTGACTAATTAATTATTAATTTAAATAAGATAATTAATAAAGAAGTAATTAAGGATCATTAATTAATATAATTAATGATGTAATTAAGGATTGATTAATTAAGATTAATTAATAATAAGTGATTAAAGTAATTAATTAATTGTAATTAATTAAGGAGTAATGTAATTAAGTACAGTTAATTAATAAATGAAGTAATTAAAGATTAATTACTGAAATGGTTTAAGATAATTAATTTGTAAAATTAATTAAGGATTAATTACTTAAAGTAATTAAAGGATAATTAATCAGGAATGATTAATTAAGATAAATACATAGAGTATGATTAATTAATTGGTTTAATTAATAATTAAGTAAGCAGGATTTATAGGATGAAGTAATTAATTTAATTCACTTTAAATTAATTAGAGATGATAAATCATTACTTAAGAATGGATGAATGATATTGAATGCTTTACATTGTTGATATCTCTGATAAGTGATGTGCTGATCTATGATATAGATGTTTGGTTGGATTGAAATGATAATATGAATTATCTGTTTGGATGATAATATGGATTATCTATTGTAAATTATCTATCTGTGTGTAGTATAGATAAGAATTGAATTGTTTTAACCTTAAAACAACTTGGCCTTTAAAAGATACGTTTTGGATTTCGATGAGACCGGGATCGGGTTTCCGTATACCGGAATTCCAGGTCTGGAAACCCGAATACCACATCGATCCAAATTAACGATAGGTCGTGAATCTCAAGTGAAGATGAAGATTCAGAGTGCAAGGGTTATTGTCGTTAACTCTGAGGGTGATTCCAATACGAGTGTAACGAGATAATGCCTTCGGTTTCGTTCGAACCCGGAACGAACTTGTATGGATTGAATACTTTCAGAACATCGTCAGGTGGACGATGAGTATTCTAAGTGATGTGTTCTGATTAAAGGTAATCATAGCCTCAAGCCTCATCAACCGGGAATGGCTAAAACAGGGGAGGTGCAGCAAGGCTTCGTGGGTAGCACCCACTGAGAGTAAGGTCATCCCTGTCTAGAGAGTTCCTCCTTTTATTTCGGCTTAGTGGTGCAGTTGGCGACGGCCATCTGTGGGGTGATTTTATTCGGGATTATCCAGTAAGGGATGGTTCCGGCTTTGTGTTGCAGGGGATTGGGAGTAATCCTCGGTACGGTGATCTAGGCCACGTACTGTGATGAGCGGTACCCCAGTAGCTCTGCCATTGTATTGTAACGACCCAGTATTTTGGACCATTCAAATCGACAATAAATCCACACATGTCTGACTTGAATAATTCAAAATAACAGATTGTAATAAAAATTTGGCAAAACTCAGCATATGCAGTAAATAAATCAATCACATAATCACAGACACAGAGTAATACAATAATACGCAGCGGAATAGATAAAATAGTAGTTCATGAAGCTACTATATAAACATCAGAGTTAGAAATAAAATACAACAGAATATCTCAAATGCAGTGAAGTCTCCAGTACAACAGATGACTTCTCTGAACAAATCAACTAGAAGAGCTGAAAGCTGAGGCGATAGTTGGATCTCCAAAGGAAGCTCCAAACTCCAAGGGTGAGTCTCAAATGCTGTATCACTCGGTCTGACCCGAGCGTAAAGCAAAACACAAAACACTCGAGTCAGGATTAACATTCTTATATAAATAAATCCCACTCAAGTGAAATATCAATTGAAATACGAGTAACTTAAAGGATGTTGGGATAACCATCCTCTAAGGATCTTCAGAACTATCTACAAGGTGGAAATATACATTTTAACACTGTGGTCATTTCAATTAAATTTATACTTCAAAACCCAAATATCATTTCATTTCAAATATATCCATTTTCCAAAATAGTATATATATATATATATTAAATGATTTAAAAAGTAAAGTATTTAATTTCCTCAAGTCTAGCAAATCGATTCAAATCAACTTCAAATTCCAAATTCAAATTTATTCAAAGCTCAATTCATCAATTTAATTCATTTCTAAACAGATCATTTAAATTTTCAATATATTTCAAAGCTTTAATATTCAACATTTTTAAAGTTAAATTTAACAGTTTCATATAGCTCTTGATTTAACTTCATTATTATTTAATCAGGGAATATTCACTTAATAAATTCAATATCATTTAACTAGCCTTAAATTACATTTTTTCTAAATATTTCCTTAAACTTTAGTTAAACAAAAAAATATTCATTAGATTACTTATAAATCAAACTCAAGTTATAAATCATATCTTACATCTCAGTTTCAATAAGTTTCAAATCGGTTTAATTAAATAAAATTCTTTATTGAATACAATTTCAACTAAATTCAAATTATCTTTCTAACCTTAACTTATTCAAATTATTACCAAAATCTATTTTGAAATATATTTTAAACACTCAACATATTATATGTATTTAAATCAATCATTCCCATTTATATATAATAATTTAAGGCTCAACATTTATTAAAACCATATATTTCTTTCCAAAACCATAGAATTCATTTTTAAAACATTTATATATATGGACCAACGGTGTCTGTATATATATTTATCATATGGTTAAGCGATACAGATATTTATCATTTCAATCCGAAATTTAAACATATACAGGTAGAGATCATTCGACCCGTAATCCCAATTCCAATTCAAATGAAAATCGCTTGGGTTTATCATTTCAACCCATAACGAAATTCTCCTATTCTAAAGTCCGTTCGGGTATGTATCATTTCAACCCATAGTGATTCTAAACTACAAGGAACTTGCAGAGTGATAACAGATAATACAATAAAATAACAGGCATATGTCATCAATAACAATATAATATAAACAACAGGATATGGTGTCATATCCTGCAGGTGAACAGTTACAGATAATAGCATATATTTAAATAACTACAGCAGCATATTTCAATTGTCGTTTCAATTGAAATCAAATTTAATGAATAAAAGAATGTTAATCGTGAGTGATTGCTCACCTTTCGAGGCTAGATAGATTGGACGATGAACTTTAGTTACAAATCCAAGCACGAATTTGAACGATCAAAGCTGATGACAGGAATAGATGGGAACGATCAGAATTAGTTTGATAGGAACAACAATTTTATATTAAAAATCATTGTTTTAATTAAGCACATATATTAAGATCAACATATATTAAAAATACTATATATATTTTTATTTTTTTCAAATCAATAACTTAATTTCAATCAAAATAAAAATCCATGAAAACAACATTCACCTATATATTGAAACCACAATATACCTATACAAATTCGTACATATATATACAAGTAAACTTATATACTACCTATATAACTTATATATATATAAACAACTTATATTTGGAAATCAATATAAAATTACTTAATATGGTTATCAAAACATATCGCGTAAAAAAAAACATGTATGTGTATGCTAAACATACATATCCTTTACTGTAGAAATAGAATCTGTAACGACCCGCTATTTTGGACCATTCAAATCGACAATAAATCCACACATGTCTGACTTGAATAATTCAAAATATCAGATTGTTAATTTAAATTTGGCAAAACTCAGCATATGCAGTAAATAAATCAATCACAGAATCACAGGCACAGAGTAATACAATAATACGCAGCGGAATAGATAAAATAGTAGTTCATGAAGCTACTATATAAACATCAGAGTTAGAAATAAAATACAACAGAATATCTCAAATGCAGTGAAGTCTTCAGTACAACAGATGACTTCTCTGAACAAATCAACTAGAAGAGCTGAAAGCTGAGGCGATAGTTGAATCTCCAAAGGAAGCTCCAAACTCCAAAGGTGAGTCTCGAATGCTGTATCACTCGGTCTGACCCGAGCGTAAAGCAAAACACAAAACACTCGAGTCAGGATTAACATTCTTATACTAATAAATCCAACTCAAGTGAAATATCAATTGAAATACAAGTAACTTAAAGGATGTTTGGGATAACCATCCTCTAAGGATCTTCGGAACTATCTACAATGTGGAAATATACATTATAACACCGTGGTCATTTCAATTTAATTTATACTCCAAAATCCCAAATATCATTTCATTTCAAATATAACTATTTTCCAAAATAGTATATATAGGTTAAATAATTTATAAAGTAAAGTATTTATAATTTCCTTAAGTTCCACAAATCGGTTCAAAACAACTCAATTCCCAAATTCAAATTTATTCAAAGTTCAATTCATCAATTTAATTCATTTCTAAACAGATCATTTAAATTTTCAATATATTTCAAAGCATTAATATTCAACAATTTCAAAGTTAAATTTAACAGTTTCAAATAGCTCTTGATTTAACTTCATTTATTATTTAATCAGGGAATATTCACTTAATAAATCCAATATCATTTAACTAGCCTTAAATTTCATTTTTACTAAATATTTCCTTAAATTTATTTAAACAAGAAATATTCATTAAATTATTTAAATCAAACTCAAGTTATAAATCATATCTTAAATTCCAATTTCAATAAGCTTTATATTGGTTTAAATAAATAAAATTCTTTACTAAATTCAAATTATCATCCCATCCTTAACTTATTCAAAAATTTTACCAAAATCTATTTTGAAATATAAATTTTATACTCAACATATTATATGGATTAAATCCATCTTAATTAAATTAAATATCATTATTAAATCTATATATATCATTACCATTTATATATAAAATTCTAAGAATCAACATTTGTTAAAACCATATAATTCTTGCCAAAACCATAGAATTCAATTTCAAAATATTTATATATATGGACCAACGGTGTCTGTATATATATTTATCATATAGTTAAGTGATACGGATATTTATCATTTCAATCCGAAATTTAAATATATACGGGTAGATATCATTTCAACCCGTAATCCCAATTTCAATTCAAATGAAAATCGCTTGGGTTTATCATTTCAACCCATAACGAAATTCTCCTATTCTAAAGTCCGTTCGGGTATGTATCATTTCAACCCATAGTGAATTCTATACTAACAAGGAACTTGCAGAGTGATAACAGATAATATAAAATACAACAACAGGCATATATCATAAATAACAATATAATATAGACAACAGGATATGGTGTCATATCCCATAGGTGAACAGTTACAGATAATAGCATATATGACAATTTAAATAACTACAACAGCATATTTCAATTGTCGTTTCAATTGAAATCAAATTTAATAAATATAAGAACGTTAAATCGTGAGTGATTACTCACCTTTCGAGGTTAGAGATGAATGAGACTGAGATGAGTTATGACTCCAACACGGATTCCAAATCAAAGCTAGATGGATACGGATTCGACGAATAAGCTGATAGATAAGGAATTGACAAAAATCAAATCAGAACAGGATCGATGATGATCAATAGTAGAAGTGGGTTTATATATATAAACTATATATAACTATGTATATACCAAATCATATTCTAAATACAAACACATTCTTAAGTTATATATATATTTCAAAATCATTGGTTAATTTAAAACACAAATATCAAAATCTAACATATATACATAATATAATTTGAAATAAATACTTATATAGATACACGAACATATCACTTTGTACCTATACAACCGAAAACAACAATCTATGTAACCCTTATATAACCAATCTTATTTTTCTATAATATATACATGCAACACAGTATAATTTCAAACCTAACTGTACATTATACCTATAAGTTCAAACAATTATATATATCATCGGTTATACACTTATGCAGGAAATCAATATTATAACTTATACAGTAAAACACAAATAAAACTTATATAATATAACGTTTAAATGTGTTACATAAAATGAATACAGGCTACAATCTTAACTATATCCTTATGTATAAATTATTATATAGACTGCAGACCACAATGTATACAAAACACATCAAACAGCAAATGACATATCATATATGACACACATATCTATCTTTCATTTCAAAAAAAAAATTTCTCCAGATATATACACCTACATGACCTATATGTGAATATACATAACAAATGCTATATAACTATATAACCTTATATACATACACCAGATTATCAATATATAAACCTATATAACTTAACTTTGTTCAATTACATAAACTGGCATATTTGAATAAACTATTTAAACAGCATATACAGGTTATATACATATTTACATTAAACTAATATATATATACATCATACTTATACATATACGTATATATTCATACGTTATATAAAATCAAACATAAACACATGCCGACCATTTATGCAACAAATTTACTTTACATTATATACCTTAGGATTATATGTTATCAAAATATGTATGGTTAACATATTACGTATAAAACAAACAGCACTGATACCTTATAACACCATATACAACCATATGCGCTAATCTATACCAATGTTTATATTTATAAAAGATGAGTCAGCAAGCTTATACGTACATTAAACATAACAATAGAGCTCCTCTATTCAACAACAGGTCGGTTTTTGTATAATACTCATATAGATGTATATGTGAACAAAATTTTATATTATATAAATATACATATATATATAAAGTTATAAAGCTTTAATAGATAATACACAGACAAAATATCAATTACTTACACACAAAGTTCACGCGGTTACAAAGTGATGGAGGCTGGCCACTGCGAGAGGGCGGGAGGAGAAGTGCAAGGGAAGCTCGGCAAGAGGCGGAGCTCGACTGGCCAAGGTGGCTTCAGCCTGTTGATGGAGGGTTGGCATCGGGTTTGGTGACGGAGAGTGAGGGTGCAGAGGAGATGCGACTCGGGGCGTGGGTGGTTGGTTGTGGCCATGGCGGAGTATATGGTCACGAGGGAGGAGGAAGAGGGAGAGCGGGCGTACGAGAGAGTGGACGAGCATAGCTCGGGAAAATGAAGGGGAATTGTTGGATCCGGAGGAAGGAATTGAAATGAGGAGATGTACAGTAGCTAGGGGGAAAGATGAACAACTCTACACATTCTCCTATATATAATTCCTTTCAAAATAGAATTAAAGCAGCGGCCATACGTTACTTACGGTGATTCAGGCGAAAGAATTGAAGTGATGGAACGTTTGAGAATGCTAGATCCAATGGAACGCAAAAGTCATAACTGAATATAAATAAACGATAGTGGCCTTTTGAAATTTGAATCGCCCCAGAATATCAAAAGCTCTAAATGGATACCGATACGGATATCTGTTTTCACGGATTCCGTTGCAAACCAGACTTCAAAATACAGAACTAAATATACCGCAGAGATCAGCACGACGAGATGATCAAAACGATATACAGATATTAGTGGTACGATCATCCGATCAAAAGTCGATAATCGGTACCAGAAATGTTGCTATTCTGCCAGAATTAAGATAAACGGAGCAGTAGAAGTCAAAATTTGGAAAAACGAATTTCGCAGTCTGATTCAGAATGATTTGAATAAATTTTCTCCTGTTGACATATTTTGGTTTCGGAAAACTTTTAAATTCACTGTTATTAACCGGTTTGATTTGAAATAAAATTTCACAGGAAAATAAACTTCAATATTATCAGATGAAAATTTACCAGTTACTATATTTAAATAGACGTATTCCAAATAATAAATTTTTAATTTCACATTTTATTGTTTAAAATTTCACAAAACTTCAATTAACTACGTTATTAAAACCATTTAAAATTTATGGGTCGTTACACTCTCCCCCACTCAAAACTTTTCGTCCCCGAAAAGGAAGGAGGTAGGAGAATAGAATAACCAGAAATAAAAGTAGATTGAAAGTCAAGATTAAACAATTAATTTGAACTATATAAATTTTACTTAAATTTGAAAACTTCATTTGCAATTCAATTGTCTTATATACTTTAAAACTTTTTCAAGACCCATTTGCAAAATTTCTTGCTTCCTTTACAATTACCATTTATATGTTTAAATGACACCTTTATAAATGTATGAAAACCATTTGAAAACAATTATTTTCATTATTACTTATATTTACAAAGAAGCTATTAAATCTATAATTCATAAATTTATTAATTCTATCTAAAATACTTTTCAAATATTATTAATAAATCAATCATCATTTCTTTAAATATGTTTTATTTAATTAATAACTTCTAAAATATTTATAACACTAAAATTTCTATTAAACCATGTTCAAAAGGATATAGTCAACAAGGAAAAGAAGGAGGACTTGGAAAAACAGAATATAGGTGAATAAATAAAGCTGAGCAGATAAGGTAGATTCAAAGAATAGTATCGGGCATGAATAATTTATTCAAACCATTAGGATTTCAATTTCAAATATTAATTCAAAATTTCTTTGTTGGAAATACTTTTATAATAAAATACCTTTATAGTCGAAACAAATTTCCTTTCGAAAATACTTTTATAACTCGATGTTTCACAAGTTTATCCTTGTTCCTGTAGACTCTGGTAGTGCGTTGATCAGGCGCAAAACTAGAATTCTCCAGGTACTTAGCAGACTTGTTTCAACACCCAGTGAAAATACTGGAAAAACTTTTAAAAACAGATATGGAAAGTACAATCCAAACAAAAACACAAACAAAACCTTTGTCTAACCATGGTTCGCAGATACACAATGGTTACGCCTGGATCCCCCAGGAAACAATCCATATCCGTAAGCTTTCTCAGCCCTGCGAGTTACGCCATGATGACTAGTAGAATGCAGGATACACAATGGTTACGCCTGGATCCCCCAGGAAACAATCCGTACCCCCAGGCAAGACTCAGCCAAGCATTTGCGCTACTATTCGCGACCTACACAGATTGCAGGATACACAATGATTACGCCTGGATCCCCCAGGAAACAATCCGTACCCCTAGGCAAGACTCAGCCAGGCAGTTGCGCTGTGCAGTCACGAGAGAACAATAAGACCATGGGTAACGCCATGGAATTCGAAGGACACTCGAGTATCATATCCGGAAAACCAAAATCAGAGAGAATAATATCGATAGAATGAATCCAAGATGTGGCCACAAATCGGATATCAAGCAGAAGGCACTTTCCATATCTTTACTTCGAAAATATGTATCATATAGTACCTTTTCAAATCACTTTCAAATATCATACTTATATAAAATCCATTATATATAAGATTTAATTTTCAAATCAAATACTTTCCAAAATCAATAGTATATCAAATCATACTTATATAGACTTCAATTATATAAGATTTCACTTTCAAATTGAGTACTTTTTCAAATCTATAGTTTCGAATCACTTTCATACTCATACAAATCAATTTTATATAAGTTCGACAACTCCCAAATCAAGTATTTAGTAAGGTTCTCAAATTTTTTATTTGTTTCAACATCAGTTCAATTTCAAAATCATATACAATTTCACCAAATTGTTTCATCTCAAATTAAATACCTTTAGTTTCATGGTTTCCAAAATAATAGATTTAGAAAATAAATTCAAATTTCCAAATCAATATAATTTAAGTCAACCAATTCGTTACCAAAATCAAATGTTTTCAAAATCATCTTATACTTACGTAAGGTCTATCTTATATAAGAATCAAATTTCAAAATTAATTTCGCTGTACGAAGAGCTATATGGAATTGAATATCTTTGCTTTTATAGGTTATATATCTTTGTAATTTAAATTGGAAATTTTCTTTTGGTAAGCAACGATATTCTAACCCAACAGCTTCAAAATTTCAGCGTCAAAATATATCAATGATATTAGGATATAAGATGTACATACGTCATCGTTTCGCAAAATTACATTTGATCGCTCGCTCGATCACACAAGTTCGCTTTCGAACTAGTATTGTCCATTCGACTTCCCTAATGCGGATTTCGATATGGTTTCTCGACTAGAAGCCATCAGTCTCCTTGCATAGCCATATACTATGATAGAGAATTCTAGAATCGAGCCAAAAATCCATATCAAATATTCGCCATCAAGAATCGAATGAAAAATCCTAACACGAAATGGTGTAATCCACCTCGAACTTGTGTACTCAAACTTAGATCAAATTAATTATGCGAATAAAACAACATACGTACAACTTATATATTCATTCCAACTTGTTAAATATATAGTTTCATAAGATGTTACTAAGTTAAAACATTTAAACTAAATTTTATTCAAAATATATTGAAGACCAAATTCTTTTCAAAACATTTCAAATCTAAATTTCATATTAGAAAATTTTAAAATTGTCTTATTCATTTACTTAACAAAACAGTTTCAACTTATTTAAACCATATTACTTCATACTTTAACATTCAAAACAAACTTATTACTTTATCAAAATACTTTTCAAAATTTCTTAGCTTTGAAAAGTTAACCTTGATTTGGAAGTGCTCGAACCTTCGAAATAGTTGAAGAAATCATTTTCAAATTCAAGAGTTGGAAATCAACCAATCAGTAAATCAATTTCAAAAGATAGGTTTCAAATCCGAAACTAAAGGACTGAACACCGGCTTACTTCAAATCATTTCAAATATATATACATATATCTTTCGAATATCAAATATTACTTCGGAATTTGAAAAATCAAAACTGGTTTCACAAAATCACTCGCGTAGCAATGCTACTAAAGTGGCCTCTCCCCCACTATGAAACTCGAAAATCAACATCGATGATGCGTGCACTCATCACCGAAATTATTTTCCAGCGACATAAGTGAGTTCTGGACTTCTATTTTTCTCAAACTTCTTTTGAAATTTCTTCGAAACTCATTAAAATCATTGAAACATTTCTTATTCGGAAAATATTTTTAAATCATACTATTATAATATATTTCAAAATCTTAAAACTAGTTTCAAAATACCGGAGTTCAATTCTCGAATTTCAAATTTAAAATCCTTCAGTTATAAATCTTTTTTAGATAAATCAAATTTCTTATATAGTTTTTTTTTTCAAAATTACAAATCCTTTCGAAACCTCAAATTCTTATTTTAAAAGGGTTTATAATCTTTATCGAAAACATTTCACTTTTATTTATAGAATATAATCATACTTATCAAAATAATAATTTCAGTTTAGAAAACAATTTCCAAAATACAAACAAACCCGATTTTCGATGGATGATTCAAGGATGGATTTCAGAACAAAGATAGGTATTCAAATTAGAGGGACTCTAATCAAATAGAATTATGATTCGAAAATAAGCTCGAACGAAGATGAGATAATTAAATTTCAAAATAGAAGATGAATATACTTATATAAATCGCGGATGACCCTAGCGTCAACCGTGACTTCAGGAACAAGATCGATGCAGAATTCCAAGAAAAATCAACATTCGATCGCAAGAGATAGCGGCATCTGAACCAAAGGTATAGAAATCTCCGGTGAATCAATGCCAATTGTAAAGGAGTTCCACCCTTTTACAAATCATTCAACGATTGGCGAGATCGCCTATTCTTATAGAGATCATTCGAAGTGGAGTTATGGGATACTCTAGAATCAAAAGAATACAAATAGGAGAGACAAGAATGAATTTTGGAACCGTAGGGAACGTTCCAAAGTTAAAAGGAAGTCGAGTCAAAAGGAAGAGATTCAAACTCGAACGAAAGTGATTCTGTAAATAAATTTACTATATATGCTAAGCTTTGCCTAGAGCCAAAGCTCTGATACCAACTGTAACGACCCGCTATTTTGGACCATTCAAATCGACAATAAATCCACACATGTCTGACTTGAATAATTCAAAATATCAGATTGTTAATTTAAATTTGGCAAAACTCAGCATATGCAGTAAATAAATCAATCACAGAATCACAGGCACAGAGTAATACAATAATACGCAGCGGAATAGATAAAATAGTAGTTCATGAAGCTACTATATAAACATCAGAGTTAGAAATAAAATACAACAGAATATCTCAAATGCAGTGAAGTCTTCAGTACAACAGATGACTTCTCTGAACAAATCAACTAGAAGAGCTGAAAGCTGAGGCGATAGTTGAATCTCCAAAGGAAGCTCCAAACTCCAAAGGTGAGTCTCGAATGCTGTATCACTCGGTCTGACCCGAGCGTAAAGCAAAACACAAAACACTCGAGTCAGGATTAACATTCTTATACTAATAAATCCAACTCAAGTGAAATATCAATTGAAATACAAGTAACTTAAAGGATGTTTGGGATAACCATCCTCTAAGGATCTTCGGAACTATCTACAATGTGGAAATATACATTATAACACCGTGGTCATTTCAATTTAATTTATACTCCAAAATCCCAAATATCATTTCATTTCAAATATAACTATTTTCCAAAATAGTATATATAGGTTAAATAATTTATAAAGTAAAGTATTTATAATTTCCTTAAGTTCCACAAATCGGTTCAAAACAACTCAATTCCCAAATTCAAATTTATTCAAAGTTCAATTCATCAATTTAATTCATTTCTAAACAGATCATTTAAATTTTCAATATATTTCAAAGCATTAATATTCAACAATTTCAAAGTTAAATTTAACAGTTTCAAATAGCTCTTGATTTAACTTCATTTATTATTTAATCAGGGAATATTCACTTAATAAATCCAATATCATTTAACTAGCCTTAAATTTCATTTTTACTAAATATTTCCTTAAATTTATTTAAACAAGAAATATTCATTAAATTATTTAAATCAAACTCAAGTTATAAATCATATCTTAAATTCCAATTTCAATAAGCTTTATATTGGTTTAAATAAATAAAATTCTTTACTAAATTCAAATTATCATCCCATCCTTAACTTATTCAAAAATTTTACCAAAATCTATTTTGAAATATAAATTTTATACTCAACATATTATATGGATTAAATCCATCTTAATTAAATTAAATATCATTATTAAATCTATATATATCATTACCATTTATATATAAAATTCTAAGAATCAACATTTGTTAAAACCATATAATTCTTGCCAAAACCATAGAATTCAATTTCAAAATATTTATATATATGGACCAACGGTGTCTGTATATATATTTATCATATAGTTAAGTGATACGGATATTTATCATTTCAATCCGAAATTTAAATATATACGGGTAGATATCATTTCAACCCGTAATCCCAATTTCAATTCAAATGAAAATCGCTTGGGTTTATCATTTCAACCCATAACGAAATTCTCCTATTCTAAAGTCCGTTCGGGTATGTATCATTTCAACCCATAGTGAATTCTATACTAACAAGGAACTTGCAGAGTGATAACAGATAATATAAAATACAACAACAGGCATATATCATAAATAACAATATAATATAGACAACAGGATATGGTGTCATATCCCATAGGTGAACAGTTACAGATAATAGCATATATGACAATTTAAATAACTACAACAGCATATTTCAATTGTCGTTTCAATTGAAATCAAATTTAATAAATATAAGAACGTTAAATCGTGAGTGATTACTCACCTTTCGAGGTTAGAGATGAATGAGACTGAGATGAGTTATGACTCCAACACGGATTCCAAATCAAAGCTAGATGGATACGGATTCGACGAATAAGCTGATAGATAAGGAATTGACAAAAATCAAATCAGAACAGGATCGATGATGATCAATAGTAGAAGTGGGTTTATATATATAAACTATATATAACTATGTATATACCAAATCATATTCTAAATACAAACACATTCTTAAGTTATATATATATTTCAAAATCATTGGTTAATTTAAAACACAAATATCAAAATCTAACATATATACATAATATAATTTGAAATAAATACTTATATAGATACACGAACATATCACTTTGTACCTATACAACCGAAAACAACAATCTATGTAACCCTTATATAACCAATCTTATTTTTCTATAATATATACATGCAACACAGTATAATTTCAAACCTAACTGTACATTATACCTATAAGTTCAAACAATTATATATATCATCGGTTATACACTTATGCAGGAAATCAATATTATAACTTATACAGTAAAACACAAATAAAACTTATATAATATAACGTTTAAATGTGTTACATAAAATGAATACAGGCTACAATCTTAACTATATCCTTATGTATAAATTATTATATAGACTGCAGACCACAATGTATACAAAACACATCAAACAGCAAATGACATATCATATATGACACACATATCTATCTTTCATTTCAAAAAAAAAATTTCTCCAGATATATACACCTACATGACCTATATGTGAATATACATAACAAATGCTATATAACTATATAACCTTATATACATACACCAGATTATCAATATATAAACCTATATAACTTAACTTTGTTCAATTACATAAACTGGCATATTTGAATAAACTATTTAAACAGCATATACAGGTTATATACATATTTACATTAAACTAATATATATATACATCATACTTATACATATACGTATATATTCATACGTTATATAAAATCAAACATAAACACATGCCGACCATTTATGCAACAAATTTACTTTACATTATATACCTTAGGATTATATGTTATCAAAATATGTATGGTTAACATATTACGTATAAAACAAACAGCACTGATACCTTATAACACCATATACAACCATATGCGCTAATCTATACCAATGTTTATATTTATAAAAGATGAGTCAGCAAGCTTATACGTACATTAAACATAACAATAGAGCTCCTCTATTCAACAACAGGTCGGTTTTTGTATAATACTCATATAGATGTATATGTGAACAAAATTTTATATTATATAAATATACATATATATATAAAGTTATAAAGCTTTAATAGATAATACACAGACAAAATATCAATTACTTACACACAAAGTTCACGCGGTTACAAAGTGATGGAGGCTGGCCACTGCGAGAGGGCGGGAGGAGAAGTGCAAGGGAAGCTCGGCAAGAGGCGGAGCTCGACTGGCCAAGGTGGCTTCAGCCTGTTGATGGAGGGTTGGCATCGGGTTTGGTGACGGAGAGTGAGGGTGCAGAGGAGATGCGACTCGGGGCGTGGGTGGTTGGTTGTGGCCATGGCGGAGTATATGGTCACGAGGGAGGAGGAAGAGGGAGAGCGGGCGTACGAGAGAGTGGACGAGCATAGCTCGGGAAAATGAAGGGGAATTGTTGGATCCGGAGGAAGGAATTGAAATGAGGAGATGTACAGTAGCTAGGGGGAAAGATGAACAACTCTACACATTCTCCTATATATAATTCCTTTCAAAATAGAATTAAAGCAGCGGCCATACGTTACTTACGGTGATTCAGGCGAAAGAATTGAAGTGATGGAACGTTTGAGAATGCTAGATCCAATGGAACGCAAAAGTCATAACTGAATATAAATAAACGATAGTGGCCTTTTGAAATTTGAATCGCCCCAGAATATCAAAAGCTCTAAATGGATACCGATACGGATATCTGTTTTCACGGATTCCGTTGCAAACCAGACTTCAAAATACAGAACTAAATATACCGCAGAGATCAGCACGACGAGATGATCAAAACGATATACAGATATTAGTGGTACGATCATCCGATCAAAAGTCGATAATCGGTACCAGAAATGTTGCTATTCTGCCAGAATTAAGATAAACGGAGCAGTAGAAGTCAAAATTTGGAAAAACGAATTTCGCAGTCTGATTCAGAATGATTTGAATAAATTTTCTCCTGTTGACATATTTTGGTTTCGGAAAACTTTTAAATTCACTGTTATTAACCGGTTTGATTTGAAATAAAATTTCACAGGAAAATAAACTTCAATATTATCAGATGAAAATTTACCAGTTACTATATTTAAATAGACGTATTCCAAATAATAAATTTTTAATTTCACATTTTATTGTTTAAAATTTCACAAAACTTCAATTAACTACGTTATTAAAACCATTTAAAATTTATGGGTCGTTACAGAATCTATATATAACATATAACAGTTATGTAGACAATTATATATATATATATATATATAACAATTATGTAAAAGCTATTCAAAGAATCCTATACGAATTATTTACACAATCAATGAAATCTGACAGTTTATAACTCATGTACTTTCTATACTTTAACATCAGTTTAAACACACGTATATAAAAATCCCAACTCAAACATATTCCGAACAGTATGTACTTCATATAATATGCTTTATAAAATGTAAATAGCTCTGCAACTTTATTATATATATTATTATTATATACAGTAGATTAAAACTTGCCTCACTATTCAAATGAAATGTAAACTATTATATGTGTGTGAATGAACTTTACTTTACTGTACCTACATATTTATGCTTACATAAACTGATACACATATTACGAAAGACCCGGTATAAGTATATATAACATATTATACCCAGATTTATGTTAATCTATTCATATGCAAATCTGAACTCGATAAAATATGTACTAGCAACATTACATATATATAGATTAATATATCTATTAGGCCAAAGAAAATAAAATATTACAAAATAACAAGAAAACGGTCTGATAATATATGTATATTTATAATTATCAAGGTAGGCAAAAGAGATATCAGAGCTTGGAAAAAGTACTTACACCCGATCTATATATATAGTATATATAAGCCTCTGAAAACGAATATATAACTTATGCATAAAAATCAATACTAAATAACCAAAATACATTACCCTTAACACTTTCACTCATATGCAAGCGTACGCAAAAAAACTCAGAAGGCTGCAATATGGTGGAACGAACATCAATGCAACGGTGAAGAAAAAGCTCGGCGGAGATGATGGAAGGCTCGACCACGTGGTCGGAGGGAAGGGCAGAGGAAGGAGGCAGAGGGAGGAGATATCGGCTAAGCAAGATGACGTGGACGAGTTGATAGGTGGCAGAGGCCGGTTCTACGTTGGGTTTCTGGTGTGGGTTGCCGACTGCGTGGCACGGCTACTTGCGCCAGGGGATGAGGCGGAGCACGGCAGGGAGTTGGGACCACCGGAGGTAAAGGCGGGTTGGAGGGGAATGGAGAGATTGGACGTGTGTGCTGTTTGGAGGAAGGAGGAAGGGGAATGATGGCTTCAGGCAAACAATTGAAGAAAATGAGTAAGGCAAAATAAAATGAGAAGAGAGAGAGGTAGTGGAAGGTTATAAATTTGCAAATGAATGTTGGTAACGTGTCAGCTTCCCAATTTATTATTTATGCTCTCAAAAGATGTAAATAGAAATAAAGGAGAGAAAGGAGCTGTAATATCCCGGAAATTTTAACAATATCAATTTAATAATCTGTTAAATAATTAAATTGATATTGATGATCTTTGATAATAAAATTTGAATTTAATTTAATAATATAATTAAATAAGTATCAAATATGTTATTTTCAAATAATAAGTATAATGTATTATTTTTAATATGTATGAATTTTAATGCTAAAAGGAATTGTTATTTTAAATTGAATAAATAGTGTATGTAAATATATATAACTTAACTTTTAAATTGAATCTTAGGATTTAATTTTATTTAAATTTGAATTTAAAGTTTTGAAGTTCAAAAGAATAAATATTTAAATTGTTGGATATTATAATATTTGTATAAACTTATATTTATAAAATATAATTAGTTTTTGGTTTCTCTTTAAAAAGATATATATATATAGATAAGTATTTAATAAATAAGAAAAGACTTTTATGTACTTTTAAACTAAATAAAAATAAGATAAATTACTTAAAAGACATGTGTTATTTTCTAAAGCCCTTATTTTAACAAGTGTAAGTAAATGATGAACTCAAATGACAAGTGTCTTTTTATTTTCTTTTTCTTTTATTTTATAAAATCAAAAATATACATGTATATTAACATTTGCATTTCTTCATTTCCCATTCTTTTCTAATCTTCATTTTTTCAAAGCCAAGAGAAAAACAAATCAGTAATCTTTCCTCTAAACATCTGAAACAAATCAATACCACTTCTCAAACTCTTCCTCTAAATCTAAAAAAATCAGTAATTATCTCTTAAGCAAATGTATGTGCATATTCAAATCTGGAAAATTCCTCAAATCAGAGATTATCAAAAATCAAATCTCTGAAAACAATTTTCCAAAATCCAAATCAAAGTTCAGCCTGCATGTTCTTTAATCTGAAAGAAATTCTGAAATCATTCTAAAGCCAGTCTATATCATCTTCAAAAATCTGTCTGTCTGCATTTCTTTTCAATCTGGAAAACAACTCAAAAACTGCTTGCATTCATTTTTCAAACTGGAAGCAACATGCAAGATTCAGTAACCAACAATTCAAGTTTTAAATCAAATAAGCAAAGCAAAAGCAAAAGACATCTCAGTTAAAAGTTCAAAAGCTTTTCAAAACATATCTGGAAGCTCTGTCTTCTTCAAATTAGGTGAGTAACATAGCAACTTGAATAATTTAGGTATATAATTATGTTGCAGAATTATTTCTGAAATCAAGTATGTTTTGGTGAATGCATTTTTGTATATCTCTGTGCATGTATATGAAAATCTGGTTGAGTGCATTTTGCTATGTGTTTGATGTTTGTCTGTTTTAGTTTCCAGACTCCAATCTTTGATTCAAAAACCATTATATCATGATCTAATTTATATTATGATTTAAGATTAAAACAAAACTTGTTTGTTACATCTTAGATTATAGTTTAAAATTATAATTAAATCACAATGAAGTCTAACTGTCTCTGGAAGTAAGAAAACATCAGTGCATGTTAAATAATGTGAAATTTTAAATATTGTAATTTATAAATTCAGTAGTATAAATTGAATACCTAAACCAAATCGTGATTTTTAACACTAAAATCAAGATTTTTATATATAAGATGAAAGTGCAATTTGGGTTTGAACTGAAATGGAGCTTTTGGGATTTTCTGGTGATCTATGTATTCGTATGTGTCGGGGTTCTTCAAACTGGTGGAGGAGTGATCGTAGGCGAAGTCGTAGCCGGAGTATCAACTTTTCTGATGATCGGAGGCCAAGGTTTGAAGCGTTGCCAGGTTTTAGTCTGTGAAGTGAGTGTTGTTTCCAGGTTTGGGTGGAGACTCGAATTCGATTTCGAGATTTAGGGTTCGATCTGATGATCGAGTTGGGATGTTGGAGTGATTTTGGATGGGAAAAGATCATCACCGATGATCGTAGATGATCAGTGTCACCGTGTATGTGCACGGTGCACTTTCAACTTTCTGATGAAGTTGGTTTTTGGGGGATTCTGGGTACACAGGTTTCTCGAGTAAATTAAGTTTTTGCTCGGGTAAATAGATGTTTGACTCGAAGCAAATTGGAGGGAGCTCGGGTATATTGGAGTTACAGGGTTCTTTGGAAAACCTGTCAGTTTTTCAAATTTAAAATTTATTTTAAGTTTGAAAGCAAGTTTTAAATGCAGAATTTAAAACTAAATTTAGAATATAGATTTAAAACTGAATTGTAATCTAGTTTTAAAATTTAAATTAAGCTTTATAAAATGGAAGGTTTTAACAACTTTAAAAATGTTAAAAGTATTTTATAAAATGGTTTTTAAAAATCTGAGAATAAAGATTTAAACAGGACTTTAAATTAAGTTTAAATCTGGATTCAAAAATGAATTTGAATCTTAGTTTGAATTAAAAAGGAAGTTTTTAAATTTTAAAATGTTTTGCTAATGATAATTTAATCATTAATGAGATTAAGGTTTATCTTAAAGTTATTTAGAACTTAATGATTTATAATTCAATAAATTATTAAGGTAATAAAAGGATAATTAACCAATTTAATTAAATTAATGATTAGGTTAATAAATTTAGTAATTATAGGTTTAAATTTATTAATTAAGGTTTAATTAAATTAATTAAAGGTTAATTAATTTGAAGTTAAGAATCATTAATTTGGAATTATTAATTAATGGTTAGGAATAGATTAATCAAATAAGTAAGGATAAATTAAGTTGTTATTAGGTACTTAATTTATTAAGTAATTAGGGATTAATTTATTAGTAATTAGAATTAATTAATTTGAAATTACTAATGGTTAATTAATGTTTAATTATTTAAGAAAGATAATTAAATAATAGTTAATAGTTAATATAGATCATTAACTTGGATTTAATAAACAATTAATGTGATTAATTTTGATAATTAAATAGATTAGTTAATTAAGATTAATCTTTTGTGAAATTGATAATATAATTACTTAATGGAAGTAATTAAGAAATTAATTACTTAATGTAATTAATTAAGTTTAATTTGATTAGTTAAGTAATTAATTAAGTTTAATTAATTTAATTTAATCACTTAATGATTTGTAAAGTATAATTACTTAATGTAATTTAATGAAGTATAATTACTTAGTAAAGTAATTAATAGATAATTACTGATGTAATTAATAGAGTAATTAAGGGTAGTTAATTACTTAATAGAAATTAATCAAGGGATTAATTAAGAAATTAATTAAGGAATAATTAATTTATTTTAAAAAGTAATTAAGGGTAGTTAGTTTCTGAATGTGATTAATCAATAGTGATTAATAATTGTGGTTTAATTAAGGTTAATTACTTAATATAATTAATTTAATTAAGTAATTAATAATTAAGTTGTAATTAAGGATCATTAATTAATATAATTAATGATGTAATTAAGATTGGTTAATTAAGTAATAATTAATAAATGAAGTGATTAATTAATATAATTAATTAAGGATTAATGTAATTAATTATAGTGATTAATTTAATTAATTTTAGTTAATTAATTAATGAAGTAATTAAAGGTTAATTACTATAAGTGGTTAAGGATAATTAATTTAAATAATTAATTGAGAATAAATTACTTAAATGTAATCAAGATGATTAATTGAAATGAATTATTAAAGGATAATTAATTGATTGTAATTAATTAATGGTTAAGTAAGAAGGAATTATAAAATGAAGTAATTAATTCAATTCAATTTAAATTAAGATGAGATAAATCATTACTTATGAATGGGTGTTAGTATTGGATACTTGACTTTGATTGATATCTCTGATGAGATATATGCTGTGTGATATGGATGTTAGTTGAATTGTATGGATTATCTGATAATGTTGATTATCTGTTGTGAATTATCTTTCTTTGTGTATAAAGATAATAAATTAAATTGTTTTAACCTTTAAAACAACTTGGCCTTAAAAGATACGCTTTGGATTTCGATGAGACCGGGATCGGGTTTCCGTATACCGGAATTCCAGGTCTGGAAACCCGAATACCACATCGATCCAAATTAACGATAGGTCATGAATAAAGTGAAGATGAAGATTCAGAGTGCAAGGGTTATTGTCGTTAACTCTGAGGGTGATTCCAAAACGAGTGTAACGAGATAATGCCTTCGGTTTCGTTCGAACCCGGAACGAACTTGTATGGATTGAATGCTTTCAGCACATCGTCAGGTGGACGATGAGCATTCTAAGATAGATGTGTTCTTTTTAAAGGTAATCGTGACCTCAAGCCTCACAAACCGGGAATGGCTAAAACAGGGGAGGTGCAGCAAGGTTAGTGGGTAGCACCCAAGTAGGACAAGGTTACCTCTGTCTAGATGTCCCTTTCTATTTTCGACTTAGTGGTGCGGTTGCTGATCCCAACCGTGAGGTATCTTGTGCGGGAATTATCCAGTAAGGGATGTTCCGACCTTGTGTTGCAGGGGATTGGGAGTGATCCTCGGTACGGTGATCTAGGCCACGTACTGTGACGGGCGGTACCCCGGTAGCCCTGCCATTGTATGGAATCCAAAATCCAATAAGTGCCAACGGACTTGATTGTATAACCCACTTTGTGGCTAGTATGCTGGAATTTAATAATGTAACAATTTCAGCTATTTCTTATTTACTTGAAAACCCTAGACCCTATTATAATACAATCGAATTTCCTATCAAATGTTTTGGTTAGCGTAAGGTAAAAACTTACCCATGTTTATGTGTGGGAAGTCTTACGTGATACCTTTTCTTTCAAAAGATTTTGAAGTTAAGCAAGTTTAACCTGTTACTCACACCAGACCCATGTCTGACCCAAGTTGTTTATTTCTGTTTTATAAACTCTTGGGTACTCAAATTTTTACGAGTAGCCAAGGGAATTCAGGTTAGCCTTGACGAATCGAGAGGAGCAATGGAGCAGGAGGCTTCAGCGTTGTAGATATAGATAGTAGTTTCCGCTGTGTTGATCTTGTTTAGATCTTTGTTTTGTATTGATATGTAATAACTAGACAGATGTTTATAACTGTCTAGTATATGATATGTAATCTGTGTAACTCTGATAAGTGATGTATATGATACTATGTAATATTTATGTGATATAATATATATTTTGTTCGTTTCCGCTGTGAGTATTTGTGTTTGTTTCTTTTCTCTTCTTCTCTTTTCTACTTCTCACCCCTTTCTTTCTTACTGTCGATGCGATTTTCCGGGAGTGGAAAGTCGGGTCGTCACAGGAGCAAAAGAAACGTTCCACCTAAATTAGATATAAATTCAAAAGCCAAAGGAATCGTGCAGCTATCCATTGATTCCGCAAAAGTTTTAAAGCAATTAATTGTGATGCTTGGACAGCACGTCATCAGATTTTGAAACCAAAGAAATAGTAAAGCTACAATTTTAGGGTACCGTTACAACGAACAGTTAATTGTTTTCCGGCGCGTACCGGACCTCAAAATACAAAAATAAATATACCGTGGTGATTAGCGTGACATGACGATCAAAACGGTATACAGATATTGGTGGTATGATCATCCGATCAAAAGTCGATAATCGGTACCGAAAATGCTGCTATTTTGCCAGAATTAAGATAAACGGAGCAGTAGAAGTCCAAATTTGGAAAAACGAAAGATGACATCTTACTTAGAAGATGGTTTAGAAATTTATTATATAAAAATATTTAAGTTTGGAAAACGATTTATTATCATCGATTTTTTTTTTTTACCGATCTGAGTTGAAATAAAATTACACAATAAAATAAACTTCAATATTATCAGATGAAAATTTACCAGCTGCTATGATTAAATAGGCGTATTCCAAATAATAAATTTTTAATTTCAAATTTTATTGTTTAAAATTTCACAAATTTCCAGTTAAATATACTTTTAAAACCATTAAGTTTTGCGGGTCGTTACACTCTCCCCCACTCAAGCTTTTCGTCCCCGAAAAGGAAGAAGGTAGAAGAATAGAAACAACCAGACAAAAAGATAGATTGAAAGTCAAGATTAAACAATTAATTTAAAACTATACAAATTTTACTTGAAATATTCATTTAAAACTTCATTTGAAATTTAATTTTCTTTAATACTTTAATACCTTTCAAAATTCCTTTGGAAACAATTATTTACATAATTACTTATATTTATAAAGAAGCTATTGAAAATTTTAAATCCAAAATAAAAACTTTTTATTATCTCAAGATACTTCCAACATTTTAATAAATTAATAATCATTCTCTTTAAATATGTTATAATTAATTAATAACTTTTTGAAACACAAAAAAAAATTTCTATTATACCATGTAGTATATAAATAAACAATATTTTAAAGGATATAGTCAATAGGGAAAAGAAGGAGGATTTGGAAAAGCATAATGTAGGTGAATAAATAAAGCTGAGCAGATAAGGTAGATTCAAAAGAATAGTATCGGGCATGAATAATTAATTCGAACCATAAGAATTTCAATTTCGAATATTAATACAGAAATTTTTATTGGAAACACTTTTATAATAAAATACTTTTATAATAAAATACTTTTTTATAACTCGATGTTTCAACAAGTTTATCCTCGTTCCTGCAGACTCTGGCAGTGCGTTGATCAGGCGCAAAGTTAGAATTCTCCAAGTGCTTAGTAGACTTGTTTCAACAACCAGTGAAAATACTGGAAAAACTTTTAAAACAGATATGGAAAGTACAATCCAAACAAAACGAATCAAATCATGGATCGCAGATACACAATGGTTACGCCTGGGTCCCCCAGGAAACATCCGTACCTTTTAAGCATTCACTGCCTTGCGAATTTCGCCATGCAACAAAACGGTGGACCGCAGGATACATAAAAATGGTTACGCCTGGTTCCCCCAGGAAACATCCATACCCCGTAAGCAATCTCTGCCTTGCGGATTACGCCACTAACTCGACCATAGATCGCAGATACACAATGGTTACGCCTGGATCCCCCAGGAAACATCCGTACCTTTTAAGCAATCACTGCCTTACGAATTACACTATGGAGTCGAGTTCGTAAGACCATGGGTAACGCCATGGAATTCGAAGGACACTCGAGTATCATATCCGGAAAACCAAAAATCAGAGAGAATAATATCGATAGAATGAATCCAAGATGTGGCCACAAATTGGATATCAAGCAGAAGGCACTTTCCATATCTTTACTTCGAAAATATGTATTATATAGTACCTTTTCAAATCACTTTCAAATATCGTACTTATATAAAATCCATTATATATAAGATTTAATTTTCAAATCGAATACTTTCCAAAATCAATAGTATATCAAATCATACTTATATAGACTTCAATTATATAAGATTTCACTTTCAAATTGAGTACCTTTTCAAATCTGTAGTTTTCGAATCAATTTCATACTCATACAAATCAATTTTATATAAGTTCGACAACTCCCAAATCAAGTGTTTAGTAACATAAGGTTCTCAAATTTCAATTTGTTTCAATATCAGTTCAATTTCAAAATCATATACAATTTCACCAAATTATTTTTTTCTCAAATTAATTATCTTTAGTTTCAAAGTTTCCAAAATAATAGATTTAGAAAATAAATCCAAATTTCCAAATCAATATAATTTAAGTCAACCAATTCATTTCCAAAATCAAATGTTTTCAAAATCATCTTATACTTACATAAGGTCTATCTTATATAAGGATCAAATTTTTCAAAATAAATTTCACTGTATGAAGAGCCATATGGGATTGAATATCTTTTCTTTTATGAGTTATATATCTTTGTAATTTAAATTGGAAATTTTCTTTTAGTAAGCAAAGATATTCTAACATGGCAGCTTTTAATTTCAGCGTCAAAATATATCAATGATATTATAATATAAGATGTACATACGTCATCATTTCGCAAAATTACATTTGATCGCTCGCTCGATCACACAAGTTCGCTTTCGAACTAGTATTGTCCATTCGACTTCCCTAATGCGGACATCGATATGGTTTCTCGACTAGAAGCCATCAGTCTCCTTGCATAGCCATATACTACGATAGAGAATTCTAGAATCAAGCCCAAAAATCCATATCAAATACTTGCCATCAAGAATCGAATGAAAATCCTAACACGAAATGGTGTAATCCACCTAGAACTTGTGTACTCAAACTTGGATCAAATTAATTACGCGAATAAAATAGCATACGTACAACTTATATATTTATTCCAACTTGTTAAATATATAGTTTCATAAAGATGTTACTAAGTTAAAACATTTAAACTAAATTTTATTCAAAATATATTGAAGTCCAAATTCTTTCAAAACATTTCAAATCTAAATTCCATATTTAGAAAAATTCAAAATAGCCTTATTCATTTACTTAACAAAACAGTTTCAACTTATTTAAATCATATTACTTCATACTTAAATATTCGAAACAAATTTATATACTTTATCAAATAATTCATACTTTTCAAAATTTCTTAGCTTTGAAAAGTTAACCTTGATTTGGAAGTGCTCGAACCTTCAAAATAGTTGAAGAAATCATTTTCAAATTCAAGAGTTGGAAATCAACAAATCAGTAAATCAATTTCAAAAGATAGGTTTCAAATCCAAAACTAAAGGACTGAACACCGGCTTACTTCAAATCATTTCAAATATATATACATATATCTTTCGAATATCAAATATTACTTCGGAATTTGAAAAATCAAAACTGGTTTCACAAAATCACTCGCGTAGCAATGCTACTAAAGTGGCCTCTCCCCCACTATGAAACTCGAAAATCAACGTCGATGATGCGTGCACTCATCACCGAAATTATTTTCCAGCGACATAAGTGAGTTCTGGACTTCTATTTTTCTCAAACTTCTTTTGAAATTCCTTCGAAACTTATTAAAATCATTGAAACATTTCTTATTCGGAAAATACTTTTAAATCATACTATTATTATATATTTCAAAATCTTAAAACCAATTTCAAAATACCGGAGTTCAATTCTCGAATTTCAAATTTAAAATCCTTCGGTTATAAATCATTTTTTTTATCTTTATCGAAAACATTTTACTTTTATATATAGGATATAATCATACTTATCAAAATAATAATTTTGATATATAAAACACTTTCTAAAATACAAACAAACCCGATTTTCAAAGGATGATTCTAGAATGAATTTCGGAACGAGGTAAAGGTCGAAGTCAAATTCAAAAGGGATCCTACTTAATGAGAATCCTAACCAAGATTTCGAGGTATATCAACCTATATCAATTCAAGGGAATTTATTCCATCAGTGAAAGAAAAAACAAATTCTCATCAAACGAAATGGTAAAGCATCATTATAAATCTTAAGTTCGACACATCGACTTTTACTAGGTAAAGGATACAATAGAGTTTACTTAATACAACTTAACTTATACCACTGATACAAAGAGATTTCACTGATCCATACTTCTACAAGAATAATGCATCTGTATTAATCCTACCGGGTGGTGCTTCAACGGGTCCAGTACACTCCACATCAAGGTGCCCCCAACTATGACATTTCTTGCATGAGTACACTATTCTCCCATCTTCCTTAGTGAACTTTGGGAAGGCAGCAGCTCGAGCAGGACGTAACACAGCTTGCCTTCCGCGCTGTCTCTCAGAACAATCTCTGGCTATATGTCCAGTCTGTCTACAGTGGTAGCAAATGGTTGACTGGTCGGTAGATGCTGTGAGTGTCGATTTCACTTTCTTCACTTCCAGGCAGCGACTTGGGAAGTGTCCCTTCTTACGACACTTAAAACAGAAAATCTCGGATCGAAAGCGCTTGCCCTCCTTCTTTTTCCCTTTCCATCTCTTTCCGCACATGGCTGCATAATGCCCCTTTTCCTGACACCGATAACAAATGACATGGTCATAATGACCCGGTTCTGCCCTTTCTCTCCACAGCCTCTCTTGTTCCTCAATTGCTTCCTCCCGTTCTTTACGGGCCAGTGCTCTTCGTGCCCGACGGGCTGCTTTCTGCTCTTCAGATTTTGCCATTTACCAAAATATTTTCCTATCATTCAATGAGTCCAAAATCAACAGGATAGAAGTTCAAAAATTTAAGGGGAAATTAAATCAAAGGAAGTTTCAAAATAAAAAGAAAAGGACTCGCACAAAGATGAGATAATTAATATTCAAAAAGAAGATGAATATACTTACACAAATCGCGGGCGACCTTAACCGGATCAACCGTGACTTCAAGAACAGATCGATGCAGAATTCCAAGAAAAATCAACATTCTATCGCAAGAGATAGCGGCATCTAAACCAAAGATATAGGAATCTTCGGTGAATCAATGCCAATTGTGAAGGAGTTCCACCCCTTTACAAATCATTCAAAGATTTGTGGGATCCTATTCTTATAGAGGTCATTCGAAGTGGAGTTATGGGATACTCCAGAATCAAAAGAATACAAATAGGGAGAGACAAAAATGAAATTTGGAACCGCAAGGAACGTTCCAAAGTTCAAAGGAAATCGAGTCAAAAGGAAGAGATTCAAACTCGAACGAAAGTGATTCTGTAAATAAATTTACTATATATGCTAAGTTTCGCCTAGAACCTGGCTCTGATACCAACTGTAACGACCCAGTATTTTGGACCATTCAAATCGACAATAAATCCACACATGTCTGACTTGAATAATTCAAAATAACAGATTGTAATAAAAATTTGGCAAAACTCAGCATATGCAGTAAATAAATCAATCACATAATCACAAACACAGAGTAATACAATAATACGCAGCGGAATAGATAAAATAGTAGTTCATGAAGCTACTATATAAACATCAGAGTTAGAAATAAAATACAACAGAATATCTCAAATGCAGTGAAGTCTCCAGTACAACAGATGACTTCTCTGAACAAATCAACTAGAAGAGCTGAAAGCTGAGGCGATAGTTGGATCTCCAAAGGAAGCTCCAAACTCCAAGGGTGAGTCTTAAATGCTGTATCACTCGGTCTGACCCGAGCGTAAAGCAAAACACAAAACACTCGAGTCAGGATTAACATTCTTATATAAATAAATCCAACTCAAGTGAAATATCAATTGAAATACGAGTAACTTAAAGGATGTTGGGATAACCATCCTCTAAGGATCTTCAGAACTATCTACAAGGTAGAAATATTCATTTTAACACCGTGGTCATTTCAATTAAATTTATACTTCAAAACCCAAATATCATTTCATTTCAAATATATCCATTTTCCAAAATAGTATATATATATATTAAATGATTTAAAAAGTAAAGTATTTAATTTCCTCAAGTCTAGCAAATCGATTCAAATCAACTTCAAATTCCAAATTCAAATTTATTCAAAGCTCAATTCATCAATTTAATTCATTTCTAAACAGATCATTTAAATTTTCAATATATTTCAAAGCTTTAATATTCAACATTTTTAAAGTTAAATTTAACAGTTTCATATAGCTCTTGATTTAACTTCATTATTATTTAATCAGGGAATATTCACTTAATAAATTCAATATCATTTAACTAGCCTTAAATTACATTTTTTCTAAATATTTCCTTAAACTTTAGTTAAACAAAAAAATATTCATTAGATTACTTATAAATCAAACTCAAGTTATAAATCATATCTTACATCTCAGTTTCAATAAGTTTCAAATCGGTTTAATTAAATAAAATTCTTTATTGAATACAATTTCAACTAAATTCAAATTATCTTTCTAACCTTAACTTATTCAAATTATTACCAAAATCTATTTTGAAATATATTTTAAACACTCAACATATTATATGTATTTAAATCAATCATTCCCATTTATATATAATAATTTAAGGCTCAACATTTATTAAAACCATATATTTCTTTCCAAAACCATAGAATTCATTTTTAAAACATTTATATATATGGACCAACGGTGTCTGTATATATATTTATCATATGGTTAAGCGATACAGATATTTATCATTTCAATCCGAAATTTAAACATATACGGGTAGAGATCATTCGACCCGTAATCCCAATTCCAATTCAAATGAAAATCGCTTGGGTTTATCATTTCAACCCATAACGAAATTCTCCTATTCTAAAGTCCGTTCGGGTATGTATCATTTCAACCCATAGTGATTCTAAACTACAAGGAACTTGCAGAGTGATAATAGATAATACAATAAAATAACAGGCATATGTCATCAATAACAATATAATATAAACAACAGGATATGGTGTCATATCCTGCAGGTGAACAGTTACAGATAATAGCATATATTTAAATAACTACAGCAGCATATTTCAATTGTCGTTTCAATTGAAATCAAATTTAATGAATAAAAGAATTTTAATCGTGAGTGATTGCTCACCTTTCGAGGCTAGATAGATTGGACGATGAACTTTAGTTACGAATCCAAGCACGAATTTGAACGATCAAAGCTGATGACAGGAATAGATGGGAACTGTAACAACCCGCATATCTATCGATTTTATATTTAAATATTTTATCGTTAGTCGGATGTTAGTCCGAAAAGCCACTTTTTGCATACGGTCAAATTAGGACTCGAGACCACCCCCATTGAGTTCAAAATGACGTTTGCGATCTTTTTGAGTGTAAACTTCGATATGTTTGTAGATAGTGAAATTTTCGTCACTTTTCCCGCTTGAGACTTTGGTTTGGACTGCACCTTCTTAACTCAGCCCAACCCCCTCTTCTCTTCATCACTTCATCAAATACTTCAAGCTTCTTCAAAAATGGTGGAGGGAAAGAGAAATTAAAACTCCCAACTCAAATTCTATTGCAAATCCGAGATTCAACATCAAATTCAAGTAGAAGATTGTGGATTCAAGCTTTGGATTGCTTCCCCTTGCTTTCAATCTTCATCTTCATCAATTTCGTGGAAAAGGTGAGATTTTTGATCTCACATCTTGCCTATATCTATCTTGGACTGTTGGGAATGATCCCCTATTGCATTTGCATCAACATTTGCATTTGGTTTGGATTGGATTGGCGAAAAACTGCAATTTTCAGCGTTTTGGTGATTTTTCTGGCCTTAAGTCGTTTCTGGCCTTCGCTGAGTCGTCCACGAGTTAAGTCTAAGTCGTGAGTCGTTCACGAGTTAAGGGCTTAAGTCGCGCGCGTGTATTTCTGTTCGTCTGGCCTGAGTCGTTCACGAGTTAAAGGCCTGAGTCGTTCTCGAGTTAAAGTGTTAAGTCGTTCTGGGTGTTCTGCCTTCGCTAGGTCGTTCGCGAGTTAAGTGATAAGTCGTAGCTCGTATTTGAGCTTAAGTCGTAGCTCGTATGGCTCTTAAGTCCTAGGTCGTTGGCTTTTAAACCGTTAAGTCGTATGACCTTAAGTCGTAGGTCGTCCCCGACCTAACTCCACTAGGTCGTTCCAGCCTTAGCTCGTAGCTCGAATAGAGGCTTAAGTCGTAAGTCGTTCGCGAGTTAGTACTTGGTCGTTTGACCTGTTTTTCCCTTAGGTCGTTCGACCTGTTCTTCTGCTAAGTCGCGTGGCATTCTCCACTTAGGTCGTATGACCTTATCCCTTAAGTCGTAAGTCGCTTGCCTCCCTTAAGTCGTAAGTCGTTCGCGAGTTAGTACTTGGTCGTTTGACCTGTTTTTTTCCCTATGTCGTTCGCGAGTTAGTACTTAGTCATTTTACCTATTCTTCAGCTAGGTTGCACGGCAGTCTTCCCTTAGGTCGTATGACCTACTTCTCCTTAGGTCGTTGGACCAGCTTGCCTTCACTAAGTCGTACCGTGACGGGGCGCTGCCCCGCACCCCGCCGTGGGCGCTGCCCCCTGGACCCCCGCGACCTGACCGGGCAGGTCGAACCCCGTATTACTCTGCGTAGGCAATCTCGTCTGAAAAACATTGATCAGAATTTCTACTTTGATGGTTTTGGGATTGACTTCTTTGGACTTTACTCACGTCTTCGAACGTGAATTGATTTGTTTCTACAATCGTTTTATGACTTGTCACTTTAAAGATATATGAAGGTTTCAATACTAATAGTAAATATCAAAACTCTTTCATCAAAGCGATTTCAACACTATTTTAAATATCTAAAGTTCGTTTTCTCAAACCGATTTTCAATCTACTAGTATATACAAGCCTTTACTTCACTCGAATGAGAAATCGACTTAAACGACTTAGTAAAACGAGTGGTATGAAACGCTTGCGTTCACTTCGTCGGTTAGCTCTTGGACTTGTTCGATTGAACCCTTTTTGTGACAATTTCCTAGTGAAGATCTACAGTTTGTTCGTAAATATTTAAGTTAAGCAAGTGGTTATGGGACATGAAGCTAAACTCATATATTTACTAGCTTAGTGTGATTGACACTTCTTTATGATCGATGATGATCATTTTATGGTTTAGACTAGCAATGTGCGATGTCTCTTCGTCCGTGTGTCGGACTTGCCTTCGGGCCATCCGTGTGTTCGGAAAATTTAAATGGATAGCTTCCATGAGATAACTTCTCGTCCGTGTGTCGGACTTCCCCCTTTTAGTGATTTCTGGATTTCGTGTGTTAATTTCTGGGATTTGTTCTGGATTTCGTGTGTTGATTTCTGGATTTAGTGCTTCACCAACTTTTGTGGTTTTCACTGATATGATATCAGTTTTTTGTGTATTGGTGAATTTGTGTGTCATTACCCTTTTTATGTGTTTGGATCTTTGAGAAGATTCTTGTGACATTGATTAATCCCTTGTTGATTATCATTTACATACTTGTAGTAGTATGCCATCATGGTTATTATATGTTTATGCCATACCCCTTATCCTATATCATGTCATCTGATATTTATAGTTAGACTGATCCGTTTATTATTTTCTTATAAATAATACTCGGGTCAGACCGAGATGTTACAGGTGCTTCTGCTTGACTTCTCTTCCGGATTACTCTGACTTTTGGCTAACTACTTAGATTAGTAGTTTTTGGATGTACACCTTTGAGATATAGACTCTATGTTGTGTACTTATTCTTTTGTATAGCACGTGATGCTATTCTTTTGTATTATCGTGGATCTTTCTGACCACTACTCTGATGAACACTTTTATGTGTTATATATATTTATTCATATCTTCTTCCGCCTTTGTGATATGGATGTCTGTGACTGATTGTCGTTATGATTATTTCTATGTTTGTTTCCGAAGATTATATATAGCCACCGTGTGATAGCTTTGTGTTTGTATCGGTATGTCGGATTTCCTCCTTAAAAGATATGCATTCTATTCTATCTGACGTATCGATGCTCGCACAAAGAAGTTACATGGATGGTCGTTCCTCCACAGCCTTATTCTCCGCGCTAATTGACAGCACTACATCGTAGTGTTCTTGGTTAGCGTGGGTATAGAGGTGGGGCGTCACAGGAACGATCAGAATCAGTTTGATAGGAACAACAATTTTATATTAAAAATCATTGTTTTAATTAAGCACATATATTAAGATCAACATATATTAAAAATACTATATATATTTTTATTTTTTTCAAATCAATAACTTAATTTCAACCAAAATAAAAATCCATGAAAACAACATTCACCTATATATTGAAACCACAATATACCTATACAAATTCGTACATATATATACAAGTAAACTTATATACTACCTATATAACTTATATATATATAAACAACTTATATTTGGAAATCAATATAAAATTACTTAATATGGTTATCAAAACATATCGCGTAAAAAAAACTTGTATGTGTATGCTAAACATACATATCCTTTACTGTAGAAATAGAATCTATATATAACATATAACAGTTATGTAGACAATTATATATATATATATATATAACAATTATGTAAAAGCTATTCAAAGAATCCTATACGAATTATTTACACAATCAATGAAATCTGACAGTTTATAACTCATGTACTTTCTATACTTTAACATCAGTTTAAACACACGTATATAAAAATCCCAACTCAAACATATTCCGAACAGTATGTACTTCATATAATATGCTTTATAAAATGTAAATAGCTCTGCAACTTTATTATATATATTATTATTATATACAGTAGATTAAAACTTGCCTCACTATTCAAATGAAATGTAAACTATTATATGTGTGTGAATGAACTTTACTTTACTGTACCTACATATTTATGCTTACATAAACTGATACACATATTACGAAAGACCCGGTATAAGTATATATAACATATTATACCCAGATTTATGTTAATCTATTCATATGCAAATCTGAACTCGATAAAATATGTACTAGCAACATTACATATATATAGATTAATATATCTATTAGGCCAAAAAAAATAAAATATTACAAAATAACAAGAAAACGGTCTGATAATATATGTATATTTATAATTATCAAGGTAGGCAAAAGAGATATCAGAGCTTGGAAAAAGTACTTACACCCGATCTATATATATAGTATATATAAGCCTCTGAAAACGAATATATAACTTATGCATAAAAATCAATACTAAATAACCAAAATACATTACCCTTAACACTTTCACTCATATGCAAGCGTACGCAAAAAAACTCAGAAGGCTGCAATATGGTGGAACGAACATCAATGCAACGGTGAAGAAAAAGCTCGGCGGAGATGATGGAAGGCTCGACCACGTGGTTGGAGGGAAGGGCAGAGGAAGGAGGCAGAGGGAGGAGATATCGGCTAAGCAAGATGACGTGGACGAGTTGATAGGTGGCAGAGGCCGGTTCTACAATGGGTTTCTGGTGTGGGTTGCCGACTGCGTGGCACAGCTACTTGCGCCAGGGGATGAGGCGGAGCACGGCAGGGAGTTGGGACCACCGGAGGTAAAGGCGGGTTGGAGGGGAATGGAGAGATTGGACGTGTGTGCTGTTTGGAGGAAGGAGGAAGGGGAATGATGGCTTCAGGCAAACAAATGAAGAAAATGAGTAAGGCAAAATAAAATGAGAAGAGAGAGAGGTAGTGGAAGGTTATAAATTTGCAAATGAATGTTGGTAACGTGTCAGCTTCCCAAATTATTATTTATGCTCTCAAAAGATGTAAATAGAAATAAAGGAGAGAAAGGAGCAAAAGAAACGTTCCACCTAAATTAGATATAAATTCAAAAGCCAAAGGAATCGTGCAGCTATCCATTGATTCCGCAAAAGTTTTAAAGCAATTAATTGTGATGCTTGGACAGCACGTCATCAGATTTTGAAACCAAAGAAATAGTAAAGCTACAATTTTAGGGTACCGTTACAACGAACAGTTAATTGTTTTCCGGCGCGTACCGGACCTCAAAATACAAAAATAAATATACCATGGTGATTAGCGTGACATGACGATCAAAACGGTATACAGATATTGGTGGTATGATCATCCGATCAAAAGTCGATAATCGGTACCGAAAATGCTGCTATTTTGCCAGAATTAAGATAAACGGAGCAGTAGAAGTCCAAATTTGGAAAAATGAAAGATGACATCTTACTCAGAAGATGGTTTAGAAATTTATTATATAAAAATATTTAAGTTTGGAAAACGATTTATTATCATCGATTTTTTTTTTACCGATCTGAGTTGAAATAAAATTACACAATAAAATAAACTTCAATATTATCAGATGAAAATTTACCAGCTGCTATGATTAAATAGGCGTATTCCAAATAATAAATTTTTAATTTCAAATTTTATTGTTTAAAATTTCACAAATTTCCAGTTAAATATACTTTTAAAACCATTAAGTTTTGCGGGTCGTTACATGTATGGAAACCCAACTTCCAATAAGTGATAACGAACTTGATTGTATACCTATGTATGCTGGAATTTAATGAATGTAACAATTTCGGCTATGTGAATATTTATTTGAAAACCCTAGACCCTATTATAATATAACTGGATTTCCTATCAAATGTTTTGGTTAGCGTAAGGTAAAAACTTACCCATGTTTATTTGTGGGGAGTCTTACGTGATACCTTTTCTTTTAAAAGGTTTTCAAAGTTAAGCAACTTTAACCTGTTACTCACACCAGACCCATGTCTGACCCAAGTGTTTATTTCTGTTTTATAAACTCTTGGGTACTCAAATTTTTACGAGTAGCCAAGGGATTCAGGTTTAGCTTTGACGAATTGTGGAGGAGCAATGGAGCAGGAGGCTTCAGCGTTCGTAGATATAGTATTCCGCTGTGTTAATCTCTATGATAGTGTGTGTATTGTATTGAGTTGTAATAACTAGACAGATGTTTATAACTGTCTAGTATGTGATGTGTATCTGTGTAACTCTGATAAGTGTTGTATACTATGTAATAGTTTATGTTATTAATATAATTTATTCGTTCCGCTGTGAGATCGTTGTTGTTGTTTCTTTCTTTCTTCTCTTCTTTTCTATTTTCTACCCCTTTCTTTCTTATTAATGATACGTCATTCTGTAGAATGAGTGGCGGGTCATTACACATACAGAAGTTGAATATGTAATTGGATAATATATAAGATAAATTGAATTTATAAAAAAAAATTGATTGTTTATAATAAATGTTATACACTAAATTTTGGTTATAAAGATGTTAATAAAGTTAGATAAGATAATAAGTAAACTCAGTTAATAATGAAATAAATTTGTTTCGAAAGAATTAATAAATTTGTTTGAAAGAATTAATAAATTGAAATTTGATCAACTTATGAAAATACCTTGAATTTAAAAGCAATTAGTGAATATAGATTAATTTAAATCGAAAATTTTATGGTTTAAATTAATTTATATGGGATAAATATATGGGATAAGATATATTAAGTAGAATAAATTTAACAATAATTTGGAAATAGTTGAGATTGATTTTAGTGAAATCAAATGGATCAAATCAATTATTGAATATCAATTAATTTAAATTTGAATTTATATGGTTTAAATTAATTGTTATTTTGTATTTCAAATCTGTTTTTCTTTCTGGTTGTTTCTATTCTCCTACCTCGTTCCTTTTCGGGGACGAAAAGTTTTGAGTGGGGGAGAATGTAACGACCCGTAAATTTAACCGGTTTTAATAACGTTATTAATTGAAATTTTAGGAAATTTTAAACGATAAAATTTTGAAATATAAATTTGATATTTGGAATGCGTCTAATTAAACATAGCAACTGGTAAATTTTCGTCCGAAAAGATGAAAGTTTATTTCGCGCATAAATTCACTTCAATTTAATCAGTTAAAAAGCGATGGAAATAAAATGTTTTCAGAACCTAAATATTTTACATAGAAAAATTCTAAATCATCTTCTGAGCAAGATGTCAGTTTGTCGTTTTTCCAAATTCGGACATCCTTGGCTCCGTCGATCTTATTTTTCAGCGTTTTTCTTGCATTTTTCCGCTATTAGAAAATTCGAATTTTTATAATTCTGATCGTACCACTGATATCTTTATATCATTTTAATCGTCTCGTCGTGCTGATCTCAGCGGTATATTTATTTTCGTATTTTGAGATCCGTTACGCGACGAAAGCAATAAACTGTTCATTGTAACGGCAACTTTAAATTGTGACCGTTAACTTTTCTTCGGTTTCAAATATTGAAACGTGCTGGGCACACAAATATTAATTGCCTTAAATTCTCACCTGAATCAAAGCACGGGACCGTTGCTATTACTTTTGTTACTTTTTATATATATTTTGGTGTACAATTGTGACAGCCTGTTCTCCTCCTTTTTCTTTTGCAATTTCTGTTCTTCTTCTTTTCTTTTTTTTACAAATGAAGCACCACTATCCCCTTCGCTCTACTTTCTTCCTATCCTCCCCAACTTTCTCCATTCTAAAACAAATACACTGAACCCCATCATTTTGCCTTCACATCTTCTTCCACCTGTCTCCGCAAGCAACCACAACACAACGTGCCGTGCTTCACCCTCCCAACGCACTCAACCCCACCAACCTCGGCCTCGACCCAACCTCGCCCTCCAGCCGTGCAAGCCGCTGCCACGTTGCCGCCAAGAGCAGCCGATTCTGCCCTACCTCCCACGGTCTTCTCTGTCCTCCTTTTGGCATCACCTCCACCAAGCTTCGCCGTGCTCCGCCATAACAACCGTGCCTCCTTCTTCTCGTTGCTTGCTCACATATATACGCATCCTATGTATTGCGTGAGTATGCTTTTAGATCTATTCGCTTATCTAGGTTGTATGTAAATATTAAGTTAAGTGTTTGGTTTATATATATTCTTACTTATACAGTTGCATAAATATTTCATATAGTTCAATGTTTGCACATATAGGTATGGTCTGAATCTAAATACATATGTTATAGTTTAAATAAAAAAATTATTAGTATATATATATACATATTTATTTATAAAATATAAGCGTACAGTTAAGCCACTTGCTCATGGCATATATATGTAATGTTGCTGTCTGTATATATATTGGTTCGGCAGTCTAGATTTCATACATTTGCCTGGTATCACTTTATTTTTCGCATGTATGGTTTATACTTGAAATAAGTTACATATAAAATATAGTATGATGAAGCCATATATTCGGTCTGCATAGGGTTGGGTCTACACGCATACATTGAGTCATACACTTCCATAATAATATGCAGTTATATAGGCACGCATATTTTATTTTATATATGTATATAAGTTGCTGCACACGTTATAGTATCTATCTAGTAATATCGGTTTGCAAGTTATTAAGTGAATATATAATATACTTATGTTTCCAAAGTTTGTGTAAAGTTAGTCCACTGTTATATATATTTTATAATATTAGTATGCATGAGTCCATTTTATTTTAAGTTTATAATATAAGTTGTTCTAGTTAATAAAATATGTTAGTAAGTATATATAGTTTCGCATAATGCAGAAAAGAAAGAAAAAAACGTAGAATAGTGTTGCAACAGGGTTTAGCAAATACAGGATGGTATAGGCTATTGGTTGTACATGTAGGAAATGATACATTTATATATTACTTTATTTTGAAAGTATGAACATGTCACAACTGTTGTTGGTATTTTAACTGTTCGTTATATATATATTAGTATATGGTTTTATTTATTCGAGCATACATTAATATTTTGGTATATGTTAAATTGCTATATATACCGTGTACATATGTTGTTGTGTAACTGCGTAAGTATAAAATTTAGTTTGCATGTGTATATATAAATCTTGCTCTGCATTTTAATCTTATTATTGATTTTATATATACTTTGATTTAGAATATATGCGGCCTTAAATGATAATATATTTTATTTTATTTTAGTGTTTTAAATTAAATTTTGATTTGAAATTATAACATATATTTTGTTTCGATTATATCTAGACAATTCTGATTCGTTTCCATCAATCTCTATCTTTCAGCTTTGCCCGTCAAATCCACTTTCACCTTACTTCGGTTTGAGATTTTTGTTTGGATTTGTTCGATTGTCTAGATCGCAACCCAACCCATAGCTCAATTCTGGTCAAATCTATCTAGCCTCGAAAGGTGAGCAATCACTCACGATTAATATTCTTATATTTCTTAAATATGATTTCAATTGAAACGACAATTGAAATATGCTGCTGTTAGTTATTTATATTGCTATATCTATGACATCATCTGTATCTGTTCACCTGTGACACCTGACATCATTATCTGTTATTTATATTGATATATATATGCCATCATCTGTATCTGTTCACCTGTGACACCTAACACCCTTATCTGTTATTTATACTAATGATATATGCCTGTTACCGTTGTTATATTATTATCATATCTGTTATCACTCTGCAAGTTCCCTATTAGTATAGAATCACTATGGGTTGAAATGATACATACCCGAACAGACTTTAGAATAGGAGAAAATCGTTATGGGTTGAAATGATAAACCCAAGCGATTTTCAAATTAAATTGAATTTGGGATTACGGGTTGAAATGATATATATATGCCCGTATATATTTAAATTACGGATTGAAATGATAAATATCTGTATCACTTGACCATAGGGTAGAAAATTATATACAGACAGCGTTGGTCTATATATCAATAATTTGAAATGATTTCTATGGTTTTGAAAAGAAATATATGGTTTTAATAAATATTGATTTTTAAAGATCTATTTAAGTTGATTTGAATCAATATAAAAATATGTTTGAGTATTTATGTAAAATTTATATTTTCAAATATAAAGTTTATAATGTTCAAGTTGAAAGATAAATTTGAAATTGATTTGGAATTCTTGAGTATTTAATAATTATACTTAAATAAGTTTGATTTGAAATCTATTAAATTTGAAATTGTAAGATATGTGTTATAACTTGAACTTGATTAAATAGTAGCTTAAATGAATAATTCAAAATTATATAAAAATAAATGGGATATTTGTTTATAAAAATTTGTAAATTGAAGTTGTATTTAGATGTATTGAAATGATTAAAGCAATATCTCAGAAACTAAATGTAATGAAATTAAATTTTGATATAAATGGAATTATAAAATTTAGTTTTGAAATGTTGAATATTTAAAGCTTTGAAATATATTGAAATTGAAATGGTTAAATTTGGGGTTTCAAATTTGTGTTTGAAATCGATATAATTTGAAATGATTTATTGAGAAATGGAATCGAGTTGAAATTGATGATTTAAGATTTGATTAAATTAAAATTTTGGAATTTAAGTTGATTTGAATCGATTTGTGAAATTTGAGGAAACTAATTTATTTTATAAAGTAATTTTAAATTATATTTAAAACTATTGATATTTTACTTTATAAATTATTTTAATATAAACTATTTTAATATAAATCATTTTTAATATAAATTATTTTATTTTAAACTATTTTAACTTATAACTATTTATATAAACTATCTTATTTATAAACTATTTTATTATATATTCTAATTTTAATATCTAAACCGTTTAAAAGAAAAGAGTTATGATTTCCAAAATGCTATAATTTCAAAGTGTTATGATTTCCAAAATGCTATGATTTCAAAGCTGTGATTTCCAAAGTGTTTTGATTTTTAAAAGACTATGATTTCGAAAGTGTTATAACTTTGGAAAAAGTACTATGATTTTGGAGGTGAATATTTTTGAAATGGCAATGATATGTCGGTTTTGAAATATAACTATTTTGAAAGTTTATTAAATGACCATCGGTGTAATAATACGTAGTTATTAAAGAGACTGGGATCAGATATGGACATACTCTCCGTCGATACCGAAAACCACTTTAATAACTAATATACGCGGAGTGTTGATCCAGAACGAAGTGGATGGTTTTGATGAACGCGTTGACTAAAGAAAGAGAACGATTTTGGATGACCCCTGACATGACTAAAACAGGAGCCGCGTCGGGCCATTGAGGTTCGCCACCTCTAGCGGACACACTTCTTCATTACCATATCTATTACTTTTGTGATTCGATTTGGGTGCACCCCTCGATTATGGGAGTGTTGTTTCGCGGTGTTGGGGTAGTAGCTGCTATGCCCAACATCAGTCCGGATCATGCAACTACTAGTATCCTAGTTGGTATTGCCCCATGTACCTTGTCATACTGATTATCCTATTCGCGACCCCTACGATTTTGGTTTGTACCTTTAGTATATGGATTGCCCTCTAGTGACTTCCGGTTTTGGGGAAACTACGGTCTTGTATATGCTCTTGGGAATAAAAATGTGTTAAGGGTGGAATGGGCCATGACTTAACGCTATTTTGATATCGTACTTTACTGATTAAACATTATCTACTTAGCGTACACTACTACATAGTAGATAGTTTAACGAATCCTTAGAGGATGGTTATCCCAAACATCCTTTGAGTTACTCGTATTTCAGTCATTATTTCACCTGAGTTTGATTTATTAATATAAGAATGTTAATCCTGACTCGAGTGTTTTGTGTTTTCTTTACGCTCGGGTCAGACTGAGTGATATAGTATTTGAGACTCACCTTTGGAGTTGGAGCTTCGCTTGGAGATCCAGCTATCTATCCAGCTTTCATTTATTCAGTTGATTCCAGTGATGTATTCAGATCTTGTATTTGACTATTGTATTGAGATATCTATTGTATTCGAGACTTCTGTTGTATCTTGTTTAACTCTGTTATATATATATATATAGTAGCTTCATGAACTACTATTCTTTTGTTTCCGCTGCGCTATTGTTATATTACTCTGTGTCTGTGATCTGTGATTATTTTATTTACTGTATATGCTGAGTTTTGTCAAATTTAAATTAACAACACGGTATTTTGAATTATTCAAGTCTGACATGTGTGGATTATTGTCGATTTGAATGGTCCAAAATAGTGGGTCGTTACAATTATTGTTATATTACTTTGTGTCTGTGATTCTGTGATTTATTTATTTACTGTATATGTTGAGTTTTGCCATATTTGAATTAACAATCTGATATTTTGAGCAATCCAAGTCCGACATGTACGGATGCGAATGGTTGAAAATATCGGGTCGTTACAAATTGAAACACCCCACAACCCTTAATATACCCAAAAAAACACATTAAATGGCATGGTGCATTGTAGGTATAAATAAAACTAACGGAGACTAAGATTCACAAGACAAAAATGGATAAAAATAGCGGAAACTTAAAATAATAAATTAATTAAAACAAGCTTCGTAAATAAGTCAAATACCAAATACCAAATACATGTCTAAAAATCAAATATGTCTCTGAAACAAAAACTCATAGTCTCAAAAATTAGAGTACATAATATCCCTCATAATAAGTCAGTACACAAAAAGGACTAAAGCTGAAATAAAAGAAATACATAGTAGAAATCTTCTCCAAGCAAACTCCCAGCAACAGCAATCTACTGACATCTCCCTGATTGCCTAAGGAGGGAAAGGGGAAAATAGAGGAGTGGGTCAGACTAAAAGTCTGGTGAACGATAGTAATTACTAGAGTCTTTAAGCAAGATAAAAGTAATAGACTCTACAACAGTTCTAGTATAAATAAGATAACAAAGGAAATAGGAAAGAAATAAACTGGAAATAAATACGATTAAATATTGCTCAATTTATAAGATAGGTTAACTTTGATTGCTTGAACTTATCCTTGATTTCTGCTTTGATTAGGCTGAATTCCTAATCCTGTAATTACGATGTGACCATAATTCTACCCTTTTTGATCGGCCTGTTACTCCATAGACCTTACTGTGGACCAGCCGCTATATAACTCCCTACATAGCAGCTAATGGTATCTATGAAAGATGCACAGAGCAACTACCGTAGGTCCGGACGACATATATAGCTCCCTACACAGAAGACATTGGTGTCTACTAAAGACACCTATACTAAGCGCTTGGAACTCATAGTTATTACTGAGCACCCGAATGGAAGTCGCACACGTAACTGCCACCATGCCCATGCTACCTTTTGCTCCACCTATTGGGTCTTCTTATTACCTCCAACTTCCAGCATAGCGTGCCCCTCATCTCACTGCAGGCTAATGTGAGATCACCGTGTGTCCATAGAATCAATAGGGGAAATGCTGTTGGTACTAGCCCTTCATCCAAACAATATCTAGTTGTGCCCCTTATCCAAATCCCCCGTGATTTGGACTTCTATTTGACGAATTACTACCATTCTTAGCATAAGTGTGCCCTAGACTCACCGTTTTGTCTAAAAGGGAATACTATTTGGTACAGGTCCTACTTTCATCTTTGCTTATTAACTTAGGTAAATTATTTAAATAAGCCTTTATTATCATTTGTACTTTCTATGCTTATTAATTTATCCCAAGTCTTAAAATAAGCCCCATTCTATTCTTTTTCTTATTATAACCTATGTTATAATCATGCTTATTACTTAACCCAAGGTCTAAGTGTCAAAATAAGCTTCTTTCATCTTTTACTCTATTTAGTTATAATTCTAAGTTATAACTATGCCAATTATTTTTGATTAGTCCAATTCTAATTATTTAAGCGTAATTTCAGTCCAATTCCATTATTTATTACAGTCTTTATAATTTACATCTTATTTTATTTATTCAATATTCTTACTTTTATAATCCATATTCGTGTTTAATTTATTCTAATCCATACGCGAAGAAAAGGAGGATGAAGAGAATAGACACTTTCATAAAATCCAAAACGTCGAAAAAGATGTAAATAAGAAATAAATAACAGTAAATAAACTTAAATACTGTAAATAAACTATAATAACTAAATAAAAAGCTATGCTTAACAGTAATAAATTATAATTAACATAAATAAACTAAAATTACTAAAAAGAATAACTGAAAGGAAGTAGGATGAAAATAATTCTAAAAACTGTAAATACAACTGCTAAAAAGGTTATTTCAAAAATCGTAGTAAAACTACAACAATTGGAAACCCTATTATTTTAAATTGCTTAAAGAAATCTTAAATAATTACAATCACTCACCTCCGGTCCTAAGCTCTTCCTTTGGTCTTCCCAGATCCACTTGGAGTTGTAAAATAATTTTTTATTAAAAAGATTCTCTCCTTGGAATTCCATTTAGGGTCCTTCCTGAAAAGGTGAACTTAAGCGGAGAAAATCTAGAATGAGAAAAAGTGTTAGGCCTAGGGTATTATTTATAGGGGTAGAAGTGGATCTCAGACCGTTGAATTTGGATATTGAATAGGATGCAACCACGTCATAAGCAGAATAGGAGCCGTCGGATGGAAGCACGAACACACCGGACGAGAGAAAAATCAACAAAACACGTCATATATGCTTCAGGATCGCTTCTTGGCCATATAGGAAGGCTGGTCGACCGCCATGTCGACCCTTATACATGGTAGGTTGACCTCAAGGTCGACCTAGCCAAGGGGAGGGTCGACACTAGTGTCGACCTGCCCTATATATTATATATATATATATATTTATTTATTTATTTTGTTCGTTTCTTGTTTCGTGCCTATCTTCTTCATATTTACTCAGATTGTAACGTTCTATATATGAAAATTGATCAGAAAATCACCACGGACACAATTGTGCTATTCTTGTGATCCAATTCTGAAAATTTCACAAATTTATTTTATTATTTAATTAATTAACGAATTAATTATTACGGGTTAAATTTTGGGTTGTTACATTCTCTCCTCCTTAAGTGATTTCGTCCCCGAAATCTCTAAGGATAAAAGAATGTACTAAATGTTTTCATCCAATTCTACAACCAACTACTCAATCATCAACCATTCATCCATTGTCCTTAAGTTTTTCTAATGCAATTTATGATACTTATGCAATTAGTGTAGTGTAAATGTCGATAACTAATGCAAAAGATTAGGCGGTCCACTGATTCAGTTGACCTCCTTTTATGCAATCATGTCTATGCCATTATCCAGATAAATGCAATAATTTCCTAATGATAACTGATAATTCTATATGCATGCTACAAACATCATCCAAATGCAACAATCATGTTATAAACATCCATTTATAGCAATCATGGAAATAAAATAAAAATGCGCACACATCCATATGCATATGCACTAGTGTCCTAGTTAGGCTGATCCCTAAGGAATAATAGTGCCTAGTGTACCTATATGCATCCAATAGCATCCACTAGCAAACACTTGCAACCACTAGCATACATAATTCATAACATGTTCTATTAACATGTTTACATCAAATCCTACCATCCATAGGTTAAATCCTAAGTTCTACCCTCCCAAAGGATAATAAAGGAAAGAACCTATTCAAGTCTAAAGATGGAAAAAGGAAATTCTAAAACCTACTATCAAAGAGACATGGATATGAGATACACATTTTCTCCTATTCAAATTAGTCTTTTTTGAAATCTCTCTAACTATGTCGGAACCAAAAAGCAACCTTTCCTTAGACTCCAACCAACATGAAGACATTTTACATGGCCTTCCCAAAAAGAGCTTCAAAAGGTGGCATTCCAATGCTAGCTTGAAAACCACTACCATGTGAATTCCACTAAAGAAAGATGTTTTTCCCAAGTTCTTCCAAAATCAAGAATACTCATTCTCAACCATGCTTGTCTTACTATCCTACTAATTTCATTTTACTGTTCTTCATGAATCAACATTCCTAGGTTCTTACTAGTGTCCTATACACTTTACGGAAACTTCCATTATTACTTCTAAAAGTAATTACTACTATCTCCTTACACCTTTTCCTTTACTCCTAGGAAATGATTCGTATCTACTCTACATTTAAGAGTTTGGTTTGGTATTTATCACCTTGTTTAAAAAAATAAGGTTTCTAAAAAATTTAAAACATCAAATCCCGAAATCTTTGTCTTTAAAAGTGTTATCTTTTAAGTTTCTATTAGTTTCAAAAATACTTCGTCATTTAATATTATTTCCCAAACCTAGAGGAAAAAACTTCCAAACTTTTAAGTCCAAAAGTTATATCTCTCTTTCTTTTAAAGACTTTTACAGTTTTCTATAAAAAATTGAATTTTCAAATTTTACTTTTATTAAGTTTTCATTTCAAAAACTTATTTACTTTTTCACCAAACATTTTCTTTTAAAATATCTTTAAAATATCCTTTATGTGTTTTCAAAACAGCTTCTTATTACACCTAACAGTCTAATATCTTAATGTATTGGAACTACTTTCTATTATGAGAAGTTATTAACGCTAAAATCTTCTATGAACCTTTTAAAAGAGAATTTCATGTTTATGTGAAATTACAAGGAACTTATTTTATATTTTTCAAAATAGGCTATACAAAATATGGTGCTTTTCATACTTTGTATATCTCTTTCATGTATTCCTTGTAACTTTCACAAAACATTTTTATCGGTTTCATAGAAAATCATACCATTATTATTTTCATTCCAATAGATTAAAATATGTTTAAATTATACTCTTCCATGATAAATATTTTCTAATATCTAACTTATACATTTTCCTTTCAGAAAAACTCATCTTCAAAACTGTTTTAATATTTCCATAACTACAAAAACTCTTCCTTATGCATATTAATAATAAGTGTACTTTACAAACCATTTTGTTTCTATACTTAGCAATTACCTTTTAAAATATATTTTTATTTGGGTTAAAACGGATGTTGTGTAAAACACCGCTACTACAACCAAAAAATACTAGTGTATGGATTCAATTAAATAAATACTAATTAATCTCGTATACCTATGTAAAAATATTTCTCTTGAGAGTCACATACTATAACAATAGTGTTATAGCCTATCCTCCACTTAGTTTCCACAAAAACATTTATTACAACAATAAAAGTTGTAATCTACGTTTTCGATACTTGATACACTCTAGGTTTTTATGTTTAAAATCTTTGTTTACTTATAATGAAACTAGTGAGTTATATATATACTCTATAATTCTTCAAAAAGAATTCCAATTTTTCATTATATAAAAACAAACTTAAATTTCATACCATTCTTCAAAAACCCCATGTTTATTTTCTAAAAGAAAATATTAACAATGAAAATTTTCAATTCCAACAATTACAATTTTTTTTCAACTTTTTAAATTTCAAAATTTTCATTTTATTGGGCTTAGCATAAAGTGGGTCTTCCTACTTACAACCCTCGGAGTACTTTTCCTAAACTAATCATATTCCTCTTGTATACTCATATTTATTTCTATGCACTAACGTTAAATCCATTTGTCTGGGACAATTATAATTTCTGCAATTACCTACACATGGACTTTCTTCCCTGCTTATCTATTGAGTTTTATTGTACATATCTAAGCTTTGCGTACGTCTCTTTGGATTTCACTAATCCCAATCCTAAATGTAAAAAATCATTTCTTAAATCCCTACCAAGTGTAGACATTCTCTATGCACCAATAAACGCACTTCAAAACTGATACTTCAAGAACTCTGCCCTCAATTGACGAACACGAAGCATACAATGAACCTCCTTTAAGTGAATAACATGCTCTTCCATACTTCTTGGAAAACACCAAAATGTCGACCATGAATACCACCATGAAATTTATTTTAGGACATCTCTCAAAACATGGCTCATCGAATCTATAGAATAGGCTGGGACATTAGTTAGCCCAAAAGTCACGACTAACCACTCAAAGAATCCGTCTGGTGCCCTAAATGCGGTCTTATCAATATTACCATCAGTGACCCTAAGCTGATGAAATCCAGTGGCTAAATCAAGCTGAAGAATACTAAAGAGCCAACTAACTGGTTGAAAAGATCATCTATCCTAGAGAGTGGATAATGGTTCTTCTTTGTGAGCTTATTTAAATCTCTATAGTCAATGCAAAGTCGACGAGAACCACCTGCTTTGGTAGCAAAGATGACTGGCGCTCCCTATTCCGATATGTTTCTTATTATGAAACCTTTTTCCAAATCTCACGGATCTGCTTGCTCAGTCCCTTTCTTTCCCTAGGCGTCATATGCCTTATGGGTAATGCTACTGGCTAGCCAAATAAATCCTGAAGTCAATCCCTCTCTTAGGGGGGTAGTCCCCTAACCTCCTCAAAGATGTCTGGAAAAATCTCTGACGACAGGAACCGAATCTAACTCCGATGATGATGAATCGAGGTAATAAAGGAAGCTCAACATAACCGACCCTTGCGGGTCGCAAGAAATCTCGAGAGTCCTACTGATGCATCTCTCTAGTCTAACGACTCTCCTCTCGCAATCTAATATCGCACCAAAAGTGGATAACCAATTCATCCATAAGACCATCCCATACCCCGAAAATCCCAGTACATAGGCATCACAATCAAACTCTATGCCTAGGATATAAATTTTCAAACCCCTACAACCGATAGACAAGGGTGTCGATCCTCCTATAGGGTTTGAAACAACAATGGTGTAACAACCCTGTATTTTTCAATTATTTTTAAATTGATATTTCCAGATTTAAAAGCTTTATTTATGAAAAAGAATAAATTTTGTTATTTTAAATATAAACTTTGACTTTGATGTGGATTAGAATTCCAAATATGACTAAATTTAATATTTCCTGAAAATGTGAATTTTGGTCAATAGTCAAACTTTGACTTTTAAGTTTAAATTTTTAATAGTTTGAAATTATAAATTTTTATCTTTTATTATGAAAATAGATTTAATAACTTGAATAATGCTTTTCGTTTCATTGGAAACAGAGTTAAAATGTAAAAGTTATGTACATTTCAATTTTTAGTATAATTTGTTTTATTGTGCAATTTTGCCTATTTAAATTTTATAAATCATATTTTCTTTCTTATATTTTGTTTTAATATGTATTAATATGTTATTTTATGTATATTTTTGTCTTTTTATATTTTTAAATGATAATAGAATTTTTCCAAAATTTACTGTATTTATTTTTCATTTTTAAAGGCTGTTTTCTTATTTTCTGCTATTTTCTTCATTAAAATTATATTTAAATTAAATTTTATATATTTATTGTGAATGTATTTTTATTTTATGTTATTATTTATGTTTAAAAATATATTACAAACTCATATGAATTTTCTAAAGTTTATACCATTTATTTTCAAATTTTCTAGCTTAGTTGACCATTTTTGCTATTTTCTTGATTTAATTATTTATAATTAATACTTATTTATTTATTTTTATTTTTATTTATTTATTATATTATCGTATTTTAACTGAATTTATATATGTTTTTCAGTTATATAAAATTTAAAAAGAAATAGTGAATATATGAAGAGTTTGAAACTGCTTTTGAAACCGAAGCCTTTTCATCTCCGAAACTCTTCATTTCCATAACCTTCACTTTAATTAATTTTTGCTGCCCACTCCTTCAGTTTTGGCCATGAGTTATCACTCACTTTTCACGAATTTTTTTTGTTTCTCAATTCATTTTTCACGGCCTTACAAAGTTCCTCGGTAATGGCCTCCTCTCTTTTCACCTTTCTTCAATTTTTCATACTTTTTTTTGCCTTGTTTCCTCTTTTATTTGCACGGCCTTCTCACCATAGCCTCGACCACCATCCCCTACCACTCTTCCTTGGCATCATCTCCAGCCATCATTTCAGATCCATCCATGGCCATGACCTCCCCTTGAAGCTAGCACCACAAAACAATGTCAAAACTCCACAAAACATTGCCTAGACCACACATATCATCACCTACCCTCCATATCTTGCTTTGGCCACCCCCTTAGCCACCACCACTCCCCTGACCTGACCTCGACACACCCCTCCCCACCTCTATCCAGATCTGAAACATGAAGATCCGAGCCAAACAATGCATCTAGACGAGCCTTGTGGTGCACCAAAACTCCACTATGTTGCCTACACTACAACAAAATAACCCTTTTACAATATTAAATAAATGTTGTTAAAGAAATATAACAACGTTTATGCAAACATTATTATATCCATAGTTGTAAAGGATGAATAGATTTTTACAACTTTTATCCAAACATTGCAAATAAGTTGTAGTAGATAATTCTTAGAACACTACTTAAATGTTATTGAAAATTAAAGAAAATATCACAAGGCCGTTTAAAACACTTTTCAACAATTGTAAAATGTTTATTTAATAATGTAAGCAGTGTGTTGTAAATAATCTTAACATGACAATTTTAAAACATTGTGTTTGTAAGTTGTCAATGTTTTTGAAACATTGTAAGTATATTTTCAAACTTGTTAGATGCTATAACATTTATTATTAATAATAATATTATTATTATTATATATAACATAACAACCTCGTATCATTGTAAACATAATTTATTCAACTTTACACAACATAAAGGTAAAAAATAATACATTTTTATTCATGCCAAAGAGTAAAAGATAGTACATTTCATATTGTAGTACAACTGTACAATTACAAAATACATTTGAAACTATCATAAAAGCATGTAGAAGTGCTCTGATATACATTTGAAACTATAACGAAAAGCAGGTAGAAGTGCTTGATGTATAGCTCAAACCATAATAAAAGCAGGGAGAACAACTTGGAATCTTGACCTTTTCTCATTTACGTCCATACCTGTTAGTACAGCAATATACAATAAGTATCAAATCATTGGGTAAAACATTTATTTGGCTGTAGTTATAGGCTTTAATGTCATATTTTAGTTCTACATTGCAAATCACTTTTGACCAAAAAAATAATGGAGAAATGTGGCATCCTACTGATATTATAAATTATGCACATGCAGTAAAGGAAACAAGAACAGAACTTAATAAAGATGCATTTAATCTCTATACATTCCTGAATTACATCCTATCTTATTTACCTTATGTGTTAATCATTTTATCGCTCAATCTATGAATGCATCCAATATAGATGCATAGAATAATAAATGGTTACTTTAATAAATAATTCGACTGACCATGTTAATTAATGACATATTTGTTGATATGACGCCAAACATACTCAATAAAAGCAACATGAAATAGTAATCTTAACCATTGCAATTTTTTAGTTATCTAATTCTCTTGGTCAATAGTTACATTGCAGAACTGTAGAAGAAATATGTTTATGATTCTGATTCATGAATCAAGATTAACTGATTAGCGCATTCACATAATTCTTTTAGTGGTTTACATTACCTACTATAGTAGGCTGCATGAAGTCGCTAATATTGACACCATTCCTTTTACACATTTTATGCCAGTCTGGACAAGTCTCCTATGATACATTTTACACATCCATTATAAGCAGATAAACAAACCAAACATCAAACCATGCCTTCCTATTTATAAACTTTTTGTTTCTTCTTGTAAATCTAGCAATATTTATACTGCTAAAAAAATTGTATAACATAGATGACAGACCAATCTAAGTTTATGTTGCCTTTATAATCATGAAACTCATTTTAGCATCAATAATAATACTAAAAGAATAACGAAGTTGATATATAATGCAATATCTAGTCTTTCACAAATTCAGAAATTATCAAAAGGCGACAGCAACCTTAACCAAGGCATATAAACAATTGTATGCTAAATTTTAGATATAATTAAAACCTGATATGTAAATAATGTAAACACGCATGCATCAAAGTTTTGGGGTACAGTTTAAATCAGTCGTAGCAATCTTTAGTTTAGTAATAGATTTGACGTTTTTACTGAAAGAATTCTATGAGATAAGGTATCACCCAAGAAGAGAAATGAAGTTTTACAATAGAAATAGACACTGTCATTTTAGCAAACTTTATGCTGAATTTGAATGCATTATAGACATGTTGGTAAACTTTAATCAATACAGCATAAGACTATATCTGCAAATAAAATATCCACCATTGTCTTGCTATATGAATGAATATAACTAGGGTAAGGAATCTTACCGATCTCAAACACAAGTTTCTTATAGCCTTGGAACTTTTTATAATCTTTTCTTTAACAATTTTACCTAGGAGGATATTTTGAAACATTGGACAAATGAATTCAAAATATGGTACTCAGAGTTAGCAAGCTTACAAGTACTACCTGGCATCTTGATATCAAGGACCTAGTAATGCATCAAAAAAGAATGTTGACAGGTCCTGAAAAGATATAAATAAAGTCATTCACAGATTTTAAAAGCCAGTACAGAAAATATTTCAAAGACGCCACTGCAATAAATAAACATGAAAATTCTCTAAAGAGAATCTGTTATATAACAATATTGAATATGAAAAAGGTCCTAGTGAAAACTATACATAACACTACCAAACATTATCATTAAAAAAACCAAGGAGGTTTATGTAAGAATTCATCATCCTTGCAACATCGACATTTCATCATTACATAAGACTAGGAACAAACTGATGAGAACTTTGAGTTTATTGCATTTCATATGGCCAAAACCGTTCATAACAAGTTGAAACATCGCTCTGTATATTAATACTTTATGTAAAGCACAAAAAATAGTTGGTTTCTCGATCGTAATAAACCTTTATTTATATTTACTACAATTAACTCTATTATTGGTTTGAGATGTATTGTGGATTTCATAGAAATACTCAAGAAAAAATTAAACAAATTAAATCAACTTTTACATGTAATAAGATTAAAGTGGTGAAAGACTCAGACAACAGCAAAAAAAAACAATAATTCCACAGCAATTTAACAAAAAATTACCTGATTTTGAAATCCAAATGGATACTCTGAGCATGAAGTGGAAAACTGTGTGGTATACTTATTTTTCTCCAGATCTTAAAAGTCCAAGACATCCATCTCAACTAAATAATCTGTAAACGACATAAAATCAATATAAAACTTAAATTTTGAGACGAAACGTGACCGAAATCCGATATTTAAAACCTTGCCTATAGGTGTAAAATAGGCTAGCAAATGTCAATTTTTTGGTCAAAAGACAAACTACACCAGTCCCTTGATGAGAAAGTATTATAGCAACATTCCTAACAGTCATTTTTTTTCTTTTTAATTATCCACAGAGCACCCAACAAGTTAACTAGGCACCAAAACAATCAAAACTAAATAAAAAAATGTCTCAACAAACAAATCGAAAACCATTAAAACAGCTAAGATAATGTCATTTCATTGCATTTGGCAAAGAGATTGCGTTAAAACATAGTGTATGATGTTTTAAGTGGCTTAGCCATAAACCGACATGTATAATGCCATTTAATGGTTGACCCAAATGGTTACAGGTTGTTACTTGTTGAATAAGCCACAACTGAAAATGAGGTTCAAACAATAACAATTGGAATAACTGAATAATAAAACCTAAATGAACTAAACCTTTCTAGTTAAAACGCAAATGCATAAACTACAAACTAAAGCAGAATCACTTACATTGCCTGCAGAGTTGGATTAAAGGTTACACGAGCTATTGTAACATGTTTTGGGAAATAGGTGCACTGACTGTGATAAGTGCTGTCTTGAAATAGGTGGACTTACAGTTAACTGTGATAACTGCTTAGAGGAGTGTAACTAAATTGTTGTTGTGAAAATTGCTAGGAGGAGTATAATTAAACTGCTGGATCCGATAATTGGTGTTCAGATTATAACTGTATGTATGTATTGCGGATTGGGATAACTGCTTATCGGAGTAACCAAACCACCCATCGCAATAACTCATCCTCACTTGCCTCCTCCAAACATCCGCATTAGAAACCTATACCCACATCGTCTTCATCCTCTTCTCTCCCTAGCGAATGCGTCAGATCCAATCAACGTCATCCGAGATCCAAACACAATTAGCACGAACACACACAACCCAAATCGCAAATTTAACAACTACTGGTATACCAACCCAGATTTCGCTGCCTACTCCAGATCCGAATGAGCAGATACTAACATCCAACTCACTTGCCTCAAACCGCACAACCCAAACCCATCATTTCGCAACTTCCAATCTCCACCTCGCCTCACTGAATCCACAACCCCACCCAGATCTGTAATTATAAAATCGCGAACGTTGGTGATTTTCTCATGGTAGTAGCTCCAGCGTTGAAGAAACTAGGTTAATTTCATATTTTCCCAATTCGTGAATCCTTTGTGTGAGGAGGTAATATGTAATTAAGAGTTAATTGTGAATTGTTGGATTCCATTTTTTCCAGAATCGACGGCTTTGGTAAGATGTACGCGGATGACCAGTGATAGGCGTTGGATTTTACGAACTGAACCGTTCAAATAAGAAATAAAGTAGGGATGCAGATTTCAAAATTTCAATGAAGTCGCCTAAGAATAGATAAATCCTTATGTTTTGTGAGGCCAAAAAAATTAAAATAAATGAAGATGACGTCACTACGTCATCCCTAAATTTTCATTGCGTCGCAAAAACGTAAGTAATTACCAACGCATTTATGAAGCCAAATTGTAAATGTTGTAATATTCATGGGGTCACTAAGACGTACTTAATTAGTGACGTCTTTGTGATGCCTTAGTGATATTATCTGAAGGAAATAAATTTAACGACGCCACACCGATGCTGAATCACTATGGCGTCGCTAATCTACATCGGAAATTAGTCATTTCTCTTGTAGTGTAACATTATGCAGATGTTGTAAAATAAAAAATAAATAGAATTCACAACTATTTTTTGTTGTTGTTTAACACCGAATTTAAAACATTTGAAAAATATTGTTGAATACTATAAATTTACCATTTTAAAAAAACATTGTTTTAATTGCATATTTCAATAACATTACGTATATGTTATGAAAAAATAAATATAATACAATGTAAACAAATCATTGTTAAAAATTATTTTCTACGACAGTTTAAACAAACATTGTAAATATTTTTTATTATACAACATTTATATAGAGAACGTTGGCTAGAAAAATTTATTACAACATTTTTCTTAAAAAATGTTGTGAAAGATCTACCATTTTTACAACACTTTGTTGAACTTTTGCAGAATTAGTGTTGTAAAATGATATTTTTGTTGTAGTGCTAGTCTCTTGATATTCTTGTGTTGTAACTTCCTCCAAATGTTCTAGCCTTTATGCCATGCATTCCTATGATCAAACCTGAGCCAAAGTCATTTCAAACCTGACCTAAATAAACCCCTAGGCCATGCAAAGCATTGTAGAAAACAAGGCAAAAGATTTGACATTTAAATCTCTTTTCGTTTAAAAGTTATTCCATTTCAAGTGCGTTGAAATTGTGTTTGTTTTGATGTATCTTTTGGGTTGTAATACAAGAGTTGTAGCTTTGGATCTTGCTCTCCACTCAAGTCCGTAGTCTTGTCATCGTGCTTTTGTTTCCATTGTGTCATTGGTTTTGATATCTCCAGCACAAACAGGTGAGTTATTCTCACCAGACAATATGTACCTATATAACTAGTAAATTGACACCCTGCGAATCTGTAGAAATATATTATCATGTTATATATGCTTATATTATTATCATATGATGTTCACACCTGTTATTACATCTGTTATATCATATGTTACTGTTATTTAATGTTATTCTGTTATTTATATCTGTTATCACCATTGCAAGTTCCCTGTAGACTAGAATCACTATGGGTTGAAATGATACATACCCGAACGGACTTTAGAATAGGGAAAAATCGTTATGGGCTGAAATGATAGGCCTGAACGATTTTTATTTAAATTATTTAAACTTGGGATTGCGGGTTTGAAATGATAGAACCCGGATTTTTCTTTTTTAACTGCGGATTGAAATGATACATATCCGTATCATTTGACCTAAGTTAGAAAATTATATACAGGCCCGTGGTTATTTTATAAAGTGTTTTGGATATTTTTAAGTATTTTAAAAATTATAAATTTATGAAATTTGATTTAAATAGATTTTGAAATGTTTTAAAATAAAGAAATTATGATTTTTCTATGTGTTAAAAATGTAATTAATGAATGGTTTAACTGGATTTTTGAAATATAACTTAAGTTGGAAATTGGAATTTGGTTAAAAATGATATTTTAAGTTATATAAATAAAATGGATATTAAATTTTATTTGGAAATGGTAAATATGATAATTTGATTAAATTTGAATTTAAGCGATTTATTAAAGCATTATTGATTTTTCTATGAATTTAAGTGGTTAAATAAATGAATGTTTAAAAGAAACGTTAAAATATGAACTTGACTAGGAAATGTGAAATTTGGTTTTAATTAAAGTTTAAGTAAATTAAATAAAATTGGAAATTTTGTTAAATTGTGAAATGGTAATTTAAATTTGAAGTGTTAAGTCTATTTGTTGGAATGTGAAGAATTGGAACTTTTACATTTAAACTTATTAAGTAAATTGTTGAAAATTAGATTTAATTATAAGAAATTTATTGTAAAAAAAAAAGATATATGTTAAATGATATGTAAATGAACATTTTAAACGTTAAAATATGATTTTTAAAATGTTTATGTGTTTTAAATTAAAGTTATTTAATTGCTGGAAATACACTAACACCTGAAATTAACTTTTAATAGCATTCAAAAATGCTATAGATTCTGTTTTGAACTAAAATTGTGTAAAAAGAGCTATTACAGCATTTCTGAAATGCTGTAGTTGCTGTAATTGAACTTATTGGCTAATATTGAACTCAGGTCTATTATAGCATTCTTTGGAAATGCTATAATGGTCTGCAGTCTTTGCTGAAACCAAATTTAACCCTTGTTTTGAAATCTGAACTACCGCAGCACTTCTGAAATGCTGTCTTTTCTGTTTTGAACTATAATTCAACTAAAACTGAGTTTTAAGTGCTGTCTTTGCTGAATTAAAAATGTTTTCAAATATAACTTATAGCAGTTGTTTTTAAATGCTGTGAAATGCTGAAATTTTAATAATTAGGATTTTTGACTTAGTAAACGAACTTAGAATGGTCTGAAACTTTGGAAATTGAATACTTGATTTGAAAATATAATAATTACACTTTTAAAAGGTTTAAATGAATTATTTTGATTGGAATATAAACTATTTAAAGGTGATTTGAAATGATAGTAAATGAACGATATCTTTGAATTTAAAAGGTATTTAAAGTTGAATATTTGGATTTGAACTGATAGGATATTTTATTTTATTAAAATGATTTGGAATGAAGTTTTGTAAGGATATGATATTTTATTATATTAAAATGATTTGAAATGAAGTTTTGTAAGGATATGATATTTTATTATATTAAAATGATTTGAAATGAAGTTTTGAAATGATATGAAAATTTAAATATATGGAAATGGTTTGGAATTGATTTAATCTTTATTTTGATAAAGATATGGTTTGAAATGATATTTTATTTTGAAGTAAAGTATTGTTTTTAAAAGTTATAACCACGGGTTATAATAACGATTGGTTGGCAAAGAGACCGGGATCGGATATGGACATACTCTCTGTCGATACCGAAAACCACTTTGACAACCGTGTACGCGGTGGAGATTCCGGAATGAAGTAGGATGGTGGCGACGTTCTTAAGGTATGTTACGTGGACCCAACTCTCGTGAGTTGGCATAAGGTGGCTAAAACAGGAGCGATCTCGGACCAGTGAGGTAGCACCTCTTCTCGAACACATTTCTTCGATATTATACTCTTACTTGTGATTGATTAGATGGCCATCCTCCAATTTGGGAGTGTTGTTCGAGGTGGACGATAGTGGCTGCTATGCGCTCCATCAGTCCGTGTGCGTAATTGGTATATCTACCCTGGCATTGCCTAGTTGTGCCGTGTCACCTACCATATCGAGCTTTACTACGATTATGATTTTAAGATCCGACCGCGTTAAGGTTCTCCATCCCCTTAACGCTATTTTCTATATGATTATACTTTACTAATTAGACACTACTGTATATAGCGTATATTACTACATAGTAAATAGTTTAACGGATCCTTAAAGAATGGGCGATCCCAAGCATTCTTTAAGTTACTTGTACCCTTATTACCGTTCGCTTGAGTTGGTTTACATTATATAAGTATATATTGTCCTGACTCGAGTGTTTTGTGTTTTGCTTTACTCTCGGGTCAGCCTGAGTTATTCACAGATTTGGATTCCACTTTCTGGAGATTTGAATCGCTGGAGATTATCTGCTTGTCTTGTCCTATCTATTTCAATTCCGTTGTTCTACTCAGCTTGTACTTGGTTATTATATTGAGACTTTTGTTGTATTCTATTTCTTCTGTTATATCTTATGTAACTCTGATATCGGGTCGTTACAATTACAATGCGGTATTTTGAGCAATTCAACTCCGGCATGAGTGTCTACCTATACACTTATAGTGGATGCGAATGGTTGAAAATATCGGGTTGTTACAGTTGGTATCAGAGCTTTGGCTTTGAGGCAAAACTCAGCATATGGAGTAGATTTATTTACAGAATCACTTTCGTTCGAGTTTGAATCTTTTCCTCTTGATTCGAATTTCCTTTGAATTTTTGGAACGTTCCCTGCGGTTCCAAAATTCATTCTTGTCCCTCACTATTCATCTTCTTTTCATTTTGGAGTATCACATAACTCAACTTCGAATGACCTTTATAGTGAATTGGCGGTCTCGCCAATATTCTAATTTTCTTGTAAAAGGGTGAAACTCCTTTACAATAGCATCGATTCACCAAAGATTTTATATCCTCGGTTTAGATGCTAGTATCGCTTACTATTCCAAACTCTATCTCTTGAGATCGAACGTAGATTTATCCCAGAAAAATCCACATCGATCTTATTCTTTAAGTCACGGTTGACCCGGTTAAGGTTGTCCGCGATTTACCTAAGCTTACCCATCTCTCTACTCTGTTTAACCATCTTGTCTTTTGTTTCTAAACTATCTCCAAACATTTTGAATTGTACTTGTAAATCTATGTTTTGTTTTATATATGGTGTTGTTTGAGTTGTTGATGTTGATTTGGATTTCCGATCGATTCGTCTGATCAACGCTATCGATAGGATTTCTAAAACACTTTAACAGAACAAACTGACACGATATTATTTTAAATTTGGTTAACGAAATAAAATTTTGATATATAAGTAAATTTATGGAACTTAATAAATTGATTTAAATTGATAATTTGAAATGATAATACTTGATTTATCATTTATTGTTCTACAAATGAATTTATAAATAGTTGTTTATAAATTGATTTGGGAACTGAAATGAATTTGAATCAAGAATTTGAGAATTCAAGTTTCCGATGGATTTCAAACCTTGTGTTTAAAATTTTTAAAAGGATATAATTTAAAGTATTTTTGAATAAAAAATTTGTCACTAAAGGATTTTAAAGTTTAAAAATTAAGTGCTCTTCTCTTTGTCGCTGGAAAATAATTTCGGTGATGACTGCAGCATCATCGACGTTCATTTTCGAGTTTTGAACTTAAGAGACCGTTCTGTAGTCTTACTACAGCTTTGTTTTGAAAGATTTAATTTATTTGAATTTCTAAATATGATTTGATTTATAATATATATAGATATATGATTTAAATTGATTTGACATATTATGTACATATATTTATTTATCTCTAACTGGTTTGAAGGAAACCGGAAAATTAATTCTTAAATTTCATCTTAAAGAATAATTTCAGTTATAAAAACAAAAATTAAATTTTTTGAATAAATGATTCAAACTTGAGATAATTGAATTGGAAAGTTTTATTTGTATAATACAATTGCATTCAAATATAACTTACCTTAAAAAAATTTTAGAAGTTAACAATGAAATTGGATAATATACAATATAAAAAGGATTTTATAAATAAAATTTGAGTGGTTATAATAAATTTTATACACTTAAATTTTAGTTATAAAAGATTAACAGAGGTAAATAGTGAAAAAGGGATTTAAAGAGATTTTATTTAAATAACTTAATAATTAAATTTGATTTAATATGGAACCTTAAGTCTAACCTAGGAATTTTAATAAAAGTTATTTCCTGAAATGAATATGTTGTATAATAAATAATGTATCTTTGAATAGATAAAATAAAAAAATACATTTGAATTGGACATTTTGTAATAAAGTTTATTTAACTTGAATTCATAGTTTAATTGATGTCTAAATGAATAAATGTGTAAAGAAATTTGATTTTTATATTTGCTATGATAAATATTTTATTTATGAAATTGATATGTCTTGAAAAATGAATAATTATGATTTAAATAGAACATCACTAAAACTTGATAATTGAGAATTTGGTTTTCAAATGGAAATTTTAAGTGTAACTTATTAAAGGAATATCTATTTATGAAATGGGTATTTAAATAAAGTGTTAGGTTATTTGTTAAATGAAGAGCTAAGTAAAATAGTGAGCTTTTGACTTAATAAACGAAGTATAGTTTAATTTGGATATTCCATTCATAAAAGTTTGTTTTAATAAGTCATAAGTTAAATGATATCCAAATGAATATTCTAGAATAAAACTGATTTGAAATATTAATATATCTACTGTAGCATTTTATAAGTGCTGCTGTTTTGAAAATACAATGTTTTGGAAGTTTTATAATTGAATGAACTTAGAAATGTTACAACTTTAAAATGAATATTATTTGACCTTGAATTAAAATGGTTTAAATAAAGATTATTTTAAAAGGTGTTATGATTTTCTAAGTATAATGTTTTTTTTTAGAATTACATTTCCAAAGTGTTATAATTTTAGTAGTATGATTTCCAAATGATAAACATCTCTAATTTGTTATGATTTCAAAGCGTTATTGTTTCACATTTATTATCTTATTTTGTTTTTGTTTTTTTCAAACTATCTTTTGGTTGTCCTTATTTCTCTTATCTTGTTACAGAATGGGAAGGCTATTGCTTATACCAGTCTGTTTAGACATCTTTTTATAATCTTTGAAATCTTTGTTACTCATCTGGATCTGATCACTGTTTTTCCATTCATAGACCGTCGGTCAAGTGAAAGGGGTGATTCAGACTCTAGAGGATCTTTTTCGTGTTTGTGTTCTTGATTTGATCACCTCCAACTTGTTAAACTTGCCTATAACAATAGTTATCAGGTGTAATTCCAATATTCTTATCATCTTGTCTTAATTCTATTCATTCTATCTTTTTAGGTGCTTTCCCGTACCTCGTTCCTTTTCGGGGACGAAAAGTTTTGAGTGGGGGAGAGTGTAACAACCCTGTATTTTACAATTAATTTTAATTTGATTTTTCCAAATTTAAGAGCTTTATTTATGAAAAGAATAAATGTTGTTATTGTAAATATAAAAACTTTGATTTTGTATGTGGATTTGAATTCCAAATATGACTAAATTTAATATTTCCAGAAAATGTGAATTTTGATCAAATAGTCAAACTTCGACTTTTAACTTGAAAATTTAAAAGTTTGAAATTTATGAATTTTATCTTTTATTATAAAAATAGATTTAATAACTTGAATACTGCTTTTCGTTTCGTTGCAAATGGATTTAAATTGCAAAAGTTATACTATTTTCAATATTGTGTGTATATTGGGTTATTCAGCAATATTCTTTATTTTAAAATTATATAAATGACATTTTTATTTGATATATTTTATTCTAATTTGTACATTTATGTTATATAAAATATATTTTGGCTTTTAAATATTTTTAAAGTAAGGTAGGAATTTTTCCAGAGTTAGTAGTATTTTTCTTGCAAATTTCCATGCCCTGTTTGTAAATTTTAAACATTTTTCTTTAATCCTTTTCTATTTTCTCCAATTTAATTATCTATTTTATTTTGAAAATGATAAATAAATTATTTTAATTCAAATTTTCACTTCATAATATTTTATAATGAAGTGTATAGTTTTTCAAGACTGACAGTGATTTATTTATAATTTTTGAACACTGTTTGTTATTTTTAAGTAATTTTTCTTCATTCTTTTTATATTTTTCCAAAATTTATTATTTGTTTTCTCATATTTATAATTGATTTCGATTTGTAAATTATATTTCTGAATATTTTTGTTTATATAAAGATTAAAAAGAAAAGAAATATGAAAGGTTGTAAAACACTTTGAAACTTAAGCCCTTTTTTGTCCAAACCCTTCATTTTCTTTAACTCCTCAAATTTTACCCTAGCCATCTAAAACCCTAGTGTAGCCGCCACTTTTTGTTTCTCATCTTTTCACGTGAAAACAAATCAGCTCCTCATTTCTCATGGCTTCATCCAAAAATAGGTAATGGCCTCTCCTTCTTTTTCTTCTTTTCTCTTCATTTTCAATGATTTTTGCCATGTTTCTCTTGCTTTGCTTGGCCTAACACCTCCACCATCTCCTCCACCGACCACCACCACTTCCTTCCCCACACCATCCACGACCAAACCCCCTCCTCCTCTGACCATGACAGGCCATGCACTCCTTTTGACTAAAAACCACACAAAACCTTGCACAAATCCCTTAAAACAATGCATAGCCACCACTAGTTGCAACATACCTTCGCCCACCACCTTGGACACCACCTCTACCCGCCACCACCACCTTGCTACCACCACTAAATATCACCATCTACTCTGTCCAGACCTGTAGAAAGTCATGGCCAAGCCTAGGACCTTGTAGACCGAGCCAAAGATGAACCAAAACTCCACCATATTGCATAAAACTCTTCACATGCCTATGTTGTAACTTCCCCATCATCTCTAGCTTGTAGCCGTGCATCCCTTGGTCCAAACCAGACCCAAACCATGTCCAAACCTGAACCAAAACATTCCCTAGGCCATGCAAAAGGATAGAGAAAGCAAGGCAAAAGATTTGACATTCAAATCTCTTTTCGTTTAAAAGTTATTCCATTTCAAGTGCGTTGAAATTGTGTTTGTTTTGATGTATGTTTTGGGTTGTAATACAAGAGTTGTAGCTTTGGATCTTGCTCTCCACTCAAGTCCGTAGTCTTGTCATCGTGCTTTTGTTCCATTGTGTCATTGGTTTTGATATCTCTAGCACAAACAGGTGAGTTATTCTCACCAGACAATATGTACCTATATAACTGATAAACCGACACCATTTGAATCTGTAATGTATATTGTAACAACCCGAGTTTTTCTAACACGAAAAACCGGACCATTTTAGTTAAGAAGAAGAGGTAGAAGAAGAAAAATAGAAAACAACAGCAGAATCTCACATACGCAGCGGAATAAAATATAATATATATATCAACAGATCTTTACACAAATTAAACTGTATCTGTATATATATATACATCCAAATACATCATCAGAGTACATCACATCAATATCATACAACTGAATACACAGCGGAAAAATAATAGCAAGTACGAGAGTACGTATCGTCATCCAACTCGTCTCCTGAGCTCCACATCATCATATCCTGTAACCTAATAATACTCGGTCTGACCCGAGCATCATATAAAACAATACCCGAGTCAGTCTGGAAAACCAGCGTGAGAAAATCACACTCAAATTGATTATTAAAGTTTCAAAATCCTTTGAAAACAAAAGCATCTCGTAAGACCACGCCACAAATAAACATGTCGGGTTTTTACCTTACGATAGCTAAAACACTTTATATCAAAATCCTCTGATATTATAATAGTGTCTACAGAAAGTAAACTAGAATCTAGCTGAAATGCTTGCATCTCACGTTTCAGCAATAGTTGGGCACAATCAAAACCGTACAGGCACGTAGGGAGAATGGATATCCAACGAATGACTAGGCACTGGGGTACCACCTGTCACAGTACGTGGCCTAGATCACAGTACCGAGGAGTACGCCCGCTCCCCTGCAACACAAGGCCGGAACCATCCCTTACTGGATGATCCCGAATAAAATCACCCCACGGTTGGGATCAGCAACCGCACCACTAAGCCGAAATAAAAAAGGGACATCTAGACAGGGATGACCTTACCCTCCAGTGGGAGCTACCCACGAAGCCTTGCTGCATAACCCCTGATTTTCAGTCATTCCCGGTTGATGAGGTTCGAGGCTAAACGATACCTTTTCAGAACATATCCCTTAGAATGCCCATCGTCCGCTGACGATGTTTCGCAAGCATTCGTCCATACAAGTCCGTCCCGGGTTCGAACGGAACCGAAGGCACTATTCCTACTACATCCATTTTGGAAATATCCTCAGGATTAGTAGCGACTAGCCCTTGCACTTCACTGCTCCATCTTCGACTCTGAACACGTTACACAAAACGTACAAACCGAATCGAAGTGGTATTCGAGTCTCCAGACCTAGAATCCCGGTATACGGAAACTCGATCCCGGTCTCTTCGAAACGATCAGCGCATTGGCCAATATTGATAGTCGGTTATTTAACTATCAATTAACATCCACAAGCAATCATCACACAATAAATAATTTCCCACATTATTTATTTGCCCAAATATCTTTCCAAGATATATTTCCAAATTTTCAAACTCCTTTTGAAAACAATTTCAAACAATTTCCGCTTACGGAATACATTTCCAAATATTTATTTCTCTGAAACACCAAGTACAAAACACTTTTAGATTTTAAAATAATTTAAAAACACTCTATTTTAAAATATATTTTATAACATTGAAATCAAACTACTTTAATACTTTATTAAAAATATATACTTTAAAATAAACCACTTTATAAATATAAACTAAATTTCTCCTTTAAAACAGAATAGCAAATCACTTTTATATAATTATTACAATAATAGATTTTTAAAATATACCTACTTTGAAAATTAACATTTAGAAATAATTAATTTTCTAAAACATGCTTTTTAAAACATACTTAAAACTTTTAACTTATATTTAAAATTGCTTTGAAAACATACTTGGCTATCCAGAGAAATACACTTCTCATTTCCATCTTTTAAAAATAAACCAACATTTATTTTTAAACCAAACCATATCTTTTTATAAATCCCCATCTTGAATTTATATTCAAATATCCACTGATATTTTATTTTACTTTATAAACCCAGTTTATATCTCCAAAATCTCACTTCTCTTTTAAAATTCCAATTTTAAACAACTAAATCAATTTCCAATTGATTTTCCAATTTACTTTACTTTACTTTGAAATAAATTTCCTTTACTACTTCATTTATTTCAAAATACATTAACTTTTAGATTTATTCCTTTATTTGAGTTAAAACCCTTTTTAACTGAAAATACCAATTTTAAACTTCCAAAATTCCTTCTTTAGCCTTTAATTAAATTTAATCCTTACATTCAAAATAAATCCTTTATTCTTTAAATTTAATATTACTTTAGTTTAAAGTTAATATTTCCCTTGTTATTTCGAAATTTCCTTATTCCAATTCACTTAAATTATTTACTTTACTCTTTTATTTTTTTCAAAATCCAATTCAATATATTTTGATAACTCCTTTTATTGAAATATTCAATCCAACCATATCATCCAATATTTCAATCATCAATAAAATCATCACAGGATATCAATATTCATAGAACAGAATATCAAATAGTCTAAATAATTTTGAGGAATCCAGTTGGATCCCTCCAACCTGTTTCCCTGCATCCACAAACGTTAGCACAATACCAATTCCACTTCAAAGTGGAATATCGCGGTATATGGGATTTGTATAAATCATTCGCTATTATGCGGCGCATAGGGTCTCATCCGCTATATAAATGCGGAAATATCAACAACTCAAATATATACATATGCCAATATGTATATATTGCTATATACTACTATATATATAATATAGCATATTCAATCAATGCAATCATCCAATCAATTATTTAAATTTAACCATTTAAATTTAAAATAAAATTCAACTGAGTGAGATTAACTCACCTTTGCCTTTTAATTTGCAGTCCGAACCAACCAGCATGTTTCCATGATTTTAAACCTTGTATAAACGTTACACAATTTATTAATATGACTTAATCGAACAATTTATTTTCCTTTTTATAATTTAATTATCTAAAAATCTAATGTGGCTTAATCACTTATTCTAAACAAATTCCCTATATCAAATATTATTAGTAACTAAAAAAAAAATAATTATATAAGTAAATTAAACAAATTAATTACCTAAATCAATTATTTTTAAACAAACTAGTAAATTGTATTTATCATCTTCTTCTAACTGCATATAAAATAATTTATATAGATTTTATAGAAATCTAATCTATATATAACTTTCAACAGTTCTGAAATTTCTATATATATATATTTTTCCAAACCTAGCTATACATAGTTTTGTCCTGCTTCCATATATATACTTTTCAGTTTAAACAAGCTGCTTAGAAAATATTCCTATGCATATATATATATATAAATTGGAAAACTACATATATCTTGCTGTACACATATATATAAGATTAAAACAGTTCAAAGTTTTTTTTTTTAATAAATCTTACTAATATATGAATTTATCTTCGTTGTAACAGCATTAACTAAATTAAGATTTACTAAAAATTTAAACTATTTTAAACAAATAAAATTACCTTCAATAACAACATAAATCCAACTTCCCAAGCTTCGCAACTGACGTCGCTCCATCTCGATCGACTTCAACCTTCCCAAATCCTAGCTTAACACGCGAACGTGGCCTCGCCCCCTTGAACGGCCCTAATTGACGTCGTCAAGCCCTTCTCGTCGCTGCCTCAAATCGCAGCCGTGACATCGAGCCACCTCTACACTTGCCGAAACCCTAGTTCGTCACTCCCCTATGGCGCCGCACTCGTCTTCACCCAAACTCGAACAACCGCCACCTCGACAAACGCAAATCGCGACCTCAATCTCGCCTAATACCACGCTTCCTCCACGAACTTACTCGCGCTCTGACGAACATCTCGCAGCCATGTCAGGGTAGAGCCCATCCCCCGTGCTTCGTGTGCCTCGAAATCGACGCGAGATGCACACACTCGATCTTCCTTCATTTTCGATCGAGCAATACTTGAGGTAGAAGAGTAGGAGATCGCGATAGAACAGGGAGGCCTTGATTTTTTTTCGAACGAACTGAATTCGTATGCAGAGGAAAGAAAAAATGGGGTTTTCGAATTCGTGAAATTGGACGAGAGGAAGATAGGTGATTTCATTTTTACCTTTACTGTGAAGTATTCGGTTGAAAACAAAAAAGTGAGGACGCGTGTACAGATGTTTCAACGCGTGGACAACCAGCGTGATCCAGAAGGCTCGTAGTCTGGATATGGAAAGAAATATCGACCGGTTAAAATATTAAATTTCCGATTAAATTTCAGCGCGTTTACATTCCGTACGATCACACGACAACTCCAAATACTACGAAAATTGAAATCCAATAATAATACAATATTACGGATCCAATGGAACTGGTTTCGTCGCATTCCGAGACTGTGCCTCGGACGGCTATTTTTAAATTTAATTTCAACGATATATTTTTAAAACTGAACAAAACTCTTTAAAATTCCATTTTAAAAGTTCTATCATCTTCAGTATTAACAATATAAATTTTATGAACCTTTGAACTATTTTTAACAGGCTTAAAATCAAGATTCAATATTTTACCCAATCCCGATAATTAAATTTAATAATTAATTATCCAAAGAAATACTGTATATTTGAAATTAAAGTTAAAAATTTAACATTCGAATATTTAAAATAACTTAAATATTCACATTTCAAATATACAAAAATTCCGGGTCGTCACATTCCTCCCCCCTTAAAAGAATTTCGTCCCCGAAATTACCAGTTAAGAGAAATGATTCGATACCCGTTCTTTTTCCCAATCCAAATAGTTTTAACAATATCCAAACAATCTTTTATTAATGATACACTAATCATCTTTTAACTTCCCAAACTTATTCATAAGTTCAACTCATACCACCTACTTATCCATTCAAATTTAAATTTGAATTCAAATTTTAACTTATCAAAATTTTCCAAAATTTTTCTAACTCCCTAAATTTCCGAAAAATTTCGCCAGCGTCTCCTTTGCGCGGCTAGCTCGGTACTACTACAAAATGGCTCTACGGCCTCCCAATCTCAAAAAGAAAACAAAAAGCCAAGTGGCTGGATCCAAAACCCAATCAAATTTCATATAGAAATTCAAATACATACCTTTTTGTCGGGCCATTAAATTTTTATCTTCTAAATCAAAAATCCCAATTTATCCATTGCTTTTATACACCTGTATATCCTACTAAGCAATAATATCCATTCCCCATTCCAAAGTCATTTTATCGACTTCTTTACAAATTTCCAATATTTGGTTTACTTAAGCCCGTACGATGCACATATATCATCCGTACGCAATATCACATTCGATCACTCAATCGATCACACAATTCCACTTCCGAACTAGTATTGTCCACCCGACTTCCTAGTGCGGACTCAGATCTGGTTCCTTGATCAGAAACCGTCATTCTCCTTGCATAGCCACCAACTATGATAGAGAATTTCCAGAATCAATCAACAATCCATATCCAGGTTCGCCGTTGAAAACCGAGTGAAAAATCCTGATTCGGATCGATAAAACTATCTCGAAATTCTGTGTTCGAATCCGGATCAAATAGCTATGCGAATAAATAATATACGTACACCTTACGTAATTAGCCCAATTGATTACCAATTATATCAATTTTCTTTTATTCACATTCCTTTTGATTGTTATCCCCTTATTCACAACTATCCCATTTCACAACTTCAGTTTTAGTCTTCATTCAACTATTCACTTAGTATATTTTTTTATTTTTCCATTCCAAAATTACTAAGTATATTTCCAATACAAATTTTCTTAAGAATTTCATTCTTTAATTCTTAAGTTCAATATAAATTTTCTTATATTTATTTACTACTTCACCACTGAAGTGTATATATTCAAATTGAACTCCCATTTCATATGAATTCCAACTTACTTCAATTTACTACTTCATTTCCAATTTAAATACTTATTCCATTTGATTTCAATTTGGCTTTCACCCGAATATTTAATTAGTTGCACTTACTAATTAATTTAAATTTCAATTAATAGTTTATTCTCAAACTTCACTTCTTTAGTTCCCTCAATTTCACTTATCCTTACATTTACATTTGAATTAGATTCCAATATCTAGTTCCAATTTCATTTGCTAACCAATTTAGATTATTTATCGTTAATGAAAAATTTCAAAAATCTCAAAAATTTTCTAACTCCCAAAATTTACGGAAAATTTTGGCAAAGTCTCCCTTGTACGGAGGGACTTCTGCGATATCGCAGGATGCACAAATATGTATATATACATCGGCCTCAGGCCGGAAATCACAATATATCAATATAAACAGTTCATATTTCCTATTTTGAATTCTTTTGCGTAAGCGTACCTCATTTTTAGCATTTTAAAGCAAGCGGCTTATTATTTAGCAATTAGTGCAACCCAAAATCAGCTATACGGCTTCCCCGAACCTGTACTTACTTAATTTAAAGATGTAAGTGCCAAAATCATGCAACTTAACAACATTTTTCATATTTAACTAGCAACATAAGCATTTTAATAAGCAATGCAAGTTAAACAACACTTATAAGCAATTTATAGGGTTCCACCCTTAATTTAAATTGTTTACAACTCAATTCTCACATTCGATTCATTTTAGCAAAACAACCTCATATTTAATTCAGTTGATCTCAAAATTAATCTATTTAACTTCTATCAACTTATAGAATTTTAACTTCCTTGTTTACGTCAAACGACGCTTTATTTAATGCAGCCTCGTCCATATCCATATGAATAAATGATTATTTGAGTTTTACAACCAATTTGAATTGATTCCAATTCAATTTATTTTAATTCCATTACACTTATAATTTAATTGGTAAATTCACTGAATCCAATATAAATTCTAATCCGCATTTGATAATTTATTTCTGAATTGTATTTTATTACTAACAAGTCTACTTCAATCCATTTCTACTTACTTGCAATTATTTACAATTCAAATTATCACTATTATACTTCAACTCCATTATTCATTCACACTTTCACTTTTATTACCAAATCCAAATTCCATTAACATATTTGATTTACTAATTTATTCCAAATTAGTTTACTTCCATTTTAACCAATACAATATTTGATTTTTATCCTTACAAATCACCCTAGTTAATCTCCTCGGGTTTTATAATTCAAGTACTGGATCTTATTCATTCCCAAAATACCAAACAAATTTATTTACTTAGCTATAACTTCCCATTCAAGCCACAATTAATTTAATTTTCCAATAACTTTAATTCCTTTACCATTATCCAAGCTAAATTTAATTTAACCCAAATCTCTATTCCAAACTGCACATCTCTTATTCATCTTACTCTTACTTGTTAATGTAAGGATTTTAATTTCACTCAATATTATTTATAATTCAACTGAATTTCATTACAATTTAATTTTATTTAACTTAACTTCAGTCAAATCATATTATTCTCTTAATATCATTTCCATCATAATTTATTTCAATTCGATTCCAACAATCCAAATACAACTGGATTTATTTTCTCAGTTTGCTTCAAATCCAACTCAAAATTAAACTTAGTTTAAGCTCATTTGTCTCAACTTAATTTTATTTCTCCATTTGATTCAAATAAAGATTTAGAATTCTTATGTACCCGGCTTTTAGTTTCAAATCATTTTGAAATCTCCACTTATTCCATTGGTTAAGTAAATCATTCCGATTTTACAATCTTACCATATATTTTTTTTTTCAATTTTAATTTGTCAAAATATTTTCATCCAAACATCCAAATATATAATAATTTAAAGAAATATTTCTTTTATATCAAAATACATTTTCCGGGTAAAATTATTTCATCTACCCGTTTCAAAACAATATTGTGTCGAATTGTTCTATTCGAGTGTTTAGAAACCCCTTCGATACAGTTGCGCAGACTGTGCCGACGAAGGTTCATATGCCACTCAATAAACCAACCAACACAATATAAAACCATTTTATATTCACTAACAAATACGCGCTCATATCTATTAATACTCTCAAAATTCCCACCAGAGCTAAGGTTATCGCTAGCCTAAGCTCTGATACCACTGTAACAACCCGAGTTTTTCTAACACGAAAAACCGGACCATTTTAGTTAAGAAGAAGAGGTAGAAGAAGAAAAATAGAAAACAACAGCAGAATCTCACATACGCAGCGGAATAAAATATAATATATATATCAACAGATCTTTACACAAATTAAACTGTATCTGTATATATATATACATCCAAATACATCATCAGAGTACATCACATCAATATCATACAACTGAATACACAGCGGAAAAATAATAGCAAGTACGAGAGTACGTATCGTCATCCAACTCGTCTCCTGAGCTCCACATCATCATATCCTGTAACCTAATAATACTCGGTCTGACCCGAGCATCATATAAAACAATACCCGAGTCAGTCTGGAAAACCAGCGTGAGAAAATCACACTCAAATTGATTATTAAAGTTTCAAAATCCTTTGAAAACAAAAGCATCTCGTAAGACCACGCCACAAATAAACATGTCGGGTTTTTACCTTACGATAGCTAAAACACTTTATATCAAAATCCTCTGATATTATAATAGTGTCTACAGAAAGTAAACTAGAATCTAGCTGAAATGCTTGCATCTCACGTTTCAGCAATAGTTGGGCACAATCAAAACCGTACAGGCACGTAGGGAGAATGGATATCCAACGAATGACTAGGCACTGGGGTACCACCTGTCACAGTACGTGGCCTAGATCACAGTACCGAGGAGTACGCCCGCTCCCCTGCAACACAAGGCCGGAACCATCCCTTACTGGATGATCCCGAATAAAATCACCCCACGGTTGGGATCAGCAACCGCACCACTAAGCCGAAATAAAAAAGGGACATCTAGACAGGGATGACCTTACCCTCCAGTGGGAGCTACCCACGAAGCCTTGCTGCATAACCCCTGATTTTCAGTCATTCCCGGTTGATGAGGTTCGAGGCTAAACGATACCTTTTCAGAACATATCCCTTAGAATGCCCATCGTCCGCTGACGATGTTTCGCAAGCATTCGTCCATACAAGTCCGTCCCGGGTTCGAACGGAACCGAAGGCACTATTCCTACTACATCCATTTTGGAAATATCCTCAGGATTAGTAGCGACTAGCCCTTGCACTTCACTGCTCCATCTTCGACTCTGAACACGTTACACGAAACGTACAAACCGAATCGAAGTGGTATTCGAGTCTCCAGACCTAGAATCCCGGTATACGGAAACTCGATCACGGTCTCTTCGAAACGATCAGCGCATTGGCCAATATTGATAGTCGGTTATTTAACTATCAATTAACATCCACAAGCAATCATCACACAATAAATAATTTCCCACATTATTTATTTGCCCAAATATCTTTCCAAGATATATTTCCAAATTTTCAAACTCCTTTTGAAAACAATTTCAAACAATTTCCGCTTACGGAATACATTTCCAAATATTTATTTCTCTGAAACACCAAGTACAAAACACTTTTAGATTTTAAAATAATTTAAAAACACTCTATTTTAAAATATATTTTATAACATTGAAATCAAACTACTTTAATACTTTATTAAAAATATATACTTTAAAATAAACCACTTTATAAATATAAACTAAATTTCTCCTTTAAAACAGAATAGCAAATCACTTTTATATAATTATTACAATAATAGATTTTTAAAATATACCTACTTTGAAAATTAACATTTAGAAATAATTAATTTTCTAAAACATGCTTTTTAAAACATACTTAAAACTTTTAACTTATATTTAAAATTGCTTTGAAAACATACTTGGCTATCCAGAGAAATACACTTCTCATTTCCATCTTTTAAAAATAAACCAACATTTATTTTTAAACCAAACCATATCTTTTTATAAATCCCCATCTTGAATTTATATTCAAATATCCACTGATATTTTATTTTACTTTATAAACCCAGTTTATATCTCCAAAATCTCACTTCTCTTTTAAAATTCCAATTTTAAACAACAAAATCAATTTCCAATTGATTTTCCAATTTACTTTACTTTACTTTGAAATAAATTTCCTTTACTACTTCATTTATTTCAAAATACATTAACTTTTAGATTTATTCCTTTATTTGAGTTAAAACCCTTTTTAACTGAAAATACCAATTTTAAACTTCCAAAATTCCTTCTTTAGCCTTTAATTAAATTTAATCCTTACATTCAAAATAAATCCTTTATTCTTTAAATTTAATATTACTTTAGTTTAAAGTTAATATTTCCCTTGTTATTTCGAAATTTCCTTATTCCAATTCACTTAAATTATTTACTTTACTCTTTTATTTTTTCAAAATCCAATTCAATATATTTTGATAACTCCTTTTATTGAAATATTCAATCCAACCATATCATCCAATATTTCAATCATCAATAAAATCATCACAGGATATCAATATTCATAGAACAGAATATCAAATAGTCTAAATAATTTTGAGGAATCCAGTTGGATCCCTCCAACCTGTTTCCCTGCATCCACAAACGTTAGCACAATACCAATTCCACTTCAAAGTGGAATATCGCGGTATATGGGATTTGTATAAATCATTCGCTATTATGCGGCGCATAGGGTCTCATCCGCTATATAAATGCGGAAATATCAACAACTCAAATATATACATATGCCAATATGTATATATTGCTATATACTACTATATATATAATATAGCATATTCAATCAATGCAATCATCCAATCAATTATTTAAATTTAACCATTTAAATTTAAAATAAAATTCAACTGAGTGAGATTAACTCACCTTTGCCTTTTAATTTGCAGTCCGAACCAACCAGCATGTTTCCATGATTTTAAACCTTGTATAAACGTTACACAATTTATTAATATGACTTAATCGAACAATTTATTTTCCTTTTTATAATTTAATTATCTAAAAATCTAATGTGGCTTAATCACTTATTCTAAACAAATTCCCTATATCAAATATTATTAGTAACTAAAAAAATAATAATTATATAAGTAAATTAAACAAATTAATTACCTAAATCAATTATTTTTAAACAAACTAGTAAATTGTATTTATCATCTTCTTTTAACTGCATATAAAATAATTTATATAGATTTTATAGAAATCTAATCTATATATAACTTTCAACAGTTCTGAAATTTCTATATATATATATTTTTCCAAACCTAGCTATACATAGTTTTGTCCTGCTTCCATATATATACTTTTCAGTTTAAACAAGCTGCTTAGAAAATATTCCTATGCATATATATATATAAATTGGAAAACTACATATATCTTGCTGTACACATATATATAAGATTAAAACAGTTCAAAGTTTTTTTTTTTAATAAATCTTACTAATATATGAATTTATCTTCGTTGTAACAGCATTAACTAAATTAAGATTTACTAAAAATTTAAACTATTTTAAACAAATAAAATTACCTTCAATAACAACATAAATCAAACTTCCCAAGCTTCGCAACTGACGTCGCTCCATCTCGATCGACTTCAACCTTCCCAAATCCTAGCTTAACACGCGAACGTGGCCTCGCCCCCTTGAACGGCCCTAATTGACGTCGTCAAGCCCTTCTCGTCGCTGCCTCAAATCGCAGCCGTGACATCGAGCCACCTCTACACTTGCCGAAACCCTAGTTCGTCACTCCCCTATGGCGCCGCACTCGTCTTCACCCAAACTCGAACAACCGCCACCTCGACAAACGCAAATCGCGACCTCAATCTCGCCTAATACCACGCTTCCTCCACGAACTTACTCGCGCTCTGACGAACATCTCGCAGCCATGTCAGGGTAGAGCCCATCCCCCGTGCTTCGTGTGCCTCGAAATCGACGCGAGATGCACACACTCGATCTTCCTTCATTTTCGATCGAGCAATACTTGAGGTAGAAGAGTAGGAGATCGCGATAGAACAGGGAGGCCTTGATTTTTTTTCGAACGAACTGAATTCGTATGCAGAGGAAAGAAAAAATGGGGTTTTCGAATTCGTGAAATTGGACGAGAGGAAGATAGGTGATTTCATTTTTACCTTTACTGTGAAGTATTCGGTTGAAAACAAAAAAGTGAGGACGCGTGTACAGATGTTTCAACGCGTGGACAACCAGCGTGATCCAGAAGGCTCGTAGTCTGGATATGGAAAGAAATATCGACCGGTTAAAATATTAAATTTCCGATTAAATTTCAGCGCGTTTACATTCCGTACGATCACACGACAACTCCAAATACTACGAAAATTGAAATCCAATAATAATACAATATTACGGATCCAATGGAACTGGTTTCGTCGCATTCCGAGACTGTGCCTCGGACGGCTATTTTTAAATTTAATTTCAACGATATATTTTTAAAACTGAACAAAACTCTTTAAAATTCCATTTTAAAAGTTCTATCATCTTCAGTATTAACAATATAAATTTTATGAACCTTTGAACTATTTTTAACAGGCTTAAAATCAAGATTCAATATTTTACCCAATCCCGATAATTAAATTTAATAATTAATTATCCAAAGAAATACTGTATATTTGAAATTAAAGTTAAAAATTTAACATTCGAATATTTAAAATAACTTAAATATTCACATTTCAAATATACAAAAATTCCGGGTCGTCACATATATCATCATGTTATATATGTTTATATTATTATCATATGATGTTCACACTTGTTATTACACTTATTATATCATATGTTACTATTATTTAATGTTATTCTGTTATTTATATCTGTTATCACCATTGCAAGTTCCCTGTAGATTTGAATCACTATGGGTTGAAATGATACATACCCGAACGGACTTTAGAATAGGGAAAAATCGTTATGGGCTGAAATGATAGGCCTGAATGATTTTTATTTAAATTATTTTAACTTGGGATTGCGGGTTTGAAATGATAGAACCCGGATTTTTCTTTTTTAACTGCGGATTGAAATGATACATATCTGTATCACTTGACCTAGGTTAGAAAATTATATATAGGCCTGTGGTTATTTTATAAAGTGTTTTGAATATTTTTAAGTATTTTAAAAATATAAATTTATGAAATTTGATTTAAACAGATTTTGAAATATTTTGAATTAAAGAAATTATGATTTTTCTATGTGTTAAAAATGTAATTAATGAATGGTTTAACTGGATTTTTGAAATATAACTTAAGTTGGAAATTTGGAATTTTGGTTAAAAATGATATTTAAGTTATATAAATAAAATGGATATTAAATTTTATTTGGAAATGGTAAATATGATAATTTGATTAAATTTGAATTTAAGTGATTATTAAGTATTATTGATTTTTCTATGAATTTAAGTGGTTAAATAAATGAATGTTTAAAAGTGATCTTTTAAAATATAACTTGACTAGGAAATGTGAAATTTGGTTTTAATTAAAGGTTTAAGTTAATTAAATAAAATTGGAAATTTTGTTAAATTGTGAAATGGTAATTTAAATTTGAAGTGTTAAGTCTATTTGTTGAAATGTGAAGAATTGGAACTTTTACACTTAAACTTATTAATTAAATTGTTGAAAATTGGATTTAATTATAAGAAATTTATTGTGAAAGAAACGTGTGAAGTTCTAATTAATGAAAGAAATATGTAAAGTTTAATTTATGAAAGAAACGTGTAAAGTTCTAATTAATGAAAGAAATATGTAAAGTTTACCTACTGAAAGAAACATGTAAAGTCTTAATTAATGAAAGAAACATGTAAGTCTTAATTTGTGTAATATTGATTTAAGATAATAAATGCCCCTTTTGTAATAAAACGTAAATTAAAACGTACATTCGATAATGTAAGTTTAATTAGTGTAATATTGATTAAATGATAAATGCTCTTTACTGTAATAGGAATGTAAGTTAAAAAGTAAATTTAATATGTAAGTTTTAATTAATGTAAATGACATATTTTAATGACTAAAACAATAAAGTTTCTTTATTGTAATGATAATGTAAGTTAATAAGGTACTCTTAACTTAACATAAGAATTTTAGCATTAAATTGGATATTACAGTAACAAAGTTTATTTAACTATAAGGCTATGATAAAAGGACCATGTAAAAAAATTTGTAAGTATATAAATACTTTGATTATATAAAATGTTAAATTGGGAAGTATCACATTCCAAAAATGCTATGATTCCTTAAGGTTACATTACCAAAATGCTATGATAATTTAAAGGAAGATTTCAAGTTTAATAAATTAAAGGAAATATTCAGTGATTTTGAAATTTGGGTTTTATTGAAATGATATATTATTGAATTTGTTTTTGAAATGGAAATGATATATTTTTGAATTGGTTTTGAATAGATATGTTTTGGGTTTGAAAGTATGTATTAGTTTGAAATAAATGATATGATTTTGAAATGGTTTAAAGGATGTATTTTGATTTGAAACATAAACTATTTTTAAAAGTTATAACCACGGGTTATAATAACGATTGGTTGGCAAAGAGACCGGGATCAGATATGGACATACTCTCTGTCGATACCGAAAACCACTTTGACAACCGTGTACGCGGTGGAGATTCCAGAATGAAGTAGGATGGTGGCGACGTTCTTAAGGTATGTTACGTGGACCCAACTCCCGTGAGTTGGCATAAGGTGGCTAAAACAGGAGCGATCTCGGACCAGTGAGGTAGCACCTCTTCTCGGACACATTTCTTCGATATTATACTCTTACTTGTGATTGATTAGATGGCCATCCTCCGATTTGGGAGTGTTGTTCGAGGTGGAACGGTAGTGGCTGCTATGCGTATCCATCAGTCCGTGTGCGTAATTGGTAAATGTAATATTCCGGAAATTTTAACAATATCAATTTAATAATCTGTTAAATAATTAAATTGATATTGATGATCTTTGATAATAAGATTTGAATTTAATTTAATAATCTGATTAAATTAGTATTAATTGGTGATTTTTTCTTTTAAAGGCTAATAAGATATTTTCTATTTGTAATATATATTTATTTGTATATATTATAAATAGAAGCTTTGGTAAATTGGAAATTTAGATTTAGTTTAATATGAGCTTTCAAAGTTATTTAAATAAATAACTTTATAGTTTTAAATATACTTTAGATAAATGTTTAAATTGTTTAAGATATATTTTAACTTAAGCTTAAAATGAATAAATAGTTATATATGTATATATATAACTTAACTTTTAAATTGAATCTTAGGATTTAATTTAAATTGAAATTGAAATTAAGTTTTGAAATTCAATGGAATAAATATTTAAATTTGTTGTGGAGTTTAGAAAAATGTATAAACTTTTAGTTATAAATAAATTTAGTTTTCTTTCTTTAAAAAGTAATTTGTATATATAGATAAGTATTTTATAAATAAGAAAAGCCATTTTATATACTTCTAAAATAAATAAATATGTAAAAACTACTTAAAAGACATGTGTCTTTATCTAAAGTCTTTGTATTAACATGTGTAATGTAAGTAATCAATGTTTATGACAAGTGTCTTAATTTTTTTCATTTTCTTTTATTTTTATAAAATCATAAATTTAGTTATATATACATTTGCATCCCTTTTCTTCATTCTTTCTAATTTCCTTTTCAAAAACAAGAAACTCAAAAACTCTTTCTCTAATAAAATCTGAAAATCAGATCAGTAACCAAAATTTTCTCAAACCCTTCTCAAACTAAAAATCAAAGACCCCTGTAATTCTTTTCAACATTCAAGGCCTGTCTGCATTTTTCAAAACCTGGAAGCAGATTCAAACTGTCTGCATTCAATTGTAATCTGGGAACAGCGTGCATGTGGTTCAAAGCAGTTTTAAGCATTCAACAACTCCAGTTTTTAAATCAAGTGAGGCATGCAAGTTTAAAGATTTCAATGAGGCATTCCAGTTTAAGGTTCCCAGTTTCAAGCTTTTCAAAGATAGGCTCTATCATCTTTATAATGGTGAGTAACTTTTAAAACTTAAAGTAAAATATGGTTGCTTGCTAATATAGTTGAAATGAATAAGTATTGCAAGTATAAATGAGTTTCTGATGTGAATGTTTATAGTGTGTTTGCTATAACAATTAGATGCTCTGCTCTGCCTTTTCAAATCTGTGAGTAACATCACTATTTCTAAAGTTTAAATTTATAGATAAGTTGCATGTTAAATCTCTGTGACAAATATGTATTGCATGTATGTATAGTGGAATCTGCTGTGACAATATGATATATTGGTTGCTCTGTTCTTGTTTTGGTTGCCAGGTTTAAATTTCTATTCGAAATTTCTTATCTCTTGATCCAGTTTTGTTAGGACTTAGTTTATAAACAAGAATTGTTAGATTTATCATATACTAATGTTTAATAAATTTAATTAAGTCAAAATTTAAGCTTGAGTGTCTCTGAAAGATTAAAAAACATCAATGCATGTTAAAAGAAAGTAAAACTCAAACTTTTTACTTTATAAATTCAGGGTTATAAATTAAACACTTTAACTAAAACATGATTTTTAAGATAAGAATCATAGTTTTTAGTTTGGGAATGAATGTACAGTTCGTGTTTGAACTGAAAATGGATTTTGGGTTAGAACTGTCGATCTAGGAAGTTTGGGTGGCCAGTATCTTTTCTGGTGGTGGAGTAATGATCGAAGTTACAGGGAAAAATAGTAGTAGATGAATTAAAGCTTTGAGGCAGTTGTGATTTTGAATCAAAGATTTTAACCCTAGTTTAACTAGATTAGGAAAAATCAATCATCGCGGCATCTAGAATGGATCGAGTGCTTCAGGCTTTGGAGAGAGGGAAGCTTGGTTGTTGATGATGACATGGTCGGAGTTGTAGAACCTCTGGTGGTCAGGGTTTCGAAGACGAGGCAGTTTCCAGGAATTGAAGAACGCTCCAGTTTTGGGTTTCAGGCTCGTTCGTTTTGCTCGATTTTGATTCAAGGTGGGATTGTAAGATCTGGTTGGTCGGAGGGGTTGTAGGGGTCAACGGCGATGTGTCGGAGTCAGCTTCGTTGGCCGGAGCATCGTAGGCGGTCGGTGCACGTGCACGAACCCACGTTCGTGTCAGTGATGGTAGGTGTCAGGCATACTCGCGTTTTGTTCGAATTATTTCGAGGGAGACTCGAAGTACTTAGGGTTGCGACTCGAAGTAATCTATGGTGTTCTCGAGTACTATTAGTGTTTCCAGGCTTTTACAAAAACCTGTTTTCTTAAATTTTGAAATTGAATGTAAATTTGTAGAGCAATATTTAAACAGAAAATTTACATCAAAGTTTTAATATAGATTTCCTAAGTAAAGGTAATTAAAGGTTCAATCTTAAAGGTTTAAGATTAATTATTTTTAGAATAATTAACTTGTAATTAAGATTCATTAATTAAATAGGATTTGATTTTTAATTAATGATTAAGATAAATTAATTAGGAATAATTAATTTGTAATTAAGGATTATAAATTAGAGTATTAATTAATGGTTAGGAATTAATTAATAAGTAATTAAATATTAATTAAGTTATGGTTAACACTTAATTAATTAAATAATTAGAGATTGATTAATTGGTTATTAAGATTTATTAATTTAGAATTAATAATAATTAATATAAGTTAATTACTTAAGGAAAGTAATTAAATAATAGTTAATGAAGTCATTAACTATGGATTATTTAATAATTAATTAATAGGATTAATTTTAATAGTTAATTAGATTAATTAATTTAAAGATAATCAATTATAGAATTTGTTTTAAATGAATTACTTAATGGAAGTAATTAAGAATTAATTACTTATTGTAATTAATTGAAGTTAATTTGATTAGTTAAGTTAATTAATTAGGTTTAATTAATTTAGAATAATCAATGGATGATTTGATAAATAATTACTTAATTGTAATTAATAAGGTATGATTATTTAGGGAAGTAAATAATAGATAATTACTGGAAGTAATTAATTGAATGATGATGTATTAATGGAAGTAATTTGAGTTTAATTACTTGTTAATTAATCAAGGGATTAATTAAAAGAAATTAATTAAGGAGAATTAATTTAGTAAATGAAAGTAATTAAGGGTAGTTAATTACTGATTGAAGATTAATCAAGAGTGATTAATAAATGTTGTTTAATTAAAGGTTAATTACTTAATGTAATTAATTTAATTAAAGTAATTAATAATTAAGTTGTAATTAAGGATCATTAATTAATATAATTAATGAGGTAATTAAGAATTGATTAATTAAGTAATAATTAATAAATGAAGTGATTAATTAATGTAATTAATTAAGGATTAATGTAATTAATTATAGTTGATTAACTTAATTAATTTTAGTTAATTAATTAATGAAGTAATTAAAGGTTAATTACTATAAGTGGTTAAGGTTAATTAATTTGAGTAATTAATTAAAGATAAATAACTTAAAGGTAATTAAAAGATAATTAATCAAAGATGATTAATTGAAAAAGGTAATTAGAGGATAATTAATTAATTTGTAATTAATTAATGTTTAAGTAAGAAGGATTTATAAAATAAAAGTAATTAATTTAATTAACTTTAAATTAATTAGAGATGATATAGATCATTACTTAAGAATGGATGATAATATTGAATACTTTGCATTGATTGATATCTCTGATGAGATATATGCTTTGTGATATGGATGTTTAGTTGAATTGTGATAATATGGATTATCTGATGATATTGATAATGTTGATTATCTATTGTGAATTTTCTTTCTAAGTGTATAAAGATAATTGAATTAAATTGTTTTAACCTTTAAAACAACTTGGCCTTAAAAGATACGTTTTGGATTTCGATGAGACCGGGATCGGGTTTCCGTATACCGGATTTCCAGGTCTGGAGACCCGAATACCACATCGATCCAAATTAACGATAGGTCGTGAATCAAGTGAAGATGAAGATTCAGAGTGCAAGGGTTATTGTCGTTAACTCTGAGGGTGATTCCAAAACGAGTGTAACGAGATAATGCCTTCGGTTTCGTTCGAACCCGGAACGAACTTGTATGGACTGAATGCTTTCAGAACATCGTCAGGTGGACGATGAGCATTCTAAGTGATGTGTTCTTTTCTAAGGTAATCGTGACCTCAAGCCTCACAAACCGGGAATGGCTAAAACAGGGGAGGTGCAGCAAGGTTAGTGGGTAGCACCCAAGTAGGACAAGATTACCTCTGTCTAGATGTCCCTTTCTATTTTCGACTTAGTGTGTGCGGTTGAATCATGACAACCGTGGGGTATCTTGTGCGGGAATTATCCAGTAAGGGATGTTCCGACCTTGTGTTGCAGGGGATTGGGAGTGATCCTCGGTACGGTGATCTAGGCCACGTACTGTGACGGGCGGTACCCCGGTAGCCCTGCCATTGATGGAATCCAAACTCCAATAAGTGCCGTACGTTTTAGTTGTGCCCAACTATGTTGGAACGTGAGATGTAAGCATTCCAGCTATTTCATATTTATTTGAAAACCCTAGACCTATTATAATACAATCGAATTTCCTATCAAATGTGTTGGTTAGCGTAAGGTAAAAACTTACCCATATTTATTGGTGGGGAGTCTTACGTGATACCTTTTCTTTAAAAAGGTTTTGAAGTTAAACAAGTTTAACCTGTTACTCACACCAGACCCATGTCTGACCCAAGTTGTTTATTTCTGTTTTATAAACTCTTGGGTACTCAAATTTTTACGAGTAGCCAAGGGATTCAGGTTTAGCTTTGACGAGTAATCTGGAGAAGCAATGGAGCAGGAGGCTTCGGCGTTGTAGATATAGATAGTAGTTTTCCGCTATGTTGATCTTTGTATTGATCTGTATTGTGTTGAGATGTAATAACTAGACAAATGTTTATAATTGTCTAGTATGTGATGTGTAATCTGTGTAACTCTGATAGATGATGTATATGATACTATGTAATATTTATGTGATATATTATATTTCGTTTCGTTTCCGCTGTGAGTATCTGTTGTTGTTTTCTTTTCTCTTCTTCTCTTTTCTATTTCTCACCCCTTTCTTTCTTACTGTCGATGCGATTTTCCGGGAGTGGAAAGTCGGGTCGTCACACGTGGTATCGGAGCTTAGGTTGAGCGAATGCCTAAGCTTTTGGTTAAGTGAATATCAGAGCTATTGGTTGAGTGAATACCTAGCTCTGGAGTGGTGTCTATCTTGAGAGAGCGTATTTGTAATTTTTATATAACTATATATATATATTCTACCTATATTGTTGGGTTACCCGTACAGGTTCTCCAATATAAGATATAAAGGTAGATAGGGTAGTAGTGTATGAAACACGACTACCAATGGTTGGAATTAAGGTTGGAAGTGTATTTATCGAGACTGTAGACCCAATACTGTCTCGAGTAAGTTTTGTTGTGATGAAGGATTTCATCGAATCTCGGAAGGAAACCTGTTAAGGTTCGGAGTTTATCTGTAAAGTTGGATGAGTAGAGTTTGGATCTATCGGTTGAACAGAAGCAAGTGATGGTATCTTGATACCTCAGGTAATAGTAGCTGTGTGATGAGATGCAGTGACGATGGATGTTCCCGAAGATGTTTTCTTTGGAACGAGTTTAAGGAAGTGTGTCTGTTTCAGTGTTATGGCTGAGTTCAGCATGGTATTTCTGTTTGGTTTGGAGTTCGAGTTTCTCAAAGATCTTTGGATAGAAAGTCCTTGGCATCAGTGTCAGCAGTGCAGCTCGGAGTATTCTGTGTTGGCAGGAAGTTTTCTGGCTGAGTAGTTTTTCTGGAGGTGAAATTCAGAAGCAGCAGGGTGCATCCATTTCTTCGATGGATTGGATAGTTAAGTGTGAGCTGTTCTGATTTGTTAAGAGAGAACAGTTTTCCTTGAAAATAGGCTGGGTTGATCGCAAAAGTGACTTGCGATAGTTTGAGGGTTCTCTTGGGTTATCAGAGTTTTTCTGAGTGTCTTCAGAGAAGTCAGGAGTTGTCCGCATCTGAAGGTTGAGTTTTCTTATCGACTGGATTCCAGGAGTAGTACCGGTAGTTCAGTCTAGTTGAAGGATGTTTCCTAGAGATGGAGTTGGAGCAGCAACTCAAGTTTTGATGAAGTATTTGAGTTTTATTTATGGATCAGTGAACCTTATTTCTGGAATGAGTTGTCCAGTCTGTGCTTGTGTTCTACCTCAGATCAGAATTGAGCAGCGAAAGCAGTTTGGAGTATATCTCTGGATAGGAGAAGTAAGTTTGGAATCTACTGATGTTGTGAAGTAAAGTTATGTTTGGATCTCTTCTGTGTTCTGATTTGGATAAGTATTGGGTTTTCAGGATTGAATTGTCAGTTTGGACAATTGGAATTCATTGAGTTTTATGTATCTCTGAGAGGTACGTGTAAGATCTATCTCTGATTTTAGAATCAGCAGTTCTGGAAGGTTTAGTTGTTGAGGCAGACTCGTTTGTAGTCTGATATTCTGTTTAGTTCTGTAGATCTAGATGAGTAGGAGATCTATAGCTTAGTAGTTTAGATTGTTGTAGAGCGAGTATCCCGGTATATATATACTTGGGAAAACTCGAGGAATTCTATCTAGAATTTTGTCTGGATAGTTAGATTTGATTGATTGGATGAATTGGTTGCTATGGTTGTTAGCATATGGATGAAAGTATATGCTTGTGTTTTAAAATTAAAATCTTTAATAAGATTATTAAATTACCTTTGTTTAAATTTCGGGGACGAAATTATTTTAAGGGGGAAGGAATGTAATATCCCGGAAATTTTAACAATATCAATTTAATAATCTGTTAAATAATTAAATTGATATTGATGATCTTTGATAATAAGATTTTAATTTAATTTAATAATCTGATTAAATTAGTATTAATTGGTGATTTTTTCTTTTAAAGGCTAATAAGATATTTTCTATTTGTAATATATATTTATTTGTATATATTATAAATAGAAGCTTTGGTAAATTGGAAATTTAGATTTAGTTTAATATGAGCTTTCAAAGTTATTTAAATAAATAACTTTATAGTTTTAAATATACTTTAGATAAATGTTTAAATTGTTTAAGATATATTTTAACTTAAGCTTAAAATGAATAAATAGTTATATATGTATATATATAACTTAACTTTTAAATTGAATCTTAGGATTTAATTTAAATTGAAATTGAAATTAAGTTTTGAAATTCAATGGAATAAATATTTAAATTTGTTGTGGAGTTTAGAAAAATGTATAAACTTTTAGTTATAAATAAATTTAGTTTTCTTTCTTTAAAAAGTAATTTGTATATATAGATAAGTATTTTATAAATAAGAAAAGCCATTTTATATACTTCTAAAATAAATAAATATGTAAAAACTACTTAAAAGACATGTGTCTTTATCTAAAGTCTTTGTATTAACATGTGTAATGTAAGTAATCAATGTTTATGACAAGTGTCTTAATTTTTTTCATTTTCTTTTATTTTTATAAAATCATAAATTTAGTTATATATACATTTGCATCCCTTTTCTTCATTCTTTCTAATTTCCTTTTCAAAAACAAGAAACTCAAAAACTCTTTCTCTAATAAAATCTGAAAATCAGATCAGTAACCAAAATTTTCTCAAACCCTTCTCAAACTAAAAATCAAAGACCCCTGTAATTCTTTTCAACATTCAAGGCCTGTCTGCATTTTTCAAAACCTGGAAGCAGATTCAAACTGTCTGCATTCAATTGTAATCTGGGAACAGCGTGCATGTGGTTCAAAGCAGTTTTAAGCATTCAACAACTCCAGTTTTTAAATCAAGTGAGGCATGCAAGTTTAAAGATTTCAATGAGGCATTCCAGTTTAAGGTTCCCAGTTTCAAGCTTTTCAAAGATAGGCTCTATCATCTTTATAATGGTGAGTAACTTTTAAAACTTAAAGTAAAATATGGTTGCTTGCTAATATAGTTGAAATGAATAAGTATTGCAAGTATAAATGAGTTTCTGATGTGAATGTTTATAGTGTGTTTGCTATAACAATTAGATGCTCTGCTCTGCCTTTTCAAATCTGTGAGTAACATCACTATTTCTAAAGTTTAAATTTATAGATAAGTTGCATGTTAAATCTCTGTGACAAATATGTATTGCATGTATGTATAGTGGAATCTGCTGTGACAATATGATATATTGGTTGCTCTGTTCTTGTTTTGGTTGCCAGGTTTAAATTTCTATTCGAAATTTCTTATCTCTTGATCCAGTTTTGTTAGGACTTAGTTTATAAACAAGAATTGTTAGATTTATCATATACTAATGTTTAATAAATTTAATTAAGTCAAAATTTAAGCTTGAGTGTCTCTGAAAGATTAAAAAACATCAATGCATGTTAAAAGAAAGTAAAACTCAAACTTTTTACTTTATAAATTCAGGGTTATAAATTAAACACTTTAACTAAAACATGATTTTTAAGATAAGAATCATAGTTTTTAGTTTGGGAATGAATGTACAGTTCGTGTTTGAACTGAAAATGGATTTTGGGTTAGAACTGTCGATCTAGGAAGTTTGGGTGGCCAGTATCTTTTCTGGTGGTGGAGTAATGATCGAAGTTACAGGGAAAAATAGTAGTAGATGAATTAAAGCTTTGAGGCAGTTGTGATTTTGAATCAAAGATTTTAACCCTAGTTTAACTAGATTAGGAAAAATCAATCATCGCGGCATCTAGAATGGATCGAGTGCTTCAGGCTTTGGAGAGAGGGAAGCTTGGTTGTTGATGATGACATGGTCGGAGTTGTAGAACCTCTGGTGGTCAGGGTTTCGAAGACGAGGCAGTTTCCAGGAATTGAAGAACGCTCCAGTTTTGGGTTTCAGGCTCGTTCGTTTTGCTCGATTTTGATTCAAGGTGGGATTGTAAGATCTGGTTGGTCGGAGGGGTTGTAGGGGTCAACGGCGATGTGTCGGAGTCAGCTTCGTTGGCCGGAGCATCGTAGGCGGTCGGTGCACGTGCACGAACCCACGTTCGTGTCAGTGATGGTAGGTGTCAGGCATACTCGCGTTTTGTTCGAATTATTTCGAGGGAGACTCGAAGTACTTAGGGTTGCGACTCGAAGTAATCTATGGTGTTCTCGAGTACTATTAGTGTTTCCAGGCTTTTACAAAAACCTGTTTTCTTAAATTTTGAAATTGAATGTAAATTTGTAGAGCAATATTTAAACAGAAAATTTACATCAAAGTTTTAATATAGATTTCCTAAGTAAAGGTAATTAAAGGTTCAATCTTAAAGGTTTAAGATTAATTATTTTTAGAATAATTAACTTGTAATTAAGATTCATTAATTAAATAGGATTTGATTTTTAATTAATGATTAAGATAAATTAATTAGGAATAATTAATTTGTAATTAAGGATTATAAATTAGAGTATTAATTAATGGTTAGGAATTAATTAATAAGTAATTAAATATTAATTAAGTTATGGTTAACACTTAATTAATTAAATAATTAGAGATTGATTAATTGGTTATTAAGATTTATTAATTTAGAATTAATAATAATTAATATAAGTTAATTACTTAAGGAAAGTAATTAAATAATAGTTAATGAAGTCATTAACTATGGATTATTTAATAATTAATTAATAGGATTAATTTTAATAGTTAATTAGATTAATTAATTTAAAGATAATCAATTATAGAATTTGTTTTAAATGAATTACTTAATGGAAGTAATTAAGAATTAATTACTTATTGTAATTAATTGAAGTTAATTTGATTAGTTAAGTTAATTAATTAGGTTTAATTAATTTAGAATAATCAATGGATGATTTGATAAATAATTACTTAATTGTAATTAATAAGGTATGATTATTTAGGGAAGTAAATAATAGATAATTACTGGAAGTAATTAATTGAATGATGATGTATTAATGGAAGTAATTTGAGTTTAATTACTTGTTAATTAATCAAGGGATTAATTAAAAGAAATTAATTAAGGAGAATTAATTTAGTAAATGAAAGTAATTAAGGGTAGTTAATTACTGATTGAAGATTAATCAAGAGTGATTAATAAATGTTGTTTAATTAAAGGTTAATTACTTAATGTAATTAATTTAATTAAAGTAATTAATAATTAAGTTGTAATTAAGGATCATTAATTAATATAATTAATGAGGTAATTAAGAATTGATTAATTAAGTAATAATTAATAAATGAAGTGATTAATTAATGTAATTAATTAAGGATTAATGTAATTAATTATAGTTGATTAACTTAATTAATTTTAGTTAATTAATTAATGAAGTAATTAAAGGTTAATTACTATAAGTGGTTAAGGTTAATTAATTTGAGTAATTAATTAAAGATAAATAACTTAAAGGTAATTAAAAGATAATTAATCAAAGATGATTAATTGAAAAAGGTAATTAGAGGATAATTAATTAATTTGTAATTAATTAATGTTTAAGTAAGAAGGATTTATAAAATAAAAGTAATTAATTTAATTAACTTTAAATTAATTAGAGATGATATAGATCATTACTTAAGAATGGATGATAATATTGAATACTTTGCATTGATTGATATCTCTGATGAGATATATGCTTTGTGATATGGATGTTTAGTTGAATTGTGATAATATGGATTATCTGATGATATTGATAATGTTGATTATCTATTGTGAATTTTCTTTCTAAGTGTATAAAGATAATTGAATTAAATTGTTTTAACCTTTAAAACAACTTGGCCTTAAAAGATACGTTTTGGATTTCGATGAGACCGGGATCGGGTTTCCGTATACCGGATTTCCAGGTCTGGAGACCCGAATACCACATCGATCCAAATTAACGATAGGTCGTGAATCAAGTGAAGATGAAGATTCAGAGTGCAAGGGTTATTGTCGTTAACTCTGAGGGTGATTCCAAAACGAGTGTAACGAGATAATGCCTTCGGTTTCGTTCGAACCCGGAACGAACTTGTATGGACTGAATGCTTTCAGAACATCGTCAGGTGGACGATGAGCATTCTAAGTGATGTGTTCTTTTCTAAGGTAATCGTGACCTCAAGCCTCACAAACCGGGAATGGCTAAAACAGGGGAGGTGCAGCAAGGTTAGTGGGTAGCACCCAAGTAGGACAAGATTACCTCTGTCTAGATGTCCCTTTCTATTTTCGACTTAGTGTGTGCGGTTGAATCATGACAACCGTGGGGTATCTTGTGCGGGAATTATCCAGTAAGGGATGTTCCGACCTTGTGTTGCAGGGGATTGGGAGTGATCCTCGGTACGGTGATCTAGGCCACGTACTGTGACGGGCGGTACCCCGGTAGCCCTGCCATTGATGGAATCCAAACTCCAATAAGTGCCGTACGTTTTAGTTGTGCCCAACTATGTTGGAACGTGAGATGTAAGCATTCCAGCTATTTCATATTTATTTGAAAACCCTAGACCTATTATAATACAATCGAATTTCCTATCAAATGTGTTGGTTAGCGTAAGGTAAAAACTTACCCATATTTATTGGTGGGGAGTCTTACGTGATACCTTTTCTTTAAAAAGGTTTTGAAGTTAAACAAGTTTAACCTGTTACTCACACCAGACCCATGTCTGACCCAAGTTGTTTATTTCTGTTTTATAAACTCTTGGGTACTCAAATTTTTACGAGTAGCCAAGGGATTCAGGTTTAACTTTGATGAGTAATCTGGAGGAGCAATGGAGCAGGAGGCTTCGGCGTTGTAGATATAGATAGTAGTTTTCCGCTGTGTTGATCTTTGTATTGATCTGTATTGTGTTGAGATGTAATAACTAGACAAATGTTTATAACTGTCTAGTATGTGATGTGTAATCTGTGTAACTCTGATAGATGATGTATATGATACTATGTAATATTTATGTGATATATTATATTTCGTTTCGTTTCCGCTGTGAGTATCTGTTGTTGTTTTCTTTTCTCTTCTTCTCTTTTCTATTTCTCACCCCTTTCTTTCTTACTGTCGATGCGATTTTCCGGGAGTGGAAAGTCGGGTCGTCATAGTATATCTACCCTGGCATTGCCTAGTTGTGCCGTGTCACCTACCATATCGAGCTTTACTACGATTATGATTTTAAGATCCGACCGCGTTAAGGTTCTCCATCCCCTTAACGCTATTTTCTATATGATTATACTTTACTTATTAGACATTATTATAATAGCGAATATTACTACATAGTAGATATTTTAACGGATCCTTAGAGGATGGGCGGTCCCAAGCATCTTCTAAGTTACTTGTACCTTTATTACAGTTCACTTGAGTTGGTTTACATTATATAAGTATATATTGTCCTGACTCGAGTGTTTTGTGTTTTGCTTTACGCTCGGGTCAGCCTGAGTATTCACAGATTTGGATTTCCACCTTCTGGAGATTTGAATCGCTGGAGATTATTTGCTAGTCTGGTTCTATCAACTTCGGTTCCGTTGTTCTATTCAGCCTGTACTTGGTTATTGTATTGAGACTTCTGCTGTACTTTATTTCTTATGTTGTATCTTATGTAACTCTGATATATTTTCATAGTAGCTTCATGAACTACTATTTCTTTTACTTCCGCTGCATTATTTTACTCTGTGTCTGTGATCTGTGATTATATTTATTTACTGTATATTCTGAGATTTGCCAAATTTTAATTACAACGCGGTATTTTGAGCAATTCAACTCCGGCATGAGTGTCTACCTATACACTTATAATGGATGCGAATGGTTGAAAATATCGGGTCGTTACAGTTGGTATCAGAGCTTTGGCTTTGAGGCAAAACTTAGAATGTATGGTAAATTTATTTACAGAATCACTTTCGGTCGAGTTTGAATCTCTTCCTTTTGATTCGATTTCCTTTGAATTTTGGAACGTTTCCTGTGGTTCCAAAATTCATTCTTGTCCCTCACTATTCATCTTCTTTTGATTTTGGAGTATCACATAACTCCACTTCGAATGATCTTTATAGTGAATTGGCGATCTCGCCAATATTCTAATTTTCTTGTAAAGGGGTGAAAATCCTTTACCGTCAGCATCGATTCACCAGAGATTTTATCTATCCTTGGTTTAGATGCTAATATCTTTTATTATTCCAAACTCTATCTCTTGAGATCGAACGTAGATTTATCCCAGAAAAATCCACATCGATCTTATTCTTTAAGTCACGGTTGACCCGGTTAAGGTTGTCCGCGATTTACCTAAGCTTACCCATCTCTCTACTCTGTTTAACCATCTTGTCTTTTGTTTCTAAACTATCTCCAAACATTTTGAATTGTACTTGTAAATCTATGTTTTGTTTTATATATGGTGTTGTTTGAGTTGTTGATGTTGATTTGGATTTCCGATCGATTCGTCTGATCAACGCTATCGATAGGATTTCTAAAACACTTTAACAGAACAAACTGACACGATATTATTTTAAATTTGGTTAACGAAATAAAATTTTGATATATAAGTAAATTTATGGAACTTAATAAATTGATTTAAATTGATAATTTGAAATGATAATACTTGATTTATCATTTATTGTTCTACAAATGAATTTATAAATAGTTGTTTATAAATTGATTTGAGAACTGAAATGAATTTGAATCAAGAATTTGAGAATTCAAGTTTTCGATGGATTTCAAACCTTGTGTTTAAAATTTTTAAAAGGATATAATTTAAAGTATTTTTGAATAAAAAATTTGTCACTAAAGGATTTTAAAGTTTAAAAATTAAGTGCTCTTCTCTTTGTCGCTGGAAAATAATTTCGGTGATGACTGTAGCATCATCGACGTTCATTTTCGAGTTTTGAACTGAAGAGACCGTTCTGTAGTCTTACTACAGCTTTGTTTTGAAAGATTTAATTTATTTGAATTTCTAAATATGATTTGATTTATAATATATATAGATATATGATTTAAATTGATTTGACATATTATGTACATATATTTATTTATCTCTAACTGGTTTGAAGGAAACCGGAAAATTAATTCTTAAATTTCATCTTAAAGAATAATTTCAGTTATAAAAACAAAAATTAAATTTTTTGAATAAATGATTCAAACTTGAGATAATTGAATTGGAAAGTTTTATTTGTATAATACAATTGCATTCAAATATAACTTACCTTAAAAAAATTTTAGAAGTTAACAATGAAATTGGATAATATACAATATAAAAAGGATTTTATAAATAAAATTTGAGTGGTTATAATAAATTTTATACACTTAAATTTTAGTTATAAAAGATTAACAGAGGTAAATAGTGAAAAAGGGATTTAAAGAGATTTTATTTAAATAACTTAATAATTAAATTTGATTTAATATGGAACCTTAAGTCTAACCAAGGAATTTTAATAAAAGTTATTTCCTGAAATGAATATGTTGTATAATAAATAATGTATCTTTGAATAGATAAAATAAAAAAATACATTTGAATTGGACATTTTGTAATAAAGTTTATTTAACTTGAATTCATAGTTTAATTGATGTCTAAATGAATAAATGTGTAAAGAAATTTGATTTTTATATTTGCTATGATAAATATTTTATTTATGAAATTGATATGTCTTGAAAAATGAATAATTATGATTTAAATAGAACATCACTAAAACTTGATAATTGAGAATTTGGTTTTCAAATGGAAATTTTAAGTGTAACTTATTAAAGGAATATCTATTTATGAAATGGGTATTTAAATAAAGTGTTAGGTTATTTGTTAAATGAAGAGCTAAGTAAAATAGTGAGCTTTTGACTTAATAAACGAAGTATAGTTTAATTTGGATATTCCATTCATAAAAGTTTGTTTTAATAAGTCATAAGTTAAATGATATCGAAAAGAATATTCTAGAATAAAACTGATTTGAAATATTAATATATCTACTGTAGCATTTTATAAGTGCTGCTGTTTTGAAAATACAATGTTTTGGAAGTTTTATAATTGAATGAACTTAGAAATGTTACAACTTTAAAATGAATATTATTTGACCTTGAATTAAAATGGTTTAAATAAAGATTATTTTAAAAGGTGTTATGATTTTCTAAGTATAATGTTTTTTTTAGAATTACATTTCCAAAGTGTTATGATTTTAGTAATATGATTTCCAAATGATAAACATCTCTAATTTGTTATGATTTCAAAGCGTTATTGTTTCACATTTATTATCTTATTTTGTTTTTGTTTTTTTCAAACTATCTTTTGGTTGTCCTTATTTCTCTTATCTTGTTACAGAATGGGAAGGCTATTGCTTATACCAGTCTGTTTAGACATCTTTTTATAATCTTTGAAATCTTTGTTACTCATCTGGATCTGATCACTGTTTTTCCATTCATAGACCGTCGGTCAAGTGAAAGGGGTGATTCAGACTCTAGAGGATCTTTTTCGTGTTTGTGTTCTTGATTTGATCACCTCCAACTTGTTAAACTTGCCTATAACAATAGTTATCAGGTGTAATTCCAATATTCTTATCATCTTGTCTTAATTCTATTCATTCTATCTTTTTAGGTGCTTTCCCGTACCTCTTTCCTTTTCGGGGACGAAAAGTTTTGAGTGGGGGAGAGTGTAACAACCCTGTATTTTACAATTAATTTTAATTTGATTTTTCCAAATTTAAGAGCTTTATTTATGAAAAGAATAAATGTTGTTATTGTAAATATAAAAACTTTGATTTTGTATGTGTATTTGAATTCCAAATATGACTAAATTTAATATTTCCAGAAAATGTGAATTTTGGTCAAATAGTCAAACTTCGACTTTTAACTTGAAAATTTAAAAGTTTGAAATTTATGAATTTTATCTTTTATTATAAAAATATATTTAATAACTTGAATACTGCTTTTCGTTTCATTGCAAATGGATTTAAATTGCAAAAGTTATACTATTTTCAAAATTGTGTGTATATTGGGTTATTCAGCAATATTCTTTATTTTAAAATTATATAAATGACATTTTTATTTGATATATTTTATTCTAATTTGTACATTTATGTTATATAAAATATATTTTGGCTTTTAAATATTTTTAAAGTAAGGTAGGAATATTTCCAGAGTTAGTAGTATTTTTCTTGCAAATTTCCATGCCCTGTTTGTAAATTTTAAACATTTTTCTTTAATCCTTTTCTATTTTCTCCAATTTAATTATCTATTTTATTTTGAAAATGATAAATAAATTATTTTAATTCAAATTTTCACTTCATAATATTTTATAATGAAGTGTATAGTTTTTCAAGACTGACAGTGATTTATTTATAATTTTTGAACACTGTTTGGTATTTTTAAGTAATTTTTCTTCATTCTTTTTATATTTTTCCAAAATTTATTATTTGTTTTCTCATATTTATAATTGATTTCGATTTGTAAATTATATTTCTGAATATTTTTGTTTATATAAAGATTAAAAAGAAAAGAAATATGAAAGGTTGTAAAACACTTTGAAACTTAAGCCCTTTTTTGTCCAAACCCTTCATTTTCTTTAACTCCTCAAATTTTACCCTAGCCATCTAAAACCCTAGTGTAGCCGCCACTTTTTGTTTCTCATCTTTTCATGTGAAAACAAATCAGCTCCTCATTTCTCATGGCTTCATCCAAAAATAGGTAATGGCCTCTCCTTCTTTTTCTTCTTTTCTCTTCATTTTCAATGATTTTTGCCATGTTTCTCTTGCTTTGCTTAGCCTAACACCTCCACCATCTCCTCCACCGACCACCACCACTTCCTTCCCCACACCATCCATGACCAAACCCCCTCCTCCTCTGACCATGACAGGCCATGCACTCCTTTTGACTAAAAACCACACAAAACCTTGCACAAATCCCTTAAAACAATGCATAGCCACCACTAGTTGCAACATACCTTCGCCCACCACCTTGGACACCACCTCTACCCGCCACCACCACCTTGCTACCACCACTACACATCACCATCTCCTCTGTCCAGACCTGTAGCAAGTCATGGCCAAGCCTAGGACCTTGTAGACCGAGCCAAAGATGAACCAAAACTCCACCATATTGCATAAAACTCTTCACATGCCTATGTTGTAACTTCCCCATCATCTCTAGCTTGTAGCCGTGCATCCCTTGGTCCAAACCAGACCCAAACCATGTCCAAACCTGAACCAAAACATTCCCTAGGCCATGCAAAAGGATAGAGAAAGCAAGGCAAAAGATTTGACATTCAAATCTCTTTTCGTTTAAAAGTTATTCCATTTCAAGTGCGTTGAAATTGTGTTTGTTTTGATGTATGTTTTGGGTTGTAATACAAGAGTTGTAGCTTTGGATCTTGCTCTCCACTCAAGTCCGTAGTCTTGTCATCGTGCTTTTGTTCCATTGTGTCATTGGTTTTGATATCTCCAACACAAACAGGTGAGTTATTCTTACCAGACAATATGTACCTATATAACTGATAAACCGACACCATTTGAATCTGTAATGTATATCATCATGTTATATATGTTTATATTATTATCATATGATGTTCACACTTGTTATTACACTTATTATATCATATGTTACTATTATTTAATGTTATTCTGTTATTTATATCTGTTATCACCATTGCAAGTTCCCTGTAGATTTGAATCACTATGGGTTGAAATGATACATACCCGAACGGACTTTAGAATAGGGAAAAATCGTTATGGGCTGAAATGATAGGCCTGAATGATTTTTATTTAAATTATTTTAACTTGGGATTGCGGGTTTGAAATGATAGAACCCGGATTTTTCTTTTTTAACTGCGGATTGAAATGATACATATCTGTATCACTTGACCTAGGTTAGAAAATTATATACAGGCCCGTGGTTATTTTATAAAGTGTTTTGAATATTTTTAAGTATTTTAAAAATATAAATTTATGAAATTTGATTTAAACAGATTTTGAAATATTTTGAATTAAAGAAATTATGATTTTTCTATATGTTAAAAATGTAATTAATGAATGGTTTAACTGGATTTTTGAAATATAACTTAAGTTGGAAATTTGGAATTTTGGTTAAAAATGATATTTAAGTTATATAAATAAAATGGATATTAAATTTTATTTGGAAATGGTAAATATGATAATTTGATTAAATTTGAATTTAAGTGATTATTAAGTATTATTGATTTTTCTATGAATTTAAGTGGTTAAATAAATGAATGTTTAAAAGTGATCTTTTAAAATATAACTTGACTAGGAAATGTGAAATTTGGTTTTAATTAAAGGTTTAAGTTAATTAAATAAAATTGGAAATTTTGTTAAATTGTGAAATGGTAATTTAAATTTGAAGTGTTAAGTCTATTTTTTGAAATGTGAAGAATTGGAACTTTTACACTTAAACTTATTAAGTAAATTGTTGAAAATTGGATTTAATTATAAGAAATTTATTGTGAAAGAAACGTGTAAAGTTCTAATTAATGAAAGAAATATGTAAAGTTTAATTTATGAAAGAAACGTGTAAAGTTCTAATTAATGAAAGAAATATGTAAAGTTTACCTACTGAAAGAAACATGTAAAGTCTTAATTAATGAAAGAAACATGTAAGTCTTAATTTGTGTAATATTGATTTAAGATAATAAATTACCCTTTTGTAATAAAACGTAAATTAAAACGTACATTCGATAATGTAAGTTTAATTAGTGTAATATTGATTAAATGATAAATGCTCTTTACTGTAATAGGAATGTAAGTTAAAAAGTACATTTAATATGTAAGTTTTAATTAATGTAAATGACATATTTTAATGACTAAAACAATAAAGTTTCTTTATTGTAATGATAATGTAAGTTAATAAGGTACTCTTAACTTAACATAAGAATTTTAGCATTAAATTGGATATTACAGTAACAAAGTTTATTTAACTATAAGGCTATGATAAAAGGACCATGTAAAAAAATTTGTAAGTATATAAATACTTTGATTATATAAAATGTTAAATTGGGAAGTATAACATTCCAAAAATGCTATGATTCCTTAAGGTTACATTACCAAAATGCTATGATAATTTAAAGGAAGATTTCAAGTTTAATAAATTAAAGGAAATATTCAGTGATTTTGAAATTTGGGTTTTATTGAAATGATATATTATTGAATTTGTTTTTGAAATGGAAATGATATATTTTTGAATTGGTTTTGAATAGATATGTTTTGGGTTTGAAAGTATGTATTAGTTTGAAATAAATGATATGATTTTGAAATGGTTTAAAGGATGTATTTTGATTTGAAACATAAACTATTTTTAAAAGTTATAACCACGGGTTATAATAACGATTGGTTGGCAAAGAGACCGGGATCAGATATGGACATACTCTCTGTCGATACCGAAAACCACTTTGACAACCGTGTACGCGGTGGAGATTCCAGAATGAAGTAGGATGGTGGCGACGTTCTTAAGGTATGTTACGTGGACCCAACTCCCGTGAGTTGGCATAAGGTGGCTAAAACAGGAGCGATCTCGGACCAGTGAGGTAGCACCTCTTCTCGGACACATTTCTTCGATATTATACTCTTACTTGTGATTGATTAGATGGCCATCCTCCGATTTGGGAGTGTTGTTCGAGGTGGAACGGTAGTGGCTGCTATGCGTATCCATCAGTCCGTGTGCGTAATTGGTATATCTACCCTGGCATTGCCTAGTTGTGCCGTGTCACCTACCATATCGAGCTTTACTACGATTATGATTTTAAGATCCGACCGCGTTAAGGTTCTCCATCCCCTTAACGCTATTTTCTATATGATTATACTTTACTTATTAGACATTATTATAATAGCGAATATTACTACATAGTAGATATTTTAACGGATCCTTAGAGGATGGGCGGTCCCAAGCATCTTCTAAGTTACTTGTACCTTTATTACAGTTCACTTGAATTGGTTTACATTATATAAGTATATATTGTCCTGACTCGAGTGTTTTGTGTTTTGCTTTACGCTCGGGTCAGCCTGAGTATTCACAGATTTGGATTTCCACCTTCTAGAGATTTGAATCGCTGGAGATTATTTGCTAGTCTGGTTCTATCAACTTCGGTTCCGTTGTTCTATTCAGCCTGTACTTGGTTATTGTATTGAGACTTCTGCTGTACTTTATTTCTTATGTTGTATCTTATGTAACTCTGATATATTTTCATAGTAGCTTCATGAACTACTATTTCTTTTACTTCCGCTGCATTATTTTACTCTGTGTCTGTGATCTGTGATTATATTTATTTACTGTATATTCTGAGATTTGCCAAATTTTAATTACAACGCGGTATTTTGAGCAATTCAACTCCGGCATGAGTGTCTACCTATACACTTATAATGGATGCGAATGGTTGAAAATATCGGGTTGTTACAATTACAATGCGGTATTTTGAGCAATTCAACTCCGGCATGAGTGTCTACCTATACACTTATAATGGATGCGAATGGTTGAAAATATCGGGTCGTTACAGTTGGTATCAGAGCTTTGGCTTTGAGGCAAAACTCAGCATATGGAGTAGATTTATTTACAGAATCACTTTCGTTCGAGTTTGAATCTTTTCCTCTTGATTCGAATTTCCTTTGAATTTTTGGAACGTTCCCTGCGGTTCCAAAATTCATTCTTGTCCCTCACTATTCATCTTCTTTTCATTTTGGAGTATCACATAACTCCACTTCGAATGACCTTTATAGTGAATTGGCGGTCTCGCCAATATTCTAATTTTCTTGTAAAAGGGTGAAACTCCTTTACAATAGCATCGATTCACCAAAGATTTTATATCCTCGGTTTAGATGCTAGTATCGCTTACTATTCCAAACTCTATCTCTTGAGATCGAACGTAGATTTATCCCAGAAAAATCCACATCGATCTTATTCTTTAAGTCAGGGTTGACCCGGTTAAGGTTGTTCGCGATTTATCTAAGCTTACCCATCTCTCTACTCTGTTTAACCATCTTGTCTTTTGTTTCTAAACTATCTCCAAACATTTTGAATTGTACTTGTAAATCTATGTTTTGTTTTATATATGGTGTTGTTTGAGTTGTTGATGTTAATTTGGGTTTCCGATCAATTCGTCTGATCAACGCTATCGATAGGATTTCTAAAACACTTTGACAGAACAAACTGACACAATATTATAAAAAAAAAATTTGGTTAATGAAATAAATTTTGATATATACTTTATGGAACTTAATAAATTGATTTAAATTGATAATCTGAAGTGATAATACTTGATTTATCATTTATTGTTCTACAAATGAATTTATAAATAGTTGTTTATAAATTTATTTGGGAACTGAAATGAATTTAAAACAAGAAATTTAAGAATTTAATTTCCGATGGATTCAAACCTTATGTTAAAAGTTTTAAAAGGATATATTATTTAAAGTATTTCCAAGTAGAAATTTGTTTCTAAAGGATTTTTAAGTTTAAAAATTTAGCGCTCTTCTCTTTGTCGCTGGAAAATAATTTCGGTGATGACTGCAGCATCATCGACGTTCATTTTCGAGTTTCGAAGTGAAGAGACCGTTCTGTAGTCTTATTACAGCTTTGTTTTGGAAAATCTAATTGATTTGAATTTCTAAAATATGACTGGATTATAATATATATAGATATATGATTTAAATTTGATTTGACATATTATGTATATATAATTACTTATCTCTAAATGGTTTGAAAGGAATCGGAAGTTTAATTCTTAAATTTTATTTTAAAGAATAATTTCAGTTATAAGAAGAAAATCAAAAAATTGGATAAATGATTCAAACTTGAGATAATTGAATCGGAAAGTTTTATTTGTATAACACACAATTTCATTCCAATATAACTTACCAAAATTACACAGAAGTTGAATATGCAATTGGATAATATACAGTACAGAAATGATTTTATAAATAAAATTTGAGTGGTTATAATAAATGTTATACACTTAAATTTTAGTTATAAAAGATTAACAGAGGTAAATAGTGAAAAAGGAATTTAAAGAGATTTTATTTAAATAACTTAATAATCAAATTTGATTTAATATGGAACCTTAAGTCTAACCTAGGAATTTTAATAATGGTTATTTCCTGAAATGAATATGTTGTATAATAAATAATGTATCTTTGAATAGATAAAATAAAATACATTGGAATTGGACATTTTGTAATAAAGTTTATTTAACCTGAATTCATAGTTTAATTGATGTCTAAATGAATAAATGTGTAAAGAAATTTGATTGTTATATTTGCTATGATAAATATTTTATTTATGAAATAGATATGTTTTGAAAAATGAATAATTATGATTTAAATAGTTAAAATGTATTTTAACATCACTAAAACTTGATAAATGAGAATTTGGTTTTCAAATGGAATTTTAAGTGTAACTTATTAAAGGAATATCTATTTGTGAAATGGGTATTTTAAATAAAGTGTTAGGTTATGTGTTAAATTAAGAGCTAACTAAAATAGTGAACTTTTAACTTAATAAATGAAGTATAGTTTAATTTGGATATTCCATTCATAAAAGTTTGTTTTAATAAGTCATAAGTTAAATGATATCCAAATGAATATTTCTGAAATTGAACTGATTTGAAATACTAATATACCTACTGTAGCATTTTATAAGTGCTACTATTTTGAAAATACAATGTTTTGGAAGTTTTATAATTGAATGAACTTAGAAATGTTACAACTGTAAAATGAATATTGTTTGATATTGGATTAAAATGGTTTAAATGAAGATTTTTTTTTTAGGGTGTTATGATTTTCTAAGTATTATGTTTTTTTTAAGAATAACATTTCCAAAGTGTTATGATTTTAGTAGTATGATTTCCAAATGATAAACATCTCTAAATTGTTATGATTTCAAAGCGTTATGGTTTCAAATTTATTATCTTATTTTGTTTTTTTTCCAAACTATCTTTTGGTTGTCCTTATTTCCCTTATCTTGTTACAGAATGGGAAGGCTATTGCTTATACCAGTCTATTTAGAAATCTTTCTGTAATCTTTGATAATCTTTGTTACTCATCTGGATCTGAACACTGTTTTTCCATTCATAGACCGTCGGTCAAGTGAAAAGGGAGATTCAGACTCTAGAGGATCTTTTTCGTGCTTATATTCCTGATTTGATCACCTCCATCTTGTTAAACTTACCTATAACAATAGTTATCAGGTATAATTCCAATCTTCTTATCATCTTATTTTAATCTTATTTCACTCTATCTTTTCTATGCTTTCCCGTACCTCATTCCTTTTCGAGGACGAAAAGCTTTGAGTGAGGGAGAGTGTAACAACCCTGTATTTTTCAATTATTTTTAAATTGATATTTCCAGATTTAAAAGCTTTATTTATGAAAAAGAATAAATTTTATTATTTTAAATATAAACTTTGACTTTGATGTGGATTAGAATTCCAAATATCACTAAATTTAATATTTCCTGAAAATGTGAATTTTGGTCAATAGTCAAACTTTGACTTTTAAGTTTAAATTTTTAATAGTTTGAAATTATAAATTTTTATCTTTTATTATGACAATAGATTTAATAACTTGAATAATGCTTTTCGTTTCATTGGAAACGGAGTTAAAATGTAAAAGTTATGTACATTTCAATTTTTAGTATAATTTGTTTTATTGTGCAATTTTGCCTATTTAAATTTTATAAATCATATTTTCTTTCTTATATTTTGTTTTAATATGTATTAATATGTTATTTTATGTATATTTTTGTCTTTTTATATTTTTAAATGATAATAGAATTTTTCCAAAATTTACTGTATTTATTTTTCATTTTTAAAGGCTGTTTTCTTATTTTTTGCTATTTTCTTCATTAAAATTATATTTAAATTAAATTTTATATATTTATTTTGTGAATGTATTTTTATTTTATGTTATTATTTATGTTTAAAAATATATTACAAGCTCATATGAATTTTCTAAAGTTTATACCATTTATTTTCAAATTTTCTAGCTTAGTTGACCATTTTTGCTATTTTCTTGATTTAATTATTTATAATTAATACTTATTTATTTATTTTTATTTTTATTTATTTATTATATTTTCGTATTTTAACTGAATTTATATATGTTTCTCAGTTATATAAAATTTAAAAAGAAATAGTGAATATATGAAGAGTTTGAAACTGCTTTTGAAACCGAAGCCTTTTCATCTCCGAAACTCTTCATTTCCATAACCTTCACTTTAATTAATTTTTGCTGCCCACTCCTTCAGTTTTGGCCATGAGTTATTACTCACTTTTCACGAATTTTTTTTGTTTCTCAATTCATTTTTCACGGCCTTACAAAGTTCCTCGGTAATGGCCTCCTCTCTTTTCACTTTTCTTCAATTTTTCATACTTTTTTTGCCTTGTTTCCTCTTCTATTTGCACGGCCTTCTCACCATAGCCTCGACCACCATCCCCTACCACTCTTCCTTGGCATCATCTCCAGCCATCATTTCAGATCCATCCATGGCCATGAGCTCCCCTTGAAGCTAGCACCACAAAACAATGTCAAAACTCCACAAAACATTGCCTAGACCACACATATCATCACCTACCCTCCATATCTTGCTTTGGCCACCCCCTTAGCCGCCACCACTCCCCTGACCTGACCTCGACACACCCCTCCCCACCTCTGTCCAGATCTGAAACATGAAGATCCGAGCCAAACAATGAATGTAGACGAGCCTTGTGGTGCACCAAAACTCCACTATGTTGCCTAGTCTCTTGATATTCTTGTGTTGTAACTTCCTCCACATGTTCTAGCCTTTATGCCATGCATTCCTATGATCAAACCTGAGCCAAAGTAATGTCAAACCTGACCTAAATAAACCCCTAGGCCATGCAAAGCATTGTAGAAAACAAGGCAAAAGATTTGACATTCAAATCTCTTTTCGTTTAAAAGTTATTCCATTTCAAGTGCGTTGAAATTGTGTTCGTTTTGATGTATCTTTTGGGTTGTAATACAAGAGTTGTAGCTTTGGATCTTGCTCTCCACTCAAGTCCGTAGTCTTGTCATCGTGCTTTTGTTTCCATTGTGTCATTGGTTTTGATATCTCCAGCACAAACATGTGAGTTATTCTCACCAGACAATATGTACCTATATAACTAGTAAATTGACACCCTGCGAATCTGTAGAAATATATTATCATGTTATATATGCTTATATTATTATCATATGATGTTCACACCTGTTGTAACGCCCCACCTCTATGCTCATAATAACAAAGAGTATTAAAGGAAATACTGTCTATTATTACGAAGAATAAGGCTGGATGGGAGCGACCATCCGTAATTGGCCTTACACTAATATTGGTTATCTCGATAGGAGTGGTACATTCTTTTTATTTTTCTTCTATTATTTATTTACTCCCATCGACACACCCAATACTAGTATAAAACGAACTACGACGGTTCATAATAGTTTAGGACATTAGATATAACAATAACACAGATAATATAAATGCGGAACACAGATAAAAACAAAGGTCTCAGATATATATAACTGATGTCAGTTAATACATAGTTGACACTATACATATGATACAACTACAACTGTCGACTCTAGAAGTTATATATACAAGTACATTATCGACTAATATACATGAATACATATCATTCTATACAATGACACGACTACTACAAAATGACACTGATAACTTCAGAAGATATGAAAAGTCTTCAAATCCCGAACAGCAACTCAAAGAAGGAATTCTACTACCTGAAATAACTCGGGTCTGACCCGAGTATTACATTCAAAAGAAAATATACCCAGGTCAGTCTAATTCAAACCAGTTTATTAGTGCATATAGGCAGTAATAATTTTTATAGACGATAGTCACAATAATTCCCGTCTATCCGATTCTTTAAACAAAGAAACCGGATAACGGTCAATATAACACTTAACAGTGTTTAACAAAAATCAGCAGATTTAAATCATCAACAGAGATAAATAAACAATTTATCAAATCGACTAAGTCAATTTAAAACTGTCAAATCTGATAGGGCTGCAGTACACGCACGCGTGTACTGCCTCGCCACTATCATACGAAATGCATAAAAGATCAACGGAAATTCACGAAACGCGCATAAGGCCAAACCCAGAGAAAGTCGGGTTCAACCCAAATGCGATTCAAATAAATGGTCGAGACATAAAATTAAATCTCGGCCCAAGTTCAAATCAATCAATAGAAAACAATGGCTGCATAGAGACAGCAGGGTACAACACGCCTCAAAGTATCGGTCGATACTAACAAGCATGCGTGGTCAGGGAAACCCAAATACTACTTGAAACAGGTATGTAACTGTCCCAAATGGTCAAGACAGCTACAATGAATAATCAAACTCGCGAAAAACTTCAACTACAAGTGAACATGTCAAAGTAAATACAACAATGGACAGTGCAGGTCCAATTAGAAACAGTGGACGGTACAAGTATAGTCTCAGCGACGAAATGCAGCAGTGACAACACAAGTATAGTAAATTTCAAGTGATACAACTCGAACAATGCACCATGTTCATACGCAACTAGAATCAAATGTTAGTTCTGATCAAAACAGAGACAGTGCTATCTCAAGTGAAACAAAAGTCAGGTGACAATGAAGGAGCCATAATCAAATACTCATGATAACCTGCCTCGAAAACAGGCCATAGAAGAGGCAAACTATTGATGTACAACTAAATGCATCAGTGGTCAATACCAGTGCAGACTCATGTGCAACTAGACACAAGGTAGCTTGAAGGGAACATATAGAACAGTGAGCAAAGTCGAAGCTATAATGACCACTAAAACGACAAGAGAATTTCAATTCAAAAGCTAACCCTTCAACAACATGTATACCTACATGAACATAAATATATGTGATGCAACTGCGAAACTGGGCAATGCAAGAATCACACTAAATGGAAATACTGAGATATGGTGAAGTAACAAAACCGCACAGCAAGTGATAATGAGTGCACATATGAAAATCCAAGTGTAAGTGCTAAATAAATGCGTATACATCAATGTGCACGGGGACAAGGTGTACCAGCAAAGGCAAAGCCCAAATGATCTGGCGACCATGTAGAGATGAAGCCAAAAGCGTAGATTCAACAACATATGCATGCACACATACAATGGTATGTATGCACATATATGAGGACCCACAAAAATATGAGCAAGACTGGTAATAAAATGAACAACACACAGAACTAACCAAAGCTTCATAATTCAAAACAGCAGAAAAACACAAGCATCAGTCAACAGTGAAGACATCCAAATGTGCTACAGAGAACCAAAGAACCAATTTTGCAAACATAACTTGCCAAGCTAAAATACAACTTCGTTTCTAAATTTTATATAGAAAATATGCATAGTACAGCAGGTATGAATGTTCATAAGCATGTACAACTTGTAAACAACCCGAGATCAATGCATATGAAGCAAATAGATTTCGAGTCGAGTAATGGACAGAGAAATCAAATGTATACAACCAGTGTATAAGTCAATCCAGATTTAGTGAAGCCAGGAGCAACAGAGAATTCAAGTGTAGACATTCATGTCTATAACAATTGAAATCAATGAACAATTAAGTGTCAGTAACCATACATGAAGACAAGAATAAGATAACCAATGCACCAGTATTAACCAGTGATACTAGTGACTGCAAATGTAAGCAGGTAGGTACCATATAATGCAGACTGGAATAAAATAGTGGACCATACAAGTCTGCAAACTTGCCTCATGAAAATAGAATGCACAACAACCATCAAGAAGCCCAGACTAGACAACCACATGAGAGACAGCAATGCAAGACCACATCACAACAGTTCATTAACGACACTGAGGTGCTCAAGAACAAGGATAAAAACTGGATAGTGAAGTATCAAAACCAGAGCTGCCAAAATGTCAGGGGAGAACACAAAAATGCTCAGAGCAAAAGTCAGGGAAAATTCGAAGTTAAACAGATGCAATTTTTACATGTATGCATATATATATATATGTGCATACACATACATACCTATCTCAAATGTAACAGTACTACAGATCAAATTAGTTCAAAATTGAGGTCGTAAGCAACCCACCGAAATCGAATGACAGTTGCAACTCAAATACAATTGAAAGCCTCAACAACAAATATAGACGAAACACCAATACCAACCAGTCCTAGCAGTATCGAACAAAAACAGAGGGAACATCCACTATCAGTGATACTGCCGAAGTCACGGATGAAAACAAAATTTGAGTTAAGGCTAAAGACAACAAAGCAATTGAAGATCAGGGTACAGTTTTAACAAAATCGAGTGGCCGAAGAATGGCCAAAGTCGACACCCAAAAATCATCAACACTAAAATATACTCGAATGACCGAGATGAGATCGAGCAACGCTCAATCGAACTAGCACTAGTCAAGAACAATGAAACACCGGTATTTCAAAGCGAATGTTACAATGTAACTCAAATCAGCAAAACCCAAACAATTCAGAAAATCATATGAACGAGAACAAGAACTCAACTCAGAAATAACATAAAGTTGAACTAGATGTGAGCGAGATTATCACTCACCTATTTTCGACGAACCACTCAGATTTGCTGTCGAGCGATCTCAAAGGGACAATGATCACTTAGAGCAAGAATCAAACTCGAACGACACGAATTTGAGGATTGAACACCTCCGAGTTGAAGCTGTGGCACCTCTCAGTCGATCGAAGCCAAGCTCGAATTCCCCTTCGACGGATTGGAGCAGCCGAACGCGCTCACGTGGATGAACGATTGACGAGGCTCCACGCGAATACTCACTGATTCGATTAAGCTAAGCCAGCACTTTGAGATATCAGGAAGCCCTAATTTTTGGGGACGAACGAGGTAAACGAGGCCGCCACCATTTATAATTCTTTCGTTTGTTTTGTGGTTGCTAAAAGAATGAATCAGAGGGAACAATTATGCCCTAGGTAATAACCACGGTCAGGGCAAACAAACAAAATGGACCCGTTTACATCTAAAGGCCCAAACAATTCTTTTAACAAATTTTCGAATGAATTTAAACTTGAATCAAATCTGCATTAGCAATTAAAAATGATTTAATCATCATTTAAAAACTGACGCGAAAAACCGGGTTGTTACAGACTCCCCCCTGAAAGAAATTGCGTCCATGCAATCATAGGGAATAAATGGATAAAAGGTAACAACCAAAAGAGCATGGCAATGTCGAATGTATAAGCAAAGCAAGTGTCAGCGGGGAGGTATTAGATAAGAAATCGAAAGGTTCGACTGCTTCAAATCAAAAGAATCAACATCGTGGGAATCAGGGATCAAAATCAAACGACTAACAAAAGCAAGAACAATCGAGTTCCAGCAACTAAAAGAGAAGGAAAAACAGAGCAGAAATCCCATACAGAGCACGAATTGAATGTGAGTAAATCAAATTACTCACCTGAATCGCCAGAGAAAAAGACGAAGCTCAAATCTCAAAAATCGCAAATATTCACTTATCTCAAACGATAATCAGAAGACAAATCAAATATCTGAGTATCTCAAACGATAATCAGAAAACAAATATTCGATTATCAAAACGATAATCAAATTTCAATTCCAACAAATATTTGATTATCTCAAGTGATAATCAAATTTCAAATTCAACAAATATTTGATTATCTCAAGCGATAATCAAATTTCAAATTCAACAAATATTTGATTATCTCAAGCGATAATCAAATTTCAAATTCAACAAATATTTGATTATCTCAAGCGATAATTAGAAACAACAAATATCTGATTATCAAAAACGATAATCAGAACTCATATCAACAAATATCTAATTATCACAAGCGATAATTAGAAACAACAAATATCTGATTATCAAAAACGATAATCAGAACTCATATCAACAAATATCTAATTATCACAAGCGATAATTAGAAACAACGAATATCTGATTATCAAAAACGATACTCAGAACTCATATCAACAAATATCCAATTACCTGTAGATAATTGGAAGCAACAAATATCTAGAAATCAATTAAGAAGACTAGAAAATCAACATAAAAGCTTGGATCGATCCCATCAGATGGCGAGTTTTTAATTCGCCGCACGTGCAACAACATATGGCCAAAGCCTACCAAGTACTCAACATAATTTTTGGCGCCCAACAAATGACCCGAAGGTCCAACATATGACCCGAAGGTCTAGTACTGGTATTTGACCCGAAGGTCCAACATATGACCCGAAGGTCCAACATAGTGGCTCGAAAGCACACGAAAGCATCAAAATATTTCAATTAACGAGTCCGGAATTAACCAAAATAGTAAACGCACATGTCCCATAACCACGAGTTTTACTAAATTGTTTAATTTTCTTCATCGTTTCCTTGAAAGTGTAAAATTCATCAAAATCATCAAAACAACAGATATTCAATTAACGAGTCCGGAATTAACCGAAATAGTAAAAGTGAGGTTCCATACTCCGCACTTTTGCTAAATCGTTTAAATCTCTTCATCGTTTCCTTGAAAGTGCAAAATTGTGTATTTTGTAAAAATACACTTTACATTCTCAAACGGACAAGTCCGGAATTAAGCGAATCAGTAAAAGAAAGGGGTCATAGTCCTCGATTTTGATGAAACGTTTAAATCGCTTCCTCATTCTTTTGAAAGCGCAAACTGTTAAAATTTCTGAAAACAATTTTATTTATTTTGTAAGAATAACAATTCGCATTCTCAACTGAACAAGTCCGGAGTTAAGCGAAACAGTAAAAGAAAGGGGTCATAATCCTCGATTTTGCTGAATCGTTTAAGTCGCTTTCTCATTCTTTTGAAAACGCAAACTGTTACAATTTTATAAAACAATTTTCATTTTTTAAAATGATTTTCCAATCACGTGATTAAAACAGCAAATCAGTAACAATTTCGATAAGGAAACTGTACTTCTCAAAATACCGTAAAAACGGTTACACATCAGTTTTGCGGAATAACCGCTTGAAAATCCACTTTTAAAATTTTGGCTGTTACTGAAGTCAAAGCGACAGAAATTTTAAAACATCAAATATCTCATAAAAAGAATTCACATCAAAATGTGACATCAGTGAATTTTCATCCATTAAAATTGTCAACAAAACACCGTGCCGCAAAAATTCAGCATTGGTGTAAAAAGTCCGTTATAAAAATAACGGCAACAAAATACGTATCATAACCAAGCATCGGTTCAACGTAAAATAAATGCAATAACGTGCAATTCAAATTTTTGCACGTACTACAAAATGAACAAAGAAATCATTCAAATGTATCTTCAATGAAGATAATTCAAAACAGCAAAAATCTAATCAATAGATGATTAGTACAAAAGAAAGCCAGCGGAAATTTCAACAAAAATTATATATCTGCAATTTCTTCGAATCCTCAATTCGGATTCGAAATTCTCAAAGAAACAAAATAATTACAGCTATGTAAACAACAAATGAAATTCATATCAATTTCGTATTTTGATTTTTTAAATCAAAAAGATTATCAGTTGTACTCAGCGAAGACAGTTTCACTGTTTCCGCTGCGCACTCTGATAAACAGAACACAAATCAATCAAATCATCAGAACACAATTTCACTATTATTTTTAAATAAAGATATTTAAAAATTTCATCCAAATTTCAAAACTTTAGTTTTGACTCAAACACAATTAAAACATCGACCAATAGTTGTAACATATGTTCCATCCGAGTTAAGTTTTATATTATGTCCATAAACCCCAAGCTCTGATACCAACTGTAAAGGTCCGAAAACAGCGGTCACAACCGGTAGGCTTTGCAACCATCCCGGCCCCACCATGGCTTACACTGGCACCTCGCAGTTGCTTTTACGGCCAGCCTCTCGACTGTCACAACCAACCCATCCCACTCAGGGACATGTAGGGGTAAGAGTCTCCCGTTCGCCACCAAACCGCGAAGCGAGAACCCCCTATCATGCTGTAATATAGCAAATGCGATCCAAATAAATGGTCGAGACATAAAATTAAATCTCGGCCCAAGTTCAAATCAATCAACAGAAAACAATGGCTGCACAGAGACAGCAGGGTACAACACGCCTCAAAGTATCGGTCGATACTAACAAGCATGCGTGGTCAGGGAAACCCAAATACTACTTGAAACAGGTATGTAACTGTCCCAAATGGTCAAGACAGCTACAATGAATAATCAAACTCGCGAAAAACTTCAACTACAAGTGAACATGTCAAAGTAAATACAACAATGGACAGTGCAGGTCCAATTAGAAACAGTGGACGATACAAGTATAGTCTCAGCGACGAAATGCAGCAGTGATAACACAAGTATAGTAAATTTCAAGTGATACAACTCGAACAATGCACCATGTTCATACGCAACTAGAATCAAATGTTAGTTCTGATCAAAACAGAGACAGTGCTATTTCAAGTGAAACAAAAGTCAGGTGACAATGAAGGAGCCATAATCAAATACTCATGATAACCTGCCTCGAAAACAGGCCATAGAAGAGGCAAACTATTGATGTACAACTAAATGCATCAGTGGTCAATACTAGTGCAGACTCATGTGCAACTAGACACAAGGTAGCTTGAAGGGAACATATAGAACAGTGAGCAAAGTCGAAGTTATGATGACCACTAAAACGACAAGAGATTTTCAATTCAAAAGCTAACCCTTCAACAACATGTATACCTACATGAACACACATATATGGGATGCAACTGCGAAACTGGGCAATGCAAGAATCACACTAAATGGAAATACTGAGATATGGTGAAGTAACAAAACCACACAGCAAGTGATAATGAGTGCACATATGAAAATCTAAGCGTAAGTGCTAAATAAATGTGTATACATCAATGCGCACGGGGACAAGGTGTACCAGCAAAGGCAAAGCCCAAATGATCTGGCGACCATGTAGAGATGAAGCCAAAAGCGTAGATTCAACAACATATGCATGCACACATACAATGGTATGTATGCACATATATGAGGACCCACAAAAATATGAGCAAGACTGCTAATAAAATGAACAACACACAGAACTAACCAAAGCTTCATAATTCAAAACAGTAGAAAAACACAAGCATCAGTCAACAGTGAAGACATCCAAATGTGCTACAGAGAACCAAAGAACCAATTTTGCAAACATAACTTGCCAAGCTAAAATACAACTTCGTTTTTAAATTTTATATAGAAAATATGCATAGTACAGCAGGTATGAATGTTCATAAGCATGTACAACATGTAAACAACCCGAGATCAATGCATATGAAGCAAATAGATTTCGAGTCGAGTAATGGACAGAGAAATCAAATGTATACAACCAGTGTATAAGTCAATCCAGATTTAGTGAAGCCAGGAGCAACAGAGAATTCAAGTGTAGACATTCATGTCTATAACAATTGAAATCAATGAACAATTAAGTGTCAGTAACCATACAGGAAGACAAGAATAAGATAACCAATGCACCAGTATGAACCAGTGATACTAGTGACTGCAAATGTAAGCAGGTAGGTACCATATAATGCAGACTGGAATAAAATAGTGGACCATACAAGTCTGCAAACTTGCCTCATGAAAATAGAATGCACAACAACCATCAAGAAGCCCAGACTAGACAACCACATGAGAGACAGCAATGCAAGACCACATCACAACAGTTCATTAACGACACTGAGGTGCTCAAGAACAAGGATAAAAACTGGATAGTGAAGTATCAAAACCAGAGCTGCCAAAATGTCAGAGGAGAACACAAAAATGCTCAGAGCAAAAGTCAGGGAAAATTCGAAGTTGAACAGATGCAATTTTTACATGTATGCATATATATATATATATATATATATATATGTGCATACACATACATACCTATCTCAAATGTAACAGTACTACAGATCAAATTAGTTCAAAATTGAGGTCGTAAGCAACCCACCGAAATCGAATGACAGTTGCAACTCAAATACAATTGAAAGCCTCAACAACAAATATAGACGAAACACCAATACCAACCAGTCCTAGTAGTCTCGAACAAAAACAGAGGGAACATCCACTATCAGTGATACTGCCGAAGTCACGGATGAAAACAAAATTTGAGTTAAGGCTGAAGACAACAAAGCAATTGAAGATCAGGGTACAGTTTTAACAAAATCGAGTGGCCGAAGAATGGCCAAAGTCGACACCCAAAAATCATCAACACTAAAATATACTCGAATGACCGAGATGAGATCGAGCAACGCTCAATCGAACTAGCACTAGTCAAGAACAATGAAACAACGGTATTTCAAAGCGAATGTTACAATGTAACTCAAATCAGCAAAACCCAAACAATTCAGAAAATCATATGAACGAGAACAAGAACTCAACTCAGAAATAACATAAAGTTGAACTAGATGTGAGCGAGATTATCACTCACCTATTTTCGACGAACCACTCAGATTTGCTGTCGAGCGATCTCAAAGGGACAATGATCACTTAGAGCAAGAATCAAACTCGAACGACACAAGGATTGAACACCTCCGAGTTGAAGCTGTGGCACCTCTCAGTCGATCGAAGCCAAGCTCGAATTCCCCTTCGACGGATTGGAGCAGCCGAACGCGCTCACGTGGATGAACGATTGACGAGGCTCCACGCGAATACTCACTGATTCGATTAAGCTAAGCCAGCACTTCGAGATATCAGGAAGCCCTAATTTTTGGGCACGAACGAGGTAAACGAGGCCGCCACCATTTATAATTCTTTCGTTTGTTTTGTGGTTGCTAAAAGAATGAATCAGGGGGAACAATTATGCCCTAGGTAATAACCACGGTCAGGGCAAACAAACAAAATGGACCCGTTTACATCTAAAGGCCCAAACAATTCTTTTAACAAATTTTCGAATGAATTTAAACTTGAATCAAATCTGCATTAGCAGTTAAAAATGATTTAATCGTCATTTAAAAACTGACGCGAAAAACCGGGTTGTTACACCTGTTATTACACCTGTTATATCATATGTTACTGTTATTTAATGTTATTCTGTTATTTATATCTGTTATCACCATTGCAAGTTCCCTGTAGACTAGAATCACTATGGGTTGAAATGATACATACCCAAACGGACTTTAGAATAGGGAAAAATCGTTATGGGCTGAAATGATAGGCCTGAACGATTTTTATTTAAATTATTTTAACTTGGGATTGCGGGTTTGAAATGATAGAACCCGGATTTTTCTTTTTTAACTGCGGATTGAAATGATACATATCCGTATCACTTGACCTAAGTTAGAAAATTATATACAGGCCCGTGGTTATTTTATAAAGTGTTTTGGATATTTTTAAGTATTTTAAAAATTATAAATTTATGAAATTTGATTTAAATAGATTTTGAAATGTTTTAAAATAAAGAAATTATGATTTTTCTATGTGTTAAAAATGTAATTAATGAATGGTTTAACTGGATTTTTGAAATATAACTTAAGTTGGAAATTGGAATTTGGTTAAAAATGATATTTTAAGTTATATAAATAAAATGGATATTAAATTTTATTTGGAAATGGTAAATATGATAATTTGATTAAATTTGAATTTAAGTGATTTATTAAAGTATTATTGATTTTTCTATGAATTTAAGTGGTTAAATAAATGAATGTTTAAAAGAAACGTTAAAATATGAACTTGACTAGGAAATGTGAAATTTGGTTTTAATTAAAGTTTAAGTAAATTAAATAAAATTGGAAATTTTGTTAAATTGTGAAATGGTAATTTAAATTTGAAGTGTTAAGTCTATTTGTTGGAATGTGAAAAATTGGAACTTTTACATTTAAACTTATTAAGTAAATTGTTGAAAATTAGATTTAATTATAAGAAATTTATTGTGAAAAAAAAGATATATGTTAAATGATATGTAAATGAACATTTTAAACGTTAAAATATGATTTTTAAAATGTTTATGTGTTTTAAATTAAAGTTATTTAATTGTTGGAAATACACTAACACCTGAAATTAACTTTTAATAGCATTCAGAAATGCTATAGATTCTGTTTTGAACTAAAATTGTGTAAAAAGAGCTATTACAGCATTTCTGAAATGCTGTAGTTGCTGTAATTGAACTTATAGGCTAATATTGAACTCAGGTCTATTATAGCATTCTCTGGAAATGCTATAATGGTCTGCAGTCTTTGCTGAAACCAAATTTAACTCTTGTTTTGAAATCTGAACTACCGCAGCACTTCTGAAATGCTGTCTTTTCTATTTTGAACTATAATTCAACTAAAACTGAGTTTTAACAGCAGTTTTAAGTGCTGTCTTTGCTGAATTAAAAATGTTTTCAAATATAACTTATAGCAGTTGTTTTTAAATGCTGTGAAATGCTGAAATTTTAATAATTAGGGTTTTTGACTTAGTAAACGAACTTAGAATGGTCTGAAACTTTGGAAATTGAATACTTGATTTGAAAATATAATAATTACACTTTTAAAAGGTTTAAATGAATTATTTTGATTGGAATATAAACTATTTAAAGGTGATTTGAAATGATAGTAAATGAACGATATCTTTGAATTTAAAAGGTATTTAAAGTTGAATATTTGGATTTGAACTGATAGGATATTTTATTTTATTAAAATGATTTGGAATGAAGTTTTGTAAGGATATGATATTTTATTATATTAAAATGATTTGAAATGAAGTTTTGTAAGGATATGATATTTTATTATATTAAAATGATTTGAAATGAAGTTTTGAAATGATATGAAAATTTAAACATATGGAAATGGTTTGGAATTGATTTAATTTTATTTTGATAAAGATATGGTTTGAAATGATATTTTATTTTGAAGTAAAGTATTGTTTTTAAAAGTTATAACCACGGGTTATAATAACGATTGGTTGGCAAAGAGACCGGGATCGGATATGGACATACTCTCTGTCGATACCGTAAACCACTTTGACAACCGTGTACGCGGTGGAGATTCCAGAATGAAGTAGGATGGTGGCGACGTTCTTAAGGTATGTTACGTGGACCCAACTCCCGTGAGTTGGCATAAGGTGGCTAAAACAGGAGTGATCTCGGACCAGTAAGGTAGCACCTCTTCTCGGACACATTTCTTCGATATTATACTCTTATTTGTGATTCATTAGATGGCCATCCTCCGATTTGGGAGTGTTGTTCGAGGTGGACGATAGTGGCTGCTATGCGCTCCATCAGTCCGTGTGCGTAATTGGTATATCTACCCTAGCATTGCCTAGTTGTGCCGTGTCACCTACCATATCGAGCTTTACTACGATTATGATTTTAAGATCCGACCGCGTTAAGGTTCTCCATCCCCTTAACGCTATTTTCTATATGATTATACTTTACTAATTAGACACTACTGTATATAGCGTATATTACTACATAGTAAATAGTTTAACGGATCCTTAAAGAATGGGCGATCCCAAGCATTCTTTAAGTTACTTGTACCCTTATTACAGTTCGCTTGAGTTGGTTTACATTATATAAGTATATATTGTCCTGACTCGAGTGTTTTGTGTTTTGCTTTACGCTCGGGTCAGCCTGAGTTATTCACAGATTTGGATTCCACTTTCTGGAGATTTGAATCACTGGAGATTATCTGCTTGTCTTGTCCTATCTATTTCAATTCCGTTGTTCTACTCAGCTTGTACTTGGTTATTATATTGAGACTTTTGTTGTATTCTATTTCTTCTGTTATATCTTATGTAACTCTGATATATTTATATAGTAGCTTCATGAACTACTATTTCTTTTACTTCCGCTGCATTATTTTACTCTGTGTCTGTGATCTGTGATTATATTTATTTAATGTATATTCTGAGATTTGCCAAATTTTAATTACAATGCGGTATTTTGAGCAATTCAACTCCGGCATGAGTGTCTACCTATACACTTATAATGGATGCAAATGGTTGAAAATATCGGGTCGTTACAAATGGGGTCTACTACTATAGAGATGTCTAAGTGCAGACAATCTACCAAAGAACTAGAGATGAAAGAGTGTGATGCTCTAGGATCAAAAAGATTCTGAATGGGAAAATCAGAAATAGAAACCAAATTTCCTACCTCGATCCGGTCCACTGCTGGAAGGTGTTACATCCAAAGCCTGAATCTGCACTACAGGTGCACTTGCTCCATGCCCCACCTTCTGAGGACAAACTTACTAAAGTGACCAAGCCGTCCACAATTGAAACACCTTCCCTTCATTCCAATCTTCTTACAGTCCCTTGCGTAATGACCAGTCATTCTACAACGGTTACATCTCCCACTATTCTTGATTCGCTTATGAAGGCCTTCCCTTTTCCCTTTATCCTTCTTGCCCTTCCACTATGGCTTCTTAGAGCTTGTAGGAACCACCATAAGCTCTTCTTCCAACTGCCAAGATATAGGTTGACCACTCTGTCGGTCCTCCAAACCTAACTGTCTAAACTTTCGCTCCATATCTTCTAACCTAGCTTGCGTCTCCTTGAAATCTTTCGTGCCAGAAAACGTTCCACCCCTTATGCTAGCGAAGTCCTTGCATAGCTTAGAAAAATCGACTGGTATAGGTGGATTAAAGGGATTTCCACCTACCGGTGTTGTATTGGGCGCTTGCCCTTGCACCCCTGGTACCGTAGCTCTACAAAACCAGTCAGCCGTACTATGCAAAGAAAAGGAAACTTAGGTTCGAAGGAATCGAAAGAAGGTTGAACTGGACTTTGAGGGAATTTTTATAATAACTCACTTATACTTAAAAACTATTTCTAAGAGTTCTTTTCTAAAGAATACTTTTTAAAACAAGTTATTTTGGAAAATAATTTTCTTTTAAAATAAATTTTTAGGAATCCTGTAACCTTAGGCTCTGATACCAAGTGAAACACCCCACACCCCTTAATATACCCAAAAAGGACACATTAAAAGGGTGGTGCGTTGTAGGTATAAATAAAACTAACAAAGACTAAGACTCACAAGACAAAAATGGATGAAAACAACGGAAACTTAAAATAATAACTTAATTAAAACAAGCTTCATAAATAAGTCAAATACCAAATACATATCCAAAAATCCAATATATCTCATGAAACAAAAACTCATAGTCTCAAAAATCAAGTACATAATATCCCTCATAATAAGCTAGTTCACAAAAAGGACTAAAGCTGAAATAAAAGAAATACATAGTAGAAATCTTCTCCAAGCAAACTCCCAGCAACAGCAATCTACTGACTTCTCCCTTGATTGCCTAAGGGGGAAAGGGGAAAATAGAGGAGTGAGTCAGACTAAAAGTATGGTGAATGATAGTAATTACTAGAGTCTTTAAGCAAGATAAAAGTAATAGACTCTACAACAGTTCTAGCATAAATAAGGACAACAAAAGAAATAGGAAAGAAATAAAATGGAAATAAGTACAATTAAATATTTCTCAATTTATAAGATAGGTTAACTTTGATTGCTTGCACTTATCCTTGATTTCTGCTTTGATTAGGTTGAATTCCTAATCCTGTAATTAGGATGCGACCCTAATTCTACCCTTTTTGATCGGCCTGCTACTCCATAGACCTTACTGTGGACCAGCTGCTATATAACTCCCTACACAGCAGCCAATGGTATCTATGAAAGATGCACATAGCAACTACTGTGGATCCAGACGACATATATAGCTCCCTAAACAGAAGGCAATGTTGTCTACTAAAGACACCCATACTAAGCGCTTGGAACTCATAGCTATTACTGAGCACCCGAACGGAAGTTGCACACGTAACTGCCACCATGCCCATGCTACCTTTTGCTCCACCTATTGGGTCTTCTTATTACCTCCAACTTCCTGCATAGCGTGCCCCTCATCTCACTTCAGGCTAATGTGAGATCACCGTGTGTCCATAGAAACTATAGGGGAATGTTGTTGGTACTGGCCATTCATCCAAACAATATCTAGTTGCGCCCCTTATCCAAATCCCCCGTGATTTGGACTTCTATTTGACGAATTACTACCATTCTTAAAATAAGCGTGCCCTAGGCTCACCGTTTTGTCTAATAGAGAATGCTATTTGGTACATGTCCTACTTTCATCTTTGCTTATTAAATTAAGTAAATTATTTAATAAGCCTTTATTATCATTTTTACTTTCTACGCTTATTAATTTATCCCAAGTCTTAAAATAAGCCCCATTCTATTCTTTTTCTTACTATAACCTACGTTATAATCATGCTTATTACTTAACCCAAGGTCTAAGTGTCAAAATAAGCTTCTTTCATCTTTTACTCTATTTAGTTATAATTCTAAGTTATAACTATGCCAATTATTTTTAATTAGTCCAATTCTAATTATATAAGCGTAATTTCAGTCCAATTCCATTATTTATTACAGTCTTTATAATTTACATCTTATTTTCTTCATTCAATATTCTTACTTTTATAATCCATATTCGCGTTTAATTTATTCAAATCCATACGCGAAGAAAAGGAGGATGAAGAGAATAGACGCTTGCATAAAATCCAAAACATCGAAAAAGATGTAAATAAGAAGTAAATAACAGTAAATAAACTTAAATATTGTAAATAAACTGTAATAAATAAATAAAAAGCTATGCTTAACAGTAATACATTATAATTAACAGAAATAATGTAACGACCCGAAAATTTTGATGGTTTTAATAAGATAGCTAATTGAAATTTTGTGAAATTTTAAACAATAAATTTGAAAATAAAAATTTATTATTTGGAATACGTCCAATTAAACATAGCAGATGGTAAATTTTCATCTAAAATTAGTAAAGTTTATTTTTTGTGAAATTCTATTTCAATTAAAATCAGTTAATAAATGATGGTAATAAAATATTTTCAAAACTTGAATATTTTTTTATAGAAAATTTTTAAATCTTCTTCTGAGTGAGATGTCATCTTTCGTTTTTCCAAATTTGGACTTCTATTGCTCCGTTTATCTTAATTCTTACGAAATAGCAGCATTTTGGGTACTGATTATCGACTTTTGATAAGATGATCGTACCACCAATATCTGTGTGCTATTCTATCCACCTCGTCGCGCTGATCTCCATAGTATATTTATTTCTGTATTTTGAGGTCCGATACGCGACGGAAGTGATAAACTGTTCGTTGTAACGGTACCATAATTTCTGATTTTACTCCTTCCTTCGGTTCAAATTTCTAACGTGCTATACAAACCATAATAAATTGCTTTACTTATTTTTCCAGCTGAATCTTTGCTGTACCGTTGGTACTACATTAAACCCCTATACAATTCAAACCTATTTCTATTCCTAACCTACCGTTTCTCCTTCATTAAATTAAATATATTATTATTTATACAACTATTTTCTTTTATTATTCCCGTAAATTCTGCTTGTCACTCTTGGAAATCACGTTTCTAGCCTTTCCAGTTCATTGCTTTTCTTTTCTGGTTGCTATTTCCTTTATAAAGCCTGACACATCTTCTCACCTACATCTCCTCTAAAAAGTAAAATACATCTGCATCATTTTTTTTTCTTTCTCTTTTCTCCTTCTCAAATTGAAGCCTGCACAAACGCCAAAACCTATCACCATCGCCCTCCCCCTTCATGCTCTCGCCACGACCCGACCCCTGGCCACCTCCGCCGTCCAACGGCCTACTGACTGTCACTGTCCACTTCGATCTCCCTCCGACCTGAGCATGCAACCCACCCTCCATGGCCGAGCGTTCTATTGAGGTAGATACTTATTTATGTTATAAATTTTATTAATAACGTTAGTATATATATATATGTAGTTTTACAATTTAAGTCTGTAATGATTTTATTATATATATATATATATATATATATGTATGTATTTTTTTATGTTGTTTCGGCTATAGTTCTATACATGTTATAATATGAAGCCTATATTAGTATGTATACATAGATAGCCTGGGAAAAAATGTATATGTCTATAATATACAGTCTGTATAAAAAAAATTTAGCATATAATTTGGCTGTTTTTTATATATATGTATTGTCTTCGTATTCAGGCCTTGCATTATATAGTATGGTTTAAGTTTTGATATTTAAATCTTATTTTCATCAACTAATATGCATGCTATGTACGTTATGTACATATAGTCAGTTTAGTTATATGCATATATTTATATGTATTATGTATAACTTATTGTATATATACAGTTGTTCAAGATTGTATATAACGGGTTTAAAGGGGTAAACAATATAATATGTCTTAAACTTTTACTTTTCTGGGTTATTGTATAAGTCTATTTTATAAGTATATATACATGGCTTTGAATGTATAAACAAGTTTCGACATATATTTTATTTTGTAGAGGGTTTATATATGCATGCTTTAAGATCTATTATCTATTTAGTTATGTAAACTTGCTGTATATATACTAGTATACATATATTTTAATCTCAAAGCATTTACATATGTCAGTTCATATATATTAGTTTTATATATATGTTATAATAGGTTCAAGTATATTTGTCTGTACCCATTTCATAAAACTTTGAAAGACAGTATACATAAATTTACAGTAACGTGGTTACAGAATATATTACAAGTCATGCATATTATATATTAGTTTATAAGGTAGCTACATATAAACCTATGTATACGTACGTTTTGGTCTTCAAAGATAGTGTAGAGTTTGTTTTTTTGGTATATGTTGGCATTATATACTTATATGATATGATAATTTATGATAGTTGTTGTTTATAAATTATGATATAAGCATATATGCTACTGTATCTGCTTTAGTCTATGCTTACAGTATAAGGCTTTTTAAGTTTGACTATAAGTTTATATTGTCTGGTATGTTGAGCTTAATTCATAACTGAGGCTTACTAAAACTTATTCAATTTTATATAAAAGTTGTACATACCAGATCTATAATAAGATGTTTTTATGTATGTTTGAAACGCTGTTTGGACTGTCTTGTTTTTTTTGTATATATATTTATAAACAATAATGAAGGAAAAAGTATGGGTTAATATAAGAATATGTATAAAGAAGGTATACATAAGTACATCACTTTATAATATAAGTCTACGATATTTTATTATATTTTAGAGTATATATATATTAGTTAAAGAATATGTTACAATTATAAGCTTATATAAGTTGTTGTTGTTTATGTGGTATGTTTGTATATATAGATTTTGATTTTTATATATATGTTTAAAATTTATGATTGATTTAAAAATGTATATGTATTTTAAAATTGAATATTTGGTTTAAGGAAGATTTTATTATAATATACATCTCGTTTAAATTTTATCAAACAAATTTGATTTATTCTCATCGATTCCTATCTATCAGCTTGTTCGTCGTCGATTCTTATCAATATTGCTTTGCTTCGAAATGTGTGCTTTGGTTCGTATCTCTTCTCATTCTGTTCTCTCTCTAGCCTCCAAAGGTGAGCAATTACTCATGATTAACGTTCTTATATTTATTAAATTTGATTTCAATTGAAACGGCAATTGAAATATGCTGCAGTCAGTTATTTACATTGTTATGTATGCTATTATCTGTAACTGTTCACCTATGGGATATGACACCATATCCTATTGTTTATATTATATTGTTACTGATGATATATGCATGTTTTATATTATTATATTATCTGTTATCACTCTGCAAGTTCCCTGTAGTTTAGAATTCACTATGGGTTGAAATGATACATATCCGAACGGACTTTAGAATAGGAGAATTTCATTATGGGTTGAAATGATAAACCCAAGCAATTTTCATTTGATTGAATTTGGGATTACGGGTCGAAATGACATCTACCCGTATATATTTAAATTATGGATTGAAATGATAAATATCCGTATCACTTGACCATAGGATAGTAAATTATATACAGACACTATTGGTCCATATATAAATATTTTGAAAATAAATTCTATGGTTTTGGGAAGAAATATATGGTTTTAATAAATGTTGATTTTTAAATTTTTATATATAAATGGAATGATATATATAGATTTAATATGGTTAAGTATTTAAATGTATATTTCAAAATAGATTTTTGTAATAATTTGAATAAGTTAAGGTTGGGAAGAAATTTGAATTTGGAATTTGAAGTTGATTTGAATTGATTTGTGAGACTTGAGGAAATTTTAAATACTTTACTTTTTAAATTTTTGAACCTATATACTATTTTTGAAAATAGATATTTGAATGAAATGATATTTTGGTTTTGAAGTATAAATTAATTTGGAATGACCACGGTGTTATAGTGTATATTTCTACATTGTAGATAGTTCCACGGATCCTTAGAGGATGGTTATCCCAAACATCCTTTAAGTTACTTGTATTTCAGTTGATATTTCACTTGAGTTGGATTTATTGATATAAGAATGTTAATCCTGACTCGAGTGTTTTGTGTTTTGCTTTATGCTCGGGTCAGACCGAGTGATACAGCATATGAGACTCACCTTTGGAGTTTGGAGCTTCATTTGGAGATCCAACTATCGACTCAACTTTCAGCTTTTCTAGTTGATTTCGTTCAAAGAGGTCATCTGTTGTACTGAAGACTTCACTAAATTTGAGATATTATGTTGTATTCTATTTCTAACTCTGATGTTTATATAGTAGCTTCATGAACTACCATTTATTTATTCTGCTGCATATTATTGTATTACTCTGTGTCTGTGATTCTGTGATTGATTTATTTACTGTATATGCTGAGTTTGCCAAATTTAAATTAACAATCTATTGTTTTAAATTATTCAAGTTCGACATGTGTGGATTTATTGTTGATTTGAATGGTCCAAAATAGTGGGTCGTTACAGTTGGTATCAGAGCTCTGGTTTTAGGCAAAACTCAGCATATGTAGTAGATTTAAATACAGAATTACTTTCGTTCGAGTTTGAATCTCTTACTTTTGACTCGATTTTCTTTGAACTTTGGAACGTTCCTTGCGGTTCCAAAATTCATTCTTGTCTCTCCATATTTGTATTCTTTTGATTCTGGAGTGTCCCATAACTCCACTTCGAATGATCTCTATAAGAATAGGCGATCCCGCAAATCTTTGAATGATTTGTAAAGGGGTGGAACTCCTTTACAATTGGCATTGATTCACCGAAGATTTATATATCCCTCGGTTTAGATGCTGCTATCTGTAACGACCCGATATTTTCAACCATTCGCATCCATTATAAGTGCATAGGTAGACACTCATGCCGGAATTGAATTGCTCAAAATACCGCGTTGTAAATAAAATTTGGCAAATCTTAGAATATGCAGTAAATAAATATAATCACAGATCACAGACACAGAGTAAAATAATGCAGCGGAAGTAAAAGAAATAGTAGTTCATGAAGCTACTATGTAAATATATCAAAGTTACATAAGAAATAAAGTACAACAGAAGTCTCAATACAATAACCAAGTACAGGCTGAATAGACAACGGAACCGAAGTTGATAGAACAAGACTAGCAGATAATCTCCAACGATTCAAATCTCTGGAAGGTGGAAATCCAAATCTGTGAATACTCAGGCTGACCCGAGCGTAACGCAAAACACAAAACACTCGAGTCAGGACAATATATACTTATATAATATAAACCAACTCAAGTGAACTGTAATAAGGTACAAGTCACTTAAAGAATGCTTGAGATCGCCCATTCTTTAAGGATCCGTTAAACTATTTACTATGTAGTAATATACGCTATATACAGTAGTGTCTAATTAGTAAAGTATAATCATATAGAAAATAGCGTTAAGGGGATGGTGAACCTTAACGCGGTCGGATCTTTAAACCAAAATCGTAGTGGGCTCGATATAGTAGGTGACACGGCACACAAGGCAATGCCAAGGTAGATATACCAATTACGCATCCGGACTGGTGGTGACGCATAGCAGCCACTACCACCCACCTCGAACAACACTCCCAAATCAAGGGTGGCCACCAAATCAATTACAAGTAATAGAATGGTATCGAAGAAGTGTGTCCGATCAGAGGTGCTACCTCATTGGTCCGTCATTCGCTCCTGTTTTAGCCACCTTATGCCAACTCACGGGAGTTGGGTCCACGTATATACCTTAGGATCGTCGCCACCATCCTACTTTATTCTGGAACTCCACCACGTACACAGTTGTCAAAGTGGTTTTCGGTATCGATAGAGAGTATGTCCATATCCGATCCCGGTCTCTTTAACAACCAATCGTTATTATAACCCGTGGTTATAATTTAAAAAACAGTTTATACTTCAAAATAGAATATCATTTCAAATCCAAATCTTTATCAAAATAAAGATTAAATCAATTCCAAACCATTTCAATATATTTAAAATATCATATCATTTCAAAACTTCATTTCAAATCATTTCAATATATCAAAATATCATATCCTTACAAAACTTCATTTCAAATCATTTTAATATAATAAATATCATATCCTTACAAACTTCATTTCAAATCATTTTAATATAATAAATATCATATCCTTACAAAACTTCATTTCAAATCATTTTAATATAATAAAATATCCTATCAGTTCAAATCCAAATATTCAACTTTAAATACCTTTTAAATTCAAAGATATCGTTCATTTACTATCATTTCAAATCACCTTTAAATAGTTTATATTCCAATCAAAATAATTCATTTAAACCTTTTAAAAGTGTAATTATTATATTTTCAAATCAAGTATTCAATTTCCAAAGTTTCAAACCATTCTGAGTTCGTTTACTAAATCAAAAACCATAATTATTAAAATTTCAGCCTTTCGCAACATTTAGAATAAGCTGTTATAAGTTATATTTGAAAACATTTTTATTCAGCAAAGACAGCATTTAAAACTGCTGTTAAAACTCGGTTTGTAGTTAAATTATAGTTCAAAACAGAAAAGACAGCATTTCAGAAGTGCTGCGGTAACTAAGATTTCAAAACAAAGGTTTTATTTGATTTCAGCAAAGACTGCAGACCACTATAGCTTTTCCAGAGAATGCTATAATAGACCTGAGTTCAATATTAGCCTATAAGTTCAACCACAGCAACTACAGCTTTTTAGAAATGCTGTAATAGCTCTTTTTACACAATTTTAGTTCAATTCAGAAACTATAGCATTTCTGAATGCTATTAAAAGTTAATTCCAGATTTTAGTGTATTTCCAGCAAATAATATACTTTATTTTAAATCATTTAAACATTTCAAAATCATATTTTTAACATTTAAAATGTTCATTTACATATCATTTAACATATATATTTTTCACGATAAATTCCTTATAATTAAATCCAATTTTCAACAATTTACTTAATAAATTTAAGTGTAAAAGTTTCCAATTCTTCACATTTCAACAAATAAACTTAGCACTTCAAATTTAAATTTCCATGTCACAAATTTAACTAAATTTCCAATTTTATTTAATTAACTTAAACCTTTAATAAAAACCAAATTTCACATTCCAAGTCAAGTTATATTTTAAAAGATCACTTTTAAACATTCATTTATTTAACCACTTAAATCCATAGAAAAAATCAATAATACTTTAATAAATCACTTAAATTCAAATTTAATCAAATTATCATATTTACCATTTTCCAAATATAATTAAATTTTCATTTTTTATTCATATAACTTAAATATCATTTTTAACCAAAATTCCAAATTACAAACATAAGTTATATTTCAATAATCCAATTTAACCATTCATTAATTACATTTTTAACTCATAGAAAAATCATAATTTTTTTATTTTAAAACATTTCAAAATCTATTTAAATCAAATTTCATAAATTTATATTTTTAAAAATACTTAAAAATATCCAAAACACTTTATAAAATAACCACGGGCCTGTATATAGTTTTCTAACCTAGGTCAAGTGATACGGATATGTATCATTTCAATCCCCAGTTTAAAAAAAAAGAAAAATTCGGGTTCTATCATTTCAAACCCGCAATCCCAAGTTAAAATAAGTTAAATAAAAACCATTCAGGCCTATCATTTCAGCCCATAATGATATTTCCCTATTCTAAAGTCCGTTCGGGTATGTATCATTTCAACCCATAGTGATTCTAGTCTACAGGGAACTTGCAATGTGATAAATAGATATAAATGAATAGAATATAGTATATAACGGTAACGGATGATATAACAGGTGTATAAACATCATATGATCATAACATAGTCAAGTATAACATGATAATATATTTCTACAGATTCACAGGGTGTCAATTTACTAGTTATATAGGTACATATTGTCTGGTGAGAATAACTCACCTGTTAAAGCTGGAGATTAGTGATCAAAACACACAGAATAGATTCCAGAAAGCACAACAAGCACGATATAGCATGACTTTTGATTTGAATGAATGGAGAGCCTTGATATTTATCTTGTAAACAATAACCAAACAAGACAATATACACATAAATATTCAACGCAAACAATGTTGAAACAATGATGATAAGAAGCAACAACGGAATTGATTACTTGACTGTGCTTTAACCATTCAAAAGCTCGAACAAGGGGTTCATTTTCTCAGCCATGATGATGATGAGTGTGGGAGAGACAAGGTTAACTTCCTCGAATACATAAGACAAAACAATACAAACAATATAAGTTTTCAAATGCACAATACGATAGAATAATATAGAATCAACTGCACGAATCAAAGTAGAATTGCTTTGCACTTGCTTCCAACAACCTTCAGGTTTAGCCATATGGTGTACTATAGGTCTAAGGCAAGATTTGGATCAGGTTTTGGTTGCCTAAGGGTCGGCCAAACATGTTTAGAGGATAGCAAAAGGTGAGTATGCATGAAACAACACAACAAGGCAAAACAATGTCACTTTAACATTGATTCAAGGCAATTCAAGGCTCGGCCAAGGCTCATGGGGCACGGACAGAGGAGTGGGGTCCAAGGTGATGATGTGGCAGGGGGTCCAGGTGGTGCTGGAGGTGGTGGAGGTGGTGTTGGTGGCGGCCATGGGTGGTGGAAGGTGATGGTACCAAAACTTGGTCAGCTTGAGTGCATAGGTGATGGCTAGTGCTAGTTTAGATGGATTTTTGTGATGATCTTCATCATGGCTTGGCTTGGCCTGAGGAGGAGAGGTGTTAGGCTGTGTGATGGTCAGAGAAAAGTGGTGGTGGTGGTCAGCCACAACTTGGAGGAAGGGGAATACAGCTATGAAGGCGGAGAGCATGTGCAAATTCAAGTAGAAAATCATAAAAAGACAAGAAGAAGATAGAATTTTTTTACCTAAGCTTCACAAGGAGAATAGCCATGATTTTTTTGTGAGAGGAGGAGAAATGAATTTCATGAAAGTGATAAAAAAATTCAGCTGAAATGAGTAGATTACACGCCCAAAAAAATTAAGAGAAGAGTTGGGAAAATGAAAGGTCGGGAGATGGAAAGCCTTAGGAGTTTCAAGAGTTTAAAACTTTTCAAATTTCCTCTATTTCTTTTTAATAAGTTTAAATATTTGAAAATACATATAATTTCAGTTAAAATTCAAAAATGTAACAAATAAAAAATATATAAATAAATAAATATTAATTATAAATAATTAAATCAAGAAAATAGCAAAAATTGTCAACTAGGCTAGAAAAATTGTAAATAAATGGTATAAACTTTAGAAAATTCATATGAGCTTGTTATATATTTTTAAACATAAATAATAACATAAAATAAAAATACATTCACAAAATAAATATATAAAATTTAATTTAAATATAATTTTAATGAAGAAAATAGCAGAAAATAAGAAAACAGCCTTTAAAATAGGAAATCAACACAGTAAACATTGGAAAAATTCTATTATCAATTTAAAAATATTTAAAAGTCAAAATATACATAATATAACATATTAAACATATTAAAATAAAATATTACAAAGAAAATATAATTTATACAATTTAAAATAACAAAATTGCAAAATAAACAATTTATACTCAAAATTGAAATGTACATATCTTTTGCAGTTTAACTCCGTTTTCAACAAAACAAAAAGCAGTGTTCAAGTTATTTCATCTATTTTCATAATAAAAGATAAAATTTAAGATTTTAAATAATTTGAATTTGAAGTTTAAAAGTCAAAGTTTGAACAGTTTGACCATAAATTCACTTTACAGTAAAATATTCAAATTATACTAGTTTGAACTATAAATCACTTAATAATCAACATTTATATTTAAAAATGAAATGTTTGAAATAAAATAAGTCTAAAATAATTTAAAATAAAATAAAGTCAAATTTAAATAATATACAAAAATCTAGGATTGTTACACTCTCCCCCACTCAAAACTTTTCGTCCCCGAAAAGAAATGAGGTACGGGAAAGCATAGAAAAAGATAGAGTGAAATAGATTTTAGACAAGATGACAATTAGATTAAATTATACCTGATGACAATTTCTATAGGTAAGTTTAACCAGGTGGAGGTGATCCTCCCAAGATTCTCCAAAATGAGGAACACAAGCACGAAAAATCCTCTAGAATCTGATTCACTCTTTCCGCTTGACCGCCGGTGTGACGACCGCCCATAACCCCTGCACTGAACCTAGAGAAAGTGCGCTATAAAGTGTGCCAGGCAGCCATGGATGATTGTTAAGGTAAATTAAAACAACAGAATCTGTAACAACCCTAGATTTTGGCCTATATTTTAAATTTTGACATTATTTTATTTTAAATTATTTTAAACTTGTTCTATTTCAAACATTTCATTTTAAATATAAATGTTGACTATTAAGTGATTTATAGTTCAAACTAGTATAAATTGGATATTTCACTGAAAAGTGAATTTCTATTGAAACTGGTCAAACTTTGACTTTTGAACTTTAAATTTAAATATTTAAAATTCTTAAATTTTATCTTTTATTATAAAAATAGATTTAATTCCATGGATACAGCTTTTCGTTTCGTTGGAAACGGAGTTAAATTGTGAAAGTTATGTATATTTCAATATTGTGTGTAAACTGATGTATTTAGCAATATTGTCTATTTTAAATTATATTTTATTTGTCATATTTTGTTCTAATATGTGTTAGTATTTTATTTTATGTATAATTTTGTCTTTTAAATAATTTAAAGTGATTATATAATTTTTCCAAAGCGTATTGAATTTATTTTCTATTTTTAAAGGCTAGTTTCTATTTTTCTACTATTTTCTTCAATTAAATTATATTTAATTAAAATTTATTTATTCATTTTGTGAATGCATTTTTATTTTATTTTATTATCTTTGTTTATAAATGTTTTACAAGTCCATAAACTTTTTCCAAAGTTCATTGCATTTATTTTTCATATTTTCAAGACTAGTTGCAATTTTTGCTGTTTTACTTAATTAAATTTTATATAATTAATAATTAATTTATTTTTGTTTATTTACTAAATTTTCGTATTTTATCTGAGTTTATATATATATTTCAGTTATATAAAACTTAAAAAGAAATTAGAGGAAATAGGAAAAGTTTTAAACTATTGAAATTCCTATGGCTTTTCACCTCCCGACCTTTCACTTTCTCAACTCCTCTCTTCAATGTTTTTGACCATGCATACCCTATTCTTTTCAGCGGACTTCTTTTCATTTTTTTCACGCAAACACTTCTCTTTCTCCTCCAAAAAAATCACGGCCATGGCTTCAAAATTTTGGGTAAAAATTCATTCTTTCTTCCTTGTTTTCTATGTTTTTTCTATTGAAACTGCATATGCTCTCTACCTTCATAGTTTGGTTCCTCCTCCTCCAGGCTTTGGCCGACCACCACGACCCCCTTCCTCTGACCATCACCCATCCTAGCAACCCTCCTCCTCAGGCCTAACCAATCCAAGTCCAAGATCTACACAAAATCCACCAAAAACCATCACAAACTATCACTTATGACCTAGAATTGTCATCTCCTCCTTCTACCACCTTTTGCCACCACTACCTCCACCACCACCACCTCTGACCTGACCTTCCACCACCTCTGGCCCACACTCCAGCCACCACCTGACCACCACATACCATGGCCAAGCCACATCAGCAAGGGGCCGAACCCTATGGTGCAACAAAAGCCACACTTTGCCTTGAAACCCTTTGGTATTCCATTGCCTTCAACACCTTGTAACTTCCACTCACCTTCATCACCTTGTAGCCGCACCTTTTCCAGACCATACCTGATCCAAACCATGCCTTTAGCCATGCCATTTCAGATCTGGAGCTGAAGCATAGGTGGTAGGAAGCAAGTGCAAACACTTTGACTTTGTTTATGCATCCATTTCTAGCATTGTTTATTGAATTTTTGGGTTGAAATCTTATGTTGTTTGTAATTGTTTGGTTTGAATGTGACAAGGCAATTAGCTTTGGCTCTCCCACACTCAAATAATTATCGTGCTCTCGTGCCTCTGGAAATCTTTGTTGTGCATTTGTGGTTGTCATCTCCAGCTTGAACAAGTGAGTTATTCTCACCAGACAATATGTACCTATATAACTAGTAAATTGACACCTTGTGAATCTGTAGAAATATATTATCATGTTATATATGCCTATATTATTATCATATGATGTTCACACCTGTTATTACACCTGTTATATCACATGTTACTGTTATTTAATGTTATTATGTTATTTATATCAGTTATCACCATTGCAAGTACCCTATAGACTAGAATCACTATGGGTTGAAATGATACATACCCGAACGGACTTTAGAATAGGGAAAAATCGTTATGGGCTGAAATGATAGGCCTGAATGGTTTTTATTTAATTTATTTTAACTTGGGATTGCGGGTTTGAAATGATAGAACCCAGATTTTTCTTTTTAAACTACGGATTGAAATGATACATATCCGTATCACCTGACCTAGGCTAGAAAACTATATACAGGCCCGTGGTTATTTTATAAGGTGTTTTGGATATTTTTAAGTATTTTAAAAAATATAAATTTATGAAATTTGATTTAAACATATTTTGAAATATTTTGAATTAAAGAAATTATGATTTTTCTATGTGTTAAAAATGTAATAAATGAATGGTTTAACTGGATTTTTGAAATATAACTCAAGTTTGGAAATTTGGAAATTTTGGTTAAAAAATGATATTTAAGTTATATAAATAAAATGGAAATTTAATTATATTTGGAAAATGGTAATTATGATAATTTGATTTAATTTGAATTTAAATGATTTATTAAAGTATTATTGATTTTTCTATGAATTTAAGTGGTTAAATAAATGAATGTTTAAAAGTGATCTTTTAAAATATAACTTGACTTGGAAATGTGAAATTTAGTTTTAATTAAAGGTTTAAGTTAATTAAATAAAATTTGAAATTTAGTTAAATTTGTGAAAAGGTAATTAAACTCTGAATTTGATTTGACAGCATTTTTGAAATGTATGTAAAAGATATTACAGCATTTTGCAAATGCTGTAGTTGTTTAAATGAACTAAAAAAGTTAATTTGAAATAAAGGCTATTATAGCACTTTGTAAGTGCGGTAGTGGTTAAACTTAACATTTAAGTTTATTTTAAATTTAATGGAAATATATTACAGCATTTAAGTGCTGTCGTTTTGTTAAATGAACTATTTTAAACTATAACTTTACGTAGCATTTGTAAGTGCTACGGAAACTGTATTTTTGTTGTTTTAATAAATTTTAATGAAAAATAATCTTTGGAAAATGATAAATTTTGGAAATTAAATGTTAAATTTCTAAAGATAATGAAGAGATATTTAAGTGGAAGAATTTGATTTCTAATGTGAGTTTAAAATGGTATTTAAATTTAATAAAATGAATGGATTTAAATGGTATTTAAATGAATAAAAATGAATGGTGTTTTGAATAATATTTTGATATTGTGAAATGAGTTTGAAATGATACTTGATTTCTGACTTATTTAATTTATTTGATAAATGAATATTTGAAGTATATATTAATTGAGTTTATTTAAATGATATTGGATTTATGAAATGTGGGAGATTTAAAGTTTTGAAATATACTAAAGATTGAATATTGTATTTTGTGGATTTAATCTATATTGGGAATTGATAAGATTTGAAACGGTTTGTTGGTAAGCTGTAATTGAATTGAAATTTGATGGTTTGAATTTAATAAGTTTGTAAATGTATAGAATTAAAAGATGATTTTAAATATATGATTTCGAAATGCTGTGATTTTCAAAGTATAATGATTTCAAATGTTTTGTTTCAAAAGAGTTATAACTTTGAAAGTATAGACTATTTGAAAGGTGAATATATGTTTGAAATGGAAATGATGTTGTTTTGAAATGAATATAGTTTTGAAATAAAATGATTTTGGTTTCGAAGTATAACTATCAAAGGTATGATATTTTGATATATAAAAATGATTTGAAATAAAGTTTGAAAAGATATAATATTTTGATGTATTAAAATGATTTGAAAAGAAGTTTTAAAGGATACGATATTTTAGAATATTGAAATGATTTGGAAATGATAAATCTTTATTTTGATAAAGACATGATTTTGAAATGATATCTTATTTTGAAGTAAAGTATTGTTTTTAAAAGTTATAACCACGGGTTATAATAACGATTGGTTGGCAAAGAGACCGGGATCGGATATGGACATACTCTCTGTCGATACCGAAAACCACTTTGACAACCGTGTACGCGGTGGAGATTCCAGAATGAAGTAGGATGGTGGCGACGTTCTTAAGGTATGTTACGTGGACCCAACTCCCGTGAGTTGGCATAAGGTGGCTAAAACAGGAGCGATTGACGGACCAATGAGGTAGCACCTCTGATCGAACACACTTCTTCGATACCATTCTATTACTTGTGATTGATTTGGTGGCCACCCTTGATTGGGAGTGTTGTTCGAGGTGGGCGGTAGTGGCTGCTATGCGTCACCACTAGTCCGGATGCGTAATTGGTATATCTACCCTGGCATTGCCTAGTTGTGACGTGTCATGTAACGACCCGTATTTTTACGGATCGACAAGTTCGTCAAAATCTGGAATTTTTGCATTTTTAAGTCATTTCAGATTTTTGGGGAAATTTGTCTAAGTCCTAGGTCGTGGACGACCTAAGAGCTAAGTCGTGACCGAGTTAAGGACTTCGGCGAGTTAGTGTTAGGTCGTGGGTTAGTTGGAGCGACCTATAGAATTGTGCAACCTAGGATTTAGTTAAGTAATTAGGTCGGCAGGGCGAGTTAACGACCTAAAGACTGACCGACTTAAGAGGTCTAGACGACCTAAGGAATGTGGTGAGCGACCTAAGTGAAGTATTGGATAGTTAAGTCGTCTAGACGACTTAGTAGATAGGTCGTATCCCAGTTTGTTCGCGACTTATGTTAGGTCGCGTAGATGTTTAAGGGTTTAGGTCGTAGACGACCTAAGAGATAGGAGACTTAAGAGTTTCTGGCGAGTTAAGGTTTCGAGCGACCTATAGGATGTACTTAGTATAGTTAGGTCGGCAACGACCTAGAGGAGTTGGGATAGCAGGTTAGCGACTTAGTAGTTAAGTCGTTGGACGACCTAAGGGGTTAGTATCTTGTTGTATTGGCTAAGTCTTAGGTCGCGTATTGGCTTAAGTGTTAGGTCGCGAGATTGTTAAGTCGCGCATAGGCTAAGTCGTTAGGTCGAAGACTGTTAGGTCGCGTGGGTTGCTGAGTTGTTAGGTCGCAAGGTTTTATAAGTCGTAGGTCGTAGAGAGGCAGTCTGTGTTAGGTCGCTGGGTTTCGTCTAAGTGTTAAGTCGTGCATAGTTAAGTCGCGCAGTGTTAAGTCGAATGGTGCTAAGTTGTTAAGTCGTCCAGGCGACTTAGGAGTGAAGCGCGCATAAGTTAGGTCGGAGGCTCTGTTAAGTCGTAGGGGTTTTTAGGTCGTAGGTCGGCATAGTGTTAAGTCGGCAGCGACTTAAGGAGATAGCCGAGTTACGACTTAAGGGCAGTTTTCAGCTATAAATAGGAGAGCTTCTCTTCATTTTTGGGATCCGGATTTTGAAGCGACGAAGTGCTGCCATTTTGAGAGCTCGACTTCTACACTTCTTCACTTCTTTTCTCCACTCTAATCAAGTGCTTCCATCCATCCAAATCGAAGATCAAGATTGAAGATTCAAGAGCTTAGATTGAAGATCTTCATCTTTTCAAGAGAGATTTCTTCATTTGAAGCGGATTTGTGATAGATCAAGCTTGATCCTTCGCTGTCCAGATCTGAAATGTGTTGATTTGAGGTTGTTTAGGTGATTTGGTGAGTGGTGATTATCTCTCACACGGATCCAAAGGAGTATATTGGATTGTTGGCTTGATTTGGTGTTAAAATAGTGATTTCCATGCATTTTCGTCATCCTATGTATAGATCCATGTAGATCCATTGTTCAAGATGATGTTGCATCCATTTTATCATATGTTAACCTATGCAAGTTCATTCATCAAGTTTGTAGAGACATAATCCATGTTTTCATGCTTATTGGACTTTCAACTCTTTAATTACGAAAATGCCATTATTGTTATAATTGTCTACTTAGATCATTTTTGAATGCTTGATTGTTTGGATTGATGTTTGATTTGATTGATTGTTATGAACTAGATGATTGATGATTAGATTTAGATCGAAGATGATTCAAAAGCTAAGGGAAAGGCTCTTGAATTGGGAAAGCTGCTCGTGGCATATGTAGCGGGATGATGAAGCTCTTATGCATAGATTTGATGATGTGATGATGAGATGAGGCTTTGCAAGGATGTAATGAAGCAAGGCAATCATGTGATGAAGACTTGGTCTAATCCAGACGGGATCATTCCAAGCATGTTGATAACTCGGTGATATGATTCGAGTTGAAGATAATGAATGGATATGAGAATAGTCGTCGAGGAGGATGACTAGGAGGCTTGGATAGCATCGTTGTTGAAGGTTCTAGCATGCTCTAAGCAAGGGTACGTTTGGGCAGATTCGATAGTCCCAACGGCCAACTGTTGATGGTCGAGTACTCTGGGCAGATTCGATAGTCCTAGGCACGGGCTGCGACGACGTGCGGGAGTTATGTCTAGAACCGGGGTTTTCATTAGCCCTTGACGGACGGCTGAAAGAATGTGCCGGTCATTCAATTAACGGTGATATCGAAGCAATGATAACAGTGATAGCCAGAGTCATGGATGTTTGGTTGTATCGTCATTCGGACTCAAGAGCGGTATTTTCTGGGTGCTTATCTGATTTAGGCCTTGGTGCTTGGAAAACATCGCCCTTGACTCGGGTGATAGTAGTTTTACTTTAAATTGTATGCTCTGCTATGTTTGCTTCTGCTTAGTGTGTGTCTGAGGGCTATCACTGTTGAAAGAGGTTGGAGTGGGAGGGTTGTATTCCTATTCCTTTTTCCTTTATGCTCTTTTGGTATGTTGTTAGTTAATTTACTGCTCACTAAGACTGTTGTCTGACTCAAGGCTTTATGTTTTTAATTCTTATTGCCTTGGGCTGTTCGTCCATTTTGGGACGGGCAGACTAGGTAGCAGGTGACAGGTGCTGTTCTCTTCTCACGATGCTGATATCGAAGACGAGCTGGAGGATTGCATATTATCTTCTTATTATATGTACTGGATATTCCGCTGTTTTGTATTCTCTGAGAGATATGTAGTGAGGCTGGATGTATTGACTATGTGGATGCTTGTATTCAACTATTATGGAGTTTTATATGATGTCATTTTGTTCTGTAAAGCTTCACTATACATATGTTCTATTGTATTTTGTCCATGCGCTGTGAGTAATACGATAGATTCTTTCATTTTAAATCTTACCTTGACAATCGTCCATGGTCGCCTGGCACACTTTACAGCGCACTTTCCCTAGATTCGGTGCAGGGGTCATGGGCGGTCGTCACATTTGGTATCAGAGCATTGGTTAATCGATTTTACCCAACGCTCGCTGTCGTAACTACGTATGAGAGACGTAATTGTAATTTGATGGATGATTACTATATATAATATAGTAGTTTAGCAGTAAGTTAGTCCTTTATGCAGTTGTTTCTCTAGATGTTCTAATCATTCCTTTTTATAGATATTGAGAATGAGTCGAAGAGGGAGACCAGCTGCTAGGGAAGGTCGTGCTACTGAAGAGACTGCTGATTATGCAGCCATGTTCGAAGCTATGATGACTTCGATCATGAGAAGGATACCAGTTCCGGGGGCGGCAGTTGATGTTGGAGTTCAAGTCCAAACTCCGAAACCAGTGGATTTTGCTAAGCTGTGCAAGGATTATACTGCTCTTGGAGGGAAGGTTTTCTTGGGAACAGAATCTACCATTGAAGTCCAGAGGTGGATAGATGCTTGTAGAAGGATCTTTGGTGATTTGGGAATTGATGATGCAACTAAGAGGAAGTTGGCATCGAGGCAGCTTCAAGGGAGAGCTTCTGATTGGTGGAACTCTATTACCATCACTACTGCGGAGGAAGAGATTACTTGGGAGCAATTCCAAGCTAGATTTGAAGCTAAGTTCATTTCTACAGCTCAGAAGTCTGTTCTGTTCAAGAAGTTTGTAGAGCTCAGGCAGGGTGGAAGATCTGTTCTTGAGTATGTTTCTGAGTTCGAAGCTTTGTCCAAGTATGCTCGGTCATATATTGAATCTGCTTATCAGAAGAATGAGAAGTTTGTGACCGGCTTGGATAGTTATCTTGGGAGACAGTTGGTGGATCATTTGGACGATTCATTTGAGAAGCTTGTGGAGAAAGCTCTTAGGCATGAGAGTCTGTTTCCTAAGGAAGGACCTGTTGTTGCTGTTACCAAGGGAGAATCTAAACCACAGCAGGGTGGAAACCAGAAGAGGAAGCAGCAGCAGCAGAAAGGTAAGGATGGCCAGAAGAAGCCGAAAGGCGAGGTGACTTGCTACAATTGTCAACAGAAGGGCCATTTCTCTAAGGATTGTAAGAATCCGAAGGCGCCGATGAAGTGTCACAACTGTGACAAGCCGGGGCATTTCAGGAAGAATTGTCCAGAACCGAGGAAGGACAGGCAGATTGTGCAAGCCTATGCTTTGGGAGCTGTTCCGTCGTCTTCGAAAGCTCCTACTGCCGAAGAGAAGGGAAAGAGTGTGGTTGTTCAAGGTACTCTTTTCCTATGTGGTATTCCAGTTAGAGTTTTGTTTGATACTGGAGCATCGCATTCGTTTGTTTGTAATGAACTAGTAGGCCGGTTAGGTTTGAAGCCGGATATTGTTGATAGGCCATTGGTAGTGACTAATCCAGTTGGGGGTTCGTCTTGTTTGTGTATGTTATGCCGTGGTCTAGTTGTGTCGAGTCATGGTTGCTCTTTTGTTTGTGATTGCTTTGTTCTGAACTTTGCGGGGTTCGGAATTATCTTGGGTATGGACTGGCTTAGGAGGTATGCGGCTAAGGTTGATTGCGAAAGGTTGGAAGTGACAGTCGAGAATGTGGAGGGGCGAAAGATTGTGATACGATGTAAGCATGAAGAAGGCGTCTTCATGAGCTTCATGTATTCGCTAGTTGTTCCACGGGATGGACTGTCATCAGTGCCGATCGCTAATGGATTCGAGGATGTCTTTGACGAAGTCAAAGGGTTGCCGCCGCATAGAGAGATCGAGTTTCGTATAGATCTAGTTGAAGGAGCCAGACCTGTTGTGATGCCTCTTAGGCGGATGGCGCCTAGGGAACAGCAGGAGTTGAGGGTGCAAGTTGACGACCTTTTACAGAAAGGATTCATTCGGCGTAGTGTGTCCGAGTGGGGTGCACCAGTTGTGTTCGCAACCAAGGCAGATGGATCATTGAGATTGTGTGTCGATTATCGTGAGCTGAACAAGGTGACTAAGAAGAACAAGTATCCATTGCCAAGGATAGACGACTTGTTTGATCAGCTTCACGAAGCTAAGGTGTTTTCTCAAATGGATTTGGCAACGGGATTTCACCAGTTGAGAGTGGCTAAGGATAGTGTGCCGAAGACTGCTTTTAGGACACCATCCGGTTTCTTTGAGTGGCTGGTAATGCCGTTTGGATTGACTAACGCGCCAGCATATTTTGTGGATCTTATGAATAGAGTGTTCAGAGATCAGTTGAACAAGTTCGTACTTGTGTTCGTGGATGATATTCTGATTTATTCCAGAACGGAAGAAGAGCACAAGACGCACTTGCGTATTGTTTTGGAAATCTTGCGGAAACATCAGCTGAAGGCTAAGTTTTCGAAGTGCCACTTCTGGAAGAGTGAAGTGAGGTTCTTAGGCCATGTGATTTCTGGAAATGGAATAGCGGTTGATCCCGCTAAGGTGGCAGCAATCCAGGATTGGGTTAGACCTAAGAATGCGTCAGATGTGAGGAGTTTTCTTGGATTAGCAGGATATTATCGACGGTTTATCAAAGACTTCTCCAAGGTAGCTGCACCATTAACAGGATTGACGAAGAAGAACAAAGTGTTCAGTTGGGATGCTAAGTGTGAGCAAGCTTTCGGAATCCTGAAAGAGAGACTGACGAGTGCTCCTGTTTTGACTATTCCAAGTGGGAATGATGAGATGGTGGTTTACACCGATGCATGTGGTACTGGACTTGGAGCAGTGCTGATGCAGAAGGATAAAGTTGTTGCGTATGCCAGTCGACAACTGAAGCCGCATGAAAGGAATTACCCAACTCATGATTTGGAATTGGCGGCGATTGTATTTGCTCTGAAGATGTGGAGACATTATCTGTTGGGAGTTCGATTCGAGTTGTTTACGGATCATAAGTCGTTGAAGTATCTTTTCTCCCAGAAGGATTTGAATCTTCGGCAGCAACGTTGGCTAGAGTTTTTGGCATCGTATGACTTTGGTATAGCTTATACTCCGGGAAAAGGTAACGCAGTGGCTGATGCGTTAAGTCGGAGACATGCAGGATTGGGAGCCATGTTTTCAGAATGGAAGAGTCTCGAGTATTTAGCTGGGTTTGACTTCAGGCCTAGATGCGAATTGGAACCTGAGATGTTGGCAAACTTATCAATAAGACCCACTCTTGTGGAAAGGATTGGTGAGAGCCAAAAGCGAGATGGTAAGCTTGTCAAGATTATCCGTGAATTGGAATCTGGATTGGATCCAGAAAAGGATAAAGGATTCGAGGTCGATCGAGAGGGTTGGCTTCGGAAGCAAGGACGACTAGTTGTTCCCGATATAGATGAATTGAGGAGTGTGGTTCTGAAGGAAGGTCATCACTCGAAGTTGACAATTCATCCAGGTGGAAATAAGATGTATCGGGATATGAAGAGAACCTACTACTGGGAAGGCATGAAGAAGGATGTTGGAGATTTCATTTCCAAGTGTATGAATTGCCAGTTGGTAAAAGCCGAACAGAAGAAGCCAAGCGGATTGCTTCAGCCATTAGAAGTTCCTACATGGAAGTGGGAACAAGTTTCGATGGATTTTATTGATGGATTGCCTAGAACCAGAACGGGAAATGAAGGGATTTGGGTCATTGTAGATCGTCTGACTAAGAGTGCACGATTCATTCCTGTTCGATCGACTAGGACTGCATCAAAGTTGGCTGAGTTGTATGTTAAGTGGATAGTTCGATTCCATGGTGTTCCGAAGAGTATAGTGAGCGATCGAGATCCATTGTTCACTAGTGGATTTTGGAAGAGCTTCCAGGAAGTGTTGGGAACCGAGTTGTGTTTGAGTACAGCTTATCACCCTCAAACAGATGGTCAGACTGAGAGAGTCAACCGAGTTTTGGAAGATCTCCTCAGAGCTTGTGTTTTGGATTTCGGAGGATCATGGGAAGATCACCTTCATTTGGTGGAGTTTGCCTACAACAATAGTTACCAGTCAAGCATTGGTATGGCACCGTATGAGGCATTGTATGGAAGACCGTGTAACTCTCCAACATGTTGGTTGGAAACTGGAGAAAAGCTGATGCTTGGGCCAGAGATGATTCGTCAGACTTCAGATTGCATAGAGATCATTCGGCAACGAATGAAGGCAGCCCAAGATCGTCAGAAGAGTTATGCTGATAAACGTCGTAAGGATTTGGAGTTCGACGTAGGTGAAATGGTTTTTGTGAAGATTTCTCCACTGAAGAATGTTATTAGATTCGGGAAGAAAGGAAAATTGACTCCGAGATTTGTTGGACCATTCCCGATCATCGAGCGAATTGGAAAGCTCGCTTATAGATTGGAGTTACCGGAGAAGATGTCGGGAGTGCACAATGTTTTTCACGTATCGTATCTACGGAAGTATGTGCATGACTCGAATGCAGTGGTTTCTGCTGATAGCTATGAAGATTTTGAAGTTGATCCAGTTGATAGAAGACCTCGTAAGCCACTTCGTGTTGTGGAAACCGACACGAAACAGCTTAGGAGGAAGGTAGTTAAGTTGCTCAAGATACAATGGAGTGATGATGATAACGACTGTACGTGGGAGGTGGAAGAGAGGATGAAAGCAGCTCATCCTGAACTCTTCAAGGTATGGCCCTAAGGTGTCGTGTCATCTCACGATATTGTAACTTGTTCTAATTTTAGAATTCTGTACGCTAAGTTAGAATTGGATGCATGGTTTGTTGATTGCTATGGATGGTAGGCGTACAGAATAGTTTTGATTGCTTGGAATTTCGGGGGCGAAATTCCTAAGGGGGAGAGAATGTAACGACCCGTATTTTTACGGATCGACAAGTTCGTCAAAATCTGGAATTTTTGCATTTTTAAGTCATTTCAGATTTTTGGGGAAATTTGTCTAAGTCCTAGGTCGTGGACGACCTAAGAGCTAAGTCGTGACCGAGTTAAGGACTTCGGCGAGTTAGTGTTAGGTCGTGGGTTAGTTGGAGCGACCTATAGAATTGTGCAACCTAGGATTTAGTTAAGTAATTAGGTCGGCAGGGCGAGTTAACGACCTAAAGACTGACCGACTTAAGAGGTCTAGACGACCTAAGGAATGTGGTGAGCGACCTAAGTGAAGTATTGGATAGTTAAGTCGTCTAGACGACTTAGTAGATAGGTCGTATCCCAGTTTGTTCGCGACTTATGTTAGGTCGCGTAGATGTTTAAGGGTTTAGGTCGTAGACGACCTAAGAGATAGGAGACTTAAGAGTTTCTGGCGAGTTAAGGTTTCGAGCGACCTATAGGATGTACTTAGTATAGTTAGGTCGGCAACGACCTAGAGGAGTTGGGATAGCAGGTTAGCGACTTAGTAGTTAAGTCGTTGGACGACCTAAGGGGTTAGTATCTTGTTGTATTGGCTAAGTCTTAGGTCGCGTATTGGCTTAAGTGTTAGGTCGCGAGATTGTTAAGTCGCGCATAGGCTAAGTCGTTAGGTCGAAGACTGTTAGGTCGCGTGGGTTGCTGAGTTGTTAGGTCGCAAGGTTTTATAAGTCGTAGGTCGTAGAGAGGCAGTCTGTGTTAGGTCGCTGGGTTTCGTCTAAGTGTTAAGTCGTGCATAGTTAAGTCGCGCAGTGTTAAGTCGAATGGTGCTAAGTTGTTAAGTCGTCCAGGCGACTTAGGAGTGAAGCGCGCATAAGTTAGGTCGGAGGCTCTGTTAAGTCGTAGGGGTTTTTAGGTCGTAGGTCGGCATAGTGTTAAGTCGGCAGCGACTTAAGGAGATAGCCGAGTTACGACTTAAGGGCAGTTTTCAGCTATAAATAGGAGAGCTTCTCTTCATTTTTGGGATCCGGATTTTGAAGCGACGAAGTGCTGCCATTTTGAGAGCTCGACTTCTACACTTCTTCACTTCTTTTCTCCACTCTAATCAAGTGCTTCCATCCATCCAAATCGAAGATCAAGATTGAAGATTCAAGAGCTTAGATTGAAGATCTTCATCTTTTCAAGAGAGATTTCTTCATTTGAAGCGGATTTGTGATAGATCAAGCTTGATCCTTCGCTGTCCAGATCTGAAATGTGTTGATTTGAGGTTGTTTAGGTGATTTGGTGAGTGGTGATTATCTCTCACACGGATCCAAAGGAGTATATTGGATTGTTGGCTTGATTTGGTGTTAAAATAGTGATTTCCATGCATTTTCGTCATCCTATGTATAGATCCATGTAGATCCATTGTTCAAGATGATGTTGCATCCATTTTATCATATGTTAACCTATGCAAGTTCATTCATCAAGTTTGTAGAGACATAATCCATGTTTTCATGCTTATTGGACTTTCAACTCTTTAATTACGAAAATGCCATTATTGTTATAATTGTCTACTTAGATCATTTTTGAATGCTTGATTGTTTGGATTGATGTTTGATTTGATTGATTGTTATGAACTAGATGATTGATGATTAGATTTAGATCGAAGATGATTCAAAAGCTAAGGGAAAGGCTCTTGAATTGGGAAAGCTGCTCGTGGCATATGTAGCGGGATGATGAAGCTCTTATGCATAGATTTGATGATGTGATGATGAGATGAGGCTTTGCAAGGATGTAATGAAGCAAGGCAATCATGTGATGAAGACTTGGTCTAATCCAGACGGGATCATTCCAAGCATGTTGATAACTCGGTGATATGATTCGAGTTGAAGATAATGAATGGATATGAGAATAGTCGTCGAGGAGGATGACTAGGAGGCTTGGATAGCATCGTTGTTGAAGGTTCTAGCATGCTCTAAGCAAGGGTACGTTTGGGCAGATTCGATAGTCCCAACGGCCAACTGTTGATGGTCGAGTACTCTGGGCAGATTCGATAGTCCTAGGCACGGGCTGCGACGACGTGCGGGAGTTATGTCTAGAACCGGGGTTTTCATTAGCCCTTGACGGACGGCTGAAAGAATGTGCCGGTCATTCAATTAACGGTGATATCGAAGCAATGATAACAGTGATAGCCAGAGTCATGGATGTTTGGTTGTATCGTCATTCGGACTCAAGAGCGGTATTTTCTGGGTGCTTATCTGATTTAGGCCTTGGTGCTTGGAAAACATCGCCCTTGACTCGGGTGATAGTAGTTTTACTTTAAATTGTATGCTCTGCTATGTTTGCTTCTGCTTAGTGTGTGTCTGAGGGCTATCACTGTTGAATGAGGTTGGAGTGGGAGGGTTGTATTCCTATTCCTTTTTCCTTTATGCTCTTTTGGTATGTTGTTAGTTAATTTACTGCTCACTAAGACTGTTGTCTGACTCAAGGCTTTATGTTTTTAATTCTTATTGCCTTGGGCTGTTCGTCCATTTTGGGACGGGCAGACTAGGTAGCAGGTGACAGGTGCTGTTCTCTTCTCACGATGCTGATATCGAAGACGAGCTGGAGGATTGCATATTATCTTCTTATTATATGTACTGGATATTCCGCTGTTTTGTATTCTCTGAGAGATATGTAGTGAGGCTGGATGTATTGACTATGTGGATGCTTGTATTCAACTATTATGGAGTTTTATATGATGTCATTTTGTTCTGTAAAGCTTCACTATACATATGTTCTATTGTATTTTGTCCATGCGCTGTGAGTAATACGATAGATTCTTTCATTTTAAATCTTACCTTGACAATCGTCCTTGGTCGCCTGGCACACTTTACAGCGCACTTTCCCTAGATTCGGTGCAGGGGTCATGGGCGGTCGTCACATGTCACCTACCATATCGAGCTTTACTACGATTATGATTTTAAGATCCGACCGCGTTAAGGTTCTCCATCCCCTTAGCGCTATTTTCTATATGATTATACTTTACTAATTAGACACTACTGTATATAGCGTATATTACTACATAGTAAATAGTTTAACGGATCCTTAAAGAATGGGCGATCCCAAGCATTCTTTAAGTTACTTGTATCTTTATTACAGTTCGCTTGAGTTGGTTTATATTATATAAGTATATATTGTCCTGACTCGAGTGTTTTGTGTTTTGCTTTACGCTCGGGTCAGCCTGAGTATTCACAGATTTGGATTTCCACCTTCTGGAGATTTGAATCGCTGGAGATTATTTGCTAGTCTTGTTCTATCTACTTCAGTTATGTTGCTCTGTTCAGCTTGTACTTGGTTATCTTATTTATACTTCTGTTGTACTATTTTTCTTCTATTGTATCTTATGTACTCTGATATATTTATATAGTAGCTTCATGAACTACTATTTCTTTTACTTCCGCTGCATTATTTTACTCTGTGTCTGTGATCTGTGATTATATTTATTTACTGTATATTCTGAGATTTGCCAAATTTTAATTACAACGTGGTATTTTGAGCAATTCAACTCCGGCATGAGTGTCTACCTATACACTTATAATGGATGCGAATGGTTGAAAATATCGGGTCGTTACAGTTGGTATCAGAGCTTTGGCTTTGAGGCAAAACTCAGCATATATAGTAGATTTATTTACAGAATCACTTTCATTCGAGTTTGAATCTTTTCCTCTTGATTCGAATTTCCTTTTAATTTTTGGAACGTTCCCTGCGGTTCCAAAGTTCATTCTTGTCCCTCACTATTCATCTTCTTTTGATTCTGGAGTATCCCATAACTCCGCTTCGAATGAGCTTTATAGTGAATTGGTGGTCTCGCCAATATTCTAATGACTTGTAAAAGGGGGAAAACTCCTTTACAAATTTGCATCGATTCACCAAAGATTTATATTTATCCTTGGTTTAGATGCTAATATCTTTTGTTATTCCAAACTCTATCTCTTGAGATCGGATGTAGATTTACCCCAGGAAAATCCACATTTGCTCTTATTCATTAAGTCACGGTTGACCCGGTTAAGGTTGCCCGTGATTTATCTAAGCTTATCCATCTTCATATTTTGTTAATTAATCATCTTGTCTTTGTTTCTAAACTATCTCCAACATTTTGAATTGTACTTTTAAATCTATATTTTATTATATATTGTGTTGTTTGAGTTGTTGATGTCGATTTGGGTTTCCGATTGATTCGTCTGATCAACGCTATCGATAGGATTTCTAAAACACTTTGACAGAACAAACCGATACAATATTATTTTAAAATTTGGTTAATTAAATAAATTTTAATATATAAGTAAATTTATGGAACTTAATAAATTGGTTTAAATTGATTATTTAAAATGATAATACTTGATTTATCATTTATTGTTCTACAAAGGAATTTATAAATAGTTGTTTATAAATTTATTTGGGAACTGAAATGAATTTAAAACAAGAAATTTAAAGAGTTTAATTTCCGATGGATTTCAAACCTTGTGTTTAAAATTTTTAAAAGGATATTATTTAAAGTATTTTTGAATAAATTTTTTTTTTGTCTCTAAAGGATTTTAAAGTTTAAAAATTAAGTGCTCTTCTCTTTGTCGCTGGAAAATAATTTCGGTGATGACTGCAGCATCATCGACGTTCATTTTCGAGTTTCGAAGTGAAGAAACCATTCTGTAGTCTTGCTACAGCTTTGTTTTTGGAAACTTGATTGATATAAATTTCTAAAATATGATTGATTTATAAAATATATAGATATATGATTTAAATTTGATTTGACAAATTATGTACATACATTTATCTATCTCTAAATGGTTTGAAAGGAATCGGAGATTTTATTCTTAAATTCTATCTTAAATAATAACTTCAAGTATAAAAAGAAAATCAAATTTTTTGAATAGATGATTCAAGCTTGAAATGATTGAATTAGGATGTTTATAGTGTATATTAATTTTAGAAAGTTTTATTTGTATAATTCTCAATTGCATTCCAATATAACTTACCTTAATTTTTAGAAGTTAACAATGTAATTGGATAATATACAATATAAAAAGATTTTTATAAATAAAATTTGTGTGGTTATAATAAATATTATACACTTAAATTTTAGTTATAAAAAGATTAACACAGGTAAATAGACTAAAAGGTTAATTGAATAATTTACAATACAAATGATGTTAAGGGAATTAGGAATAAATTAAAACAGTTATAATAAGTGTAAGCATATTTAACATATGTGATAAAATATTTGAGAGGGATAAATTTAATTATAATTAGGAATAAAGAAGAATTAAATTTATTGAATGTTATACACTTAATTTTAATCAAATCATGATTTTAGATATTGTTTGTTTAAGAAAATTTGATGATAAGATAATGAAATTAGAGATAGTTAAGATTTATTTAACTTGTGTAAAATTAATTATCAGTTAAGCTGAAACCATGGAAATTTCAAACCTATTATCTTATTTTGTTTTTCAAACTTATTACCTAATTTTGTTTTTCAAACTGTCTGTTAGTTTTCCTTATTTTTCCTTATCTTGCTACAGACTGGTATAGGCATCTATCTATAATCTTTTTGCTTAGAAATCTTTCTATAATTTTTATAATCTTTGGTACTCATTTTAAATCTGAGCACTGCTTTCCACCCACATACTGTCGGTCAAGCGGAAAGAGTGAATCAGATTCTAGAGGATCTTTTCGTACTTGTGTTCCTGATTCTGGAGAATCTTGGGAAGACCATCTCCACCTTGTTAAACTTACCTATAACCACAGTTATCAGGTATAATTTCAATCTTTTGTCATCTTGTCTTAATCTCATTTCAATTTTATCTTTCCTGTGTTTTCCCGTACTTCATTCCTTTTCGGGGACGAAAAGTTTTGAGTGGGGGAGAGTGTAACAACCCTAGATTTTGGCCTATATTTTAAATTTTGACATTATTTTATTTTAAATTATTTTAAACTTGTTCTATTTCAAACATTTCATTTTAAATATAAATGTTGACTATTAAGTGATTTATAGTTCAAACTAATATAAATTGGATATTTCACTGAAAAGTGAATTTCTATTGAAACTGGTCAAACTTTGACTTTTGAACTTTAAATTTAAATATTTAAAATTCTTAAATTTTATCTTTTATTATAAAAATAGATTTAATTCCATGGATACAGCTTTTCGTTTCGTTGGAAACGGAGTTAAATTGTGAAAGTTATGTATATTTCAATATTGTGTGTAAACTGATGTATTTAGCAATATTGTCTATTTTAAATTATATTTTATTTGTCATATTTTGTTCTAATATGTGTTAGTATTTTATTTTATGTATAATTTTGTATTTTAAATAATTTAAAGTGATTATATAATTTTTCCAAAGCGTATTGAATTTATTTTCTATTTTTAAAGGCTAGTTTCTATTTTTCTACTATTTTCTTCAATTAAATTATATTTAATTAAAATTTATTTATTCATTTTGTGAATGCATTTTTATTTTATGTTATTATCTTTGTTTATAAATGTTTTACAAGTCCATAAACTTTTTCCAAAGTTCATTGCATTTATTTTTCATATTTTCAAGACTAGTTGCAATTTTTGCTGTTTTACTTAATTAAATTTTATATAATTAATAATTAATTAATTTATTTTTGTTTATTTACTAAATTTTCGTATTTTATCTGAGTTTATATATATATTTCAGTTATATAAAACTTAAAAAGAAATTAGAGGAAATAGGAAAAGTTTTAAACTATTGAAATTCCTATGGCTTTTCACCTCCCGACCTTTCACTTTCTCAACTCCTCTCTTCAATGTTTTTGACCATGCATACCCTATTCTTTTCAGCGGACTTCTTTTCATTTTTTTCACGCAAACACTTCTCTTTCTCCTCCAAAAAAATCACGGCCATGGCTTCAAAATTTTGGGTAAAAATTCATTCTTTCTTCCTTGTTTTCTATGTTTTTTCTATTGAAACTGCATATGCTCTCTACCTTCATAGTTTGGTTCCTCCTCCTCCAGGCTTTGGCCGACCACCACGACCCCCTTCCTCTGACCATCACCCATCCTAGCAACCCTCCTCCTCAGGCCTAACCAATCCAAGTCCAAGATCTACACAAAATCCACCAAAAACCATCACAAACTATCACTTATGACCTAGAATTGTCATCTCCTCCTTCTACCACCTTTTGCCACCACTACCTCCACCACCACCACCTCTGACCTGACCTTCCACCACCTCTGGCCCACACTCCAGCCACCACCTGACCACCACATACCATGGCCAAGCCACATCAGCAAGGGGCCGAACCCTATGGTGCAACAAAAGCCACACTTTGCCTTGAAACCCTTTGGTATTCCATTGCCTTCAACACCTTGTAACTTCCACTCACCTTCATCACCTTGTAGCCGCACCTTTTCCAGACCATACCTGATCCAAACCATGCCTTTAGCCATGCCATTTTAGATCTGGAGCTGAAGCATAGGTGGTAGGAAGCAAGTGCAAACACTTTGACTTTGTTTATGCATCCATTTCTAGCATTGTTTATTGAATTTTTGGGTTGAAATCTTATGTTGTTTGTAATTGTTTGGTTTGAATGTGACAAGGCAATTAGCTTTGGCTCTCCCACACTCAAATAATTATCGTGCTCTCGTGCCTCTGGAAATCTTTGTTGTGCGTTTGTGGTTGTCATCTCCAGCTTGAACAAGTGAGTTATTCTCACCAGACAATATGTACCTATATAACTAGTAAATTGACACCTTGTGAATCTGTAGAAATATATTATCATGTTATATATGCCTATATTATTATCATATGATGTTCACACCTGTTATTACACCTGTTATATCACATGTTACTGTTATTTAATGTTATTATGTTATTTATATCAGTTATCACCATTGCAAGTACCCTATAGACTAGAATCACTATGGGTTGAAATGATACATACCCGAACGGACTTTAGAATAGGGAAAAATCGTTATGGGCTGAAATGATAGGCCTGAATGGTTTTTATTTAATTTATTTTAACTTGGGATTGCGGGTTTGAAATGATAGAACCCGGATTTTTTTTTTTAAACTACGGATTGAAATGATACATATCCGTATCATCTGACCTAGGCTAGAAAACTATATACAGGCCCGTGGTTATTTTATAAGGTGTTTTGGATATTTTTAAGTATTTTAAAAAAATATAAATTTATGAAATTTGATTTAAACATATTTTGAAATATTTTGAATTAAAGAAATTATGATTTTTCTATGTGTTAAAAATGTAATAAATGAATGGTTTAACTGGATTTTTGAAATATAACTCAAGTTTGGAAATTTGGAAATTTTGGTTAAAAAATGATATTTAAGTTATATAAATAAAATGGAAATTTAATTATATTTGGAAAATGGTAATTATGATAATTTGATTTAATTTGAATTTAAATGATTTATTAAAGTATTATTGATTTTTCTATGAATTTAAGTGGTTAAATAAATGAATGTTTAAAAGTGATCTTTTAAAATATAACTTGACTTGGAAATGTGAAATTTAGTTTTAATTAAAGGTTTAAGTTAATTAAATAAAATTTGAAATTTAGTTAAATTTGTGAAAAGGTAATTAAACTCTGAATTTGATTTGACGGCATTTTTGAAATGTATGTAAAAGATATTACAGCATTTTGCAAATGCTGTAGTTGTTTAAATGAACTAAAAAAGTTAATTTGAAATAAAGGCTATTATAGCACTTTGTAAGTGCGGTAGTGGTTAAACTTAACATTTAAGTTTATTTTAAATTTAATGGAAATATATTACAGCATTTAAGTGCTGTCGTTTTGTTAAATGAACTATTTTAAACTATAACTTTACGTAGCATTTGTAAGTGCTACGGAAACTGTATTTTTGTTGTTTTAATAAATTTTAATGAAAAATAATCTTTGGAAAATGATAAATTTTGGAAATTAAATGTTAAATTTCTAAAGATAATGAAGAGATATTTAAGTGGAAGAATTTGATTTCTAATGTGAGTTTAAAATGGTATTTAAATTTAATAAAATGAATGGATTTAAATGGTATTTAAATGAATAAAAATGAATGGTGTTTTGAATAATATTTTGATATTGTGAAATGAGTTTGAAATGATACTTGATTTCTGACTTATTTAATTTATTTGATAAATGAATATTTGAAGTATATATTAATTGAGTTTATTTAAATGATATTGGATTTATGAAATGTGGGAGATTTAAAGTTTTGAAATATACTAAAGATTGAATATTGTATTTTGTGGATTTAATCTATATTGGGAATTGATAAGATTTGAAACGGTTTGTTGGTAAGCTGTAATTGAATTGAAATTTGATGGTTTGAATTTAATAAGTTTGTAAATGTATAGAATTAAAAGATGATTTTAAATATATGATTTCGAAATGCTGTGATTTTCAAAGTATAATGATTTCAAATGTTTTGTTTCAAAAGAGTTATAACTTTGAAAGTATAGACTATTTGAAAGGTGAATATATGTTTGAAATGGAAATGATGTTGTTTTGAAATGAACATAGTTTTGAAATAAAATGATTTTGGTTTCGAAGTATAACTATCAAAGGTATGATATTTTGATATATAAAAATGATTTGAAATAAAGTTTGAAAAGATATAATATTTTGATGTATTAAAATGATTTGAAAAGAAGTTTTAAAGGATACGATATTTTAGAATATTGAAATGATTTGGAAATGATAAATCTTTATTTTGATAAAGACATGATTTTGAAATGATATCTTATTTTGAAGTAAAGTATTGTTTTTAAAAGTTATAACCACGGGTTATAATAACGATTGGTTGGCAAAGAGACCGGGATCGGATATGGACATACTCTCTGTCGATACCGAAAACCACTTTGACAACCGTGTACGCGGTGGAGATTCCAGAATGAAGTAGGATGGTGGCGACGTTCTTAAGGTATGTTACGTGGACCCAACTCCCGTGAGTTGGCATAAGGTGGCTAAAACAGGAGCGATTGACGGACCAATGAGGTAGCACCTCTGATCGAACACACTTCTTCGATACCATTCTATTACTTGTGATTGATTTGGTGGCCACCCTTGATTGGGAGTGTTGTTCGAGGTGGGCGGTAGTGGCTGCTATGCGTCACCACTAGTCCGGATGCGTAATTGGTATATCTACCCTGGCATTGCCTAGTTGTGCCGTGTCACCTACCATATCGAGCTTTACTACGATTATGATTTTAAGATCCGACCGCGTTAAGGTTCTCCATCCCCTTAGCGCTATTTTCTATATGATTATACTTTACTAATTAGACACTACTGTATATAGCGTATATTACTACATAGTAAATAGTTTAACGGATCCTTAAAGAATGGGCGATCCCAAGCATTCTTTAAGTTACTTGTATCTTTATTACAGTTCACTTGAGTTGGTTTATATTATATAAGTATATATTGTCCTGACTCGAGTGTTTTGTGTTTTGCTTTACGCTCGGGTCAGCCTGAGTATTCACAGATTTGGATTTCCACCTTCTGGAGATTTGAATCGCTGGAGATTATTTGCTAGTCTTGTTCTATCTACTTCAGTTATGTTGCTCTGTTCAGCTTGTACTTGGTTATCTTATTTATACTTCTGTTGTACTATTTTTCTTCTATTGTATCTTATGTACTCTGATATATTTATATAGTAGCTTCATGAACTACTATTTCTTTTACTTCCGCTGCATTATTTTACTCTGTGTCTGTGATCTGTGATTATATTTATTTACTGTATATTCTGAGATTTGCCAAATTTTAATTACAACGCGGTATTTTGAGCAATTCAACTCCGGCATGAGTGTCTACCTATACACTTATAATGGATGCGAATGGTTGAAAATATCGGGTCGTTACAGAATCTATCGTATTACTCACAGCGCATGGACAAAATACAATAGAACATATATATAGTGAAGCTTCACAGAATAGAATCTCATCAATAAAACTTCATAATAGTTGAATATAACATCTGAATAGTCAATACAACAAGCCTCACTACATATCACTCAAAGAATACAAAGCAGCGGAACATCCAGTACATATAGTAAGAAGTAATATGCAATACTCCAGCTCGTCTTCGTCGTCAGCATCGTGGGAAGCAAGAGCAGCACCTGTCACCTGCTACCTAGTCTGCCCGTCCCAAAATGGACGAACAGCCCAAGGCAATAAGAGTTAAAACATAAAGCCTTGAGTCAGACAACAGTCTTAGTGAGCAGAAAATTAACTAACAACATACCAAAAGAGCATAAAGGAAAAGGAATAGGAATACAACCCTCCCACTCCAACCTCTTTCTACAGTGATAGCCCACAGAAACACACTAAGCAGAAGCAAACATAGCAGAGCATACAATTTAAAGTAAAGCAATTATCACTCGAGTCAAGGGCGATGTTTTCCAAGTACAAAGCCCCAAGGCCTAAACCAAGATCAGATAAGCACCCAGAAAATACCGCTCTTAAGACCGAATGACGATACAACCAAACATCCATGACTCTGGCTATCACTGTTATCATTGCTTCGATATCATCGTTAATTGAATGACCGGCACATTCTTTCAACCGTCCGTCCAGGGCTAATGGAAACCCCGGTTCTAGACATAACTCTGCACGTCATTGTGACCCGTGCCTAGGACTATCGAATCTGCCCAGAGTACTTGACTACCAATCCGTAGCCTTCAGGGACTATCGAATCTGCCCAACGTACTCTTGCTTTGAGCATGCTAGAACCTTCAACAACGATGGGATCTCAGCCTTCTAGTCATCCTCCTCGACGACTATTTCCATACTAGCTCAAGCGCCTCTCGAGCAACCCATTATCCTCTAACTCGAACCATTTCACCGAGTTATCAACATGCTTGGAATGATCCCGTCTGGATTAGACCAAGACTATCTCATATCATACTTTGCCTCATCATCATCAAAGCAAAGCTCCATCTCAACATCATCATCAAATCTATCCATATGAGCTTCATCATCCGCTACATATGCCACGAGTAGCTTTTCCAATTCAAGAGCCTTTCTCTTAGCTTTTGAATCATCTTCGACCAACTTGTCTAAATCAAATCATCAATCATCTAATTCATAGCAATCAATCAAGTCAAACATTCATCCAAGTAAACAAGCATTCAAATATAGGCTAAATGGACAATTTTAACAATAATGGCAATTTCGTAATTAAAGAGTCAAAAGTCTAATAAGCATGAAAACATGAGAATTATCTCTACAATCTTGATGAATGAACTTGCATAGGTTAACACTTAGTAAAATGGATGTCAAATCATCATGAACAATGGATCTACATGGATCTATACTTAGGATTAGGAAAATGCATGGAAATCACTATTTTAACACCAAATCAAGCCAACGATCCGATATACTCCTTTGGATCCATGTGAGAGATAATCACCACTCACCAAATCACCTAAACAACCCCAAATCAACACGCTTTAGATCTGGACAGCGAAGGATCTAACTCGATCTATCATGAATCCGCTTCAAACGAAGAAATCTCTCTTCGAAGAGTGTAGATCTTCAATCTAAGCTCTTCGATCTTCGATTTGATCTTCGAAATGGATGGAAGGAATCACTAGATTAAAGTGGAGAAAAGAAGTGAAGAAGTGTAGAAGTCGAGCTCTCAAAATGGCAGCACTTCGTCGCTTCGAAATCCGGATCCCAAAAAGTGAGAAAAACCCTTCTATTTATAGCTGAAATCTCCTTAACTCGTCCGCCTTCTTAAGTCGTAACTCGGAATTAGGTCGTCCCCGACTTACGACCTAAAACCCCCACCGACCTAAAGCCTTTGACCTAACAATGCCACGACCTAACTGCTTAGCATGCCGACCTACGACTTAGCAACTCAATCACCTTCTACGACTTAACAGCTTACTGGGATACGACTTAATAGACATACGACCTACTCACTTAACCCTTAGCGATCTAATACTTAGCGACCTAACAACCCACGACCAAACTCCTAAGTCGTCTACAACTTACTCCTTAGGTCGCTCACTATTACCCCAGTCTTCCTTAGGTCGTTGCCGACCTAACTATGCTAACTCGGTAACCACTAGGTCGCTAACTACCGAAGGTTACCAACCCCTAGGTCGTTAACTCTACTAGGTCGGTCACTTAACTAAGTCTGCCTACCCTTGAGTCGCCATATCCTTAAGTCGGTCAGTTCCTTAGGTCGTTAACTCGCCCTGCCGACCTAACACTTAACTCACCAAAACTCTTAGGTCACCAACTTCCTTAAGTCGTCTATGACCTAAGCCTTATAAGTCGTCCTAAACTGTCAAACGACCTAAACCACTACCCCTCTTCCTTAGGTCGCCAACCCCTATAAGTCGTCTACGACTTAACTGTTATACGACCTAAGCTCCAAACGATCTAAGCCTCAACATACGACTTATACAAATCCTTAGGTCGCCTACAACATACTCCCCTTAAGTCGTCCACTACCTTAGGTCGCTCCAACACCTTATGACCTAAGCTACCACGACTTAACTTTCTTAACTCGTCCACGACTTAGGACTTAAACTCAGGACGACTTATCACAAATGCGACGAAAAGTCAACTGTTTTACGATGTTTTCGATCCGTAAAAATACGGGTCGTTACATTCTCTCCCCCTTAGGAATTTCGCCCCCGAAATTCCAAACAAACAAGGCAATCAAAGACTACTCTGCATGCCTACCATCCACAGCAATCAACAAACTATGCATCCAATTCTAGCTTAGCATGCAGAATTCTAAAACTAGAACAAGTTACAATATCGTGAGATGACACGACACCTTAGGGCCATACCTTGAAGAGTTCAGGATGAGCTGCCTTCATCCTCTCTTCCACCTCCCACGTACAGTCGTTATCATCATCACTCCATTGTATCTTGAGCAACTTAACTACCTTCCTCCTAAGCTGTTTTGTGTCGGTTTCCACAACACGAACCGGCTTACGAGGTCTCTTATCGACTGGATCAACTTCGAAATCTTCACAGCTATCAGCAGAAACCACTGTATTCGAGTCGTGCACATACTTCCGTAGATATGATACGTGAAAAACATTGTGCATGCTCGACATCTTCTCTGGTAATTCCAACCTGTAAGCGAGCTTTCCAATTCGCTCGATGATCGGGAATGGTCCAACAAATCTCGAAGTCAATTTTCCTTTCTTTCCGAATCGAATAACATTCTTCAGTGGAGAAATCTTCACAAAAACCATATCACCTACGTCGAATTCCAAATCCTTACGACGCTTATCGGCATAACTTTTCTGACGGTCTTGGGCTGCCTTCATTCGTTGCCGAATGATCTCTATGCAATCTGAAGTCTGTCGAATCATCTCTGGCCCAAGTATCAACTTTTCTCCGGTCTCTAACCAACATGTCGGAGAGTTACACGGTCTTCCATACAATGCCTCGTACGGTGCCATACCAATGCTTGACTGGTAACTTTTGTTATATGAAAATTCCACCAAATGAAGATGATCTTCCCATGATCCTCCGAAATCCAAAACACAAGCTCTAAGAAGATCTTCCAAAACTCGGTTGACTCTCTCGGTCTGGCCATCTGTTTGGGGATGATAAGCTATACTCAAACACAACTCGGTTCCCAAAACTTCCTGAAAGCTCTTCCAAAATCTACTATTGAACAATGGGTCTCGATCGCTCACTATACTCTTCGGAATACCATGAAATCGAACTATCCACTTAACATACAACTCAGCCAACTTTGATGCAGTCCTAGTCGATCGAATAGGAATGAATCTTGCACTCTTAGTCAATCAATCTATGATGACCCAAATTCCTTCATTTCCCATTCTGGTTCTAGGTAGTCCATCAATAAAATCCATCGATATCTGCTCCCACTTCCATGTAGGAACTTCTAATGGCTGAAGCAATCCGCTTGGCTTCTTCTGCTCAGCTTTCACCAACTGGCAGTTCATGCACTTGGAAATAAAATTTCCAACATCCTTCTTCATACCTTCCTAGTAATAGGTTCTCTTCATATCCCGATACATCTTGTTTCCACCTGGATGAATTGTCAGCTTCGAGTGATGACTTTCCTTCAGAACTTCACTCCTCAATTCATCTATATCGGGAACAACTAGACGTCCTTGCTTCCGAAGCCAACCCTCTCGATCGACCTCGAATCCTTTATCCTTTTCTGGTTCCAATCCAGATTCCAAATCACGGATAATCTTGGCAAGCCTATCGTCTCGCCTTTGGCTCTCGCCGATCCTTTCCACAAGAGTCGGTCTTATCGATAAGTTTGCCAACATTTCAGGTTCCAATTCGCATCTGGGCCTGAAGTCAAAACCAGCTAAATACTCGAGATTCTTCCATTCTGAAAACATGGCTCCCAATCCTGCATGTCTTCGACTTAACGCATCTGCCACAGCGTTACCTTTTCCCGGAGTATAAGCTATACCAAAATCATATGATGCCAAAAACTCTAGCCAACGTTGCTGCCGAAGATTCAAATCCTTTTGGGAGAAAAGATACTTCAACGACTTATGATCTGTAAACAGCTCGAATCGAACTCCCAGTAGATAATGTCTCCACATCTTCAGAGCAAAAACAATCGCCGCTAACTCCAAATCATGAGTCGGGTAATTCCTTTCATGCGGCTTCAGTTGTCGACTTGCATACGCAACAACTTTATCCCTCTCCATCAGCACTGCTCCAAGTCCAGTACCACATGCGTCGGTGTAAACCACCATCTCGTCATTCCCACTAGGAATAGTAAAAACAGGAGCACTTGTCAATCTTTCTTTCAGGATTCTGAAAGCTTGCTCACACTTATCTTCCCACTTGAACACTTGGTTCTTCTTCGTCAATCCTGTTAACGGTGCAGCCACCTTAGAGAAGTCTTTGATAAACCGTCGATAATATCCTGCTAATCCAAGAAAACTTCTCACATCAGATGCATTCTTAGGTCCAACCCAATCCTGGATTGCTGCCACCTTAGCGGGATCAACCGCTATTCCATTTCCAGAAATAACATGGCCTAAGAACCTCACTTCATTCTTCCAGAAGTGACACTTCGAAAACTTAGCCTTCAGCTAATGTTTTCGTAAGATTTCCAAAACAATTCGCAAGTGTGTCTTGTGCTCTTCTTCAGTTCTGGAATAAATCAGAATATCATCCACGAACACAAGTACAAACTTGTTCAACTGATCTCTGAACACTCTATTCATAAGATCCACAAAATATGCTGGCGCGTTAGTCAATCCAAACGGCATTACCAGCCACTCAAAGAAACTGGATGGTGTCCTAAAAGCAGTCTTCGGCACACTATCCTTAGCCACTCTCAACTGGTGAAATCCCGTTGCCAAATCCATCTGAGAAAACACCTTAGCTTCGTGAAGCTGATCAAACAAGTCATCTATTCTCGGCAATGGGTACTTGTTCTTCTTAGTCACCTTATTCAGCTCACGATAATCCACACACAACCTCAACGATCCATCTGCCTTGGTTGCAAACACAACTGGTGCACCCCATTCGGACACACTACGCCGAATGAATCCTTTTTGCAAAAGATCATCAACCTGCACCCTCAACTCCTACTGTTCCCTAGGCGCCATCCGCCTAAGAGGCATCACAACAGGTCTGGCCCCTTCAACTAGATCTATACGAAACTCGATCTCTCTATGCGGCGGTAACCCTTTGACCTCGTCAAAGATATCCTCGAATCCATTCGCGATTGGCACAGATGACAGTCCATCCAGTGGAACAACCAGCGAATACATGAAGCTCATGAAGACGCCTTCTTTATGCTTACATCGTATCACAATCTTTCGCCCCTCCACATTCTCGACTGTCACTTCCAACCTCTCTCAATCAACTTTTGCCGCATACTTCCTAAGCCAGTCCATACCCAAAATAATTCCGAACCCCACAAAGTTCAGAACAAAACAATCACAAACAAAAGAGCAATCATGACTCGATACAACTAGACCACGGCATAACATACACAAACAAGACGAACCCCCAACTGGATTAGTCACAACCAATGGCCTATCAACAATATCCGGTTCTAAACCCAACCGGCCTACAAGTTCGCTACAAACAAACGAATGCGACGCTCCAGTATCAAACAGAACTCTAATTGGAACACCACATAGGAAAAGAGTACCTTGAACCACCACACTCTTTCCCTTCTCTTCAGCGGTAGGAGCTTTCGAAGACGATGGAACAACTCCCAATGCATAAGCTTGCACAATCTGCTTGTCCTTCCTCGGTTCTGGACAATTCTTCCTGAAATGCCCCGGCTTGTCACAGTTGTGACACTTCATTGGTACCTTCGGATTCTTACAATCCTTAGAGAAATGGCCCTTCTGCTGACAATTGTAGCAAGTCACTTCACCCTTCGGCTTCTTCTGGCCATCCTTACCCTTCTGCTGCTGCTGCTGCTGCTTCCTTTTCTTGTTTCCACCCTGCTGTGGTTTAGACTCTTCCCTGGTCACAGCAACAACAGATCCCTCTTTAGGAAACAGACTCTCATGCCTGAGAGCTTTCTCCACAAGCTTCTCAAATGAATCGTCCAAATGATCCACCAACTGCCTCCCAAGATAACTATCCAAGCATGTCACAAACTTCTCATTCTTCTGATAAGCAGACTCAATATACGATCGGGCATACTTGGACAAAGCTTCAAACTCAGAAACGTACTCAAGAACTGGTCTTCCACCTTGCTTGAGCTCCACAAACTTCTTGAATAGAACAGACTTCTGAGCTGTAGAAATGAACTTAGCTTCAAATCTGGCTTGGAATTGCTCCCAAGTAATCTCTTCCTCCGGAGTATTGATGGTAATAGAGTTCCACCAATCAGAAGCTCTCCCTTGAAGTTGTCTTGATGCTAACTTCCTCTTAGTCGCATCCTCAATTCCCAAATCACCAAAGATCCTTCTACAAGCATCTATCCACCTCTGGACTTCAATGGTTGATTCTGTTCCCAAGAAAACTTTCCCTCCAAGAGCAGTGTAGTCTTAGCAAAATCCACCGGTCTTGGAGTTTGAACTTGAACTCCAACATCCACTGATGGCCCCAGAGCTGGTATCCTTCTCATGATCGAAGTCATCATAGCTTCGAACATAGAAGCATAATCAGCAGCCCCCTTAGTAGCACGGCCTTCCCTAGCAGCTGGTCTCCCTCTTCGACTCATTCTCAATATCTATAAAAAGGAATGATTAGCACACCTAGAGAAACAACTGCATAAAGGACTTGTTTGCACAAAAAATGGACAAACACCTCGAAGTTGTATGATTTAGTAGATCTTATGTGATTCTTAGTGATTCGAGCGATTTATGCCAATACGTAAAAAACAGGGCTAAACTGTAAAAAGACATGCAAATTTATAGTGGTTCAGCCAGAATGTGCCTACGTCCACTTTATATGTTATTTCTCTTCAGTTATTCTGATTACAAGTACAAAGCTTTGATATAAGTAAAAGAAAGTTGTTTGAAAGTTCCTTCCGTGCTTGAGCTCTCAAACTTGTCCCCCATTGTTGTACCCCTGCCCCTCTATTTATAGAGTGAGGCTGGGGGTAGGGGTCTTGGAGGTATATAGCAGCTGGTGGGCCTGGGCTGCTACAATCTGGCCTGATAGGACTTTGGTTCGGTGGTTGGAGGCGAGGCTTGGTCCGGCAATGAGTTGGTTCGGTGATTGGAGGCGAGGCTTGGTCCGGTTGGAGTTGGTTCGGTGGTTGGAGGCGAGGTTTGGACCGGCAATGAGTTGGTTCGGTGGTTGGAGGCGAGGTTTGGACCGGCAATGAGTTGGTTCGGTGGTTGGAGGCGAGGTTTGGACCGGCAATGAGTTGGTTCGGCAGGAGATTTGGACCGGCAATGGGTTGGTCCGGTTGGAGTTAGGAAGGCTTTGATTCGGTGGGAGTTAGGAAGGCTTTGATTCGGTGGGAGACTTTTGGGTGGTCCGGCATGTCTGGTTCGGGGAGACCGGATGAAACATCTCCAACACTTGCCCCCCAAAGTGGGGCGCGTGCTTATAGGTGCCGCGCTTTGTTCCAGCTGAGCCATTATATTCGGCCTGAGGACCGATCCATCTGGTCCGGCTATCAAACCTTGCTTTATAAATAGGAGTCTCTAACCTTCACATTTCCTTACTAGCTGCGATAACCGAATCAATCATTCGAACTGCCGAATCAGGTGAGCTTGTTTTCTGCCGAACGAACTTCTTGGGCTAGGCTACCGAATGAACTCGGAAATTTTGGACCCCTGACTAACCGAATGAATTCTCACATTGAGATGCCGAATGAGCTATTGATTGGATTGACCGAATGAACTCTCACACTGGGATGCCGAATGAGTTTTACACTTGAGTAACCGGATGAACTCAGGGATCTTGAATTCCGAATGAAAAATGGTACTGAATATGTTTTTACTAAATGACGTCATATACTTGTTTACATCTTCTGTTCTAACAATGTGTTTTTCCGGTATTGTAGATAATGTCTCGCAAAGCGGAAACTCGATCAGACAAGAAGAAATCCGGGGGCGAAGGAGGTTCCTCTGCCGTGCCCCCAGCTCAGCCGAATCCAGAACGTCACGGACCAACCCCGAAATCACTAGTGGACGGGTACGGCCCTCAGGAACCTCTGAACTCCCCGCCCGATTGTTTTCCTAGTTCCCTCAAGGAGGAGCAGCTTGATGTCATCTCCCGATCCTTTGGAATCGATAGGGCGCGCTTGCTATTGCCTGGGAGAGATGTTATGCCGTATGATCCTCCTGAAGGGTACTTCGCCTACAGCAGATACCACTGCATGTGTGGTGCCATCCCTCCTCTGAACGCTTGGATAGCTAGCTTCCTCACATACCTTAAGGTGGCCCCGTTCCAGCTTCAACCCAACTCCTATGCTATACTGGTGAGCCTCTTCGTCATTTTTCAGAGGAAGTATGGTCGTGCTCCTTCCAATCGAGAGATCCGGTATCTATATAACCTGAGGGGCTATAAGAAGGGGTCCCCATACATTAGCTTGGAGTCAGCTGTGACCTTCAAGCCGGTCTTGGATCTGTATTCCAAATTCAGCATGTTCAAGAGGGAATGGTTCTTTGTTAGGGACGACTCTGTTTCAATTCGGCGCTTTACTTCGGGATGTAAGTCGAATGCTTTTACTTATAATTTCCATTATGATTGCGATGCTTTTTCTCATACTTCCTCATTTTTGCTAGCGACAGGTGGCTTTGCGGTTGTGGAGACTGACCGCCTGGTTCAGACGGCGGTTGAGATAGAAGCTATTCTTGGGAAATATAGATCATATGCCTTCTTGATCAGAAATGCGATTCTTCTGGAGTATAACTTAATCCTTTCACAGCAGTCAGTAGTTAAGCTGAGGGAAACGGCGGAGGAGAGGGCGGCTGCTCAGACCAAGGAAGGTGTTACGATAGAGAGTAGCAAGAGGAAACCTTTCTCAAAACCTCCAGCTGTCGGAGGTAAGAAACTCAAGAAGTCAGACGGTCCCTCCCCCAGCAATTGTCCACTTACCCGGGAGGAGGAAGACATAGAGGAGGAAAGAGGCGAGGGTGGAGATGGTCGGGAAGGTGATAAAGGTGGCGATGGCATCGGGGCCTTGCTTCCTGGGCAAGCGGGCGAGATTCAGGAGTGGACGGACGATGCGTTCCACCAGGCTTTCGAGGGGCTGGACGAAGATCCGGCTTTGGTAGAGAAAACCGGGAAAGCGGACAAGGCCGGGACCGGTGCAAGCGAGTCTTCCCAAACCATTCCAGCCAGGGTGGCTACGACGACTCAAGGTGAACTCTTGACTCCTGCATGCTTCAATAATGATAGGGACTTAGGAATATTTTATGACCCGCTCCCGTCCTGGAATGAAATCCAGGACCTATTGCAGTATCCTACTCCTCCCCAGGGTTTGTACAACCACAGATGTGTTTCTCTCCTTTTAATTTGCCGTGTTTTCTCGAAGTATAGAACAATATATGCTTGTGACACTTTTTCTTCATATCAGGAGCAGGTAAAACGGTCAAAGCCTCAGATTTTCGGCACAGGCTTGAACAGTACAAGCTTTCCAAAACTTCTGTCAAGCCGAAGCCTTCGACCCACCGCTCCGGGGATGTAGTCGACTACCGTCCTCTTCTCGGGGTTATCGAAGAGGGTATTCAGCAGAGAAAGAGGAGTCGTCCTTTATCCGAACCTTCGCCTGGTCCTCAGTTCCCGGCTCAGCCTCTTCATGATATCACGGAGGAGGATAGCGAGTTTGCACCTTCTCCGCACCCGTCCGGAAACCCTTCTGTTACTCATATCGACCGTCCTGACTTGGCTCGTAATCCATTTGCGGGTCATCCTGATCTGGATCCAAGCTCTCATGATATTACCTTTGACAAAGTCACCGGTGAACACCTTCTCCCCCGCAACCCCATGGTACAGGTACTTGATGAAGCTAAGTCCTTAGATCTCGATTTACTCACTACTCGTATAATCACTATGGGAGACGAGGCCAAGGCTAATATTGATCGGGTGGCGGAGGAGACTAAGAAGCTGATGGGGCATCATGCCCGGCTGGTTAAGGCCGGAGAGGAGATTGGGAGCGCCAATATCCAACTTCGATTGGTGGTTTCGGATCAGGCCAAACAGCTTGCGGATCAGGCTATTCAGATTTCTCAGCATGAGGCTGCTACTGGACGATTAAGGAAAACCATGGAAGAGGCCAGTCGGGCCGAATTGCGGAAAATGGAAGCTACTTGCAAAGAACGGATTGACATGGCTATTGCCACGGTGGACGAGGTTCGGAAAGCGGATCTTGAGCAGGTGGATGAATTGTCCGGGAAACTTGAGGCTGCAGAGCTTGCTCAAGCCAAGTTGAGGGAGGAGGTGGAGGCAATGCGGGGATCCCTTCTAGCCGACTGCTCGAGATACCGATCGGAGAGAGATGCTGTCGTTGGGAGGTTGTTGGCTTCCGAGGCCCGGATGAGGGAGTTTGAGGAGAATGAGGGGATGATGGACGAAATGCTTCAGGACATGTACTTCCGAACCTGGAAGCAGGGCAACCTATCCTGGATGGATGATTATCCCAGGATCATGGCTAAGATCTATCTTCGGGCTCTGGATGAGGCCAAGGCCGATGCGGATAAAGATGGTGGCGTGGCCTTCAGCATGGATGCGGTCACTGCCCAGTTTGCCAAGGAGGAGAAGGTGGCGGTGAAGGAAGGTATGCGGTTGCTTGCCGCTGAGGAGGTAGGCGTGCAGGTAGAGGATGACGATCAGGATAGTCAGGAAGCAGGCGCTGGTAAGTCTCCCTTTTTAGTTTCTCCATCAACTTGGTTGCTTATTGCTAATGAGTCCCTTTTTTTTTGACTGGACAGGGGGTCAACAGGGCAAGGATAAAGCTCCACTGCAGCTGGCTCCTTGATTATACCTGGAAAAACTCCTTTTGTGGATTCGACAGTGTTGTATATGTTAGTCGAAAAATAGTAACGTAGCCTTTAGGTTGTGATATTTTGCCACTTGTAATAAACAGTCTTATTTTTAACGTGTAATCCTTTAACTTAAGCTGATTTTGTCGTCTTTTGAATGTTTGCTGTTATTTTGGCATATCATATGAGAAATATAGCTATGTATATTCTTGTAATTAAATTGTGTTTGATGTTAGATTCTGGTTTTAAATCATAATTTCATGACTTGCAATATTAGCGTGTGGTGTGAACAAATTATAGTCATGTATTTGTACATAAAAGAAGAAAATACCGCCTTTCATGTTTTAATCGTAGATGGCAGTCTTGAATATCTTGTATGACCGAGCGTGGAATGTAGTCGAATGTCCTGCCACTGTGAGTCCCTACACCCATTGGCGAGTATCTCCTACTCTGTATCATGTACTTTAGGGATTGTTATAGGGGATAGGGAAAAAGCTTTTTAAGTAAAATTGAAATACGTGAAAAGGTAAAACTTCCAATCACGGAAGGCCTTCGATGTGCTTAAGTTCATGGCAAACGGGTTTTGTAGTCACTTTCCCTAGCTGTGGGTCTTGGAGACATTCGTCACTCATCTTACGCCTCCGCGGGGAGTTAATTCTTTTTTACCACAGCCGCACTTAAGACACATCGGAGCCGATATCGCGCACAGTAACTACCCGGGCCATTATGGCCCGTAATCGTGGGTATTATTCGATTTACTGTGGCCGGCTAGCGTGGGTGCCGATCGTCAACTGTGAACTGCCCCTGGCTGGCCACACCTTATGTTGGGGCTTATAGTCGGTTCACAGTTGCCGGCGAGCCTAACGCCGTAATGAGCTGCCTCGGCTATAGTCGGCCTTCTCGGTGGCTTATAATCGGCTCATTACAGTTGGCTTTAAGGGCCGTCGCGAGCAATGAGTTAACCCGCAGCAGAGGGATGCTGGAGCAAAAGTGTCTCATTGGCGAGGGCATAGATTCGCATAGTACCTGTTGGGTCTTATCCAGGTGAAGTTGCGTTGTGGAGTGCTTTGAATAGAAATGCTATATACTTAGGATTTTGTTCAACAGAATAGGATAAAGTTAACAAGCAGCCAAGATACAAAGGAACAAGTTAAAAAAGAGACAAGGTTTTTTAAAGTGGTTCGGCACGAAAATGCCTACGTCCATTGATTCTCTTTGTTAATTCACTTCATATGGGCAATACAAGTTAAGAAAAGTATCGACGGAGGTGTTGGATGTTCCATGCCCTCTGGAACACCTCTCCGTCCACTGTTGACAAAATATAGGCTCCGTTGTGGAGATCTTTATGAATTACATATGGTCCATCCCAGATTGGGTCTAGTGCTCCGGGGCGAGGGAAGATTCGCTTGAGGACAAGATCCCCTTCCTGTAAGGTACGATGCTTGACTTTGGAGTTGTAGTGTGCCGCCACTTTTTGTTTGTGGGCTGCTGCTTTAAGGACTGCATCATTTCTTCTTTCCTCGACTAGATCCAAAGACATGTTGAGGAGCTCTTCATTCTCTTCTGGGTTATAGTGGATCCTACGGTGGGAAGGCACAATGGTTTCAACCGGGAGCATAGCCTCCGATCCGTAAGCCAAAGAGAAAGGAGTGTGCCCCGTTGATGTTCTGAAAGATGTGCGGTAAGCCCATAGTGCCGTAGGGAGTTCGTCCACCCAAGCGCCCTTTGACTTTTCGAGCTTCTTTTTGATCAGAGTCTTCAGAATTTTGTTGACTGCTTCGACTTGTCCGTTTGCCTGGGGATACGCTACGGATGAGAAGCTTTTATGAATTCCGTGCTCTCGGCACCAGTTGGCAAATTCCTCGCTGTCAAACTGAAGTCCATTGTCTGATATGATTTTGAGTGGGACTCCATACCTGCACAGAACATTTTTGATCAAGAAGTTAATAACTTTTGCTGAAGATACTTTATTCAGAGGTTCTGCTTCCACCCATTTGGTGAAATAATCAACTGCCACTATAGCATATTTGGCCCCGCCTCGGCCCATCGGTAGCTCGCCGATTAAGTCAATTCCCCATATTGCGAAGGGCCAAGGGCTGGTCATTTGAGTAATCTCAGTTGTTGGTAGCCGTGGAATCTTAGCAAATTTTTGGCATCTGTCACACCTCTTGACGAAATCTAAGGCGTCCTTGCTTAAGGTGGGCCAGAAATATCCGTATCGGAGTATCTTTTTTGCTAATGTTTGCCCTCCGGTGTGATCTCCATAGCTCCCCTGATGGATGGTGGATAAGATTTCCTTGGCTTCCCTTCTGGCGACACACCTTAATAATGGGTTAGAGAAACCGCGCCGATAGAGGATGTCTTCTTGTATTGTATAGCGGGACGCTTTCCTCAAGATTTTCTTGACTTCATTACGCCCGTCGGGTAGTGTGCCACTTTGTAGGTAGTTTCGGATGGGAGTCATCCAAGTTGCTTCCTCGGTTGCAGTTATCAGATTCACTTGTTCAAAACTTGGCGCCATTTGCTTTGAGATGGTCATTGCCCCGAAGATGGTGATGTCTCTCACACTTGCTTGCTTTGCTAATTCGTCGGCCTATCGGTTCTCCTCCCGAGGGATGTGTTTGACTAAGTAGTGGTCCAATCGGTTGAGAAGTAATTTGGTCTTCTTTAGATATGTTATGAGTCGTTCTTCTCGAGCTTGGAATTCCCCTAGTATTTGATTAACAATAAGCTGAGAATCGCTGTGAAGACACAAAGAATTGGCTCCGATCTCGATGGCAATTTCTAGTCCGGCTATCACTGCTTCATATTCTGCATCGTTGTTGGTGGCAGCGAACTCCAACCTTATAGCATAGTGCAGTTTATTTCCCCTGGGAGTGATTATTACAACACCTGCCCCCGAGCCCTGTTCGTTCGACGCGTCATCCACAAAGAGATTCCATTTGATGTCTCCTGTTATTTCCAATTGCTCCTTAATTTCGTTGGTAGTGAATTCTGCAATGAAGTCAGCCATGGCCTGTCCCTTGATGGCGGTGCGAGGGTGATAGGTGATATCATACTGACTCAGTTCAATGCACCATTTAAGTAGTCGCCCAGAAGTGTCGGGGCGATGGAGTACCTGCCTCAGTGGTTGATCGGTCAGAACTTTGATGGAATGGGATTGGAAGTAGTGACGCAGCTTCCGTGATGTGATAAGTAAACAGTATGCTAGCTTTTCAAGTTTAGGATATCTGACTTCTGCCCCAGTAAACCTTTTGCTGACGAAGTAAACTGGCCGCTGCGTGCGGTTATCTTCCCTTACCAAGGCGGCGCTTAGGGCGTGGGATGACACAGCGAGGTATAGGTATAATTCTTCTCCTTCGCTTGGAGTTGAGAGCACCGGTGGTTTCTGGAGGTGTTCGATTAAGTGAAGGAAAGCGGTCAGGCATTCGTCAGTCCATTCGAACTTTCCCTTGTCTTTCTTTAGAGCTTCAAAAAAGGGGACGCACTTGTCCGTCGCCTTGGAGATGAATCAGCTTAGAGCGGCCACTTTTCCGTTCAAACTTTGCATTTCCTTCCGAGTGGAAGGTATCTCGATATCCCTTAGCGCTCGGACTTGTTCAGGGTTTGCTTCTATCCCTCTGGCATGAACGATGAATCCTAAGAACTTTCCAGATGACACTCCGAAGGAGCATTTTAGCGGATTCAACTTCATTCCAAATTGTCGAAGTACTTGAAACATCTTGCCTAGGTGGCTCACGTGATCTATGTCTTTCCTTGACTTTACTAGCATGTCATCCACATATACTTCCATAGTTTGTCCTATCAGCCCTGCAAACATCTTGTTGACGAGGCGCTGGTAGGTGGCTCCTGCATTTTTAAGTCCGAAAGGCATTACCTTATAGCAGTACAAGCCCTGGTCGGTGATAAAACTAGTGTGGTCTTGGTCGGGAGCATGCATAGGAATTTGGTTATATCCTGAGTATGCATCCATAAAGGATAGGAGTTCGTGCCCGGCTGTGCTGTCTACAAGTTGGTCGATTCTGGGAAGTGGGAAGCAATCCTTTGGGCAGGCATCATTTAGGTTGGAAAAGTCAATGCAGGTTCGCCACTTCCCATTAGCCTTTTTTACCAGCACCGGGTTTGCGATCCATTCCGGGTAGATAGCTTCTCGTATGAAGTCATTGGCGAGTAGATTCTTTACTTCTTCATCGAGGGCTGCTGATCGCTCTGCCCCCATACTTCTCTTTCTTTGCTTTACAGGCGCCTTGGTAGGATCAATGTTTAATACGTGGCATGCTATGTCGGGGGAGATTCCGGTCATGTCAGCGTGTGACCAAGCAAATACATCCAAGTTGTGGTGGAGAAAATCGATGAGTTGTTCCTTCAACTCGGTTTTTAGTTGGGACCCAATTTTCAACAGTCTACTTGAGTCGTGTCTGTCTACAGATATAAATTCCATAGCCTCTGCAGGCTCGGCGGTGGCCTCCTCCTCTTTGTCCCTAGGATCTAATTCATTGAAAGGGTCGCTGGTATATCGAAGAGGAGGGGCTTTCTTTAATTGCTACGCTTCTAGACTTTTTGTGCAGAGGGCAATCTCTACACCCTTCCCTTTATCCTTCCTGTGGTTGTTGCGAAGTTCAGTCACATAGCAGTCTCGAGCAACGTCCTGATCTCCTTCCACTTCCCCTACTCCATTGTCCGTTGGGAATTTCATCTTTAGGCACCATGGGGCTAAGACAACTTGGAAGTCAGACAAGGATGGCCTTCCTAAGAAGGCGTTGTAGGCTGACTGGTTTTCTATTAGCACAAATGTTTGTTTCCGTACAGCAGAGCGGGGATGGCTTCCAATCTCAACAAAAAGGTCCAGTTGCCCGAGGGGCATCTTCGCGTCTCCAGTGAAGCCGTGTAGTGGTTTATCGCAGGGGGATACATCCTTCATTGATAGCTTCATTTTGTCGAATGCGTGTTTGAACAGGATGTTCACCGAGCTTCCAGTGTCTACCAGGATTCGGTAGACTTCAGCGGGACCAAGTCGGGCAGAGATGACCATGGGATCCATGTGAGGGTACTGCCTTCCTTCTAGGTCACGCTTACCGAACGTGATGTCATTACTTTCTTTCCGCTTCGGGTGGCGCTCTTCTATAACCGAATTGACATAGTCTTTATTGTCTCTAAGCGACTTTCCATATCTTTCCATCTCTTTCCAGCTTCTGTCTGCGATGTGTGGCCCTCCTGAGATGGTATGGACCACTATCTTTTCCTGACTAGAGCTGTAGCGTTGCGGTTCCCCCTGTCGGCCCCCGGGGAGGGTAGCCTTGGGTTTTCATTGGCAGGAGCTGGGGTCCTGTCCTGACCTTTTACATAACGTTCCAGTTTCTTTCTTCTGATGTGTTCCTCAATCAGATCTCGGAGATGATGGCATTCGTTGGTATCATGCCCGTGAGATTCGTGGAAGCGGCAGAATTTTCCAGACTTCTGTGCGTTATCTGATTCCTTCTTGTACGGTGGGCGTTTGTACCTAACTTCGCCTTGGGTGGCAAGGAAGATATTTTCGACGGTCTCGTTCAAAGGAGTGTAAGTGTCGAATCTTGGCCCTGGCCGATATAGGCGCTTTTCTCCCTTCTTGCCCCCAGCATTGTCTCTGGAATCAGTTCTTCGAACGTCCCTTGCTACAGCAGGGGCGTTGCCATGGGTTGTCTTATTTTGCTATCCTGACTGCCCCTCAACGGCAGCATCCTCAAGCCTCATGTATTTCCCGGCTTCATGGAAGAAATCGGGTAAAGTAGCTGGCTTTTCTTTTGTCAACCTTCAAGCAAATTTAGTGTCCGGATGCACACCACTGCAGAGGGCCATTAGGATAAGCTTTTCATCGGCATCTTGGACTGCGGCTGCTGCGGCGTTGAATCTGGTTAGGTATTGCTACAGATTTTCTCCAGGTTTCTGTTTGACGCTGGACAAGGAATAAGCGTCCTTAGGTTGCTCCACATGAATGCGAAACTGACTGATAAATTTTTCTTTCAACATTTCCCACGAGCTGATGGATCCTTGGGGTAGATGACAGAACCAGGAGGTAGCAAGATCTACTAAGAAGAGCGGAAAGCATTTGCATAGTACTCCCTCTGTTGCTCCACTCATGAGCATATGCTGCGTGTACCTTTGTAAGTGTACAACGGGATCGGAGGTTCCTTTGTAGGGTTCCATTGTTGGCATCTTCCATTCTCGGGGGGTGATAGCAATTTCGATATTGCGGGCGAAAGGACTGGTTGCCCTAGCGCCTATCCCTCGATCTCTTTGCTCCCGTTGGACACACTCTCTGAATAAGCATGCCATCCTTTCATCAGAACTTGGAGTAGACAGAAATGAGTTTGGTTCTGTTCTGTGGGATTGATTCCGTCCAGATGACCTATAGGGATGGTATCGTCTATCATTCCTCATATTTTCCAGTGGCTGCCTTTGATCCTCTGGGAGCATGCTTGGGTCAGCTACAGTTGGCCCTTGCCTTGATCTCCCCCTGTTGGGTTCTGATCTGAGCACTTCCTCGGGTCCAACTTCGAGCTGAACTCTAGCTCAGCCCCGTTCACTGGCGTTTCTGTGGTTAGGCAGCATGACAGGCTCAGCTACAGTTGACCTTCGCCCGGTACCTTCCCTGTTGGGTTCGGTACCAAACGTTTCCTCAGGCCTAACTTCGGGCTGTGCTCGGTCTCGGCTCCTACCACGGCTACTTCTGTCGTTAGCTCCTTCGAAGAAGGGAGATCTTTGTTGTCTCTGAGATCCTCCAGACTGGGACTCGCCCCATGATTCAGTGTTGCGGTTGGATTCTTCAACGTCCCTTAAGCGTGACATGAGATGGTCCACCAAGGCTTCCTGCTGGGACGTGAAGCGGTTAGTTACTTCAACCACAACTCTGTCCAGATCTGCTCTAGTAATTGCTGCAGGCTGTTCTGTGGCAGGAGTAGTTGGGTTAGCATGTTCTTCATTGGTTACTGTTGCTGGAGGAGGACGATCTACTTGATTCGTGACAGCTGGATCTGGAAGACTGCTGGATGCGATGTTTTTTCCTTTGCTAACATCTTTTCTCTGTTTGGGAGGCATGTTTTCCATGTGGCGGACAATGCTGTTAGGAAAACTTGTTAAGTGGATGAAGCTGAAACTTCGAGCTTCTAGCTCTCAGTGAAAGCACCAAAAATGTTTGCACAAAAAATGGACAAACACCTCGAAGTTGTATGATTTAGTAGATCTTATGTGATTCTTAGTGATTCGAGCGATTTATGCCAATACGTAAAAAACAGGGGCTAAACTGTAAAAAGACACGCAGATTTATAGTGGTTCAGCCAGAATGTGCCTACGTCCACTTTATATGTTATTTCTCTTCAGTTATTCTGATTACAAGTACAAAGCTTTGATATAAGTAAAAGAAAGTTGTTTGAAAGTTCCTTCCGTGCTTGAGCTCTCAAACTTGTCCCCCATTGCTGTACCCCTGCCCCTCTATTTATAGAGTGAGGCTGGGGGTAGGGGTCTTGGAGGTATATAGCAGCTGGTGGGCCTGGGCTGCTACAATCTGGCCTGATAGGACTTTGGTTCGGTGGTTGGAGGCGAGGCTTGGTCTGGCAATGAGTTGGTTCGGTGGTTGGAGGCGAGGCTTGGTTCGGTTGGAGTTGGTTCGGTGGTTGGAGGCGAGGTTTGGACCGGCAATGAGTTGGTTCGGTGGTTGGAGGCGAGGTTTGGACCGGCAATGAGTTGGTTCGGCAGGAGATTTGGACCGGCAATGGGTTGGTCCGGTTGGAGTTAGGAAGGCTTTGATTCGGTGGGAGTTAGGAAGGCTTTGATTCGGTGGGAGACTTTTGGGTGGTCCGGCATGTCTGGTTCGGGGAGACCGGATGAAACATCTCCAACAGGACTAAAACTCTACTAAGCTACTATATTATATATAGTAATCATCCATCAAAATACAATTATGTCTCTCATACGTAGTTACGTCCGCGAGCGTTGGGTAAAATCGATTAACCAAAGCTCTGATACCAAATGTGACGACCGCCCATAACCCCTGCACTGAACCTAGAGAAAGTGCACTGTAAAGTGTGCCAGGCAGTCATGGACGATTGTCAAGGTAAATTAAAACAACAGAATCTATCGTATTACTCACAGTGCATGGACAAAATACAATAGAACATATATATAGTGAAGCTTCATAGAATAGAATCTCATCAATAAAACTTCATAATAGTTGAATACAACATCTGAATAGTCAATACAACAAGCCTCACTACATATCACTCAGAGAATACAAAGCAGCGGAACATCCAGTACATATAGTAAGAAGTAATATGCAATACTCCAGCTCGTCTTCGTCGTCAGCATCGTGGGAAGCAAGAGCAGCACCTGTCACCTGCTACCTAGTCTGCCCGTCCCAAAATGGACGAACAGCCCAAGGCAATAAGAGTTAAAACATAAAGCCTTGAGTCAGACAACAGTCTTAGTGAGCAGTAAATTAACTAACAACATACCAAAAGAGCATAAAGGAAAAGGAATAGGAATACAACCCTCCCACTCCAACCTCTTTCTACAGTGATAGCCCCCAGACACACACTAAGCAGAAGCAAACATAGCAGAGCATACAATTTAAAGTAAAGCAATTATCACTCGAGTCAAGGGCGATGTTTTCCAAGTACAAACCCCCAAGGCCTAAACCAAGATCAGATAAGCACCCAGAAAATACCGCTCTTGAGACCGAATGACGATACAACCAAACATCCATGACTCTGGCTATCACTGTTATCATTGCTTCAATATCATCGTTAATTGAATGACCGACACATTCTTTCAGCCGTCCGTCAAGGGCTAATGGAAACCCCGGTTCTAGACATAACTCTGCACGTCATCGTGACCCGTGCCTAGGACTATCGAATCTGCCCAGAGTACTTGACTACCAATCCGTAGCCTTCAGGGACTATCGAATCTGCCCAACGTAGTCTTGCTTTGAGCATGCTAGAACCTTCAACAATGATGGGATCTCAGCCTTCTAGTCATCCTCCTCGACGACTATTTCCATACTAGCTCAAGCGCCTCTCGAGCAACCCATTATCCTCTAACTCGAACCATTTCACCGAGTTATCAACATGCTTGGAATGATCCCGTCTGGATTAGACCAAGACTATCTCATATCATACTTTGCCTCATCATCATCAAAGCAAAGCTCCATCTCAACATCATCATCAAATCTATCCATATGAGCTTCATCATCCACTACATATGCCACGAGCAGCTTTTCCAATTCAAGAGCCTTTCTCTTAGCTTTTGAATCATCTTCGACCAACTTGTCTAAATCAAATCATCAATCATCTAATTCATAGCAATCAATCAAGTCAAACATTCATCTAAGTAAACAAGCATTCAAATATAGGCTAAATGGAAAATTTTAACAATAATGGCAATTTCGTAATTAAAGAGTCAAAAGTCTAATAAGCATGAAAACATGAGAATTATCTCTACAATCTTGATGAATGAACTTGCATAGGTTAACACTTAGTAAAATGGATGTCAAATCATCATGAACAATGGATCTACATGGATCTATACTTAGGATTAGGAAAATGCATGGAAATCACTATTTTAACACCAAATCAAGCCAACGATCCGATATACTCCTTTGGATCCATGTGAGAGATAATCACCACTCACCAAATCACCTAAACAACCCCAAATCAACACGCTTTAGATCTGGACAGCGAAGGATCTAACTCGATCTATCACGAATCCGCTTCAAACGAAGAAATCTCTCTTCGAAGAGTGTAGATCTTCAATCTAAGCTCTTCGATCTTCGATTTGATCTTCGAAATGGATGGAAGGAATCACTAGATTAAAGTGGAGAAAAGAAGTGAAGAAGTGTAGAAGTCGAGCTCTCAAAATGGCAGCACTTCGTCGCTTCAAAATCCGGATCCCAAAAAGTGAGAAAAACCCTTCTATTTATAGCTGAAATCTCCTTAACTCGTCCGCCTTCTTAAGTCGTAACTCGGAATTAAGTCGTCCCCGACTTACGACCTAAAACCCCCACCACACTAAAGCCTTTGACCTAACAATGCCATGACCTAACTGCTTAGCATGCCGACCTACGACTTAGCAACTCAATCACCTTCTACGACTTAACAGCTTACTGGGATACGACTTAATAGACATACGACCTACTCACTTAACCCTTAGCAATCTAATACTTAGCGACCTAACAACCCACGACCAAACTCCTAAGTCGTCTACAACTTACTCCTTAGGTCGCTCACTATTACCCCAGTCTTCCTTAGGTCGTTGCCGACCTAACTATGCTAACTCGGTAACCACTAGGTCGCTAACTACCGAAGGTTACCAACCCCTAGGTCGTTAACTCTACTAGTTCGGTCACTTAACTAAGTCTGCCTACCCTTGAGTCGCCATCTCCTTAAGTCGGTCAGTTCCTTAGGTCGTTAACTCGCCCTGCCGACCTAACACTTAACTCACCAAAATCTTAGGTCACCAACTTCCTTAAGTCGTCTATGACCTAAGCCTTATAAGTCGTCCTAAACTGTCAAACGACCTAAACCACTACCCCTCTTCCTTAGGTCGCCAACCCCTATAAGTCGTCTACGACTTAACTGTTATACGACCTGTAACAACCCTGTATTTTACAATTAATTTTAATTTGATTTTTTCAAATTTAAGAGCTTTATTTATGAAAAGAATAAATGTTGTTATTGTAAATATAAAAAACTTTGATTTTGTATGTGGATTTGAATTCCAAATATGACTAAATTTAATATTTCCAGAAAATGTGAATTTTGGTCAAATAGTCAAACTTCGAGTTTTAACTTGAAAATTTAAAAGTTTGAAATTTATGAATTTTATCTTTTATTATAAAAATAGATTTAATAACTTGAATACTGCTTTTCGTTTTGTTGCAAACGGATTTAAATTGCAAAAGTTATACTATTTTCAATATTGTGTGTATATTGGGTTATTCAGCAATATTCTTTATTTAAAAATTATATAAATGACATTTTTATTTGATATATTTTATTATAATTTGTACATTTATGTTATATAAAATATATTTTGGCTTTTAAATATTTTTAAAGTAAGGTAGGAATTTTTCCAGAGTTAGTAGTATTTTTCTTGCAAATTTCCATGCCCTGTTTGTAAATTTTAAACATTTTTCTTTAATCCTTTTCTATTTTCTCCAATTTAATTATCTATTTTATTTTGAAAATGATAAATAAATTATTTTAATTCAAATTTTCACTTCATAATATTTTTATAATGAAGTGTATAGTTTTTCAAGACTGACAGTGATTTATTTATAATTTTTGAACACTGTTTGGTATTTTTAAGTAATTTTCTTCATTCTTTTTATATTTTTCCAAAATTTATTATTTGTTTTCTCATATTTATAATTGATTTCGGTTTGTAAATTATTTTTTTGAATAATTTTGTTTATATAAAGATTAAAAAGAAAAGAAATATGAAAGGTTGTAAAACACTTTGAAACTTAAGCCCTTTTTTGTCCAAACCCTTCATTTTCTTTAACTCCTCAAATTTTGCCCTAGCCATCTAAAACCCTAGTGTAGCCGCCACTTTTTGTTTCTCATCTTTTCACGTGAAAACAAATCAGCTCCTCATTTCTCATGGCTTCATCCAAAAATAGGTAATGGCCTCTCCTTCTTTTTCTTCTTTTCTCTTCATTTTCAATGATTTTTGCCATGTTTCTCTTGCTTTGCTTGGCCTAACACCTCCACCATCTCCTCCACCGACCACCACCACTTCCTTCCCCACACCATCCACGACCAAACCCCCTCCTCCTCTGACCATGACAGGCCATGCACTCCTTTTGACTAAAAACCACACAAAACCTTACACAAATCCCTTAAAACAATGCATAGCCACCACTAGTTGCAACATACCTTCGCCCACCACCTTGGACACCACCTCTACCCGCCACCACCACCTTGCTACCACCACTACACATCACCATCTCCTCTGTCTAGACCTGTAGCAAGTCATGGCCAAGCCTAGGACCTTGTAGACCGAGCCAAAGATGAACCAAAACTCCACCATATTGCATAAAACTCTTCACATGCCTATGTTGTAACTTCCCCATCATCTCTAGTTTGTAGCCGTGCATCCCTTGGTCCAAACCAGACCCAAACCATGTCCAAACCTGAACCAAAACATTCCCTAGGCCATGCAAAAGGATAGAGAAAGCAAGGCAAAAGATTTGACATTCAAATCTCTTTTCGTTTAAAAGTTATTCCATTTCAAGTGCGTTGAAATTGTGTTTGTTTTGATGTATGTTTTGGGTTGTAATACAAGAGTTGTAGCTTTGGATCTTGCTCTCCACTCAAGTCCGTAGTCTTGTCATCGTGCTTTTGTTCCATTGTGTCATTGGTTTTGATATCTCCAGCACAAACAGGTGAGTTATTCTCACCAGACAATATGTACCTATATAACTGATAAACCGACACCATTTGAATCTGTAATGTATATCATCATGTTATATATGTTTATATTATTATCATATGATGTTCACACCTGTTATTACACTTATTATATCATATTTTACTATTATTTAATGTTATTCTGTTATTTATATCTGTTATCACCATTGCAAGTTCCCTGTAGATTAGAATCACTATGGGTTGAAATGATACATACCCTAACGGACTTTAGAATAGGGAAAAATCGTTATGGGTTGAAATGATAGGCCTGAATGATTTTTATTTAAATTATTTTAACTTGGGATTGTGGGTTTGAAATGATAGAACCCGGATTTTTCTTTTTTAACTGCGGATTGAAATGATACATATCCGTATCACTTGACCTAGGTTAGAAAATTATATACAGGCCCGTGGTTATTTTATAAAGTGTTTTGAATATTTTTAAGTATTTTAAAAATATAAATTTATGAAATTTGATTTAAACAGATTTTGAAATATTTTGAATTAAAGAAATTATGATTTTTCTATGTGTTAAAAATGTAATTAATGAATGGTTTAACTGGATTTTTGAAATATAACTTAAGTTGGAAATTTGGAATTTTGGTTAAAAATGATATTTAAGTTATATAAATAAAATGGATATTAAATTTTATTTGGAAATGGTAAATATGATAATTTGATTAAATTTGAATTTAAGTGATTATTAAGTATTATTGATTTTTCTATGAATTTAAGTGGTTAAATAAATGAATGTTTAAAAGTGATCTTTTAAAATATAACTTGTAACGACCCAGAATTTTGACCAAATTAAATTGAGAATATTTAATTAATTTTAAGTATTTGAACGATGATTTAATTTGAATCCCGAATTTAACTTGGAATTTGGCGATTAATCTTTAAAATTTAATCTGTTGATAGTTAAATAAAAATTTGAATCTACAATTTTAAGCTGAAGAAAAATATTTCAAAAGCTTTTAAATTTCGCAATGATAATACTGAAGATGATTGAAGCTTCAGAATCGAAATTGAAATCGATTTGATCAGTTTTGAATAAATCGTTCGAACCGATATTTATAGAATAGTCATTTTTCAAACAGTCTCGGAATTCGACGAAACCAATTCCATTGGGTCCGAAATATTGAAATATTGTCGGATTTCCAATTTCGTATTTTTTTGAGTTAATACGTGACCGTACGATATGCAAAGGCGTTGAAAATTTAAATTGAATTTAAATTTAAATTTAAATTAGAAATTTGTCAACCACAGCACGATTCTCTCCTTTAATCACGCCTAAGATTACGCCTGAAATCACGAAATGGAATCGTGCAAGCATGGTCGCGTACCCTTCTCATTTGTTTAAAAATAAATGGCCGATAGAAGAAAACGAAATTCTTCTTTTCGTTCAAAAGCAAATTCGTTCGTTCAGATAAAATCCATGGCCGAGCTTCTCCCTTCTATAAAAAAAAGAATCAAAAACAAAAGAAAAATAAACGAAACATTTTTCTCGTTCGACTTCAAAATCAATAGTCGCGACTGCGACTTAGGGACGAACTCGAGTTCGCGGCAGTCAAAGGGTAGTGGTTCGATCAATTCGTGGGCAGGCGCGCGTTGTCAGAGGATGAGAGCTCGATTCGAGATGCCGTAAATCGCGAGGCGATTTGGGGGCGAGCAGGCGCATCGATTTAGGGAGCTCTCGGCGTAGGGCTATTGGCTTTGGTAGCGCGTGGAGTTAGGGCTGCAGTGTCCTGCATTTCGAAGTCGCGATGTTGGCGAAGATTCGGCGAGGTTGGGAATCGAGGAGGCAATCTCGATCTGGAAGTCGACGACTTCGACGTCGGTGTGGATGGGGGTCGTCGTTCGAGGCGGGGCCTACGCCAGTGGTCGAGGCGATGTCGCATCGAGCGGGTTGATGAGGTCGTTCGTTCGTAGGCAGTGAGGTATTTCACTTACTTCATATCAATTTTAAACTGATAGTATCCATATAAGGAATGTACACGAACCAGAAAAGAGGATATTTTACTTTAAACAGTTCCGTTTTAATATATATATAGGTACGATTTTAATTTACAGTTCTATTTTTGAAAATTTGGTATGTATGTATATGCTATTCATTTTTTTTATGAAATTAATAATACACATATTTATTTATACAGATAAAGAAATATATTAATGTTTAAAATGAAATTTATTTATACAGTTAATTTTTCAAATGAAATTTTGTTAGTTCGATTTATTCGAATATGTATGAAACCTTATAATGTTTAAAATTTATATAGAAATGAAATTTAGTTTTGCAATAAAATATAAAGTATCTCTGTTACGAGTTAAAAAGGAATTTTTAATATTAAGGAAAATTTGATTTTTAAAATTTAATAATAAAGTCATTAGTTTGGAATTAAAATTTATTGATTAATTGTTTAGTGAATTCGAATATTAATAAAACCCTATAATTTTATACAAGGTCAAAATTTGGAGAAAACAAACTGGAACAAAATTGGATGGCAAATTAAAAAGCTAAGGTGAGATCTTTCTCACTCGAAGGAAATTTGATTTTACAGTTATTATTGACTGTTTGATTTCTATGTTGATTGTGATATTAGATATTTTAGGATATATCTATATATATAGCAGTATATACATATTGGCATATGTATATATTGGATTGATGATTTCCCGCCTCGTATAGCGGATGAGACCCTATCGCGCCGTTAGTAAGCGGATTTATAAAAAACCTATATACCGCGATAATTCCGTACTGGAGCGGAATTGGTATTGTGCTAACATCTTTGGATGCAGGGAAACAGGTTGGAGGGATCCAACTGGACCCCTCACATTGATTGAATTTATTTCTATTGTGATATGAATCTGTAAATGATTATAGTGATGCTATTAATCATATTGATATCTGGAAATTGTTGGAAAGCTAAAATTTAGCTGAATGGATGTTTTGACATCATTGGATTCCAAAGATAAACGAAATTGAATTTTTGAAATTCAAGTACAAAATTTCTAAGTGAATCAATTTTTGAAATTGAAGAAATTTTGAAGAAAGGAATTTTTAAAGTATAAAAAGTAATTTTTCATAATCGTATTGAATAAATTCCAGAATAAAGTGAAGATGTTAAATAAATGAATTTCGTATAATAGTGATTTTTAAAATTGAAGAATTTAATTAAAATTGGATTTCTAAATAGTTTGAAAAAAAAAAGATAAAGGAATTTATTTTAGTAGAGATAAATAAAATTAGAAATCAATCTGTAATTGATTTAATATTTAGAAATGAATTTTTGAGAAATCAATATGGAAATTTTATTCAAACGTTGAAAATAAAATTAGAAATCAATATTGAAATTGATTGGTATTGAAGCTTTTATAAATAGAATTAAAATTTATAAAAGTTGTTTATAAACCCAAAGTCACTTATTTTGATAAGTTAAATATAGAAGTTGATAAAAGAAGGTTTATAAGTCGAAGTGTTATTAAAAAGAGAAATAGAATTTATAAACGTGCTTATAAATTCGAAAATAGATTGAATGTGATAAATTTAATATAGAAGATTATTTAAGAAGATATATTCACGTTTTTGAATAGCGAATTTTTATTGAAATAAAAATGTGTAGAAATGATTGAAATAGGGTTAAGTAAATTTTATTCACGATTTTGGACAGTGAATATATTGTTAAGTAAAATGGATTCATTTTTGAAGAAATAATATTTTAAAAATGAAGTTAAACATTTTAAAGATGTTTTAAAATGTATTATGAATCGAAAGCATAGATTTCCGCAGTTCTTGTTGAAATAGACGTTTTCGAGTAATTTAAGGAAATGGTGGACTATAACACTGTTGTTATAGTAAATGATTTCCGAAAGGAAATATTTTATATAGTATTGGGATTTATATATCTATCTTAATTCCGAATCCCTATACTAGTGATTTCGAGTCGTCGTAACGATGTTTTACGCAACATTCGTTTTGACTCAAATAAATGTGATTTAAGAATGATTTCCTTAAAAAATGAGATATATACTTAATTTGATTTAAGTATATCGAATATTTTCTAAGTGTTGAAAATAAATGATTTGTGAATTACTTATTTTTAAATAAGTATGGAAATGCTTTTCCAATGTGAAATGAACTGTTTGAGTTTTTATCTTTTAAAGATAAATTGAAAAGTGAATATTTGAAATTGTTTTTCAAATGGTTAGGTGTGGATATTTTATATCTAGTAAAGATATTTTTGGAAAATAAATAATTTGGGAAAATTATTTGGAATCTGATGATGTTGCACATCTTTATTGATAGTTAAATAACCGACTATCAATAATTACCTTTAGATAGGTATTTGTTGTGAATTGGATGAATTTGAATGCCACACTTATCTTTAAATAATCGCTCACTATTCGGGTTAGCCGGGAAAGGACCATGGGGTCGTATAACCCATTCCGAATATGTGATACGTCGTTATGAATCGCATTTGAAGACCGGTGTTGAAGACCGGATATTTTTGAAAACGGAAGGATTACCGTCGAGTTACTCTACATCGACTGATCTTCGATTTAGAGGTTTTATCACCCTTAGTGACGGGAAGTCCTGACGTGATTGAAAATTTTCCGGAATTGCAAGGGCTTCGTGAGAAGTGCCTTCGGTTCTGTTCGATCCCGGAACAGACTTATATGGATTGTGTGTCTGACGTTACAATTTGAGATATTGAGCTGATTTCTTTCAAATACATTTCTGTTGGTGGCGGAGAATTTATTCTCTTAGCTTAACACTCTTCTCTGAGACGTACGAGCTCAGAGGTTATGTAGTTGAAATTTATCAGCGATATATCCCAATTTGGTAACGTGGCATACTGAGTGTTGCTGTGAAATGATCAGTGTTTGATCATTTGTGATATGATCATTTGTTTGATCTTATATCTTTGTGATCATAGGTTGATCATTTTTGTTTGACCCGAAGCAGGGCTTTTTGAGAAAGCGTAGCTTTGTGGACGAGACTTCGTCGAGCCTCACACCCCGGAAATGGTCGAAACAGGAAGAATGCGGCAAGGTTCTAGGGAGTAGCGCCCCTTAGTGTATGTCATTCCTTCTGGATAAAGGTGGTATCATGGTATGGAGCCCAGATACTTAACCTCTGTGGTTACTGCATTATTATTATCTATGTGGTTTGTTGGAAATCGGGGATCCTCGGGAAGATCGGTGACGATCGGGGGATGGCATACGCGTGTCAGTAGTTAACTATTTTTGCAGAGGTAACCCGGCCTTGTGTTGGCAGAGATCCGGTTAGGTTCTCGGGTCGTCTATTCCAGGGACGTACCCATCGTGGATAGGAAGTTCCTTAGCCTGACCATTTGTTGGAAATCCAAAGAAACAATACGTGACGTGTACGGTTTTAGTTGTATTACCTGCTATGGAATGTGGCGGTAACCTGCTATTGAACATAGTAGCTATAGTAGGCATACGATACTGGTCGTATGTTGGCTAAGATTAATATTATACTTTCGAGATGTTTTCCACTATGCACTAATAATAATATCAAAAAGAATTTGATTTCTGCGTAGTAAGCATCTTTGACTATCATAAGAAGAAATCTCCTCCAATTCTGCGTTTGCATTGTGTGTGTGGTGGGAGGTCTTATGGTAGTCTCATTTTCCAAAAAGCATTTCGAATTGACTTTAAAATTCTCTGCTGTTTATTTTTAAAGAATAACTGTTTTACGATCTCACACCAGTCACCATGACTGACTCGGAGTTTATTGTTCCCTTCTAAACTCTGGGTGCCCACCAATTTCCACACGGGCAGTCTAGAGTTAGATTATCAGGATATTCTGGATATTCTGGAGCTTTGGAGATGAGCTGGAGGACGAGACGTAGTATTTGTATCTGATAGTATTTATTCCGCTGTGTATTCTGTATAAGGACAAGTTATATAACTGTCCATTGTTGTATATTGACTCTGATGATTGATGTATGTATAAAATGATATAGTTCTTTGTTTTAAAGATTATTCATTTATCTATTATATATTGTTCCGCTGCGATGTGTAAGATTCTGATATTGTTTTTCTGTTCTGATATTGTTTTTCTGTTCTGATGTTGTTCTGTGTTGTTCTTCTCTTCTTCTTCTCTTTTTCTTCTATCTTTTCTTCTATTTCTCTTTCTTAAAACCCTCACTATTGGAGTTTCCGGCACTCGATTGCTCGGCAGTCGATAAAGTGAGTATCGATGTCGAATTTTCGAAAGTCGAAAATTTCGGGATGTGACAAAGTGGTATCAGAGCATATGGTTAAGCGACAACCCTGCTCTGTTGGGTGTTACTCATTAGAGATAGAGTCAGTAGTACTCTAGAATGAGTTGAGTGTAATAATAGATATGAGCGCGTATTTGTTATTTGAATATGAAATTGTTTTGTATTGTGTTGACTTATCGGTTGATTGTTTATGGATTCTGGTCGGTGCAGTCTAGCTAACTGTAATCGATAGGGGTTTCTAAACTCTTAAACAAGATAAACCGACACAGTATTGTTTTAAATAGGGTAAATGAAATAATTTTACCCAAAACTATTTTGTATAGAAAAGAAATGTTTTCTATGAATTACTATAGTATATGGTTGCATGGTTGTTAGAAGTAATAATATTAATCTATTATCATTGAAATTGAATAAGAAATTGAAATCGTAACTCCCAAGTTAAGAAATAAATCCATATACAAAAGGAATTTGAGAATATAAATTATAAATGTGATTTGTAATTTGAAACGGAATTCCAGAGAAGTTTTTGGAAATGTTTTGAAAGGAACTTGAAAATTTTGGAGATTTGGAAAGTTAAATCATTTTTGGAGTTGAAAATGAATTTCAAAGGTTTGAAAAGTATTTTAGAGAGATGAAAGCTCTAAACTCTTTTCGGTCGCTGGAAAATAACTTCGGTAATGACTGCAGCATTACTGATGTTCATTTTCGGGTTTCCAAAAGAGAAATTGCTGTCAAATTGTTTTAAATAGGAGTTGTTTGAAAATTTGGGTTTTTGTTTGGAAATTCAAATGGAATTTGAATTGTTTTCAAATGGTTTTGAAAAAGTGGAAACGACTCTGGAATCCTATTTAAAAAAATACTTACGAAATATTAATAAGTTGATAACTTATGGAATATTGGGAATCTGATTGAAATGAAAGTTCAAATTGAAATGAAAGAATTTGTGAACAAATAAATAAATTTGCAATGGCAAATGCGAGAAAATAGAATTGAATGTTAAAATTCATTTCGAATTCGTAAGCAAATGAATTGAATTGAATAAAGTAAATTGAAAGATGAATTAAAATTCGAATTGGAAATCCAGTTTAATATAAGTGGTTATAAACCAAAATAGTAAATTGTAATAAATTTTGGGAATGAACAAAAGTGAATAAGACTGGAATTGAAACTGAAGATTGAAAACAGATTTGAATTTGTAAGTGGATTAGAATTAGAAATGAATTAGTAATTGAAACTAATTTGAAATAAGCAGTTGAAAATGAAAGCTAATCGATAAAATTCAATATTCAGGAGATAAATAGAATCCAAATTTGAATTAAAATGGTAAAGTGAATTCAATGAATTTGAAATGTAAATTTGAATGGATATGAATATGTAACTTCAACAGTGAAGTAAGCTAAAAATGTATATGCAGTTTACATTGAAAATTTTGTAATTAAATTTGCAGAATAGTTTGAATGCTGTAACTAGATATTATGGCTAGTAGGATATACAGGTGATAAATTGGGATTTTGATTTCAAAGATGAATTTGAATTGCTCGAAAAAGGTATGTATTTGAATTATAATATGAGTTTTTGATGATTTCTCTCTAGCCGCTTGGCTTTTTCTTTTTCTTTTTGAAATCTGAGAGTCCGTAGGGACGTTTTGTAGTCGTGCCGTATTAGCCGCGCAAAGGAGACGTTGGCGAAATTTTTCGGAAATTTAGGGCGTTAGAAAATTTTTGAGAAAATTTTGAAAGTTTAAATTTGAATTTTGAATTAGAATTTGAATTTAGTAGTAAAACAATGATTGTTTGAAACTTAGAGTTGAAATTGAAAGTTAGTAGAAATGATAACGAATCTTTAGTAGAAAGATTTGTTTTAAGATTTGTTTTGAAAGATTGATAAAACTATTAGATTGTGAAAGATAGTAGACGAGTTAAGGACCCTTTTTCCTAACTTGTAATTTCGAGGACGAAATTCTTTTAAGGAGGGAAGTCTGTAACGACCCAGAATTTTGACCAAATTAAATTGAGAATATTTAATTAATTTTAAGTATTTGAACGATGATTTAATTTGAATCCCGAATTTAACTTGGAATTTGGCGATTAATCTTTAAAATTTAATCTGTTGATAGTTAAATAAAAATTTGAATCTACAATTTTAAGGTGAAGAAAAATATTTCAAAAGCTTTTAAATTTCGCAATGATAATACTGAAGATGATTGAAGCTTCAGAATCGAAATTGAAATCGATTTGATCAGTTTTGAATAAATCGTTCGAACCGATATTTATAGAATAGTCATTTTTCAAACAGTCTCGGAATTCGACGAAACCAATTCCATTGGGTCCGAAATATTGAAATATTGTCGGATTTCCAATTTCGTATTTTTTTGAGTTAATACGTGACCGTACGATATGCAAAGGCGTTGAAAATTTAAATTGAATTTAAATTTAAATTTAAATTAGAAATTTGTCAACCACAGCACGATTCTCTCCTTTAATCACGCCTAAGATTACGCCTGAAATCACGAAATGGAATCGTGCAAGCATGGTCGCGTACCCTTCTCATTTGTTTAAAAATAAATGGCCGATAGAAGAAAACGAAATTCTTCTTTTCGTTCAAAAGCAAATTCGTTCGTTCAGATAAAATCCATGGCCGAGCTTCTCCCTTCTATAAAAAAAAGAATCAAAAACAAAAGAAAAATAAACGAAACATTTTTCTCGTTCGACTTCAAAATCAATAGTCGCGACTGCGACTTAGGGACGAACTCGAGTTCGCGGCAGTCAAAGGGTAGTGGTTCGATCAATTCGTGGGCAGGCGCGCGTTGTCAGAGGATGAGAGCTCGATTCGAGATGCCGTAAATCGCGAGGCGATTTGGGGGCGAGCAGGCGCATCGATTTAGGGAGCTCTCGGCGTAGGGCTATTGGCTTTGGTAGCGCGTGGAGTTAGGGCTGCAGTGTCCTGCATTTCGAAGTCGCGATGTTGGCGAAGATTCGGCGAGGTTGGGAATCGAGGAGGCAATCTCGATCTGGAAGTCGACGACTTCGACGTCGGTGTGGATGGGGGTCGTCGTTCGAGGCGGGGCCTACGCCAGTGGTCGAGGCGATGTCGCATCGAGCGGGTTGATGAGGTCGTTCGTTCGTAGGCAGTGAGGTATTTCACTTACTTCATATCAATTTTAAACTGATAGTATCCATATAAGGAATGTACACGAACCAGAAAAGAGGATATTTTACTTTAAACAGTTCCGTTTTAATATATATATAGGTACGATTTTAATTTACAGTTCTATTTTTGAAAATTTGGTATGTATGTATATGCTATTCATTTTTTTTATGAAATTAATAATACACATATTTATTTATACAGATAAAGAAATATATTAATGTTTAAAATGAAATTTATTTATACAGTTAATTTTTCAAATGAAATTTTGTTAGTTCGATTTATTCGAATATGTATGAAACCTTATAATGTTTAAAATTTATATAGAAATGAAATTTAGTTTTGCAATAAAATATAAAGTATCTCTGTTACGAGTTAAAAAGGAATTTTTAATATTAAGGAAAATTTGATTTTTAAAATTTAATAATAAAGTCATTAGTTTGTAATTAAAATTTATTGATTAATTGTTTAGTGAATTCGAATATTAATAAAACCCTATAATTTTATACAAGGTCAAAATTTGGAGAAAACAAACTGGAACAAAATTGGATGGCAAATTAAAAAGCTAAGGTGAGATCTTTCTCACTCGAAGGAAATTTGATTTTACAGTTATTATTGACTGTTTGATTTCTATGTTGATTGTGATATTAGATATTTTAGGATATATCTATATATATAGCAGTATATACATATTGGCATATGTATATATTGGATTGATGATTTCCCGCCTCGTATAGCGGATGAGACCCTATCGCGCCGTTAGTAAGCGGATTTATAAAAAACCTATATACCGCGATAATTCCGTACTGGAGCGGAATTGGTATTGTGCTAACATCTTTGGATGCAGGGAAACAGGTTGGAGGGATCCAACTGGACCGCTCACATTGATTGAATTTATTTCTATTGTGATATGAATCTGTAAATGATTATAGTGATGCTATTAATCATATTGATATCTGGAAATTGTTGGAAAGCTAAAATTTAGCTGAATGGATGTTTTGACATCATTGGATTCCAAAGATAAACGAAATTGAATTTTTGAAATTCAAGTAGAAAATTTCTAAGTGAATCAATTTTTGAAATTGAAGAAATTTTGAAGAAAGGAATTTTTAAAGTATAAAAAGTAATTTTTCATAATCGTATTGAATAAATTCCAGAATAAAGTGAAGATGTTAAATAAATGAATTTCGTATAATAGTGATTTTTAAAATTGAAGAATTTAATTAAAATTGGATTTCTAAATAGTTTGAAAAAAAAAAGATAAAGGAATTTATTTTAGTAGAGATAAATAAAATTAGAAATCAATCTGTAATTGATTTAATATTTAGAAATGAATTTTTGAGAAATCAATATGGAAATTTTATTCAAACGTTGAAAATAAAATTAGAAATCAATATTGAAATTGATTGGTATTGAAGCTTTTATAAATAGAATTAAAATTTATAAAAGTTGTTTATAAACCCAAAGTCACTTATTTTGATAAGTTAAATATAGAAGTTGATAAAAGAAGGTTTATAAGTCGAAGTGTTATTAAAAAGAGAAATAGAATTTATAAACGTGCTTATAAATTCGAAAATAGATTGAATGTGATAAATTTAATATAGAAGATTATTTAAGAAGATATATTCACGTTTTTGAATAGCGAATTTTTATTGAAATAAAAATGTGTAGAAATGATTGAAATAGGGTTAAGTAAATTTTATTCACGATTTTGGACAGTGAATATATTGTTAAGTAAAATGGATTCATTTTTGAAGAAGTAATATTTTAAAAATGAAGTTAAACATTTTAAAGATGTTTTAAAATGTATTATGAATCGAAAGCATAGATTTCCGCAGTTCTTGTTGAAATAGACGTTTTCGAGTAATTTAAGGAAATGGTGGACTATAACACTGTTGTTATAGTAAATGATTTCCGAAAGGAAATATTTTATATAGTATTGGGATTTATATATCTATCTTAATTCCGAATCCCTATACTAGTGATTTCGAGTCGTCGTAACGATGTTTTACTTAACATTCGTTTTGACTCAAATAAATGTGATTTAAGAATGATTTCCTTAAAAAATGAGATATATACTTAATTTGATTTAAGTATATCGAATATTTTCTAAGTGTTGAAAATAAATGATTTGTGAATTACTTATTTTTAAATAAGTATGGAAATGCTTTTCCAATGTGAAATGAACTGTTTGAGTTTTTATCTTTTAAAGATAAATTGAAAAGTGAATATTTGAAATTGTTTTTCAAATGGTTAGGTGTGGATATTTTATATCTAGTAAAGATATTTTTGGAAAATAAATAATTTGGGAAAATTATTTGGAATCTGATGATGTTGCGCATCTTTATTGATAGTTAAATAACCGACTATCAATAATTACCTTTAGATAGGTATTTGTTGTGAATTGGATGAATTTGAATGCCACACTTATCTTTAAATAATCGCTCACTATTCGGGTTAGCCGAGAAAGGACCATGGGGTCGTATAACCCATTCCGAATATGTGATACGTCGTTATGAATCGCATTTGAAGACCGGTGTTGAAGACCGGATATTTTTGAAAACGGAAGGATTACCGTCGAGTTACTCTACATCGACTGATCTTCGATTTAGAGGTTTTATCACCCTTAGTGACGGGAAGTCCTGACGTGATTGAAAATTTTCCGGAATTGCAAGGGCTTCGTGAGAAGTGCCTTCGGTTCTGTTCGATCCCGGAACAGACTTATATGGATTGTGTGTCTGACGTTACAATTTGAGATATTGAGCTGATTTCTTTCAAATACATTTCTGTTGGTGGCGGAGAATTTATTCTCTTAGCTTAACACCCTTCTCTGAGACGTACGAGCTCAGAGGTTATGTAGTTGAAATTTATCAGCGATATATCCCAATTTGGTAACGTGGCATACTGAGTGTTGCTGTGAAATGATCAGTGTTTGATCATTTGTGATATGATCATTTGTTTGATCTTATATCTTTGTGATCATAGGTTGATCATTTTTGTTTGACCCGAAGCAGGGCTTTTTGAGAAAGCGTAGCTTTGTGGACGAGACTTCGTCGAGCCTCACACCCCGGAAATGGTCGAAACAGGAAGAATGCGGCAAGGTTCTAGGGAGTAGCGCCCCTTAGTGTATGTCATTCCTTCTGGATAAAGGTGGTATCATGGTATGGAGCCCAGATACTTAACCTCTGTGGTTACTGCATTATTATTATCTATGTGGTTTGTTGAAAATCGGGGATCCTCGGGAAGATCGGTGACGATCGGGGGATGGCATACGCGTGTCAGTAGTTACCTATTTTTGCAGAGGTAACCCGGCCTTGTGTTGGCAGAGATCCGGTTAGGTTCTCGGGTCGTCTATTCCAGGGACGTACCCATCGTGGATAGGAAGTTCCTTAGCCTGACCATTTGTTGGAAATCCAAAGAAACAATACGTGACGTGTACGGTTTTAGTTGTATTACCTGCTATGGAATGTGGCGGTAACCTGCTATTGAACATAGTAGCTATAGTAGGCATACGATACTGGTCGTATGTTGGCTAAGATTAATATTATACTTTCGAGATGTTTTCCACTATGCACTAATAATAATATCAAAAAGAATTTGATTTCTGCGTAGTAAGCATCTTTGACTATCATAAGAAGAAATCTCCTCCAATTCTGCGTTTGCATTGTGTGTGTGGTGGGAGGTCTTATGGTAGTCTCATTTTCCAAAAAGCATTTCGAATTGACTTTAAAATTCTCTGCTGTTTATTTTTAAAGAATAACTGTTTTACGATCTCACACCAGTCACCATGACTGACTCGGAGTTTATTGTTCCCTTCTAAACTCTGGGTGCCCACCAATTTCCACACGGGCAGTCTAGAGTTAGATTATCAGGATATTCTGGATATTCTGGAGCTTTGGAGATGAGCTGGAGGACGAGACGTAGTATTTGTATCTGATAGTATTTATTCCGCTGTGTATTCTGTATAAGGACAAGTTATATAACTGTCCATTGTTGTATATTGACTCTGATGATTGATGTATGTATAAAATGATATAGTTCTTTGTTTTAAAGATTATTCATTTATCTATTATATATTGTTACGCTGCGATGTGTAAGATTCTGATATTGTTTTTCTGTTCTGATATTGTTTTTCTGTTCTGATGTTGTTCTGTGTTGTTCTTCTCTTCTTCTTCTCTTTTTCTTCTATCTTTTCTTCTATTTCTCTTTCTTAAAACCCTCACTATTGGAGTTTCCGGCACTCGATTGCTCGGCAGTCGATAAAGTGAGTATCGATGTCGAATTTTCGAAAGTCGAAAATTTCGGGATGTGACATAACTTGACTAGGAAATGTGAAATTTGGTTTTAATTAAAGGTTTAAGTTAATTAAATAAAATTGGAAATTTTGTTAAATTGTGAAATGGTAATTTAAATTTGAAGTGTTAAGTCTATTTGTTGAAATGTGAAGAATTGGAACTTTTACACTTAAACTTATTAAGTAAATTGTTGAAAATTGGATTTAATTATAAGAAATTTATTGTGAAAGAAACGTGTAAAGTTCTAATTAATGAAAGAAATATGTAAAGTTTAATTTATGAAAGAAACGTGTAAAGTTCTAATTTATGAAAGAAATATGTAAAGTTTTACCTACTGAAAGAAACATGTAAAGTCTTAATTAATGAAAGAAACATGTAAGTCTTAATTTGTGTAATATTGATTTAAAATAATAAATGCCCCTTTTGTAATAAAACGTAAATTAAAACGTACATTCGATAATGTAAGTTTAATTAGTGTAATATTGATTAAATGATAAATGCTCTTTACTGTAATAGGAATTTAAGTTAAAAAGTACATTTAATATGTAAGTTTTAATTAATGTAAATGACATATTTTAATGACTAAAATAATAAAGTTTCTTTATTGTAATGATAATGTAAGTTAATAAGGTACTCCTAACTTAACATAAGAATTTTAGCATTAAATTGGATATTACAGTAACAAAGTTTATTTAACTATAAGGCTATGATAAAATGACCATGTAAAAAAATTTGTAAGTATATAAATACTTTGATTATATAAAATGTTAAATTGGGAAGTATTACATTCCAAAAATGCTATGATTCCTTAAGGTTACATTACCAAAATGCTGTGATAATTTAAAGGAAGATTTCAAGTTTAATAAATTAAAGGAAATATTCAGTGATTTTGAAATTTGGGTTTTATTGAAATGATATATTATTGAATTGGTTTTGAAATGGAAATGATATATTTTTGAATTGGTTTTGAATAGATATGTTTTGGGTTTGAAAGTATGTATTAGTTTGAAATAAATGATATGATTTTGAAATGGTTTAAAGGATGTATTTTGATTTGAAACATAAACTATTTTTAAAAGTTATAACCACGGGTTATAATAACAATTGGTTGGCAAAGAGACCGGGATCAGATATGGACATACTCTCTGTCGATACCGAAAACCACTTTGACAACCGTGTACGCGGTGGAGATTCCAGAATGAAGTAGGATGGTGGCGACGTTCTTAAGGTATGTTACGTGGACCCAACTCCCGTGAGTTGGCATAAGGTGGCTAAAACAGGAGCGATCTCGGACCAGTGAGGTAGCACCTCTTCTCGGACACATTTCTTCGATATTATACTCTTACTTGTGATTGATTAGATGGCCATCCTCCGATTTGGGAGTGTTGTTCGAGGTGGAACGGTAGTGGCTGCTATGCGTATCTGTAACGACCCAGAATTTTGAACGAATTAAATTGAAAATATTTAATTAATTTTAAATATTTGAACGGTGATTTAATTTGAATCCCCGATTTAAATTTGAATTTGGCGATTAAATTATATAATTTAATCTATTGAAGTTGAATAAAAATTTGAATCTTCAATTATAAGCTGAAGAAAAATATTTCGAAAGCTTTTAAAATTCATAATTATAAAACTGAAGATAATGGAACTCTCAGAATCGAATTTAGAAGTGATTTGTTCAGTTTTGAATTTTAAACGTTTGAATCGATATTTAAAAATAGCCGTCCGAGGCGCAGTCTCGGAATTCGACGAAACCAGTTCCATTGGGTCCGTAATATTGTATTATTACCGGATTTCAATTTTCGTAATTTTGGGAGTTGATACGTGAGCACACGATAGTAAAACGCATTGAAAATTCAATCGACTTCAATTTGAATTTTAAATTTTAAATGTGTCAATATCAAAACACGTTATCTCCCTTACTTCAGCCTTTAATCAAGCCGAGAATCACGAGATAAATCGTGCCAAGCATGGCCCCTGTCGTTCGAAGTACAAATAAAACCCTCCCCTTCAGTTTTAAATTATCACGCGACTTAAAGTCATCTCCCTCAGTTCACAAATCAAAAGAAAATGGCCGAAGCCTGGGGAACGTATTCGAAGGAAAATATAAATGAAATCAGAGATCGAATTCGATTTTTAAAAAAAAGAGGGGCCACTATTCGCAAGTCATTTCAACGCGAGGAAGCGGGGGACTCTCGAGCTCAGTCAGGTGGCGCCTCGGCGGCGTTCGAGGAGGGGGAATGTCGCGAGCATAGACGAGGCAGCGCTCGAAGCCGGAGTTGCGATCGCGTGGCTGGCGTGTTCGCGCGAGGGAGGGAAGGCCGGAGGCTCTGATCTTATCGAACTCGTCATCGTTCAGGGGGAGGCGATGGTCTCGAACAACATTTGGGATTTTCGAATTAGGGTTGGTGAACTCGGCGCCGCACGAGGACGAAGGTGTTCGTATTGATGGCGTGGTCAACATCGACTTCGAGGACCTGGAAGTGGGAAGTTAGCGATCGCTTAAGGGGTCGGCGACGATGAGGGCGGAGGAGACGCGTAGCTAGGGTTTTCCTGCAGTAAGGTAAATTTTGTCTTAGATTTAATTTAATTTTAAAGAAATAGTTAGTTAATTAAATTAGCGAATGGAAAAAAATTTAAATTGATTTTTTTTGCCTGAATCAAGAAAAAGAAAAAGAAATATTAGTTACAGAGAAAATATAATATTGTCACTATGTTGTGAAACAGGAGAAAATGTGGAAAGTTATACAAATTTGATTAGGTTATTTTCTGGAAAGGAAAAATATACGTATATTTGTTATACAGTTGTTTAAAAAAATGAAAATGAAAATGAAAATGTTTTGTTAAAAGAAATTTGTTAAAAGTCAGATTTTAAAATTTAAAATCATTGGATAATTAAAATTACTAAAAACGATAATTGGATGGTTCGATTTATATTCGAATATTAATAAAATCATATAATTGATTATGCAAGGTCAAAACCGGTGAAATCAAGATGAAATGGAAAACGGATTGCAAAATAATAAAGCTAAGGTGAGATCTTCTCACTCAATTTGAAAAGTGGAAATTTTCAGTTATTGATTTGATTGACTGTTTGAATGTGCTATTAGATATGATAGGATATATCTATATATATAGCAGTATATACATATTGGCATATGTATATATTGGATTGATGATTTCCCGCCTCGTATAGCGGATGAGACCCTATTGCGCCGTTAGTAAGCGGATTTATAAAAACCTATATACCGCGATAATTCCGTACTGGAGCGGAATTGGTATTGTGCTAACGTCTTTGGATGCAGGGAAACAGGTTGGAGGGATCCAACTGGATTCCTCACCAGTAGTTATTTATTTACAGGATTGATGTGTATTCTGTTATCATATGTTGATATATGATGTTGTTGTTGTGGTTGACCAATTGATGCTGTGCATCATCGGATTCAAATTTTGAAGTTTAAAAATAACGAATTTAATTTTAAGAAGAGATTTTAAAAGTGATTATTTGAAAGTATACGTTTTATTTGAATCTTTGAATTGGTTTACTTTAAATAAATAAATGTTATAAATTTAAAGTTATGAAAAATTTTAAATTGTGAAATATACCTGAAAGGTGATTTTGAAATAAATAGTCAAGTGATAAATAAAATAGTTTAAGTTGGATTTCTTTTGAATTACTAAAAATGATATATATAAAAGATGTACAGAATTGATATTTATCAATTTAAAGTGTTGGAATTTTAAAACGAGTGTTTATAAGGGTTAGAGATTTATAGAATTATAAATTGTAAAGACATGAGATTTATAGAATTATAAATTGTGAAAATATGAATTTTTTAGATTTATAAAGTAAGAAGTTATAAAATGGATGAAACGGTAGCATAAAAGATTTATAAGAGATTAACTTATAAATTTGATTTTTGCCTTTAAATGGAATATTGATCGAATTTGTAAATAAAAGGAGATTTATTAAATCGAAGTTGTTATAAAATAGAAATAGAATTTATAAACGTTGTTTTATAAATTCAAAATCAATGGGATTTGAGAAATTAAATATAGAAGATTTTTAAAGAAGATATATTCGCGATTTTGGATAGCGAATTTTTATTGAGATAAAAATGTGTAGAAATGATTGAAATTGGGTTAAGTGAATTTTATTCACGATTTTGGACAGTGAATATATTGTTAAGTAAAATGGATAGTTTTGGAAAAGTGGCATTGAAAATGAAGTTAAACATTTTAGAGATGTTTTTAAAATGTATTGTGAATCGAAAACATAGATTTCAACATTTTTATTGTTGAAATAGGAGTTTTCGAAAATATAAGGAAATGATGGACTATAACACTGTTGTTATAGTAAATGATTTTCGGAAGAAAATGTTTTGATGTAATATTGGGATTTATATATCTATCTTAATTCCGAATCCCTATATTAGTGATTTTGAGTCGTCGTAACGATGTTTTACGTAACATTCGTTTTGACTCAAATAAATGTTGTTATAGTAATGTTTTCCTTAAAGAATGAATATATACTTAATATTGATTTAAGGATATTGAATATTTTCCAAGTGTTAAAAATAAATGATTTGTGAAATACTTATTATTAAATAAGTATGGAATGTTTTCCAATATGAAATGAACGTTTTTGAGATTTATCTTCTTAAAGATAAATCGAAATCGAATATTGAAAACGATTTGAAAATCGTATATCAATAGACATTTTTGAAAACATAAATTAACTATGGAATTTATAAAAAGAAAAGGGAAACTGTTTAGAAAAATAAACGTTGTTTTATTTTTGAAGTGTGGAAATTTTATATCTAGTAAAAGATATTTTTGGAAGATGAAATAATTTGGAAAATTATTTGGAATCTGATGATGTTGCGCATCTTTATTGATAGTTAAATAACCGACTATCAATAATTACCTTTAGATAGGTATTTGTTGTGAATTGGATGAATTTGAATGCCACACTTGATTTTAAATAACTGCTCACTATTCGGGTTAGCCGGGAAAGGACCATGGGGTCGTATAACCCATTCCGAATATGTGATACGTCGTTATGAATTGCATTTGAAGACCGGTGTTGAAGACCGGATATTTTTGAAAACGGAAGGATTACCGTCGAGTTACTCTACATCGACTGATCTTCGATTTAGAGGTTTTATCACCCTTAGTGACGGGAAGTCCTGACGTGATTGAAAATTATCCGGAAATGCAAGGGCTTCGTGAGAAGTGCCTTCGGTTCTGTTCGATCCCGGAACAGACTTGTATGGATTGTGTGTCTGACGTTACAATTTGAGATATAAAGCTGATTTCTTTCAAATACATTTCTGTTGGTGGCGGAGAATTTATTCTCTTAGCTTAACACCCTTCTCTGAGACGTACGAGCTCAGAGGTTATGTAGTTGAAATTTATCAGCAATATATCCCAATTTGGTAACGTGGCATACTGAGTGTTGCTGTGAAATGATCAGTGTTTGATCATTTGCGATATGATCATTTGTTTGATCTTATATCTTTGTGATCATAGGTTGATCATTTTGTTTGACCCGAAGCAGGGCTTTTTGAGAAAGCGTAGCTTTGTGGACGAGACTTCATCGAGCCTCACACCCCGGAAATGGTCAAAACAGGAAGAATGCAGCAAGGTTCTAGGGAGTAGCGCCCCTTAGTGTATGTCATTCCTTCTGGATAAAGGTGGTATCATGGTATGGAGCCCAGATACTTAACCTCTGTGGTTACTGCATTATTATTATCTATGTGGTTTGTTGCGAATCGGGGATCCTCGGGAAGATCGGTGACGATCGGGGGATGGCATACGCGTGTCAGTAGTTACCTATTTTTGCAGAGGTAACCCGGCCTTGTGTTGGCAGAGATCCGGTTAGGTTCTCGGGTCGTCTATTCCAGGGACGTACCCATCGTGGATAGGAAGTTCCTTAGCCTGACCATTTGTTGGAAATCCAAAGAAACAATACGATCTTGTACGGTTTTAGTTGTAGAACCTATCATTCACTTATGGTGGTCACCACTGTTTGGATGGTAGCTATAGTAGGCATAAGTGCGGAATGCCTATGCTGGCTAAGATTAATATTATACTTTCGAAATGTTCTCTACACTATGCACTAATAATAATATAAAAAAAAATTTGATTTTGCGTAGTAAGCATCTTTGATTATCATAAGAAGAAATCTCCTCCAATTCTGCGTTTGCATTGTGTGTGTGGTGGGAGGTCTTATGGTAGTTTCATTTTCCCAAAAACATTTCGAATTGACTTTAAAATTTACTGTTGTTGTTTTAAAGAATAACTGTTTTACGATCTCACACCAGTCACCATGACTGACTCGGAGTTTATTGTTCCCTTCTAAACTCTGGGTGCCCACCAATTTCCACACGGGCAGCCTAGAGTAATATTATCAGGATATTCTGGATATTCTGGAGCTTTGGAAGCAAGCTGGATGGCGAGACGTAGTATTTGTATCTGATAGTATTTATTCCGCTGTGTATTCTGTATGAGTACAAGTTATATAACTGTCCATTGTTGTATATTGACTCTGATTGATGTATGTATAAACTGATATAGTTCTTTGTTTTAAAAGACTAGTGTTTATCTACTATATATTGTTCCGCTGCGATGTGTAAGATTCTGATATTGTTTTCTGTTCTGTGTGTTCTGTTGTTCTTCTTTCTTTCTTCTCTTTTTCTTCTACTTCTTCTTTCTAAAACCCTCACTATTGGAGTTTCCGGCGTTCGATTTCTCGGCAGTCGATAAAGTGAGTATCGATGTTGAATTTTCGAAAGTCGAAAATTTCGGGATGTGACAAAGTGGTATCAGAGCATATGGTTAAGCGACAACCCTGCTCTGTTGGGTGTTACTCATTAGAGATAGAGTCAGCAGTACTCTAGAATGAGTTTGAGTGTAATAATAGATATGAGCGCGTATTTGTTAGTGAATATAAAAATTGTTTTATATTGTGATGATTGATTTGTTGAGTGGTATATGGATTCTGGTCAATACGAGTAATTAACGATCATTGATAGGGATCTCTAAACACTCGAATAGAACAATTCGGCACAGTATTGTTTTAAAATAGGGTGAATGAGATAATTTTGCCCAAAACTATTTTTGTATATAAAAGAAATGATTTTCTATGAATTATCATAGTATATGATTGCATGGATGTTAGGAAGTAATAATAGTGAATTATCATCACTGAAATTGAATAAGAAATTGAAATCGTAACTCCAAAGTTAAAATAAATCCATATACAAATGAAATTTGAGAATATGAATTATAAATGTGACTTAAAAGTTGAAACGGAATTCCAGAGGAGTATTTGGAAATGTTTTGAGAAGAATTTGAAATTTTTGAGATTTGGAAAGTTTAAATTCTTTTTGGAGTTGAAAATGAAATTCAAAGGATTTTGAAAAGGTATTTTGGAGAGATAAAGCTCTAAACTCTTTTCGGTCGCTGGAAAATAACTTCGGTAATGACTGCAGCATCACTGATGTTCATTTTCGGGTTTCCAAAAGAGAAATTGCTGCCAAATTATTTTAAATAGAAGTTGTTTGAAAAAATTTGGGTTTTGTTTTGGAAATTCAAAGGATAATTTGAATTGTTTTCAAAATGGTTTTAAAAAGGTTGAAAAGACTCTGGAATTGAGTACTGAATTATGAAAATTGTGAATGAACGAATAAATTTGCAAGTGAATCAATTACACAAAATGAGATTGAAAATTGAAATTCGTTTCAAATTTGTAAGAAATGAATTGAATTGAATAATTATAAATGAAAGATGAATAAAAGATAAAATTCCTAATGGAATGTAAATAAGTTAATAACTTATAGAATATTTGGTAATTTGATAGAGATGAGATTCAAATTGAAAATGAATGAATTAGTGGATGAATGGATAATTTGCAATTGTAAATGAAATTGAAGACAAATTTGAAATGTAAAATTGAAGATAATGGATATAACTTCAATAGCGAACTCAAAGATGATATAAGCAGTTATATTGAAAATTTTGTAATTGAATGTACGAAATGGTTTGAATATATGTAACTAGATATTATGGCTAGTAGGATATACAGGTATAAATGAATTGGATTTGATCTTCAAAGATGAATTTGAATTGCTCGAAAAAGGTACGTATTTAAGTTTTAATATGAGTTTTTGATGATTTCTCTCTAGCCGCTTGGCTTTTTCTTTTTCTTTTTGAAATCTGAGAGTCCGTAGGGACGTTTTGTAGTCGTACCGTATTAGCCGCGCAAAGGAGACGCTGGCGAAATTTTTCGAAAATTTCGAGTGTTAGAAAATTTTTGAGAAAATTTTGAAAGTTTAAGTTGAATTTAAACTCGAATTTGAATTTTGAAGTTAAACAGTGTTGTTTGAAACTTAAAATTGAAGTGGGAATTTAGTTGAGATGATAACGAATCTTTAGTAGGAAGATTTGTTTTGATAAATTGATAAAACTATTGAATGTTGAAAAATAGTAGACGAGTTAAGGACATTTTTCCTAACTTGTAATTTCGAGGACGAAATTCTTTTAAGGGGGGAAGTCTGTAACGACCCAGAATTTTGAACGAATTAAATTGAAAATATTTAATTAATTTTAAATATTTGAACGGTGATTTAATTTGAATCCCCGATTTAAATTTGAATTTGGCGATTAAATTATATAATTTAATCTATTGAAGTTGAATAAAAATTTGAATCTTCAATTATAAGCTGAAGAAAAATATTTCGAAAGCTTTTAAAATTCATAATTATAAAACTGAAGATAATGGAACTCTCAGAATCGAATTTAGAAGTGATTTGTTCAGTTTTGAATTTTAAACGTTTGAATCGATATTTAAAAATAGCCGTCCGAGGCGCAGTCTCGGAATTCGACGAAACCAGTTCCATTGGGTCCGTAATATTGTATTATTACCGGATTTCAATTTTCGTAATTTTGGGAGTTGATACGTGAGCACACGATAGTAAAACGCATTGAAAATTCAATCGACTTCAATTTGAATTTTAAATTTAAAATGTGTCAATATCAAAACACGTTATCTCCCTTACTTCAGCCTTTAATCAAGCCGAGAATCACGAGATAAATCGTGCCAAGCATGGCCCCTGTCGTTCGAAGTACAAATAAAACCCTCCCCTTCAGTTTTAAATTATCACGCGACTTAAAGTCATCTCCCTCAGTTCACAAATCAAAAGAAAATGGCCGAAGCCTGGGGAACGTATTCGAAGGAAAATATAAATGAAATCAGAGATCGAATTCGATTTTTAAAAAAAAGAGGGGCCACTGTTCGCAAGTCATTTCAACGCGAGGAAGCGGGGGACTCTCGAGCTCAGTCAGGTGGCGCCTCGGCGGCGTTCGAGGAGGGGGAATGTCGCGAGCATAGACGAGGCAGCGCTCGAAGCCGGAGTTGCGATCGCGTGGCTGGCGTGTTCGCGCGAGGGAGGGAAGGCCGGAGGCTCTGATCTTATCGAACTCGTCATCGTTCAGGGGGAGGCGATGGTCTCGAACAACATTTGGGATTTTCGAATTAGGGTTGGTGAACTCGGCGCCGCACGAGGACGAAGGTGTTCGTATTGATGGCATGGTCAACATCGACTTCGAGGACCTGGAAGTGGGAAGTTAGCGATCGCTTAAGGGGTCGGCGACGATGAGGGCGGAGGAGACGCGTAGCTAGGGTTTTCCTGCAGTAAGGTAAATTTTGTCTTAGATTTAATTTAATTTTAAAGAAATAGTTAGTTAATTAAATTAGCGAATGGAAAAAAATTTAAATTGATTTTTTTTGCCTGAATCAAGAAAAAGAAAAAGAAATATTAGTTACAGAGAAAATATAATATTGTCACTATGTTGTGAAACAGGAGAAAATGTGGAAAGTTATACAAATTTGATTAGGTTATTTTCTGGAAAGGAAAAATATACGTATATTTGTTATACAGTTGTTTAAAAAAATGAAAATGAAAATGTTTTGTTAAAAGAAATTTGTTAAAAGTCAGATTTTAAAATTTAAAATCATTGGATAATTAAAATTACTAAAAACGATAATTGGATGGTTCGATTTATATTCGAATATTAATAAAATCATATAATTGATTATGCAAGGTCAAAACCGGTGAAATCAAGATGAAATGGAAAACGGATTGCAAAATAATAAAGCTAAGGTGAGATCTTCTCACTCAATTTGAAAAGTGGAAATTTTCAGTTATTGATTTGATTGACTGTTTGAATGTGCTATTAGATATGATAGGATATATCTATATATATAGCAGTATATACATATTGGCATATGTATATATTGGATTGATGATTTCCCGCCTCGTATAGCGGATGAGACCCTATTGCGCCGTTAGTAAGCGGATTTATAAAAACCTATATACCGCGATAATTCCGTACTGGAGCGGAATTGGTATTGTGCTAACGTCTTTGGATGCAGGGAAACAGGTTGGAGGGATCCAACTGGATTCCTCACCAGTAGTTATTTATTTACAGGATTGATGTGTATTCTGTTATCATATGTTGATATATGATGTTGTTGTTGTGGTTGACCAATTGATGCTGTGCATCATCGGATTCAAATTTTGAAGTTTAAAAATAACGAATTTAATTTTAAGAAGAGATTTTAAAAGTGATTATTTGAAAGTATACGTTTTATTTGAATCTTTGAATTGGTTTACTTTAAATAAATAAATGTTATAAATTTAAAGTTATGAAAAATTTTAAATTGTGAAATATACCTGAAAGGTGATTTTGAAATAAATAGTCAAGTGATAAATAAAATAGTTTAAGTTGGATTTCTTTTGAATTACTAAAAATGATATATATAAAAGATGTACAGAATTGATATTTATCAATTTAAAGTGTTGGAATTTTAAAACGAGTGTTTATAAGGGTTAGAGATTTATAGAATTATAAATTGTAAAGACATGAGATTTATAGAATTATAAATTGTGAAAATATGAATTTTTTAGATTTATAAAGTAAGAAGTTATAAAATGGATGAAACGGTAGCATAAAAGATTTATAAGAGATTAACTTATAAATTTGATTTTTGCCTTTAAATGGAATATTGATCGAATTTGTAAATAAAAGGAGATTTATTAAATCGAAGTTGTTATAAAATAGAAATAGAATTTATAAACGTTGTTTTATAAATTCAAAATCAATGGGATTTGAGAAATTAAATATAGAAGATTTTTAAAGAAGATATATTCGCGATTTTGGATAGCGAATTTTTATTGAGATAAAAATGTGTAGAAATGATTGAAATTGGGTTAAGTGAATTTTATTCACGATTTTGGACAGTGAATATATTGTTAAGTAAAATGGATAGTTTTGGAAAAGTGGCATTGAAAATGAAGTTAAACATTTTAGAGATGTTTTTAAAATGTATTGTGAATCGAAAACATAGATTTCAACATTTTTATTGTTGAAATAGGAGTTTTCGAAAATATAAGGAAATGATGGACTATAACACTGTTGTTATAGTAAATGATTTTCGGAAGAAAATGTTTTGATGTAATATTGGGATTTATATATCTATCTTAATTCCGAATCCCTATACTAGTGATTTTGAGTCGTCGTAACGATGTTTTACGTAACATTCGTTTTGACTCAAATAAATGTTGTTATAGTAATGTTTTCCTTAAAGAATGAATATATACTTAATATTGATTTAAGGATATTGAATATTTTCCAAGTGTTAAAAATAAATGATTTGTGAAATACTTATTATTAAATAAGTATGGAATGTTTTCCAATATGAAATGAACGTTTTTGAGATTTATCTTCTTAAAGATAAATCGAAATCGAATATTGAAAACGATTTGAAAATCGTATATCAATAGACATTTTTGAAAACATAAATTAACTATGGAATTTATAAAAAGAAAAGGGAAACTGTTTAGAAAAATAAACGTTGTTTTATTTTTGAAGTGTGGAAATTTTATATCTAGTAAAAGATATTTTTGGAAGATGAAATAATTTGGAAAATTATTTGGAATCTGATGATGTTGCGCATCTTTATTGATAGTTAAATAACCGACTATCAATAATTACCTTTAGATAGGTATTTGTTGTGAATTGGATGAATTTGAATGCCACACTTGATTTTAAATAACCGCTCACTATTCGGGTTAGCCGGGAAAGGACCATGGGGTCGTATAACCCATTCCGAATATGTGATACGTCGTTATGAATTGCATTTGAAGACCGGTGTTGAAGACCGGATATTTTTGAAAACGGAAGGATTACCGTCGAGTTACTCTACATCGACTGATCTTCGATTTAGAGGTTTTATCACCCTTAGTGACGGGAAGTCCTGACGTGATTGAAAATTATCCGGAAATGCAAGGGCTTCGTGAGAAGTGCCTTCGGTTCTGTTCGATCCCGGAACAGACTTGTAAGGATTGTGTGTCTGACGTTACAATTTGAGATATAAAGCTGATTTCTTTCAAATACATTTCTGTTGGTGGCGGAGAATTTATTCTCTTAGCTTAACACCCTTCTCTGAGACGTACGAGCTCAGAGGTTATGTAGTTGAAATTTATCAGCAATATATCCCAATTTGGTAACGTGGCATACTGAGTGTTGCTGTGAAATGATCAGTGTTTGATCATTTGCGATATGATCATTTGTTTGATCTTATATCTTTGTGATCATAGGTTGATCATTTTGTTTGACCCGAAGCAGGGCTTTTTGAGAAAGCGTAGCTTTGTGGACGAGACTTCGTCGAGCCTCACACCCCGGAAATGGTCAAAACAGGAAGAATGCAGCAAGGTTCTAGGGAGTAGCGCCCCTTAGTGTATGTCATTCCTTCTGGATAAAGGTGGTATCATGGTATGGAGCCCAGATACTTAACCTCTGTGGTTACTGCATTATTATTATCTATGTGGTTTGTTGCGAATCGGGGATCCTCGGGAAGATCGGTGACGATCGGGGGATGGCATACGCGTGTCAGTAGTTACCTATTTTTGCAGAGGTAACCCGGCCTTGTGTTGGCAGAGATCCGGTTAGGTTCTCGGGTCGTCTATTCCAGGGGCGTACCCATCGTGGATAGGAAGTTCCTTAGCCTGACCATTTGTTGGAAATCCAAAGAAACAATACGATCTTGTACGGTTTTAGTTGTAGAACCTATCATTCACTTATGGTGGTCACCACTGTTTGGATGGTAGCTATAGTAGGCATAAGTGCGGAATGCCTATGATGGCTAAGATTAATATTATACTTTCGAAATGTTCTCTACACTATGCACTAATAATAATATAAAAAAAAAATTTGATTTTGCGTAGTAAGCATCTTTGATTATCATAAGAAGAAATCTCCTCCAATTCTGCGTTTGCATTGTGTGTGTGGTGGGAGGTCTTATGGTAGTTTCATTTTCCCAAAAACATTTCGAATTGACTTTAAAATTTACTGTTGTTGTTTTAAAGAATAACTGTTTTACGATCTCACACCAGTCACCATGACTGACTCGGAGTTTATTGTTCCCTTCTAAACTCTGGGTGCCCACCAATTTCCACACGGGCAGCCTAGAGTAATATTATCAGGATATTCTGGATATTCTGGAGCTTTGGAAGCAAGCTGGATGGCGAGACGTAGTATTTGTATCTGATAGTATTTATTCCGCTGTGTATTCTGTATGAGGACAAGTTATATAACTGTCCATTGTTGTATATTGACTCTGATTGATGTATGTATAAACTGATATAGTTCTTTGTTTTAAAAGACTAGTGTTTATCTACTATATATTGTTCCGCTGCGATGTGTAAGATTCTGATATTGTTTTCTGTTCTGTGTGTTCTGTTGTTCTTCTTTCTTTCTTCTCTTTTTCTTCTACTTCTTCTTTCTAAAACCCTCACTATTGGAGTTTCCGGCGTTCGATTTCTCGGCAGTCGATAAAGTGAGTATCGATGTTGAATTTTCGAAAGTCGAAAATTTCGGGATGTGACAGTATCCATCAGTCCGTGTGCGTAATTGGTATATCTACCCTGGCATTGCCTAGTTGTGCCGTGTCACCTACCATATCGAGCTTTACTACGATTATGATTTTAAGATCCGACCGCGTTAAGGTTCTCCATCCCCTTAACGCTATTTTCTATATGATTATACTTTACTTATTAGACATTATTATAATAGCGAATATTACTACATAGTAGATATTTTAACGGATCCTTAGAGAATGGGCGGTCCCAAGCATCTTCTAAGTTACTTGTACCTTTATTACAGTTCACTTGAGTTGGTTTACATTATATAAGTATATATTGTCCTGACTCGAGTGTTTTGTGTTTTGCTTTACGCTCGGGTCAGCCTGAGTATTCATAGATTTGGATTTCCACCTTCTGGAGATTTGAATCGCTGGAGATTATTTGCTAGTCTTGTTCTATCAACTTCGGTTCCGTTGTTCTATTCAGCCTGTACTTGGTTATTGTATTGAGACTTCTGCTGTACTTTATTTCTTATGTTGTATCTTATGTAACTCTGATATATTTTCATAGTAGCTTCATGAACTACTATTTCTTTTACTTCCGCTGCATTATTTTACTCTGTGTATGTGATCTGTGATTATATTTATTTACTGTATATTCTGAGATTTGCCAAATTTTAATTACAACGCGGTATTTTGAGCAATTCAACTCCGGCATGAGTGTCTACCTATACACTTATAATGGATGCGAATGGTTGAAAATATCGGGTCGTTACAGTTGGTATCAGAGCTTTGGCTTTGAGGCAAAACTCAGCATATGGAGTAGATTTATTTATAGAATCACTTTCGTTCGAGCTTGAATCTTTTCCTCTTGATTCGAATTTCCTTTGAATTTTTGGAACGTTCCCTGTGGTTCCAAAATTCATTCTTGTCCCTCACTATTCATCTTCTTTTGATTTTGGAGTATCACATAACTCCACTTCGAATGATCTTTATAGTGAATTGGCTGTCCCGCCAATATTCTAATTTTCTGATAAAGGGGGAAACTCCTTTACAAATTAGCATCGATTCACCAGAGATTTTATCTATCCTTGGTTTAGATGCTAATATCTTTTATTATTCCAAACTCTATCTCTTGAGATCGAACGTAGTTTATCCCAGAAAAATCCACATCGATCTTATTCTTTAAGTCACGGTTGACCCGGTTAAGGTTGTCCGCGATTTACCTAAGCTTACCCATCTCTCTACTCTGTTTAACCATCTTGTCTTTTGTTTCTAAACTATCTCCAAACATTTTGAATTGTACTTGTAAATCTATGTTTTGTTTTATATATGGTGTTGTTTGAGTTGTTGATGTTGATTTGGATTTCCGATCGATTCGTCTGATCAACGCTATCGATAGGATTTCTAAAACACTTTAACAGAACAAACTGACACGATATTATTTTAAATTTGGTTAATGAAATAAAATTTTGATATATAAGTAAATTTATGGAACTTAATAAATTGATTTAAATTGATAATTTGAAATGATAATACTTGATTTATCATTTATTGTTCTACAAATGAATTTATAAATAGTTGTTTATAAATTGATTTGGGAACTGAAATGAATTTGAATCAAGAATTTGAGAATTCAAGTTTCCGATGGATTTCAAACCTTGTGTTTAAAATTTTTAAAAGGATATAATTTAAAGTATTTTTGAATAAAAAAATTTGTCTCTAAAGGATTTTAAAGTTTAAAAATTAAGTGCTCTTCTCTTTGTCGCTGGAAAATAATTTCGGTGATGACTGCAGCATCATCGACGTTCATTTTCGAGTTTTGAACTGAAGAGACCATTTTGTAGTCTTACTACAGCTATGTTTTGAAAGATTTAATTTATTTGAATTTCTAAATATGATTTGATTTATAATATATATAGATATATGATTTAAATTGATTTGACATATTATGTACATATATTTGTTTATCTCTAACTGGTTTGAAGGAAACCGGAAAATTAATTCTTAAATTTCATCTTAAAGAATAATTTCAGTTATAAAAAGAAAAATTAAAATTTTTGAATAAATGATTCAAACTTGAGATAATTGAATTGGAAAGTTTTATTTGTATAATACAATTGCATTCAAATATAACTTACCTTAAAAAAAAATTTAGAAGTTAACAATGTAATTGGATAATATACAATATAAAAAGGATTTTTTAAATAAAATTTGAGTGGTTATAATAAATTTTATACACCTAAATTTTAGTTATAAAAGATTTACAGAGGTAAATAGTGAAAAAGGAATTTAAAGAGATTTTATTTAAATAACTTGATAATCAAATTTGATTTAATATGGAACCTTAAGTCTAACCTAGGAATTTTAATAATGGTTATTTCCTGAAATGAATATGTTGTATAATAAATAATGTCTCTTTGAATAGATAAAATAAAATACATTGGAATTGGACATTTTGTAATAAAGTTTATTTAACTTGAATTCATAGTTTAATTGTGTGACGACCCGGCTTTTTCTCCACAGAAAAAGTCGTATCATCATGAAGAAAGAAAGGGATAGAAGAAGAAAGGATAGAAAAGAAGAAACAACAACACAAAAGAATCTCACAGCGGAAACGAATGAAATATAATATATCACATAGAATATTACATAGTATCATATACATCGGAGTACACAACTTATACATCACAGAATAGACAGTTATAAACTTCTGTCTATTATACAACACAAGTACATCAGTACAATATAGACTAATACAAACACAGCGGAAACTCTATATATCTACTCGCTGAAGCCTCCTGCTTCACAGCTCCTCCAGAATTCGTCAAGACTATCCTGAATCCCTTGACTACTCAATACAATATTGAGTACCCAAGAGTTTAATAAAACAGAAAATAAACACTTGGGTCAGACATGGGTCTGGTGTGAGTAAACGGATTAAATTGCTTAACTTTGAAAACCTTTGAAAACAAAAGTATCACGTAAGACTCCCCACAAATAAACATGGGTAAGTTTTTACCTTACGCTAACTAAAACATTTGATAGGAAATCCGATTGTATTATAATAGTGTCTAGGGTTTTCAAGTAAAATACAGAAATAGCTGAAATGCTTACATCTCACATTCCAACATAGTTGGGCACAACTAATACGTACGGCACTTATTGGAGTTTGGATTCCATACAATGGCAGGGCTACTGGGGTACCGCCCGTCACAGTACGTGGCCTAGATCACCGTACCGAGGAGTACGCCCGCTCCCCTGCAACACAAAGCCGGAACCATCCCTTACTGGATAATCCCGAACAAGACAATCCCGTAGTTGGCGCGACCAACCACACACTAAGCCGAATAAAAGAAAAGGGACCTCTAGACAGGGATCTATCTTGCTCTCAGTGGGTGCTACCCACGAAGCCTTGCTGCACCTCCCCTGTTTTAGCCATTCCCGGTTGATGAGGCTTGAGGTTACGATTACCTTTAATCAGAACATATCACTTAGAATGCTCATCGTCCGCCTGACGATGTGCTGAAAGCATTCAATCCATACAAGTTCGTTCCGGGTTCGAACGAAACCGAAGGCATTATCTCGTTACACTCATTTTGGAATCACCCTCAGAGTTAACGACAATAACCCTTGCACTCTGAATCTTCATCCTCACTTGATTCACGACCTATCGTAAATTTGGATCGATGTGGTATTCGGGTCTCCAGACCTGGAAATCCGGTATACGGAAACCCGATCCCGGTCTCATCGAAATCCAAAACGTATCTTTTAAGGCCAAGTTGTTTAAAGTTAAAACAATTCAATTCTTTATCCATATACACACAGATAGATAATTCAATAGATAATCTACATTATCATAATCAGATAATTCACATTATCATTACAATTCAACCAAACATCCATATCATAGATCAGCACATCTCATCAGAGATATCAAACAATGCAGAGTATTCAATAACATTCATCCATCCTTAAGTAATGATTTATACCATCTCTAATTAATTTAAAATAAATTAAATTAATTACTTCATTCTATAAATCCTGCTTACTTAACCATTAATTAATTATAAATCAATTAATTAATTATCCTCTAATTATTCATTTCAATTAATCATTCTTGATTAATTATCTTTTAATCACATTCAAGTAATTAGCCTTTAATTAATTTTACAAATTAATTATTTTTAACCATTATAGTAATTAACCTTTAATTACTTCATTAATTAATTAACTATAATTAATTACATTAATCTTTAATTAATTACATTAATTAATTACTTTTTAATTACTTATTATTAATTAATTAGTTTTAATCAACTTTTAATTACATCATTAATTATTACTAATGACCCTTAATTATTCTTAATTAATTATCCTATTTAAATTAATTACATTAAGTAATTAATCTTTAATTAAACCATATTTATTAATCACCTTTGATTAATCTTCAACCAGTAATTAACTTCCCTTAATTACTTCATTACATAAATTAATTACTCCTTAATTAATTATCTTTAATTAATCCCTTGATTAATTACAAAAAGTAATTAAACTCAAATTACTTCCACTCTTAAATCATCTTCCATTAATTACATCCAGTAATTATCATTAATTACTTTACTAAGTGATTACAATCCATTTATTAATCACATTAATTAATTAGTCTTAATTAATCATATTTATTAATTAACTTTAATTAATCTAAGTAATTAATCCTTAATTACCTTTCATTAATTACTTCCATAAAGTAATTATCCTTTTTAATTAATTAACCTCTAATTTCTTTCATTAACTACTTATTCTTTCATTAATTACATTCATTAGTTAACCACTAATTACTCATACTAAGTAATTATACTTTATTAATTATATTAAGTGATTAACTTAGATTAATCCCACTAATTAATTATCCCTAATTAATTGCAAACTAAATAAATTGAAGATAAATTCTTTATTTTAATTAATTACTTAATTTTTATCATGACATTTCATTAAATTCAAATGCTTGAAATTAATTTGTTATTTACATACAATCATTTGGAAACATTTAGGAATTAAATTAATTAATTAACCTAATATAAAATTTTATAACCAAAACAATTTAACTATAAAATAAATCTTTTGAAAACTGATATAAGAACTTGTTTTAAATAAATTACTTTGGAACTTTGGTTTATATTTCTTTGAAACATGTTCATTTTAAATACACTTTTTAAACTTGGCTAACCAATTTGCTTTTGATAAAACTGTTCATTTTTATTTTACTTACCTTTTAAACCTGGTTAGCTATCAAACAAAACCGAGATAACCAAACAAAAATTCCGAGCAACTCTCGTGATACTCGCGATGATCTTCTACTTCGAGTCGTCCCTACAACAAACTCGAGCACACACGAGAACAACTTCGAGCTCCAGCTTCTTCTCCAAAACACAAACCATGGCCACACAAAACAATTCTAACGTGCACGTACACGTGCACAACTGCTCCAGTCATCAACGATCAACCACGCTAGCATCCCCAAGTCGACGACCATCCCTCTGACCCACCTGGCCACCCAGATCACCGATATCACCATCGAATCGAAATTGGACCAAATCGAACAATCGATCACTACAGCAACCCAAACTGCTTGACAAAAATTGATTCGCCACGACGATCACGACGATCGGAACTCACGTCACTCCGACCAGAACATCATCGCCCATCCACACAACGATCCCCACACTCGCGATTACTTCCGGTGAGCTATCGACGTCGAGATTACCTCGTCAACCACCCCGACCAAAACAACCCTTAAAACCATACATCGCCGTCCTCTGGCCACCATGGTCATCTAAAAATCCTCTGGCTATTTTTCCTTCGACCACCATCCTTCCAGCTACCACCAGCCTCAGTCGCGACGCATCTCCATCATCGATCGCCGCGAAATCGATCGAAGTTCGCATCTCGATCAACTCAGAAATTCACGACATATACTAACTTAAAAATCATGAAACCAATGTCTAAAATCATCATTTAGCAATACGATTTTGTTTAGAAAATCAAAGTATGAAATTAAGATGATTGATTTATGGCCTTAATTTATTTTTCAATGTCAATCTCTGCTACCAGTAAAAACCACTTGTTATTTATGCTTAAAAACATTTTTAGAATTTGAATCTGGTAAATACAAACAAGTTTCATTTAAGTATTGTAATATAAAACTGTTTATAAAAAGAGATATGAATTTTTCTTTGAATTTGTTGAACCTGTTATACACCCAGAGATATATAATTACATGTACACACAATAATTCACTAATCTACATCCAAGCAATACTTTTTACAACTTACTGTAAAGGTTTAGCACATGCATTACAATATACAACAAGTTTTTAAACTTTTTCTTTTTAAAAAAAATTGTTTACTCACAAGATTATAAACAGAGAACAGGATATATATAAACAGACATGATCACTCAACATATATATCAATTTAAATAAATTCAAGATGAATAACTTTCATACCAAGCCAATTATTATCTCATGCATTAGAGTTAAATCCAAAATAACTGTTTTTAAAGAATGTTTACTCACCAGATATGTCAGAGAACAGAGAATAGAAGCTGTTTTCCAGGCTTTTCCAGATTTTCAAATTTGATTTCTTTTTGCTTTGTTGAATTTAAACTTGATGTTGATCTTTAAATTTAGTTGCTATTGAAATCTGAATTGCATGTTGAAGTTTACATCTTGCATTTGAATTGATGAAGTTGCTTGCCTCTGATTCATTTCCAGATTAACTCCTTTTGCTTTGAATTTTAGTTTCCAGGTTTTCTTTTGATTTTCAGGTCTTTCATTTTTCTTAGCATTTTGATTCGAATTGTATTAGTGGAGAAAGAAGAAGATAGTCTTAACTGAAAGTGAAAACAGATTTTCTTCTTTCCTATATTATTTATTTATGACTTTAATTTCCAAAAAGATAAATTAAGCCACTTGTCCCTTTTAGTTAACTTACACATATGCTATTTAAATTACAAATTACTTATTTTCTTACAAATGTCTTCACACCACTCTAATATGCTAACAAGTGTACATTCTTGTTTTTTAATTAATCTACAAGTATTAATTCCTTTTTACATTTGATTTATTTAAATCCTACATGTATATTTAAAAATATCTATATGTATAAAAATGTATTTATCCTTTTATAAATAAGCTTTAAGATTTTAATAAATATACAAATGTGAAAAACAATTATTTAAAATAACTTATGCTTATATCAATTAAATATAACATACTTATATATGCTTGAGAAATTGAGCTTAACTATATATATATTTTTACAAACCATTTTGAATTTTAAAAGAGAAAAGATTATTAAAATAAATGAACTTCTTATTTAAATCTTATTTAAACTTAAGCTTACATATATATTCAAATAGAAAATATCTTATTAACTTTTTAAAATATAAAATTACAAATAAATACTTATTTAATCAGATTATTAAATTAAATTCAAATCTTATTATCAAAGATTATCCATATCAATTTAATTATTCAACAGATTATTAAATTGATATTGTTAAAATTTCCGGGATATTACATTCCTCCCCCCTTAAAATAATTTCGTCCCCGAAATTTAAACAAAGGTAATTTAATAATCTTATTAAAGATTTAAATTCAAAACACAAGCATCTACTATCATCCATATGCTAGCAACCATAGCAACCAAATCATTCAATCAATCAAATTTAACTATCCAGACAAAATTCTAGATAAACTTCCTCGAGTTTCCCCAAGTATATATATATATATACCGGGATACTCGCTCTACAAACAATCTAAACAACTAAGCTATAGATCTCCTACTCATCTAGATCTACAGAACTAAACAGAATATCAGACTACAGACGAGTCTGACTCAACAATCAAACCTCCAGAACTGCAGATTCCAAAACCAAAGATAGATCAAATACGTACTCCCTCAGAGATACGTAAAACACAATGAATTCCAGTTATCCAAACTGACAATTCAATTCAGAAGTCCAAATACTTATCCAGGTCAGAACACAGAAGAGATCCAAACTTACTTCTCCCATCCAGAGATACACTCCAAACTGCTTTCGCTGCTCAACTCTGATATGAGGTAGGACACAAGCACAGACTGGACAACTCATTCCAGAAATAAGGTTCACTGATCCATAAAGAAAACTCAGATACTCCAGCAAAACTTGAGTTGCTTCACCAAACTCTATCTCTAGGAAACATCCTTCCACTAGACTGAACCATCGGTATCACTCATGGAATCCAGTCGATAAGAAAACTCAACCTTCAGATGCGGACAAACTCCTGACTTCTCTGAAGACATCCAGAAAAACTCTGACAACCCAAGAGAACACTCAGACAATCGCAAGTCACTTTTGCGATCAACCCAGCCTAATTCCAAAGAAAACTGTCCTCTCTTTACCAATCAGAACAGCTTACACTTATTTATCCAATTTATCGAAGAAATGGATCCACTCTGCTGCTTCTGAACTTCACTTCCAGAAAAACTGCTCATCCAGAAAACTTCCTGCCATCACAGAATACTCCGAGCTGCACTGCTGACACTGATGCCAAGGACTTCCTATTCCAAAGATCTTCGAGAAATTCGAACTCCAAACCTGTGATATCCCGGGATTTCAGGGAATTTAAAATGTGATAATCTTGTAAATTAATTATTTAAAATTGGTAAAATTGTTATTTTCAAACAAATTAATAATGAGTTGTTTTTAAATATAGTTATAAATAGATTCTTAAATGGAATAATTAGTTAAAGGTTTAAATTGTGTTATTTAGAAATAGATTTTAAATAGACTTATTATTTTCAAATTTAATAAGTGTTGTTAAAAATATATGTATATATATGTGTATTTAAATTGATTTAAATAGGATAATTATTTACAATTAATAATGTGCTTGTTTAGAATTAATATCTATATTTATTTGAATTGATTTTAAATTGGACTTTAAATTGACTTTAAGAATTGAATTTAAAGAAATATATATCTTAAAATAAAAATAATAATATAGTTTGGACTTAAATCATATGGATAAGGTTTTATTTAAAAATAGATTTGTTTTATATTATTCTCTTAAAGAAATTTATTTAAAGAAATTTGGGAAGTATTTATTTAATAATAAATACAAAAGTTTTATATTATCATTTAAAAATGGACTAAATATACTATATATGATTTTATTTAAGATATGATTGGTTTTTATTTTATTTTCTTTTAAAAGTTTTAATTTTATAAATTAAGAAAAGCATTTATAAATTTAGAAATATATTTATTAATTAGGAAAATTTAATATAAAAGCTTTTAAATCCTTTTAAAAATAATGTAAAATTTAATAATGACAAGTGTTAACATATTAAACTATCTAAGCACATGTGTTAACATAATAAACAAGGGTAGAGACAAGTGTCATTTCTTTTATTTTTATTTTCTCTAATTTTAATAAATCTTAATTTACATGTATATAAACAAACATCTAACTCCTTCATTCCTTTTTCTATCTTCATTACTAAAACAAAGAAACAACCTGTAAAAACCATTTTCAAACAAATCTCAGATCAAAACAAATACAACCAGAGAAAATTCAAAACCCTGTAAACATTCCTCAAAACAAATTCTCAAACTCAAATGCAAGCATGTCATCTTCTCTTAAGTCTGTAGTCTAAAATCTCTGTAACCATTATGTTCAAAGCCTGAAATTCACTTCTCAAACCAAATTGCAAACCTGTAATTCATCTCCTCATCTCAAATCAAAATCAAAAGGCCTGTTTCTGTTTCAAACCTACAAACTCATTTTCAAAAGCAAGCAACCTGGAATCAAGTCTCGAACATCTCAGTTTCAAAGTTAAGTCATCTCTACAACATGCTTCCAGTTTCAAAGCATTTCAGAGATCAAAAGCAAATTCTTTCCAGTTCAAATCAAAGCATTCAAGTTTTCAAATTGTCAAGAGATTCAGTTTTCAAGTCTCTGCACTTCATTAAAAGGTGAGTAAACCTTTAAACTTAAAAACATCAAATATTTATTGCATGTGGATAAATGTACTGATGATTGCTTTGCATGTCTGTGATTATGAAAGTCTTGTATATTTTTTTTTTAGGTGTTGATATCTGTTGATTTAAACATCTTATTATAAATCAAATCCTCTGCCTTTAAACTGAGAACATAGAATTCCCCTTAGATTGATACAGATAATATATATTGGAATTGACTTGGGAATGTATGTTTGAAATATATATGCATGTTTGTTTTTAGATCTAAATACATGTTGAAACTATGTGTGCCTTTGTTTGAGTGAAGCTCTGTTCATATTTACAGAGTTTGATTTTGACAAAAATTTCAAAATCTTTCTCTCTGGTTCCCTGTTAGCTTAGTTTTTAAATTATTTAAGTTGGTTAAAACAGAGACTAGAAATTTAAAAATAATCTAAATATGTTGGTACACATATTATCTGGAAATCAAGAATTCCAGTGAAACTCCCAAACCATGTTAAATTCAAATATCAGATTTCTTGGATCTATTTTGATATAATGAATCACTGTCCTAAATCATGATTTTTAAAACAGAAATCGTAATTTTTAAAATTCTATCAAGTGAGATATTGGGTTTTGTTTTGAAAATAAATTATGGGTCTTTTCTGATGATCGAAGAATTTTGGTTGGTCGTGGTCATTTCTGGAGTTGGTTGTGAGGTCATTGGTCAAGGCAAAAATAGTAGGTGGCTTTAATCTCCACCGTGGTGGCGGCAGTTCATCAAAGTAGGGTTAAAACCCAAAAAGTGTTCGAATCTGGAAATGAGGGAATTATGGTATCTCGGTTTGATCGAGTGACGTTAAATTGGGAGGATAGTAGCTGGGAAGGCTAAGGAAGATGTCATCGGAGTTGCCGTGACTCCAGTGGTCGGAGACGAGAGATTCGAAGCGTTTTCTGGTGATGTTTCTGGTTCGTGCTCCACTGAATAGCTCGATTTTGAATCGGGACTTCTGGTGATGGTTTGATGATCGGGGTAGGTTGCTGGAACGATAGTGGGTGTGTGTGAAGGATTGGCGATGGTCGGAAGATCACCGTGGATGGTGCACGGTGCACAGAGGCATGATGTGTGTCAGTGCTATTAGTTTGGGTTTCGTGAGTTTTATTTTTTTTCTCGAAGTGGGCTCGGGGAAGAAAGGTCTTTGTCTCGGGTTTGATTAGGGATATACGCGAGAGAGTGATTACTGTTAAAAATTTTAACAGTTTAAAATCTTTAAAATAAGCAGTTTAAAAATGCTCGGGAGGAACTCGGGAAGGAAGGGTTTTTGCTCGGGTATTTCTTCGGGTTGTTTGGGAGTTAAGTGGAAACCAGTTTTAACAGTTTTTAAAATTTAATTGAAAGTAAGTTTTAAACTGTAATCAAGTTAAATCATTAATTTATAATTAAATTAACAATTAGTTTCAAGTGATTTAGTAACTTGTAATTAAGGATTGTTAATCTATAATTAAAGGTAAGTAATTAATAATTATTTATTTAAAAACTTAATTAATGATTTAATTAAGTAAGTTAATTACTATGATCAAATGTTTAATGATAATGTTTTATCTCAAAGTTAATTAAGAAATTTAAGTTAATTAATTAATATTTAATAAGGATTAATTAACTATTGTTAAGGGTTAATTAATTGTCATTAAAGATTGATTAATAGATAATTATGGATTAATTAAATTGGTAATTAAGGTTGTTAATTAATAATTAATTTTTATTAATTAATAATTTAGAAGTAATTAATTAGTTAATTAAGTTTAATTAATTAATTATAAAAGTAATTAAGGATTGATTACTTTGTATTAAAGGATATTGATTAATAATTAAGGTTTATTAATTAATAGTTAAAGAATAATTAATCAAGGATTAATTAATTTGTTTAAAAGGGTAATTAAGGATGAGTTACTCAGTTATGATTTAAGAAATGAATGTGATTTATTTAAGTTAATTAATTTGTTAATTAATTAAGGATAGTCACTTGGTAATTGATTAAGTATAGTTACTTAATAAGATTGATTAAGTATAATTAATTAGTGTAAGTAATTAATAAATAAATTACTGTATGTAATTGGAGTAATTATTTAAGGTTGATAAATGAAAGTAATTAATAATTAATTAATGTAATTAATTAAAGAATAATGTAATTAATTATAGTTAATTAATTAATGGAAGTAATTAATTAAGGATCATTAGTTATTATAATTAAGGAGAGTAATTAAAGGTTAATTACTATAAATGATTAAGGATAATTAATTTGTAAAATTAATTAAAGGATAATTACTTTATGTAATTAATGAATAATTAATCAAGAGTGATTAATATTTAATGATTAATTAATTAAATGGATAAGTAATTAATTAATGATTGATTAAGCAAGGTTAGGAATTAATTCTTAAGTAATTAATTTAATTTAAGTGGATTAAATTAATTATAATAGAGATTAATAAATGGTTGCTTATGAATGATGGTTGAGTAGAATGTCTGATTTGGTTAATATCTATTGGATGATATACTATGATATTCTGTGATATGATATTGGATATATCTGTGATAAATGTGTGATATTTATCTAAGTTAATGCTATGTGAATTCAAGTATTGAATTGAATTGTTTAAACCTTTAAACAACTTGGCCTTAAAAGATACGTTTTGGATTTCGATGAGACCGGGATCGGGTTTCCGTATACCGGATTTCCAGGTCTGGAGACCCGAATACCACATCGATCCAAATTAACGATAGGTCGTGAATCAAGTGAAGATGAAGATTTAGAGTGCAAGGGTTATTGTCGTTAACTCTGAGGGTGATTCCAAAACGAGTGTAACGAGATAATGCCTTCGGTTTCGTTCGAACCCGGAACGAACTTGTATGGATTGAATGCTTTCAGCACATCGTCAGGTGGACGATGAGCATTCTAAGTGATGTGTTCTTTTCTAAGGTAATCGTGACCTCAAGCCTCACAAACCGGGAATGGCTAAAACAGGGGAGGTGCAGCAAGGTTAGTGGGTAGCACCCAAGTAGGACAAGGTTACCTCTGTCTAGATGTCCCTTTCTATTTTCGACTTAGTGGTGCGGTTGCTGATCCCAACCGTGAGGTATCTTGTGCGGGAATTATCCAGTAAGGGATGTTCCGACCTTGTGTTGCAGGGGATTGGGAGTGATCCTCGGTATGGTGATCTAGGCCACGTACTGTGACGGGCGGTACCCCGGTAGCCCTGCCATTGTATGGAATCCAAACTCCAATAAGTGTCGTACGTATTAGTTGTGCCCAACTATGTTGGAATGTGAGATGTAAGCATTTCAGCTATTTCTGTATTTTACTTGAAAACCCTAGACCCTATTATAATACAATCAGATTTCCTATCAAATGTTTTGGTTAGCGTAAGGTAAAAACTTACCCATGTTTATTTGTGGGGAGTCTTACGTGATACCTTTTCTTTCAAAAGATTTTGAAGTTAAGCAATTTTAACCCGTTTACTCACACCAGACCCATGTCTGACCCAAGTTGTTTATTTCTGTTTTATAAACTCTTGGGTACTCAAATTTTTATGAGTAGCCAAGGGATTCAGGTTAGCCTTGACGAATTGTGGAGGAGCAATGGAGCAGGAGGCTTCGGCGTTGTAGATAGATAGTAGTTTCCGCTGTGTTGATTTTGTATTGATCTCTGTATTGGATTGAGATGTAATAACTAGACAGATGATTATAACTGTTTAGTATATGATGTGTAATCTGTGTAACTCTGATAAGTGTTGTATATGATACTATATAATATTTATGTGATATAATATATTTTGTTTCGTTCCGCTGTGAGATTCTGATGTGTTGTTATTCTTTCTTTCTCTTCTTTTCTCTTTTCTATCCCTTTCTTTCTTATTAGCGATACGACTTTCTATGGAAAGAAAGTCGTGGTCGTTACAGTGGTATCAGAGCATAGGTTGAGCGAATGCCTAAGCTTTTGGTTAATTGAATATCAGAGCAGTAGGTTGAGTGAATACCTAGGCTCTGAAGTGGTGTCTATCTTGAGAGCGCGTAATTGTTAGTTATATAAAAATGATTTTATATTGTGTTAATTGATCGGTTGAGTGGTATATGGATTCTGGTCAATACGAGTAGCTAACGTTATTGATAGGGATCTCTAAACACTTGAACCAGGCCAACGGACACAATATTGTTTTAAAGAGGTAAATGAAATAATTTTACCCAGAAATAATTTCTATATAAAAAAAAGTATCATTTTAAATATATATATCTATTCTACCTATTTGTTGGGTTACCCATACAGGTTTTCCAATATAGGATATAAAGGTAGATAGGGTAGTGGTGTGTGTAACACGACTACCAATGGTTGGAGTTTAAATGTTGAGGTTGGAAGTGTATTTGTCGAGACTGTAGACCCAATACCGTCTCGAGTAAGCTTTGCTGTGGTGAAGGATTTCATCGATCTCCGAAGGAAACTGTAATGGTTCGGAGTTTATCTTTGAAGTGTGGATGAGTAGAGTTGGATCTGTCGATGAGGCAGAAGTGAGTGATGGTACCTTGATACCTCAGGTAATAGTAGCTGTATGATGAGATGCAGTGACTATGGATGTTCCTGAAGATGTTTTCTTTGGAACAAGATTAAGGAAGTGTGAATGCTTCGGTGTTGTGGCTGAGTTCAGCATGAAGTTTCTGCTTTGGTTTGGAGTCCGAGTTTCTCGAAGAGCTTTGGATAAGAGCATCAGTGTCAGCAGTGCAGCTCGGAGTATTCTGTGATGGCAGGAAGTTTTCTGGATGCGCAGTTTTTCTGGAAGTGAAGATCAGAAGCAGCAGAGTGGATCCATTTCTTCGATAAATTGGATAAATAAGTGTAAGCTGTTCTGATTGGTAAAGTGAGAACAGTCTGTTTGGAATTAGGATGGGTTGATCGCAAAAGTGACTTGCGATTGCTGAGTGTTCTCTTGTGTTATCAGAGACTTTCTGGATGTTTTCAGGGAAGTCAGAAGTTTGTCTGCATTTGAGATTGAGTTCTGTATCGACTTGATTTCAGGATTGATACCGGAAGTTCAGCTAGGTAGAAGAATGTCTCCTAGAGAAAGAATTTGGTGAAGCAGCTCAGTATTTCATGGAACTGCTGAGTTGAACCATATTTTCAGAATGTGTTGTCTAGTCTGTGCTCGAGTTCATCGACGGCATTTTTATCTTCTCCAGATCAGAGTTGTATAGCAGAAGCAAGATGGCAGCTATTCTAGAATGGAAGCAACTAGAAGTTGCAGTGTTTTGGGATAAGAGAGTTTCTTCAGGAAATATTTCTGGATTTGAGTTCAGCTTGGCAATGCGTCTGTTTTGTCTTTTCTGGATAGGAGAAGTAAGTTGTAGTCTACTGATAATGGTGGAGTAGAGTTTGTGTTCTAGATTTTGGGTAGATCTTGAAAGGGTCATTTTGTTGGATTGTTTTTGATCCAGTTTGTCTCTAGAAGCATCAGCAAAGGTTGAGCTGATCGAAACGGATGTTGACGGCCCAGGATCATTAGAAGAGTTCTGTGGATAAGAAACAGAGGAATTTGGAATTCGAAGTTGGAGACTTCATTGTTGTTGAAGTTTTCTCTGGTAAAAGGGAGCAATAAGATTGGGTAAGACAGGAAGTTAGCTCCGTTGTATATTAGATTCTTCTTGAGTTTTGTAAGGATCAGTGTTTGACTTCCAGTTTGGATAACTGGAATTCGATGTGTTTCACGTATAGCTGAGGGAGTACGTGTTTGATCTATCTCTGGTTTTGGAACCAGTAGTTCGGGAAGTTTTGGTAGTTGAGTTGATCTTGTCTGTGGTCTGATATCTTGTTCAGATTGTAGATATAGATGAGTAGGAGCTCTGTAGCTTAGTAGTGTAGCTAGTTTGGATGCAGTAGAGCGAGTATCCTGGTATCTGTATCTAGGAAACTCGAGGATTTTAGGAAGCTTATCCGGGATCTGTGTCCGGATAGCTAAAATTGTTTGTTTGATTGAATTGTTTGTTTGGATGAAATTGGTTGTTTGTTTGTGTTGGCTGATATGTATGCTAAAATTGTTTGAAAATTTTTGAAATAAAATAAAAACTTTGGATTATCTTTTGTTTTAAATTTCGAGGACGAAATTCTTTTAAGGGGGAAGGAATGTGATATCCCGGGATTTCAGGGAATTTAAAATGTGATAATCTTGTAAATTAATTATTTAAAATTGGTAAAATTGTTATTTTCAAACAAATTAATAATGAGTTGTTTTTAAATATAGTTATAAATAGATTCTTAAATGGAATAATTAGTTAAAGGTTTAAATTGTGTTATTTAGAAATAGATTTTAAATAGACTTATTATTTTCAAATTTAATAAGTGTTGTTAAAAATATATGTATATATATGTGTATTTAAATTGATTTAAATAGGATAATTATTTACAATTAATAATGTGCTTGTTTAGAATTAATATCTATATTTATTTGAATTGATTTTAAATTGGACTTTAAATTGACTTTAAGAATTGAATTTAAAGAAATATATATCTTAAAATAAAAATAATAATATAGTTTGGACTTAAATCATATGGATAAGGTTTTATTTAAAAATAGATTTGTTTTATATTATTCTCTTAAAGAAATTTATTTAAAGAAATTTGGGAAGTATTTATTAAATAATAAATACAAAAGTTTTATATTATCATTTAAAAATGGACTAAATATACTATATATGATTTTATTTAAGATATGATTGGTTTTTATTTTATTTTCTTTTAAAAGTTTTATTTTTATAAATTAAGAAAAGCATTTATAAATTTAGAAATATATTTATTAATTAGGAAAATTTAATATAAAAGCTTTTAAATCCTTTTAAAAATAATGTAAAATTTAATAATGACAAGTGTTAACATATTAAACTATCTAAGCACATGTGTTAACATAATAAACAAGGGTAGAGACAAGTGTCATTTCTTTTATTTTTATTTTCTCTAATTTTAATAAATCTTAATTTACATGTATATAAACAAACATCTAACTCCTTCATTCCTTTTTCTATCTTCATTACTAAAACAAAGAAACAACCTGTAAAAACCATTTTCAAACAAATCTCAGATCAAAACAAATACAACCAGAGAAAATTCAAAACCCTGTAAACATTCCTCAAAACAAATTCTCAAACTCAAATGCAAGCATGTCATCTTCTCTTAAGTCTGTAGTCTAAAATCTCTGTAACCATTATGTTCAAAGCCTGAAATTCACTTCTCAAACCAAATTGCAAACCTGTAATTCATCTCCTCATCTCAAATCAAAATCAAAAGGCCTGTTTCTGTTTCAAACCTACAAACTCATTTTCAAAAGCAAGCAACCTGGAATCAAGTCTCGAACATCTCAGTTTCAAAGTTAAGTCATCTCTACAACATGCTTCCAGTTTCAAAGCATTTCAGAGATCAAAAGCAAATTCTTTCTAGTTCAAATCAAAGCATTCAAGTTTTCAAATTGTCAAGAGATTCAGTTTTCAAGTCTCTGCACTTCATTAAAAGGTGAGTAAACCTTTAAACTTAAAAACATCAAATATTTATTGCATGTGGATAAATGTACTGATGATTGCTTTGCATGTCTGTGATTATGAAAGTCTTGTATATTTTTTTTTTAGGTGTTGATATCTGTTGATTTAAACATCTTATTATAAATCAAATCCTCTGCCTTTAAACTGAGAACATAGAATTCCCCTTAGATTGATACAGATAATATATATTGGAATTGACTTGGGAATGTATGTTTGAAATATATATGCATGTTTGTTTTTAGATCTAAATACATGTTGAAACTATGTGTGCCTTTGTTTGAGTGAAGCTCTGTTCATATTTACAGAGTTTGATTTTGACAAAAATTTCAAAATCTTTCTCTCTGGTTCCCTGTTAGCTTAGTTTTTAAATTATTTAAGTTGGTTAAAACAGAGACTAGAAATTTAAAAATAATCTAAATATGTTGGTACACATATTATCTGGAAATCAAGAATTCCAGTGAAACTCCCAAACCATGTTAAATTCAAATATCAGATTTCTTGGATCTATTTTGATATAATGAATCACTGTCCTAAATCATGATTTTTAAAATAGAAATCGTAATTTTTAAAATTCTATCAAGTGAGATATTGGGTTTTGTTTTGAAAATAAATTATGGGTCTTTTCTGATGATCGAAGAATTTTGGTTGGTCGTGGTCATTTCTGGAGTTGGTTGTGAGGTCATTGGTCAAGGCAAAAATAGTAGGTGGCTTTAATCTCCACCGTGGTGGCGGCAGTTCATCAAAGTAGGGTTAAAACCCAAAAAGTGTTCGAATCTGGAAATGAGGGAATTATGGTATCTCGGTTTGATCGAGTGACGTTAAATTGGGAGGATAGTAGCTGGGAAGGCTAAGGAAGATGTCATCGGAGTTGCCGTGACTCCAGTGGTCGGAGACGAGAGATTCGAAGCGTTTTCTGGTGATGTTTCTGGTTCGTGCTCCACTGAATAGCTCGATTTTGAATCGGGACTTCTGGTGATGGTTTGATGATCGGGGTAGGTTGCTGGAACGATAGTGGGTGTGTGTGAAGGATTGGCGATGGTCGGAAGATCACCGTGGATGGTGCACGGTGCACAGAGGCATGATGTGTGTCAGTGCTATTAGTTTGGGTTTCGTGAGTTTTATTTTTTTTCTCGAAGTGGGCTCGGGGAAGAAAGGTCTTTGTCTCGGGTTTGATTAGGGATATACGCGAGAGAGTGATTACTGTTAAAAATTTTAACAGTTTAAAATCTTTAAAATAAGCAGTTTAAAAATGCTCGGGAGGAACTCGGGAAGGAAGGGTTTTTGCTCGGGTATTTCTTCGGGTTGTTTGGGAGTTAAGTGGAAACCAGTTTTAACAGTTTTTAAAATTTAATTGAAAGTAAGTTTTAAACTGTAATCAAGTTAAATCATTAATTTATAATTAAATTAACAATTAGTTTCAAGTGATTTAGTAACTTGTAATTAAGGATTGTTAATCTATAATTAAAGGTAAGTAATTAATAATTATTTATTTAAAAACTTAATTAATGATTTAATTAAGTAAGTTAATTACTAAGATCAAATGTTTAATGATAATGTTTTATCTCAAAGTTAATTAAGAAATTTAAGTTAATTAATTAATATTTAATAAGGATTAATTAACTATTGTTAAGGGTTAATTAATTGTCATTAAAGATTGATTAATAGATAATTATGGATTAATTAAATTGGTAATTAAGGTTGTTAATTAATAATTAATTTTTATTAATTAATAATTTAGAAGTAATTAATTAGTTAATTAAGTTTAATTAATTAATTATAAAAGTAATTAAGGATTGATTACTTTGTATTAAAGGATATTGATTAATAATTAAGGTTTATTAATTAATAGTTAAAGAATAATTAATCAAGGATTAATTAATTTGTTTAAAAGGGTAATTAAGGATGAGTTACTCAGTTATGATTTAAGAAATGAATGTGATTTATTTAAGTTAATTAATTTGTTAATTAATTAAGGATAGTCACTTGGTAATTGATTAAGTATAGTTACTTAATAAGATTGATTAAGTATAATTACTTAGTGTAAGTAATTAATAAATAAATTACTGTATGTAATTGGAGTAATTATTTAAGGTTGATAAATGAAAGTAATTAATAATTAATTTATGTAATTAATTAAAGAATAATGTAATTAATTATAGTTAATTAATTAATGGAAGTAATTAATTAAGGATCATTAGTTATTATAATTAAGGAGAGTAATTAAAGGTTAATTACTATAAATGATTAAGGATAATTAATTTGTAAAATTAATTAAAGGATAATTACTTTATGTAATTAATGAATAATTAATCAAGAGTGATTAATATTTAATGATTAATTAATTAAATGGATAAGTAATTAATTAATGATTGATTAAGCAAGGTTAGGAATTAATTCTTAAGTAATTAATTTAATTTAAGTGGATTAAATTAATTATAATAGAGATTAATAAATGGTTGCTTATGAATGATGGTTGAGTAGAATGTCTGATTTGGTTAATATCTATTGGATGATATACTATGATATTCTGTGATATGATATTGGATATATCTGTGATAAATGTGTGATATTTATCTAAGTTAATGCTATGTGAATTCAAGTATTGAATTGAATTGTTTAAACCTTTAAACAACTTGGCCTTAAAAGATACGTTTTGGATTTCGATGAGACCGGGATCGGGTTTCCGTATACCGGATTTCCAGGTCTGGAGACCCGAATACCACATCGATCCAAATTAACGATAGGTCGTGAATCAAGTGAAGATGAAGATTTAGAGTGCAAGGGTTATTGTCGTTAACTCTGAGGGTGATTCCAAAACGAGTGTAACGAGATAATGCCTTCGGTTTCGTTCGAACCCGGAACGAACTTGTATGGATTGAATGCTTTCAGCACATCGTCAGGTGGACGATGAGCATTCTAAGTGATGTGTTCTTTTCTAAGGTAATCGTGACCTCAAGCCTCACAAACCGGGAATGGCTAAAACAGGGGAGGTGCAGCAAGGTTAGTGGGTAGCACCCAAGTAGGACAAGGTTACCTCTGTCTAGATGTCCCTTTCTATTTTCGACTTAGTGGTGCGGTTGCTGATCCCAACCGTGAGGTATCTTGTGCGGGAATTATCCAGTAAGGGATGTTCCGACCTTGTGTTGCAGGGGATTGGGAGTGATCCTCGGTACGGTGATCTAGGCCACGTACTGTGACGGGCGGTACCCCGGTAGCCCTGCCATTGTATGGAATCCAAACTCCAATAAGTGCCGTACGTATTAGTTGTGCCCAACTATGTTGGAATGTGAGATGTAAGCATTTCAGCTATTTCTATATTTTACTTGAAAACCTTAGACCCTATTATAATACAATCAGATTTCCTATCAAATGTTTTGGTTAGCGTAAGGTAAAAACTTACCCATGTTTATTTGTGGGGAGTCTTACGTGATACCTTCTCTTTCAAAAGATTTTGAAGTTAAGCAATTTTAACCCGTTTACTCACACCAGACCCATGTCTGACCCAAGTTGTTTATTTCTGTTTTATAAACTCTTGGGTACTCAAATTTTTACGAGTAGCCAAGGGATTCAGGTTAGCCTTGACGAATTGTGGAGGAGCAATGGAGCAGGAGGCTTCGGCGTTGTAGATAGATAGTAGTTTCCGCTGTGTTGATTTTGTATTGATCTCTGTATTGGATTGAGATGTAATAACTAGACAGATGATTATAACTGTCTAGTATATGATGTGTAATCTGTGTAACTCTGATAAGTGTTGTATATGATACTATATAATATTTATGTGATATAATATATTTTGTTTCGTTCCGCTGTGAGATTCTGATGTGTTGTTATTCTTTCTTTCTCTTCTTTTCTCTTTTCTATCCCTTTCTTTCTTATTAGCGATACGACTTTCTATGGAAAGAAAGTCGTGGTCGTTACAAAACCAAACAGAAACACCGTGCTGAACTCAGCCACAACACCGAAGCATTCACACTTCCTTAATCTTGTTCCAAAGAAAACATCTTCGGGAACATCCATCGTCACTGTATCTCATCATACAGCTACTATTATCTGAGGTATCAAGGTACCATCACTCACTTCTGCCTACCCGACAGATCCAACTCTACTCATCCACACTTCAAAGATAAACTCCGAACCTTAACAGTTTCCTTCGGAGATCGATGAAATCCTTCACCACAGCAAAGCTTACTCGAGACGGTATTGGGTTTACAGTCTCGATATATATTTCCAACCTCAAACATTCAAACTCCAACTATTGGTAATTGTGTTACACACACTACCACCTTATCTACCTTTATAACTTATATTGGAAAACCCGAACAGGTAACCCAATAAATAGGTAGAAATGCATAAATATATATATTTAAAATGATATTTTTTTTTTATATAGAAATTATTTCTGGGTAAAATTATTTCATCTACCTCTTTAAAACAATATTGTGTCCGTTGGCCTGGTTCAAGTGTTTAGAGATCCCTATCAATAACGTTAGCTACTCGTATTGACCAGAATCCATATACCACTCAACCGATCAATTAACACAATATAAAACCATTTTATATAACTAACAAATACGCGCTCTCGTATATATATCTACTCAGACTCAAATAGGTTGCTACAGATCCTATCTCTAATGAACAATCCTTCTGAACCTAGGTATTCACTCAATCTAGTGTTCTGATATTCACTTAACCAAAAGCTTAGGCATTCGCTCAACCTAGCTCTGATACCACGTGTGACGACCCGGCTTTTTCTCCACAGAAAAAGTCGTATCATCATGAAGAAAGAAAGGGATAGAAGAAGAAAGGATAGAAAAGAAGAAACAACAACACAAAAGAATCTCACAGCGGAAACGAATGAAATATAATATATCACATAGAATATTACATAGTATCATATACATCGGAGTACACAACTTATACATCACAGAATAGACAGTTATAAACTTCTGTCTATTATACAACACAAGTACATCAGTACAATACAGACTAATACAAACACAGCGGAAACTCTATATATCTACTCGCTGAAGCCTCCTGCTTCACAGCTCCTCCAGAATTCGTCAAGACTATCCTGAATCCCTTGACTACTCAATACAATATTGAGTACCCAAGAGTTTAATAAAACAGAAAATAAACACTTGGGTCAGACATGGGTCTGGTGTGAGTAAACGGATTAAATTGCTTAACTTTGAAAACCTTTGAAAACAAAAGTATCACGTAAGACTCCCCACAAATAAACATGGGTAAGTTTTTACCTTACGCTAACTAAAACATTTGATAGGAAATCCGATTGTATTATAATAGTGTCTAGGGTTTTCAAGTAAAATACAGAAATAGCTGAAATGCTTACATCTCACATTCCAACATAGTTGGGCACAACTAATACGTACGGCACTTATTGGAGTTTGTATTCCATACAATGGCAGGGCTACTGGGGTACCGCCCGTCACAGTACGTGGCCTAGATCACCGTACCGAGGAGTACGCCCGCTCCCCTGCAACACAAAGCCGGAACCATCCCTTACTGGATAATCCCGAACAAGACAATCCCGTAGTTGGCGCGACCAACCACACACTAAGCCGAATAAAAGAAAAGGGACCTCTAGACAGGGATCTATCTTGCTCTCAGTGGGTGCTACCCACGAAGCCTTGCTGCACCTCCCCTGTTTTAGCCATTCCCGGTTGATGAGGCTTGAGGTTACGATTACCTTTAATCAGAACATATCACTTAGAATGCTCATCGTCCGCCTGACGATGTGCTGAAAGCATTCAATCCATACAAGTTCGTTCCGGGTTCGAACGAAACCGAAGGCATTATCTCGTTACACTCATTTTGGAATCACCCTCAGAGTTAACGACAATAACCCTTGCACTCTGAATCTTCATCCTCACTTGATTCACGACCTATCGTAAATTTGGATCGATGTGGTATTCGGGTCTCCAGACCTGGAAATCCGGTATACGGAAACCCGATCCCGGTCTCATCGAAATCCAAAACGTATCTTTTAAGGCCAAGTTGTTTAAAGTTAAAACAATTCAATTCTTTATCCATATACACACAGATAGATAATTCAATAGATAATCTACATTATCATAATCAGATAATTCACATTATCATTACAATTCAACCAAACATCCATATCATAGATCAGCACATCTCATCAGAGATATCAAACAATGCAGAGTATTCAATAACATTCATCCATCCTTAAGTAATGATTTATACCATCTCTAATTAATTTAAAATAAATTAAATTAATTACTTCATTCTATAAATCCTGCTTACTTAACCATTAATTAATTATAAATCAATTAATTAATTATCCTCTAATTATTCATTTCAATTAATCATTCTTGATTAATTATCTTTTAATCACATTCAAGTAATTAGCCTTTAATTAATTTTACAAATTAATTATTTTTAACCATTATAGTAATTAACCTTTAATTACTTCATTAATTAATTAACTATAATTAATTACATTAATCTTTAATTAATTACATTAATTAATTACTTTTTAATTACTTATTATTAATTAATTAGTTTTAATCAACTTTTAATTACATCATTAATTATTACTAATGACCCTTAATTATTCTTAATTAATTATCCTATTTAAATTAATTACATTAAGTAATTAATCTTTAATTAAACCATATTTATTAATCACCTTTGATTAATCTTCAACCAGTAATTAACTTCCCTTAATTACTTCATTACATAAATTAATTACTCCTTAATTAATTATCTTTAATTAATCCCTTGATTAATTACAAAAAGTAATTAAACTCAAATTACTTCCACTCTTAAATCATCTTCCATTAATTACATCCAGTAATTATCATTAATTACTTTACTAAGTGATTACAATCCATTTATTAATCACATTAATTAATTAGTCTTAATTAATCATATTTATTAATTAACTTTAATTAATCTAAGTAATTAATCCTTAATTACCTTTCATTAATTACTTCCATAAAGTAATTATCCTTTTTAATTAATTAACCTCTAATTTCTTTCATTAACTACTTATTCTTTCATTAATTACATTCATTAGTTAACCACTAATTACTCATACTAAGTAATTATACTTTATTAATTATATTAAGTGATTAACTTAGATTAATCCCACTAATTAATTATCCCTAATTAATTGCAAACTAAATAAATTGAAGATAAATTCTTTATTTTAATTAATTACTTAATTTTTATCATGACATTTCATTAAATTCAAATGCTTGAAATTAATTTGTTATTTACATACAATCATTTGGAAACATTTAGGAATTAAATTAATTAATTAACCTAATATAAAATTTTATAACCAAAACAATTTAACTATAAAATAAATCTTTTGAAAACTGATATAAGAACTTGTTTTAAATAAATTACTTTGGAACTTTGGTTTATATTTCTTTGAAACATGTTCATTTTAAATACACTTTTTAAACTTGGCTAACCAATTTGCTTTTGATAAAACTGTTCATTTTTATTTTACTTACCTTTTAAACCTGGTTAGCTATCAAACAAAACCGAGATAACCAAACAAAAACTCCGAGCAACTCTCGTGATACTCGCGATGATCTTCTACTTCGAGTCGTCCCTGCAACAAACTCGAGCACACACGAGAACAACTTCGAGCTCCAGCTTCTTCTCCAAAACACAAACCATGGCCACACAAAACAATTCTAACGTGCACGTACACGTGCACAACTGCTCCAGTCATCAACGATCAACCACGCTAGCATCCCCAAGTCGACGACCATCCCTTTGACCCACCTGGCCACCCAGATCACCGATATCACCATCGAATCGAAATTGGACCAAATCGAACAATCGATCACTACAGCAACCCAAACTGCTTGACAAAAATTGATTCGCCACGACGATCACGACGATCGGAACTCACGTCACTCCGACCAGAACATCATCGCCCATCCACACAACGATCCCCACACTCGCGATTACTTCCGGTGAGCTATCGACGTCGAGATTACCTCGTCAACCACCCCGACCAAAACAACCCTTAAAACCATACATCGCCGTCCCCTGGCCACCATGGTCATCTAAAAATCCTCTGGCTATTTTTCCTTCGACCACCATCCTTCCAGCTACCACCAGCCTCAGTCGCGACGCATCTCCATCATCGATCGCCGCGAAATCGATCGAAGTTCGCATCTCGATCAACTCAGAAATTCACGACATATACTAACTTAAAAATCATGAAACCAATGTCTAAAATCATCATTTAGCAATACGATTTTGTTTAGAAAATCAAAGTATGAAATTAAGATGATTGATTTATGGCCTTAATTTATTTTTCAATGTCAATCTCTGCTACCAGTAAAAACCACTTGTTATTTATGCTTAAAAACATTTTTAGAATTTGAATCTGGTAAATACAAACAAGTTTCATTTAAGTATTGTAATATAAAACTGTTTATAAAAAGAGATATGAATTTTTCTTTGAATTTGTTGAACCTGTTATACACCCAGAGATATATAATTACATGTACACACAATAATTCACTAATCTACATCCAAGCAATACTTTTTACAACTTACTGTAAAGGTTTAGCACATGCATTACAATATACAACAAGTTTTTAAACTTTTTCTTTTTAAAAAAAATTGTTTACTCACAAGATTATAAACAGAGAACAGGATATATATAAACAGACATGATCACTCAACATATATATCAATTTAAATAAATTCAAGATGAATAACTTTCATACCAAGCCAATTATTATCTCATGCATTAGAGTTAAATCCAAAATAACTGTTTTTAAAGAATGTTTACTCACCAGATATGTCAGAGAACAGAGAATAGAAGCTGTTTTCCAGGCTTTTCCAGATTTTCAAATTTGATTTCTTTTTGCTTTGTTGAATTTAAACTTGATGTTGATCTTTAAATTTAGTTGCTATTGAAATCTGAATTGCATGTTGAAGTTTACATCTTGCATTTGAATTGATGAAGTTGCTTGCCTCTGATTCATTTCCAGATTAACTCCTTTTGCTTTGAATTTTAGTTTCCAGGTTTTCTTTTGATTTTCAGGTCTTTCATTTTTCTTAGCATTTTGATTCGAATTGTATTAGTGGAGAAAGAAGAAGATAGTCTTAACTGAAAGTGAAAACAGATTTTCTTCTTTCCTATATTATTTATTTATGACTTTAATTTCCAAAAAGATAAATTAAGCCACTTGTCCCTTTTAGTTAACTTACACATATGCTATTTAAATTACAAATTACTTATTTTCTTACAAATGTCTTCACACCACTCTAATATGCTAACAAGTGTACATTCTTGTTTTTTAATTAATCTACAAGTATTAATTCCTTTTTACATTTGATTTATTTAAATCCTACATGTATATTTAAAAATATCTATATGTATAAAAATGTATTTATCCTTTTATAAATAAGATTTAAGATTTTAATAAATATACAAATGTGAAAAACAATTATTTAAAATAACTTATGCTTATATCAATTAAATATAACATACTTATATATGCTTGAGAAATTGAGCTTAACTATATATATATTTTTACAAACCATTTTGAATTTTAAAAGAGAAAAGATTATTAAAATAAATGAACTTCTTATTTAAATCTTATTTAAACTTAAGCTTACATATATATTCAAATAGAAAATATCTTATTAACTTTTTAAAAGATAAAATTACAAATAAATACTTATTTAATCAGATTATTAAATTAAATTCAAATCTTATTATCAAAGATTATCCATATCAATTTAATTATTCAACAGATTATTAAATTGATATTGTTAAAATTTCCGGGATATTACAAATTGATGTCTAAATGAATAAATGTGTAAAGAAATTTGATTGTTATATTTTCTATGATAAATATTTTATTTATGAAATTGATATGTCTTGAAAAATGGATAATTATGATAGTTATAATGTATTTTAACATCACTAAATTTGATAATTGAGAATTTGGTTTTCAAATGGAAATTTTAAGTGTAACTTATTGAAGGAATATCTATTTATGAAATGGGCATTTTAAATAAAGTGTTAGGTTATTTGTTAAATGAAGAGCTAAGTAAAATAGTGAGCTTTTGACTTAATAAACGAAGTATAGTTTAATTTGGATATTCCATTCATAAAAGTTTGTTTTAATAAGTCATAAGTTAAATGATATCCAAATGAATATTCTTGAATAAAACTGATTTGAAATATTAATATATCTACTGTAGCATTTTATAAGTGCTGCTGTTTTGAAAATACAATGTTTTGGAAGTTTTATAATTGAATGAACTTAGAAATGTTACAACTTTAAAATGAATATTATTTGACCTTGAATTAAAATGGTTTAAATAAAGATTATTTTAAAAGGTGTTATGATTTTCTAAGTATTATGTTTTTTTTTTAGAATTACATTTCCAAAGTGTTATGATTTTAGTAGTATGATTTCCAAATGATAAACATCCCTAAATTGTTATGATTTCAAAGCATTATGGTTTCAAATTTATTATCTTATTTTTTTTTCAAACTATCTTTTGGTTGTCCTTATTTCTCTTATCTTGTTACAGAATGGGAAGGCTATTGTTTATACCAGTCTGTTTAGACATCTTTTTATAATCTTTGAAATCTTTGTTACTCATCTGGATCTGAACACTGTTTTTCCATTCATAGACCGTCGGTCAAGTGAAAGGGGTGATTCAGACTCTAGAGGATCTTTTTCGTGTTTGTGTTCTTGATTTGATCACCTCCAACTTGTTAAACTTGCCTATAACAATAGTTATCAGGTGTAATTCCAATATTCTTATCATCTTGTCTTAATTCTATTCATTCTATCTTTTTAGGTGCTTTCCCGTACCTCGTTCCTTTTCGGGGACGAAAAGTTTTGAGTGGGGGAGAGTGTAACAACCCTGTATTTTACAATTAATTTTAATTTGATTTTTTCAAATTTAAGAGCTTTATTTATGAAAAGAATAAATGTTGTTATTGTAAATATAAAAAACTTTGATTTTGTATGTGGATTTGAATTCTAAATATGACTAAATTTAATATTTCCAGAAAATGTGAATTTTGGTCAAATAGTCAAACTTCGACTTTTAACTTGAAAATTTAAAAGTTTGAAATTTATGAATTTTATCTTTTATTATAAAAATAGATTTAATAACTTGAATACTGCTTTTCGTTTTGTTGCAAACGGATTTAAATTGCAAAAGTTATACTATTTTCAATATTGTGTGTATATTGGGTTATTCAGCAATATTCTTTATTTAAAAATTATATAAATGACATTTTTATTTGATATATTTTATTATAATTTGTACATTTATGTTATATAAAATATATTTTGTCTTTTAAATATTTTTAAAGTAAGGTAGGAATTTTTCCAGAGTTAGTAGTATTTTTCTTGCAAATTTCCATGCCCTGTTTGTAAATTTTAAACATTTTTCTTTAATCCTTTTCTATTTTCTCCAATTTAATTATCTATTTTATTTTGAAAATGATAAATAAATTATTTTAATTCAAATTTTCACTTCATAATATTTTTATAATGAAGTGTATAGTTTTTCAAGACTGACAGTGATTTATTTATAATTTTTGAACACTGTTTGGTATTTTTAAGTAATTTTCTTCATTCTTTTTATATTTTTCCAAAATTTATTATTTTTTTTCTCATATTTATAATTGATTTCGGTTTGTAAATTATTTTTTTGAATATTTTTGTTTATATAAAGATTAAAAAGAAAAGAAATATGAAAGGTTGTAAAACACTTTGAAACTTAAGCCCTTTTTTGTCCAAACCCTTCATTTTCTTTAACTCCTCAAATTTTGCCCTAGCCATCTAAAACCCTAGTGTAGCCGCCACTTTTTGTTTCTCATCTTTTCACGTGAAAACAAATCAGCTCCTCATTTCTCATGGCTTCATCCAAAAATAGGTAATGGCCTCTCCTTCTTTTTCTTCTTTTCTCTTCATTTTCAATGATTTTTGCCATGTTTCTCTTGCTTTGCTTGGCCTAACACCTCCACCATCTCCTCCACCGACCACCACCACTTCCTTCCCCACACCATCCACGACCAAACCCCCTCCTCCTCTGACCATGACAGGCCATGCACTCCTTTTGACTAAAAACCACACAAAACCTTGCACAAATCCCTTAAAACAATGCATAGCCACCACTAGTTGCAACATACCTTCGCCCACCACCTTGGACACCACCTCTACCCGCCACCACCACCTTGCTACCACCACTACACATCACCATCTCCTCTGTCCAGACCTGTAGCAAGTCATGGCCAAGCCTAGGACCTTGTAGACCGAGCCAAAGATGAACCAAAACTCCACCATATTGCATAAAACTCTTCACATGCCTATGTTGTAACTTCGCCATCATCTCTAGCTTGTAGCCGTGCATCCCTTGGTCCAAACCAGACCCAAACCATGTCCAAACCTGAACCAAAACATTCCCTAGGCCATGCAAAAGGATAGAGAAAGCAAGGCAAAAGATTTGACATTCAAATCTCTTTTCGTTTAAAAGTTATTCCATTTCAAGTGCGTTGAAATTGTGTTTGTTTTGATGTATGTTTTGGGTTGTAATACAAGAGTTGTAGCTTTGGATCTTGCTCTCCACTCAAGTCCGTAGTCTTGTCATCGTGCTTTTGTTCCATTGTGTCATTGGTTTTGATATCTCCAGCACAAACAGGTGAGTTATTCTCACCAGACAATATGTACCTATATAACTGATAAACCGACACCATTTGAATCTGTAATGTATATCATCATGTTATATATGTTTATATTATTATCATATGATGTTCACACCTGTTATTACACTTATTATATCATATGTTACTATTATTTAATGTTATTCTGTTATTTATATCTGTTATCACCATTGCAAGTTCCCTGTAGATTAGAATCACTATGGGTTGAAATGATACATACCCGAACGGACTTTAGAATAGGGAAAAATCGTTATGGGTTGAAATGATAGGCCTGAATGATTTTTATTTAAATTATTTTAACTTGGGATTGCGGGTTTGAAATGATAGAACCCGGATTTTTCTTTTTTAACTGCGGATTGAAATGATACATATCCGTATCACTTGACCTAGGTTAGAAAATTATATACAGGCCCGTGGTTATTTTATAAAGTGTTTTGAATATTTTTAAGTATTTTAAAAATATAAATTTATGAAATTTTATTTAAATAGATTTTGAAATATTTTGAATTAAAGAAATTATGATTTTTCTATGTGTTAAAAATGTAATTAATGAATGGTTTAACTGGATTTTTGAAATATAACTTAAGTTGGAAATTTGGAATTTTGGTTAAAAATGATATTTAAGTTATATAAATAAAATGGATATTAAATTTTATTTGGAAATGGTAAATATGATAATTTGATTAAATTTGAATTTAAGTGATTATTAAGTATTATTGATTTTTCTATGAATTTAAGTGGTTAAATAAATGAATGTTTAAAAGTGATCTTTTAAAATATAACTTGACTAGGAAATGTGAAATTTGGTTTTAATTAAAGGTTTAAGTTAATTAAATAAAATTGGAAATTTTGTTAAATTGTGAAATGGTAATTTAAATTTGAAGTGTTAAGTCTATTTGTTGAAATGTGAAGAATTGGAACTTTTACACTTCTTATTAAGTAAATTGTTGAAAATTGGATTTAATTATAAGAAATTTATTGTGAAAGAAACGTGTAAAGTTCTAATTAATGAAAGAAATATGTAAAGTTTAATTTATGAAAGAAACGTGTAAAGTTCTAATTTATGAAAGAAATATGTAAAGTTTTACCTACTGAAAGAAACATGTAAAGTCTTAATTAATGAAAGAAACATGTAAGTCTTAATTTGTGTAATATTGATTTAAAATAATAAATGCCCCTTTTGTAATAAAACGTAAATTAAAACGTACATTCGATAATGTAAGTTTAATTAGTGTAATATTGATTAAATGATAAATGCTCTTTACTGTAATAGGAATTTAAGTTAAAAAGTACATTTAATATGTAAGTTTTAATTAATGTAAATGACATATTTTAATGACTAAAATAATAAAGTTTCTTTATTGTAATGATAATGTAAGTTAATAAGGTACTCCTAACTTAACATAAGATGTAACAACCCGCATATTTGTCGATTTTATATTTAAATATTTTATTTAAATATTTCATCGTTCGTCGGATTGTAGTCCGAAAAGCTACTTTTTGCAAACAGTTGAATTAGGACTCGAGACCTCCTCCATTGAGTTCAAAACGTCGTTTGCGATCTTTTTGAGTGTAAGCTTCGATATGTTTGGAGCTAGTCAAAAATTTGACCATTTGCACTTTGGGTTTGGTTTTGGGTTCAGCCCCTTTGCCAACTTAAACCCCAAACTGAACCATCCCTCCCCATTCACTCTCACTTCCTCCTCTTGCTCAGTTCTAAAGCAAAAATGGTGGGAGAGATGGGAAATTAAAACTCCCAAACCCTAGTTTCTTCTTCAAATCAAGTTCTAGCTCCAAATTCTAAGAGAACCCATTGGTAAGCTTCATCTCCTTCTTCTCCAACTCTTTCTCTCTTCAATTTCAGTTTATTCCTAAACCTAACTTTGGGAATGTCCTTCTTTAAAGCTTTGATTCAAGCTTGTTGAGTTGGAATTGAAGGGTAGTTGCTCTTGCCATTGCTCCATAGCATCTTCTTCATTCGTTTGGGTTCAAAGGTGAGATTTTTATCTCACATCTTAAACTATATTTATCTTCGATTGTTAGGTATGAATTCCTAACACTTATTCTTGTGAAATTGCACTTGGTTTGGATTGATTTGGCGAATATTCCAATTTTTAGTGTTTTGAGTTCAATTCTTTGAAAATCCTTTTATGGATGTTTGAACATGTTTTTGGTGATTGCATCTAAGTACCTATAGGGCTGGGTTGCCGATTGGCGTAAACCCTTAGTACTCGTCGCTCGTTCGATCGCATTTCGGTTTGGATTCGTCGTTTTCGAGCTAGGCTGTTTTTTTTAGCCTTCCAGAAAAATTCAGACGTCTGTCATAAAAATTCAGACGTCTGAGATAAATTTAGACGTCTGTCACAAAAATTCAGACGTCTGAGATCAAATTCAGACGTCTGTCATAAAAATTTAGACGTCTGAATTTAGTTCAAAATGTTTTTAACTCTCTGTTTCAATTTCAGACCTCTGAGACGTCTGTCACAAAAATTCAGACGTCTGAGATCAAATTCAGACGCCTGTCACAAAAATTTAGACGTCTGAATTGCTGTTTTTGCCTAATTCGCCTATTTTCGAGTGAATTTCCAAGGTTTATCGATTTTTGTCGATCCGACCTATTGTTATCAATTATTATCGAGTTTGATGACTTCTTTCTTTGGACTTTTGAGAATATCCATTTTTGATGGATTCGTTATTGATCTCTTTGGATTTTATTCACGTCTTCGAATGTGAATTTTTATGATTGATTGTTTCTACAATCACTTCTATGATTTGTCACTTCAAAATATAAAGGTTTTCTATACTAGTATTAAATATCAAAAATCTTCATCAAAACGATTTCAATTCTATTTTCAATATCAAAGCTCGTTTCTTAAAACCGTTTTTTTCCAATCTATTAGTATATACAAACCTTTACTTCATTCGTATGAGAAAATATAATTAAACGGCTTAGCAAAACAAGTGGTATGAAACGCTTGCGTTTACTTCGTCGGTTAATTTATGGACTTGTTCGATTGAAACTCTTGTGACAATTTTCTAGTGCAGATCTACAATCTGTTCGTAAATATTTGAGTTAAGCAAGTGGTTATGGGACATGAAGCTAAACTCTTATATTTACTAGCTTAGTGTAATCGACACTTCCTTATGATCATGATGATCATTCTTGTGATTTAGACTAGCGATTGAGCGATGTCTCTTTGTTTGCGAGGTTAGACTAGACACCATTGGTGTGATTTCGATTCACACATATCTCTTTATCTTCAAGGTTAGTCTATACCTCATTGGTGTGATTTCGATTCACACATATTGAAACTCTTGTGACAATTTCCTAGTGCAGATCTACAATCTGTTCGTAAATATTTGAGTTAAGCAAGTGGTTATGGGACATGAAGCTAAACTCTTATATTTACTAGCTTAGTGTAATCGACACTTCTTTATGATCGATGACGATCATTTTTATGATTTAGACTAGCAATGTGCGATGTCTCTTCGTCCGTGTGTTCGGACTTGCCTTTCTCGTCCGTGTGTTCGGACTTGCCTTTCTCGTCCGTGTGTTCGGACTTGCCTTTCTCGTCCGTGTGTTCGGACTTGCCTTTCTCGTCCGTGTGTTCGGACTTGCCTTTCTCGTCCGTGTGTTCGGACTTGCCTTTCTCGTCCGTGTGTTCGGACTTGCCTTTCTCGTCCGTGTGTTCGGACTTGCCTTTCTCGTCCGTGTGTTCGGACTTGCCTTTCTCGTCCGTGTGTTCGGACTTGCCTTTCTCGTCCGTGTGTTCGGACTTGCCTTTCTCGTCCGTGTGTTCGGACTTGCCTTTCTCGTCCGTGTGTTCGGACTTGCCTTTCTCGTCCGTGTGTTCGGACTTGCCTTTCTCGTCCGTGTGTTCGGACTTGCCTTTCTCGTCCGTGTGTTCGGACTTGCCTTTCTCGTCCGTGTGTTCGGACTTGCCTTTCTCGTCCGTGTGTTCGGACTTGCCTTTCGGGCCATCCGTGTGTTCGAAAAATTAAATGGATAGCTTCCATGAGATAGCTTCTCGTCCGTGTGCTCGGACTTCCCCCTTTTTGTGACTTCTAGATTTCGTGTGTTGATTTCTGAATTTAATGTTTCACCAACTTTTACAATTGGCATTAATATGTATGTCATTTATTGTGGCTTGGTGGATTAAATAGAGAATATGACATTCTTTTTAATCTTTGAGAAAATTCTTGTGATATTGATTAATCTCTTGTTGATTTTCAATTATGTACTTATCACAGTACGGTATTATGGTTATGATACGTTTTTGTCATATCTCTTATTCTATATCACTCTATCTGATATTTATAGCTAGACTGATCCGTTTATTATTTTCTTATAAATAATACTCGGGTCAGACCGAGATTTTACAGGTGCTTCTTCATGACTTCCTATCTGGAACCATCATCTGACTTTTGGCTAACTACTCTTGTTTACTAGTTTTTGTTGTATACATTTAAGGTTAGACCCCTTGATGTATACATATTCTATTGTCTTGCACTTGTACTTATTCTTTTGTGTTATTGTGGATCTTATTTGACCACTACTCTGATGTATACTTTCATGTGTGTTATTTATTCATATCTATTTCCGCCTTTGTGATATGAATTGCCTGTGACTGATTTGTGTTATGTTTATTTCTATATTTGTTTCCGAAGATTATATATAGCCACCGTGTGATAGCTTTGTGTTTGTATCGGTATGTCGGATTTCCTCTTTAAAAGACATGCATTCTATTCTATCTGACATATCGGTGCTCGCACAAAGAAGTTACACGGATGGTCGCTCCTCAACAGCCTTATTCTCCGTGCTAATTGACAGCACTACACCGTAGTGTTCTTGGTTAGCGTGGGTATAGAGGTGGGGCGTCACAGCTTGGTATCAGAGCCAAACTTCGGAACAATGTAGAATTACCTAGCAAGGATCATGTCCTAAGTCTTTCTTAGGAGTTGTGCTTTAGGATTTTATTCGTGTCTTCGTACCGTTCTATCCTATTTTCATTTTATGATTCCTTGTTTTATCAATCAAGTTTGTTTGATTTTCATTCTGAGATTAACCTTTTTCTCTTTTCTTTCTTTCTTGAAGAGAAGAAATGGTTAGATCTGGCCGTACCAACGTCGGTCAATCCAGTACAACTCCTCAGGAGGGAGTATTTATGTCTGCCCAACAACTTCTTGATCTTGTCAAGAATGCTCAAGCTATCGGACCCATTCCAGTGCCAACTCATCCTAGATCCGGTTTTGCACGCTTGTGTAGAGATTACACCGATTTGGGTGGAAGGCCATTCCGGGGATCCGAGAGTGTCATTGAAATTCAAGCTTGGCTTAGATCATGCGACCGCATCTTTTCTCGCATGAATCTTGTTGATCTCCACCGAGTCCAAGTGGCTTCTAGCATGCTCCAAGAAAGAGCATTGGATTGGTATGAGCTTCTTATATCTGAAATCGTTGAAGCGGATCTCACTTGGGAGCAATTCCGGGAAAGATTCGAATTGAAATTTGTGCCGGAGGCTGAAAAAGTAACTTTGGCCCGGCGTTTTATCGACCTTGTTCAAGGTGAATCTTCTATGACGAACTACGTCGCATCTTTCGAATCTCTTTCCAAATACGGGGTTGAATATATTAACACCCCGTTGAAGAAGAACCAGAGATTTGTCTATGGCTTGAATAAGAATCTTAAGAAGCCATTACTCCTGAAACTCGAGGTTTCATTTGATCAGCTTATTGATATCGCTCTTCGTCTTGAAGAGGCCGATAGAGAGAGTAATGTTGAAGTTGTAAGTGCTAAACAAAACTTCAACAACAACATGAAAAGGCCTATTAAGTTCAAAGGCCCCAATCCCTATCCCAATCCCGACAAGAAAGGGAAGCAACAAACTCCGGTGGCAAAGACTCCTACCACTAGTCATGGACAATGCTACAATTGTGGTTCCGCAGACCACTATGCAAGGGAGTGTCCGAAACCTCTTTATTGTCGCTATTGCAAAAATTCGGGTCACCATATAACTGCATGTCCCATACTTCAAAGTAGGAAGGAGGGAAAGCTCAATGTAGTGCAAGCTCCTAGCAACACTTCTCTTGGTCAAGGTATCCATTCTATCCTTGATGACATTTATTTTGTGATTATCTTATTCGAGTTCTTTTTGATATGGGTTTCATCTCATCATTTTTATATCAAAAGAACTTGTGATTCTTTTTCTTTAAACATTTCTTGGCTTGATGACTTCTTTGAGGATTGCGAATCCGGATTGGTGGATCCGCAACACTCAATTTGCTTTTTATTGATGTCGAAGTTATTTTATGTGATTTATCTTTCCGAGTTGATTTTTACTTAGGCTTCGGAATTGATTTTTGTAAGGATTGACTTAATTTTTATATAGCCATATCCTATGTCTCGAGTGGACTATTCATTTTCGACATTTTCAATCTGTTAAGCAGATTTCTATTTTTCCTTTGTGATTTTGATTCCAATTTGATGGCATCATTTTATTCTTTAAGCTCACATGATGAGGAAAGTGTTATTTCTCTCATTCATGTAGTTTGAGAATTTTCCGGTATTTTTGAGCTTGTCTTAGGATTATCACCTAAGCAATCTTTTGAGTGGTGATAAGGTCTCTTTTTAGCTCGACCTTGCCACCAATTTTCATTTGCTACGAGTTGCGGGAGTTAGCATTTCCTTTACCGCATTCCAAACTCGTTATGATTCTTATGAATGACTTATTATGTCATTCATTTTGTCAAGCTTATTTCATCCAATTTATTAATCGAGTATTCTACGATCTCGATGACTCCATTCTTATATATATTGATTTTGGATGAAAATAACAATTTAAAATTTTGCAAATCTTTTTCATAAGATTTATTTATAAGTACAATTGGATTTTTGTTCTTTAAGCAAACAAAGAATATTCTTAAAAAGTTTTTAAGAAACATGTTTATTATCTTGAAGATGATTTTGTGATTGTATTGCCCATTGAGTGCTTTAAGAATTTTGGTCGATGCGCTTGATCAACGTTATCGATAGGAATTTCCTAAACGCTTTGATGAGACAATCAGACACGATATATTGACTTGTAAAATGTAAATTTCTCTAGAAAGATTATTACCTAAAGAATTCTTTTCCGCTACTTTTATTCTTGTGATTCCCGAAGGGAACCAAGATTTTCTCGTTTGTACCAATGCTAATCGTATTGGTTTTGATGTCGTTCACTTGCAAAAGAGAACGCGCTATCATTTATTCTTCTTTATAGTTATAGCCTATCGAGACTAGGTATGCCACTCATGATCTAGTGCTCGCGACTATTGTTTTTGCTTTTAGAGTTTGGCATCATCACTTTTGGGTGAGAAATTTGTTCTCTACCCCGATCATAAATCTTTGGAATATTTATTTTCTCATAAGGACTTAATATTGGCTCGAGTTCCTTACATCTTATGGTCTTGAATTCTTTATACTCCCGGAAGGGAAATCGTGTTGCCAATCCACTTTGTCGTAAGCAACAAGTGGTTATTTCTTTGATGATGTCCGTGTGGAATGCCAAGTTCATCGGACGTTTCGATATACTTCGTTTTATTGAGCTTCATCTCATTTCTTTTCTGGATTAGCATCCGATGTTCTTTTATGGTGTTCGGTTCATTTGACGTACCGTTTGCACTACATCGATGTTCTGAATTATTTGAGCTTTGGTTCATCTGGCGTACCGTTATTGTACTACGCCGTTGTTCCAAATTATTCGAGTTTCTCGTTTCTCTAGCGTACCATTTTTTTTTTTTGTACTACGCCGTTGCACCGGCTCAATTTTCTGTTATTCACGACGTTTTCTTACGTCTTTCTTCTACGAAAATGCCTTAGGGATTCCAATTTTATTCTTGAGCCCGGTGTTATTGTGGAAATTGAAATTTTGCCTATTTGACTTTTGAGCAACATTTTATTTGCATCATTACTTCGGAGGTTGAGCGCCTTCGGAATGAAGATGTTCTTCTTGTGAAGATTCTATGGTTCTCAAATCCCTAGGATGGCTCTTGGGAAATCTAGAGAATTCATCGAGCGAACTCGTTCGGGTTTTCTCTTTCATGCTCTTTTTGGTGAACTTCTCATTTCAAATTTTCTTTTGTGTTGATATGCTTCTATGGTTGTTACTCTTTATTTTCTTCTTAAGTATTGCGAGGACGCAATTTCTTTAAGGAGGGGAGTCTGTAACAACCCGCATATTTGTCGATTTTATATTTAAATATTTTATTTAAATATTTCATCGTTCGTCGGATTGTAGTCCGAAAAGCTACTTTTTGCAAACAGTTGAATTAGGACTCGAGACCTCCTCCATTGAGTTCAAAACGTCGTTTGCGATCTTTTTGAGTGTAAGCTTCGATATGTTTGGAGCTAGTCAAAAATTTGACCATTTGCACTTTGGGTTTGGTTTTGGGTTCAGCCCCTTTGCCAACTTAAACCCCAAACTGAACCATCCCTCCCCATTCACTCTCACTTCCTCCTCTTGCTCAGTTCTAAAGCAAAAATGGTGGGAGAGATGGGAAATTAAAACTCCCAAACCCTAGTTTCTTCTTCAAATCAAGTTCTAGCTCCAAATTCTAAGAGAACCCATTGGTAAGCTTCATCTCCTTCTTCTCCAACTCTTTCTCTCTTCAATTTCAGTTTATTCCTAAACCTAACTTTGGGAATGTCCTTCTTTAAAGCTTTGATTCAAGCTTGTTGAGTTGGAATTGAAGGGTAGTTGCTCTTGCCATTGCTCCATAGCATCTTCTTCATTCGTTTGGGTTCAAAGGTGAGATTTTTATCTCACATCTTAAACTATATTTATCTTCGATTGTTAGGTATGAATTCCTAACACTTATTCTTGTGAAATTGCACTTGGTTTGGATTGATTTGGCGAATATTCCAATTTTTAGTGTTTTGAGTTCAATTCTTTGAAAATCCTTTTATGGATGTTTGAACATGTTTTTGGTGATTGCATCTAAGTACCTATAGGGCTGGGTTGCCGATTGGCGTAAACCCTTAGTACTCGTCGCTCGTTCGATCGCATTTCGGTTTGGATTCGTCGTTTTCGAGCTAGGCTGTTTTTTTTAGCCTTCCAGAAAAATTCAGACGTCTGTCATAAAAATTCAGACGTCTGAGATAAATTTAGACGTCTGTCACAAAAATTCAGACGTCTGAGATCAAATTCAGACGTCTGTCATAAAAATTTAGACGTCTGAATTTAGTTCAAAATGTTTTTAACTCTCTGTTTCAATTTCAGACCTCTGAGACGTCTGTCACAAAAATTCAGACGTCTGAGATCAAATTCAGACGCCTGTCACAAAAATTTAGACGTCTGAATTGCTGTTTTTGCCTAATTCGCCTATTTTCGAGTGAATTTCCAAGGTTTATCGATTTTTGTCGATCCGACCTATTGTTATCAATTATTATCGAGTTTGATGACTTCTTTCTTTGGACTTTTGAGAATATCCATTTTTGATGGATTCGTTATTGATCTCTTTGGATTTTATTCACGTCTTCGAATGTGAATTTTTATGATTGATTGTTTCTACAATCACTTCTATGATTTGTCACTTCAAAATATAAAGGTTTTCTATACTAGTATTAAATATCAAAAATCTTCATCAAAACGATTTCAATTCTATTTTCAATATCAAAGCTCGTTTCTTAAAACCGTTTTTTTTCCAATCTATTAGTATATACAAACCTTTACTTCATTCGTATGAGAAAATATAATTAAACGGCTTAGCAAAACAAGTGGTATGAAACGCTTGCGTTTACTTCGTCGGTTAATTTATGGACTTGTTCGATTGAAACTCTTGTGACAATTTTCTAGTGCAGATCTACAATCTGTTCGTAAATATTTGAGTTAAGCAAGTGGTTATGGGACATGAAGCTAAACTCTTATATTTACTAGCTTAGTGTAATCGACACTTCCTTATGATCATGATGATCATTCTTGTGATTTAGACTAGCGATTGAGCGATGTCTCTTTGTTTGCGAGGTTAGACTAGACACCATTGGTGTGATTTCGATTCACACATATCTCTTTATCTTCAAGGTTAGTCTATACCTCATTGGTGTGATTTCGATTCACACATATTGAAACTCTTGTGACAATTTCCTAGTGCAGATCTACAATCTGTTCGTAAATATTTGAGTTAAGCAAGTGGTTATGGGACATGAAGCTAAACTCTTATATTTACTAGCTTAGTGTAATCGACACTTCTTTATGATCGATGACGATCATTTTTATGATTTAGACTAGCAATGTGCGATGTCTCTTCGTCCGTGTGTTCGGACTTGCCTTTCTCGTCCGTGTGTTCGGACTTGCCTTTCTCGTCCGTGTGTTCGGACTTGCCTTTCTCGTCCGTGTGTTCGGACTTGCCTTTCTCGTCCGTGTGTTCGGACTTGCCTTTCTCGTCCGTGTGTTCGGACTTGCCTTTCTCGTCCGTGTGTTCGGACTTGCCTTTCTCGTCCGTGTGTTCGGACTTGCCTTTCTCGTCCGTGTGTTCGGACTTGCCTTTCTCGTCCGTGTGTTCGGACTTGCCTTTATCGTCCGTGTGTTCGGACTTGCCTTTCTCGTCCGTGTGTTCGGACTTGCCTTTCTCGTCCGTGTGTTCGGACTTGCCTTTCTCGTCCGTGTGTTCGGACTTGCCTTTCTCGTCCGTGTGTTCGGACTTGCCTTTCGGGCCATCCGTGTGTTCGAAAAATTAAATGGATAGCTTCCATGAGATAGCTTCTCGTCCGTGTGCTCGGACTTCCCCCTTTTTGTGACTTCTAGATTTCGTGTGTTGATTTCTGAATTTAATGTTTCACCAACTTTTACAATTGGCATTAATATGTATGTCATTTATTGTGGCTTGGTGGATTAAATAGAGAATATGACATTCTTTTTAATCTTTGAGAAAATTCTTGTGATATTGATTAATCTCTTGTTGATTTTCAATTATGTACTTATCACAGTACGGTATTATGGTTATGATACGTTTTTGTCATATCTCTTATTCTATATCACTCTATCTGATATTTATAGCTAGACTGATCCGTTTATTATTTTCTTATAAATAATACTCGGGTCAGACCGAGATTTTACAGGTGCTTCTTCATGACTTCCTATCTGGAACCATCATCTGACTTTTGGCTAACTACTCTTGTTTACTAGTTTTTGTTGTATACATTTAAGATTAGACCCCTTGATGTATACATATTCTATTGTCTTGCACTTGTACTTATTCTTTTGTGTTATTGTGGATCTTATTTGACCACTACTCTGATGTATACTTTCATGTGTGTTATTTATTCATATCTATTTCCGCCTTTGTGATATGAATTGCCTGTGACTGATTTGTGTTATGTTTATTTCTATATTTGTTTCCGAAGATTATATATAGCCACCGTGTGATAGCTTTGTGTTTGTATCGGTATGTCGGATTTCCTCTTTAAAAGACATGCATTCTATTCTATCTGACATATCGGTGCTCGCACAAAGAAGTTACACGGATGGTCGCTCCTCAACAGCCTTATTCTCCGTGCTAATTGACAGCACTACACCGTAGTGTTCTTGGTTAGCGTGGGTATAGAGGTGGGGCGTCACATAAGAATTTTAGCATTAAATTGGATATTACAGTAACAAAGTTTATTTAACTATAAGGCTATGATAAAATGACCATGTTAAAAAATTTGTAAGTATATAAATACTTTGATTATATAAAATGTTAAATTGGGAAGTATTACATTCCAAAAATGCTATGATTCCTTAAGGTTACATTACCAAAATGCTGTGATAATTTAAAGGAAGATTTCAAGTTTAATAAATTAAAGGAAATATTCAGTGATTTTGAAATTTGGGTTTTATTGAAATGATATATTATTGAATTGGTTTTGAAATGGAAATGATATATTTTTGAATTGGTTTTGAATAGATATGTTTTGGGTTTGAAAGTATGTATTAGTTTGAAATAAATGATATGATTTTGAAATGGTTTAAAGGATGTATTTTGATTTGAAACATAAACTATTTTTAAAAGTTATAACCACGGGTTATAATAACGATTGGTTGGCAAAGAGACCGGGATCGGATATGGACATACTCTCTGTCGATACCGAAAACCACTTTGACAACCGTATACGCGGTGGAGATTCCAGAATGAAGTAGGATGGTGGCGACGTTCTTAAGGTATGTTACGTGGACCCAACTCCCGTGAGTTGGCATAAGGTGGCTAAAACAGGAGCGATCTCGGACCAGTGAGGTAGCACCTCTTCTCGGACACATTTCTTCGATATTATACTCTTACTTGTGATTGATTAGATGGCCATCCTCCGATTTGGGAGTGTTGTTCGAGGTGGAACGGTAGTGGCTGCTATGCGTATCCATCAGTCCGTGTGCGTAATTGGTATATCTACCCTGGCATTGCCTAGTTGTGCCGTGTCACCTACCATATCGAGCTTTACTACGATTATGATTTTAAGATCCGACCGCGTTAAGGTTCTCCATCCCCTTAACGCTATTTTCTATATGATTATACTTTACTTATTAGACATTATTATAATAGCGAATATTACTACATAGTAGATATTTTAACGGATCCTTAGAGGATGGGCGGTCCCAAGCATCTTCTAAGTTACTCGTACCTTTATTACTGTTCACTTGAGTTGGTTTACATTATATAAGTATATATTGTCCTGACTCGAGTGTTTTGTGTTTTTCTTTACGCTCGGGTCAGCCTGAGTATTCATAGATTTGGATTTCCACCTTCTGGAGATTTGAATCGCTGGAGATTATTTGCTAGTCTTGTTCTATCAACTTCGGTTCCGTTGTTCTATTCAGCCTGTACTTGGTTATTGTATTGAGACTTCTGCTGTACTTTATTTCTTATGTTGTATCTTATGTAACTCTGATATATTTTCTGTGACGTCCCGACTTCCTATGCCCAGAAAGTCGCATCATTATGAAGAAAGAAAGGGGGTGAGAAAATAGAAAAGAAGAGAAGAAAGAAACAACAACAACGATCTCATAGCGGAACGAATAAATTATATTAATAACATAAACTATTACATAGTATACAACAATTTACAGAGTTACACAGCATATACATCACTTACTAGACAGTTATAAACATCTGTCTAGATATTACAACTCAATACAATACAAACACTTTCACAGATATCAACACAGCGGAATACTATATCTACGAACGCCGAAGCCTCCTGCTCCATTGCTCCTCCAGAATATTCGTCAAAGCTAAACCTGAATCCCTTGGCTACTCGTAAAAATTTGAGTACCCAAGAGTTTATATAAACAGAAATAAACACTTGGGTCAGACATGGGTCTGGTGTGAGTAACAGGTTAAACTTGCTTAACTTCAAAACCTTTAGAAAGAAAAGGTATCACGTAAGACTCCCCACAAATAAACATGGGTAAGTTTTTACCTTACGCTAACCAAAACATTTGATAGGAAATCTGATTTTATTATAATAGGGTCTAGGGTTTTCAAATAAATATGAAATAGCTGAAATTGTTACATTATTAAATTCCAGCATACTAGCCACAAAGTGGGTTATACAATCAAAACCGTAAGGGCACGTAGGAAGAATGGGTTTCCATCAATGGCAGGGCTACTGGGGTACCGCCCGTCACAGTACGTGGCCTAGATCACCGTACCGAGGAGTACGCCCGCTCCCCTGCAACACAAAGCCGGAACCATCCCTTACTGGATAATTCCAAACAAGATAACCCCGTAGTTGGCGCGACCAACCACACACTAAGCCGAATAAAAAGAAAAGGGACCTCTAGACAGGGATCTATCTTGCTCTCAGTGGGTGCTACCCACGAAGCCTTGCTGCACCTCCCCTGTTTTAGCCATTCCCGGTTGATGAGGCTTGAGGTTACGATTACCTTTAATCAGAACATATCACTTAGAATGCTCATCGTCCGCCTGACGATGTGCTGAAAGCATTCAATCCATACAAGTTCGTTCCGGGTTCGAACGAAACCGAAGGCATTATCTCGTTACACTCGTTTTGGAATCACCCTCAGAGTTAACGACAATAACCCTTGCACTCTGAATCTTCATCTTCACTCGAGATTCACGACCTATCGTAAATTTGGATCGATGTGGTATTCGGGTCTCCAGACCTGGAATTCCGGTATACGGAAACCCGATCCCGGTCTCATCGAAATCCAAAACGTATCTTTTAAGGGCCAAGTTGTTTTAAGGTTAAAACAATTCAATTCTTATCTATACTACACACAGATAGATAATTTACAATAGATAATCCATATTATCATCCAAACAGATAATTCATATTATCATTTCAATCCAACCAAACATCTATATCATAGATCAGCACATCTCTTATCAGAGATATCAACAATGCAAAGCATTCAATATCATTCATCCATTCTTAAGTAATGATTTATCATATCTAATTAATTTAAAGTGAATTAAATTAATTACTTCATCCTATAAATCCTGCTTAATTAATTATTAATTAAACCAATTAATTAATCATTACTCTAAGTATCCATCTAAATTAATCATTCCTGATTAATTACCCTTTAATTACTTTAAGTAATTAATATTTAATTAATTTCACAAATTAATTATCTTAAACCATTCAGTAATTAATCTTTAATTACTTCATTAATTAATTAACTACATTTAATTACATTAATCCTTAATTAATTACAATTAATTAATTACTTTAATCACTAATTATTTATTAATTAATCTTAATTAACCAATCCTTAATTACATCATTAATTAATTAATGATCCTTAATTATTCTTAATTAATTATCTTATTTAAATTAATAATTAATTAGTCACATTTATAAATCACCTTTGATTAATAACATTTAGTAATTAACTACCCTTAATTACTCTTCCATAAATTAATTACTCATTAATTACTAAATTAATTTCCTAATTAACCTTTAATCACTTGATTAATAAATTTATAATCATTTATTAAAAATCTATACTTATCTAAATAAATGATTTTTAATCCCAAATTAATTAACCTTAAATAAATTAACTTATAATTCTAATTATTTTAATTAATTAACACTAAACCATTAATTAATTAAATTATTTAATTACTCTTAATTACCTTATTAATTTAATGAATCCTACATCATTAAATCTTAATTACTTCTAAATTAAAGTATTAACCCTTTAACTACTCTAATTATCATTAACAAAGACTTTAAAACATTTTACTTTAAAAGTTTCTTTTTAATTCATTTTAAATTTAAGCTTTAAAATAAATTACAATTTAACTTTAAAATAAATTACAATTTAACTTTAACCAAATTTAAATCAAATTTATAAAATCTTCTTAAATCCAAATGTTAAGAATCACTTAACATTTAAAAGAACTTAAAGAAATTTAAACCAATTCATTTAAAATTCAAAACTTTTTAAATTATACTTTAAACAATTTAAAGATGTTTAAATATTATAATAAAACTTATTTATTTTCACAACTAGGATTCAAGTTTAAATTTAATCCATACTTAAAAAAAACTGATTTAAAACTTTTATTTTAAATCCTGCTTTAAATTTTAAAACTAAATTTAAATTTTAAATACTGTCAGGTTTAAAACCTGAGACACTGAACCTACCCGAGACAAATATCAAAATACCCGAGTAAAAACCCAATTTCCCCGAGTATTCCTTCTAGTTTCCTTCCCCTTTTCTTCTAAACCTTGTTATGTTTTAAAATCTTTAAAAACAGTTATACTACACGAGTCCCCCTGAAAACAACTCGAGCCAAAACCTAACTATCACGAGCACGACTTCAAGTCAATCCCGTACCCATCTCTTCTTCCCCAACTTCAAATTTTCCAGATGTACGAAACGTACATGTGCACGTGCACAGGCGAGTCGATCGCCTCCGATCATCGCTGCCCACGCCAGCATCTCGACCACGACTGCCACTCACGATTCCGATCACCAGATCATCGTTCATCTCCAAAATTCGAATTCGAGTGTTATTCCCAAATCTGGAACCAAACTGAAACCATTTCTTCCAAAACCTGTCAACGCCTTTCCCCTGAAGCTCCGACCACCAGTTTCCTTGCCGTCGCGCCTGAAGATGCGCCTGAGTCTCCCCTCACATTTCCCCCACCTGCGATCGATTCCGGTTCACCATCGACATCGCATTAATACGAAATCCCAAGTCGACCAACTCTGGTGATTAAACCCTAATTCGCCAATGCTAGACCACCACGGTGGTCGAGAAACGTTCTGACCATTTTTTCCATGATCCCCGATCTCCCAGTAAACTTCACCCACGACCCCGAGACAACAGGACCTCGCGATCGCCAGAGATTGGTAAAATTCCAATTTCCGTTCATACTAACATATCTCAATATTTACAAACTTAAAAATTGTGATTTTTCTTCTAAAAATCATAATTTGGTTTAAAGATTCAATCTAAAATCCTGGAATGCTAAATTATCATATTTGAATTTTATACAAAACTTAAACTTCCCTGTTCCCTTTTTATTTACAGAGTAATTTTCTTTTTATTTTACTTACTAAAATTCTAAACTGTAATCCATGATTTAAACAAAACAAATATAGTTCGAATTCTAAGTCCTATCAGAGATTAGATAAAAAGAAAATGAATTTTGATCATGGTATCAGTTTAAAAATTTAGAACAGATAAGAACAGGCAAAATAGCAACATGCATCTGTACATCCATACAAACAATTTTCACACATACTTTCAAATATTCATCCCATACAAACAAATTATAATAGATTTAAAACCTTATAAAGGGTTTACTCACTTGATAAATAACAGAGGATAGGTTTTTATATGTAAACAGACAGGCTCACACACATATTTATACCAATTCATATAAATTCAAATTAAAAACTTCAATACCAGCCAATATCATCACATGCAAACATATATCATATACTTAAGTTTTAAAAATGTAAGTTACTCACCTTTTTAAAAGTGAACAGAGCTTGAAACAGATACTTGAAATTTGGAATGCTACTTGATTTTAAACTTTAATACTTTCTGAAGAAACTTGCATGCATGCTTTGATTTATAACTTGAATTGCCTCTTTGTTTTGATTTGAAACTGCATGCTAACTTGTTTGTTGAGATGTTGCTTTAAAACAGGTTTTCTTGCTTCCAGACTTGAATAAAAATATGCAGGCTTTAATTCCAGGTTTAAAGAAATGCAGACTTTTTGTTTTTAGATTGAAGAAAGGTTTACATGCTTGGTTTGAAATGAATTACGGTTTGAAGAATGTTGATTTCAGATTTTCTTTTGAGAGGAGGATTTAGTTTGAGGAATTTGTTACAGATTGTTTTGAGAGGAGGATTTGAATTACAGATTTTGTTATGAGAAAATAGGCTGAAGTTTCTTTCTTAAGTTTTGAAAAGAATGAGATAGGAAAAAAAAATATGAAGATAAGAACACATGTTTATATAGATTAAAATGATTTATCAAATAAAAGAAAAACAAAAATGCAAGACTTTGACATTTGTCATTCTCATTGCTTTATTAGTGTACACATGTTATTACATGGCCTTAAAGATTTACACTTGTCTTTTTAAGTAATTCATATTTATTTAAATGTAAATAAAAAGCCTTTCTTATTTATTAAATACTTATGTATATATATATATATAAAGTATTTTAAAGAAAATAAAACCAATTATATATATATAAAAGCTTGTCCATATATTTTAAAATCCAAAACTATTTAAAATCTTACCTCCTTTGAATTTCAAATTTAATTTAAATTCAAATGCAAATTATATTTAAAAATCCAATTTAAAGTTAATTTTAAACAATACATTCAATTTGAAATAAAAAATCCTATTTTATAAAGTCTATTTATTTAAAAACAATACACTATTAATATTGTTTGAAAATAACTCATTTATCAATTTTAAAATAATCTATAAAAGAGATTATAAATTATCACTATTACTAATTGAATTAACATATCATTTGTAAATTGTATTTTAAACTTATATATATACTCTTAAATCATATTTACTAAGTAAAATTCAAAAAGAAAATAAATTAACCTTATTATTAATCTTATTTAAAACCATATTTGTTATTTGTTTAAATAGCTTTGAAAATCTAATATTAAATAAATCCAAATCTCCAAACTATCAATATATATATATTAGAAATTTAAAAACAAGATTTTATTTATTTATTATATTTCAACCCAAAGCTAATCTATTTACAATATATATATACTTATATATATATACATTATAAATAGAAATCATTTTATTAGTTTTAAAAGATAAATTCCACTAATTAAATATTTATTCAATTAGATTATTAAACTAATTCAAATTTTATTATCAAAAATTATCAATCAATTTAATTACTTAAACAGATTATTAAATTGATTATTGCCCATAAATTTCCGGGATATTACATTCCTCCCCCCTTAAAATAATTTCGTCCCCGAAATTTAAAACAAAGGTAATTTAATAATCTATTTAAATCACAATCAAATATTATCATCCATATGCTAACAACCATAGCAAACAATTCACCCAATCTAACAATTCTAATTATCCAAACAAAATACTGGATACAATTTCTTCGAATTTCCCCAAGTATATATATACCGGGATACTCGCACTACAGAATCCAAACAACCAATACTACTAAGCTATAGAGCTCCTACTCATCTAGATCTACAAAACTAAACAGAATATCAGACTACAGACGAGTCTGACTCAACAACCAAATCCTCCAGAACTGCTGATTCCTAAACCAGAGATAGATCAAACACGTACTCCCTCAGAGATACGTAAAATACATTGAATTCCAGTTATCCAAACTGACAATTCAATCCAGTAGATCAAACTCTTATCCAAATCAGAACATAGAAAAGATCCAAAACAACTCGGAGCTGACTTCCGAGACTTACCCAATCTTATAGCTCCCTTTAATCAGAGAAAAACTTCACAACAACGAAGTCTCCAACTTCGAATTTCAAATTCCTTCGTCTCTTATCCACAAAATCTTCAGACGATCTCGGCTTCCTACAAATCCTTTCTGATCAGCTCAACCTTCGCCGATGCTTCTAGAAACAAACTAGACCAAAAATAACCCGACAAAATGATCCTCTCAAAATCTACCCATAATCCAAAACACAAATCTACTCACAACATCAGAAGACCGAACTAACTTCTCCTATCTGGAAAAGACAAACAGATGCACTCGCCAAACTACTTCCGCTGCACCATTCTGATCTGGAGTAGAATGAAAATGCTGATGAAGAACACAAGCACAAACTGGACAACACATCCCAGAAAATCTCAGATAACTCAAGAGAATACTCAATCTATCGCAAGTCACTTTTGCAATCAACCCAGTCTAATTCCAAAGAAACTGTTCTCCCTTTAACCAATCAGAACAGCTCATACTTAACTATCCAATCTATCGAAGAAATGGATCCACTCTACTGCTTCTGAACTCTACCTTCAGAAAAACTACTCAGCCAGAAAACTTCCTGCCAATGCACAGAATACTCCGAGCTACACTGCTGCCACAAATGCCAAAGACTTCCTTTTCCAAAGCTCTTCGAGAAACTCGAACCCAAACCAAATAGAAACACCATGCTGAACTCAACCACAACACCGAAGCAGACACACTTCATTAACATGTTCCAAAGAAAACATCTTCGGGAACATCCATAGTCACTGCATCTCATCACACAGCTACTATTACCTGAGATACCATCACTCGCTTCTGTTCTCCGACAGATCCAACTCTACTCATCCAACTCCTAAGATGAACTCCGAACCTTAACAGGTTTCCTTCGGAGATTTGTGAAATCCTTACACAACTGCAAAGTTCACTCGAGACGGTATTAGGTTTACAGTCTCGACAAATACACTTCCAACCTCAACACTCAGACTCCTATTCCTAGATGATAAATTATTATCATCTCAACCAATCATTACAAATACCATATACATTTAAAATGATACTTTTTATATATAGAAAATATATCTGGGTAAAATTATTTCACCTTCCCTTTTTAAAACAATATTGTGTCCGTTGGCCTGGTCCAAGTGTTTAGAGATCCCTATCAATAACGTTAGCTACTCGTATTGACCAGAATCCATATACCACTCAACCGATCAATTAACACAATATAAAACCATTTTATATAACTAACAAATACGCGCTCTCGAATATATATACACTCAGACTCAAACAGGTTGCTATAGATCCTGTCTCTAATGAACAATCCTTCCGAACCTAGGTATTCACTCAACCTAGTGTTCTGATATTCACTTAACCAATAGCTTAGGTATTCGCTCAACCTACGCTCTGATACCACTTGTGACGTCCTAGGCTTTTCAACCTTCAGCAACGGTTCACGACCGGTAGGCTTTTCAACCATCCCAGCCCCGCTGTGGCTCACAGTGATACCTCGGGTTTGCTTTTACGGCCACCCTCTCGAGTCGCAACCAACCCCAAAAGGCCTTATACTACCCCCGGGGACATGTAGGGGTAAGAGTCTCCCGTTCGCCACCTAACGCAAAGCGAGAACCCCCTATCACGCTGTAATGTAGCAAACCCGATCCCGGTCTCATCGAAATCCAAAACGTATCTTTTAAGGGCCAAGTTGTTTTAAGGTTAAAACAATTCAATTCTTATCTATACTACACACAGATAGATAATTTACAATAGATAATCCATATTATCATCCAAACAGATAATTCATATTATCATTTCAATCCAACCAAACATCTATATCATAGATCAGCACATCTCTTATCAGAGATATCAACAATGCAAAGCATTCAATATCATTCATCCATTCTTAAGTAATGATTTATCATATCTAATTAATTTAAAGTGAATTAAATTAATTACTTCATCCTATAAATCCTGCTTAATTAATTATTAATTAAACCAATTAATTAATCATTACTCTAAGTATCCATCTAAATTAATCATTCCTGATTAATTACCCTTTAATTACTTTAAGTAATTAATATTTAATTAATTTCACAAATTAATTATCTTAAACCAATCAGTAATTAATCTTTAATTACTTCATTAATTAATTAACTACATTTAATTACATTAATCCTTAATTAATTACAATTAATTAATTACTTTAATCACTAATTATTTATTAATTAATCTTAATTAACCAATCCTTAATTACATCATTAATTAATTAATGATCCTTAATTATTCTTAATTAATTATCTTATTTAAATTAATAATTAATTAGTCACATTTATAAATCACCTTTGATTAATAACATTTAGTAATTAACTACCCTTAATTACTCTTCCATAAATTAATTACTCATTAATTACTAAATTAATTTCCTAATTAACCTTTAATCACTTGATTAATAAATTTCTAATCATTTATTAAAAATCTATACTTATCTAAATAAATGATTTTTAATCCCGAATTAATTAACCTTAAATAAATTAACTTATAATTCTAATTATTTTAATTAATTAACACTAAACCATTAATTAATTAAATTATTTAATTACTCTTAATTACCTTATTAATTTAATGAATCCTACATCATTAAATCTTAATTACTTCTAAATTAAAGTATTAACCCTTTAACTACTCTAATTATCATTAACAAAGACTTTAAAACATTTTACTTTAAAAGTTTCTTTTTAATTCATTTTAAATTTAAGCTTTAAAATAAATTACAATTTAACTTTAAAATAAATTACAATTTAACTTTAACCAAATTTAAATCAAATTTATAAAATCTTCTTAAATCCAAATGTTAAGAATCACTTAACATTTAAAAGAACTTAAAGAAATTTAAACCAATTCATTTAAAATTCAAAACTTTTTAAATTATACTTTAAACAATTTAAAGATGTTTAAATATTATAATAAAACTTATTTATTTTCACAACTAGGATTCAAGTTTAAATTTAATCCATACTTAAAAAAAACTGATTTAAAACTTTTATTTTAAATCCTGCTTTAAATTTTAAAACTAAATTTAAATTTTAAACACTGTCAGGTTTAAAACCTGAGACACTGAACCTACCCGAGACAAATATCAAAATACCCGAGTAAAAACCCAATTTCCCCGAGTATTCCTTCTAGTTTCCTTCCCCTTTTCTTCTAAACCTTGTTATGTTTTAAAATCTTTAAAAACAGTTATACTACACGAGTCCCCCTGAAAACAACTCGAGCCAAAACCTAACTATCACGAGCACGACTTCAAGTCAATCCCGTACCCATCTCTTCTTCCCCAACTTCAAATTTTCCAGATGTACGAAACGTACATGTGCACGTGCACAGGCGAGTCGATCGCCTCCGATCATCGCTGCCCACGCCAGCATCTCGACCACGACTGCCACTCACGATTCCGATCACCAGATCATCGTTCATCTCCAAAATTCGAATTCGAGTGTTATTCCCAAATCTGGAACCAAACTGAAACCATTTCTTCCAAAACCTGTCAACGCCTTTCCCCTGAAGCTCCGACCACCAGTTTCCTTGCCGTCGCGCCTGAAGATGCGCCTGAGTCTCCCCTCACATTTCCCCCACCTGCGATCGATTCCGGTTCACCATCGACATCGCATTAATACGAAATCCCAAGTCGACCAACTCTGGTGATTAAACCCTAATTCGCCAATGCTAGACCACCACGGTGGTCGAGAAACGTTCTGACCATTTTTTCCATGATCCCCGATCTCCCAGTAAACTTCACCCACGACCCCGAGACAACAGGACCTCGCGATCGCTAGAGATTGGTAAAATTCCAATTTCCGTTCATACTAACATATCTCAATATTTACAAACTTAAAAATTGTGATTTTTCTTCTAAAAATCATAATTTGGTTTAAAGATTCAATCTAAAATCCTGGAATGCTAAATTATCATATTTGAATTTTATACAAAACTTAAACTTCCCTGTTCCCTTTTTATTTACAGAGTAATTTTCTTTTTATTTTACTTACTAAAATTCTAAACTGTAATCCATGATTTAAACAAAACAAATATAGTTCGAATTCTAAGTCCTATCAGAGATTAGATAAAAAGAAAATGAATTTTGATCATGGTATCAGTTTAAAAATTTAGAACAGATAAGAACAGGCAAAATAGCAACATGCATCTGTACATCCATACAAACAATTTTCACACATACTTTCAAATATTCATCCCATACAAACAAATTATAATAGATTTAAAACCTTATAAAGGGTTTACTCACTTGATAAATAACAGAGGATAGGTTTTTATATGTAAACAGACAGGCTCACACATGTAACATCCCGAAAATTTTCGACTTTCGAAAATTCAACATCGATACTCACGTTATCGACTGCTGAGCCATCGAATGCCGGAAACCCGAAAAGTTATGGTTTTAAGAAAGAAGAAAAAAAAAGGTAGAAGAAAAAGATAGAAGAAGAACAACAACAGAACAAGAGCAGAACAGAAAACAATATCAGAATCTTACACATCGCAGCGGAACAATATATAATAAATAAACACTAGTCTTTTAAAACAAAGAATTATATCAGTTTATACATACATCAATCAGAGTCAATATACAACAATGGACAGTTATATAACTTGTCCTCATACAGAATACACAGCGGAATAAATACTATCAGATACAAATACTACGTCTCGTCATCCAGCTTGCTTCCAAGCTCCAGAATATCCAGAATATCCTGATAATATAACTCTAGGCTGCCCGTGTGGAAATTGGTGGGCACCCAGAGTTTAGAAGGGAACAATAAACTCCGAGTCAGTCATGGTGACTGGTGTGAGATCGTAAAACAGTTATTCTTTAAAATAAACAACAAAATAATTTTAATGTCAATTCGCAATGCTTTTGGAAAATGAAACTACCATAAGACCTCCCACCACACACACAATGCAAACGCAGACTTGGAGGAGATTTCTTCTTATGATAGTCAAAGATGCTTACTACGCAAAATCAAATCATTTTTGATATTATTATTAGTGCATAGTGGAAAACATTTCGAAAGTATAATATAAATCTTAGCCAGCATAGGTACCATTATATTATGCCTGCTATAGCTGCCTCCTGAGGAGACAGGTTATACAATTGAAATCGTAAAGGCTCGTATTGTTTCTTTGGATTTCCAACAAATGGTCAGGCTAAGGAACTTCCTATCCACGATGGGTACGTCCCTGGAATAGACGACCCGAGAAATAACCTAACATTACGGTTAGATCTCTGCCAACACAAGGCCGGGTTACCTCTGCAAAAGTAGGTAACTACTGACACGCGTATGCCATCCCCCGATCGTCACCGATCTTCCCGAGGATCCCCGATTCGCAACAAACCACATAGATAATAATAATGCAGTAACCACAGAGGTTAAGTATCTGGGCTCCATACCATGATACCACCTTTATCCAGAAGGAATGACATACACTAAGGGGCGCTACTCCCTAGAACCTTGCCGCATTCTTCCTGTTTCGACCATTTCCGGGGTGTGAGGCTCGACGAAGTCTCGTCCACAAAGCTACGCTTTCTACAAAAAGCCTTGCTTCGGGTCAAACAAAATGATCAACCTATGATCACAAAGATATAAGATCAAACAAATGATCATATCACAAATGATCAAACACTGATCATTTCACAGCAACACTCAGTATGCCACGTTACCAAATTGGGATATATCGCTGATAAATTTCAACTACATAACCTCTGAGCTCGTACGTCTCAGAGAAGGGTGTTAAGCTAAGAGAATAAATTCTCCGCCACCAACAGAAATGTATTTGAAAGAAATCAGCTTTATATCTCAAATTGTAACGTCAGACACACAATCCATACAAGTCTGTTCCGGGATCGAACAGAACCGAAGGCACTTCTCACGAAGCCCTTGCATATCCGGATAATTTTCAATCACGTCAGGACTTCCCGTCACTAAGGGTGATAAAACCTCTAAATCGAAGATCAGTCGATGTAGAGTAACTCGACGGTAATCCTTCCGTTTTCAAAAATATCCAGTCTTCAACACCGGTCTTCAAATGCGATTCATAACGACGTATCACATATTCGGAATGGGTTATACGACCCCATGGTCCTTTCCCGGCTAACCCGAATAGTGAGCGATTATTCAAAAATAAGTGTGGCATCCAAATTCATCCAATCACAACAAATACCTATCTAAAGGTAATTATTGATAGTCGGTTATTTAACTATCAATAAAGATGCGCAACATCACCAGATTCCAAATAATTCTCCAAATTATTTCATCTTCCAAAAATATCTTTACTAGATATAAAATTTCCACACTTAACCGTTTGAAAACAAATTCAAATATTCACCTTTCAATTTATCTTTAAAAGATAAAATTCAAAACAGTTCATTTCATATTGGAAAAGCGTTTCCATACTTATTTAAAAAATAAGTATTTCACAAATCATTTATTTTCAACATTTGAAAATATTCGATATACTTAAATCAATATTAAGTATATATTCATTCTTTAAGGAAATCATTCTCTTTAAACACATTTATTTGAGTCAAAACGAATGTTGCGTAAAACATCGTTACGACGACTCAAAATCACTAGTATAGGGATTCGGATTTTAATAGATATATAAATCCCAATACCACATCAAAACATTTCCTTTCGGAAATCATTTACTATAACAACAGTGTTATAGTCCACCATTTCCTTATTTCTCGAAAACGTCTATTTCAACAATAAATGTTGAAATCTATGATTTTGATATTTAACACGTTTTAAAACATCTTTTAAAACAATTACTTCATTTCGTAATATCACTTTTCCAAAAACATATCCATTTTATTTAATAATATATTCACTGTCCAAAATCGTGAATATAATTCACTTAACCCAATTTCAATCATCTCTACACATTTTATCTTACTAATAATTCGCTATCCAAAATCGCGAATATATCTCCTTTAATAATCTTCTATATTTGATTTATCAAATCCAATTGATTTCGAATTTATAAAACAACGTTTATATATTCCATTTTCCATTTTCTATAACAACTCCGGTTTATAAATCTCATTTTATTAACTTCAAAAATCCACTTATAAAAATAAGTGATTTCGGATTTATAAACAACGTTTATAAATCGCATTTGTACTTTATAACGATTTCAACTTTTAAAAGAATCATTTATGAACAAATTCGATCAATATTTCATTTAAAGGCAAAAATCCAAGTTATAAGCAAATTACTTATAAATCCTTTATTCTACAACTTCATTCATTTTTAACTTCACAACGTAAATCTATTAATTTCATTCACTTATGAAATCCATTTATACTTCTTTTTAACACTTATAAAATTCGTTTTATAAGTCCAATATTTTGATTTACAAAAATATCAATTTTATAAATAAATCGACTTTTATTTCAAAAACGACACTTCGGTTATATTTCACTAGAAATTATGACTTTTATAACTTTAAAATTTGACGTTTATAAATCGATTCAAAAATTCCATAAAACGTATATTTTCAAAAATCACTTTAAAAACCCTTTTAAAATAACAGTCGTTATTTTTACATTTCAAAACTGAATCCGATGATGCAACAACACCAATCAGTCCATCACAACAGTCAATATCATATATCAATATGATAACAGAATATATCACAATATCTGTAAATAATCAATACGGTGAGGAATCCAGTCGGATCCCTCCAACCTGTTTCCCTGCATCCACAGATGTTAGCACAATACCAATTCCGCTCCAGTACGGAATTATCGCGGTATATGGGTTTTTATAAATCCGCTTACTAACGGCGCAATAGGGTCTCATCCGCTATACGAGGCGGGAAATCAATCAATCCAATATATACATATGCCAATATGTATATATTGCTATATATAGATATATATCCTACTATACCTAATATCACATCCAAACAGTCAATCATCAATCAATAACTGTAAAAATTCCACATTCAATTTGAGTGAGAAGATCTCACCGTGATTTTAATTCTGATTCCAGCGTTTATTTCGAATAAAATTAAACGCGCGTTTAATTTTACCCGAAATTTTCGCTAGCTCCAAACGACTCCAAATCCGTTGCATTGCGTAGTGCTCGTCAATATGATCCCATCGCAAAAAATCTCGTCGAATTCCGACCTCGTATCAAAGAGTTACGACGTTTTAAAGTCTATACAATTTAATATAATTAATAATTACAATTTCTTTTTTTTTTATTTTTAAACCTTATGCAATCAGAGCCGTAGATTTCAATCAAAGAAAATCATGGCCGCATCCCTTTTCTTCCTCACGTATGCTGCTCCCAGGTTCGAACGAACGAACATAAACCCACGCCGCCCTCTAACCCTAAATCACGCAACCACCTCGTCCACTTCGGCGATGATCAGCAAGCGTCAGATGGAACTCCTCAACCCCCTCGACACTCGATCCAAGTGCGGTGCCCCCACGTGCTGTCGTTCTCACGATATTGGCACCCAAACGCGCCGCCTATTAGAGCATATTCCGGCCTCCACAGCACCTTGATGGCGATCTCCACCGGTCGAACTATAGAGCTCGCCTAGCTCTTCGAGTTTGTAGAAGGAAGTTTGCGAAATTATTGAGTGGATTGAGAGATCGAATGGAGGGAAGTTGGGAAGTTCCTGGCCTTTGAAATGTAAGCGGCGGCTGAAGATTGAATTGAAACCCTAGCTATTCTCTTTTGCAAATGAAGACAATGAAGTCCTTATATAGAAAATGACCAAATTTACTATTCATCGAAATTTTTTCGAACTCCGATTCGAGCATGCCGGGTGACGTTCGTAGGGTTTACCCCACGTTCTGAACGCAATGGAACAGGTTTCGGAAGCTAATTCGGACATCTGTGCGAGATATGAAATTAAACGATCAATTTAAATTTAATCGATTTAAATCGATTTCGAGGCGTTTTAATTTGTACCGGACAAATGGTAAATCCAAAAATTACGAAATTTGAAATCTTACAATAATATCACATTACGGATCCGATGAAACTGGTTTCGTCGAAATCCGAGACCGTTTGAAAAATGACTATTTTTAACTCGACGATTTAAAATTAAAACGATATCGATGCGTTTTGAGTTGCCACGGTCAAACGACAACTCCGATGGATACGAAAATTGAAATCCGATAATAACTAACTATTACGGATCCAATGGAACTGGTCTCGTTCGATTCTGAGACTGTTCGAAAATTGGCTATTTTTACAGTCGATAATTAAATATTAAAATATTCGATTTTCACAATTTAACTCCAAATTAAATTTTAAAAGTTCTATAACCTTTCTATAACTCCAGTATGATTAAATAAAATTTCCCAAATCAATTTCAATCATATTAAACTCGATTTTCAATTATCTCTGGAATTTCACTATCTAGTTTATCGATTTAATTATCAAATTAAATCCAATATTCGAGAAATAAATCATTCGACTTCTAAATTCCATTTATTAATATTTAAAATTAATTAAATATTCGAATTTTAATTATCAAAAATTCTGGGTCGTTACAAACTTCCCCCCTTAAAAGAATTTCGTCCTCGAAATTACAAGTTAGGGAAAAAAAGTCCTTAACTTGTCAACTATTTTTCACAATCTAATAGTTTTATCAATTTTCAATTCATCAAAACAAATCTTTCTATTAAAGATTCGTTATCATTCAACTAGCTTTCTAACTTCAATTATAAGTTTCAAACAACATTGTTTAACTTCTAAATTCAAATTCGAGTTTAAATTCAAATTTCAAACTTTCATAATTTCTCAAAAATTTTCTAACGCCCTAAATTTCCGAAAAATTTCGCCAGCGTCTCCTTTGCGCGGCTAATACGGCACGACTACAAAACGTCCCTACGGACTCTCAGATTTCAAAAGAAAAAGAAAAAGCCAAGCGGCTAGACAAGAAATCATCAAAAACTCATATTATAATTCAAATACGTACCTTTTGTCGAGCAATTCAAATTATCTGTGAAATAAATTTTCCAATCCCTTTATACCTGTATATCCTACTAGCCATAATATCTAGTTGCATATATTCAAACCATTTCGTACATTCAATTACAAAATTTTCAATATAACTGCTTATATCATTTTTAAATTAGTTTTAATTACTAATTCATTTCAAATTCTAATCTACTAACAAATTCAGATTTGCTTCCAACATTCAATTTCAATTCCAGTTTCATTCACTTTTGTTCATTTCCAAAATTTGATTTCAATTTACCCTTTGGTTAAATCTACTGTCATTTAAACTGGATTTCCAATTCGAATTCATTTTACTTTTCTTCAAATTTTATCGATTCAACTTCATTAACACTTAATGAATTTATATACAATCAACTAACAATCATCAAACAATCAATGCATATTCAACATAACCATTATTATTTGATTTCCATTCAATTTAGTTCAACACCTTTAATTTCAATTGACTTACAGTCAATTTATTCAGTTTCTTCAATGAATTAACATTTACATTCAATTGATTCATTAGTTCAATAGCTAATCCATTTCACATTTCATGTTGAAGTTTATTTATATAACTCAAGTTCATATTCATTTAATTCATTTTGATTATTTACTTCGACACCAAAATCAATTCCAATCAACACTTAAGTTATATCCCACTAAACATCGTTTGTTTAACTTAACTTACATTTCCACTTATAAATCCAAAATTCAAATTTCAATCCTATTTAACTTTTACCAAGGTCAAATTTCTTCACTTATTCAAAATTCATATTAAATCCAGATTTCATATTCCTTTATGAATTTTATCTTCAAATATTTTTCTGGAACTTTATTTCAAATTATATCTCACATTAATATTTCATAAATATTTCTACATAGTATCCTAGAGTTTACCAACATTTCAAAAACCATTTTGAAAACAATTCAAATTATCCTTTGAATTTCAAACAAAATCCAAATTTTTCAAACAACTTCTATTTAAAACAATTTGGCAGCAATTCCTCTTTTGGAAACCCGAAAATGAACACCGGTGATGTCGCGATCATCATCGGAATTATTTTCCAGCGACCGAAAAGAGTTTAGAGCTTTTCATCTCTTCCAAAATACTTTTCAAACCTTTAAAATTCATTTTCAAATCAAAAATGATTTAAACGTTCCAAATCTCCAAAATTTTCAAATTCCTTTCAAACATTTCCAAAAACTTCTCTGGAATTCCGTTTTAAATTACAAATCACATTTATAATTTACATTCTTTAATTTCATTTATATATGAATTCATCTCTTTATCTTTGGAGTTACGATTTCAATTTCTCATTCAATTTCATATAATAATGGTAACATTTCAATATTATCACTTCCCTAACATCCATGCAACCATATACTATAGTACTTCATAGAAAAACATTTCTTTTCTATACAAAAATAGTTTTGGGCAAAATTATCTCATTTACCCTATTTAAAACAATACTGTGCCGAATTGTTCTATACAAGTGTTTAGAGATCCCTATCGATAGAGTTGTACGGACAATACCGACCAGAATCCATATACCACTCAACAAACCAATCATCACAATATAAAACAATTTTATATTCACTAACAAATACGCACTCGTATCTATTATTACACTCAACTCATTCTAGAGTACTACTGACTCTATCTCTAATGAGTAACACCCAACAGAGCAGGGTTGTCGCTTAACCATATGCTCTGATACCAAATGTAACATCCCGAAAATTTTCGACTTTCGAAAATTCAACATCGATACTCACGTTATCGACTGCTGAGCCATCGAATGCCGGAAACCCGAAAAGTTATGGTTTTAAGAAAGAAGAAAAAAAAAGGTAGAAGAAAAAGATAGAAGAAGAACAACAACAGAACAAGAGCAGAACAGAAAACAATATCAGAATCTTACACATCGCAGCGGAACAATATATAATAAATAAACACTAGTCTTTTAAAACAAAGAATTATATCAGTTTATACATACATCAATCAGAGTCAATATACAACAATGGACAGTTATATAACTTGTCCTCATACAGAATACACAGCGGAATAAATACTATCAGATACAAATACTACGTCTCGTCATCCAGCTTGCTTCCAAGCTCCAGAATATCCAGAATATCCTGATAATATAACTCTAGGCTGCCCGTGTGGAAATTGGTGGGCACCCAGAGTTTAGAAGGGAACAATAAACTCCGAGTCAGTCATGGTGACTGGTGTGAGATCGTAAAACAGTTATTCTTTAAAATAAACAACAAAATAATTTTAATGTCAATTCGCAATGCTTTTGGAAAATGAAACTACCATAAGACCTCCCACCACACACACAATGCAAACGCAGACTTGGAGGAGATTTCTTCTTATGATAGTCAAAGATGCTTACTACGCAAAATCAAATCATTTTTGATATTATTATTAGTGCATAGTGGAAAACATTTCGAAAGTATAATATAAATCTTAGCCAGCATAGGTACCATTATATTATGCCTGCTATAGCTGCCTCCTAAGGAGACAGGTTATACAATTGAAATCGTAAAGGCTCGTATTGTTTCTTTGGATTTCCAACAAATGGTCAGGCTAAGGAACTTCCTATCCACGATGGGTACGTCCCTGGAATAGACGACCCGAGAAATAACCTAACATTACGGTTAGATCTCTGCCAACACAAGGCCGGGTTACCTCTGCAAAAGTAGGTAACTACTGACACGCGTATGCCATCCCCCGATCGTCACCGATCTTCCCGAGGATCCCCGATTCGCAACAAACCACATAGATAATAATAATGCAGTAACCACAGAGGTTAAGTATCTGGGCTCCATACCATGATACCACCTTTATCCAGAAGGAATGACATACACTAAGGGGCGCTACTCCCTAGAACCTTGCCGCATTCTTCCTGTTTCGACCATTTCCGGGGTGTGAGGCTCGACGAAGTCTCGTCCACAAAGCTACGCTTTCTACAAAAAGCCCTGCTTCGGGTCAAACAAAATGATCAACCTATGATCACAAAGATATAAGATCAAACAAATGATCATATCACAAATGATCAAACACTGATCATTTCACAGCAACACTCAGTATGCCACTTTACCAAATTGGGATATATCGCTGATAAATTTCAACTACATAACCTCTGAGCTCGTACGTCTCAGAGAAGGGTGTTAAGCTAAGAGAATAAATTCTCCGCCACCAACAGAAATGTATTTGAAAGAAATCAGCTTTATATCTCAAATTGTAACGTCAGACACACAATCCATACAAGTCTGTTCCGGGATCGAACAGAACCGAAGGCACTTCTCACGAAGCCCTTGCATATCCGGATAATTTTCAATCACGTCAGGACTTCCCGTCACTAAGGGTGATAAAACCTCTAAATCGAAGATCAGTCGATGTAGAGTAACTCGACGGTAATCCTTCCGTTTTCAAAAATATCCGGTCTTCAACACCGGTCTTCAAATGCGATTCATAACGACGTATCACATATTCGGAATGGGTTATACGACCCCATGGTCCTTTCCCGGCTAACCCGAATAGTGAGCGATTATTCAAAAATAAGTGTGGCATCCAAATTCATCCAATCACAACAAATACCTATCTAAAGGTAATTATTGATAGTCGGTTATTTAACTATCAATAAAGATGCGCAACATCACCAGATTCCAAATAATTCTCCAAATTATTTCATCTTCCAAAAATATCTTTACTAGATATAAAATTTCCACACTTAACCGTTTGAAAACAAATTCAAATATTCACCTTTCAATTTATCTTTAAAAGATAAAATTCAAAACAGTTCATTTCATATTGGAAAAGCGTTTCCATACTTATTTAAAAAATAAGTATTTCACAAATCATTTATTTTCAACATTTGAAAATATTCGATATACTTAAATCAATATTAAGTATATATTCATTCTTTAAGGAAATCATTCTCTTTAAACACATTTATTTGAGTCAAAACGAATGTTGCGTAAAACATCGTTACGACGACTCAAAATCACTAGTATAGGGATTCGGATTTTAATAGATATATAAATCCCAATACCACATCAAAACATTTCCTTTCGGAAATCATTTACTATAACAACAGTGTTATAGTCCACCATTTCCTTATTTCTCGAAAACGTCTATTTCAACAATAAATGTTGAAATCTATGATTTCGATATTTAACACGTTTTAAAACATCTTTTAAAACAATTACTTCATTTCGTAATATCACTTTTCCAAAAACATATCCATTTTATTTAATAATATATTCACTGTCCAAAATCGTGAATATAATTCACTTAACCCAATTTCAATCATCTCTACACATTTTATCTTACTAATAATTCGCTATCCAAAATCGCGAATATATCTCCTTTAATAATCTTCTATATTTGATTTATCAAATCCAATTGATTTCGAATTTATAAAACAACGTTTATATATTCCATTTTCCATTTTCTATAACAACTCCGGTTTATAAATCTCATTTTATTAACTTCAAAAATCCACTTATAAAAATAAGTGATTTCGGATTTATAAACAACGTTTATAAATCGCATTTGTACTTTATAACGATTTCAACTTTTAAAAGAATCATTTATGAACAAATTCGATCAATATTTCATTTAAAGGCAAAAATCCAAGTTATAAGCAAATTACTTATAAATCCTTTATTCTACAACTTCATTCATTTTTAACTTCACAACGTAAATCTATTAATTTCATTCACTTATGAAATCCATTTATACTTCTTTTTAACACTTATAAAATTCGTTTTATAAGTCCAATATTTTGATTTACAAAAATATCAATTTTATAAATAAATCGACTTTTATTTCAAAAACGACACTTCGGTTATATTTCACTAGAAATTATGACTTTTATAACTTTAAAATTTGACGTTTATAAATCGATTCAAAAATTCCATAAAACGTATATTTTCAAAAATCACTTTAAAAACCCTTTTAAAATAACAGTCGTTATTTTTACATTTCAAAACTGAATCCGATGATGCAACAACACCAATCAGTCCATCACAACAGTCAATATCATATATCAATATGATAACAGAATATATCACAATATCTGTAAATAATCAATACGGTGAGGAATCCAGTCGGATCCCTCCAACCTGTTTCCCTGCATCCACAGATGTTAGCACAATACCAATTCCGCTCCAGTACGGAATTATCGCGGTATATGGGTTTTTATAAATCCGCTTACTAACGGCGCAATAGGGTCTCATCCGCTATACGAGGCGGGAAATCAATCAATCCAATATATACATATGCCAATATGTATATATTGCTATATATAGATATATATCCTACTATACCTAATATCACATCCAAACAGTCAATCATCAATCAATAACTGTAAAAATTCCACATTCAATTTGAGTGAGAAGATCTCACCGTGATTTTAATTCTGATTCCAGCGTTTATTTCGAATAAAATTAAACGCGCGTTTAATTTTACCCGAAATTTTCGCTAGCTCCAAACGACTCCAAATCAGTTGCATTGCGTAGTGCTCGTCAATATGATCCCATCGCAAAAAATCTCGTCGAATTCCGACCTCGTATCAAAGAGTTACGACGTTTTAAAGTCTATACAATTTAATATAATTAATAATTACAATTTCTTTTTTTTTTATTTTTAAACCTTATGCAATCAGAGCCGTAGATTTCAATCAAAGAAAATCGTGGCCGCATCCCTTTTCTTCCTCACGTATGCTGCTCCCAGGTTCGAACGAACGAACATAAACCCACGCCGCCCTCTAACCCTAAATCACGCAACCACCTCGTCCACTTCGGCGATGATCAGCAAGCGTCAGATGGAACTCCTCAACCCCCTCGACACTCGAGCCAAGTGCGGTGCCCCCACGTGCTGTCGTTCTCACGATATTGGCACCCAAACGCGCCGCCTATTAGAGCATATTCCGGCCTCCACAGCACCTTGATGGCGATCTCCACCGGTCGAACTATAGAGCTCGCCTAGCTCTTCGAGTTTGTAGAAGGAAGTTTGCGAAATTATTGAGTGGATTGAGAGATCGAATGGAGGGAAGTTGGGAAGTTCCTGGCCTTTGAAATGTAAGCGGCGGCTGAAGATTGAATTGAAACCCTAGCTATTCTCTTTTGCAAATGAAGACAATGAAGTCCTTATATAGAAAATGACCAAATTTACTATTCATCGAAATTTTTTCGAACTCCGATTCGAGCATGCCGGCTGATGTTCGTAGGGTTTACCCCACGTTCCGAACGCAATGGAACAGGTTTCGGAAGCTAATTCGAACATCTGTGCGAGATATGAAATTAAACGATCAATTTAAATTTAATCGATTTAAATCGATTTCGAGGCGTTTTAATTTGTACCGGACAAATGGTAAATCCAAAAATTACGAAATTTGAAATCTTACAATAATATCACATTACGGATCCGATGAAACTGGTTTCGTCGAAATCCGAGACCGTTTGAAAAATGACTATTTTTAACTCGACGATTTAAAATTAAAACGATATCGATGCGTTTTGAGTTGCCACGGTCAAACGACAACTCCGATGGATACGAAAATTGAAATCCGATAATAACTAACTATTACGGATCCAATGGAACTAGTCTCGTTCGATTCTGAGACTGTTCGAAAATTGGCTATTTTTACAGTCGATAATTAAATATTAAAATATTCGATTTTCACAATTTAACTCCAAATTAAATTTTAAAAGTTCTATAACCTTTCTATAACTCCAGTATGATTAAATAAAATTTCCCAAATCAATTTCAATCATATTAAACTCGATTTTCAATTATCTCTGGAATTTCACTATCTAGTTTATCGATTTAATTATCAAATTAAATCCAATATTCGAGAAATAAATCATTCGACTTCTAAATTCCATTTATTAATATTTAAAATTAATTAAATATTCGAATTTTAATTATCAAAAATTCTGGGTCGTTACAACACACATATTTATACCAATTCCTATAAATTCAAATTAAAAACTTCAATACCAGCCAATATCATCACATGCAAACATATATCATATACTTAAGTTTTAAAAATGTAAGTTACTCACCTTTTTAAAAGTGAACAGAGCTTGAAACAGATACTTGAAATCTGGAATGCTACTTGATTTTAAACTTTAATACTTTCTGAAGAAACTTGCATGCATGCTTTGATTTATAACTTGAATTGCCTCTTTGTTTTGATTTGAAACTGCATGCTAACTTGTTTGTTGAGATGTTGCTTTAAAACATGTTTTCTTGCTTCCAGACTTGAATAAAAATATGCAGGCTTTAATTCCAGGTTTAAAGAAATGCAGACTTTTTGTTTTTAGATTGAAGAAAGGTTTACATGCTTGGTTTGAAATGAATTACGGTTTGAAGAATGTTGATTTCAGATTTTCTTTTGAGAGGAGGATTTAGTTTGAGGAATTTGTTACAGATTGTTTTGAGAGGAGGATTTGAATTACAGATTTTGTTATGAGAAAATAGGCTGAAGTTTCTTTCTTAAGTTTTGAAAAGAATGAGATAGGAAAAAAAAATATGAAGATAAGAACACATGTTTATATAGATTAAAATGATTTATCAAATAAAAGAAAAACAAAAATGCAAGACTTTGACATTTGTCATTCTCATTGCTTTATTAGTGTACACATGTTATTACATGGCCTTAAAGATTTACACTTGTCTTTTTAAGTAATTCATATTTATTTAAATGTAAATAAAAAGCCTTTCTTATTTATTAAATACTTATGTATATATATATATAAAGTATTTTAAAGAAAATAAAACCAATTATATATATATAAAAGCTTGTCCATATATTTTAAAATCCAAAACTATTTAAAATCTTACCTCTTTTGAATTTCAAATTTAATTTAAATTCAAATGCAAATTATATTTAAAAATCCAATTTAAAGTTAATTTTAAACAATACATTCAATTTGAAATAACATGTGATATCCCGGGTTTTTGGGCAATATAAATTTAATGATCTTTATTGATAATTTAATTGAATTGATAATTTTCCTTTATAATTTTAATTTAAATTGATTAATTTAATATTTTAAAGGTTAATCAATTATAATCTGGAAATATTGATAAGATTTGTTTGCCAAAGCTAATAAATTTTATTCTATTTATAATATATATATTTGATATATATTGTGAATGGAAATATCTTTTGTTTTAAATTAAAGATTGTATTTTCAAATTGTAATATATATGTATGTATACGTTATAATTTGATATTGTTTGAAATTTATTTGATCTATTAATAATTTATATATGTATGAATTGTGATTTAAAAGCTTTGTTTTAAATTTAATATCTTTCAAAAGTTAATTAAGGTTAATTCTATATTTTGAAAATATAAGATAATTAATTATTTTTAAGATGTGATAGTTTAAATAAAATTTAATAAAGGTTTGTAAAAAAATAAATAAATATAACATAAGTTAATAAAATTCATTTCATAAATAATAAAATGTAGATTCTTAAATTAAAAATAGTTTACAAATAAATAAAACATGACTTTATATAAATCCATATTTACATAATTAATAAAATATAAATATTTTTCAAAGGGTATTTGGTTTTATAATATTTTCTCTAAAAATAGTTTGTATATACATATACTAAGATAAGTGTTTATTAATTAGTAAATTAAGTATAAAGGCTTTATATTAACATTTAAATAAAATAAAAATTTTATTTAATATATTAAAAAGGACATGTGTAAATACATTAACACTTGGTAGTAACAAGTGTAGGGTAATTAAGTGATAAAGGACACATGTAAGTTTTAAAAAAATACAAGTGGCAAGATTCTATTTTCTCTAAAAATTGAGTTAAACTAATATAATGTTGTAAAAGAGAAACCTGGTTATTTTCTTTCCCGTTCAAAGTTTATTTCAGTTCAAATCTTCTTCCTCCATCTTCTTTTTCTCTCCATCTTTTCTAAATTCAAAAGAAAAATCAAAAACTATAACAAAAATCAAACTTAACAAGTAAATCAAACTGTTTCAACCTGAGATCATGGAAGCAACTAAATCAAATCTGCAATTTCAAACCTGCATTTCAAAAGTGATGTTCAATCTACAACCTTCAAACCTGAAGTTCATAAAGATCTGCAGTTACAATCTTTTAAATCATCAAATTTCAACATGCAAATGGTTCTATTTCAACAACAAAGAAAATCAAAAACAGTTTCCAGAATTCAAATTTCAAAAGCCTGGAAGTAATAAAATCTGCCCTCTGTTTCTTATTTTAAGGTGAGTAAATTCTTTTTAAAACCAGTTTTAAACCTGTTCTTATGATTGATACATGTGATGAATATGTTGTGATATGGTTGCATAAATGTTATATCTGGAATATGGATTAAATTGCTATATGTGTAGGATGATCTTCCTTTGATATTTGCATTTATAGACTACAGAAAAATGTTCTCTGTCCCCTGTTTTAAACTAGTAAACTAACTTTATTATTTATTTAAAACCCGATCATTCTTAACTCTTATGCCTGTGCTGCTGATGGTTTGGAATTATGTTTATACAGATGAAAATGTATTGTATGTATATATAAAAAGAGATATAGGCATGCATGTTTAAATACAGGTACATATATATAACTCTGTTAAAAACATATAGTCTTTAAACAAATTCGAAATTTAATTTCTCTTCTTCCAATCTTTTATAGTATATGATCTCTGAATGAAATGTGTTAGCATTACCCAGAATTCACTTTTAAAAAAATAATTTCAAGTAATTATATTAAGCAATTAATTCTAAAAATAAGGTATCACAGTGATAACTAATATTGGTCAGAAATCAAATGATTTAAACTCACGTTTTGATTCTATAATCTGATTAGTGTTTGTAAATGACGAATTTAGAAAAAGAAATCATGATTTTTAAGATGGGGATGATCGAGATTTTTCGATTTTGAACTGAAAACTTATTTCAGTCAATATCTGACGAACGAGGACGATCTATGGGTCGAGATTAATGCTGGAGATGGTCGGGGGTCTTGTGATCATCGGAAAAATACTAATTGGATTTAGTAATGATCGAGGTGGCGAAACGATGATAAACTAGGGTTTATTTTGTAATTGAGTCGTCGTTGAGGACGAGATGAATGGTGGCATCAGTGGCTCGATGTTCACGATCGCGATGGGGGGAAAATGTTCGTTGGTGATCGAGGCGATGTTTCAGTGAGGTCGGAGGGCTTCTCGAGGCGGAGTTCGTCGATGATGGGGGGAATTTCCGACATTGGTGCTTCCAGTTTTGATCGAGAATGGTCGAATTTCGATTCGTGATTGGATATTGAATCTGGGTTCACGTGAGTGTTGGAGTGGGTAGGAGTGGTTGTCGAGAGTCGTCGCTACGATCTCCGGTGGTCGGAGTTGGTGGTGTACGTGCACCACGTGCACGTTGTTTTGGTTTGTGTCAGCATTGGGGGAGAAGGGAGCAACTCGGGGAAGTTTCGTGTTATTTGCAGTTTTTCTCGAAGCAGATACGTAGGGGAATGACTCGAAGCTGGCTCGGGTTTGTTTGGGTATGACTCGGGTTGTTCTGGCTTTTAACTGAAGCTTGAGTTCAAAATGTTTTCAAGTTCAATAACAAAGTAATTAATCAATTTTTAAGATAATTAGAGTTCAAAAGAAAAAGTATTAATCAAGTTTTAAATATAATTAAAGTAGGTAAGTTATTAAGATTTTGTTTAATTTTAAATAATTTGTTTGTGAAAATAAATAAGGTTAATTAATTTTTATTATTAACTTAAGAATAGTTAATTAATGTAAATGATTTGTTAATAAGTAAAGAGATTTATTAAGATAAATGGTTATCTTATTTAATTAAGGATTTTGAAATATAAGAAGTTAATTAACTAATTATTTAATTAATTTTAAATAATTAGTTAATTATTTATTTAATTTTAAATAATCACTTAATTATGGATTAATTAAGTGTAATTACTTAATAAAGTAATTATTGGTTAATTATTGAATGAAATTACTTATGGAAGTAATTAATAGGAAAATTACTCATGGGGTAATTAGTTAAAGTGATAAAAGGGTAATCACTTGATGTTATTAATCTTAGGAATTGATTAATATAATTGTTGAGATTAATTAATTTTGGAGTAGTTAATTAATTAATGAATTAAGGATTATTTAGTAATGGAATTACTTATTTGTTAAGTAATTAATTAAGAAAGTAATCAAGATTATTATGTAAGTAATTAAGAGTTAATTCTTAATTATTTTAATTAATTAATTAATGTGATTAATTAAATGTGTTTAATTTAAGATTAATTAAGAAGTGTAATTAATTTAAAAGTAATTAATTAATAAAGTAATTAATTAAGGACTATTTGTTAATGAAATTGATTAATAATTACTAAATAAAGTAATTAAAGAATAATTAATTAGATTAATTAATCAAGGTTAATATAAATAATTAAGAAGTAATTAATTAAGAAAAGTAATTACAAATTGTTAATTACTTATTATGATTAATTAAGACTAATTAATGAATGAAGTGGTTGATTAAAATTAATTATTTAATTAATTAAAAGGTTAATTAATTAATAAGAATTATTTAATGAATTAATCAAGGGTGATTAATAAAAGTAATTAATTGAAGTATGATTAATTAATTGTAATTAATTGAGGATTAATAAAATTAATTATAGTTAATTGATTAATGAAGGTTCATTAATTATTGTAATTAATGACAGTAATTAAAGGTTAATTACTGTATATGGTTAAGAATAATTACTTGAATGTAATTAAAGTATGATTAATCAAGGAAGATTAATTAAGGAAGATCACTAAGATGTTTAATTAATTAATTTGTAATTAATTAATGATAATAAGCAGGATTAAGATAATCCAAGTAATTAAAGGATAGTAATTAATTTAATTAAAGGTTAATTAAATTGATTTGGAGTTAATCAATTCTGCTTATGGATGATTGATTGATATTGGGTGATTGATTGATACTGGATGATTTGGATATGATATCTATGATATATGATATGCTGCTTTGTGAGATAAATGTTGATATGAATTATCTATTGTGATAATGTGATTTATCTATCTGTTTATATCATCCTGAATATAAGTTAAATGTTTAAACCTTTAAACAACTTGGCCTTAAAAGATACGTTTTGGATTTCGATGAGACCGGGATCGGGTTTCCAGATTTGGATATCCGAATACCACATCGATCCAAATTAACGATAGGTCGTGAATCTCAAGTGAAGATGAAGATTCAGAGTGCAAGGGTTATTGTCGTTAACTCTGAGGGTGATTCCAAAATGAGTGTAACGAGATAATGCCTTCGGTTTCGTTCGAACCCGGAACGAACTTGTATGGATTGAATGCTTTCAGAACATCGTCAGGAGGACGGTGAGCATTCTAAGTGATGTGTTCTGATTTAAAGGTAATCGTAGCCTCAAGCCTCATCAACCGGGAATGGCTAAAACAGGGGAGGTGCAGCAAGGTTAGTGGGTAGCACCCAAGTAGTATAAGATTCCCCTGTCTAGAGGTCCCTTCTTTTTATTTCGGCTGTGTGGGCGGTTGCTAGCTACAACCGCGGGGTTTCTTATGCGGGAATTATCCAGTAAGGGATGTTCCGACCTTGTGTTGCAGGGGAGCGGGCGTACTCCTCGGTACGGTGATCTAGGCCACGTACTGTGACGGGCGGTACCCCAGTAGCCCTGCCATTGTATGGAATCCAAAATCCAATAAGTGTCGTACGATTTAGTTGTGCCCAACTATGTTGGAACGTGAGATGTAAGCATTCCAGCTATTTCTGTATTTTATTTGAAAACCCTAGACCCTATTATAATATAATCGGATTTCCTATCAAATGTTTTGGTTATCGTAAGGTAAAAACATTTCCGTGTTTATGTGCGGGAAGTCTTACGAGATACCTTTTCTTTCAAAGGTTTTTCAAAGTTAAACAAGTTTAAACCGTTTACTCACACCAGACCCATGTCTGACCCAAGTGTTTATTTTCTGTTTTATTAAACTCTTGGGTACTCAATATTGTATTGAGTAGTCGAGGGATTCAGGTTAGCTTTGACGAATGCTGGAGGAGATTTGGAGCAGGTGGCTTCAACGTGTAGATATTATGGTTTCCGCTGTGTTAGAGTTGTGTCTGTATTGTATTGATATATAGAGATGTATGATAGACAGATGTTTATAACTGTCTAATATGAGATGTATAGTTGTGTAACTCTGTTGTATATGATACTATGTAATATTTTATGTGATATATTATATTTCATTCGTTCTGCTGTGAGTATCTGATGTTGTTGTTCTTTCTTCTTTCTTTTCTTTTCTTCTTCTATCCCTTTCTTTCTTAATTCATGATACGTCTTTCTGTGGCTAGAAAGTCGGGTCGTGACAGTTGGTATCAGAGCAGTAGGTTGAGTGAATACCTAGCTCTAGAGTTGTGTCTATCTTGAGAGAGCGTATTTGTAATTTTTATATAACTATATATATATATACCTATTCTACCTAGGTGTTGGATTACCTGTTCAGGTTTTCCAATATGAGTTATAAAGGTAGATAGGGTGGTGGTGTCTGTAACACGACTACCATTGGTTAAAGTCTGAATGTTGAGGTTGGAAGAGTATCTGTCGAGACTGTAAACCTAATACCGTCTCGAGTAAGTTGGGCAATATGGAGTAAGAATTTCTCGGATCTCTGAAGGAAATCTTTTTAAAGATTCGGAGTCCATTATTGGAGTGTAAGTTGGTTGAGCTCGGGTGAGCAGATTTTCTAGAATTTGGATCTGTTGGAAGTACAGAAAAAAGTGATGGTATCTTGGCAACTTCAGGAAGGAGGAGCTGTGTGATGAAACGCAGTATCTATGGATGTTCCCGAAGGAGATTTTCTTTTTGGAACAAGATTAAGAAGGTATTGGAGGAACAGTTGATGCCTACCGTAGGAAAGACTCGGCTGTATAGGAATTCTCTGATATCGAGTAAGGGAGTTTTATCTATTTTGAAGTATGGGACTAAGGTCGATTAGTTGTTCTTCGGACATGGTCCCATATTCTCTTAAGAAGAGTAAGATATTGGCGTTTGGTTCGGAGCCGAGTTTCTTGAGAGATGTCTGTCGTCTCGGAGGTTTGTTGTGAGGTTAGTTGATGGTTTTAACTTTGAGAAGCCTATGGATTAGAAGTTTTTGGTTAGCTGTGATAGCAGTTTCAGCTCGGTAATGTTCGGTGTGCTGACGAGAAGGTCTTTGGCTTAGTAGTATCATCGAGATAGAGTTTGGAAGTAGCAGTGTGGCTCGTTTCTCCGATGGTTCAGAAATCTTTGTGGTTCTTCTATCAACAGTCCGGGAAGATGGTGAAGGCTTTCTTGAAGGGTTAACCTTGTTTGGAAAAGCTTAAGACTCTTTTTAATTAGTAAAGAGAGAACAGTTTCTTTGGAATCTGAACTAGGTAGGATCGCAAAAGTGACTTGCGATTAGTTTGGGAATTCATCTTGGGTAATTTTTTGTTTGAGATTGAGGTTTCTCATGTGGAAGTAGGGGCTACTAAAGTAGTCAGCGATTTTTCTGGATGTTTTCGAGGTAGTAGAAGTTTGTCTGCATCTAGAGTTTGAGTTCCGTATCGACTTGATTCCAGAAGCGATACCGGTGGTTATTCTGGTAGTAGGATGGTTCCTAGAAAGAAGAGTTGGTGTAGCAGCTCAGAAATTTTTAAAATGGATTGGTCATATCTATTTTTCAAGTTTGGATTTCAGCAAATTTTGGAAGGATCATCTTGTTGATAGGATCTAGAGATCATTTTGTTCTTGGTCCAGAATTGTTTCAAGAAGCATCAGCGAAGGTTAAGCTGATCAGGAAGAGATGAGGTAGCCCATGAATCGTCTAGTGAGTTATGCAGATATGAGGCAGAGTTTGGAATTCGGAGTTGTAGATTGGAAACTTGCTAAGTTTTCTCCGATTATAAAGCTATAAGATTGGTAAGTCTGGAAGCTAGCACTGAAGTATTTTGGATTTTCCTGTGTTCTCGAGAGTAGTACGTAGATCCTTGTCTACAGGATTGAATGGCCAGTTTGGATAGTTGGAATTCATTGTATTTCACGTATCTCTAAGGGAGTACGTGTATGATTCATCGCTGGTTATAGGATCTGCAGTTCAGATGGATTTGGAAGTTTGAGCTGGACTTGGGTGTGATCTGATATTCTGTTCAGATTAGTGGATCTAGAGATAAGGGAAGCTCTGGATTATGGGGTGTAGTTTGTTTAGATTCTGTAGAGCGGGTCTCCCGGTGATTTATATCCGGGGAAACTCTAGATAGTGTTAGTAAGATTTATTCTGATTTGTATCAGGATAATTAGTTAGGTTTAATTGTTTGATTGGTTGCTTTGGTTGTTAGTAATTGGATGATAGGTATGCTTTGCTGTTAGAGATTGAAATCTTTGCTGGATTATTAAATTAACTTTGTTTTTAATTTCGGGGACGAAATTATTTTAAGGGGGGAGGAATGTGATATCCCGGGTTTTTGGGCAATATAAATTTAATGATCTTTATTGATAATTTAATTGAATTGATAATTTTCCTTTATAATTTTAATTTAAATTGATTAATTTAATATTTTAAAGGTTAATCAATTATAATCTGGAAATATTGATAAGATTTGTTTGCCAAAGCTAATAAATTTTATTCTATTTATAATATATATATTTGATATATATTGTGAATGGAAATATCTTTTGTTTTAAATTAAAGATTGTATTTTCAAATTGTAATATATGTATGTATACGTTATAATTTGATATTGTTTGAAATTTATTTAATCTATTAATAATTTATATATGTATGAATTGTGATTTAAAAGCTTTGTTTTAAATTTAATATCTTTCAAAAGTTAATTAAGGTTAATTCTATATTTTGAAAATATAACATAATTAATTATTTTTAAGATGTGATAGTTTAAATAAAATTTAATAAAGGTTTGTAAAAAAATAAATAAATATAACATAAGTTAATAAAATTCATTTCATAAATAATAAAATGTAGATTCTTAAACTAAAAATAGTTTACAAATAAATAAAACATGACTTTATATAAATCCATATTTACATAATTAATAAAATATAAATATTTTTCAAAGGGTATTTGGTTTTATAATATTTTCTCTAAAAATAGTTTATATATACATATACTAAGATAAGTGTTTATTAATTAGTAAATTAAGTATAAAGGCTTTATATTAACATTTAAATAAAATAAATTTTTTATTTAATATATTAAAAAGGACATGTGTAAATACATTAACACTTGGTAGTAACAAGTGTAGGGTAATTAAGTGATAAAGGACACATGTAAGTTTTTAAAAAATACAAGTGGCAAGATTCTATTTTCTCTAAAAATTGAGTTAAACTAATATAATGTTGTAAAAGAGAAACCTGGTTATTTTCTTTCCCGTTCAAAGTTTATTTCAGTTCAAATCTTCTTCCTCCATCTTCTTTTTCTCTCCATCTTTTCTAAATTCAAAAGAAAAATCAAAAACTATAACAAAAATCAAACTTAACAAGTAAATCAAACTGTTTCAACCTGAGATCATGGAAGCAACTAAATCAAATCTGCAATTTCAAACCTGCATTTCAAAAGTGATGTTCAATCTACAACCTTCAAACCTGAAGTTCATAAAGATCTGCAGTTACAATCTTTTAAATCATCAAATTTCAACATGCAAATGGTTCTATTTCAACAACAAAGAAAATCAAAAACAGTTTCCAGAATTCAAATTTCAAAAGCCTGGAAGTAATAAAATCTGCCCTCTGTTTCTTATTTTAAGGTGAGTAAATTCTTTTTAAAACCAGTTTTAAACCTGTTCTTATGATTGATACATGTGATGAATATGTTGTGATATGGTTGCATAAATGTTATATCTGGAATATGGATTAAATTGCTATATGTGTAGGATGATCTTCCTTTGATATTTGCATTTATAGACTACAGAAAAATGTTCTCTGTCCCCTGTTTTAAACTAGTAAACTAACTTTATTATTTATTTAAAACCCGATCATTCTTAACTCTTATGCCTGTGCTGCTGATGGTTTGGAATTATGTTTATACAGATGAAAATGTATTGTATGTATATATAAAAAGAGATATAGGCATGCATGTTTAAATACAGGTACATATATATAACTCTGTTAAAAACATATAGTCTTTAAACAAATTCGAAATTTAATTTCTCTTCTTCCAATCTTTTATAGTATATGATCTCTGAATGAAATGTGTTAGCATTACCCAGAATTCACTTTTAAAAAAATAATTTCAAGTAATTATATTAAGCAATTAATTCTAAAAATAAGGTATCACAGTGATAACTAATATTGGTCAGAAATCAAATGATTTAAACTCACGTTTTGATTCTATAATCTGATTAGTGTTTGTAAATGACGAATTTAGAAAAAGAAATCATGATTTTTAAGATGGGGATGATCGAGATTTTTCGATTTGAACTGAAAACTTATTTCAGTCAATATCTGACGAACGAGGACGATCTATGGGTCGAGATTAATGCTGGAGATGGTCGGGGGTCTTGTGATCATCGGAAAAATACTAATTGGATTTATTAATGATCGAGGTGGCGAAACGATGATAAACTAGGGTTTATTTTGTAATTGAGTCGTCGTTGAGGACGAGATGAATGGTGGCATCAGTGGCTCGATGTTCACGATCGCGATGGGGGGAAAATGTTCGTTGGTGATCGAGGCGATGTTTCAGTGAGGTCGGAGGGCTTCTCGAGGCGGAGTTCGTCGACGATGGGGGGAATTTCCGACATTGGTGCTTCCAGTTTTGATCGAGAATGGTCGAATTTCGATTCGTGATTGGATATTGAATCTGGGTTCACGTGAGTGTTGGAGTGGGTAGGAGTGGTTGTCGAGAGTCGTCGCTACGATCTCCGGTGGTCGGAGTTGGTGGTGTACGTGCACCACGTGCACGTTGTTTTGGTTTGTGTCAGCATTGGGGGAGAAGGGAGCAACTCGGGGAAGTTTCGTGTTATTTGCAGTTTTTCTCGAAGCAGATACGTAGGGGAATGACTCGAAGCTGGCTCGGGTTTGTTTGGGTATGACTCGGGTTGTTCTGGCTTTTAACTGAAGCTTGAGTTCAAAATGTTTTCAAGTTCAATAACAAAGTAATTAATCAATTTTTAAGATAATTAGAGTTCAAAAGAAAAAGTATTAATCAAGTTTTAAATATAATTAAAGTAGGTAAGTTATTAAGATTTTGTTTAATTTTAAATAATTTGTTTGTGAAAATAAATAAGGTTAATTAATTTTTATTATTAACTTAAGAATAGTTAATTAATGTAAATGATTTGTTAATAAGTAAAGAGATTTATTAAGATAAATGGTTATCTTATTTAATTAAGGATTTTGAAATATAAGAAGTTAATTAACTAATTATTTAATTAATTTTAAATAATTAGTTAATTATTTATTTAATTTTAAATAATCACTTAATTATGGATTAATTAAGTGTAATTACTTAATAAAGTAATTATTGGTTAATTATTGAATGAAATTACTTATGGAAGTAATTAATAGGAAAATTACTCATGGGGTAATTAGTTAAAGTGATAAAAGGGTAATCACTTGATGTTATTAATCTTAGGAATTGATTAATATAATTGTTGAGATTAATTAATTTTGGAGTAGTTAATTAATTAATGAATTAAGGATTATTTAGTAATGGAATTACTTATTTGTTAAGTAATTAATTAAGAAAGTAATCAAGATTATTATGTAAGTAATTAAGAGTTAATTCTTAATTATTTTAATTAATTAATTAATGTGATTAATTAAATGTGTTTAATTTAAGATTAATTAAGAAGTGTAATTAATTTAAAAGTAATTAATTAATAAAGTAATTAATTAAGGACTATTTGTTAATGAAATTGATTAATAATTACTAAATAAAGTAATTAAAGAATAATTAATTAGATTAATTAATCAAGGTTAATATAAATAATTAAGAAGTAATTAATTAAGAAAAGTAATTACAAATTGTTAATTACTTATTATGATTAATTAAGACTAATTAATGAATGAAGTGGTTGATTAAAATTAATTATTTAATTAATTAAAAGGTTAATTAATTAATAAGAATTATTTAATGAATTAATCAAGGGTGATTAATAAAAGTAATTAATTGAAGTATGATTAATTAATTGTAATTAATTGAGGATTAATAAAATTAATTATAGTTAATTGATTAATGAAGGTTCATTAATTATTGTAATTAATGACAGTAATTAAAGGTTAATTACTGTATATGGTTAAGAATAATTACTTGAATGTAATTAAAGTATAATTAATCAAGGAAGATTAATTAAGGAAGATCACTAAGATGTTTAATTAATTAATTTGTAATTAATTAATGATAATAAGCAGGATTAAGATAATCCAAGTAATTAAAGGATAGTAATTAATTTAATTAAAGGTTAATTAAATTGATTTGGAGTTAATCAATTCTGCTTATGGATGATTGATTGATATTGGGTGATTGATTGATACTGGATGATTTGGATATGATATCTATGATATATGATATGCTGCTTTGTGAGATAAATGTTGATATGAATTATCTATTGTGATAATGTGATTTATCTATCTGTTTATATCATCCTGAATATAAGTTAAATGTTTAAACCTTTAAACAACTTGGCCTTAAAAGATACGTTTTGGATTTCGATGAGACCGGGATCGGGTTTCCAGATTTGGATATCCGAATACCACATCGATCCAAATTAACGATAGGTCGTGAATCTCAAGTGAAGATGAAAATTCAGAGTGCAAGGGTTATTGTCGTTAACTCTGAGGGTGATTCCAAAATGAGTGTAACGAGATAATGCCTTCGGTTTCGTTCGAACCCGAAACGAACTTGTATGGATTGAATGCTTTCAGAACATCGTCAGGAGGACGGTGAGCATTCTAAGTGATGTGTTCTGATTTAAAGGTAATCGTAGCCTCAAGCCTCATCAACCGGGAATGGCTAAAACAGGGGAGGTGCAGCAAGGTTAGTGGGTAGCACCCAAGTAGTATAAGATTCCCCTGTCTAGAGGTCCCTTCTTTTTATTTCGGCTGTGTGGGCGGTTGCTAGCTACAACCGCGGGGTTTCTTATGCGGGAATTATCCAGTAAGGGATGTTCCGACCTTGTGTTGCAGGGGAGCGGGCGTACTCCTCGGTACGGTGATCTAGGCCACGTACTGTGACGGGCGGTACCCCAGTAGCCCTGCCATTGTATGGAATCCAAAATCCAATAAGTGTCGTACGATTTAGTTGTGCCCAACTATGTTGGAACGTGAGATGTAAGCATTCCAGCTATTTCTGTATTTTATTTGAAAACCCTAGACCCTATTATAATATAATCGGATTTCCTATCAAATGTTTTGGTTATCGTAAGGTAAAAACATTTCCGTGTTTATGTGCGGGAAGTCTTACGAGATACCTTTTCTTTCAAAGGTTTTTCAAAGTTAAACAAGTTTAAACCGTTTACTCACACCAGACCCATGTCTGACCCAAGTGTTTATTTTCTGTTTTATTAAACTCTTGGGTACTCAATATTGTATTGAGTAGTCGAGGGATTCAGGTTAGCTTTGACGAATGCTGGAGGAGATTTGGAGCAGGTGGCTTCAACGTGTAGATATTATGGTTTCCGCTGTGTTAGAGTTGTGTCTGTATTGTATTGATATATAGAGATGTATGATAGACAGATGTTTATAACTGTCTAATATGAGATGTATAGTTGTGTAACTCTGTTGTATATGATACTATGTAATATTTTATGTGATATATTATATTTCATTCGTTCCGCTGTGAGTATCTGATGTTGTTGTTCTTTCTTCTTTCTTTTCTTTTCTTCTTCTATCCCTTTCTTTCTTAATTCATGATACGTCTTTCTGTGGCTAGAAAGCCGGGTCGTGACATAACAAATCCTATTTTATAAAGTCTATTTATTTAAAAACAATACACTATTAATATTGTTTGAAAATAACTCATTTATCAATTTTAAAATAATCTATAAAAGAGATTATAAATTATCACTATTACTAATTGAATTAACATATCATTTGTAAATTGTATTTTAAACTTATATATATACTCTTAAATCATATTTACTAAGTAAAATTCAAAAAGAAAATAAATTAACCTTATTATTAATCTTATTTAAAACCATATTTGTTATTTGTTTAAATAGCTTTGAAAATCTAATATTAAATAAATCCAAATCTCCAAACTATCAATATATATATATTAGAAATTTAAAAACAAGATTTTATTTATTTATTATATTTCAACCCAAAGCTAATTTATTTACAATATATATATACTTATATATATATACATTATAAATAGAAATCATTTTATTAGTTTTAAAAGATAAATTCCACTAATTAAATATTTATTCAATTAGATTATTAAACTAATTCAAATTTTATTATCAAAAATTATCAATCAATTTAATTACTTAAACAGATTATTAAATTGATTATTGCCCATAAATTTCCGGGATATTACATTTTCATAGTAGCTTCATGAACTACTATTTCTTTTACTTCCGCTGCATTATTTTACTCTGTGTATGTGATCTGTGATTATATTTATTTACTGTATATTCTGAGATTTGCCAAATTTTAATTACAACGCGGTATTTTGAGCAATTCAACTCCGGCATGAGTGTCTACCTATACACTTATAATGGATGCGAATGGTTGAAAATATCGGGTCGTTACACGACCTAAGCTCCAAACGATCTAAGCCTCAACATACGACTTATCCAAATCCTTAGGTCGCCTACAACATACTCCCCTTAAGTCGTCCACTACCTTAGGTCGCTCCAACACCCTATGACCTAAGCTACCACGACTTAACTTTCTTAACTCGTCCACGACTTAGGACTTAAACTCAGGACGACTTATCACAAATGCGACCAAAAGTCAACTGTTTTACGATGTTTTCGATCCGTAAAAATACGGGTCATTACAGCCGGTCTGTGGATGGAAACTAGTGCTCAGATTCAAAATGAGTACCAAAATTATCAAAGATTTTAGAAAGATTTCTAGACAGACTGGTATAAGCAATAGCCTTCCCATTCTATAACAAGATAAGGGAAATAAGGACATCCAAAAGATAGTTTGAAAAACAAAATAAGATAATAAGTTTGAAACCATAATGCTTTGAAATCATAACAATTTAGGGATGTTTATCATTTGGAAATCATACTACTAAAATCATAACAATTTGGAAATGTTATTCCTTTTTAAAAAAAACATAATACTTAGAAAATCATAACACCTTTTAAAAATAATCTTCATTTAAACCATTTAAGTCCAATGTCAAATAATATTCATTTCAAAGTTGTAATATTTCTAAGTTCATTCAATTATAAAATTTCCAAAACATTGTAGTTTCAAAATAGCATCACTTATAAAATGCTACAGTAGATATATTAATATTTCAAATCAGTTTAATATCAGAAATATTCATTTGGATATCATTTAACTTATGACTTATTAAAACAAACTTTTATGAATGGAATATTCAAATCAAACTATACTTCATTTATTAAGTTAAAAGTTCACTATTTTAGTTAGCTCTTAATTTAACACATAACCTAACACTTTATTTAAAATACCCATTTCATAAATAGATATTCCTTTAATAAGTTACACTTAAAATTCCATTTGAAAACCAAATTCTCAATTATCAAGTTTTAGTGATGTTAAAATACATATTAACTATTTAAATAATAATTATTCATTTTTCAAGACATATCAATTTCATAAATAAAATATTTATCATAGCAAATATAACAATCAAATTTCTTTACACATTTATTCATTTAGACATCAATTAAACTATGAATTCAAGTTAAATAAACTTTATTACAAAATGTCCAATTCAAATGTATTTTTTATTTTATCTATTCAAAGATACATTATTTATTATACAACATATTCATTTTAGGAAATAACCTCTATTAAAATTCCTAGGTTAGACTTAAGGTTCCATAGTAAATCAAATTTGATTATTAAGTTATTTAAATAAAATCTCTTTAAATTCCTTTTTCACTATTTACCTCTGTTAATCTTTTATAACTAAAATTTAAATGTATAACATTTATTATAACCACTCAAATTTTATTTATAAAATCCTTTCTATATTGTATATTATCCAATTTCAGATTCAACTTCTGTGTAATTTAGGTAAGTTATATTGGAGTGAAATTGTGTGTTATACAAATAAAACTTTTCGATTCAATTATCTCAAGTTTGAATCCTTTATCCAAATTTTTTTGATTTTTCTTTTTATAATTGAAATTATTCTTTAAGAAAAAATGTAAGAATTAATTTCCGATTTCCTTCAAACCAGTTATAGATAAATAAATATATGTACATAATATGTCAAATCAAATTTAAATCATATATCTATATATATTATAAATCAAGTCATATTTTTAGAAATTCATAGTAATTAAATTCCCCAAAACAAAGCTGTAGCAAGACTACAGAACAGTCTCTTCACTTCGAAACTCAAAAATCAACGTCGATGCTGCTGCAATCATCACCGAAATTATTTTCCAGCGACAAAGAGAAGAGCACTAAATTTTTAAACTTTAAAATCCCTTAGAAACAAATTTCTACTTGGAAATACTTTAAATAAGATATCCTTTTAAAACTTTTAACACATGGTTTGAATCCATCGGAAATTAAATTCTTAAATTTCTTGTTTTAAATTCATTTCAGTTCCCAAATAAATTTATAAACAACTATTTATAATTTCATTTGTAGAACAATAAATGATAAATCAAGTATTATCATTTCAAATTATCAATTTAAATCAATTTATTAAGTTCCATAAATTTACCTATATATCAAAATTTATTTCATTAACCAATTTTTTTTTATAATAATATTGTGTCAGTTTGTTCTGTCAAAGTGTTTTAGAAATCCTATCGATAGCATTGATCAGACGAATCGATCAGAAACCCAAATCAACATCAACAACTCAAACAACACAACATAAAACAAAATATTAATTACAGATTTACAAATACAATTCAAAATGTTTTGAAGGTAGGTTGGAAACAAAAGACAAGATGATTAAATAACAAAGTAGGGAGATGGGTAAGCTTAGATAACCACTGACAACCTTAACCGGGTTAACCGTGAGTTAAAGAATAAGATCGATGTGGATTTTCCTGGGACAAATCTACGTTCGATCTCAAGAGATATAGTTTGGAAAAATAAAAGATATTAGCATCTAAACCAAGGATAAATATAAATCTCTGGTGAATCGATGCTGATTGTAAAGGATTTTCACCCTTTTACAAGAAAATTAGAATATTGGCGAGACCGCCAATTCACTATAAAGATCATTCGAAGTGGAGTTATGGGATACTCCAGAATCAAAAGAAGATGAATAGTGAGGGACAAGATTGGATTTTGGAACCGTAGGGAACGTTCCAAAATTCAAAGGAAACCGAGTAAAAAGAAAAATGATTTAAGCTCGAATGAAAGTGATTCTGTAACTAAATTTACCATACATTCTAAGTTTTGCCTCAAAGCCAAAGCTCTGATACCAAGTGTAACGACCCGATATTTTCAACCATTCGCATCCATTATAAGTGCATAGGTAGACACTCATGCCGAAATTGAATTGCTCAAAATACCGCGTTGTAAATAAAATTTGGCAAATCTCAGAATATGCAGTAAATAAATATAATCACAGATCACAAACACAGAGTAAAATAATGCAGCGGAAGTAAAAGAAATAGTAGTTCATGAAGCTACTATGTAAATATATCAGAGTTACATAAGATACAACATAAGAAATAAAGTACAACAGAAGTCTCAATACAATAACCAAGTACAGGCTGAATAGACAACGGAACCGAAGTTGATAGAACAAGACTAGCAGATAATCTCCAACGATTCAAATCACCGGAAGGTGGAAATCCAAATCTGTGAATACTCAGGCTGACCCGAGCGTAACGCAAAACAAAAAACACTCGAGTCAGGACAATATATACTTATATAATATAAACCAACTCAAGTGAACTGTAATAAGGTACAAGTAACTTAAAGAATGCTTGAGATCGCCCATTCTTTAAGGATCCGTGTGACGCCCCACCTCAATACCCACGCTAGCCAAGGACACTACGATGTAGTGCTGTCAACTAGCACGGAGAATAAGGCTGTTGAGGAGCGACCATCCATGTAATTGATTTTCACACGGTGGCTATAAAATAATCTTCGGAAACAAACATAGAAATAAACATAACACAAAGCAGTCACAGACATCCATATCACAAAGGCGGAAGAAGATATGAATATATAACTAACACATGAAAGTGTACATCAGAGTAGTGGTCAAAAAGTTCCACAATAATACAAAAGAATAGCAACCTATGCTATACAAAAAGAATACAACTATGAGTCCATATCTCAAGTGTATACAACAAAAACTGCTAAACTAAATAGTCAGCCAAAAGTCAGAGTAGCAAATCCCGGAAGGAAGTCAAGCAGAAGCACCTGTAACATCTCGGTCTGACCCGAGTATTATTTAAGAAAATAATAAACGGATCAGTCTAACTATAAATATCAGATGACATGATATAGAATAAAAGATATGGCATAAACATATAATATCCATACTGACATACTACTATAAGTATGAAAATGATGATCAACAGGAGATCAACCGATGAGAAATGATCAATATCACGAGAATCTTCTCAAAGATCCAAAGAGGGCATCATACCCTAGACTTGTACTCATAACAAGTCAATGACATAAAAAATCTAGAAATCAAAACAAGAAATCCAGAAATCATAAAAAGAGAAAGAGGCCTATCACATGATGGTCCGAAGACCATGGGGAGCTACCCCATATGTGTGAGTCGGAATCACACTGATTGAGGCCTAGGCTAACCAAAAAGCAGAAAGGTATGTGTGAATGGAATCACACAAGTGGTGTCTAGCCTAACCTCGCAAACATAAAGATATGTGTGAGTCGGAATCACACTACTGCGGCCTAGACTAACCTTGCGGACAAAGAGATGTGTGTGAGTCGGAATCACACTATTGCGGTCTAGTCTTACCTTGCAAACAAAGAGACATCGCACAATTGCTAGTCTAAATCATAAAATGATCATCATGATCAGCGAGAAGTGTCAATCACACCAAGCTAGTAAATATATGAGTTTAGCTTCATGTCCCATAACCACTTGCTTAACTTAAATATTTACGAACAAGCTGTAAATCTTCACTAGGAAATTGTCACGAAAAGGGTTCAATCGAACAAGTCCAAGAGCTAACCGACGAAGTGAACGCAAGCGTTTCATACCACTCGTTTTACTAAGTCGTTTAAGTCGATTTCTCATTCGAGTGAAGTAAAGGCTTGTATATACTAGTAGATTGAAAATCGGTTTGAGAAAACGAACTTTAGATATTTAAAATAGTGTTGAAATCGCTTTGATGAAAGAGTTTTGATATTTACTATTTAGTATTGAAACCTTCATATATCTTTAAAGTGACAAGTCATAAAACGATTGTAGAACAAATCAATTCACGTTCGAAGACGTGAGTAAAGTCCAAAGAAGTCAGTCCCAAAACCATCAAAGTAGAATTTCTGACAAATGTTTTTCAGATGAGATTGCCTACGCAGAGTAATACGGGGTTCGACCTGCCCGGTCAGGTCGCGAGGGTCCAGGGGGCAGCGCCCACGGCGGGGTGCGGGGCAGCGCCCCGTCACGGTACGACTTAGTGAAGGCAAGCTGGTCCAGTGGTAGCATGACCGAGCTAAGGAATGGTGCAACTCAACCAGATGAACGACTTAAGGAAGGCGAGCGACTTACGACTTAAGGGAGGCATGCCTTGCGACCTAGCAGAAGAACAGGTCGAACGACCTAGGGAAAAACAGGTCAAAACGACCAAGTGCTAACTCGCGAACGAGTTACGACTTAAGAGGGTTCTGCGACCTAAGTGGGATGCGCGACCTAAGAGTTTAAGGGTCTTCGACCTAACGAGTTAAGAAGGTCCAACGACCTAAGAAAAAGTAGTTCATACGACCTATGAGTTCACGCGACCTAACAAGGCTAAGGACAAGGTCGGAGACGACCTACGACTTAAGGTTTTAAATCGCGAACGACTTAGTACTTGCTTATCTCGCGAACGACTTAAAGTCAATACGACTTAACGACTTAAGCTCAAATACGAGCTACGAGCTAAGGTCTATACGACCTAACGACTTATCTCAGTACGACCTAAGCCAGGACGAGATAGCAGAAGGCAACGACTTAAGTCTTAACTCGGGGACGACCTACGACTTAAGGTCATACGACTTAACAGTTTAAAAGCCAACGACCTAGGACTTAAGAGCCATACGAGCTACGACTTATCACTTAACTCGCGAAAGACCTAGCGAAGGCAGAACACCCAGAACGACTCAGGCCTTTAACTCGTGAACGACTCAAGGAGTTAACTCGCGAACGACTCAGGCCAGGCGAACAGAAATGCACGCGCGCGACTTAAGCCCTTAACTCGTGAACGACTCATGACTTAGGCTTAACTCGTGGACGACTCAGCGAAGGCCAGAACGACTTAAGGAGTTAACTCGCGAACGACTCAAGGAGTTAACTCACGAACGACTCAGGCCAGGCGAACAGAAATGCACGCGCGCGACTTAAGCCCTTAACTCGTGAACGACTTAAGACTTAGGCTTAACTCGTGGACGACTCAGCGAAGGCCAGAACGACTTAAGGAGTTAACTCGCGAACGACTCAAGGAGTTAACTCGCGAACGACTCAGGCCAGGCGAACAGAAATGCACGCGCGCGACTTAAGCCCTTAACTCGTGAACGACTCATGACTTAGGCTTAACTCGTGGACGACTCAGCGAAGGCCAGAACGACTTAAGGCCAGAAAAATCACCAAAACGCTGAAAATTGAAGTTTTTCGCCAATCCAATCCAAACCAAATGCAAGTGTTGATGCAAATACAATAGGGGATCATTCCCAACAGTCCAAGATAGATATAGGCAAGATGTGAGATCAAAAATCTCACCTTTTCCACGAAATTGATGAAGATGGAGATTGAAAGCAAGGAGAAGCAACCCTAAACTTGAATCCACTATCTTCTACTTGAATTTGGAGTTGAATCACGGATTTGCAATAGAATTGGAGTTTGGAGTTTTAATTTCCACTTCCCACCACCATTTTTGATGAAGCTTGAATGTTAAAACAAAGGGTGAATGAAGTGAGGAAGGGGGTTGGGCTGAACTAAGGAAGTGCAGTCCAAACCAAAGTCTCAAGCGGGAAAAGTGACGAAAATTTCACTATCTCCAAACATATCGAAGTTTACACTCAAAAAGATCGCAAACGTCATTTTGAACTCAATGGGGGTGGTCTCGAGTCCTAATTTGACCGTATGCAAAAAGTAGCTTTTCGGACTAACATCCGACTAACGATAAAATATTTAAATATAAAATCGATAGATATGCGGGTTGTTACAATCCGTTAAACTATTTACTATTTAGTAATATATGCTATATACAGTAGTGTCTAATTACTAAAGTATAATCATATAGAAAATAGCGTTAAGGGGATGGTGAACCTTAACGCGGTCGGATCTTTAAACTAAAATCGTAGTGGGCTCGATATGGTAGGTGACACGGCACACAAGGCAATGCCAGGGTAGATATACCAATTACGCATCCGGACTGGTGGTGACGCATAGCAGCCACTACCGCCCACCTCGAACAACACTCCCAAATCAAGGGTGGCCACCAAATCAATCACATGTAATAGAATGGTATCGAAGAAGTGTGTCCGATCAGAGGTGCTACCTCATTGGTCCGTCAATCGCTCCTGTTTTAGCCACCTTATGCCAACTCACGGGAGTTGGGTCCACGTATATACCTTAGGATCGTCGCCACCATCCTACTTCTTTCTGGAACTCCACCGCGTACACAGTTGTCAAAGTGGTTTTCCGTATCGACAGAGAGTATGTCCATATCTGATCCCGGTCTCTTTAACAACCAATCGTTATTATAACCCGTGGTTATAATTTAAAAACAGTTTATACTTCAAAATAGAATATCATTTCAAATCCAAATCTTTATCAAAATAAAGATTAAATCAATTCCAAACCATTTCAATATATTTAAAATATCATATCATTTCAAAACTTCATTTCAAATCATTTTAATATATCAAAATATCATATCCTTACAAAACTTCATTTCAAATCATTTTAATATAATAAATATCATATCCTTACAAACTTCATTTCAAATCATTTTAATATAATAAAATATCCTATCAGTTCAAATCCAAATATTCAACTTTAAATACCTTTTAAATTCAAAGATATCGTTCATTTACTATCATTTCAAATCACCTTTAAATAGTTTATATTCCAATCAAAATAATTCATTTAAACCTTTTAAAAGTGTAATTATTATATTTTCAAATCAAGTATTCAATTTCCAAAGTTTCAAACCATTCTGAGTTCGTTTACTAAGTCAAAAACCATAATTATTAAAATTTCTACCTTTCGCAGCATTTAGAAAAAGCTGTTATAAGTTATACTTGAAAACATTTTTATTCAGCAAAGACAGCATTTAAAACTGCTGTTAAAACTCAGTTTTTAGTTAAATTATAGTTCAAAACAGAAAAGACAGCATTTCAGAAGTGCTGCGGTAACTAAGATTTCAAAACAAAGGTTTAATTTGATTTCAGCAAAGACTGCAGACCACTATAGCTTTTCCAGAGAATGCTATAATAGACCTGAGTTCAATATTAGCCTATAAGTTCAACCACAGCAACTACAGCATTTCAGAAAAGCTGTAATAGCTCTTTTTCACAATTTTAGTTCAATTCAGAAACTATAGCATTTCTGAATGCTATTAAAAGTTAATTCCAGATTTTAGTGTATTTCCTGCAAATAATAAACTTTATTTTAAATCATTTTAACATTTCAAAATCATATTTTTAACATTTAAAATGTTCATTTACATATCATTTAACATATATTTTTCACGATAAATTCCTTATAATTAAATCCAATTTTCAATAATTTACTTAATAAATTTAAGTGTAAAAGTTTCCAATTCTTCACATTTCAACAAATAAACTTAGCACTTCAAATTTAAATTTCCATGCCACAAATTTAACTAAATTTCCAATTTTATTTAATTAACTTAAACCTTTAATTAAAACCAAATTTCACATTTCCAAGTCAGGTTATATTTTAAAAGATCACTTTTAAACATTCATTTATTTAACCACTTAAATTCATAGAAAAAATCAATAATACTTTAATAAATCGCTTAAATTCAAATTTAATCAAATTATCATATTTACCATTTTCCAAATATAATTAAATTTTCATTTTTTTATTCATATAACTTAAATATCATTTTTAACCAAAATTCCAAATTACAAACATAAGTTATATTTCAATAATCCAATTTAACCATTCATTAATTACATTTTTAACTCATAGAAAAATCATAATTTTTTTATTTTAAAACATTTCAAAATCTATTTAAATCAAATTTCATAAATTTATATTTTTAAAAATACTTAAAAATATCCAAAACACTTTATAAAATAACCACGGGCCTGTATATAGTTTTCTAACCTAGGTCAAGTGATACGGATATGTATCATTTCAATCCGCAGTTTAAAAAAAAAGAAAAATCTGGGTTCTATCATTTCAAACCCGCAATCCCAAGTTAAAATAAGTTAAATAAAAACCATTCAGGCCTATCATTTCATCCCATAATGATATTTCCCTATTCTAAAGTCCGTTCGGGTATGTATCATTTCAACCTATAGTGATTCTAGTCTACAGGGAACTTGCAGTGTGATAAACAGATAGAAATGAACAGAATACAGTATATAACAGTAACGGATGATATAACATGTGTATAAACATCATATGATCATAACATAGTCAAGTATAACATGATAATATATTTCTACAGATTCACAGGGTGTCAATTTACTAGTTATATAGGTACATATTGTCTGGTGAGAATAACTCACCTATTAAAGCTAGAGATTAGCGATCAAAACACACAGAATAGATTCCAGAAAGCACAACAAGCACGATATAGCATGACTTTTGATTTAAATGAATGGAGATCCTTGATATTTATCTTGTAAACAATAACCAAACAAGACAATATACACATAAATATTCAACGCAAACAATGTTGAAACAATGATGATAAGAAGCAACAACGGAATAGATTACTTGACTGTGCTTTAACCATTCAAAAGCTCGAACAAGGGGTTCATTTTCTCAGCCATGATGATGATGAGTGTGGGAGAGACAAGGTTAACTTCCTCGAATACATAAGACAAAACAATACAAACAATATAAGTTTTCAAATGCACAATACGATAGAATAATATAGAATCACCTGCACGAATCAAAGTAGAATTGCTTTGCACTTGCTTCCAACAACCTTCAGGTTCAGCCATATGGTGTACTATAGGTCTAAGGCAAGATTTGGATCAAGTTTTGGTTGCCTAAGGGTCGGCCAAACATGTTTAGAGGATAGCAAAAGGTGAGTATGCATGAAACAACACAACAAGGCAAAACAATGTCACTTTAACATGGATTCAAGGCAATTCAAGGCTCGGCCAAGGCTCATGGGGCACGGTCAGAGGAGTGGGGTCCAAGGTGATGACGTGGAAGGGGTCCAGGTGGTGCTGGAGGTGGTGGAGGTGGTGTTGGTGGCGGCCATGGGTGGTGAAAGGTGATGGTACCAAAACTAGGTCAGCTTGAGTGCATAGGTGATGGCTAGTGCTAGTTTAGATGGATTTTTGTGATGATCTTCATCATGGCTTGGCTTGGCCTGAGGAGGAGAGGTGTTAGGCTGTGTGATGGTCAGAGAAAAGTGGTGGTGGTGGTCAGCCACAGCTTGGAGGAAGGGGAATACAACTATGAAGGTGGAGAGCATGTGCAAATTCAAGTAGAAAATCATAAAAAGACAAGAAGAAGATAGAATTTTTTTACCTAAGCTTCACAAGGAGAATAGCCATGATTTTTTTGTGAGAGGAGGAGAAATGAATTTCGTGAAAGTGAAAAAAAAATGCAGATGAAATGAGTAGATTACACGCCCAAAACAATTAAGAGAAGAGTTGGGAAAATGAAAGGTCGGGAGATGGAAAGCCTTAGGAGTTTCAAGAGTTTAAAACTTTTCAAATTTCCTCTATTTCTTTTTAATAAGTTTAAATATCTGAAAATACATATAATTTCAGTTAAAATTCGAAAATGTAACAAATAAAAAATATATAAATAAGTAAATATTAATTATATATAATTAAATCAAGAAAATAGCAAAAATTGTCAACTAGGCTAGAAAAATTGAAAATAAATGGTATAAAATTTAGAAAATTCATATGAGCTTGTAATATATTTTTAAACATAAATAATAACATAAAATAAAAATACAGTCACAAAATAAATATATAAAATTTAATTTAAATATAATTTTAATGAAGAAAATAGCAGAAAATAATAAAACAGCCTTTAAAAATAGTAAATCAACACAGTAAACATTGGAAATTTTTTATTATCAATTTAAAAATATTTAAAAGTCAAAATATACATAATATAACATATTAAACATATTAAAATAAAATATTACAAAGAAAATATAATTTATACAATTTAAAATAACAAAATTGCAAAATAAACAATTTATACTCAAAATTGAAATGTACATATCTTTTGCAGTTTAACTCCGTTTTCAACGAAACAAAAAGCAGTGTTCAAGTTATTTCATCTATTTTCATAATAAAAGATAAAATTTAAGATTTTAAATAATTTGAATTTGAATTTTAAAAGTCAAAGTTTGAACAGTTTGACCAGAAATTCACTTTACAATAAAATATTCAAATTATACTAGTTTGAACTATAAATCACTTAATAATCAAAATTTATATTTAAAAATGAAATGATTGAAATAAAATAAGTCTAAAATAATTTAAAATAAAATTAAGTCAAATTTAAATAATATACAAAAATCTAGGGTTGTTACACTATCTTTTGTTATGCCGAATTCTATCTCTGGCGATCGAATGTCGATTTGCCTCAGAATTCTACACCGATCTTATTTTGAAGTCACGGTTGACCCTAGGGTCATCCCTGATTTATAAAGAAAAATATCTATCTTCTATTTTGAAATTTAATTATCTCATCTTCGTTCGAGCCTCTCTTCGAATCAGAATTCTATTTGATTAGAGTCTCTCTAATTTGAATCTCTACCCTTGTTTTGAAATACATTTTTAAATCATCCCTTGAAAATCGGGCTTGTTTGTACTTTAGAAATTGTTTTATATATCGAAAGTATTATCTTGATAAATATGATTTTATTCTATATATAAAAGTGAAAATGTTTTTGATAAGGATCATATATACCTTTTTAAAATGAGAATTTGAAATTTTGAAAGGATTCGAAGTTTTGAAAGTTATATAAGAAATTGATTTAATATAAAAATGATTTGTAACTGAAGGGTTTCAAATTGGAAATTTGAGGAATTGAACTCCGGTAATTTTGAAAATTAGTTTTAAGATTTTGAAAATATATGATAATACGATTTGAAAGTATTTTTCCGGATAAGAAATGTTCAAATGATTTTTAATGAGTTTCGAAGAAATTTCAAAAGAAGTTTGAGAAAATAGAAGTCCAGAACTCACTTATGTCGCTGGAAAATAATTTCGGTGATGAGTGCATGCATCATCGACATTGATTTTCGAGTTTCATAGTGGGGGAGAGGCCACTTTAGTAGCATTGCTACAAGAGTGATTTTGCGAAACCAATTTTGATTTCAAAATTTTGAAGTATGATTTGATATTCGAAAGATATATGTATATGTATTTGAAACTATTTGAAATGAGCCGGTGTTCAGTCCTTGAGTTTCGGATTTGAAACCTATCTTTTGAGATTGATTTACTGATTTGTTGTTGATTTCCAACTCTTGAATTTGAAAATGATTTCTTCAACTATTTTGAAGGTTCGAGCACTTCCAAATCAAGGTTAACTTTTCAAAGCTAAGAAATTTTGAAAAGTATAAAGTATATAAGTTTGGTATGTATGTTAAAGTATGTAGTAATATGATTTAAATAAGTTGAAACTGTTTTGTTAAGTAAATGAATAAGACTATTTTAAATTTTTCTAATATGAAATTTAGATTTGAAATGTTTTGAAAAGAATTTGGTCTTCAATATATTTTGAATAAAATTTAGTTAAATGTTTTAACTGGGTAGCATCTTTATAAAACTATATATTTAACAAGTTGGAATAGATACACAAGTTCTACGTATGATGTTTTATTCGCATAATTAATTTGATCCAAGTTTGAGTACACAAGTTCGAGGTGAATTACACCATTTCATTTTAGGATTTTTCATTCGATTCTTGATGGCGAATATTTGATATGGATTTTGGGCTCGATTCTAGAATTCTCTATCATAGTATATGGCTATGCAAGGAGACTGATGGCTTCTAGTCCAGAAACCATATCGAAATCCGCATTAGGGAAGTCGAATGGACAATACTAGTTCGAAAGCGAACTTGTGTGATCGAGCGAGCGATCAAATGTGATTTTGCGAAATGATGACGTATGTACATCTTATATTCTAATATCATTGATATATTTTGACGCTGAAATTGAAAGCTGTCGGGTTAGAATATCTTTGCTTACTAAAAGAAAATTTCCAATTTAAATTACAAAGATATATAACCCATAAAAGCAAAGATATTCAATCCCATATGGCTCTTCACACAGCGAAATTTATTTTGTAAACTTTGATCCTTATATAAGATGGACCTTATGTAAGTATAAGATGATTTTGAAAACATTAGATTTTGGAAATGAATTGGTTGACTTAAATTATATTGATTAGGAAATTTGGATTTATTTTCTAAATTTATTATGTTGGAAACTTTAAAACTAAAGATATTTAAATTGAGAAGAAATAATTTGGTGGGATTGTATATGATTTTGAAACTGAACTGATATTGAAACAAATTTAAATTTGAGAACCTTATTTTACTAAATGCCTGATTTGGGAGTTATCGAACTTATATAAAAATTTGGTTTGTATAAGTATGATGTTGATTCGAAAACTATGGATTTGAAAAGGTACTCAATTTGAAAAGTAAAATCATATCTAATTGAAGTCTAGATAAGTGTGATTTGATATACTTTTGATTTTGGAAAGGTATTTGATTTGAAAATTAAATCTTATATATAATGGACTTTATATAAGTACGATATTTGAAAGTGATTTGAAAAGGTACTATATGATACATATTTTCGAAGTAAAGATATGGAAAGTGCCTTTTGCTTGATATCCGCTTTGTGGCAACATTGTGGATTCATTCAATCGATATTTCTCTGATTTTTGGTTTTCCGAATATGATACTCGAGTGTCCATCGAATTCCATGGCATTACCCATGGTCTTACGAACTCGACTGCATAGCGTAATTCGCAAGGCAGTGATTGCTTAAAAGGTACGGATGTTTCCTGGGGGATCCAGGCGTAACCATTGTGTATCTGCGATCTATGGTCGTGTTAGTGGCGTAATCCGCAAGGCAGAGATTGCTTAAAGGGTATGGATGTTTCCGGGGGGATCCAGGCGTAACCATTGTTATGTATCCTACGGTCCACAGTTTTGTTATCATGGCAAAATTCGCAAGGCAGTGAATGCTTAAAAGGTACGGTTGTTTCCTGGGGGACCCATGCGTAACCATTGTGTATCTGCGATCCATGTTTTGTTTGTTTTTTTGTTTGGATTGTACTTTCCATATCGTACCACCAATATCTGTGTGTTATTCTATCCACCTCACCGCGCTGATCTCCATAGTATATTTATTTCTGTATTTTGAGGTCCGGTATGCGACGGAAGTGATAAACTGTTCGTTGTAACGGTACCATAATTTCTGATTTTACTCCTTCTTTCGGTTCAAATTTCTAACGTGCTATCCAAACCATAATAAATTGCTTTACTTATTTTTCCAGCTGAATCTTCGCTGTACCGTTGGTACTACATTAAACCCCTATACAATTCAAACCTATTTCTATTCCTAACCTACCGTTTCTCCTTCATTAAATTAAATATATTATTATTTATACACCTATTTTCTTTTATTATTCCCGTAAATTCTGCTTGTCACTCTTGGAAATCACGTTTCTAGCCTTTCTAGTTCATTGCTGTAACGACCCGTAAATTTCAACTGTTTTAATAACGCAATTAGTTGAAATTTTGTGAAATTTTAAACGATAAAATTTTGAAAAAAAAAATTTATATTTGGAATACGTCTAGTTAAACATGGCAACTGGTAAATTTTCGTCCAAAAATATGAAAGTTTATTTCGCGCGTAAATTCACTTCAATTTAATCAGTTAAAAAGAAATGAAAATAAAATGTTCCCGAAACCTAAATATTTTTACATAGAAAAATTCTAAACCATCTTCTGAGCAAGATTTCAGTTTGTCGTTTTTCCAAATTCGGACATCTTTGGCTCCGTCGTTCTTATTTTCTGCAAAATAGCAGTATTCTGGTACCGATATCGATTTTTATCGGATGATCGTACCACTGATTTCTATATACCGTTTTGATCGTCTCGTCGTGCTGATCCCTACGGTATATTCGATTACCAAATTCGGAGTTCCGTTGTACGCTGCACTTTGCGTAACGCCTACCGTATCGGTAACCGGTTACAATTTGCTCTGAGACTTTTCGTTATCCTGCGGGTAATCCTATAGCCACTAGCATTTATAACTTTTTGAATTCAATAAGTATGACCTTTACTATTTGCGTGATTTCAGAATATAGTTATGATTTCTCTTCTCTGACCTTTTCATTTCTCAGTGTAGCTTTGGAAATTGTATCTTCATTTGTGATGAAGCCTACTCATCTATTTTCATCGTTCAAACTTTTAGTATTTCCAGACTGTTGCTTTTACTAGGGTTAAAGTTACGTTCACCAATTAGTTTACGTTCCTCTTTCCGCCCTATCTCTCTTGCCGACTTACAGCAACCCTCCCCTACCTGTGACCACCAGATCTCCACACGTGCAACCAAGACCGTTGCCTAAGCCTCTACCGAGATCCGCTTAGCTCTCGCAACCAGACCTTCCTCCTTTCCTCCCCTCCCATCGCTGAACAGCATGCCTCCGCCTGGCCAGCTCCACCACTTCCCTCCTCTACTCGCAACCGGCCTGCCACCACAGCCATTCGATCGCCTGACCCACCTGTCCGCATCACAGCAGCCATTAACTCGAAGCTTGCAGCCTGTCTTCTCTTCGGCTGTTTGTATATGAAGGTCCGTGTATATATATACATATTTATATATAATATATGTTTGCATATGTTTTGATTTTTGTTTTGGTATATATATATATATATTTATAGGCATACTGATTTATATATAGGTTATATATTAGTATACATGAGTGATTTTTCCATATAAATATATTATATATATATAAGTATAATCTGGTTTGGGTTATATATATATCTATTAGTATATGTTTTGTAAAAGGTTGTTATAGTTGTGCATATAGAACCAAGCGTGTAAGCTATATATCCCATTAAATTTACATGATAATATAAGTTTGTTGTTTTATTTTTGTAGCTACGTGCGCAAATATAGATATGAAGTTGTCATTGAATAGTTAAGATTTTTTTTAAACATACATATGTATGTCAGTTGAAATATACGGTAGTATATATATATATATATATATATATAGGTTTATGTGTATATTTTTATATGTGTCAATTTATATATATATTTTGAAAATTTTAAGAAGGATTCGTTCGTTTCTGATAATTGAGGTTCTGTTTTTATATGCAAGCATACACAAATTTGGTATTGCTCAAAGGAATGTTTATATAAATGTGAGTTTAAAAGTATTTATGTATATTATGATCAGTTTCCAGAAATTTTATAGTATAGTATATATATTATTGTATGTTAAGATATATGTTTGATCTTAATTTAAATGTAATATGTAGATAGGTCATTTTCAAAAAAAAAAAAAATGTATTTAAATTTTTGTATTTTGTCTTAAGGAAATACCAGTGCAATATATGTTTCGTTTCAATTATATCAAGTTGATTTTTGATTTTTCCTTTGACTCCAATTTATCAGCTTTGCAGTCGAATTCGTGCCAATCTTGTTTTGTTGGAATTCGTGCCTGGATTCGTAACTCATTCCATTGTCGACTATCTCTAGCCTCGAAAGGTGAGCACTCACTCACGATTAACGTTCTTTTATTTATTAGATTTGATTTCAATTGAAACGACAATTGAAATATGCCGCTGTTAGTTAATTACACTGTTTTATATGCTATTACCTGTATCAGTTCACCTGTGACATCTGACACCATTATCTGTTAATTATTTATGCGATGATAATAAAGTTTGGCTGATAATTGATTGATTGTTGATATTTATATTGGACGTTAAATTGTTAATGTTAAAATGATAAACAGTACGAAATTGAACTTGATATAGGATAATTAAATGTTGAATTTGATTAACTGACATTTGTATAATATGACCCCTTTTACTGTTGAATTTATTGACACGTAGGATTTGTTTAATTACATTTTGAACCACTGAATGTATGTTGTTAAATTGATGATGTATGAAATTGAAATTGAATGACAAGTGAAAACCGTAATGTAATAATCTTTAATCTACATGAAATGATAGTGTAGATTCTAGAAATAATTATATTAATTCGTACAAATAACAATGCGAATTAATACGGTTATTTCGGGATTATTTGAATTGATTATTGGATTGATATTGATTGTTGTTATTGCTTGTTTATTTACTTTGACACCATCCCAGTTATCACACTACAAGTTCCCTTTACTATGCTTTGATTTTTGAATTGAATTGGAATCGGGTTGAAATGATAAATACCCAAATTAAACTTTGACCTAGGATAGAGAATTAAATAAAACCCGATTGGTCAATAAATTTGATTTAAAAATAAACGAAGATTTTATTTGAATAAAAATATGATTTTGAAATGAAGTTGAAATTTGAATTTTAATGATAGGAAAATATTAATATATAATCTGAAACAAAAATGTTAACAATGAAATTGATGGAAGAATGTTGTTAAATTTGAGAAATGATTGAATTAAACTTTGAAATGATTTAATAATTAAGTTTGAAATTATAATTAAGTTTGAAATTATTAAACTTTGAAATTATTTAATAATTAAGTTTTGAATTATTTAATAATGGATTATTAAATGATTAAATTGAATTGAAATTCTTTAATAAAGAAATTGAACTTTTGAATAAGTGAATTTACTTCGTAAATAATTGAAATTGAGTTTCTTTATTAATTAAGTTTTGGAAAATTATTTAAGTAATTAAATAGGTGAAATTGAATTTCTTTAACAAGAAATAAAATGTGATTTATTTAAATTAATGCAAGACTTGAAATTAAAGGATTTGGTTTGATGAATTTAATTTAATTCAATTTGTAAATTTTGATATAATGAAGTTGAATTTAAATAATTGATTTAATGAATTGGAAATTAAATAGAATTGTTTTAAATGATAAAGTAACTTAACGAATATTGAATGAAATCGATAAATGAATTTGGAATTGATTTGAAGGTTAAATTAAATTAAATGTAAATGATTTCGAAACGAAACTTATATACGAACTTGAATCAATATTGAATTGTTTTAAATAAATTGAAATTGTGAATTTGGAAGTTTTGAAACGTAAATATTGGAAATTGGTTTTGAAAGACAAATGAAATGTTGATTTACGACTTCTATTTGAAATTGAATTGATTTGGTTTTTGAAATATAAATAAACGACCAATCGGTGTAATAATTACGAAAGTTATTAAAGAGACCGGAATTCGGTTATGGATATACTCTCTATCTAAACCGGGAACCACTTTAATAACTACACGCGGAGTGATGATCCAGAATGAAGTGGTTGGAATGATGTTCGTGATGATTGAAGAAAGAGAACGATAATGGATAGCCTTGACACTTGTGTCAAATTGGAAATGACTAAAACAGGAGCTGTGCCGGGCCAATGGAGGATTGATACCTCAAGTGGACACACTTCTTCGAACTACTTATACTTGTTGTCGATTGGTGCACCCTTGATTTTGGGAGTGTTGTCTCACGGTGTTGCGGGCGCTGCGGCGTTGCGTTCTCACCAGCCCGGATCAGGGGAACGGTAGTATCACTACCTTGGGTATAGCCTCATGTGCCTTGTCATACTTGTATTCCATTTATGCGCGACCACTACGACTTTGATTTGTACCTTGAGTATATGGATTGCCCTCTGGTGACTTCCGGTTTTGGGGAAACTACGGTCTTGTATATGCTTGTGGGAATAAAAATGTGTTAATGGTGGAATGGGCCATGACTTAACGCTATTTTGATATCTTTTATATTACTGATAGACATTATCTACTTATCGTACATTACTACATAGTAGATAGTTTGACGGATCCTTAAAGGATGGTTATTCCAACATCCTTTGAGTTACTTGTATTTCAATTGCTATTTCACTTGAGTTGGATTTATTAATATGAGAATGTTAATCCTGACTCGAGTGTTTTGTGTTTTGCTTTACGCTCGGGTCAGACTGAGTGGTTCAGCTTTCGAGACTCACCTTTGGAGTTGGAGCTTTGCTTGAAGATCCAGCCATCTATTCTGCTTTCAGTATTCGATGATTCCAGTGATGTATTCTGATTTGTATCTGTTACTCTTCCGTTGTATCTGGTTTAACTCTGATGTATCGTATTACTCTTCTGTGTAAACTCTGATGTATTTTATATATTCATATAGTAGCTTCATGAACTACTATCTCTTTTATTTCCGCTGCACTTATTACTCTGTGTCTGTGATCTGTGATTATGTATTTACTGTATATGTTCAGTTTTGCCAATTTAAATTTACAACGCGGTATTTTGAGCAATTCAACTCCGGCAAGAGTGTCTACCTATACACTTATAATGGATGCGAATGGTACAAAATGGCGGGTCGTTACAGTTGGTATCAGAGCTTTGGTAGCTCTAGGCAAAACTTAACATATAGGGTAAATGTATTTACAAAATCACTCTCATTCGAGTTTCAATCTCTTCCCTTGACTCAATTCCTTTGAATTTTGGAACGTTCCCCTCGGTTTCGAAATTCATTCGTGTCCTTCACTATTCGACTTCTTTCAATACTGGAGCATCACATAACTCCACTTCGAATGACCCTTAAAATAAATCGGCGGTCTCGCCAAACTTCGAATGATTTGTAAAGGGGTGGAACTCCTTTACAATAGGCATTGATTCACCGGAGATTTCTGTATCCTCGGTTTACGATGCTATCTATCTCCTGCTACACCTGAATTCTATTTCTTGAGATCGAATGTCGATTTAACTCGGAATTCCACATTGATCGTATTCTTGAAGTTACGGACGACCCGGTTAAGGTTGCCCGTGAATTAAATAAACTCATCCATCTCACAATTGTGGTAATTGAATTATCTTATCTTCTGTTTCAAACTTATTTTCGAATCAAAATTCTCTTTGATTTGATTTCCATCAAATTTGAATCTCTATACATGTTTTGAAATCTGTTCTTGTATCATCGAGCGAGGAATTGTATTTATAAAATTATATTTAAAATGTTTTAAAATATATTGTGTTATTTGAGTTGTCGATGTTGATTTGGGTTTTCGATCGATTCGTCTGATCAACGCTATCGATAGGATTTCCAAAACACTTGAACAGAGCAAACTGACACAATATTATTTTCAAATTTGGTAAATGAAATAAAATTTGTTTGATTATATTGTGAAAATATAAGTAAAAATTTTCTGGAATTTAATAGGTTAATAAAATTGTTTGTTTGAAATGATAATATTTGATTATCATTTATTGTTCTAAATAAATTTATAAATACGGTTTATAAATTGATTTGGAATTTGAAATGAATTTAATTCAGAAATTTGAGAATTTAATTTCCGATGATTTTCGAACTATGGTTTTAAAGGTTTAAAATGCACATTATTTAAAGGTATTTTGACTATAATTTGTTTCCAAAGAATTCTAATGTATATTATTTAAAGTATTTTCAAATAGAAACCGTTTTCAAAGAAATTATAAAATGTTGAAATCCGTGCTCTTCTCTTTGTCGCTGGAAAATAATTTCGGTGATGGCGGCCGCATCATCGACATTCATTTTCGAGTTTCGAAGTGGAGATACTATTCTGTAGCTTTGCTACGGGTTTTGTTTTGAAAAATATTTTGATTTGAATTTCTTTAGTATATTTTGATTTATATATATATAGGTATCTTATTTTAAAATTTAATTTGATTTGATATAAATATATTATATATATCTCAAAATTGTTTAAAGTTAATCGGAAATCTAATTCTTAAATTTTGTTAAAAGATGATTTTAATTATAAATAAAAACCAAAATTTGGAATAAATATTTAAACTTGAATAATTGAATTGGGAAAATTTTATTTGTATATTGTTCAACTGCATCCTAATACAACTTACCTAAATCATTCAGAAGTTGAATATGTGATTGGATAATATATAAGATAAATTGAATTTATAAATAAAATTGAGTGTTTATAATAAGTGTTATACACTGAATTTTGATTATAAAGATGTTAATAGAATTAGATAAGATAATAAGTAAATTCAGTTAATAATGAAATAACTTTGTTTTGGAAAAAAAAAATTTGGTTTGAGAGAATTAATAAATTTGTTTTGAAGGATTAATAAATTGAAATTTGATCATAATATGAAAATACCTTGAATTTAAAATCAATTAATGAATATAAATTAATTTACATTCAAATTATATGGTTTAAATTAATTTATATGGATTAAATATATGTGATTAGATATATTAAGTATAATACATTTAACAGTAATTTGGAATAAAGAAGAATTTAAAATTGCTGAAAATTTGATTATAATAAAAGACTATTCAAATTTATGGTTTTAGAAATTGTAAATTTAAGATAATTGGATAATAAGATAATGAATTTAGAAATAGTTGAGATTGATTTTAGCAAAATCAAATGGATATTAAATCAATTATTGAATATCAATTAATTTAAATTTGAATTTATATGGTTTAAATTGATTGTTATCTTTCAAATCTGTTTTCTTTCTGGTTGTTTCTATTCTCCTACCTCGTTCCTTTTCGGGGACGAAAAGTTTTGAGTGGGGGAGAGTGTAACGACCCGTAAATTTCAACCGTTTTAATAACGCAATTAGTTGAAATTTTGTGAAATTTTAAACGATAAAATTTTGAAAAAAAATTTATATTTGGAATACGTCTAGTTAAACATGGCAACTGGTAAATTTTCGTCCAAAAATATGAAAGTTTATTTCGCGCGTAAATTCACTTCAATTTAATCAGTTAAAAAGAAATGAAAATAAAATGTTCCCGAAACCTAAATATTTTTACATTGAAAAATTCTAAACCATCTTCTGAGCAAGATTTCAGTTTGTCGTTTTTCCAAATTCGGACATCTTTGGCTCCGTCGTTCTTATTTTCTGCAAAATAGCAGTATTCTGGTACCGATATCGATTTTTATCGGATGATCGTACCACTGATTTCTATATACCGTTTTGATCGTCTCGTCGTGCTGATCCCTACGGTATATTCGATTACCAAATTCGGAGTTCCGTTGTACGCTGCACTTTGCGTAACGCCTACCGTATCGGTAACCGGTTACAATTTGCTCTGAGACTTTTCGTTATCCTGCGGGTAATCCTATAGCCACTAGCATTTATAACTTTTTGAATTCAATAAGTATGACCTTTACTATTTGCGTGATTTCAGAATATAGTTATGATTTCTCTTCTCTGACCTTTTCATTTCTCAGTGTAGCTTTGGAAATTGTATCTTCATTTGTGATGAAGCCTACTCATCTATTTTCATCGTTCAAACTTTTAGTATTTCCAGACTGTTGCTTTTACTAGGGTTAAAGTTACGTTCACCAATTAGTTTACGTTCCTCTTTCCGCCCTATCTCTCTTGCCGACTTACAGCAACCCTCCCCTACCTGTGACCACCAGATCTCCACACGTGCAACCAAGACCGTTGCCTAAGCCTCTACCGAGATCCGCTTAGCTCTCGCAACCAGACCTTCCTCCTTTCCTCCCCTCCCATCGCTGAACAGCATGCCTCCGCCTGGCCAGCTCCACCACTTCCCTCCTCTACTCGCAACCGGCCTGCCACCACAGCCATTCGATCGCCTGACCCACCTGTCCGCATCACAGCAGCCATTAACTCGAAGCTTGCAGCCTGTCTTCTCTTCGGCTGTTTGTATATGAACGTCCGTGTATATATATACATATTTATATATAATATATGTTTGCATATGTTTTGATTTTTGTTTTGGTATATATATATATATATTTATAGGCATACTGATTTATATATAGGTTATATATTAGTATACATGAGTGATTTTTCCATATAAATATATTATATATATATAAGTATAATCTGGTTTGGGTTATATATATATATCTATTAGTATATGTTTTGTAAAGGGTTGTTATAGTTGTGCATATAGAACCAAGCGTGTAAGCTATATATCCCATTAAATTTACATGATAATATAAGTTTGTTGTTTTATTTTTGTAGCTACGTGCGCAAATATAGATATGAAGTTGTCATTGAATAGTTAAGATTTTTTTTAAACATACATATGTATGTCAGTTGAAATATACGGTAGTGTATATATATATATATATATATATATATATAGGTTTATGTGTATATTTTTATATGTGTCAATTTATATATATATTTTGAAAATTTTAAGAAGGATTCGTTCGTTTCTGATAATTGAGGTTCTGTTTTTATATGCAAGCATACACAAATTTGGTATTGCTCAAAGGAATGTTTATATAAATGTGAGTTTAAAAGTATTTATGTATATTATGATCAGTTTCCAGAAATTTTATAGTATAGTATATATATTATTGTATGTTAAGATATATGTTTGATCTTAATTTAAATGTAATATGTAGATAGGTCATTTTCAAAAAAAAAAAAAAAATGTATTTAAATTTTTGTATTTTGTCTTAAGGAAATACCAGTGCAATATATGTTTCGTTTCAATTATATCAAGTTGATTTTTGATTTTTCCTTTGACTCCAATTTATCAGCTTTGCAGTCGAATTCGTGCCAATCTTGTTTTGTTGGAATTCGTGCCTGGATTCGTAACTCATTCCATTGTCGACTATCTCTAGCCTCGAAAGGTGAGCACTCACTCACGATTAACGTTCTTTTATTTATTAGATTTGATTTCAATTGAAACGACAATTGAAATATGCCGCTGTTAGTTAATTACACTGTTTTATATGCTATTACCTGTATCAGTTCACCTGTGACATCTGACACCATTATCTGTTAATTATTTATGCGATGATAATAAAGTTTGGCTGATAATTGATTGATTGTTGATATTTATATTGGACGTTAAATTGTTAATGTTAAAATGATAAACAGTACGAAATTGAACTTGATATAGGATAATTAAATGTTGAATTTGATTAACTGACATTTGTATAATATGACCCCTTTTACTGTTGAATTTATTGACACGTAGGATTTGTTTAATTACATTTTGAACCACTGAATGTATGTTGTTAAATTGATGATGTATGAAATTGAAATTGAATGACAAGTGAAAACCGTAATGTAATAATCTTTAATCTACATGAAATGATAGTGTAGATTCTAGAAATAATTATATTAATTCGTACAAATAACAATGCGAATTAATACGGTTATTTCGGGATTATTTGAATTGATTATTGGATTGATATTGATTGTTGTTATTGCTTGTTTATTTACTTTGACACCATCCCAGTTATCACACTGCAAGTTCCCTTTACTATGCTTTGATTTTTGAATTGAATTGGAATCGGGTTGAAATGATAAATACCCAAATTAAACTTTGACCTAGGATAGAGAATTAAATAAAACCCGATTGGTCAATAAATTTGATTTAAAAATAAACGAAGATTTTATTTGAATAAAAATATGATTTTGAAATGAAGTTGAAATTTGAATTTTAATGATAGGAAAATATTAATATATAATCTGAAACAAAAATGTTAACAATGAAATTGATGGAAGAATGTTGTTAAATTTGAGAAATGATTGAATTAAACTTTGAAATGATTTAATAATTAAGTTTGAAATTATAATTAAGTTTGAAATTATTAAACTTTGAAATTATTTAATAATTAAGTTTTGAATTATTTAATAATGGATTATTAAATGATTAAATTGAATTGAAATTCTTTAATAAAGAAATTGAACTTTTGAATAAGTGAATTTACTTCGTAAATAATTGAAATTGAGTTTCTTTATTAATTAAGTTTTGGAAAATTATTTAAGTAATTAAATAGGTGAAATTGAATTTCTTTAACAAGAAATAAAATGTGATTTATTGAAATTAATGCAAGACTTGAAATTAAAGGATTTGGTTTGATGAATTTAATTTAATTCAATTTGTAAATTTTGATATAATGAAGTTGAATTTAAATAATTGATTTAATGAATTGGAAATTAAATAGAATTGTTTTAAATGATAAAGTAACTTAACGAATATTGAATGAAATCGATAAATGAATTTGGAATTGATTTGAAGGTTAAATTAAATTAAATGTAAATGATTTCGAAACGAAACTTATATACGAACTTGAATCAATATTGAATTGTTTTAAATAAATTGAAATTGTGAATTTGGAAGTTTTGAAACGTAAATATTGGAAATTGGTTTTGAAAGACAAATGAAATGTTGATTTACGACTTCTATTTGAAATTGAATTGATTTGGTTTTTGAAATATAAATAAACGACCAATCGGTGTAATAATTACGAAAGTTATTAAAGAGACCGGAATTCGGTTATGGATATACTCTCTATCTAAACCGGGAACCACTTTAATAACTACACGCGGAGTGATGATCCAGAATGAAGTGGTTGGAATGATGTTCGTGATGATTGAAGAAAGAGAACGATAATGGATAGCCTTGACACTTGTGTCAAATTGGAAATGACTAAAACAGGAGCTGTGCCGGGCCAATGGAGGATTGATACCTCAAGTGGACACACTTCTTCGAACTACTTATACTTGTTGTCGATTGGTGCACCCTTGATTTTGGGAGTGTTGTCTCATGGTGTTGCGGGCGCTGCGGCGTTGCGTTCTCACCAGCCCGGATCAGGCGAACGGTAGTATCACTACCTTGGGTATAGCCTCATGTGCCTTGTCATACTTGTATTCCATTTATGCGCGACCACTACGACTTTGATTTGTACCTTGAGTATATGGATTGCCCTCTGGTGACTTCCGGTTTTGGGGAAACTACGGTCTTGTATATGCTTGTGGGAATAAAAATGTGTTAAGGGTGGAATGGGCCATGACTTAACGCTATTTTGATATCTTTTATATTACTGATAGACATTATCTACTTATCGTACATTACTACATAGTAGATAGTTTGACGGATCCTTAAAGGATGGTTATTCCAACATCCTTTGAGTTACTTGTATTTCAATTGCTATTTCACTTGAGTTGGATTTATTAATATGAGAATGTTAATCCTGACTCGAGTGTTTTGTGTTTTGCTTTACGCTCGGGTCAGACTGAGTGGTTCAGCTTTCGAGACTCACCTTTGGAGTTGGAGCTTTGCTTGAAGATCCAGCCATCTATTCTGCTTTCAGTATTCGATGATTCCAGTGATGTATTCTGATTTGTATCTGTTACTCTTCCGTTGTATCTGGTTTAACTCTGATGTATCGTATTACTCTTCTGTGTAAACTCTGATGTATTTTATATATTCATATAGTAGCTTCATGAACTACTATCTCTTTTATTTCCGCTGCACTTATTACTCTGTGTCTGTGATCTGTGATTATGTATTTACTGTATATGTTCAGTTTTGCCAATTTAAATTTACAACGCGGTATTTTGAGCAATTCAACTCCGGCATGAGTGTCTACCTATACACTTATAATGGATGCGAATGGTACAAAATGGCGGGTCGTTACAATTGCTTTTCTTTTCTTGTTGCTATTTCCTTTATAAAGCCTGACACATCTCCTCACCTACATCTCCTCTAAAAAGTAAAATACATCTGCATCATTTTTTTTTTCTCTCTTTTCTCCTTCTCGAATTGAAGCCTGCACAAATGCCAAAACCTATCACCATCGCCATCCCCCTTCATGCTCTCGCCACGACCCGACCCTTGGCCACCTCCGCCGTCCAACGGCCTACCGACTGTCACTGTCCACTTCGATCCCCCTCCGACCTGAGCATGCAACCCACCCTCCATGGCCGAGCGTTCTGTTGAGGTAGATACTTATTTATGCTATAAGTTTTATTAATAACGTTAGTATATATATATATATGTACTTTTACAATTTAAGTCTGTAATGATTTTATTATTTATATATATATATATATGTATTTTTTTATGCTGTTTCGGCTATAGTTCTATATATGTTATAATATGAAGCCTATATTAGTATGTATACATAGATAGGCTGGGAAAAAATGTATATGTCTATAATATACAGTCTGTATAAAAAAAATTTAGCATATAATTTGGCTGTTTTGTTATATATATGTATTGTCTTCGTATTCAGGCCTTGCATTATATAGTATGGTTTAAGTATTGATATTTAAATCTTATTTTCATCAACTAATATGCATGTTATGTACGTTATGTACATATAGTCAGTTTAGTTATATGCATATATTTGCATGTATTATGTATAACTTATTGTATATATACAGTTGTTCAAGATTGTATATAACGGGTTTAAAGGGGTAAACAATATAATATGTCTTAAACTTTTACTTTTCTGGGTTATTGTATAAGTCTATTTTATAAGTATATATACATGGCTTTGAATGTATAAACAAGTTTCGGCATATATTTTATTTTGTAGAGGGTTTATATATGCATACTTTAAGATCTATTATCTATTTAGTTATGTAAACTTGCTGTATATATACTAGTATACATATATTTTAATCTCAAAGCATTTACATATGTCAGTTCATATATATTAGTTTTATATATATGTTATAATAGGTTCAAGTATATTTTTCTGTACCCATTTCATAAAACTTTGAAAGACAGTATACATAAATTTACAGTAACGTGGTTACAAAATATATTACAAGTCATGCATATTATATATTAGTTTATATGGTAGCTACATATAAACCTATGTATACGTACGTTTTGGTTTTCAAAGATAGTGTAGAGTTTGTTTTTTTGGTATATGTTGGCATTATATACTTATATGATATGATAATTTATGATAGTTGTTGTTTATAAAATATGATATAAGCATATATGCTACTGTATATGTATTAGTCTATGCTTATAGTATAAGGTTTTTTAATTTTGACTATAAGTTTATATTGTCTGGTATGTTGAGCTTAATTCATAACTGAGGCTTACTAAAACTTATTCAATTTTATATAAAAGTTGTACATACCAGATCTATAATAAGATGCTTTTATGTATGTTCGAAACGCTGTTCGGACTGTCTTGTTTTTTTTGTATATATATTTATAAACAATAATGAAGGAAAAAGTATGGGTTAATATAAGAATATGTGTAAAGAAGGTATACATAAGTACATCACTTTATAATATAAGTCTACGGTATTTTATTATATTTCAGAGTATATACATATTAGTTAAAGAATATGTTACAATTATAAGCTTATATATGTTGTTGTTGTTTATGTGGTATGTTTGTATATATAGATTTTGATTTATATATATATGTTTAAAATTTAAGATTGATTTAAAAATGTATATGTGTTTTAAAATTGAATATTTGGTTTAAGGAAGATTTTATTATAATATACATCTCGTTTAAATTTTATCAAACAAATTTGATTTATTCTCATCGATTCCTATCTATCAGCTTGTTCATCGTTGATTCTTGTCAATATTGATTTGCTTCGAAATGTGTGCTTTGGTTCGTATCTCTTCTCATTCTGTTCTCTCTCTAGCCTCGAAAGGTGAGCAATCACTCACGATTAACGTTCTTATATTTATTAAATTTGATTTCAATTGAAACGACTGTAACGACCCAATATTTTCAACCATTCGCATCCATTATAAGTGTATAGGTAAACACTCATGCCGGAGTTGAATTGCTCAAAATACTACGTTGTAAATAAAATTTGGCAAAACTCAGCATATACAGTAAATAAAATAATTACAGATCACAGACACAGAGTAATATAACGATAATGCAGCGGAAACAAAGGATAGTAGTTCATGAAGCTACTATATATATAACAGAGTTAAACAAGATATAACAGAGGTCTCGAATACAATAGACGTCTCAATACAATAATCAAATACCAGATCTGAATACATCACTGGAATCAACAGAATAACTGAAAGCAGGATCGATAGATTGCTGGATCTCCAAGCGAAGCTCCAACTCCAAAGGTGAGTCCCAAATGCTGTATCACTCAGTCTGACCCGAGCGTAAAGCAAAACACAAAACACTCGAGTCAGGATTAACATTCTTATATTAATAAATCCAACTCAAGTGAAATATCAACTGAAATACAAGTAACTTAAAGGATGTTTGGGATAACCATCCTCTAAGGGTCCGTTAAACTATTTACTATGTAGTAATATTCGCTATTATAATAGTGTCTAAATAAGTAAAGTATAATCATATCGGAAAATAGCGTTAAGGGGATGGAGAACCTTAACGCGGTCGGATCTTAAAATCATAATCGTAGTAAAGCTCGGTATGGTAGGTGACACGGCACAACTAGGCAATGCCAGGGTAGATATACCAATTACGCACACGGATTGATGGATACGCATAGCAGCCACTACCGTTCCACCTCGAACAACATTTCCAAATCGGAGGATGGCCATCTAGTCAAAACACAAGTAAGAGTATAATATCGAAGAAATGCGTCCGAGAAGAGGTGCTACCTCACTGGTCCGAGATCGCTCCTGTTTTAGCCACCTTATTGCCAACTCACGGGAGTTGGGTCCACGTAACATACCTTAAGAACGTCGCCACCATCCTACTTCATTCTGGAATCTCCACCGCGTACACGGTTGTCAAAGTGGTTTTCGGTATCGACAGAGAGTATGTCCATATCCGATCCCGGTCTCTTTAACAACCAATCGTTATTATAACACCGTGGTCATTTCACAATAGTTTATACTTCAAAACCAAAATATATCATTTCAAAACCCAAATTTAATACGATATCATTTCACTTCAAATATATCCATTTTTTTAAAAATCATATTACTTTCCAAAGTTATAATGCTTTCAAAATCATAGTCTGGAAATCATAGTATTTTTGGAAATCATATCACTTTTCTTCTAAACAGTTTAGATAATAAAATTTCGTTATAAAATAAATTAATTTCTTCAAATTTCACAAATCGATTCAAATTAACTCGAATTCCAAAAATTTAATTTAATCAAATCTCAAATCATTAGTTTCAACTCGATCCAGCTTCTAAATAAACCATTTCAAATTATCGATTTCAAATACATATCTGAACCATAAAATAAGCCATTTCAATTTTTATATATTTCTAAGCTTTAAATATTATCATTTTAAACTAAATTCGATACATTTATATACATATCAAATTCACTTTACAATTATTTAGTTTTGAAATATTAACTTAATCATTTCCATAACATCTAAATACAATTTCAATTTACAATTTAAATAAACAACAGATCTCATTTAAATATTTATACGTTTGAAATATCCATTTAAGTCACCCTTTCAAATTTCAAGTTGAAAATCACTTCTTTAAATGTTCAAATTCAATACATTTCAAATCAGACTTATTTAAGTATAATTCTTAAATAAATACAATTTCAATAAATTTCAAATCAATACAAATTCTATATTTAAAAATATAGATATTAAATACTTAAACATATTATTTATCAACTTTATTAAATTAACTTTAATAAATCTTTAAAATCAATATTAATCAAAATCATATATTTCTCTTTCAAAACCATAGATATCATTTTCAAAACGTTTATATATAGACCAACGGTGCCTGTATATAATTTTCTATCCTATGGTCAAGTGATACAGATATTTATCATTTCAATCCGCAATTTAAAACATATTCGGGTATATATCTTTTCAACCCGAAATCCCAAATTCAATTCAATTGAAAATCGCTTGGGTTTATCATTTCAACCCATAACGATTTTCTCCTATTCTACAGATCGTTCGGGTATGTATCATTTCAACCCATAGTGATTCTATACTAACAGGGAACTTGCAGAGTGATAACAGATATGAAAATAAAATAACAACAGTAACAGGCATATATCAACAATATAAATAACAGATAATGGTGTCAGATGTCACAGGTGAACAGATACAGATAATGACATATATAACAATGTAAATAACTAACATCAGCATATTTCAATTGACATTTCAATTGAAATCAAGTTTAATAAATATAAGAACATTAATCGTGAGTGATTGCTCACCTTTCGAGGCTAGAAAGAAAGATTCGACAGTAGAGTGAGTTACGATTCCAGTCACAGATTTCAAAGCAAAGCAAGATTGAACGCGAATTGGACGAACAAGGCTGATAATCAAGAATTGATAAAACGAATCAGAACTGGATCGATGAAAAAGAATTGGTGTAGTTGAACCATATATGTCTAACTATATATAATTATTTATATAAAATCATATTTTAACTTCTAAGCTCATATTAAATTAAATATATAGGCATTTAAAAATCATCGTTTGAATCAACACATATATACATAATATATTAAATATAAATATATATACTGCCATCTTATAACCAATACATACCAGTACACCAACCTATGCAACCACGGTTAACATATGACTTATATAAATAAATCTGTATATAGCATCTAACATACAATTAAATTATTAACAACAGCTATATGCACGAACACTTTGAATCACCAGTAAAAATATAACAAACATATATAGCTGATCTGTAACATGCCTGTATATGACTAATATATATACACTGTCGTGCATATGTATATTCAACTAACAAATCTAATATATATGCATCATCAGTACACCCTTATGCGTGAATCAAATCAACATATACTACATTCTTAAAACAACAAAACATATTACATATAATAACCGACAACCTTTATAATCAAATATACTAACCAATTTTGTTATGCTCTATATAAACTGTCATTAAACTATAACTTCATGTATAATTGATATACTGGTATAAACTAATGTCCAAACTAACAGAGTGGGTACTTGATAAAATAAGAAATTCATATAAACTGTATATAGCTTTCATGCAATCTCTTTGTATAATTCCACTTACAAATATAAATATATATACGTCACACTATCCTGACACAGCCTCCAAATATTGTTATAAAACCATATAAGCTTACGCTACGGTAATATAAGTATGTATCTGAGAGTATGGGAAAAAGTTACTTTACTATAAAATCAATACTTTATAAAAATAGATATATATACATAACTTATATAAACTTATGTATAAAACTTATACGTACAATCTATATTTTTACACATATAAACAAACAGCATTTGCAAATTTTAAACTTACCTATATATATATATACCAACTGAGAATAAAAATTTAGACTCATAATACTCTTAGCATATATATATAGCATATAAGTATACTTTGAAATTTAACAGCTTGGCTTTAGATAACCAAGTATATCTTACTGGATCACTATATATAAGTATACTTATATATAAAAGCTTTTGAATATACATATCAATAACAGGGAAACAGTGAAATGGAATTTGGAAATACTTTGGACAGCAGATCATCTAAAACTTGCGTACACAATATATATGTATGAATATCATTATATATGTAGACAATATCAAACTCTTGTACAAAAATCTAGGTATATATATATGTATAGAACAACTTATTATCTTACATAAATACACCTATATACTAATAAACAACTGTAAACATTTATATACACTCACGTATATCATATATATATAATATAAACATACCTATATAATAACTCGGCACAGGATGAATCAGGGGAAACCGAGCTAGTGGAAGAGAAAAGCTAGGCTGGTCGATCTTGCTAGCGTGCGAAAGAAGGGAAGGCCGTAGTGGGTTGCTCGACTTGGCTGTCTTGTTGAGGCCGAAGCTAGAACAGCTATGGAGATAAGGCCTGGGCTGTAGCGTGGGAGGCTACTGGTTGCTGAGGTCAGGGAGATGATGGCTTCGATGGTGAAGGGTAGATGCGGTTGGGAAGGAGATCAATCGAAGAAATGGAAAGAAAGTGGAGTTGGGTGGTGGGCTGTCACGGAGGCGGTCTGGTGGTAGGGCTGGGGTCGTGTTGGTGGCAGATGGGTTGGGTCCGGGGGAGGAACGTGGCTAGGTTGGTGACGTGGTGATGGGCTAGATGAGGGTGGAGGCCGTTTGGCGACTTCGGCCAGATCTGGGGTTGCGTGGAGCAAAGATGGCGGGGATGTGGTATTGTAACGACCCGACTTCCTATGCCCCGAAAGTCGGATCATTATGAAGAAAGAAAGGGATAGAAAGAGAAAAGAAGAGAAGAGAAAAGAAACAACGTCAGAATCTCACACAGCGGAACGAATAAATTATATTAATAACACAAACTATTACATAGTATACAACACATATCAGAGTTTACACAACTATACAACACATACTAGACAGTTATAAACATCTGTCTAGACATTACAACTCAATACACTACAGAGATACAGACACAGCGGAACTACTATATCTACGAACGCCGAAGCCTCCTGCTCCATTGCTCCTCCAGAATATTCGTCAAAGCTAAACCTGAATCCCTTGGCTACTCGTAAAAATTTGAGTACCCAAGAGTTTATAAAACAGAAATAAACAACTTGGGTCAGACATGGGTCTGGTGTGAGTAACAGGTTAAACTTGCTTAACTTCAAAACCTTTAGAAAGAAAAGGTATCACGTAAGACTCCCCACAAATAAACATGGGTAAGTTTTTACCTTACGCTAACCAAAACATTTGATAGGAAATCTGCTTTTATTATAATAGGGTCTAGGGTTTTCAAGTAAATTACAGAAATAGCTGAAATGCTTACATCTCACATTCCAACATAGTTGGGCACAACTAATACGTACGACACTTATTGGAGTTTGGATTCCATACAATGGCAGGGCTACTGGGGTTCCGCCCGTCACAGTACGTGGCCTAGATCACCGTACCGAGGAGTACGCCCGCTCCTCTGCAACACAAAGCCGGAACCATCCCTTACTGGATAATTCCGAACAAGACAATCCCGTAGTTGGCGCGACCAACCACACACTAAGCCGAATAAAAGAAAAGGGACCTCTAGACAGGGATCTATCTTGCTCTCAGTGGGTGCTACCCACGAAGCCTTGCTGCACCTCCCCTGTTTTAGCCATTCCCGGTTGATGAGGCTTGAGGTTACGATTACCTTTAATCAGAACATATCACTTAGAATGCTCATCGTCCGCCTGACGATGTGCTGAAAGCATTCAATCCATATAAGTTCGTTCCGGGTTCGAACGAAACCGAAGGCATTATCTCGTTACACTCGTTTTGGAATCACCCTCAGAGTTAACGACAATAACCCTTGCACTCTGAATCTTCATCTTCACTTGAGATTCACGACCTATCGTTAATTTGGATCGATGTGGTATTCGGGTCTCCAGACCTGGAAATCCGGTATACGGAAACCCGATCCCGGTCTCATCGAAATCCAAAACGTATCTTTTAAGGCCAAGTTGTTTTAAGGTTAAAACAATTTAATTCAGTTATCTATACTACACAGATAGATAATTCACAATAGATAATCTCCATTATCACAAACAGATAATTCATATTATCATTACAATTCAACCAAACATCCCTATCACATATCATATATCTCATCAGAGATATCAAACAATGCAAAGCATTCAATAATATTCATCCATCCTAAGTAATGATTTATATCATCTCTAATTAATTTAAAATGAATTAAATTAATTACTTCATTCTATAAATCCTGCTTACTTAATTATTAATTAAACCAATTAATTAATCATTACTCTAAGTATCCATCTTAATTAATTATTCCTGATTAATTACCCTTTAATTACTTTAAGTAATTAATACTTAATTAATTTCACAAATTAATTATCTTAAACTATTCAGTAATTAATCTTTAATTACTTCATTAATTAATTAACTATATTTAATTACATTAATCCTTAATTAATTACAATTAATTAATTACTTTAATCACTAATTATTTATTAATTAATCTTAATTAACCAATCCTTAATTACATCATAAATTAATTAATGATCCTTAATTATTCTTAATTAATTATCTTATTTAAATTAATAATTAATTAGTCACATTTATTAATCACCTTTGATTAATCTCATTTAGTAATTAACTATCCTTAATTACTCTTCCATAAATTAATTACTCATTAATTAATTATCTTTTAATTAATCCCTTGATTAATTATACAAAAGTAATTAAATTCAAATTACTTCCATTATTTCATCTCCCTTAATTAATTACATCCAGTAATTACCTTTAATTACTTTCCTAAGTAATTCTTTAATTACTTCCATTAAGTAATTACTTAACCAATTCATAAAAGATTATCATTCTAATTGATTATCAAAATTAATCCCATTAATTAATTATTTAATTATCCCTAATTAATGATCTCTCATTAATTATTAACAATTCTTCATTTAAGTAATTAAACTTAAATCAACCATTTCTAATTACAAATAATTAATTCTTAATTACTAATTAATCTCTAATTACTTAATCAATTTCTTAATTAATCTTTAATCCTTTGATTAATTAATCCCTAATCATTTATTAATAATTTATACTTATCTAATTAAATGATTCTTAATTTCAAATTAATTACCTTTAATTAATTTACTTAAAATTTTAATTAATTAACACCAAATCATTAATTTATTTAAATTATTAAATTACTCTTTAATTACCACATTAATTTAATGAATCCTAAATCATTAAATTTTAATTAATCTCTAAATTAAAATATTAACCTTCATAAGTACTCAAATTATTATTAACAAAAGGCTTTGAAATCTTTTTACTTTTGAATCTTTCTTTTAATTTATTTCAAATTAAAGATTCAAATAAATTATAAATTTAACTTTAACCAAATTTTAAATCAATTTACCAAACCTTTTTAAAACCAAATGTTAAAGAACACTTAACATTCAAAAGATTTTAAACCAATTTATTTAAATTGAAACTCTTTTTAAAACTATACTTTAAACAATTTAAAAATGTTAAAAACATTATAAATTTTATAAACTTATTTATTTCAACTAGAATAAAGTTTTATATTGAAAACCATACTTTAAACTTGATTTAAAACTTTGTTTAAATCCTGCCTTCAAATTTTAAAACTCAAATTTAAATTTTTAAAACACTGCCAGGTTTAAACTGCAACCCATAGTTTACCCGAGCCCAACTCAAATTCCCCCGAGTCAAAACCCTTCATGCTTCGAGACTCTCACGCATTTAACTCGAGAATCATTCTCTGCCAAAACCAACATCACCAGGATATATCATTACCGTGCACGTGCACGATGACGCCGCTCCACTTCGATCACCGGAGTATAAGGACTTCTGGCCACACCTTCGCCCTCCTTCAAGCTTCCGATTCCCAGAGTTCGGTGTAACCCGATCCAACCTAGATGCCGTGACGAACTCCTTTTCCAACCTCACCAAAACTAGGGTTATAGACTTTTCCGATCAACCTCCATCTCCACGGTAGTCTACACGACCATCCACTATTTTTCCGGTCCTCCCCTATCATTCAACTATCTCCAGAACCAAACGCGACCTTTCCGATCGACTAGATCATCAGAGGCGACCTAAAACTCCCATTTCGATCAAACTAGAACTGCTCCCTCAACCTACTTCTAAAAATCATGATTCGAATTTTAAAATTCATGGTTTCGATCAGGGATCCAGATCATATGCCTGAATCAATGATTTAAGGAGCTCGAATTTTTAACAAAAACTCAAGTCTTCCTGTTCTATTTAGTTTTCCAGAGCAAATTCCCATTTTAATTTGTTTAAATAAAGTTTAAACCTTAAATTATGATTAAACAATCGAATGTGTTTGAATACTAAATCCTAACAGAGATTATATTAAGAGAGATTGAATTTTTATCATGATATTAACTTCTAAAGGTAAGAATAGGTAAAAACAGATATCACAGTAACATGCATCTATACATTCAAATCTATATGCAGATATTCAATCATATACATCCATTCAATACTCATTTTATTCCAGCATTTCACATGCAAACAAATATCTATATACTTTAATTTATAAGAAGAATGTTACTCACCTATTTGAGGATGAACAGAGCTTATTCTTTGAAACTGTTTTTGATTTGAAATCTTTAAAATTGAATGCTTGATTTCTTTGAAAATTGGAATGCTAGCTATAGAAATTTGCATGCATGCTTTGATTTCCAGAGTGCCTTTGAACTTTAAACTTTTGAATGTTGTTTAAACTCAGGTTTGCTTGCTTCCAGATTTTGAAAAGATATTGCAGACAGACTTTTGTTTGAAAAATGTATTACAGGGAAGTGATTTACAGGGTTTACATTTTTATAAATTTTGGTTTGTGGAGTTTGATTCTCTGATTTATGAGGTGATTGAGATACTTATTTTTGTTTCGAGATTATGGTTTGAGGAATGTTTTTGATTTACAGGTTGAAGTTTCTCACTTTGAAAATGAGAAGATAAGGAAAGAAATAGAATAGAGGGAAGATGTATGTCTATATAGGCTGAAAATAATTTATTAAAAATAAAAGAAAATTGAAATTAAAGGATTGACACTTGTCTTTATATGTGTTAATTTGTTTACATTTGTTATAACAAGGTCTTTAGAGAATCACACATGTCTTTTAATAAATCATATTTATTTTTTAAAATGTAAAAACCCTTTTCTTTATTTACTAAACACTTATTACTTACCTATATATATATATATATTACCTTTAAAGAAATAAAAACTAATTATATATATATATAAAGCTTATACATATGTTTATAAAATCAAAACTATTTAAATATTACCTCTTTTGAATTTCAAATTAATTTTAAATTCAAATGTAAATTATATTTTAAAATCCAATCCAAAGTAAATTTAAAACAACACATTCAAATTGAAAATAACCATTCAATTTCTTACAAATCTATTCATATTTATAAACAAAACAATACATTATTAATATTGTTTTAGAAGTAACAAATTTGTCAATTTAAAATAATTTATTCATATTTAAAAAGAAAATAAATTAACTTTACTATTAATCTTATTTAAACCATATAGTTATTTGTTTAAATAACTTTGAAAAGCTAATATTAAATAAATCCAAATCTCCAAACTATCAATATATATATTAGAAATTTAAAAACAAGATTTTATTTATTTATTAAATTTCAAACCCAAGCTTATCTATTTACAATATATATTCACATATATATATTTACATTATAAATAGAAATCATTTTATTAGTTTTAAAAGATAAATTCTCACTAATTAAACACTTATTTAATTAGATTATTAAACTAATTCAAATTTTATTATCAAAGATTTCAAATCAATTTAATTATTTAAATAGATTATTAAATTGATATTGCCCTAAATTTCTGGGATATTACATTCCTCCCCCCTTAAAATAATTTCGTCCCCGAAATTTAAAACAAAGGTAATTTAATAATCTATTTAAATCACAAGCATAAATTATCATCTATATGCTAACAACCATAGCAACCAATTCATCCAATCAAACAATTCTAACTATCCAGACAAAATTCTGGATAGAATTTCCTCGAGTTTTCCCAAGTATATATATATATCGGGATACTCGCACTACAGAATCCAAACAATCAATACTACTAAGCTATAGAGCTTCTACTCTCTAGATCTACAAAACTAAACAGAATATCAGACTACAGACGAGTCTGACTCAACAACCAATTCCTCCAGAACTGCTGGTTCTAAAACCAGATATAGATCAAACACGTACTCCCTCAGAGATACGTAAAACACAATGAATCCCAGTCATCCAAACTGACCATTCAACTTGAAGACCAAACACTTATCCAAATCTGAACATAGAAGAGATCCAATATTCCTCTGTCTCTTATTCACAAAACTCTTCGGACAATCTTGGGCTGCCTACAACCTTCCTGATCAGCTCATCCTTCGCTGATGCCTCTAAAAACAAACTAGACCAAAAACAACCCAACACAATGATCTCCTCAAGATCAACCAAGACCAAGAATAACTCTACTCCACAAACATCAGTAGATTCCAAACTTACTTCTCCTATCCAGAGATGCACTCCCAAACTGCTTCCACTGCACTACTCCGATCTGGAGTAGAATGAAAATGCTGATGAAGAACACAAGCACAAACTGGACAACACATCCCAGAAAAATAGTTCAACAGATCCATAAAAGAAAACTCAGAAGTTCCATCAAATCCCGGGCTGCTTCACCAAACTCTATCTCTAGGAACCATCTTTCAACTAAACTGAACCATCGGTATCACTCCCGGAAACCTAGTTGATAAGAAAACTCAATCTCCATATGCTAAAGCAAACCTCTGACTTTCCTGAAAACATCCGGAAAATCTCCAATAACTCAAAAGAATACTCAGCAATCGCAAGTCACTTTTGCGATCAACCCAGCCAAAATGCAAAGAAAACTGTTCGCTCTTTACCAATCAGAACAGTTCATACTTAACTATCCAATCCATCGAAGAAATGGATTCACTATACTGCTTCTGAACTCTATCTTCAGAAAAACTGCTCAGCCAGAAAACTTCCTGCCAATGCACAGAATACTCCAAGCTGCACTACTGCCACAGATGCCAAAGACTTCTCAATCCAAAGCTCTTCGAGAAACTCTAACCTCAAACTAGACAAAATCACCATGCTGAATTCAGCCACAACATCGAAGCAGATACACTTCCTCAAACTTGTTCCAAAGAAAACATCTTCGGAAACAATCCATAGTCACTGCATCTCCTCACGCAGCTACTACTCCTGAGATACCATCATACACTTCTGCCTAACCGATAGATCCACACTCTACTCATCCAATTGCACTTCAAAGATAAACTCCGAACCTTAACAAATTCCTTCAGATTGGTGAAATCCTTACACCACAGCAAAGCTTATTTGAGACGGTATTAGGTCTACAGTCTCGTCAGATACACTTCCAACCTCAACACTCAGACTCCTAATCCTAGATGATAAATTATTATCATCTCAACCAATCAATACAAATACCATATACATTTAAAATGATACATTTTATATAGAAATTATTTCTGGGTAAAATTATTTCATCTACCTCTTTAAAACAATATTGTGTCCGTTGGCCTGGTTCAAGTGTTTAGAGATCCCTATCAATAACGTTAGCTACTCGTATTGACCAGAATCCATATACCACTCAACCGATCAATTAACACAATATAAAACCATTTTATATAACTAACAAATACGCGCTCTCGTATATATATATTCAGACTCAACAGGTTGCTACAGATCCTATCTCTAATGAACAATCCTTCCGAACCTAGGTATTCACTCAACCTAGTGTTCTGATATTCACTTAACCAAAAGCTTAGGCATTCGCTCAACCTATGCTCTGATACCAATTGTAACGACCCGACTTCCTATGCCCCGAAAGTCGGATCATTATGAAGAAAGAAAGGGATAGAAAGAGAAAAGAAGAGAAGAGAAAAGAAACAACGTCAGAATCTCACACAGCGGAACGAATAAATTATATTAATAACACAAACTATTACATAGTATACAACACATATCAGAGTTTACACAACTATACAACACATACTAGACAGTTATAAACATCTGTCTAGACATTACAACTCAATACACTACAGAGATACAGACACAGCGGAACTACTATATCTACGAACGCCGAAGCCTCCTGCTCCATTGCTCCTCCAGAATATTCGTCAAAGCTAAACCTGAATCCCTTGGCTACTCGTAAAAATTTGAGTACCCAAGAGTTTATAAAACAGAAATAAACAACTTGGGTCAGACATGGGTCTGGTGTGAGTAACAGGTTAAACTTGCTTAACTTCAAAACCTTTAGAAAGAAAAGGTATCACGTAAGACTCCCCACAAATAAACATGGGTAAGTTTTTACCTTACGCTAACCAAAACATTTGATAGGAAATCTGCTTTTATTATAATAGGGTCTAGGGTTTTCAAGTAAATTACAGAAATAGCTGAAATGCTTACATCTCACATTCCAACATAGTTGGGCACAACTAATACGTACGGCACTGGAGTTTGGATTCCATACAATGGCAGGGCTACTGGGGTTCCGCCCGTCACAGTACATGGCCTAGATCACCGTACCGAGGAGTACGCCCGCTCCTCTGCAACACAAAGCCGGAACCATCCCTTACTGGATAATTCCGAACAAGACAATCTCGTAGTTGGCGCGACCAACCACACACTAAGCCGAATAAAAGAAAAGGGACCTCTAGACAGGGATCTATCTTGCTCTCAGTGGGTGCTACCCACGAAGCCTTGCTGCACCTCCCCTGTTTTAGCCATTCCCGGTTGATGAGGCTTGAGGTTACGATTACCTTTAATCAGAACATATCACTTAGAATGCTCATCGTCCGCCTGACGATGTGCTGAAAGCATTCAATCCATATAAGTTCGTTCCGGGTTCGAACGAAACCGAAGGCATTATCTCGTTACACTCGTTTTGGAATCACCCTCAGAGTTAACGACAATAACCCTTGCACTTTGAATCTTCATCTTCACTTGAGATTCACGACCTATCGTTAATTTGGATCGATGTGGTATTCGGGTCTCCAGACCTGGAAATCCGGTATACGGAAACCCGATCCCGGTCTCATCGAAATCCAAAACGTATCTTTTAAGGCCAAGTTGTTTTAAGGTTAAAACAATTTAATTCAGTTATCTATACTACACAGATAGATAATTCACAATAGATAATCTCCATTATCACAAACAGATAATTCATATTATCATTACAATTCAACCAAACATCCCTATCACATATCATATATCTCATCAGAGATATCAAACAATGCAAAGCATTCAATAATATTCATCCATCCTAAGTAATGATTTATATCATCTCTAATTAATTTAAAATGAATTAAATTAATTACTTCATTCTATAAATCCTGCTTACTTAATTATTAATTAAACCAATTAATTAATCATTACTCTAAGTATCCATCTTAATTAATTATTCCTGATTAATTACCCTTTAATTAATTTAAGTAATTAATACTTAATTAATTTCACAAATTAATTATCTTAAACTATTCAGTAATTAATCTTTAATTACTTCATTAATTAATTAACTATATTTAATTACATTAATCCTTAATTAATTACAATTAATTAATTACGTTAATCACTAATTATTTATTAATTAATCTTAATTAACCAATCCTTAATTACATCATAAATTAATTAATGATCCTTAATTATTCTTAATTAATTATCTTATTTAAATTAATAATTAATTAGTCACATTTATTAATCACCTTTGATTAATCTCATTTAGTAATTAACTATCCTTAATTACTCTTCCATAAATTAATTACTCATTAATTAATTATCTTTTAATTAATCCCTTGATTAATTATACAAAAGTAATTAAATTCAAATTACTTCCATTATTTCATCTCCCTTAATTAATTACATCCAGTAATTACCTTTAATTACTTTCCTAAGTAATTCTTTAATTACTTCCATTAAGTAATTACTTAACCAATTCATAAAAGATTATCATTCTAATTGATTATCAAAATTAATCCCATTAATTAATTATTTAATTATCCCTAATTAATGATCTCTCATTAATTATTAACAATTCTTCATTTAAGTAATTAAACTTAAATCAACCATTTCTAATTACAAATAATTAATTCTTAATTACTAATTAATCTCTAATTACTTAATCAATTGCTTAATTAATCTTTAATCCTTTGATTAATTAATCCCTAATCATTTATTAATAATTTATACTTATCTAATTAAATGATTCTTAATTTCAAATTAATTACCTTTAATTAATTTACTTAAAATCTTAATTAATTAACACCAAATCATTAATTTATTTAAATTATTAAATTACTCTTTAATTACCACATTAATTTAATGAATCCTAAATCATTAAATTTTAATTAATCTCTAAATTAAAATATTAACCTTCATAAGTACTCAAATTATTATTAACAAAAGGCTTTGAAATCTTTTTACTTTTGAATCTTTCTTTTAATTTATTTCAAATTAAAGATTTAAATAAATTATAAATTTAACTTTAACCAAATTTTAAATCAATTTACCAAACCTTTTTAAAACCAAATGTTAAAGAACACTTAACATTCAAAAGATTTTAAACCAATTTATTTAAATTGAAACTCTTTTTAAAACTATACTTTAAACAATTTAAAAATGTTAAAAACATTATAAATTTTATAAACTTATTTATTTCAACTAGAATAAAGTTTTATATTGAAAACCATACTTTAAACTTGATTTAAAACTTTGTTTAAATCCTGCCTTCAAATTTTAAAACTCAAATTTAAATTTTTAAAACACTGCCAGGTCTAAACTGCAACCCATAGTTTACCCGAGCCCAACTCAAATTCCCCCGAGTCAAAACCCTTCATGCTTCGAGACTCTCACGCATTTAACTCGAGAATCATTCTCTGCCAAAACCAACATCACCAGGATATATCATTACCGTGCACGTGCACGATGACGCCGCTCCACTTCGATCACCGGAGTATCAGGACTTCTGGCCACACCTTCGCCCTCCTTCAAGCTTCCGATTCCCAGAGTTCGGTGTAACTCGATCCAACCTAGATGCCGTGACGAACTCCTTTTCCAACCTCACCAAAACTAGGGTTATAGACTTTTCCGATCAACCTCCATCTCCACGGTAGTCTACACGACCATCCACTATTTTTCCGGTCCTCCCCTATCATTCAACTATCTCCAGAACCAAACCCGACCTTTCCGATCGACTAGATCATCAGAGGCGACCTAAAACTCCCATTTCGATCAAACTAGAACTGCTCCCTCAACCTACTTCTAAAAATCATGATTCGAATTTTAAAATTCATGGTTTCGATCAGGGATCCAGATCATATGCCTGAATCAATGATTTAAGGAGCTCGAATTTTTAACAAAAACTCAAGTCTTCCTGTTCTATTTAGTTTTCCAGAGCAAATTCCCATTTTAATTTGTTTAAATAAAGTTTAAACCTTAAATTATGATTAAACAATCGAATGTGTTTGAATACTAAATCCTAACAGAGATTATATTAAGAGAGATTGAATTTTTATCATGATATTAACTTCTAAAGGTAAGAATAGGTAAAAACAGATATCACAGTAACATGCATCTATACATTCAAATCTATATGCAGATATTCAATCATATACATCCATTCAATACTCATTTTATTCCAGCATTTCACATGCAAACAAATATCTATATACTTTAATTTATAAGAAGAATGTTACTCACCTATTTGAGGATGAACAGAGCTTATTCTTTGAAACTGTTTTTGATTTGAAATCTTTAAAATTGAATGCTTGATTTCTTTGAAAATTGGAATGCTAGCTATAGAAATTTGCATGCACGCTTTGATTTCCAGAGTGCCTTTGAACTTTAAACTTTTGAATGCTGTTTAAACTCAGGTTTGCTTGCTTCCAGATTTTGAAAAGATATTGCAGACAGACTTTTGTTTGAAAAATGTATTACAGGGAAGTGATTTACAGGGTTTACATTTTTATAAATTTTGGTTTGTGGAGTTTGATTCTCTGATTTATGAGGTGATTGAGATACTTATTTTTGTTTCGAGATTATGGTTTGAGGAATGTTTTTGATTTACAGGTTGAAGTTTCTCACTTTGAAAATGAGAAGATAAGGAAAGAAATAGAATAGAGGGAAGATGTATGTCTATATAGGCTGAAAATAATTTATTAAAAATAAAAGAAAATTGAAATTAAAGGATTGACACTTGTCTTTATATGTGTTAATTTGTTTACATTTGTTATAACAAGGTCTTTAGAGAATCACACATGTCTTTTAATAAATCATATTTATTTTTTAAAATGTAAAAACCCTTTTCTTTATTTACTGAACACTTATTACTTACCTATATATATATATATATTACCTTTAAAGAAATAAAAACTAATTATATATATATATAAAGCTTATACATATGTTTATAAAATCAAAACTATTTAAATATTACCTCTTTTGAATTTCAAATTAATTTTAAATTCAAATGTAAATTATATTTTAAAATCCAATCCAAAGTAAATTTAAAACAACACATTCAAATTGAAAATAACCATTCAATTTCTTACAAATCTATTCATATTTATAAACAAAACAATACATTATTAATATTGTTTTAGAAGTAACAAATTTGTCAATTTAAAATAATTTATTCATATTTAAAAAGAAAATAAATTAACTTTACTATTAATCTTATTTAAACCATATAGTTATTTGTTTAAATAACTTTGAAAAGCTAATATTAAATAAATCCAAATCTCCAAACTATCAATATATATATTAGAAATTTAAAAACAAGATTTTATTTATTTATTAAATTTCAAACCCAAGCTTATCTATTTACAATATATATTCACATATATATATTTACATTATAAATAGAAATCATTTTATTAGTTTTAAAAGATAAATTCTCACTAATTAAACACTTATTTAATTAGATTATTAAACTAATTCAAATTTTATTATCAAAGATTTCAAATCAATTTAATTATTTAAACAGATTATTAAATTGATATTGCCCTAAATTTCCAGGATATTACATTCCTCCCCCCTTAAAATAATTTCGTCCCCGAAATTTAAAACAAAGGTAATTTAATAATCTATTTAAATCACAAGCATAAATTATCATCTATATGCTAACAACCATAGCAACCAATTCATCCAATCAAACAATTCTAACTATCCAGACAAAATTCTGGATAGAATTTCCTCGAGTTTTCCCAAGTATATATATATCGGGATACTCGCACTACAGAATCCAAACAATCAATACTACTAAGCTATAGAGCTTCTACTCTCTAGATCTACAAAACTAAACAGAATATCAGACTACAGACGAGTCTGACTCAACAACCAATTCCTCCAGAACTGCTGGTTCTAAAACCAGATATAGATCAAACACGTACTCCCTCAGAGATACGTCAAACACAATGAATCCTAGTCATCCAAACTGACCATTCAACTTGAAGACCAAACACTTATCCAAATCTGAACATAGAAGAGATCCAATATTCCTCTGTCTCTTATTCACAAAACTCTTCGGACAATCTTGGGCTGCCTACAACCTTCCTGATCAGCTCATCCTTCGCTGATGCCTCTAAAAACAAACTAGACCAAAAACAACCCAACATAATGATCTCCTCAAGATCAACCAAGACCAAGAATAACTCTACTCCACAAACATCAGTAGATTCCAAACTTACTTCTCCTATCCAGAGATGCACTCCCAAACTGCTTCCACTGCACTACTCCGATCTGGAGTAGAATGAAAATGCTGATGAAGAACACAAGCACAAACTGGACAACACATCCCAGAAAAATAGTTCAACAGATCCATAAAAGAAAACTCAGAAGTTCCATCAAATCCCGGGCTGCTTCACCAAACTCTATCTCTAGGAACCATCTTTCAACTAAACTGAACCATCGGTATCACTCCCGGAAACCTAGTTGATAAGAAAACTCAATCTCCATATGCTAAAGCAAACCTCTGACTTTCCCGAAAACATCCGGAAAATCTCCAATAACTCAAAAGAATACTCAGCAATCGCAAGTCACTTTTGCGATCAACCCAGCCAAAATGCAAAGAAAACTGTTCGCTCTTTACCAATCAGAACAGTTCATACTTAACTATCCAATCCATCGAAGAAATGGATTCACTATACTGCTTCTGAACTTTATCTTCAGAAAAACTGCTCAGCCAGAAAACTTCCTGCCAATGCACAGAATACTCCAAGCTGCACTACTGCCACAGATGCCAAAGACTTCTCAATCCAAAGCTCTTCGAGAAACTCTAACCTCAAACTAGACAAAATCACCATGCTGAATTCAGCCACAACATCGAAGCAGATACACTTCCTCAAACTTGTTCCAAAGAAAACATCTTCGGAAACAATCCATAGTCACTGCATCTCCTCACGCAGCTACTACTCCTGAGATACCATCATACACTTCTGCCTAACCGACAGATCCACACTCTACTCATCCAATTGCACTTCAAAGATAAACTCCGAACCTTAACAAATTCCTTCAGATTGGTGAAATCCTTACACCACAGCAAAGCTTATTTGAGACGGTATTAGGTCTACAGTCTCGTCAGATACACTTCCAACCTCAACACTCAGACTCCTAATCCTAGATGATAAATTATTATCATCTCAACCAATCAATACAAATACCATATACATTTAAAATGATACATTTTATATAGAAATTATTTCTGGGTAAAATTATTTCATCTACCTCTTTAAAACAATATTGTGTCCGTTGGCCTGGTTCAAGTGTTTAGAGATCCCTATCAATAACGTTAGCTACTCGTATTGACCAGAATCCATATACCACTCAACCGATCAATTAACACAATATAAAACCATTTTATATAACTAACAAATACGCGCTCTCGTATATATATATTCAGACTCAACAGGTTGCTACAGATCCTATCTCTAATGAACAATCCTTCCGAACCTAGGTATTCACTCAACCTAGTGTTCTGATATTCACTTAACCAAAAGCTTAGGCATTCGCTCAACCTATGCTCTGATACCAATTGTAACGACCCGACTTCCTATGCCCCGAAAGTCGGATCATTATGAAGAAAGAAAGGGATAGAAAGAGAAAAGAAGAGAAGAGAAAAGAAACAACGTCAGAATCTCACACAGCGGAACGAATAAATTATATTAATAACACAAACTATTACATAGTATACAACACATATCAGAGTTTACACAACTATACAACACATACTAGACAGTTATAAACATCTGTCTAGACATTACAACTCAATACACTACAGAGATACAGACACAGCGGAACTACTATATCTACGAACGCCGAAGCCTCCTGCTCCATTGCTCCTCCAGAATATTCGTCAAATCTAAACCTGAATCCCTTGGCTACTCGTAAAAATTTGAGTACCCAAGAGTTTATAAAACAGAAATAAACAACTTGGGTCAGACATGGGTCTGGTGTGAGTAACAGGTTAAACTTGCTTAACTTCAAAACCTTTAGAAAGAAAAGGTATCACGTAAGACTCCCCACAAATAAACATGGGTAAGTTTTTACCTTACGCTAACCAAAACATTTGATAGGAAATCTGCTTTTATTATAATAGGGTCTAGGGTTTTCAAGTAAATTACAGAAATAGCTGAAATGCTTACATCTCACATTCCAACATAGTTGGGCACAACTAATACGTACGGCACTGGAGTTTGGATTCCATACAATGGCAGGGCTACTGGGGTTCCGCCCGTCACAGTACGTGGCCTAGATCACCGTACCGAGGAGTACGCCCGCTCCTCTGCAACACAAAGCCGGAACCATCCCTTACTGGATAATTCCGAACAAGACAATCCCGTAGTTGGCGCGACCAACCACACACTAAGCCGAATAAAAGAAAAGGGACCTCTAGACAGGGATCTATCTTGCTCTCAGTGGGTGCTACCCACGAAGCCTTGCTGCACCTCCCCTGTTTTAGCCATTCCCGGTTGATGAGGCTTGAGGTTACGATTACCTTTAATCAGAACATATCACTTAGAATGCTCATCGTCCGCCTGACGATGTGCTGAAAGCATTCAATCTATATAAGTTCGTTCCGGGTTCGAACGAAACCGAAGGCATTATCTCGTTACACTCGTTTTGGAATCACCCTCAGAGTTAACGACAATAACCCTTGCACTCTGAATCTTCATCTTCACTTGAGATTCACGACCTATCGTTAATTTGGATCGATGTGGTATTCGGGTCTCCAGACCTGGAAATCCGGTATACGGAAACCCGATCCCGGTCTCATCGAAATCCAAAACGTATCTTTTAAGGCCAAGTTGTTTTAAGGTTAAAACAATTTAATTCAGTTATCTATACTACACAGATAGATAATTCACAATAGATAATCTCCATTATCACAAACAGATAATTCATATTATCATTACAATTCAACCAAACATCCCTATCACATATCATATATCTCATCAGAGATATCAAACAATGCAAAGCATTCAATAATATTCATCCATCCTAAGTAATGATTTATATCATCTCTAATTAATTTAAAATGAATTAAATTAATTACTTCATTCTATAAATCCTGCTTACTTAATTATTAATTAAACCAATTAATTAATCATTACTCTAAGTATCCATCTTAATTAATTATTCCTGATTAATTACCCTTTAATTACTTTAAGTAATTAATACTTAATTAATTTCACAAATTAATTATCTTAAACTATTCAGTAATTAATCTTTAATTACTTCATTAATTAATTAACTATATTTAATTACATTAATCCTTAATTAATTACAATTAATTAATTACGTTAATCACTAATTATTTATTAATTTATCTTAATTAACCAATCCTTAATTACATCATAAATTAATTAATGATCCTTAATTATTCTTAATTAATTATCTTATTTAAATTAATAATTAATTAGTCACATTTATTAATCACCTTTGATTAATCTCATTTAGTAATTAACTATCCTTAATTACTCTTCCATAAATTAATTACTCATTAATTAATTATCTTTTAATTAATCCCTTGATTAATTATACAAAAGTAATTAAATTCAAATTACTTCCATTATTTCATCTCCCTTAATTAATTACATCCAGTAATTACCTTTAATTACTTTCCTAAGTAATTCTTTAATTACTTCCATTAAGTAATTACTTAACCAATTCATAAAAGATTATCATTCTAATTGATTATCAAAATTAATCCCATTAATTAATTATTTAATTATCCCTAATTAATGATCTCTCATTAATTATTAACAATTCTTCATTTAAGTAATTAAACTTAAATCAACCATTTCTAATTACAAATAATTAATTCTTAATTACTAATTAATCTCTAATTACTTAATCAATTGCTTAATTAATCTTTAATCCTTTGATTAATTAATCCCTAATCATTTATTAATAATTTATACTTATCTAATTAAATGATTCTTAATTTCAAATTAATTACCTTTAATTAATTTACTTAAAATCTTAATTAATTAACACCAAATCATTAATTTATTTAAATTATTAAATTACTCTTTAATTACCACATTAATTTAATGAATCCTAAATCATTAAATTTTAATTAATCTCTAAATTAAAATATTAACCTTCATAAGTACTCAAATTATTATTAACAAAAGGCTTTGAAATCTTTTTACTTTTGAATCTTTCTTTTAATTTATTTCAAATTAAAGATTTAAATAAATTATAAATTTAACTTTAACCAAATTTTAAATCAATTTACCAAACCTTTTTAAAACCAAATGTTAAAGAACACTTAACATTCAAAAGATTTTAAACCAATTTATTTAAATTGAAACTCTTTTTAAAACTATACTTTAAACAATTTAAAAATGTTAAAAACATTATAAATTTTATAAACTTATTTATTTCAACTAGAATAAAGTTTTATATTGAAAACCATACTTTAAACTTGATTTAAAACTTTGTTTAAATCCTGCCTTCAAATTTTAAAACTCAAATTTAAATTTTTAAAACACTGCCAGGTTTAAACTGCAACCCATAGTTTACCCGAGCCCAACTCAAATTCCCCCGAGTCAAAACCCTTCATGCTTTCGAGACTCTCACGCATTTAACTCGAGAATCATTCTCTGCCAAAACCAACATCACCAGGATATATCATTACCGTGCACGTGCACGATGACGCCGCTCCACTTCGATCACCGGAGTATCAGGACTTCTGGCCACACCTTCGCCCTCCTTCAAGCTTCCGATTCCCAGAGTTCGGTGTAACCCGATCCAACCTAGATGCCGTGACGAACTCCTTTTCCAACCTCACCAAAACTAGGGTTATAGACTTTTCCGATCAACCTCCATCTCCACGGTAGTCTACACGACCATCCACTATTTTTCCGGTCCTCCCCTATCATTCAACTATCTCCAGAACCAAACCCGACCTTTCCGATCGACTAGATCATCAGAGGCGACCTAAAACTCCCATTTCGATCAAACTAGAACTGCTCCCTCAACCTACTTCTAAAAATCATGATTCGAATTTTAAAATTCATGGTTTCGATCAGGGATCCAGATCATATGCCTGAATCAATGATTTAAGGAGCTCGAATTTTTAACAAAAATTCAAGTCTTCCTGTTCTATTTAGTTTTCCAGAGCAAATTCCCATTTTAATTTGTTTAAATAAAGTTTAAACCTTAAATTATGATTAAACAATCGAATGTGTTTGAATACTAAATCCTAACAGAGATTATATTAAGAGAGATTGAATTTTTATCATGATATTAACTTCTAAAGGTAAGAATAGGTAAAAACAGATATCACAGTAACATGCATCTATACATTCAAATCTATATGCAGATATTCAATCATATACATCCATTCAATACTCATTTTATTCCAGCATTTCACATGCAAACAAATATCTATATACTTTAATTTATAAGAAGAATGTTACTCACCTATTTGAGGATGAACAGAGCTTATTCTTTGAAACTGTTTTTGATTTGAAATCTTTAAAATTGAATGCTTGATTTCTTTGAAAATTGGAATGCTAGCTATAGAAATTTGCATGCATGCTTTGATTTCCAGAGTGCCTTTGAACTTTAAACTTTTGAATGCTGTTTAAACTCAGGTTTGCTTGCTTCCAGATTTTGAAAAGATATTGCAGACAGACTTTTGTTTGAAAAATGTATTACAGGGAAGTGATTTACAGGGTTTACATTTTTATAAATTTTGGTTTGTGGAGTTTGATTCTCTGATTTATGAGGTGATTGAGATACTTATTTTTGTTTTGAGATTATGGTTTGAGGAATGTTTTTGATTTACAGGTTGAAGTTTCTCACTTTGAAAATGAGAAGATAAGGAAAGAAATAGAATAGAGGGAAGATGTATGTCTATATAGGCTGAAAATAATTTATTAAAAATACAAGAAAATTGAAATTAAAGGATTGACACTTGTCTTTATATGTGTTAATTTGTTTACATTTGTTATAACAAGGTCTTTAGAGAATCACACATGTCTTTTAATAAATCATATTTATTTTTTAAAATGTAAAAACCCTTTTCTTTATTTACTAAACACTTATTACTTACCTATATATATATATATATATTACCTTTAAAGAAATAAAAACTAATTATATATATATATAAAGCTTATACATATGTTTATAAAATCAAAACTATTTAAATATTACCTCTTTTGAATTTCAAATTAATTTTAAATTCAAATGTAAATTATATTTTAAAATCCAATCCAAAGTAAATTTAAAACAACACATTCAAATTGAAAATAACCATTCAATTTCTTACAAATCTATTCATATTTATAAACAAAACAATACATTATTAATATTGTTTTAGAAGTAACAAATTTGTCAATTTAAAATAATTTATTCATATTTAAAAAGAAAATAAATTAACTTTACTATTAATCTTATTTAAACCATATAGTTATTTGTTTAAATAACTTTGAAAAGCTAATATTAAATAAATCCAAATCTCCAAACTATCAATATATATATTAGAAATTTAAAAACAAGATTTTATTTATTTATTAAATTTCAAACCCAAGCTTATCATTTTACAATATATATTCACATATATATATTTACATTATAAATAGAAATCATTTTATTAGTTTTAAAAGATAAATTCTCACTAATTAAACACTTATTTAATTAGATTATTAAACTAATTCAAATTTTATTATCAAAGATTTCAAATCAATTTAATTATTTAAACAGATTATTAAATTGATATTGCCCTAAATTTCCGGGATATTACAGGTATTGCGTGTAGGGGATGGTCGTATGGTGGCGGTGGGGCGTATGGTGGCGGTGGGCTGCAAGGCGAAGGGTGGCGGTTGACTGGGTGGAGTTTCGGTGGCGTGGGTTAGGGGTTGGGTGGAGTGGTGGATTGGCATGTCATGGTGGTGGTAGGTCTCGATCTGGCAAAGGGAAATTGGGAAAAATAATAAAAGTGTAGGCAGAGGGGGTGAGAACAAATGGAGGAGTGGAGAATGAAACAGGTAGCTTTCCTTGATTATTATTTGGAACGCATTGAGCAGAGAATTGCAAACGAACGGATATAATTGAAATGGAAATAGACAACGAAAGAAGAGCTCCACAATACTAAACAGTAGGAATAGAATTGGTCACCCCTTGATTTCTGGAAATTTATTAAACCAATTAATTGTTGTTGGGCTGCACGTTATAGATTTGAAGACTAAGGGAAAATGTAAAGTCAAAATTTTGGTACCGTTACGGTGAACTGTTTATTCCTTTCGACGCGTTCCGGATCTCAAATTGCAGAGTTGAATATACCGTGGAGATCAGCACGACGAGACGATTAAAATGGTACACAGATATCAGTGATACGGTCATCCGATCAAAAGTCGATAACCGGTACCAGAAATGCTGCTATTCTAACCGAATTAAGATAAACGGAGCAACAGAAGTCCAAATTTGACGAAACGAAAGATGACGTCTCACTCAGAAGATGATTTACAAATTTTCTATGTAAAAATATTTAGGTTTGGAAAACATTTTATTATCATCCATTTTAACTGATTAAATTGAAGTAAATTTACGCGCGAAATAATTTTTCATATTTTCGGACGAAAATTTACCAGTTGCTATCTTTAATTAGACGCATTCCAAATATCAAATTTATATTTCAAAATATTATTGTTTAAATTTCACAAAAATTCAATTAATTAAATAAATAAAACAACTGAAATTTACGGGTCGTTACACTCTCCCCCACTCAAAACTTTTCGTCCCCGAAAAGGAAGGAAGTAGGAGAATAGAAACAACCAGAAAGAAAAAAAATAGCTTAAAAGACAAGATAAGACTATTAATTTAAACCATATAATTTCAAATTAAACTAATTAATATTTAACACTTTGATTTAATCTACTGAGTTCACTTAAGTTAAATCAATCTATCTATTTCTAAATTCATTATCTTATTATCTAGTCATCCTCAATTAAAATTTCTAAATCATCAATTTTGTATAATCATTTGTTATACTTTTATTTTTATTCAACAAATTTAATTCTTTATTCCTAATTATTATTAAGTTTATTCCACTTAATATCTTATCATATATATTCAAACCATATAAATTAATTTAAACCGTATAAATTTCAATTTAAATTAACTTATATTCAGTAATTGATTTTAAATTCAAGGTATTTCCATACTTTAATCAAATTTAAATTTATTAATTCCTTCAAAACAAATTTATTTGTCTCGTCTAATATTCAATTAACTTATTATTCTATTTATTTCAATTGATATTTATAACTAAATTTTAAGTGTATAACATTTATTATAACCACTCAAATTTTACTTATAAATTTCATTATATTGTATATTATCCAATTACATTTTTAACTTCTGAAATTTTAGGTAAGTTATGCTAAGAGGTAATTGAGTATTATACAAATAGGATTTTACAATTCAGTTATTCCTAGTTAACTATTTATCCAAGAATTTTGACTTTAGTTTATAATTGAAATCATCTTAAATCTAAAATTTAAGAATTTAAATCTCCGATTTACTTCAAACAATTTAGAGAGATATATATAATAATATTTATATAAAATTTAATTTAAAATAAGATACTTATATATATAAATCAAATTATACTGAAGAAATTCAAATCAAAGTATTTTTTTCAAAACAAAACCGTAGCAAAGCTACAGAATAGTTTCTCCTCTTCGAAACTCGAAAATGAATGTCGATGATGCGGCCGTCATCACCGAAATTATTTCCCAGCGACAAAGAGAAGAGCACTGATTTAAACATTTAAAATTCTTTAAAAATCATTTTATTCTAAAATACTTTAAATAATATACATTTTAAGACTTTAAAACAGAGTTTGAAATCACCAGAAATTTAATTCTTAAATGTCTCAATTTAAATTCATTCCAATTCCAAATAAATTTAAAAACAACAGTCACGTTGCAATAGTCAATGACTTACAAAACAATAAAATGATAATCAAATATTATCATTTTCAACAACCAAATTATTTAACTTTTAATTCCAGAAAATGTTTCTTATATATTTAATATAATCATACAAATTTATTTCATTTATCAAATTTGAAAATTATATTGTGTCAGTTTGCTCTGTTCAAGTGTTTTGGAAATCCTATCGATAGCGTTGATCAGACGAATCGATCGAAAATCCAAACCAACATCAACAACTCAAACAACACACTATAAACATAAACTATTTTGTATTAATTACAAATACACTCCCTCACACGATGATTCCAGAATTTGATTTCAACACAAGGATGAAGATCCAAATATAGAGGGACTCTAGTCAAAGAGAATTATAATCTAAAATAGATAGGCTCGAAACGAAGGTTAGATGATTATATTTCAAACTGGAAGATGGATAGAGTTGTATAAATCGCGGACAACCTTAACCGGGTCAACCGTGATTTCATAGATAAGATCGATGTAGGATTTTGAAGCAAATTGACATTCGATTACCAGATGTACAATTCGGGTATAAGATAGTAGCATTGTAAACCGAGGATACAGAAATCTCCGGTGAATCAATACCGATTGTAAAGAGTTTCACCCCAGTACAAATTATTTGAAGATTGGCGAGACCGCCGATTTTTTTTTTATAGAGATCATTTGCAGTGGAGTTATGGGATACTCCAGAATCAAAAGACACGAATGGGAAGACACGAATGGACTTTGGAACCGAAGTGAACGTCCCAAAATTCAAAGGAACCGAGTCAACGAAGAAGGAATTCAAGCTTGAACGAAAGTGATTCTGTAATTGAATTTACTACATATGCTGAGTTTTGCCTAAAACAAGAGCTCTGATACCACATGTAACGACCCAATATTTTCAACCATTCGCATCCATTATAAGTGTATAGGTAAACACTCATGCCGGAGTTGAATTGCTCAAAATACTGCGTTGTAAATAAAATTTGGCAAAACTCAGCATATACAGTAAATAAAATAATTATAGATCACAGACACAGAGTAATATAACGATAATGCAGCGGAAACAAAGGATAGTAGTTCATGAAGCTACTATATATATAACAGAGTTAAACAAGATATAACGGAGGTCTCGAATACAATAGACGTCTCAATACAATAATCAAATACCAGATCTGAATACATCACTGGAATCAACAGAATAACTGAAAGCAGGATCGATAGATTGCTGGATCTCCAAGCGAAGCTCCAACTCCAAAGGTGAGTCCCAAATGCTGTATCACTCAGTCTGACCCGAGCGTAAAGCAAAACACAAAACACTCGAGTCAGGATTAACATTCTTATATTAATAAATCCAACTCAAGTGAAATATCAACTGAAATACAAGTAACTTAAAAGATGTTTGGGATAACCATCCTCTAAGGGTCCGTTAAACTATTTACTATGTAGTAATATTCGCTATTATAATAGTGTCTAAATAAGTAAAGTATAATCATATCGGAAAATAGCGTTAAGGGGATGGAGAACCTTAACGCGGTCGGATCTTAAAATCATAATCGTAGTAAAGCTCGGTATGGTAGGTGACACGGCACAACTAGGCAATGCCAGGGTAGATATACCAATTACGCACACGGACTGATGGATACGCATAGCAGCCACTACCGTTCCACCTCGAACAACATTTCCAAATCGGAGGATGGCCATCTAGTCAAAACACAAGTAAGAGTATAATATCGAAGAAATGCGTCCGAGAAGAGGTGCTACCTCACTGGTCCGAGATCGCTCCTGTTTTAGCCACCTTATTGCCAACTCACGGGAGTTGGGTCCACGTAACATACCTTAAGAACGTCGCCACCATCCTACTTCATTCTGGAATCTCCACCGCGTACAAGGTTGTCAAAGTGGTTTTCGGTATCGACAGAGAGTATGTCCATATCCGATCCCGGTCTCTTTAACAACCAATCGTTATTATAACACCGTGGTCATTTCACAATAGTTTATACTTCAAAACCAAAATATATCATTTCAAAACCCAAATTTAATACGATATCATTTCACTTCAAATATATCCATTTTTTTAAAAATCATATTACTTTCCAAAGTTATAATGCTTTCAAAATCATAGTCTGGAAATCATAGTATTTTTGGAAATCATATCACTTTTCTTCTAAACAGTTTAGATATTAAAATTTCGTTATAAAATAAATTAATTTCTTCAAATTTCACAAATCGATTCAAATTAACTCGAATTCCAAAAATTTAATTTAATCAAATCTCAAATCATTAGTTTCAACTCGATCCAGCTTCTAAATAAACCATTTCAAATTATCGATTTCAAATACATATCTGAACCATAAAATAAGCCATTTCAATTTTTATATATTTCTAAGCTTTAAATATTATCATTTTAAACTAAATTCGATACATTTATATACATATCAAATTCACTTTACAATTATTTAGTTTTGAAATATTAACTTAATCATTTCCATAACATCTAAATACAATTTCAATTTACAATTTAAATAAACAACAGATCTCATTTAAATATTTATACGTTTGAAATATCCATTTAAGTCACCCTTTCAAATTTCAAGTTGAAAATCACTTCTTTAAATGTTCAAATTCAATACATTTCAAATCAGACTTATTTAAGTATAATTCTTAAATAAATACAATTTCAATAAATTTCAAATCAATACAAATTCTATATTTAAAAATATAGATATTAAATACTTAAACATATTATTTATCAACTTTATTAAATTAACTTTAATAAATCTTTAAAATCAATATTAATCAAAATCATATATTTCTCTTTCAAAACCATAGATATCATTTTCAAAATGTTTATATATAGACCAACGGTGCCTGTATATAATTTTCTATCCTATGGTCAAGTGATACAGATATTTATCATTTCAATCCGCAATTTAAAACATATTCGGGTATATATCTTTTCAACCCGAAATCCCAAATTCAATTCAATTGAAAATCGCTTGGGTTTATCATTTCAACCCATAACGATTTTCTCCTATTCTACAGATCGTTCGGGTATGTATCATTTCAACCCATAGTGATTCTATACTAACAGGGAACTTGCAGAGTGATAACAGATATGAAAATAAAATAACAACAGTAACAGGCATATATCAACAATATAAATAACAGATAATGGTGTCAGATGTCACAGGTGAACAGATACAGATAATGACATATATAACAATGTAAATAACTAACATCAGCATATTTCAATTGACATTTCAATTGAAATCAAGTTTAATAAATATAAGAACATTAATCGTGAGTGATTGCTCACCTTTCGAGGCTAGAAAGAAAGATTCGACAGTAGAGTGAGTTACGATTCCAGTCACAGATTTCAAAGCAAAGCAAGATTGAACGCGAATTGGACGAACAAGGCTGATAATCAAGAATTGATAAAACGAATCAGAACTGGATCGATGAAAAAGAATTGGTGTAGTTGAACCATATATGTCTAACTATATATAATTATTTATATAAAATCATATTTTAACTTCTAAGCTCATATTAAATTAAATATATAGGCCTTTCAAAATCATCGTTTGAATCAACACATATATACATAATATATTAAATATAAATATATATACTGCCATCTTATAACCAATACATACCAGTACACCAACCTATGCAACCACGGTTAACATATGACTTATATAAATAAATCTGTATATAGCATCTAACATACAATTAAATTATTAACAACAGCTATATGCACGAACACTTTGAATCACCAGTAAAAATATAACAAACATATATAGCTGATCTGTAACATGCCTGTATATGACTAATATATATACACTGTCGTGCATATGTATATTCAACTAACAAATCTAATATATATGCATCATCAGTACACCCTTATGCGTGAATCAAATCAACATATACTACATTCTTAAAACAACAAAACATATTACATATAATAACCGACAACCTTTATAATCAAATATACTAACCAATTTTGTTATGCTCTATATAAACTGTCATTAAACTGTAACTTCATGTATAATTGATATACTGGTATAAACTAATGTCCAAACTAACAGAGTGGGTACTTGATAAAATAAGAAATTCATATAAACTGTATATAGCTTTCATGCAATCTCTTTGTATAATTCCACTTACAAATATAAATATATATACGTCACACTATCCTGACACAGCCTCCAAATATTGTTATAAAACCATATAAGCTTACGCTACGGTAATATAAGTATGTATCTGAGAGTATGGGAAAAAGTTACTTTACTATAAAATCAATACTTTATAAAAATCGATATATATACATAACTTATATAAACTTATGTATAAAACTTATACGTACAATCTATATTTTTACACATATAAACAAACAGCATTTGCAAATTTTAAACTTACCTATATATATATACCAACTGAGAATAAAAATTTAGACTCATAATACTCTTAGCATATATATATAGCATATAAGTATACTTTGAAATTTAACAGCTTGGCTTTAGATAACCAAGTATATCTTACTGGATCACTATATATAAGTATACTTATATATAAAATCTTTTGAATATACATATCAATAACAGGGAAACAGTGAAATGGAATTTGGAAATACTTTGGACAGCAGATCATCTAAAACTTGCGTACACAATATATATGTATGAATATCATTATATATGTAGACAATATCAAACTCTTGTACAAAAATCTAGGTATATATATATATATGTATAGAACAACTTATTATCTTACATAAATACACCTATATACTAATAAACAACTGTAAACATTTATATACACTCACGTATATCATATATATATAATATAACATACCTATATAATAACTCGGCACAGGATGAATCAGGGGAAACCGAGCTAGTGGAAGAGAAAAGCTAGGCTGGTCGATCTTTCTAGCGTGCGAAAGAAGGGAAGGTCGTAGTGGGTTGCTCGACTTGGCTGTCTTGTTGAGGCCGAAGCTAGAACAGCTATGGAGATAAGGCCTGGGCTGTAGCGTGGGAGGCTACTGGTTGCTGAGGTCAGGGAGATGATGGCTTCGATGGTGAAGGGTAGATGCGGTTGGGAAGGAGATCAACCGAAGAAATGGAAAGAAAGTGGAGTTGGGTGGTGGGCTGTCACGGAGGCGGTCTGGTGGTAGGGCTGGGGTCGTGTTGGTGGCAGATGGGTTGGGTCCGGTGGAGGAACGTGGCTAGGTTGGTGACGTGGTGATGGGCTAGATGAGGGTGGAGGCCGTTTGGCGACTTCGGCCAGATCTGGGGTTGCGTGGAGCAAAGATGGCAGGGATGTGGTATTGCGTGTAGGGGATGGTCGTATGGTGGCGGTGGGGCGTATGGTGGCGGTGGGCTGCAAGGCGAAGGGTGGCGGTTGCCTGGGTGGAGTTTTGGTGGCGTGGGTTAGGGGTTGGGTGGAGTGGTGGATTGGCATGTCATGGTGGTGGTAGGTCTCGATCTGGCAAAGGGAAATTGGGAAAAATAATAAAAGTGTAGGCAGAGGGGGTGAGAACAAATGGAGGAGTGGAGAATGAAACAGGTAGCTTTCCTTGATTATTATTTGGAACGCATTGAGCAGAGAATTGCAAACGAACGGATATAATTGAAATGGAAATAGACAACGAAAGAAGAGGTCCACAATACTAAACAGTAGGAATAGAATTGGTCACCCCTTGATTTCTGGAAATTTATTAAACCAATTAATTGTTGTTGGGCTGCACGTTATAGATTTGAAGACTAAGGGAAAATGTAAAGTCAAAATTTTGGTACCGTTACGGTGAACTGTTTATTCCTTTCGACGCGTTCCGGATCTCAAATTGCAGAGTTGAATATACCGTGGAGATCAGCACGACGAGACGATTAAAATGGTACACAGATATCAGTGATACGGTCATCCGATCAAAAGTCGATAACCGGTACCAGAAATGCTGCTATTCTAACCGAATTAAGATAAACGGAGCAACAGAAGTCCAAATTTGACGAAACGAAAGATGACGTCTCACTCAGAAGATGATTTACAAATTTTCTATGTAAAAATATTTAGGTTTGGAAAACATTTTATTATCATCCATTTTAACTGATTAAATTGAAGTAAATTTACACGCGAAATAATTTTTCATATTTTCGGACGAAAATTTACCAGTTGCTATCTTTAATTAGACGCATTCCAAATATCAAATTTATATTTCAAAATATTATTGTTTAAATTTCACAAAAATTCAATTAATTAAATAAATAAAACAACTGAAATTTACGGGTCGTTACAACGACAGTTGAAATATGCTGCAGTCAGTTATTTACACTGTTATATATGCTATTATCTGTAACTGTTCACCTGTGGGATATGACACCATATCCTATTGTTTATATTATATTGTTATTGATGATATATGCATGTTTTATATTATTATATTATCTGTTATCACTCTGCAAGTTCCTTGTAGTTTAGAATTCACTATGGGTTGAAATGATACATACCCGAACGGACTTTAGAATAGGAGAATTTCGTTATGGGTTGAAATGATAAACCCAAGCAATTTTCATTTGATTGAATTTGGGATTACGGGTCGAAATGTCGTCTACCCGTATATATTTAAATTACGGATTGAAATGATATATATCCGTATCACTTGACCATAGGATAGGAAATTATATACAGATACTGTTGGTCCATATATAAATATTTTGAAAATAAATTCTATGGTTTTGGGAAGAAATATATGGTTTTAATAAATGTTGATTTTTAACTTTTTATATATAAATGGAATGATATATATAGATTTAATATGGTTAAGTATTTAAATGTATATTTCAAAATAGATTTTTGTAATAATTTGAATAAGTTAAGGTTGGGAAGAAATTTGAATTTGGAATTTGAAGTTGATTTGAATCGATTTGTGAGACTAGAGGAAATTTTAAATACTTTACTTTTTAAATTTTTGAACCTATATATACTATTTTGGAAAATAGATATTTGAAATGAAATGATATTTTGGTTTTGAAGTATAAATTAAATTGGAATGACCACGGTGTTATAGTGTATATTTCTACATTGTAGATAGTTCCACGGATCCTTAGAGGATGGTTATCCTAAACATCCTTTAAGTTACTTGTATTTCAGTTGATATTTCACTTGAGTTGGATTTATTGATATAAGAATGTTAATCCTGACTTGAGTGTTTTGTGTTTTGCTTTACGCTCGGGTCAGACCGAGTGATACAGCATATGAGACTCACCTTTGGAGTTTGGAGCTTCATTTGGAGATCCAACTATCGACTCAGCTTTCAGCTTTTCTAGTTGATTCGTTCAGAGAGGTCATCTGTTGTACTGAAGACTTCACTGCATTTGAGATATTATGTTGTATTCTATTTCTAACTCTGATGTTTATATAGTAGCTTCATGAACTACTATTTATTTATTCCGCTGCGTATTATTGTATTACTCTGTGTTTGTGATTCTGTGATTGATTTATTTACTGTATATGCTGAGTTTGCCAAATTTAAATTAACAATCTATTGTTTTGAATTATTCAAGTCCGACATGTGTGGATTTATTGTCGATTTGAATGGTCCAAAATAGTGGGTCATTACAAATAAACTAAAATTTACTGAAAAGGATAGTTGAAAGGAAGTAGACTGAAAATAATTTTAACAACTGTAAATAAAACTGCTAAAAAGGTTATTCCAAAAATCGTAGTAAAACTACAACTATTGGAAACCCTATTATTTTAAATTACTTAAGGAAATCTTAAAATAATTACAATCACTCACCTCCGGTCCTAAGCTCTTCCTTTGGTCTTTCCGGATTTACTTGGAGTTGTAAAATATTTTTTTATTAAAAAGATTCTCTCCTTGGAAAATTATTTCTTTTAGGGTCCTTCCTGAAAAGGTGAACCCAAGCGGGGAAAATCTAGAATGAGAAAAAGTGTTAGACCTAGAGTTTTATTTATAGGGATAGAAGTGGATCTCAGACCGTTGGATTTGGAGATTGAATAAGATGCAACCACGTCATAGGCTGAATAGGAGCTGTCGGATGGGAGCACAGACGCACCGGATGAGAGAAAAATCAAGAAAACACGTCATATATGCTTCAGGATCACTTCTCAGCCATATAGGAAGGCGGGTCGACCGCCATGTCGACCCTTATACATGGTAGGTCGACCTCAAGGTCAACCTAGCCAATGGGAGGGTCGACCTACCCTATATATTATAAATATATAATTTTTTTGATTTTGTTTGTTTCTTTTTTCGTGCGTATCGTCTTCATACTAACTCGGATTATGACATTCTATATATGAAAATTGATTAGAAAATCGCCACGGACACAATGGTGCTACTCCCGTGGTGCAATTTTGAAGATTTCACAAAGTTATTTTATTATTTAATTAATTAACCAATTAATTATTATTGGTTAAATTTCAGGTTGTTACAATAATAGTATTATTTGAAAATATATTTAAGTATAAATATTTTGGAAAGAAAATTTTAAGTAAGATACATTTTCTTTGGATAGTTCGGGAAATGAGTCTCGATTAGTTTTGGTGTAATCTGAATAATCTTCTAAGTGACGATTAGATGTTTTCTTAGGCGAACGTTGAAGGACACTTGGTAAATTATTCCCTTTGTCATTGTATGATCGAAATTAGTTCGAATCCGTATGAACCCAAAGTAAGTTGGTAGCAGATATTTTGGAAATATATTGTAACGACCAGCCATTTGCGCCATCCAAAGTCGACACCAAACACTACCACTGTGTTCCAATGTTGCGCATCCAATCGACAAAAGGGCAGATTGTTAGGATAAATAAAAAGAAAGGAACAGAGAACAGAGAAAATGTAACGACCCGTAATTTTCGATGAAAAGAAAAATAATATTTAATTAATAAGATGTTGGTGTTAATATTGGAAGAAATAAATTTTTTTGATTTATTAATAAGAAAAATAACTAGAATGTAATGTTAATTTAAGGCAATTGATAACTATTTTAATGCAATCTCAATTAATTGGAATGATTGGAAAGTTATAATTGTTCATAAAGTGTAAATGGTAAATAAACCAAATGTTGTATTAAACGGTGAAATTGTATGTAATTAATTGGAATTGATTAAAATAGAATAATTAATCCATATGTGAATTTATTAGTTTGGTTTGTTAACAATAAACATAGAATTATGTTTGAAATTATGAGTTGTAAAAATGGTTTAATTATCATTGCATTATTTAATCTGTTGAAACTTAATTGTAAATCAATTGGAATAAATGTAAGTAAATATTGCGTTAATACGAATTAAGATGAAAATTGTAGAATATTGATATAATAAATGGAAAATCAATGTTAACTATGTCCATAAAGTAATGATTGATTGAATGGAAAGATTGAAATAAAAATGAATCAATTTATTGGGTTTTAAATTATAATTAATGAATTTATTACAATTGGAATTGGAACGCTGTAATTAGTGCAATATTAATAGTTGAATTTGACGTGCAAAATTTGTTTTAAAAGATTATAATTACTAGTTAATCAAAAGTGATAAAAATTTGTTAGTTATAAAATTTGAATTTGAAAAGTGATAAATTTAATTTAATAATAATTTAATTAATTAACGTGAAAATAGCCATTTTGGCCACTGTCTTGGATTTTGACGAAACCAGTTTTAACGTATCCATAACAGTGAATTATTTTAGAGTTTCTAGTTTCATAGCGATCAGACTTGTCGTTTGATCATGCGGGCTCGAAATGCGTAGAAATCAATTTAATTGAAATCAATTTGAAATAAGGTGATTTTGAAAGCTAACTTCTGTATATAATGGAATTAGGACTTGAAACTTGTTCCATTGTGTTTAAAAATATCAAAAACATTTATTTCGATATATTGGATGACCCTCGTTTCGGGAATGAAACAGGCTTTTCGGACTATTGTTATCGTTTCGATTCAACACTGCCTATATATAGGCTGTTATAAACCCTATTTGTTTCTCATTTTATTATTATTGTACGTACATATTCTTCCTCCATCTCAAACGTCGGAACAACAAACCTAATTCCGAAAATTTCAAAACCTAATTTCAAAAAAAAATTTGGTTACTCTAAGTTTACTTCGAGTCAGGAAGAGGTTCGCTTCGGGTTCCAGAGGCGAAAACCCTACAGCGACTTCGGGTCAGAGAGAGTTCCTGCTAAACAAGGCGAATCTGGTCGCGTTTCGAGTCCCAGAGGTGAAAACCCTGCAGCGACTTCGGGTCAGGAGCCAAATGACTTGGGTTTCGGGTCATTTTGGCAAAAAACTCAGAGCAAGCACAGGGTAATTGCGGTGGCGACCCGAAGTAAGACCCGAAGTCGAAAATTTTCAATCTTCTAACATTAATAAGTTCTACATAAGAGCTCGGATTCACGCGCGGTTTTCTCTATTACGATCGTATCGAAATTCTGGACATTTTGGAACTGATTTGGCTGTATTCTGAGACTGTTGAATTTTTGGGCTAATTTTGGATTTTAAATCGACGACAAATCGAAGGTGAATGTTTTGACCCAGTCACAACTACTGGGTTATCTTATGTTAGTTAAATTGAATTTATGATGTGATTAGAAATTGATTGGTTGATGTTTGGTATATGTAAATTGTCATTCCATTTAAATTTGACTTTTATTGTATATTATCGCCATTAATTTAACATCACTACAATAAAAATACCCTTTTACAACTGACAAAAACAGTTGTAATTGGTCTAGTACAACAGGTGTCCACCAGTCGTGATATCTATAGTTGTAATAAAGTTAGACTTTTTTACAACTGCTTTTGGCAATTGTAAAAGGCTTTTAAAAGCAGTCGTAAAAGATTTTTTTTACAACTGCTTTTGGCAGTTGTAAATGAAATTTTTACAACTGCTTTTGGCAGTTGTAAAAGACCATTACATTACACTAAATATTCAAAGGTATGTGTAACAACCCGTAAATTTTCGATAATTAAAATAGTTAATTTAATAAGATTTCATGGTTTAATGTTGGAAGAATTAAAAATTTGTATTTATTTATAATGATAATAACTAGAATGAATTGCAACAATAGTTATCTGAGTTAATTATTAATGAGTTGAATGAAATTCCAATCACTTGAAATGTCTCAAATATTATAACTTGGTTATAAGGAAATATAAGAACATCAAATGTAAATATTGAGTTAACTAATAAAATAAAATATATTCATCAGTAATGGAATCAAATTGGTATTGTATAGGTAATTGTGACACTTGTTTGTAAATAATAATAAGTGTGATTAAAGATAAATGGTGATAATTATTTAAGTTACTTGTTTATTTAGTCGGTCGAATTGAATTTGGAACCAATTGCATTTGAAATGAATTTTTTTTATATTAACTGGGTTTACAATCAATAACTGAAGTTGAATAACAAATGTTGGATGCACTGGATGTGAATAAGGTAATTGACTGATAACGGAAATTTATTTAAAATCTAATATTGAAATTTGTTGAATATGGATCAATTAAATTGTTTAAATTTAATATTGTAAATTAATTGAATAATTGAATAACGGGAATTGAATAACTGTTTAATGGAAATGGTTGTTCTAATTTGTATTTGTTTCAAAAGTTAAAATTTGAATTTAATATGATTTATTTGTTATTGAAATTTTATATATGAAAATAGATTGAATAACTGAAATTTGATTTAATATGATTCAAATTGGTTTCCAAAATGAATATAAGGTATATTTGGATTATAATAGAGTTAATAAGATTTTTAAAATTTGAATTTTAAGAAATTCTGTAAATTTTGAAAAGTCGTCGATTTAATCGACGAGTAAAAATAGCCTTCCGAGGCATAGTCTCGGAATTCGACGAAACCAGTTCCACTGGATCCGTAATAGTTTATTTTTATCGGATTTCAAATTTCGGAGCAATCGGAGTTGCCATTTGACCGTGGCAGCTGAAAACGTTTAGAAATTCATTTAATCGGTTTAATTTAAAATCGATCGTTTATTTCCATAACTCACACAGACGATCGAATTAGCCTCCGAAACATGTTCCATTGTGTTCGAAAGGTAGGTAGAACATTACGAACGCCTGTCGGCACGTCTAATTTGGAGTTCGTCCGAAAATCATGTTATTTGTGGATAATAATATTAAATAATATTTGTTATACACGTATATATGCATTTGCTTTGAAACCCTTGGCCGAGAGTTATTCGTAGCCGCCACTTGTTCGTTCAATGGCCGATAAGCAACCCCCTTTCCCCCTCGTTTTCTTGTAATCCACGCCATTTCATCGAAAGCTCTCAACTAGGCATAGGAAGAACTCGAGGAGGCGAGCATATCTACCGGTGGAGATCACCGTTGGTGATCGGAGTTGACGGCATTTTGGCGAGGAAGGGTGGCCGTTCGTTCGCACTTTCCGAGGCAATGGGGGCACCGAGCTCCACTTGGTTTGGGGCGAAGGAAGAGGAGGTGTGGGGCTTCGTGTTGGCGTCGCCTGATCGATGACTAGGCGTGGTGGTGGGGCGCGACATCTAGGGTTGGAAGGTGGCTAGCGTTGGGTTCGTCTTGCCTTCGTACGCGATTCGGAGAAGATGATTGTGGGGCTTTGGATCTAGACGTGTGGCCATGATTTGTTTAGGTGGAAAAATATAATCTTGTTTAAATTTTATTAATATATATTCGAACTTTAACTAGTCGTATCTCATTCATTCGTTATCAGAATGGGACGAAACTTTTTGCGTTGGAATCGTAGGGACGAGATCTACGTCATGGAATTGATTTGGGGACGTTTGGAGCTAACTAAAATTTTAGGTTAAATCGAACGTCGTTCGATTTGATTTGAAATTTAAACTCAAGGTGAGTGTTTTATAACGCTCACAACGTACTAGAATATTCTGATGCTAGTTAAATTTAATATTGTGAAGTGATATGATTTTATTAGTCGTTGTTGATAAAAATTTAACTGTTATCTTGATGTCGTCGAATTAAATGTTGGAAATTGAAATCGACAGTCAAATTAGAATTGAAATCGACAGTCTAATTAGAATTGAACTTTAATCGCAAGTAAATTACCGAACATTTATAACTATGAAATTTCTGTGATTTATATTGTCTGTTTGTATGATTGGTTGCGATGGATGCTATTGATTGATGTTTGAATGTTTGGATGTTTATTTGTTGTATATATCCTGTCATCACCCTGTGTATTATTTATAGTTGTAAATTAAACCATTGTGAATAAATTGAGAAATAGGTTGAAATGATATATACCTATGACACTATGGTTTGATTTGAAGTGATATATATCTATTCCTGAAATTTAATTGAAATAACTGATCACTTGGCCATAGGATAGAAAATTTTATATAGGCACCGGATTTGGTTAAATTAAATAATTTGTAAAATCTTTGATTTGGAATTATTTTTAAATGGTCTGATTTAAAGGAATTTAAAAATCAAACTTTATAGAAATTGAATTCATCGCAAGTTTGATGTTGAGATGTTGAAATAAATTTTTGTTAAACAAATTGGTTAATAATTGAAGTTAAGATTTTGAAATTAAAAATTGTGATATGATTGAATTTCATTAATTGATTTGATTTTTAAAGAATTCAACGTTTATTCGGACTTTGACTATTATTAAGTAAAGTGTGATAAAGACAACATTTTGACATCGAAATTGAGACAATTGGATTTGAGATGGAATAAAATTTAAATTTGAAATCAAAATTTGATTTGAATTGAAATTGAGATTTAATCAACGGAATGGAAATTTGAATTTGATTCAGATTGGTAAGTTGGAAATTAAAATGGTTGACTTTGAAGCTATTTCAAATTTGGTTTTCTTAAGTTATTCTGCTGTACAAACTATTTTAAATACTTAAACTATTTTATAGTAAACTATTTTAACCTATATTAACTATATTAAATTATTTTAACTTATTTCAAACATATTAACTTATTTTAATCTATTTTAAATCTACTTAACCCAATTTAATTTATTTTAAACTAATTAACTGTTTTAATTTATTTTAAATTTTTATTTTTTTTATCTATGTTAAAGCTATTCAGCCTATTTTATTTTTATTCAATCTATCTTAAAAATCTATTTAACTATATTAAATCAAATTTAAACTATTTTGAAATCTATCTTTAATATTTTAGAGTATTTTAAATATTTAAATTTTACGCTATTCTTAAAACTATTCAAACTATTTTCCAAAATTTCCAGCTGGTCAATAAGGTGAAATGTTTATATTTAAATCTTGGATTTAAATACGAATTGGGCTAAATGAAGTTACAACCTAAATTGAAATGTGAAATGATTTTTAAATTGAAATGAGATATTGGGCGAAATGATTTTGAAATGAAATCGTATGTTTTGCGTAGATACGATGATTTTGAAATGGATTTGATTTGGAAGCGAACTTGATATTTTGATATCAATTATGAATTGATTTTGAAAATGTAAAAGAACCATCCGGTGTGTAATAAGCGTTTGGTTGTTAAAGAGACCGGGATCGGATATGAGCATACTCTTTGTCGATACCGAAAACCACTTTAACAACTATGTACGTGGTGGAGATTCCAGAAATGAAGTAGGATGGTTTGGCGACGATTCTATATGGTATGACGTGACCCTGACTCCCGTGAGTCACTTAGATGTGACTAAAATCAGGAGCCACGCCGGGCCAATGTGAGGTCATTCCTCTTATCGGGCATATTTCTTCGATACCATTCTATTGCTTTTGTGATTGTTTTGGTGGCCACCCCTCGATTGTTGGGAGTGTGTCCGAGGTGGGCGGTAGTAGCTGCTATGCGTCACCACCAGTCTGGATCCGCAAATGGTATATCTACCCTGGCATTTCCTCGTGTGCCGTGTTCACATGCCCTAGAGCGCCTTCTACGAGTTTGTTTTGTACCATACCTATGGAGTGCCCGCTGATAGCCCTCCAGTTTACGGAGGAATTACGGTACTGTATAGACTATGGGAATATTTATAAAAATGTGTTAAGGGGGATATGGGTAACGCCTTAACGCTATTTTAATACTTTTACTTTACTGTAGACATATTATAATAGCGTATTATACTACATAATAGATAGTTTAACGGATCCTTAAGAAATGGAAAATCCCGTAACATCTCTTGAGTTTTTGCACGCACGTCGACACTGGATAAGAGATGTCAAACCCCGTAAACATCTCTGACGCCGTTACACTCATCTTTATTTACGTTTGATTTAACTTACATAAGGATATTTTAGTCCTGACTCGAGTGTTTTGTTTTTTTCATTACGCTTGGGTCAGTCCTGAGTTTTTCAGCTTATTGACGATCTATTTTGGAGGACGAAGACAAAGATTTGGTATACTATTACTATTACTATCCTTGCATCATGTTGTCTGCTGCATTGTTTTATTTGTTCTGTTGTATATGTATAACTCTGATAAATGTTGTATAAATGATAATCAAAAGTATATTAAACAGCTTCATGAACTGTTTATTTGATTATTATATTTTATCTTTCCGCTGCGAGATTCTGTGGTTGTTTCTTGTTCCTTTTCTCTTCTTTTCTTATTTACCCCATTAACAATCCTCCCTTTTGAATGGTTTGGAATCGGCATGTGTGTTTACTTGTCGATTTAAATTGTCCAAAAAGGTGGGTCGTTACAGTTGGTATCAGAGCTTTGGTTTAGCGATAACCTTAGCTTTGTGGGGTCTGACTCTTTAAATAGGGTAGTAATACCCTATGATGAGCCGTTGAGTGTATATATATGAGAGAGCATATTTGTTAGTGATATAAAATTGTTTTATACTGTGTTGGTTGATTTGTTGAGTGGCTTATGGATTCTGGTCAATACGAGAAATTAACGTCATTGATAGGGATCTCTAAACACTTGAACAGAACAATTCGACATAGTATTGTTTTGAAATTGGGTAAATGAAATAATTTTGCCCTAATTATATTTTGTATATAAAGAGATAATTTTCAGAAATTATTATGATTCATCCAGTTTGTTTGATTGTTAGAAATGATAATATGAATGGTTATCATAAATTGGATATTGTGTTTTAATAAATAAGGTTTATTACAAAATAAACAATGATAAAACAACTTCTGAAATGTTTTAAGAAAAAAAAAATAAAAAAAATTTGTAAGAATAATTTATAATTGTGACTTATAAATCAAGATAGATTTAAATTGTGAAATACTGAATTTAAGACCCGGGGATTTTGAAAATGGTTTTTCAAAACTTTGAAGAAAATATGTAGTGATATGAGTTGAAAAATATTTATGGAAATATTTTGAAAGGATTTTCAAGAAGGAATAAATTCAGTACTCCTCTCTTATGTCGCTGGAAAATAATTTCGGTGATGACTGCGCAGCATCATCGACGTTCATTTTCGTGTCTCAAAGTGAGGAGACTTCTGCGAAGCTTTGCTTTGCTTCGAAACTATTTTGGAAAATGCACTTTGGTTTAGATTCCAAGAGTGTGATTTGATATATATAAGATATAAATGTATATATTTATTTTAAATGATTTGAAATGAACCGGGCATTTAAATTTCTAAGTTCTGTTAATTGAGGTTTTTCAAACTATCTGAATTAAATCTGAATAACCAGAACTTATAAAATAAGAGGATTAAGAATTCTAAGCTTAATGTTTTGAAAAAAAAAACTTTTGGGTTGAAGTGTAACTCTTAAAACTGAAAGTAAAGGAAACCTAAACAAGTTAGAATTTTGAACATTCTAATTAAGTAAAATGAATCCTATAAATTTGTATAATACGAAATTTGCATTCTAATAACATATAAAATGACTTACCAAAGGCTAAAAGTTAAAATGATGTTTTAGATTTGTAATGGGATATTATACAAGTAATCAGAACCTAAAGGTAATTGAAATATACAAGTAAGCAAAACTTAAAAGTAATTAAAGTGTATATAAATGAAAATTTGGTTGTGATAAAAAAAATGTTATATACTTAAATATAATATGAAATGATGAATGCCTAAAGGGAATAAGTAAGTAGAACTTAAGAAAGCAGGCAAATGAATCAAAATAATATCTTTGTAAATTTGTTATAGAATCGAATATAAATTTGCAAAGAAAATTGTGAAATTGAATTTATGACTTTCGAGATAATTATAAACTTAGATAAAGTCTAACTTCTTATATATGACTTTTATAGGATGATTAATAAACTAAAGTGATGATTGATAAAATGTTCTACCTATAAATTTGTTATTAACTGAAATTATGAAAATGAAGTACATTATTAACTGAAATTATGAAAATGAAGTAAAAATTAACAAATGAATTTGATATAGCTAAGAATCAATTGAAGAATGAAATTGAATTTAATAAAATTACATGGAATGGTTAAAATGAACTTAACTAAGCAAATTGTATGAAATGATGTTTAAGAAATGATAGTATTAAAGAGTATGCTATGTAAAGAAATGGATATGCTAAGTAATTAAGGAATGAATAATGCATTGTGTATAATTAATTGTAAATGAAATGATGGTAAGTAAATAAATTGAATATAGACAAATTGTATAGGAATCTATTGGAAGGTAATACGTAAGTTGTACGTATATTATTTTATTCGCATAACAATTTGACCCGAATTCGAGCACAGAATTTCGAGATAATTTATATCGATCCAAGTTAGGATTTTTCACTCGTTTCCCGACGGCGAACCCTGGATATGGATTTTTTGATTTGATTCTGGAATTCTCTATCATAGTATATGGCTATGCAAGGAGAATAACAGTTTCCGATCAAGGAACTAAATCTGAGTCCGCACTAGAGAGGCGTGTGAACGATACTAGTTTGGAAGTGAAATTGTGTGACCGAATGAGTGATCAGATTTGATATTGCGTACGGATGATATATGTACTTCGTACAGGTTTAAGTAAAGATAATATTTAAAATTGAAAATGCAAATTATAAATTGATTTTTAATTATATGATTGGATATCGTTGATAAATAAGATGCAGGTATTTAAATCAAGGAAATTTGGATTGCCCGACAAAAAGGTACATGTTTATTTGTCATTGGATTTGGTGATTTTTGGATTGAGCCACTTGGCTTTTGGTTTTCTTTTGTTGGTTTGAGGCCGTAGAGGCGTTTTGTAGCTGTACCGATCGTGCCGCGCAAAGGAGACGCTGCCGAAATTTTCCGTAAATCCGGGTGTTAGAAATTTTTTGGGTTTTTAAAATTTTATTACTCATTTGGATAACCAACTTGTAAATTTCGTAAGCTTATCGGAATAGCGTAGTGGAAGTGTAGTCACGACTTTATAAATGAAATTTCATTGTTTTATAAATTGATAATTTTTAATAAAATATTTCAAATGTTGAATTCTTTACTTAGTTCCTTTTCCCTTCTTTTTCCTTTTCGAGGACGAAAAGTTTTGAGTGGGGGAGAGTGTAACAACCCATAAATTTTCGATAATTAAAATAGTTAATTTAATAAGATTTCATGGTTTAATGTTGGAAGAATTAAAAATTTGTATTTATTTATAATGATAATAACTAGAATGAATTGCAACAATAGTTATCTGAGTTAATTATTAATGAGTTGAATGAAATTCCAATCACTTGAAATGTCTCAAATATTATAACTTGGTTATAAGGAAATATAAGAACAACAAATGTAAATATTGAGTTAACTAATAAAATAAATTATATTCATCAGTAATGGAATCAAATTGGTATTGTATAGGTAATTGTGACACTTGTTTGTAAATAATAAACTTATAAGTGCGATTAAAGATAAATGGTGATAATTATTTAAGTTACTTGTTTATTTAGTCGGTCGAATTGAATTTGGAACCAATTGCATTTGAAATGAATTTTTTTATATTAACTGGGTTTACAATCAATAACTGAAGTTGAATAACAAATGTTGGATGCACTGGATGTGAATAAGGTAATTGACTGATAACGGAAATTTATTTAAAATCTAATATTGTAATTTGTTGAATATGGATCAATTAAATTGTTTAAATTTAATATTGTAAATTAATTGAATAATTGAATAACGGGAATTGAATAACTGTTTAATGGAAATGGTTGTTCTAATTTGTATTTGTTTCAAAAGTTAAAATTTGAATTTAATATGATTTATTTGTTATTGAAATTTTATATATGAAAATAGAGTGAATAACTGAAATTTGATTTAATATGATTCAAATTGGTTTCCAAAATGAATATAAGGTATATTTGGATTATAATAGAATTAATAAGATTTTTAAAATTTGAATTTTAAGAAATTCTGTAAATTTTGAAAAGTCGTCGATTTAATCGACGAGTAAAAATAGCCTTCCGAGGCATAGTCTCGGAATTCGATGAAACCAGTTCCACTGGATCCGTAATAGTTTATTTTTATCGGATTTCAAATTTCGGAGCAATCGGAGTTGCCATTTGACCGTGGCAGCTGAAAACGTTTAGAAATTCATTTAATCGGTTTAATTTAAAATCGATTGTTTATTTCCATAACTCACACAGACGATCGAATTAGCCTCCGAAACATGTTCTATTGTGTTCGGAAGGCAGGTAGAACCTTACGAACGCCTGTCGGCACGTCTAATTTGGAGTTCGTCCGAAAATCATGTTATTTGTGGATAATAATATTAAATAATATTTGTTATACACGTATATATGCATTTGCTTTGAAACCCTTGGCCGAGAGTTATTCGTAGCTGCCACTTGTTCGTTCAATGGCCGATAAGCAACCCCCTTTCCCCCTCGTTTTCTTGTAATCCACGCCATTTCATCGAAAGCTCTCAACTAGGCATAGGAAGAACTCGAGGAGGCGAGCATATCTACCGGTGGAGATCATCGTTGGTGATCGGAGTTGACGGCATTTTGACGAGGAAGGGTGGCCATTCCTTCGCACTTTCAGAGGCAATGGGGGCACCGAGCTCCACATGGTTTGGGGCGAAGGAAGAGGAGGTGTGGGGCTTCGTGTTGGCGTCGCCTGATCGATGACTAGGCGTGGTGGTGGGGCGCGACATCTAGGGTTGGAAGGCGGCTAGCGTTGGGTTCGTCTTGCCTGCGTACGCGATTTGGAGAAGATGATTGTAGGGCTTTAGATCTGGACGTGTGGCCATGATTTGTTTAGGTGGAAAAATATAATCTTGTTTAAATTTTATTAATATATATTCGAACTTTAACTAGTCGTATCTCATTCATTCGTTATCAGAATGGGATGAAACTTTTTGCGTTGGAATCGTAGGGACGAGATCTACGTCATGGAAATGATTTGGGGACGTTTGGAGCTAACTAAAATTTTAGGTTATATCGAACGTCGTTCGATTTGATTTGAAATTTAAACTCAAGGTGAGTGTTTTATAACGCTCACAACGTACTAGAATATTCTGATGCTAGTTAAATTTAATATTGTGAAGTGATATGATTTTATTAGTCGTTGTTGATAAAAATTTAACTGTCATCTTGATGTCGTCGAATTAAATGTTGGAAATTGAAATCGACAGTCAAATTAGAATTGAAATCGACAGTCTAATTAGAATTGAAATTTAATCGCAAGTAAATTACCGAACATTTATAACTATGAAATTTCTGTGATTTATATTGTCTGTTTGTATGATTGGTTGCGATGGATGCTATTGATTGATGTTTGAATGTTTGGATGTTTATTTGTTGTATATATCCTGTCATCACCCTGTGTATTATTTATAGTTGTAAATTAAACCATTGTGAATAAATTGAGAAATAGGTTGAAATGATATATACCTATGACACTATGGTTTGATTTGAAGTGATATATATCTATTCCTGAAATTTAATTGAAATAACTGATCACTTGGCCATAGGATAGAAAATTTTATATGGGCACCGGATTTGGTTAAATTAAATAATTTGTAAAATCTTTGATTTGGAATTATTTTTAAATGGTCTGATTTAAAGGAATTTAAAAATCAAACTTTATAGAAATTGAATTCATCGCAAGTTTGATGTTGAGATGTTGAAATAAATTTTTGTTAAACAAATTGGTTAATAATTGAAGTTAAGATTTTGAAATTAAAAATTGTGATATGATTGAATTTCATTAATTGATTTGATTTTTAAAGAATTCAACGTTTATTCGGACTTTGACTATTATTAAGTAAAGTGTGATAAAGACAACATTTTGACATCGAAATTGAGACAATTGGATTTGAGATGGAATAAAATTTAAATTTGAAATCAAAATTTGATTTGAATTGAAATTGAGATTTAAACGACGGAATGGAAATTTGAATTTGATTCAGATTGGTAAGTTGGAAATTAAAATGGTTGACTTTGAAGCTATTTCAAATTTGGTTTTCTTAAGTTATTCTGCTATACAAACTATTTTAAATACTTAAACTATTTTATAGTAAACTATTTTAACCTATATTAACTATATTAAATTATTTTAACTTATTTCAAACATATTAACTTATTTTAATCTATTTTAAATCTACTTAACCCAATTTAATATATTTTAAACTAATTAACTGTTTTAATTTATTTTAATTTTTTTTATCTATGTTAAAGCTATTCAGCCTATTTTATTTTTATTTAATCTATCTTAAAAATCTATTTAACTATATTAAATCAAATTTAAACTATTTTGAAATCTATCTTTAATATTTTAGAGTATTTTAAATATTTTAAATTTTACGCTATTCTTAAAACTATTCAAACTATTTTCCAAAATTTCCAGCTGGTCAATAAGGTGAAATGTTTATATTTAAATCTTGGATTTAAATACGAATTGGGCTAAATGAAGTTACAACCTAAATTGAAATGTGAAATGATTTTTAAATTGAAATGAGATATTGGGCGAAATGATTTTGAAATGAAATCGTATGTTTTGCGTAGATACGATGATTTTGAAATGGATTTGATTTTGAAGCGAACTTGATATTTTGATATCAATTATGAATTGATTTTGAAAATGTAAAAGAACCATCCTGTGTGTAATAAGCGTTTGGTTGTTAAAGTGACCGGGATCGGATATGGGCATACTCTCTGTCGATACCGAAAACCACTTTAACAACTATGTACGTGGTGGAGATTCCAGAAATGAAGTAGGATGGTTTGGCGACGATTCTATATGGTATGACGTGACCCTGACTCCCGTGAGTCAGCTTAGATGTGACTAAAATCAGGAGCCACGCCGGGCCAATGTGAGGTCATTCCTCTTATCGGGCATATTTCTTCGATACCATTCTATTGCTTTTGTGATTGTTTTGGTGGCCACCCCTCGATTGTTGGGAGTGTGTCTGAGGTGGGCGGTAGTAGCTGCTATGCGTCACCACCAGTCCGGATCCGCAAACGGTATATCTACCCTGGCATTTCCTCGTGTGCCGTGTTCACATGCCCTAGAGCGCCTTCGACGAGTTTGTTTTGTACCATACCTATGGAGTGCCCGCTGATAGCCCTCCAGTTTACGGAGGAATTACGGTACTGTATAGACTATGGGAATATTTATAAAAATGTGTTAAGGGGGATATGGGTAACGCCTTAACGCTATTTTAATACTTTTACTTTACTGTAGACATATTATAATAGCGTATTGTACTACATAGTAGATAGTTTAACGGATCCTTAAGAAATGGAAAATCCCGTAACATCTCTTGAGTTATTGCACGCACGTCGACACTGGATAAGAGATGTCAAACCCCGTAAACATCTCTGACGCCGTTACACTGTGACGACCGCCCATGACCCCTGCACCGAATCTAAAGATAAAGCGCTGTAAAGTGTGCCAGGCGACCATGGACGATTGTCAAGGTAAGATTTAAAACAAAAGAATCTATCGTATTACTCACAGCGCATGGACAAAATACAATAGAACATATGTATAGTGAAGCTTTACAGAACAAAATGACATCATATAAAACTCCATAATAGTTGAATACAAGCATCCACATAGTCAATACATCAAGCCTCACTACATATCTCTCAGAGAATACAAAACAGCGGAATATCCAGTACATATAATAAGAAGATAATATGCAACCCTCCAGCTCGTCTTCGATATCAGCATCGTGAGAAGAGAACAGCACCTGTCACCTGCTACCTAGTCTGCCCGTCCCAAAATGGACGAACAGCCCAAGGCAATAAGAATTAAAACATAAAGCCTTGAGTCAGACAACAGTCTTAGTGAGCAGTAAATTAACTAACAACATACCAAAAGAACATAAAGGAAAAGGAATAGGAATACAACCCTCCCACTCCAACCTCATTCTACAGTGATAGCCCCCAGACACACACTAAGCAGAAGCAAACATAGCAGAGCATACAATTTAAAGTAAAACTACTATCACTCGAGTCAAGGGCGATGTTTTCCAAGTACCAAGGCCTAAATCAGATAAGCACCCAGAAAATGCCGCTCTTGAGTCCGAATGACGATACAACCAAACATCCATGACTCTGGCTATCACTGTTATCATTGCTTCGATATCACCGTTAATTGAATGACCGGCACATTCTTTCAGCCGTCCGTCAAGGGCTAATGGAAACCCCGGTTCTAGACATAACTCCCGCACGTCGTCGCAGCCCGTGCCTAGGACTATCGAATCTGCCCAGAGTACTCGACCATCAACAGTTGGCCGTTGGGACTATCGAATCTGCCCAAACGTACCCTTGCTTAGAGCATGCTAGAACCTTCAACAACGATGCTATCCAAGCCTCCTAGTCATCCTCCTCGACGACTATTCTCATATCCATTCATTATCCTCAACTCGAATCATATCACCGAGTTATCAACATGCTTGGAATGATCCCGTCTGGATTAGACCAAGTCTTCATCATATGATTGCTTCGCTTCATTACATCCTCGCAAAGCCTCATCTCATCATCACATCATCGAATCTATGCATAAGAGCTTCATCATCCCGCTACATATGCCACGAGCAGCTTTTCCAATTCAAGAGCCTTTCCCTTAGCTTTTGAATCATCTTCGATCTAATCTAATCATCAATCATCTAGTTCATAACAATCAATCAAATCAAACATCAATCCAAGCAATCAAGCATTCAAAAATGATCTAAGTAGACAATTATAACAATAATGGCATTTTCGTAATTAAAGAGTTGAAAGTCCAATAAGCATGAAAACATGGATTATATCTCTACAAACTTGATGAATGAACTTGCATAGGTTAACATATGATAAAATGGATGTAACATCATCATGAACAATGGATCTATATGGATCTACACATAGGATGAAGAAAATGCATGGAAATCTCTACTTTAACACCAAAACGAGCCAACAATCCGATATACTCCTTTGGATCCGTGTGAGAGATAATCACCACTCACCAAATCACCTAAACAATCCAAAAGATATCAACTTCAGATCTGGACAGCGAAGAACTAAGCTAGATCCGACAAGATCTCACTTCAAACGATGAAATCTCTCTTGAAAAGATGAAGATCTTCAATCCAAGCTCTTGAATCTTCAATCTTGATCTTCGATTTGGATGGATGGAAGCACTAGATTAGAGTGGAGAAAAGAAGTGAAGAAGTGTAGAAGTCGAGCTCTCAAAATGGCAGCACTTCGTCGCTTCAAAATCCGGATCCCAAAAAGTGAGAACAACCCCTCCTATTTATAGCTGAAAACTGCTCTAAGTCGTAACTCGGCTTTCTCCCTAGGTCGTTTCCGACCTAAGCCTCTCCGACCTAACGACTTAGCCAGACCCAGCGACTCATCGCACGCGCGACCTAACCTCTTACGCGCTTAGCGACCTAACAGGCCTCCCCATCTTACGACCTAACGATGTTACGACCTAACACTTAACTCCTAGGTCGCTTTCGTCTTAAAGCATAGGCTACGACCTAACACTTAAACTATCTAAGCGACTTAACAACCTACGACTCAGTTGGGTTGCGACCTAACAACTTAGGCTCCTACGCGACCTAACACATGTCGACCTAAAACAACATACGACCTAACAGTTAGATCCACGCGACCTAACACTTAAACTATTCTAGCGACCTAACAACTCACGCGACCTACGACTCAGCAAACTCGCGACCTAACACACACGCGACCTAACCATCTTAGGTCGTCTACGACCTAACTCAACACAGATCTAACGACCTAACTACGCTAACACTTAGGTCGGTCAATCCCATAGGTCGCTAACTCTTATAGGTCGCAAACCGCTTATTCCCTAAGTCGTTAACTCTACTAGGTCGCTAACTCGAACTGCCGACCTAACACTTAGGTCGCTCACACATTTCTTAGGTCGTCTGAACCTCTTAAGTCGGTCACGACTTAACCCCTTAGGTCGCCTACGACCTAACCAAAGCCAACAACTAGTCTTCCTTAAGTCGGTCAGTCTTTAGGTCGTTAACTCGCCCTGCCGACCTAATTACTTAACTAAATCCTAGGTTGCACAATTCTATAGGTCGCTCCAACTAACCCACGACCTAACACTAACTCGCCGAAGTCCTTAACTCGGTCACGACTTAGCTCTTAGGTCGTCCACGACCTAGGACTTAGACAAATTTCCACAAAAATCTGAAATGACTTAAAAATGCAAAAATTCCAGATTTTGACGAACTTGTCGATCCGTAAAAATACGGGTCGTTACATTCTCTCCCCCTTAGGAATTTCGCCCCCGAAATTCCAAGCAATCAAAACTATTCTGTACGCCTACCATCCATAGCAATCAACAAACCATGCATCCAATTCTAACTTAGCGTACAGAATTCTAAAATTAGAACAAGTTACAATATCGTGAGATGACACGACACCTTAGGGCCATACCTTGAAGAGTTCAGGATGAGCTGCTTTCATCCTCTCTTCCACCTCCCACGTACAGTCGTTATCATCTTCACTCCATTGTATCTTGAGCAACTTAACTACCTTCCTCCTAAGCTGTTTCGTGTCGGTTTCAACAACACGAAGCGGCTTACGAGGTCTTCTATCAACTGGATCAACTTCTAAGTCTTCACAGCTATCAGCAGAAACCACTGTTCTCGAGTCGTGCACATACTTCCGTAGATATGATACATGAAAAACATTGTGCACACTCGACATCTTCTCTGGTAACTCCAATCTGTAAGCGAGCTTTCCAATTCGCTCGATAATCGGGAATGGTCCAACAAATCTCGGAGTCAATTTTCCTTTCTTCCCGAATCGGATAACATTCTTCAGTGGAGAAATCTTCACAAAAACCATATCTCCTACGTCGAATTCCAAATCCTTTCGACGCTTATCAGCATAACTCTTCTGACGGTCTTGGGCTGCCTTCATTCGTTGCCGAATGATCTCTATGCAATCCGAAGTCTGTCGAATCATCTCTGGCCCAAGTATCAGCTTTTCTCCAGTTTCCAACCAACATGTCGGAGAGTTACACGGTCTTCCATACAACGCCTCATACGGTGCCATACCAATGCTTGACTGGTAACTGTTGTTGTACGCAAACTCCACCAAATGAAGGTGATCTTCCCATGATCCTCCGAAATCCAAAACACATGCTCTGAGGAGATCTTCCAAAACTCGGTTGACTCTCTCGGTCTGACCATCTGTTTGGGGATGATAAGCTGTACTCAAACACAACTCGGTTCCCAAAACTTCCTGGAAGCTCTTCCAAAATCCACTAGTGAACAATGGATCTCGATCGCTCACTATATTCTTCGGAATACCATGGAATCGAACTATCCACTTCACATACAACTCAGCCAACTTTGATGCAGTCCTAGTCGATCGAACAGGAATGAATCGTGCACTCTTAGTCAGACGATCCACAATGACCCAAATCCCTTCATTTCCCGTTCTGGTTCTAGGCAATCCATCGATGAAATCCATCGACACTTGTTCCCACTTCCATGTAGGAACTTCTAATGGTTGAAGCAATCCACTTGGCTTCTTCTGTTCAGCTTTAATCAACTGGCAGTTCATACACTTGGAAATAAAATTTCCAACATCCTTCTTCATACCTTCCCAATAGTAGGTTCTCTTCATATCCCGATACATCTTATTTCCACCTGGATGAATTGTCAACCTCGAGTGATGACTTTCCTTCAGAACTTCACTCCTCAACTCATCTATATCGGGAACAACTAGTCGTCCTTGCTTCCGAAGCCAACCCTCTCGATCGACCTCGAATCCTTTATCCTTTTCTGGATCCAATCCAGATTCCAACTCACGGATAATCTTGACAAGCTTATCATCTCGCTTTTGGCTCTCACCAATCCTTTCCACAAGAGTGGGTCTTATTGATAAGTTTGCCAGCATCTCAGGTTCCAATTCGCATCTAGGCCTGAAGTCAAATCCAGCTAAATACTCGAGACTCTTCCATTCAGAAAACATGGCTCCCAATCCTGCATGTCTTCGACTTAACGCATCAGCCACTGCGTTACCTTTTCCCGGAGTATAAGCTATACCAAAATCATATGATGCCAAAAACTCTAGCCAACGTTGCTGCCGAAGATTCAAATCCTTTTGGGAGAAAAGATACTTCAACGACTTGTGATCCGTAAACAACTCGAATCGAACCCCCAACAGGTAATGTCTCCATATCTTCAGAGCAAATACAATCGCCGCTAACTCCAAATCATGAGTCGGGTAATTCCTTTCATGCGGCTTTAGTTGTCGACTGGCATACGCAACAACTTTATCCCTCTGCATCAGCACTGCTCCAAGTCCAGTACCACATGCGTCGGTGTAAACTACCATCTCATCATTCCCACTTGGAATAGTCAAAACAGGAGCACTCGTCAGTCGCTCTTTCAGGATTCCGAAAGCTTGCTCACACTTAGCATCCCAACAGAACACTTGGTTCTTCTTCGTCAATCCTGTTAATGGTGCAGCTACCTTGGAGAAGTCTTTGATAAACCGTCGATAATATCCTGCTAATCCAAGAAAACTTCTCACATCTGATGCATTCTTAGGTCTAACCCAATCCTGGATTGCTGCCACCTTAGCGGGATCAACCGCTATCCCATTTCCAGAAATCACATGGCCTAAGAACCTCACTTCACTCTTCCAGAAGTGACACTTCGAAAACTTAGCCTTCAGCTGATGTTTCCGTAAGATCTCCAAAACAATACGCAAGTGCGTCTTGTGCTCTTCTTCCGTTCTGGAATAAATCAGAATATCATCCACGAACACAAGTACGAACTTGTTCAACTGATCTCTGAACACTCTATTCATAAGATCCACAAAATATGCTGGCGCGTTAGTCAATCCAAACGGCATTACCAGCCACTCAAAGAAACCGGATGGTGTCCTAAAAGCAGTCTTCGGCACACTATCCTTAGCCACTCTCAACTGGTGAAATCCCGTTGCCAAATCCATCTGAGAAAACACCTTGGCTTCGTGAAGCTGATCAAACAAGTCATCTATTCTCGGCAATGGATACTTGTTCTTCTTAGTCACCTTATTCAGCTCACGATAATCCACACACAATCTCAACGACCCATCTGCCTTGGTTGCAAACACAACTGGTGCACCCCACTCGGACACACTACGCCGAATGAATCCTTTCTGCAAAAGATCATCAACTTGCACCCTCAACTCCTGCTGTTCCCTAGGCGCCATCCGCCTAAGAGGCATCACAACAGGTCTGGCTCCTTCAACTAGATCTATACGAAACTCGATCTCTCTATGCGGCGGCAACCCCTTGACTTCGTCAAAGACATCCTCGAATCTATTTGCGATTGGCACTAAAGACAGTCCATCCCGTGGAACAACTAGCGAATACATGAAGCTCATGAAGACGCCTTCCTCATGCTTACATCGTATCACAATCTTTCGCCCTTCCACATTCTCGACTGTCACCTCCAGCCTCTCACAGTCAACCTTAGCCGCATACTTCCTAAGCCAGTCCATACCCAAAATAATTCCGAACCCCGCAAAGTTCAGAACAAAGCAATCACAAACAAAAGAGCAACCATGACTCGATACAACTAGACCACGGCATAACATACACAAACAAGACGAACCCCCAACTGGATTAGTCACAACCAATGGCCTATCAACAATATCCGGCTTCAAATCTAACCGGCCTACTAGTTCATTACAAACAAACGAATGCGAAGCTCCAGTATCAAACAAAACTCTAACTGGAACACCACATAGGAAAAGAGTACCTTGAACAACCACACTCTTTCCCTTCTCTTCAACAGTAGGAGCTTTCGAAGACGACGGAACAGCCCCCAAAGCATAGGCTTGCACAATCTGCCTGTCCTTCCTCGGTTCTGGACAATTCTTCCTGAAATGTCCTGGCTTGTCACAGTTGTGACACTTCATCGGTGCCTTCGGATTCTTACAATCCTTAGAGAAATGGCCCTTCTGCTGGCAATTGTAGCAAGTCACCTCGCCTTTCGGCTTCTTCTGGCCATCCTTACCCTTCTGCTGCTGCTGCTTCCTCTTCTGGTTTCCACCCTGCTGTGGTTTAGATTCTCCCTTGGTAACAGCAACAACAGGTCCTTCCTTAGGAAACAGACTCTCATGCCTAAGAGCTTTCTCCACAAGCTTCTCAAATGAATCGTCCAAGTGATCCACCAACTGTCTCCCAAGATAGCTATCCAAGCCGGTCACAAACTTCTCATTCTTCTGATAAGCGGATTCAATATATGACCGGGCATACTTGGACAAAGCTTCGAACTCAGAAACATACTCAAGAACTGATCTTCCACCTTGCTTGAGCTCCACAAACCTCTTGAACAGAACAGACTTCTGAGCTGTAGAAATGAACTTAGCTTCAAATCTGACTTGGAATTGCTCCCAAGTAATCTCTTCTTCCGGAGTAGTGATGGTAATAGAGTTCCACCAATCAGAAGCTCTACCTTGAAGCTGCCTTGATGCCAACTTCCTCTTAGTTGCATCATCAATTCCCAAATCACCAAAGATCCTTCTACAAGCATCTATCCATCTCTGGACTTCGATAGTAGATTCTGTTCCCAAGAAAACCTTCCCTCCAAGAGCAGTATAATCCTTGCACAGCTTAGCAAAATCCACTGGTTTCGGAGTTTGGACTTGAACTCCAACATCAACTGCCGCCCCCGGAACTGGTATCCTTCTCATGATCGAAGTCATCATAGCTTCGAACATGGCTGCATAATCAGCAGTCTCTTCAGTAGCGCGACCTTCCCTAGCAGCTGGTCTCCCTCTTCGACTCATTCTCAATATCTATAAAAAGGAATGATCAGAACATCTAGAGAAACAACTGCATAAAGGACTCAAACTCTACCAAACTACTATATTATATATAGTAATCATCCATCAAAATACAATTACGTCTCTCATACGTAGTTACTTCAGCGAGCGTTGGGTAAAATCGATTAACCAATGCTCTGATACCAAATGTGACGACCGCCCATGACCCCTGCACCGAATCTAAAGATAAAGCGCTGTAAAGTGTGCCAGGCGACCATGGACGATTGTCAAGGTAAGATTTAAAACAAAAGAATCTATCGTATTACTCACAGCGCATGGACAAAATACAATAGAACATATGTATAGTGAAGCTTTACAGAACAAAATGACATCATATAAAACTCCATAATAGTTGAATACAAGCATCCACATAGTCAATACATCAAGCCTCACTACATATCTCTCAGAGAATACAAAACAGCGGAATATCCAGTACATATAATAAGAAGATAATATGCAACCCTCCAGCTCGTCTTCGATATCAGCATCGTGAGAAGAGAACAGCACCTGTCACCTGCTACCTAGTCTGCCCGTCCCAAAATGGACGAACAGCCCAAGGCAATAAGAATTAAAACATAAAGCCTTGAGTCAGACAACAGTCTTAGTGAGCAGTAAATTAACTAACAACATACCAAAAGAACATAAAGGAAAAGGAATAGGAATACAACCCTCCCACTCCAACCTCATTCTACAGTGATAGCCCCCAGACACACACTAAGCAGAAGCAAACATAGCAGAGCATACAATTTAAAGTAAAACTACTATCACTCGAGTCAAGGGCGATGTTTTCCAAGTACCAAGGCCTAAATCAGATAAGCACCCAGAAAATGCCGCTCTTGAGTCCGAATGACGATACAACCAAACATCCATGACTCTGGCTATCACTGTTATCATTGCTTCGATATCACCGTTAATTGAATGACCGGCACATTCTTTCAGCCGTCCGTCAAGGGCTAATGGAAACCCCGGTTCTAGACATAACTCCCGCACGTCGTCGCAGCCCGTGCCTAGGACTATCGAATCTGCCCAGAGTACTCGACCATCAACAGTTGGCCGTTGGGACTATCGAATCTGCCCAAACGTACCCTTGCTTAGAGCATGCTAGAACCTTCAACAACGATGCTATCCAAGCCTCCTAGTCATCCTCCTCGACGACTATTCTCATATCCATTCATTATCCTCAACTCGAATCATATCACCGAGTTATCAACATGCTTGGAATGATCCCGTCTGGATTAGACCAAGTCTTCATCATATGATTGCTTCGCTTCATTACATCCTCGCAAAGCCTCATCTCATCATCACATCATCGAATCTATGCATAAGAGCTTCATCATCCCGCTACATATGCCACGAGCAGCTTTTCCAATTCAAGAGCCTTTCCCTTAGCTTTTGAATCATCTTCGATCTAATCTAATCATCAATCATCTAGTTCATAACAATCAATCAAATCAAACATCAATCCAAGCAATCAAGCATTCAAAAATGATCTAAGTAGACAATTATAACAATAATGGCATTTTCGTAATTAAAGAGTTGAAAGTCCAATAAGCATGAAAACATGGATTATATCTCTACAAACTTGATGAATGAACTTGCATAGGTTAACATATGATAAAATGGATGTAACATCATCATGAACAATGGATCTATATGGATCTACACATAGGATGAAGAAAATGCATGGAAATCTCTACTTTAACACCAAAACGAGCCAACAATCCGATATACTCCTTTGGATCCGTGTGAGAGATAATCACCACTCACCAAATCACCTAAACAATCCAAAAGATATCAACTTCAGATCTGGACAGCGAAGAACTAAGCTAGATCCGACAAGATCTCACTTCAAACGATGAAATCTCTCTTGAAAAGATGAAGATCTTCAATCCAAGCTCTTGAATCTTCAATCTTGATCTTCGATTTGGATGGATGGAAGCACTAGATTAGAGTGGAGAAAAGAAGTGAAGAAGTGTAGAAGTCGAGCTCTCAAAATGGCAGCACTTCGTCGCTTCAAAATCCGGATCCCAAAAAGTGAGAACAACCCCTCCTATTTATAGCTGAAAACTGCTCTAAGTCGTAACTCGGCTTTCTCCCTAGGTCGTTTCCGACCTAAGCCTCTCCGACCTAACGACTTAGCCAGACCCAGCGACTCATCGCACGCGCGACCTAACCTCTTACGCGCTTAGCGACCTAACAGGCCTCCCCATCTTACGACCTAACGATGTTACGACCTAACACTTAACTCCTAGGTCGCTTTCGTCTTAAAGCATAGGCTACGACCTAACACTTAAACTATCTAAGCGACTTAACAACCTACGACTCAGTTGGGTTGCGACCTAACAACTTAGGCTCCTACGCGACCTAACACATGTCGACCTAAAACAACATACGACCTAACAGTTAGATCCACGCGACCTAACACTTAAACTATTCTAGCGACCTAACAACTCACGCGACCTACGACTCAGCAAACTCGCGACCTAACACACACGCGACCTAACCATCTTAGGTCGTCTACGACCTAACTCAACACAGATCTAACGACCTAACTACGCTAACACTTAGGTCGGTCAATCCCATAGGTCGCTAACTCTTATAGGTCGCAAACCGCTTATTCCCTAAGTCGTTAACTCTACTAGGTCGCTAACTCGAACTGCCGACCTAACACTTAGGTCGCTCACACATTTCTTAGGTCGTCTGAACCTCTTAAGTCGGTCACGACTTAACCCCTTAGGTCGCCTACGACCTAACCAAAGCCAACAACTAGTCTTCCTTAAGTCGGTCAGTCTTTAGGTCGTTAACTCGCCCTGCCGACCTAATTACTTAACTAAATCCTAGGTTGCACAATTCTATAGGTCGCTCCAACTAACCCACGACCTAACACTAACTCGCCGAAGTCCTTAACTCGGTCACGACTTAGCTCTTAGGTCGTCCACGACCTAGGACTTAGACAAATTTCCACAAAAATCTGAAATGACTTAAAAATGCAAAAATTCCAGATTTTGACGAACTTGTCGATCCGTAAAAATACGGGTCGTTACATACACTCATCTTTATTTACGTTTGATTTAACTTACATAAGGATATTTTAGTCCTGACTCGAGTGTTTTGTTTTTTCATTACGCTCGGGTCAGTCCTGAGTTTTTCAGCTTATTGAAGATCTATTTTGGAGGACGAAGACGAAGATTTGGTATACTATTACTATTACTATCCTTGCATCATGTTGTCTGCTGCATTGTTTTATTTGTTCTGTTGTATATGTATAACTCTGATAAATGTTGTATAAATGATAATCAAAAGTATATTAAACAGCTTCATGAACTGTTTATTTGATTATTATATTTTATCTTTCCGCTGCGAGATTCTGTGGTTGTTTCTTGTTCCTTTTCTCTTCTTTTCTTATTTACCCCATTAACAATCCTCCCTTTTGAATGGTTTGGAATCGGCATGTGTGTTTACTTGTCGATTTAAATTGTCCAAAAAGGTGGGTCGTTACAGTTGGTATCAGAGCTTTGGTTTAGCGATAACCTTAGCTTTGTGGGGTCTGACTCTTTAAATAGGGTAGTAATACCCTATGATGAGCCGTTGAGTGTATATATATGAGAGAGCGTATTTGTTAGTGATATAAAATTGTTTTATACTGTGTTGGTTGATTTGTTGAGTGGCTTATGGATTCTAGTCAATATGAGTAATTAACGTCATTGATAGGGATCTCTAAACACTTGAACAGAACAATTCGACATAGTATTGTTTTGAAATTGGGTAAATGAAATAATTTTGCCCTAACTATATTTTGTATATAAAGAGATAATTTTTAGAAATTATTATGATTCATCCAGTTTGTTTGATTGTTAGAAATGATAATATGAATGGTTATCATAAATTGGATATTGTGTTTTAATAAATAAGGTTTATTACAAAATAAACAATGATAAAACAACTTGTGAAATGTTTTAAGAAAAAAAAATAAAAAAAAATTTGTAAGAATAATTTATAAATGTGACTTATAAATCAAGATAGATTTAAATTGTGAAATACTGAATTTAAGACCCGGGGATTTAGAAAATGGTTTTTCAAAACTTTGAAGAAAATATGTAGTGATATGAGTTGAAAATTATTTATGGAAATATTTTGAAAGGATTTTTAAGAAGGAAGAAATTCAGTACTCCTCTCTTATGTCGCTGGAAAATAATTTCGATGATGACTGCGCAGCATCATCGACGTTCATTTTCGAGTCTCAAAGTGAGGAGACTTCTGCGAAGCTTTGCTTTGCTTCGAAACTATTTTGGAAAATGCACTTTGGTTTAGATTCCAAGAGTGTGATTTGATATATATAAGATATAAATGTATATATTTATTTTAAATGATTTGAAATGAACCGGGCATTTAAATTTCTAAGTTCTGTTAATTTAGGTTTTTCAAACTATCTGAATTAAATCTGAATAACCAAAACTTATAAAATAAGAGGATTAAGAATTCTAAGCTTAATGTTTTGAAGAAAAAAAACTTTTGGGTTGAAGTGTAACTCTTAAAACTGAAAGTAAAGGAAACTTAAACAAGTTAGAATTTTGAACATTCTAATTAAGTAAAATGAATCCTATAAATTTGTATAATACGAAATTTGCATTCTAATAACATATAAAATGACTTACCAAAGGCTAAAAGTTAAAATGATGTTTTAGATTTGTAATGGGATATTATACAAGTAATCAGAACCTAAAGGTAATTGAAATATACAAGTAAGCAAAACTTAAAAGTAATTAAAGTGTATATAAATGAAAATTTGGTTGTGATAAAAAAATGTTATATACTTAAATATAATATGAAATGATGAATGCCTAAAGGGAATAAGTAAGTAGAACTTAAGAAAGCAGGCAAATGAATCAAAATAATATCTTTGTAAATTTGTTATAGAATCGAATATAAATTTGCAAAGAAAATTGTGAAATTGAATTTATGACTTTCGAGATAATTATAAACTTAGATAAAGTCTAACTTCTTATATATGACTTTTATAGGATGATTAATAAACTAAAGTGATGATTGATAAAATGTTCTACCTATAAATTTGTTATTAACTGAAATTATGAAAATGAAGTACATTATTAACTGAAATTATGAAAATGAAGTAAAAATTAACAAATGAATTTGATATAGCTAAGAATCAATTGAAGAATGAAATTGAATTTAATTAAATTACATGGAATGGTTAAAATGAACTTAACTAAGCAAATTGTATGAAATGATGTTTAAGAAATGATAGTATTAAAGAGTATGCTATGTAAAGAAATGGATATGCTAAGTAATTAAGGAATGAATAATGCATTGTGTATAATTAATTGTAAATGAAATGATGGTAAGTAAATAAATTGAATATAGACAAATTATATAGGAATCTATTGGAAGGTAATACGTAATTTGTACGTATATTATTTTATTCGCATAACAATTTGACCCGAATTCGAGCACAGAATTTCAAGATAATTTATATCGATCCAAGTTAGGATTTTTCACTCGTTTCCCGACGGCGAACCCTGGATATGGATTTTTTGATTTGATTCTGGAATTCTCTATCATAGTATATGGCTATGCAAGGAGAATAACAGTTTCCGATCAAGGAACTAAATCTGAGTCCGCACTAGAGAGGCGTGTGAACGATACTAATTTGGAAGTGAAATTGTGTGACCGAATGAGTGATCAGATTTGATATTGCGTACGGATGATATATGTACTTCGTACAGGTTTAAGTAAAGATAATATTGAAAATTGAAAATGCAAATTATAAATTGATTTTTAATTATATGATTGGATATCGTTGATAAATAAGATGCAGGTATTTAAATCAAGGAAATTTGGATTGCCCGACAAAAAGGTACATGTTTATTTGTCATTGGATTTGGTGATTTTTGGATTGAGCCACTTGGCTTTTGGTTTTCTTTTGTTGGTTTGAGGCCGTAGAGGCGTTTTGTAGCTGTACCGATCGAGCCGCGCAAAGGAGACGCTGCCGAAATTTTCCGTAAATCCGGGTGTTAGAAAATTTTTTGGGTTTTTAAAATTTTATAACTCATTTGGATAACCAACTTGTAAATTTCGTAAGCTTATCGGAATAGCGTAGTGGAAGTGTAGTAACGACTTTATAAATGAAATTTCATTGTTTTATAAATTGATAATTTTTAATAAAATATTTCAAATGTTGAATTCTTTACTTAGTTCCTTTTCCCGTCTTTTTCCTTTTCGAGGACGAAAAGTTTTGAGTGGGGGAGAGTGTAACACCCCGTAAATTTTCGATAATTAAAATAGTTAATTTAATAAGATTTCATGGTTTAATGTTGGAAGAATTAAAAATTTGTATTTATTTATAATGATAATAACTAGAATGAATTGCAACAATAGTTATCTGAGTTAATTATTAATGAGTTGAATGAAATTCCAATCACTTGAAATGTCTCAAATATTATAACTTGGTTATAAGGAAATATAAGAACAACAAATGTAAATATTGAGTTAACTAATAAAATAAAATATATTCATCAGTAATGGAATCAAATTGGTATTGTATAGGTAATTGTGACACTTGTTTGTAAATAATAAACTTATAAGTGTGAATAAAGATAAATGGTGATAATTATTTAAGTTACTTGTTTATTTAGTCGGTCGAATTAAATTTGGAACCAATTGCATTTGAAATGAATTTTTTTTATATTAACTGGGTTTACAATCAATAACTGAAGTTGAATAACAAATGTTGGATGCACTGGATGTGAATAAGGTAATTAACTGATAACGGAAATTTATTTAAAATCTAATATTGAAATTTGTTGAATATGGATCAATTAAATTGTTTAAATTTAATAGTGTAAATTAATTGAATAATTGAATAACGGGAATTGAATAACTGTTTAATGGAAATGGTTGTTCTAATTTGTATTTGTTTCAAAAGTTAAAATTTGAATTTAATATGATTTATTTGTTATTGAAATAATATATATGAAAATAGAGTGAATAACTGAAATTTGATTTAATATGATTCAAATTGGTTTCCAAAATGAATATAAGGTATATTTGGATTATAATAGAGTTAATAAGATTTTTAAAATTTTAATTTTAAGAAATTTTGTAAATTTTGAAAAGTCGTCGATTTAATCGACGAGTAAAAATAGCCTTCCGAGGCATAGTCTCGGAATTCGACGAAACCAGCTCCACTGGATCCGTAATAGTTTATTTTTATCGGTTTTCAAATTTCGGAGCAATCGGAGTTGCCATTTGACCGTGGCAGCTGAAAACGTTTAGAAATTCATTTAATCGGTTTAATTTAAAATCGATCGTTTATTTCCATAACTCACACAGACGATCGAATTAGCCTCCGAATCATGTTCCATTGTGTTCGAAAGGCAGGTAGAACCATACGAACGCCTGTCGGCACATCTAATTTGGAGTTCGTCCGAAAATCATGTTATTTGTGGATAATAATATTAAATAATATTTGTTATACACGTATATATGCATTTGCTTTGAAACCCTTGGCCGAGAGTTATTCGTAGCCGCCACTTGTTCGTTTAATGGCCGATAAGCAACCCCCTTTCCCCCTCGTTTTCTTGTAATCCACGCCATTTCATCGAAAGCTCTCAACTAGGCATAGGAAGAACTCGAGGAGGCGAGCATATCTACCGGTGGAGATCACCGTTGGTGATCGGAGTTGACGGCATTTTGGCGAGGAAGGGTGGCCGTTCGTTCGCACTTTCCGAGGCAATGGGGGCACCGAGCTCCACTTGGTTTGGGGCGAAGGAAGAGGAGGTGTGGGGCTTCGTGTTGGCGTCGCCTGATCGATGACTAGGCGTGGTGGTGGGGCGCGACATCTAGGGTTGGAAGGCGGCTAGCATTGGGTTCGTCTTGCCTGCGTACGCGATTTGGAGAAGATGATTGTGGGGCTTTGGATCTGGACGTGTGGCCATGATTTGTTTAGGTGGAAAAATATAATCTTGTTTAAATTTTATTAATATATATTCGAACTTTAACTAGTCGTATCTCATTCATTCGTTATCAGAATGGGATGAAACTTTTTGCGTTGGAATCGTAGGGACGAGATCTACGTCATGGAATTGATTTGGGGACGTTTGGAGCTAACTAAAATTTTAGGTTAAATCGAACGTCGTTCGATTTGATTTGAAATTTAAACTCAAGGTGAGTGTTTTATAACGCTCACAACGTACTAGAATATTCTGATGCTAGTTAAATTTAATATTGTGAAGTGATATGATTTTATTAGTCGTTGTTGATAAAAATTTAACTGTCATCTTGATGTCGTCGAATTAAATGTTGGAAATTGAAATCGACAGTCAAATTAGAATTGAAATCGACAGTCTAATTAGAATTGAAATTTAATCGCAAGTAAATTACCGAACATTTATAACTATGAAATTTCTGTGATTTACATTGTCTGTTTGTATGATTGGTTGCGATGGATGCTATTGATTGATGTGTGAATGTTTGGATGTTTATTTGTTGTATATATCCTGTCATCACCCTGTGTATTATTTATAGTTGTAAATTAAACCATTGTGAATAAATTGAGAAATAGGTTGAAATGATATATACCTATGACACTATGGTTTGATTTGAAGTGATATATATCTATTCCTGAAATTTAATTGAAATAACTAATCACTTGGCCATAGGATAGAAAATTTTATATGGGCACCAGATTTGGTTAAATTAAATAATTTGTAAAATCTTTGATTTGGAATTATTTTTAAATGGTCTGATTTAAAGGAATTTAAAAATCAAACTTTATAAAAATTGAATTCATCGCAAGTTTGATGTTGAGATGTTGAAATAAATTTTTGTTAAACAAATTGGTTAATAATTGAAGTTAAGATTTTGAAATTAAAAATTGTGATATGATTAAATTTCATTAATTGATTTGATTTTTAAAGAATTCAACGTTTATTCGGACTTTGACTATTATTAAGTAAAGTGTGATAAAGACAACATTTTGACATCGAAATTGAGACAATTGGATTTGAGATGGAATAAAATTTAAATTTGAAATCAAAATTTGATTTGAATTGAAATTGAGATTTAATCGACGGAATGGAAATTTGAATTTGATTCAGATTGGTAAGTTGGAAATTAAAATGGTTGACTTTGAAGCTATTTCAAATTTGGTTTTCTTAAGTTATTCTGCTGTACAAACTATTTTAAATACTTAAACTATTTTATAGTAAACTATTTTAACCTATATTAACTATATTAAATTATTTTAACTTATTTCAAACATATTAACTTATTTTAATCTATTTTAAATCTACTTAACCCAATTTAATTTATTTTAAACTAATTAACTGTTTTAATTTATTTTAAATTTTTATTTTTTATCTATGTTAAAGCTATTCAGCCTATTTTATTTTTATTTAATCTATCTTAAAAATCTATTTAACTATATTAAATCAAATTTAAACTATTTTGAAATCTATCTTTAATATTTTAGAGTATTTTAAATATTTTAAATTTTACGCTATTCTTAAAACTATTCAAACTATTTTCCAAAATTTCCAGCTGGTCAATAAGGTGAAATGTTTATATTTAAATCTTGGATTTAAATACGAATTGGGCTAAATGAAGTTACAACCTAAATTGAAATGTGAAATGATTTTTAAATTGAAATGAGATATTGGGAGAAATGATTTTGAAATGAAATCGTATGTTTTGCGTAGATACGATGATTTTGAAATGGATTTGATTTTGAAGCGAACTTGATATTTGATATCAATTATGAATTGATTTTGAAAATGTAAAAGAACCATCTGGTGTGTAATAAGTGTTTGGTTGTTAAAGAGACCGGGATCGGATATGGGCATACTCTCTGTCGATACCGAAAACCACTTTAACAACTATGTACGTGGTGGAGATTCCAGAAATGAAGTAGGATGGTTTGGCGATGATTCTATATGGTATGACGTGACCCTGACTCCCGTGAGTCAGCTTAGATGTGACTAAAATCAGGAGCCACGCCGGGCCAATGTGAGGTCATTCCTCTTATCGGGCATATTTCTTTGATACCATTCTATTGCTTTTGTGACTGTTTTGGTGGCCACCCCTCGATTGTTGGGAGTGTGTCCGAGGTGGGCGGTAGTACCTGCTATGCGTCACCACCAGTCCGGATCCGCAAACGGTATATCTACCCTAGCATTTCCTCGTGTGCCGTATTCACATGCCCTAGCCCTCCAGTTTACGGAGGAATTACGGTACTGTATAGACTATGGGAATATTTATAAAAATGTGTTAAGGGGGATATGGGTAACGCCTTAACGCTATTTTAATACTTTTACTTTACTATAGACATATTATAATAGCGTATTGTACTACATAGTAGATAGTTTAACGGATCCTTAAGAAATGGAAAATCCCGTAACATCTCTTGAGTTATTGCACGCACGTCGACACTGGATAAGAGATGTCAAACCCCGTAAACATCCCTGACGCCGTTACACTCATCTTTATTTACGTTTGATTTAACTTACATAAGGATATTTTAGTCCTGACTCGAGTGTTTTGTTTTTTTCATTACGCTCGGGTCAGTCCTGAGTTTTTCAGCTTATTGAAGATCTATTTTGGAGGACGAAGACGAAGATTTGGTATACTATTACTATTACTATCCTTGCATCATGTTGTCAGCTGCATTGTTTTATTTGTTCTGTTGTATATGTATAACTCTGATAAATGTTGTATAAATGATAATCAAAAGTATATTAAACAGCTTCATGAACTGTTTATTTGATTATTATATTTTATCTTTCCGCTGCGAGATTATGTGGTTGTTTCTTGTTCCTTTTCTCTTCTTTTCTTATTTACCCCATTAACAATCCTCCCTTTTGAATGGTTTGGAATCGGCATGTGTGTTTACTTGTCGATTTAAATTGTCCAAAAAGGTGGGTCGTTACAGTATGAATAAGCTTTCTATTGCAATTTAAGCGCTAAAACTCTCAAAATGAAAAACATCATGGAAGAAGCAAATATATTTAACAACATCAAGGAAGAAAAATTCTTATATACCTTTCAATCTTGGGTACAACAAAAAATATAGTAGATTACAACATAATGCTATCCAACTCATGTTGAGTTAACATGATATAGTCAAACATAGATACACTAAGCACTAAAATTACCCATAAACACATGCATCTTGAATTGGCTACTATGCATTGGTTTTTAGTGCTAACCCTTTTTTCTTTATCTCTGGAACCTCTTTTTCATTTTCCAATAACATAACAGTGTTGCTCAACCCATCTAGCGAGGAAAAAACTGCTGGTATAGAAATAAGCAAGTGAGTCGTTCACAAACACGGCAACCTCAACCAACTCCTCCCTACTGCAAGTAAATAAGCATGGTAAATAAGCGAATAACATAACTTAGATTAAATAAGCATGGCAAATAAGTGAATAACATAACTCCTCCCTACCGCAAGTAAATAAAACACAAGTATGTTGTTTGCCGCAATTATCACTTTCTTAAAGCTTATTAACGTGCTAAGAATTAATATGGTGAGTTCAGCTTGATTATGGTGATACATAATTGATTGATAACTAAACATAAATTATGAAATTTAAGTGTAGTATGCTAATGGACAATGCTTCTATAACGAACGCGATTTTTCGTCGCTCGAAAATCGACATTAATACATTCACTGTATCAACTGCCGAGCAATCGAATGCCGGAAAACCGAATTGTTATGGAGAAAAATAAGAGGTCGAAGAAGATAGAAGGAAAAGAAAGAAGAAACAACAGAAGAACACAGAAACAGAAACAATATCAGAATCTCACATTCGCAGCGGAACAACATATAATAGATAAATGAATAATCTTTTAAATCAAAGAACTATATCATTTTATACATTACATCATCATCAGAGTTTACAACAGCAATATACAACACAACTGTACAGTTATATAAACTTGTCCATATACAGAATACACAGCGGAATAATACTATCATATACAAGTGGTACGTCTCGCCATCCAGCTCGCCACTGAGCTCCAAAGCATCTCCTGAATCCAGAATGACCTGATAACCTGACTCTAGACTGCCCGTGTTGAAATTGATGGGCACCCAGAGTTTAGGAAGAAAACAATAAACTCCAGGTCAATCATGGTGACTGGTGTGAGAAATTAAAACAGTTTATCTTTAAAACAAGGTTCGTATTGGAAAATGGATTTGCCAACAAATGGTCAGGCTAAGTAACTTCCTATGCCACGAAAGAAATGCCTCTGGCTGGACACTCCGAGAGACAAACTGCTCTCTGCCAACAAGGCCGGGTTACCCCTGTAACTAGGTAACTCACGAATATGCCATCCCCCGGTCCTTTGGGACCTTTATCCGAGTGCTCGGTAACAACATCACACATAATAAATAAAGTGTGTCCACATGAGTAAGAGTCTAGGCTCTATACCATGATACCACCCCTTTCCAGAAGGAAATGACATACCCTAAAGGGCGCGACCCTCATAACCTTGCCGCAACATTCCTGTTTCGACCATTTCCGGGTTGTGAGGCCCTGACGAAGTCTCGTCCACAAAGCTACGCTTTTTCACAAAGCCACGCTTTGATCGCAAATGATCAATAAATGATCATCACACAGCAACACTCAGCATGCCACATTACCAAATTGGGAATATATCGCTGATAAATTTCAACTACATAACCACTGAGCTCGTACGTCTCAGAGAAGGGTGTTAAGCTAAGAGAATAAATTCTCCGTCACCAACAGAAATGTATTTGAAAGAAATCAGCTTTATATCTCAAAATGTAATGTCAGACATGTAACCATACAAGTCTGTTCCGGGTTCGAACTGAACCGAAGGCACTTCAAAAGAAGCTCTTGCAATCCGGGTATTCACTGTAACGTCCCGACTTTCCAGTCCTGGAAAATCGAACCATTTGTGTTAAAGAAGAAGAGGTAGAAGAAGAAAAAACAGAAAATCAACAACAGAATCTCACATCGCAGCGGAATAAAATATAATATATATTAACAGATCTTTACACAAATCAAAACTGTATTAGTTTTATATAATATAGCATCAGAGTATACACCAGAGAACACATAACATACAACTGGACAATAACCATATCATGTCCTCAATACAACAGAGTACAACAATCAACACAGCGGAAAAATAATAGCAAGTACGAGAGTACGTATCGTCATCCAGCTCGTCTCCTGAGCTCCACAGCATCATATCCTGAACCTGTTTATCTCGGTCTGACCCGAGCATCATATAAAACAATACCCGAGTCAGTCTGGAATACCAGCGTGAGAAAATCACACTCAAATTGATTATTCAAGTTTCAAAATCCTTTGAAAACAAAAGCATCTCGTAAGACCACGCCACACATAAACATGTCGGGTTTTTACCTTACGATAGCTAAAACACTTTTATCAAAATCCTCTGATATTATAATAGTGTCTATTTACAAATACTTATTAAAATAGCCGAAATTGTTACATCTATTAAATTCCGGCATACTAGCCACAAAGTGGGTAATTACAAACAAAACTCGTACAAGGCACGTAGGGAGAATGGATTTCCAACGAATGACTAGGCACTGGGGTACCACCTGTCACAGTACGTGGCCTAGATCACAGTACCGAGGAGTACGCCCGCTCCCCTGCAACACAAGGCCGGAATCATCCCTTACTGGATAATTCCAAGTAAAATCACCCCACGGTTGTGATCAGCAACCGCACCACTAAGCCGAAATAAAAGGGACATCTAGACAGGGATGACCTTACTCTCATGTGGGGGCTACCCACGAAGCCTTGCTGCATAACCCCTGATTTTCAGTCATTCCCGGTTGATGAGGCTTGAGGCTAAACGTTACCTTCAGAACGTTTCACTTAGAATGCCCATCGTCCCCTGACGATGTCCGAAAGCATTCGTCCATACAAGTCCGTTCCAGGTCCGAACAGAACTGATAACACTATCCCCTTATCAATATTACCCTCGTTTCCCCACGAAACGTACAAACCGGATCGAAGTGGTTTTCGAGTCTCCAGACCTAGAATCCCGGTATACGGAAACCCGATCCCGGTCTCTTCGAAACGATCAGCGCATTTGGCCAATATTGATAGTCGGTTGTTTAACTATCAATTAACATCCATAACAACCATCAACAATCAATAATTACTCCAAATTATTTATATCCCTCAAAATATCTTCACAAGATATTATTTCCATTTCAATTCCCATTGGAAACAATTTCAAACTATATTCCTCTCACGGAATAATTTCCCAAATATTTATTTTCACTGGAATGCCAAGTACAAACCATTTTAGATTTTTAAAATAATTTTAAAACACTTTATTATAAAAATACTTTATAAGAACGCCTTTTTAAACTTCTTTAATATCTAAGTTAAAAAGATATATTTAAAGATATTTAAATAAAACCATTTTAAAGAATATAAACAAATTTCCTTTTTAAACATATTATCAAATCTCATTTGTATTAACTACAATAATAGATTGAAAATTACTTACTTTAGAAATTTAACATTTGGAAATAATAGATTTTTAAAACTTGACTTTTAAAAATAACAATAAATCTTTAACAAATATTTAAAATTTCTTTTTAAAACAAAATGTACTTGGCTATCCAGAAAATACTTCTCTTTCACAACCTTTAAAATAAATCTCTGTTTATATTTTTAAAACAGATTCACAATCCTTTATAAATTCACACCTTGAATTTATATTAAAATCCGCTTCACTTTATAAACTCAGTTTATAGATCTCAAAATCTCATTCCTCTTTAAAATTTCCCAGTTTCAATATTTAGATCAATTCTACAATTTTATTTCAAATTTGCTTTATCTTGAAATAAAATTCCCTTATTTACCTTATTTATTTCAAATACAATTATTCGGGTTTTTAATTTTAAATTTCTAGTTAAAACCCCTTTAACTGAAAATTCCTATTTTAAATTCTCAACATTCCTTATTAACGCTTTTAATTAAATTAACTCATTTAATTTGAAATAATTTCTTTATTTCTTTAAAAACCATATCACTTGAGTTTTAAATTTTTATTACTCCTTCGTAAATTTAAATTTCCTTTTCCCATATTTATTACAATTCCAATTCACTTTATTTTATCTTATTTACAATCCACTTTTAAATTTATTCCAATTTACTTAAATTTCTATTCTTTATTTTCTTCAAAAATTCAATTCCATAGATTTTCAAAAATTTATTATACTGGGAATTCAATCAACCACAACATCCAATATCAGATCATCACAGGATATCAATATTCAGATCACAGAATAATAAAATAAATTTTTGAGGAATCCAGTTGGATCCCTCCAACCTGTTTCCCTGCATCCACAGACGTTAGCACAATACCAATTCCACTTCGAGGTGGAATATGTATATGGGATTTAAAATAAATCATCCGCTATTATGCGGCGCATAGGGTCTCATCCGCTATAAAATGCGGGAATATCAAATCCAATATATACATATGCCAATATATATATATTGGTATATACTACTATATACCATATCATATCAATCCAATCAAACAATTCAATCATTCATCCATATTTAAATTTAACCAATTAAATTTAAATAAAATTAAACTGAGTGAGATTAACTCACCTTTGACTTTTAATTTGCAATCTGATCCAAACTGGCTTGTCTCTCCCCGTTTTGTCCTTGTAAAAACATTAGATGATTTATTTATATGAACAAGTCGAACAAATAAATTTCCATTTTATATATTTACTTAACTAATAATTTAATTAAGATAATTTTCCTTTTGATAAAATATCTTTATCAACTAAATAGCTAAACAAGCTTATTAAATAGACCAATACCCTAAATACATTTTTTTTTTATATATACCTGGTCGGTTAAAAGAGGTGAATTTGTATTATATATTATTTTATTTTTTTGAAATTATTTATACATATACATATACTTATGAAAATATTCGTTATAGATTTTCTAAATCAAATTATAAAAATGCCCCCTTTTGAAACCTTATGTGCGTAATAAATATTTCTTCAAACTTTATGTTTATTTATTAAATTTAATTAATTAATCTGCAATTGCCTGGCTGTCACTATATTGATAAGTGAAATAAAAATCGGAAATCTCTTTATCAGTTTAGACTTAAGAAATGCTTAATTTTAAACATTTGAAATTAAGTTACAAACTCGAACAGGGAAACAGCATTAAACAGATTATAAGTTGATTATTATTATCAATATTTTCCCACACATGATTTTTCAATTCAGTAAAAAACAATAGGGTTATATACCTGTAATTTAACCCTCGATTTCAACTAGCCGAAACCCTCCTTCCACGCGACGAACCACACTGTCGACGCCTCCACCATCGTAAATCCAAACCCTAGCCTCGTCGATCTTGCAAATTCGACTCGAGACCCACTACGGAGCTACCTCTTGACTTCGGCCATCACTGACACGCGACTTCGTCGAACATTAGCTTCCGCGACCCCCAACCCGATCGATCCACCCTCAACTGTACTAGACAACGAACGCCCCTCGCGAGATCGAGCAGCCTCGATTCCCACGAACCTTCCCACCATTGCGGCATCGCGAATCGATACCATCGCCGACCAATCCACGAGCATGCGAGAAGTTCCCCCGCTGCCACGAACCCCTAGCCCTTGCGAACGACTCCTCCTCAATGCCCCACTTCGAAGTCGCTGAGAACGATTTCGTGCTTCCTCCATTTTTATTTGCGAAGTAGATTTGAAAGAGAGGAAAAAAAAATCACGATTCGTTTTGAAAAGGATAAAAGGATAGGGCTGGAACGAATTTTTAAACTGGAGAAAATGGTAAAGGAACGCGATCCCCTCTTTAATAAGTTCAGCCATTAATTTATCTTCTTCGAAAAGCTTTGAACCAGATATTATTGAACGAGTCTGTACTTAAAGAAAGAACAGAGGGACAGGAAAAGATGTTACGTGTGAAAAATTGTTTCTGCGTGTCGGCTACAACAGAGATAGGTTGGCTACAGAGAATACAGGGTGACCTGATGTAATGGATTTACAAATTTATATAATTTTTTTTTTAAATTGAATTTTCGATAGAATTTCAACGCGTTTGTGTATCGTACGCTCACCCAACAATTCCAATTGCTACGAAAATTGAAATCCGATAATAATTCAATATTACGGATCCAATGGAACTGGTTTCGTCGAATTCCGAGACTGTGCCTTGAAAGGCTATTTTAAATTCAATTTAAACAATAAAATTTCAAAACTGAACAAACGTTTTGAAATTCAAATTTTAAAAGTTTCATCACCTTCAATATTGACAATATAAATTTTCTGAACCTTTAAACTATTTTTAACTGGCTCAAAACTCAGGATTCTCTATTTTACCCTATTTTCGATTGTTTAATTCAATAATCTATCATCCAATAAATACTGTATATTTGAAAATAAAGTTAAAATTTAACCTTCGAATATTTAAAATAAATTAAATATTCTCATTTCAAATATACAAAAATTACGGGTCGTCACATTCCTCCCCCCTTAAAAGAATTTCGTCCCCGAAATTACTAGTTAGGAAGAATGATTCTATTTTCGTTAACTATTTTCCCAATCCAAATAGTTTTTAACAATTAACTCCACAAATCTTTTTATCACAGACACATTATCTTTTCCCACCTTTCAAACTTAGCTATAAGTTTCTCAAACAATATCACTTACTTATCAATTCAAATTTAAATTTGAATTCAAATTTTAAATTATCAAAATTTTCTCAAAATTTTTCTAACTTCCTAAATTTTCGAAAAATTTGGCCAGCGTCTCCTTTGCGCGGCTAGCTCGGTACTACTACAAAATGGCTCTACGGCCTCTCAATCTCAAAAAGAAAACAAAAAGCCAAGTGGCTGTATCAAAAACCCAATCAAATTTCATATAGAAATTTAAATACATACCTTTTTGTCGGGCCATTAAATTTTATCCTCTAAAATCAAAAATCCCAATTTATCCATTGCTTTTATACACCTGTATATCCTACTAAGCAATAGTATTCAATTACAGTTTCAAAACCATCTTACACATATCTGTATACATTTTCAATATTGGTTTTACTTAAGCTCGTACGATGCACATATATCATTCGTACGCAATATCACATTCGATCGCTCACTAGATCACACAATCTCACTTCCGAACTAGTATCGTCCACCCGACTTCCTAGTGCGGACTCATATCTGGTTTCTTGATCGAAAACCGTCATTCTCCTTGCATAGTCATAACTACGATAGAGAATTACCAGAACCAACCAACAATCCATATCCAGGTTCGCCGTCGAAAATCGAGTGAAAAATCCTAATTCGGTTCGATAAAACTATCTCGAAATTCTGTGTTCGAATCTGGATCAAATAGCTATGCGAACAAATAATATACGTACACCTTACGTAATTAGCCCAATTGATTATGAACTATATCAATTCTCTTTTATTCACATTCATTTTGATTACATTCACTTATCCACAATTTTCTCATTTCACAACTTCAAATTTTAATTGTTATTCAATTATTCATCTAGAATAACTTTCCTCAATACCAAATTACTTAAGAATCTCACCATATTCCTTAAGTTCAAAATAAATATTCTACATACTGCTTATACTTATTTTCACTTCATTATTGAAGTTCATATCCATTTCTATTTACTCTTGTCTTTACAATTCCATTTGATTTCAATTTGGCTTTCACCCGAATATTTAATTAGTTGCACTTACTAATTAATTTAAATTTCAATTAACAGTTTATTCGCAAACTTCACTTCTTTAGTTCCTTCGATTTCACTTCACCTTACATTCACATTTGAATTAGATTTCAATATCTAGTTTCAATTTCATTTGCTTAACAAATTTAAATCATTTATTGTTAATGGAAATTTTCAAAAATTCTAAAAATTTTCTAACTCCCAAAATTTACGAAAATTTTGGCAGAACCTCCCTTGTACGGGGGGACTTCTGCGATATCGCAGGATGCACAAAAATGTATATACATCGGCCTCAGGCCGGAAAAAGAATCAAAACAGTTCATATTTCCTATTTTGAATTTTTGGCGTAGGCGTACCTTTTATTTAGCATTTTTAAAGCAAGCGGCGATTCATTTTAGCATTTTACGCAGTCGAGATCAGTCAAACGGCTTCCCTGAACCTGTACTGACTCAATTTAAACAGATAAGTGACGATATACAAAATTTTATAGCATTTCAATTAATCTCAATAGCAAACAAGTAGTTTTCAAAAGCCATGCACTTAAAATAATTTCCATAAGCAATTTATATGGTTTCAATACAATTTCAATCGTCTACAACCAATTCACATACCATTTCTATTCAATTCAATGTTTTGCAATACATTTTGTTCCATTCTATTCATTTTTAAGCGAAATGAATCCATATCCATTTCAATTGATTCAATTCAATTTAATTTGCATTTCACTTCCAAACTCAAGTTACGGTTTCCTTGTAAACAATTTATAATTCAAATCTTTGGTTTGATTTTCATTTGATCGAATCTATTACCTTTACTAATCCATTCAATTTGTCCATTCACTTATTCATTCTAAATTTCAATTTCCGTATTCAATTCACCGTGAATTTATTTAATCTTTAACAAGGAAATTTCCAATTTATTTTTAACACCATACCATTTTTAAAATTTAGCTGGTATACTTACTGAATCCAATATTAATTCCAACTCATATTCAATAATTTATCTCTAACTTGAATTTGATAGATATCAATCCATTTCACATCATTCCTACTTACTTGAATTTTATTTACACTTCAAGTTATCACTCATATACTCCAATTCCAATGATCATTCACACTTTCAGCTTTTATTATCAAATCCAAATTCCATTTACTTAATTTACTAATTTATTCCAAATTAGTGTTCTCCCATTTTAACCAGTACAATGTTTGATTTTTATGCACAAAATCACTTCAGTTAATCTCCTCGGGTTTATAACTCAAGTCCTGGATTTCATTCAATTTTCAATTTCTAAACAAATTTATCTACTTAGCTATAACTTCCCATTTGAGTCTCAATTAATTAAATTTTCCAATAAATTTAATTTATTTACCCTTATCCAAGCTAAATTTATCTTAACTCAGATTTCTATTCCAAACTTCACATCTCTTATTCAACACACAATTCACTTTTCATTTTACCAATTCAACTTGACTCAATTAAAATCTCATTCTATTTTTATTACAAACAATTCTATTTGGGTTATTTATTTTACTTCAAATTTTATAAGTCACCTTCTTTTATATTCACACTTCCTTCTATTAAAAATAAATTTTATTCACAATTTACCTCTTAACTCCGTTTATACATTTTTATTTAGTTAAGTATATATTTTATTCTAATACTGTTTCAATTTTATTATAAACTGTCAAAACTTACTTATTCCAATTCAATACTTATCTTGTTACATTTATTTGGTCCAGTATATTTTATTATCCCATAGCCTTTAATTCAGATTCCAGGTTTTTTAACAATTTCCCAACATTTCAAAATCACCCGGTTTTTAATTTCAAATCATTTTGGAGTCTCCAACATCTCCAAATCACATTTCTCAAAATTTTAAACCAATCCTGATTTTTAATTCCAACAAATTTCCTTTGGAAATTTCAAAAACAACTAGCTTTTCTGAATAAATCAATTTGGCAGCAATTCGTCACTCAGGAGTTCGAAAATAAATTCTGAAGATGCGGCCGTCATCCTCCGAATTATTTCCAACAACTGAAATGAATTTATTGCTATATCCCTTTCAAAAATTTATTTGAAACAATTTCCCTTCCAGAAATACTTTCCAAAATAATAATGCTTGTGTTTATCTTCAAAACACTTTGAAAACACTTCCAAATATCCAGGGTTTAAATTTACCATTTTGATTAAATCAAATTTTTAGTTACAATTCATCTGTACAATTCATATTTATACAAATACCCATTGGTTATGTAAACCATTCTAATTTTACAATCTTACCATATTTTTTCCTTTCAAATTTTATTTGTTAGAATATTTTAATCCAAACATCCAAATATATAATAATTCAAAAGAAATATTTCTTTTATATCAAAAATACATTTTTTCGGGTAAAATTATTTCATCTACCCGTTTCAAAACAATATAGTGTCGAATTGTTCTATTCGAGTGTTTAGAAACCCCTTCGATACAGCTGCGCAGACTGTGCCGACGAAGGTTCATATGCCACTCAATAAATCAACCAACACAATATAAAACCAATTTATATTCACTAACAAATACGCGCTCATATCTATTAATACACTCAAAATTCCCACCAGAGCCAAGGTTATCGCCAACCTTTGCTCTGATACCACTGTAACGTCCCGACTTTCCAGTCCTGGAAAATCGAACCATTTGTGTTAAAGAAGAAGAGGTAGAAGAAGAAAAAACAGAAAATCAACAACAGAATCTCACATCGCAACGGAATAAAATATAATATATATTAACAGATCTTTACACAAATCAAAACTGTATTAGTTTTATATAATATAGCATCAGAGTATACACCAGAGAACACATAACATACAACTGGACAATAACCATATCATGTCCTCAATACAACAGAGTACAACAATCAACACAGCGGAAAAATAATAGCAAGTACGAGAGTACGTATCGTCATCCAGCTCGTCTCTTGAGCTCCACAGCATCATATCCTGAACCTGTTTATCTCGGTCTGACCCGAGCATCATATAAAACAATACCCGAGTCAGTCTGGAATACCAGCGTGAGAAAATCACACTCAAATTGATTATTCAAGTTTCAAAATCCTTTGAAAACAAAAGCATCTCGTAGGACCACGCCACACATAAACATGTCGGGTTTTTACCTTACGATAGCTAAAACACTTTTATCAAAATCCTCTGATATTATAATAGTGTCTATTTACAAATACTTATTAAAATAGCCGAAATTGTTACATCTATTAAATTCCGGCATACTAGCCACAAAGTGGGTAATTACAAACAAAACTCGTACAAGGCACGTAGGGAGAATGGATTTCCAACGAATGACTAGGCACTGGGGTACCACCTGTCACAGTACGTGGCCTAGATCACAGTACCGAGGAGTACGCCCGCTCCCCTGCAACACAAGGCCGGAATCATCCCTTACTGGATAATTCCAAGTAAAATCACCCCACGGTTTTGATCAGCAACCGCACTGTAACGACCCGTATTTTTACGGATCGACATGTTCGTCAAAATCTGGAATTTTAGCACTTTCATGTCATTTCAGATTTTTAGGCAGATTTGTCTAAGTCCTAGGTCGTACGCGACCTAAGGGTTGTTGGCAACTTAGAGAAGGTCTGCGACTTAAGAAAAATGTTGTGAGCGACCTAAGTTTTGTTAAGTGTTAGGTCGGCTGGGAAAGTTAGCGACCTAGTAGTTGCCGAGTTAGCGACCTAGTAGTTGCCGAGTTAGCGACCTAGTAGTTGCCGAGTTAGCGACCTAGTAGTTGCCGAGTTAGCGACCTAGTAGTTGCCGAGTTAGCGACCTAGTAGTTGCCGAGTTAGCGACCTAGTAGTTGCCGAGTTAGCGACCTAGTAGTTGCCGAGTTAGCGACCTAGTGGTTCTGAGTTAGCGACCTAGTGGTTCTGAGTTAGCGACCTAGTGGTTCCGTGTTGGCGACCTAAGGAGTTAACAAGTTGGCGACCTAAGGAGTTAACAAGTTGGCGACCTAAGGAGTTAACAAGTTGGCGACCTTAGGAGTTAGGCTAAGTGTTAGGTCGTGTGTTGTTTTAGGTCGACTTGTGTTAGGTCGCAACCCAACTGAGTCTTAGGTAGTTAGGTCGTTAGGTTGTTAGGTCGCTGGGTTTCCTAAGTGTTAGGTCGCAAAGGAGTTAAGTCGTACATCTGTTAGGTCGCGTAGATTGCTAAGTTGTTAGGTCGCTAGGATAGTTTGTGTTAGGTCGCGTAGATCTATCTGTTAGGTCGGAGAAGCTTAGGTCGGAGAGTCTTAGGTCGGAAACGACCTAGGGAGATAGCCGTGTTAAGCGACTTAAGGAAATTTCTGCTATAAATAGGAGGGGTTGTTCTCACTTTTTGGGATCCGGATTTTGAAGCGACGAAGTGCTGCCATTTTGAGAGCTCGACTTCTACACTTCTTCACTTCTTTTCTCCACTCTAATCTAGTGCTTCCATCCATCCAAATCGAAGATCAAGATTGAAGATTCAAGAGCTTAGATTGAAGATCTTCATCTTTTCAAGAGAGATTTCATCGTTTGAAGTGAGATCTTGTCGGATCTAGCTTAGTTCTTCGCTGTCCAGATCTGAAGTTGATATCTTTTGGATTGTTTAGGTGATTTGGTGAGTGGTGATTATCTCTCACACGGATCCAAAAGAATATATCGGATTGTTGGCTCGTTTTGGTGTTAAAATAGAGATTTCCATGCATTTTCTTCATCCTATGTGTAGATCCATATAGATCCATTGTTCATGATGATGTTACATCCATTCTATCATATGTTAACCTATGCAAGTTCATTCATCAAGTTTGTAGAGATATAATCCATGTTTTCATGCTTATTGGACTTTCAACTCTTTAATTACGAAAATGCCATTATTGTTATAATTGTCTACTTAGATCATTTTTGAATGCTTGATTGCTTGGATTGATGTTTGATTTGATTGATTGTTATGAACTAGATGATTGATGATTAGATTTAGATCGAAGATGATTCAAAAGCTAAGGGAAAGGCTCTTGAAATGGAAAAGCTGCTCGTGGCATATGTAGCGGGATGATGAAGCTCTTATGCATAGATTTGATGATGTAATGATGAGATGAGGCTTTGCGAGGATGTAATGAAGCGAGGCAATCATGTGGTGAAGACTTGGTCTAATCCAGACGGGATCATTCCAAGCATGTTGATAACTCGGTGATATGATTCGAGTTGAAGATAATGAATGGATATGAGAATAGTCGTCGAGGAGGATGACTAGGAGGCTTGGATAGCATCGTTGTTGAAGGTTCTAGCATGCTCTAAGCAAGAGTACGTTTGGGCAGATTCGATAGTCCCAACGGCCAACTGTTGATGGTCGAGTACTCTGGGCAGATTCGATAGTCCTAGGCACGGGCTGCGACGACGTGCGGGAGTTATGTCTAGAACCGGGGTTTCCATTAGCCCTTGACGGACGGCTGAAAGAATGTGCCGGTCATTCAATTAACGGTGATATCGAAGCAATGATAACAGTGATAGCCAGAGTCATGGATGTTTGGTTGTATCGTCACTCGGACTCAAGAGCGGTATTTTCTGGGTGCTTATCTGATTTAGGCCTTGGTACTTGGAAAACATCGCCCTTGACTCGAGTGATAGTAGCTTTACTTTGAATTGTATGCTCTGCTATGTTTGCTTCTGCTTAGTGTGTGTCTGGGGGCTATCACTGTAGAATGAGGTTGGAGTGGGAGGGTTGTATTCCTATTCCTTTTTCCTTTATGCTCTTTTGGTATGTTGTTAGTTAATTTACTGCTCACTAAGACTGTTGTCTGACTCAAGGCTTTATGTTTTAATTCTTATTGCCTTGGGCTGTTCGTCCATTTTGGGACGGGCAGACTAGGTAGCAGGTGACAGGTGCTGTTCTCCTCTCACGATGCTGATATCGAAGACGAGCTGGAGGGTTGCATATTATCTTCTTATTATATGTACTGGATATTCCGCTGTTTTGTATTCTCTGAGAGATATGTAGTGAGGCTTGATGTATTGACTATGTGGATGCTTGTATTCAACTATTATGGAGTTTTATATGATGTCATTTTGTTCCGTAAAGCTTCACTATACATATGTTCTATTGTATTTTGTCCATGCGCTGTGAGTAATACGATAGATTCTTTTGTTTTAAATCTTACCTTGACAATCGTCCATGGTCGCCTGGCACACTTTACAGCGCTATATCTCTAGATTCTATGCAGGGGTCATGGGCGGTCGTCACATTTGGTATCAGAGCATTGGTTAATCGATTTTACCCAACGCTCGCTGTCGTAACTACGTATGAGAGACGTAATTGTATTTTGATGGATGATTACTATATATAATATAGTAGCTTAGAAGAGTTTGAGTCCTTTATGCAGTTGTTTCTCTAGATGTTTTAATCATTCCTTTTTATAGATATTGAGAATGAGTCGAAGAGGGAGACCAGCTGCTAGGGAAGGCCGTGCTACTGAAGAGACTGCTGATTATGCAGCCATGTTCGAAGCTATGATGACTTCGATCATGAGGAGGATACCAGTTCCGGGGGCGGCAGTAGATGTTGGAGTTCAAGTCCAAACTCCGAAACCAGTGGATTTTGCTAAGCTGTGCAAGGATTATACTGCTCTTGGAGGGAAGGTTTTCTTGGGAACAGAATCAACTATTGAGGTCCAGAGGTGGATAGATGCTTGTAGAAGGATCTTTGGTGATTTGGGAATTGATGATGCAACTAAGAGGAAGTTGGCATCAAGGCAGCTTCAAGGGAGAGCCTCTGATTGGTGGAACTCTATTACCATCGATACTGCGGAGGAAGAGATTACTTGGGAGCAATTCCAAGCTAGATTTGAAGCTAAGTTCATTTCTACAGCTCAGAAGTCTGTTCTGTTCAAGAGGTTTGTGGAGCTCAAGCAAGGTGGAAGATCAGTTCTTGAGTATGTTTCTGAGTTCGAAGCTTTGTCCAAGTATGCCCGGTCGTATATTGAATCTGCTTATCAGAAGAATGAGAAGTTTGTGACCGGCTTGGATAGTTATCTTGGGAGACAGTTGGTGGATCATTTGGACGATTCATTTGAGAAGCTTGTGGAGAAAGCTCTTAGGCATGAGAGTCTGTTTCCTAAGGAAGGACCTGTTGTTGCTGTTACCAAGGGAGAATCTAAACCACAGCAGGGTGGAAACCAGAAGAGGAAGCAGCAGCAGCAGAAGGGTAAGGATGGCCAGAAGAAGCCGAAAGGCGAGGTAACTTGCTACAATTGTCAGCAGAAGGGCCATTTCTCTAAGGATTGTAAGAATCCGAAGGCACCGATGAAGTGTCACAACTGTGACAAGCCGGGGCATTTCAGGAAGAATTGTCCAGAACCAAGGAAGGACAGGCAGATTGTGCAAGCCTATGCTTTGGGGGCTGTTCCGTCGTCTTCGAAAGCTCCTACTGCTGAAGAGAAGGGAAAGAGTGTGGTTGTTCAAGGTACTCTTTCCCTATGTGGTGTTCCAGTTAGAGTTCTGTTTGATACTGGAGCGTCGCATTCATTTGTTTGTAATGAACTAGTAGGCCGGTTAGGTTTGAAGCCGGATATTGTTGATAGGCCATTGGTTGTGACTAATCCAGTTGGGGGTTCGTCTTGTTTGTGTATGTTATGCCGTGGTCTAGTTGTGTCGAGTCATGGTTGCTCTTTTGTTTGTGATTGCTTTGTTCTGAACTTTGCGGGGTTCGGAATTATTTTGGGTATGGACTGGCTTAGGAAGTATGCGGCTAAGGTTGATTGTGAGAGGCTAGAGGTGACAGTCGAGAATGTGGAAGGGCGAAAGATTGTGATACGATGTAAGCATGAGGAAGGCGTCTTCATGAGCTTCATGTATTCGCTAGTTGTTCCACGGGATGGACTGTCTTTAGTGCCAATCGCAAATGGATTCGAGGATGTCTTTGACGAAGTCAAAGGGTTGCCGCCGCATAGAGAGATCGAGTTTCGTATAGATCTAGTTGAAGGAGCCAGACCTGTTGTGATGCCTCTTAGGCGGATGGCGCCTAGGGAACAGCAAGAGTTGAGGGTGCAAGTTGATGATCTTTTGCAGAAAGGATTCATTCGGCGTAGTGTGTCCGAGTGGGGTGCACCAGTTGTGTTTGCAACCAAGGCAGATGGATCGTTGAGATTGTGTGTGGATTATCGTGAGCTGAATAAGGTGACTAAGAAGAACAAGTATCCATTGCCGAGAATAGATGACTTGTTTGATCAGCTTCACGAGGCTAAGGTGTTTTCTCAAATGGATTTGGCAACGGGATTTCACCAGTTGAGAGTGGCTAAGGATAGTGTGCCGAAGACTGCTTTTAGGACACCATCCGGTTTCTTTGAGTGGCTGGTAATGCCGTTTGGATTGACTAACGCGCCAGCATATTTTGTTGATCTTATGAATAGAGTGTTCAGAGATCAGTTGAACAAGTTCGTACTTGTGTTCGTGGATGATATTCTGATTTATTCCAGAACGGAGGAAGAGCACAAGACGCACTTGCATATTGTTTTGGAGATCTTACGGAAACATCAGCTGAAGGCTAAGTTTTCGAAGTGTCACTTCTGGAAGAGTGAAGTGAGGTTCTTAGGCCATGTGATTTCTGGAAGTGGAATAGCGGTTGATCCCGCTAAGGTGGCAGCAATCCAGGATTGGGTTAGACCTAAGAATGCATCTGATGTGAGAAGTTTTCTTGGATTAGCAGGATATTATCGACGGTTTATCAAAGACTTCTCCAAGATAGCTGCACCGTTAACAGGATTGACGAAAAAGAACCAAGTGTTCAGTTGGGATGCTAAGTGTGAGCAAGCTTTCGGAATCCTGAAAGAGAGATTGACGAGTGCTCCTGTTTTGACTATTCCAAGTGGGAATGATGAGATGGTGGTTTACACCGACGCATGTGGTACTGGACTTGGAGCAGTGCTGATGCAGAAGGATAAAGTTGTTGCGTATGCCAGTCGACAACTGAAGCCGCATGAAAGGAATTACCCGACTCATGATTTGGAGTTAGCGGCGATTGTATTTGCTCTGAAGATGTGGAGACATTATCTGTTGGGAGTTCGATTCGAGTTGTTTACGGATCACAAGTCATTGAAGTATCTTTTCTCCCAAAAGGATTTGAATCTTCGGCAGCAACGTTGGCTAGAGTTTTTGGCATCATATGATTTTGGAATAGCTTATACTCCGGGAAAAGGTAACGCAGTGGCAGATGCGTTAAGTCGAAGACATGCAGGATTGGGAGCCATGTTTTCTGAATGGAAGAGTCTCGAGTATTTAGCTGGATTTGACTTCAGGCCTAGATGTGAATTGGAACCTGAGATGTTGGCAAACTTATCAATAAGACCCACTCTTGTGGAAAGGATTGGCGAGGGCCAAAAGCGAGATGATAAGCTTGTCAAGATTATCCGTGGATTGGAATCTGGATTGGATCCAGAAAAGGATAAAGGATTCGAGGTCGATAGAGAAGGTTGGCTTCGAAAGCAAGGACGACTAGTTGTTCCCGATATAGATGAATTGAGGAGTGAAGTTCTGAAGGAAAGTCATCACTCGAAGCTGACAATTCATCCAGGAGGAAACAAGATGTATCGGGATATGAAGAGAACCTACTACTGGGAAGGCATGAAGAAGGATGTTGGAGATTTCATTTCCAAGTGTATGAATTGCCAGTTGGTTAAAGCCGAACAGAAGAAGCCAAGTGGATTGCTTCAGCCCTTAGAAGTTCCTACATGGAAGTGGGAACAAGTGTCGATGGATTTTATTGATGGATTGCCTAGAACCAGAACGGGAAATGAAGGAATTTGGGTCATTGTGGATCGTCTGACTAAGAGTGCACGATTCATTCCTGTTCGATCGACTAGAACGGCATCAAAGTTGGCTGAGTTGTATGTTAAGTGGATAGTTCGATTCCATGGTGTTCCGAAGAGTATAGTGAGCGATCGAGACCCATTGTTCACTAGTGGATTTTGGAAGAGCTTCCAGGAAGTCTTGGGAACCGAGTTGTGTTTGAGTACAGCTTATCACCCTCAGACAGATGGCCAGACTGAGAGAGTCAACCGAGTTTTGGAAGATCTCCTCAGAGCCTGTGTTTTAGATTTCGGAGGATCATGGGAAGATCACCTTCATTTGGTGGAGTTTGCGTACAACAACAGTTACCAGTCAAGTATTGGTATGGCACCGTATGAGGCGTTGTATGGAAGACCGTGTAACTCTCCGACATGTTGGTTGGAAACTGGAGAAAAGCTGATGCTTGGGCCAGAGATGATTCGGCAGACTTCAGATTGTATAGAGATCATTCGGCAACGAATGAAAGCAGCCCAAGATCGTCAGAAGAGTTATGCCGATAAGCGTCGAAAGGATTTGGAATTCGATGTAGGAGATATGGTTTTTGTGAAGATTTCTCCACTGAAGAATGTTATTCGATTTGGAAAGAAAGGAAAGTTGACTCCGAGATTTGTTGGACCATTCCCGATTATCGAGCGAATCGGAAAGCTCGCTTACAGATTGGAGTTACCAGAGAAGATGTCGAGTGTGCACAATGTTTTTCATGTATCATATCTACGGAAGTATGTGCACGACTCGAGTACGGTGATTTCTGCTGATAGCTGTGAAGACTTAGAAGTTGATCCAGTTGATAGAAGACCTCGTAAGCCGCTTCGTGTTGTTGAAACCGACACGAAACAGCTTAGGAGGAAGGTAGTTAAGTTGCTCAAGATACAATGGAGTGATGATGATAACGACTGTACGTGGGAAGTGGAAGAGAGGATGAAGGCAGCTCATCCTGAACTCTTCAAGGTATGGCCCTAAGGTGTCGTCTCATCTCGCGATATTGTAACTTGTTCTAAGTTTTAGAATTCTGTACGCTAAGTTAGAATTGGATGCATGGTTTGTTGATTGTTATGGATGGTAGGCGTACAGAATAGTTTTGATTGCTTGGAATTTCGGGGGCGAAATTTCTAAGGGGGAGAGAATGTAACGACCCGTATTTTTACGGATCGACATGTTCGTCAAAATCTGGAATTTTAGCACTTTCATGTCATTTCAGATTTTTAGGCAGATTTGTCTAAGTCCTAGGTCGTACGCGACCTAAGGGTTGTTGGCAACTTAGAGAAGGTCTGCGACTTAAGAAAAATGTTGTGAGCGACCTAAGTTTTGTTAAGTGTTAGGTCGGCTGGGAAAGTTAGCGACCTAGTAGTTGCCGAGTTAGCGACCTAGTAGTTGCCGAGTTAGCGACCTAGTAGTTGCCGAGTTAGCGACCTAGTAGTTGCCGAGTTAGCGACCTAGTAGTTGCCGAGTTAGCGACCTAGTAGTTGCCGAGTTAGCGACCTAGTAGTTGCCGAGTTAGCGACCTAGTAGTTGCCGAGTTAGCGACCTAGTGGTTCTGAGTTAGCGACCTAGTGGTTCTGAGTTAGCGACCTAGTGGTTCCGTGTTGGCGACCTAAGGAGTTAACAAGTTGGCGACCTAAGGAGTTAACAAGTTGGCGACCTAAGGAGTTAACAAGTTGGCGACCTTAGGAGTTAGGCTAAGTGTTAGGTCGTGTGTTGTTTTAGGTCGACTTGTGTTAGGTCGCAACCCAACTGAGTCTTAGGTAGTTAGGTCGTTAGGTTGTTAGGTCGCTGGGTTTCCTAAGTGTTAGGTCGCAAAGGAGTTAAGTCGTACATCTGTTAGGTCGCGTAGATTGCTAAGTTGTTAGGTCGCTAGGATAGTTTGTGTTAGGTCGCGTAGATCTATCTGTTAGGTCGGAGAAGCTTAGGTCGGAGAGTCTTAGGTCGGAAACGACCTAGGGAGATAGCCGTGTTAAGCGACTTAAGGAAATTTCTGCTATAAATAGGAGGGGTTGTTCTCACTTTTTGGGATCCGGATTTTGAAGCGACGAAGTGCTGCCATTTTGAGAGCTCGACTTCTACACTTCTTCACTTCTTTTCTCCACTCTAATCTAGTGCTTCCATCCATCCAAATCGAAGATCAAGATTGAAGATTCAAGAGCTTAGATTGAAGATCTTCATCTTTTCAAGAGAGATTTCATCGTTTGAAGTGAGATCTTGTCGGATCTAGCTTAGTTCTTCGCTGTCCAGATCTGAAGTTGATATCTTTTGGATTGTTTAGGTGATTTGGTGAGTGGTGATTATCTCTCACACGGATCCAAAAGAATATATCGGATTGTTGGCTCGTTTTGGTGTTAAAATAGAGATTTCCATGCATTTTCTTCATCCTATGTGTAGATCCATATAGATCCATTGTTCATGATGATGTTACATCCATTCTATCATATGTTAACCTATGCAAGTTCATTCATCAAGTTTGTAGAGATATAATCCATGTTTTCATGCTTATTGGACTTTCAACTCTTTAATTACGAAAATGCCATTATTGTTATAATTGTCTACTTAGATCATTTTTGAATGCTTGATTGCTTGGATTGATGTTTGATTTGATTGATTGTTATGAACTAGATGATTTATGATTAGATTTAGATCGAAGATGATTCAAAAGCTAAGGGAAAGGCTCTTGAAATGGAAAAGCTGCTCGTGGCATATGTAGCGGGATGATGAAGCTCTTATGCATAGATTTGATGATGTAATGATGAGATGAGGCTTTGCGAGGATGTAATGAAGCGAGGCAATCATGTGGTGAAGACTTGGTCTAATCCAGACGGGATCATTCCAAGCATGTTGATAACTCGGTGATATGATTCGAGTTGAAGATAATGAATGGATATGAGAATAGTCGTCGAGGAGGATGACTAGGAGGCTTGGATAGCATCGTTGTTGAAGGTTCTAGCATGCTCTAAGCAAGAGTACGTTTGGGCAGATTCGATAGTCCCAACGGCCAACTGTTGATGGTCGAGTACTCTGGGCAGATTCGATAGTCCTAGGCACGGGCTGCGACGACGTGCGGGAGTTATGTCTAGAACCGGGGTTTCCATTAGCCCTTGACGGACGGCTGAAAGAATGTGCCGGTCATTCAATTAACGGTGATATCGAAGCAATGATAACAGTGATAGCCAGAGTCATGGATGTTTGGTTGTATCGTCACTCGGACTCAAGAGCGGTATTTTCTGGGTGCTTATCTGATTTAGGCCTTGGTACTTGGAAAACATCGCCCTTGACTCGAGTGATAGTAGCTTTACTTTGAATTGTATGCTCTGCTATGTTTGCTTCTGCTTAGTGTGTGTCTGGGGGCTATCACTGTAGAATGAGGTTGGAGTGGGAGGGTTGTATTCCTATTCCTTTTTCCTTTATGCTCTTTTGGTATGTTGTTAGTTAATTTACTGCTCACTAAGACTGTTGTCTGACTCAAGGCTTTATGTTTTAATTCTTATTGCCTTGGGCTGTTCGTCCATTTTGGGACGGGCAGACTAGGTAGCAGGTGACAGGTGCTGTTCTCCTCTCACGATGCTGATATCGAAGACGAGCTGGAGGGTTGCATATTATCTTCTTATTATATGTACTGGATATTCCGCTGTTTTGTATTCTCTGAGAGATATGTAGTGAGGCTTGATGTATTGACTATGTGGATGCTTGTATTCAACTATTATGGAGTTTTATATGATGTCATTTTGTTCCGTAAAGCTTCACTATACATATGTTCTATTGTATTTTGTCCATGCGCTGTGAGTAATACGATAGATTCTTTTGTTTTAAATCTTACCTTGACAATCGTCCATGGTCGCCTGGCACACTTTACAGCGCTATATCTCTAGATTCTATGCAGGGGTCATGGGCGGTCGTCACACGCACCACTAAGCCGAAATAAAAGGGACATCTAGACAGGGATGACCTTACTCTCATGTGGGGGCTACCCACGAAGCCTTGCTGCATAACCCCTGATTTTCAGTCATTCCCGGTTGATGAGGCTTGAGGCTAAACGTTACCTTCAGAACGTTTCACTTAGAATGCCCATCGTCCCCTGACGATGTCCGAAAGCATTCGTCCATACAAGTCCGTTCCAGGTCCGAACAGAACTGATAACACTATCCCCTTATCAATATTACCCTCGTTTCCCCACGAAACGTACAAACCGGATCGAAGTGGTTTTCGAGTCTCCAGACCTAGAATCCCGGTATACGGAAACCCGATCCCGGTCTCTTCGAAACGATCAGCGCATTTGGCCAATATTGATAGTCGGTTGTTTAACTATCAATTAACATCCATAACAACCATCAACAATCAATAATTACTCCAAATTATTTATATCCCTCAAAATATCTTCACAAGATATTATTTCCATTTCAATTCCCATTGGAAACAATTTCAAACTATATTCCTCTCACGGAATAATTTCCCAAATATTTATTTTCACTGGAATGCCAAGTACAAACCATTTTAGATTTTTAAAATAATTTTAAAATACTTTATTATAAAAATACTTTATAAGAACGCCTTTTTAAACTTCTTTAATATCTAAGTTAAAAAGATATATTTAAAGATATTTAAATAAAACCATTTTAAAGAATATAAACAAATTTCCTTTTTAAACATATTATCAAATCTCATTTGTATTAACTACAATAATAGATTGAAAATTACTTACTTTAGAAATTTAACATTTGGAAATAATAGATTTTTAAAACTTGACTTTTAAAAATAACAATAAATCTTTAACAAATATTTAAAATTTCTTTTTAAAACAAAATGTACTTGGCTATCCAGAAAATACTTCTCTTTCACAACCTTTAAAATAAATCTCTGTTTATATTTTTAAAACAGATTCACAATCCTTTATAAATTCACACCTTGAATTTATATTAAAATCCGCTTCACTTTATAAACTCAGTTTATAGATCTCAAAATCTCATTCCTCTTTAAAATTTCCCAGTTTCAATATTTAGATCAATTCTACAATTTTATTTCAAATTTGCTTTATCTTGAAATAAAATTCCCTTATTTACCTTATTTATTTCAAATACAATTATTCGGGTTTTTAATTTTAAATTTCTAGTTAAAACCCCTTTAACTGAAAATTCCTATTTTAAATTCTCAACATTCCTTATTAACGCTTTTAATTAAATTAACTCATTTAATTTGAAATAATTTCTTTATTTCTTTAAAAACCATATCACTTGAGTTTTAAATTTTTATTACTCCTTCGTAAATTTAAATTTCCTTTTCCCATATTTATTACAATTCCAATTCACTTTATTTTATCTTATTTACAATCCACTTTTAAATTTATTCCAATTTACTTAAATTTCTATTCTTTATTTTCTTCAAAAATTCAATTCCATAGATTTTCAAAAATTTATTATACTGGGAATTCAATCAACCACAACATCCAATATCAGATCATCACAGGATATCAATATTCAGATCACAGAATAATAAAATAAATTTTTGAGGAATCCAGTTGGATCCCTCCAACCTGTTTCCCTGCATCCACAGACGTTAGCACAATACCAATTCCACTTCGAGGTGGAATATGTATATGGGATTTAAAATAAATCATCCGCTATTATGCGGCGCATAGGGTCTCATCCGCTATAAAATGCGGGAATATCAAATCCAATATATACATATGCCAATATATATATATTGGTATATACTACTATATACCATATCATATCAATCCAATCAAACAATTCAATCATTCATCCATATTTAAATTTAACCAATTAAATTTAAATAAAATTAAACTGAGTGAGATTAACTCACCTTTGACTTTTAATTTGCAATCTGATCCAAACTGGCTTGTCTCTCCCCGTTTTGTCCTTGTAAAAACATTAGATGATTTATTTATATGAACAAGTCGAACAAATAAATTTCCATTTTATATATTTACTTAACTAATAATTTAATTAAGATAATTTTCCTTTTGATAAAATATCTTTATCAACTAAATAGCTAAACAAGCTTATTAAATAGACCAATACCCTAAATACATATATTTTTTTTATATATACCTGGTCGGTTAAAAGAGGTGAATTTGTATTATATATTATTTTATTTTTTTGAAATTATTTATACATATACATATACTTATGAAAATATTCGTTATAGATTTTCTAAATCAAATTATAAAAATGCCCCCTTTTGAAACCTTATGTGCGTAATAAATATTTCTTCAAACTTTATGTTTATTTATTAAATTTAATTAATTAATCTGCAATTGCCTGGCTGTCACTATATTGATAAGTGAAATAAAAATCGGAAATCTCTTTATCAGTTTAGACTTAAGAAATGCTTAATTTTAAACATTTGAAATTAAGTTACAAACTCGAACAGGGAAACAGCATTAAACAGATTATAAGTTGATTATTATTATCAATATTTTCCCACACATGATTTTTCAATTCAGTAAAAAACAATAGGGTAATATACCTGTAATTTAACCCTCGATTTCAACTAGCCGAAACCCTCCTTCCACGCGACGAACCACACTGTCGACGCCTCCACCATCGTAAATCCAAACCCTAGCCTCGCCGATCTTGCAAATTCGACTCGAGACCCACTACGGAGCTACCTCTTGACTTCGGCCATCACTGACACGCGACTTCGTCGAACATTAGCTTCCGCGACCCCCAACCCGATCGATCCACCCTCAACTGTACTAGACAACGAACGCCCCTCGCGAGATCGAGCAGCCTCGATTCCCACGAACCTTCCCACCATTGCGGCATCGCGAATCGATACCATCGCCGACCAATCCACGAGCATGCGAGAAGTTCCCCCGCTGCCACGAACCCCTAGCCCTTGCGAACGACTCCTCCTCAATGCCCCACTTCGAAGTCGCTGAGAACGATTTCGTGCTTCCTCCATTTTTATTTGCGAAGTAGATTTGAAAGAGAGGAAAAAAAAAATCACGATTCGTTTTGAAAAGGATAAAAGGATAGGGCTGGAACGAATTTTTAAACTGGAGAAAATGGTAAAGGAACGCGATCCCCTCTTTAATAAGTTCAGCCATTAATTTATCTTCTTCGAAAAGCTTTGAACCAGATATTATTGAACGAGTCTGTACTTAAAGAAAGAACAGAGGGACAGGAAAAGATGTTACGTGTGAAAAATTGTTTCTGCGTGTCGGCTACAACAGAGATAGGTTGGCTACAGAGAATACAGGGTGACCTGATGTAATGGATTTACAAATTTATATAATTTTTTTTTTAAATTGAATTTTCGATAGAATTTCAACGCGTTTGTGTATCGTACGCTCACCCAACAATTCCAATTGCTACGAAAATTGAAATCCGATAATAATTCAATATTACGGATCCAATGGAACTGGTTTCGTCGAATTCCGAGACTGTGCCTTGAAAGGCTATTTTAAATTCAATTTAAACAATAAAATTTCAAAACTGAACAAACGTTTTGAAATTCAAATTTTAAAAGTTTCATCACCTTCAATATTGACAATATAAATTTTCTGAACCTTTAAACTATTTTTAACTGGCTCAAAACTCAGGATTCTCTATTTTACCCTATTTTCGATTGTTTAATTCAATAATCTATCATCCAATAAATACTGTATATTTGAAAATAAAGTTAAAATTTAACCTTCGAATATTTAAAATAAATTAAATATTCTCATTTCAAATATACAAAAATTACGGGTCGTCACATTCACAATCCCGATAAAACTTCCCATCACAAAGGAAATCTCTATACCGTAGCTAACGGTGCAGAGACAATCGATAGGTCATCCTATCGTTTTCACAAACACCCAGTCTTCACCACCGGTCTTCAATACGATCCATATCGTCATATCACTAATTCGGAATGGGTTATATGACACAAAGGTCCTTTCCCGGCTAACCCGAATAGTGAGCACAAATATTCAAAACATATGAATTTTGGGAGTTCTATTAAGTCACAACTTATTACCCAAATCCTTTCCTTTAAATGGTTTAACAAATTACCATTTCAAATCTTTAAACAAAAAGATTTACTTCACAAAGTTTACCCAGTTTCACAAAGATTCATTCACCGATTTCCAAATCAATTTCCATTTTAATTGAATTAACCCATTAAATCTTTAATTTAAGATTTAATTAATAGCTTTCAAAACTATTCAAAATTCCAGTCTTTTATAATATAAAAGATACACCTTTTAAAATCGTCTTTGATTTCAAAATAAAGTTTAATCATCTTCACAAAGGTTAATTCATAGTTTTTCCAAACTATTTACAATTTCATTTCAACTTGAATTGTTTCAATACAAATTGGAAATCTTTTTATGAAAGTTATTATTACTTGAAAACAGATAGTTTTCGTTTTGGGAAAACGGTTACAATTACACCAGTTAAAGCCATTCAAGTATAAACTTGAATTATAAATTTAAATTTCCCAAGACCGTGTTTTAATTGGTTAAAAACCCTATAACGACCCGATATTTTGGACCATTCAAATCGACAATAAATCCACACATGTCAGACTTGAAAAATTCAAAATATCATATTGTTATTTAAATTTGGCAAAACTCAGAATATACAGTAAATAAATCAATCGCAGAATCACAGACACAGAGTTAATACGCAGCAGAATATATAAAATAGTAGTTCATGAAGCTACTATATAAACATCAGAGTTAAAAATAAAATACAATAGAATATCTCAAATACAGTGAAGTCTTCAGTACGAATAGATGACCTCTCTGAACAAATCAACCGGAAAAGCTGAAAGCTGAATCGATAGTTGGATCTCCAAATGAAGCTCCAATCTCCAAAGGCAAGTCTCAAATGCTGTATCACTCGGTCTGACCCGAGCGTAAAGCAAAACACAAAACACTCGAGTCAGGATTAACATTCTTCTACTAATAAATCCAACTCAAGTGAAATATCAACTGAAATACAAGTAACTTAAAGGATGTTTGGGATAACCATCCTCTAAGGATCCGTGGAACTATCTACAATGTAGAAATATACACTATAACACCGTGGTCATTTCAATTTAATTTATACTTCAAAACCCAAATATCATTTCATTTCAAATATATCTATTTTCCAAAATAGTATATATATATTAAATGATTTAAAAAGTAAAGTATTTATAATTTCCTCAAGTCTCGCAAATCGATTCAAATCAACTTCAAATTTCAAATTCAAATTTATTCAAAGCTCAATTCATCAATTTAATTCAGTTCTAAATATACCATTTATTTTTCAATATATTTCAAAGCTTTAATATTCATTATTTTTAAAGTTAGATTTAACAGTTTCATATAGCTCTTGATTTAACTTCATTATTATTTAATCAGGGAATATTCACTTAATAGATTCAATATCATTTACTAGCCTTAAATCACATTTTACTAAATATTTCCTTAAACTTTATTTAAACAAGAAATATTCATTAAATTACTTATAAATCAAACCCAAGTTATAAATCATATCTTACATCTCAATTTCAATAAGTTTCTAATCGGTTTAATTAAATAAAATTCTTTATTGAATCAATTGCAACTAAATTCAAATTATCTTCCTAACCTTAACTTATTCAAATTTTTACCAAAAATGTATTTTGAAATATAGATATAAGTACTTAACCATATTATATGTATTCAATCAATCTTAATTAAATTAATATTATAATTAAATCTATATATATATATCATTACCATTTATATGTAATAATTTAAGAATCAACATTTATTTAACCCATATATTTCTTCCCAAATCCATAGAATTTATTTTCAAAATATTTATATATATATGGACCAACGGTGTCTGTATATATATCTATCATATGGTTAAGTGATACAGATATTTATCATTTCAATCCGTAATTTAAATATATACGGGTAGATATCATTTCAACCCGTAATCCCAATTTCAATTCAAATGAAAATCGCTTGGGTTTATCATTTCAACCCATAACGATTATCTCCTATTCTAAAGTCCGTTCGGGTATGTATCATTTCAACCCATAGTGAATTCTATACTAACAGGGAACTTGCAGAGTGATAACAGATAATATAAAATACAACAACATGCATATATCATCAATAACAATATAATATAAACAACAAGATATGGTGTCATATCCCACAGGTGAACAGTTATAGATAATAGCATATATAATAATTTAAATAACTACAACAGCATATTTCAATTGTCGTTTCAATTGAAATCAAATTTAATAAATATAAGAATGTTAATCGTGAGTGATTGCTCACCTTTCGAGGCTAGAGTGATGAATGAGAATAAGATAAGTTACGAATTCAAGCATGAATTCCCAAACAAAGCAAGATTGGCACGAATTTGTCGAGCAAAGCTGATAGATAGAAACCGATGAGAACCAATATATATCTATATATATCTAATATTAATTCATATGAAAATAAGGTTTCAAAATCATTTTAAAATAATATATATATAAATACTAAATTTAAATACCTATATAGTAAACTCAGACCCAAATGTACTTATATACAGAACTAATATAAAAATTCTATACTAAGCTACAATATTGACTAAGGAACAATGGAGTAAAACTATATATGAACCATATGTTTTTTTTAAGATCAGAATAATTATATATATAACTTATATAAACTCATATATATATATAATATAATCAAACATTTATATAAGTCGAATATAAGTTGACATAACCTGGACTACATACATGCAACAATATATATGCAGACATGTATAAATATACCCAAATCAAACTCAAAGATATATATAAACTAACACATATACTAATATATACTTAAACAGCTTCCATACTTTAGAATTTATAAAACTTATGGAGCCAACAGACACGTGAAAATATACATATATAGGTGGAACACAAACCAAAGCAAACATGAGAAAATATACATATATAGGTATATATATAACGCATGTATATAGACTGACAACTATATGACTCCTTTTATAATAAACATTCTGTAACATACATTTCATTTAAAATGTATGTACTAAACATTATATGCGAACACCAATTATCCAAATAAACTTATTCTTTATATTTAAACTTACTTTATTATATAATTTATAATCAAACTCAACAGGATAAAAATAGATGTAAGCAAATATATATAACTGCTTACAATTAGTAGACCGTTTTTAAATCTATTTAAAATATTATGTAAATAAGGAGCCTGGGAAAAAAGATTCTTTGATGCACCTCTGTTCATAGAATATGTATTGTAAATGTATATATACTTATAAACTTGAACATATATGGACTGTTAAATATAACTAATAAACAAAGAACCAAACTTAAACTGCCAAACAAAAACAAAAAAAAAAGAATTTCGAAGAATCATAATATACAAACCAAGATAAAACCATTATCTTCAATCAGTATATATATAATATTTAAATCAGTATTTCCTAAAGTCGATATATACTATAACTCAATAAGATATATATATATATAGCATGTAAGCACTGACTGACCCAAACTCAATATTGAAACCAATACAGAACCTAAAATCTATATTTAACAGATCTTACATGAAAAATCTGTATTATATATCAAACATATATAAATTTATAAATCTTATATATATATATATACTAATATACATTCACCTACCTAAATGCAGCCGAGGAGAAAAAGGGGAGGCCGAGGAACTTGAAGGTGGCTCGTGGTAAGCCTCGGTCTGAGGTGGAGGACAGGGCTATCGACGTGGTAGGCGGAGGAGGCTAACGACGAGGGGATGGTGATGTAGGTTAGTGGGAGGGTGTTTGTGTTCTAGGTGATGGTGTTGGCTTTGGTGACGTCGGTGTAATGGCGGAGCAAGGCGATGAGTGGAGGAAGAGAAAAGGCAGAGGTGTGCAGTTGTTGGTGGATGAGTGGAAGAGGAATGGATGGAGCAACCATTGGTGATGGGTTTCGGGTTTGGCGAAAGGAGGGGAGAGGCGAGAAAAAAAGCAGGCTGGGATGTTGATGCCTTGGCGAGGATCGGTTAAAGGAGGCCGCAGTGCCGAAGGGAAGTGTAGGCGATGGAAGCCTTGGCGTTTGGTTTTGTGGCTCGTGTGAGGAGGTGGAGTGCAAGCTTGGACGGTGGAGAAAGGTGGGCGAGGCCGATGGGTCTTGGTGTGGGAACCGTGGAAGCAAAGATGAGGATAGAAGGAGAAAAATGTGAATCTGGAGAAGCAAAATAAAAGGAGGAGGAATAAAATATGAACAGGCAGATAATTAGGAAAGGAAGAACAAGCTACCGAAAGGAATTAATATATACAACGTTGAAAACTGCAAAGACACGAAGAGACCAAAATTTTTGCACCAAATAAATAAATTGAAGTGATGAGATAATAGCTTTTGCCAGTTGTAAAGCAGGAATCATCATTACTAATGACGGTTTGAATTATGACCGTTGTGCAATTGAATGGTAGAGGAATCCAAAAGAATAAAACGTACCGATACGATGAACCGTTGCACGGTTTTGCCGCGTACCGGACTTCAAAGCATAGAAATGAATATACTGTGGAGATCAGCACGACAAGATGATCAAAACGGTATACAGATATCAGTGGTACGATCATCCGGTCAAAAGTCGATAATCGGTACCAAAAATGCTGCTATTTTGCCAAAATTAAGATAAACGGAGCAATAGAAGTCCAAATTTGGAAAAACGAAGGATGACATCTCACTTAGAAGAAGATTTAGAAATTTTCTGTAGAAAAATATTCAAGTTTGGAAAACATTTAATTACCACCAATATTTAACTGATTTAAATTGAAATAAAATCACACAATAAAATAAACTTCCATAAAATAATTGAAAATTTACCAGTTGCTATGTTTAATTAGACATATTCCAAATATTAAATTTTTATTTAAATTTTATTGTTTAAAATTTCATAAAATTTCAATTAATTATATTATTAAAACTATTAAAATTTACGGGTCGTTACACTCTCCCCCACTCAAAACTTTTCGTCCCCGAAAAGGAAGGAGGTAGGAGAATAGAAACAACCAGAAATAAAAGATATATTAAAAGACAAGGATAAACAATTAATTTAAACTATATAAATTTTACTTGAAATATTCATTTGAAAACTTCATTTACAATTAAATTATTTTTAATACCTCAATATTTTTCAAACCCATTTGTAAAATTTCTTGTTTCCTTTATAATTATCATGTATAGGTTTAAATAACACCTTTATAAATATATGTAAGCTATTTGAAAACAATTATTTACATTATTACTTATTTTTTAAAAAAGAAGCTATTGAAAACATTTGAATCCATAATTCATAAATTTATTAATTTTTATCTCAAGATACTTTTCAAATATTATTAATAAACAAATAATCATTTGCTTTAAATATGTTTTATTAAATTAATAACTTCTAAAATATTTATAACACTAAAACTTTCTACTAAACCATGTAGTATATAAATAAAAATATAAAAATTATAGTCAACAAGGAAAACAAGGAGGATTTGGAAAAATAGAATATAGGTGAATAAATAAAGCTGAGAAGATAAGGCAGATTCAAAAGAATAGCATCGGACACGAATAATTAATTTTGAACCATAAGAATTTCAATTTCAAATATAAATACAAAATTTCTTTTTTGGAAATACTTTTATAATAAAATACCTTTATATCGAAACAAATTTTCCTTTCGAAATACTTTTATAACTTGATGTTTCAACAAGTTTTGTGACGCCCCACCTCAATACCCACGCTAGCCAAGGACACTACGATGTAGTGCTGTCAACTAGCACGGAGAATAAGGCTGTTGAGGAGCGACCATCCATGTAATTGATTATCACACGGTGGCTATAAAATAATCTTCGGAAACAAACATAGAAATAAACATAACACAAAGCAGTCACAGACATCCATATCACAAAGGCGGAAGAAGATATGAATATATAACTAACACATGAAAGTGTACATCAGAGTAGTGGTCAAAAAGTTCCACAATAATACAAAAGAATAGCAACCTGTGCTATACAAAAAGAATACAACTATGAGTCCATATCTCAAGTGTATACAACAAAAACTGCTAAACTAAATAGTCAGCCAAAAGTCAGAGTAGCAAATCCCAGAAGGAAGTCAAGCAGAAGCACCTGTAACATCTCGGTCTGACCCGAGTATTATTTAAGAAAATAATAAACGGATCAGTCTAACTATAAATATCAGATGACATGATATAGAATAAAAGATATGGCATAAACATAGAATATCCATACTGACATACTACTATAAGTATGAAAATGATGATCAACCGATGAGAAATGATCAATATCACGAGAATCTTCTCAAAGATCCAAAGAGGGCATCATACCCTAAACTTGTACTCATAACAAGTCAATGACATAAAAATCCAGAAATCAAACAAGAAATCCAGAAATCATAAAAAGATAAAGAGGCCTATCACATGATGGTCCGAAGACCATGGGGAGCTACCCCATATGTGTGAGTCGGAATCACACTGATTGAGGCCTAGGCTAACCAAAAAGCAAAAAGGTATGTGTGAATGGAATCACACAAGTGGTGTCTAGCCTAACCTCACAAACAAAAAGATATGTGTGAGTCGGAATCACACTACTGTGGCCTAGACTAACCTTGCGGACAAAGAGATGTGTGTGAGTCGGAATCACACTACTGCGGCCTAGACTAACCTTGCGGACAAAGAGATGTGTGTGAGTCGGAATCACACTACTGTGGTCTAGTCTTACCTTGCAAACAAAGAGACATCGCACAATTGCTAGTCTAAATCATAAAATGATCATCATGATCAGCGAGAAGTGTCAATCACACCAAGCTAGTAAATATATGAGTTTAGCTTCATGTCCCATAACCACTTGCTTAACTTAAATATTTACGAACAAGCTGTAAATCTTCACTAGGAAATTGTCACGAAAAGGGTTCAATCGAACAAGTCCAAGAGCTAACCGACGAAGTGAACGCAAGCGTTTCATACCACTCGTTTTACTAAGTCGTTTAAGTCGATTTCTCATTCGAGTGAAGTAAAGGCTTGTATATACTAGTAGATTGAAAATCGGTTTGAGAAAACGAACTTTAGATATTTAAAATAGTGTTGAAATCGCTTTGATGAAAGAGTTTTGATATTTACTATTAGTATTGAAACCTTCATATATCTTTAAAGTGACAAGTCATAAAACGATGGTAGAAACAAATCAATTCACGTTCGAAGACGTGAGTAAAGTCCAAAGAAGTCAGTCCCAAAACCATCAAAGTAGAAATTCTGATAAATGTTTTTCAGAAGAGATTGCCTACGCAGAGTAATATTTTTCTACGCAGAGTAAATGTTTTTCTGAAACCCCGTATTACTCTGCGTAGGCAATCTCTTCTGAAAAACGTTTATCAGAATTTCTACTTTGATGGTTTTGGGATTGACTTCTTTGGACTTTACTCACGTCTTCGAACGTGAATTGATTTGTTCTACCATCGTTTTATGACTTGTCACTTTAAAGATTTATGAAGGTTTCAATACTAATAGTAAATATCAAAACTCTTTCATCAAAGCGATTTCAACACTATTTTAAGTATCAAAAGTTCGTTTTCTCAAACCGATTTTCAATCTACTAGTATATACAAGCCTTTACTTCACTCGAATGAGAAATCGACTTAAACGACTTAGTAAAACGAGTGGTATGAAACGCTTGCGTTCACTTCGTCGGTTAGCTCTTGGACTTGTTCGATTGAACCCTTTTTGTGACAATTTCCTAGTGAAGATTTACAGCTTGTTCGTAAATATTTAAGTTAAGCAAGTGGTTATGGGACATGAAGCTAAACTCATATATTTACTGGCTTGGTGTGATTGACACTTCCTTATGATCATGACGATCATTTTTGTGATTTAGACTAGCGATTGAGCGATGTCTCTTTGTCTACGTGGGAGACTATACCCCGATCATGTGATGTTTCGCCATCACATTTCCTATGGTCTTCGGGCCATTCATGTGTGAAAATTTAATGGATAGCTTCCATGAGATATCATCTCGTCATGTGTTTACGCGTAGGTGAGTTTTAATGCTCCCATTCATGTGTTAGGCCTCCCCCCTTTATGTGTTTTCTGGATTTCTGATGATGATTTCTGGAATTTTGTGCTTCACCAATTTTCATGATTTTCATTGATATGATATCAGTTTTTGTGCATTGGTGAATTCATGTGTTATTGACTTGTTATGAATACAAGTTTAGGGTATGATACCCTATTTTATCTTTGAGAAGATTCTTGTGATATTGATTTATCTTTTGTTGATTATCATTTACATACTTATAGTAGTATGTCGCTATGGTTATTACATGTTCATGTCATGCCTTTTACTGTATACCATATCATCTGATATTTATAGTTAGACTGATCCGTTTATTATTTTCTTATAAATAATACTCGGGTCAGACCGAGATGTTACAGGTGCTTCTGCTTGACTTCTCTTCAGGATTATTCTGACTTTTGGCTAACTACTTAGATTAGTAGTTTTTGGATGTACACCTTTGAGATATAGACTCTATGTTGTGTACTTATTCTTTTGTATAGCACGTGATGCTATTCTTTTGTATTATCGTGGATCTTTCTGACCACTACTCTGATGTACACTTTCATGTGTTATATATTTATTCATATCTTCTTCCGCCTTTGTGATATGGATGTCTGTGACTGATTTATGTTATGATTATTTCTATGTTTGTTTTCCGAAGATTATATATAGCCACCGTGTGATAGCTTTGTGTTTATACCGGTATGTCGGATTTCCTCCTTAAAAGATATGCATTCTATTCTATCTGACGTATCGGTGCTCGCACAAAGAAGTTACATGGATGGTCGCTCCTCCACAGCCTTATTCTCCGCGCTAATTGACAGCACTACATCGTAGTGTTCTTGGTTAGCTTGGGTATAGAGGTGGGGCGTCACATTGAACATCTTTGCTTACTAAGAGTTTTGAATTTAGAATAGTTTTGTATATAAGAAAGTTTGAAAAATAGTTTTGTAAGTGATTTGTAAATAAAATAGTTTAAAATAGTTCGTTTTAAGAAGAATAAAAGAAAAATAGTTTGAAAATGGTTTTAAATTGATAGTAGTTTTGCATAAAAGAAAATTTCCAATTAAATTACAAAGATATCCAACCCAACAACTTTCCATTTCAGCGTCTAGTATATCAATGATATTAGGATATAAGATGTACATACGTCATCATTTCGCAAAATCACATTTGATCGCTCGCTCGATCACACAAGTTCGCTTTCGAACTAATATTGTCCATTCGACTTCCCTAATGCGGATTCCGATATGGTTTCTCTACTAGAAGCCATCAGTCTCCTTGCATAGCCATATACTAGGATAGAGAATTCTAGAATCAAGCCCAAAATCCATATCAAATATTCGCCATCAAGAATCGAATGAAAAATCCTAACACGAAATGGTGTAATTCACCTCGAACTTGTGTACTCAAACCTGGATCAAATTAATTATGCGAATAAAACAACATACGTACAACTTATATATTTATTCCAACTTGTTAAATATATAGTTTCATAAAGATGTTACTAAGTTAAAACATTTAAATTAAACTTTATTCAAAATATTTTGAAGACCAAATTCTTTTCAAAACATTTCAAATCTAAATTTCATATTAGAAAATTTTAAAATTGCCTTATTCATTTACTTAACAAAACAGCTTCTGTAATATCCCGGAAATTTTAACGATATCAATTTAATAATCTGTTGAATAATTAAATTGATATTGATGATCTTTGATAATAAAATTTGAATTTAATTTAATAATCTGATTAAATTAGTATTAATGGATGATTTTATCTTTTAAAAAGTTAATAAGATATTTTCTATTTGAATATATACATATTTATTTGTATATATTGTAAATAGAAGCTTTGGGAAAATTGGAAATTTAGATTTAATTTAATATGACTTTTCAAAGTTATTTAAATAAATAAATAATCTTATAGTTTTAAATTACTTTAAGTAAATATTTTAATGGGTTAAGATATATTTTAACTTAAGCTTAAATATAAATAAGAAAACAAAAAGGCTTGTTTTATTTCTTTTTAAAATATTACTTGATAATATAATCTCTTATATAAATTATTTAAATTATCAAATATGTTATTTTCAAATTATAAGTATAATGTATTATTTTATAAATAGAAATGAATTTTAAAGACTATAGAATTGTTATTTTTAAATTGAATGAGAAATTGTATATGTATATATAACTTAATTTTTAAATTAAATCTTAGGATTTAATTTGATTTGAATTTGAATTTAAAGTTTTGAAATTTAAAAGAATAGATATTTAAATTGTTTTGGATTTTAGAATATTGTATAAACTTTTATTTATAAGTATAATTAGTTTTTGTTTCTCTTTAAAAAGTAATATATATATAGATAAGTGTTTAATAAATAAGAAAAAGGCTTTTTAATTACTTTTAAAATAAATAAAAATATGAATAATTACTTAAAAGACATGTGTCTTTATCTAAAGCCTTGTTTTAACATGTGTAATGTAAGTAATCAATGTTTATGACAAGTGTCTTATTTATTTTCTTTTTCTTTATTTTTATAAAATCACAATTTACTTACATATATACATTTGCATTTCTTTACTTCATTTTTTCTATTCTCCTTTTCAAAACAAGATAACTAAAAACTTCTTTTTCTAAATTAAAATCTGAAATCAGTAAACAAATCTGCCTCAAACCAAAAATCAATCCCTATAATCTCATTTTCAAATCTAAAGCCACTGCATTTTCTCCAATCTGAAATCAAAGCCTGTAATTCATTTTATTTTCAAAGGCAAACCAAAGTCTGTAACCATTCCTCAAACCAGAAATTCAAGAAAATAAAATCTGTAATACATTTCAAAATCAAAGTCTTCTGCCTGAATTTCTTTTCAAATCTGGAAACAACTCAGAGCAACATGTCTGCATTCTTTTATTCAACCTGAAAGCATGCATGTAGTTTAGATCAGTAAAGCTCCATCAACTCAAGCATTTTATCAATTCCAGTCTTCAAGTTCCTGTTTCAGGCTCTGTCTCTATTTTAAATGGTGAGTAACTTTTAAACTTAAAGTAAAATAGGGTTGCATGTTGAATCTCTGTCATATATATATGTGTTGATGTATGAATATAAGTGCATTTTCCTGTTTATATATATGGATGAATTGTGTGCATATGTGACTGTGCTCTGTTATTGCTTTTGTTTGCCAGACCCAATTCCATTTAAAAGTTTGAACCACTTGATCTAGTTTTTGTTAGAACTAAATTTATAAACAAGAATTGTTTGATTTATCATATACTAATGTTAAGATTTTTAATTAAGTCAAATTTCTGGTCTGAGTATCTTTGTAAACCAAAAACCACAGTGCATGTTATATAAAAGAGAAACTCAAACCTTGTAATATATAAATTCAGGTTTATAAATTGGAAACATAAACTATAACGTGATTTTTAACACCTAAATCATAATTTATAGTTTAGTAATAAAAGTATAGTTCTGGTTTAAGCTAAATATGAATTTTTGGGTAGCTCTGTTGATCTCTATGGGTTGAAGTGTTGTATTTTTCAGTAAGGATAGAGGAATGATCGGTGATGGTTGAAAAATTGCCAGGAAGGTGATTAAAGCATAGAGGCAAATATGATTTGGGATTTAAATTTTTAACCCTAGTTTTAACTAGGTTAGGGAAAATGATCTTCACGTTTTCTCAAGTGGATCGAGTGCTTCAGGTTTTTGAGGGAGTAAAGTTTGGTCGATGATGAAGATATGGTCGGAGTTGCAGAAGTTCTGATGGTTGAGATTTTGAAGACGAGGCAGTTCCAGGGATTGAAGATGTTCCAGTTTTGGGTTCGAGTTAGTTTTGGATGCTCGATTTTGTTTCTCTGGCATTTTGGGTGATCGAGTGATCGTAGTTTGGATGATGGTTGATCGTCGAAGTGGTGAAGAAGTCGTGGATGGTCGGAGTTGATTGTATCTCCGGTGCACGTGCACGAGATTGCGATACGCCTGAGTGAAGTCTGGTTTTAAACAGAGGAGGGGTACTAGGGGTTTCTCGTGGCATTTGAATTTTTGCTCGGGTTAATATGGTTATCGACTCGAAGTATTTTTGAGGGGTCTCGGGTAAAAGTCTGGGTTTCAGATTTAAAAGACTAAACTGTTTTAAATTTTTAAAAATGAGTTTAAATGATTAACTAAGGGTTTTAAACCAGTATAAAATTTAAATTTAAAACTGATTCAAGTTTAAGTTTGAATCTCAGTTCAAAAATAAAATAAAGTTTTTAAAATATTTAAAATATTTTAGCAACTTTGAAATGATTAGGTAGTTGAATTTAAAAAGATGAAGTTTTAAATTTGCAGGTAAATTTTAATCTAAGTTTTATCTGGAATTAGAATTAAATCTGTATTTCAGTTTTAAATAAAAGAAGGTTTTTAAAATTTAAATTGTTTAATAACTTTAATTGTCAAAATGTATATTAAATGGTTAGAACTTAAAAGTAAATTTAATTTAAATTCTTTAGGTTCTTTTATAAGATGAGTATTTCTTTAACTTGTAAATAAAAGAGTTTTAGAAATGTTGTTTAAACATTATTAAAGATAATGTGTATTCATTTTAAATCTTTAAATTTAAAATGAAATATTGAAGATAAAATTTAAGTAAATTGATTTAAAATACTTTGTAAATGATAACTTAATAAGAACAAAGTTTTATCTTAAAGTAATTAGAGATTTGTGTTTATTTAATTTATTAGGAATTTTAATGGATAATTAATTTAATTTGATTAATTAATCATTTGGATTAATTAAATAGGTAATTAAAGGTTTATACTAATTAATTAATGATTAAGATTTATTAATTAGAATAATTAAAATTGTAATTAAGATTTATAAATTAGAATATTAATTAATGGTAAAGAATTAATTAATAGAGTAATTAAATATTAATTAAGTTATGGTTAACACTTAATTAATTAAATAATTAGAGATTAATTAATTGGTTATTAAGATTTATTAATTTGGAATTAATAATAATTAATCTAAGTTAATTACTTAAGAAAAGTAATTAAATAATTGTTAATGAAGGTCATTAACTATGGATTATTAAATAATTAATTAATGTGATTATTTTAATAATTAATTAGATTAATTAATTTAAAGATAATCAATTATAGAATTTGTTTTAAATGAATTACTTAATGGAAGTAATTAAGAATTAATTACTTATTGTAATTAATTGAAGTTAATTTGATTTAGTTTAAGTTAATTAATTAAGTTTAATTAATTTAGAATAATCAAGAGATGATTTGATAATAATTACTTAATGTAATTATTAAGGTATGATTATTTAGGGAAGTAAATAATAAGATAATTACTGGAAGTAATTAATTGATTGGTTATGTATTAAGGAAAGTAATTTAAGTTTAATTACTTGTGAATTAATCAAGGGATTAATTAAGAAATTAATTAAGGAAGTAATTAATTTAGTTAATGAAAGTAATTAAGGGGAGTTAATTACTGAATGAGGTTAATCAAGGTGATTAATAAATGTTGTTTAATTAAAGGTTAATTACTTAATGTAATTAATTTAATTAAGTAATTAATAATTAATTTGTAATTAACGATCATTAATTAATATAATTAATGATGTAATTAAGATTGATTTATTAAGTAATAATTAATAAATGAAGAGATTAATTAATGTAATTAATTAAGAATTAATGTAATTAATTATAGTTGATTAATTAAATTAATTATAGTTAATTAATTAATGAAGCAATTAAGGGTTAATTATTATAAGTGGTTAAGGTTAATTAATTTGAGTAATTAATTAAGGATAAATTACTTGAAGGTAATTAAAAGATAATTAATCAAAGATGATTAATTGAAAAAGGTAATTAGAGGATAATTAATAAATTTGTAATGAATTAATGATTAAGTAAGCAGGATTTATAGAATGAAGTAATTAATTTAATTCAATTTAAATTAATTAGAGATGATATAAATCATTACTTATGAATGGGTGTTAGTATTGAATACTTGGCATTGATTGATATCTCTGATGAGATATATGCTGTATGATATGGATGTTAGTTGAATTGTATGGATTATCTGATAATGTTGATTATCTGTTGTAAATTATCTTTCTTTATGTATAAAGATAATGAATTAAATTGTTTTAACCTTTAAAACAACTTGGCCTTAAAAGATACGCTTTGGATTTCGATGAGACCGGGATCGGGTTTCCGTATACCGGATTTCCAGGTCTGGAGACCCGAATACCACATCGATCCAAATTAACGATAGGTCGTGAATCAAGTGAAGATGAAGATTCAGAGTGCAAGGGTTATTGTCGTTAACTCTGAGGGTGATTCCAAAACGAGTGTAACGAGATAATGCCTTCGGTTTCGTTCGAACCCGGAACGAACTTGTATGGATTGAATGCTTTCAGCACATCGTCAGGTGGACGATGAGCATTCTAAGATAGATGTGTTCTGATTAAAGGTAATCGTGACCTCAAGCCTCATCAAACCGGGAATGGCTAAAACAGGGGAGGTGCAGCAAGGTTAGTGGGTAGCACCCAAGTAGGACAAGGTTACCTCTGTCTAGATGTCCCTTTCTATTTTCGACTTAGTGGTGCGGTTGCTGATCCCAACCGTGAGGTATCTTGTGCGGGAATTATCCAGTAAGGGATGTTCCGACCTTGTGTTGCAGGGGATTGGGAGTGATCCTCGGTACGGTGATCTAGGCCACGTACTGTGACGGGCGGTACCCCAGTAGCCCTACCATTGTATGGAAACCCATTCTTCCTACGTGCCCTTACGGTTTTGATTGTATAACCCACTTTGTGGCTAGTATGCTGGAATTTAATAATGTAACAATTTCAGCTATTTCATATTTATTTGAAAACCCTAGACCCTATTATAATATAACTGGATTTCCTATCAAATGTTTTGGTTAGCGTAAGGTAAAAACTTACCCATGTTTATTTGTGGGGAGTCTTACGTGATACCTTTTCTTTCTAAAGGTTTTGAAGTTAAGCAAGTTTAACCTGTTACTCACACCAGACCCATGTCTGACCCAAGTGTTTATTTCTGTTTTATAAACTCTTGGGTACTCAAATTTTTACGAGTAGCCAAGGGATTCAGGTTTAGCTTTGACGAATATTCTGGAGGAGCAATGGAGCAGGAGGCTTCGGCGTTCGTAGATATAATTTCCGCTGTGTTGATTTTGTATTGATCTCTGTATTGGGTTGAGATGTAATAACTAGACAGATGATTATAACTGTCTAGTATATGTAACTCTGATAAGTGTTGTATATGATACTATGTAATATTTATGTGATATAATATATTTTATTCCGTTTCCGCTGTGAGATCGTTGTTGTTGTTTCTTTCTTTCTTCTCTTCTTTTCTATTTTCTACCCCTTTCTTTCTTATTAGCGATACGACTTTCTATGGAGAGAAAGTCGTGGTCGTTACAGTGGTATCAGAGCATAGGTTGAGCGAATACCTAAGCTATTGGTTAAGTGAATATCAGAGCGCTAGGTTGAGTGAATACCTAGGTTCGGAAGGATTGTTCATTAGAAATAGGATCTGTAGCAACCTGTTTGAGTCCGAGTGTATATATATATGAGAGCACGTATTTGTTAGTTATATAAAATGGTTTTATATTGTGTTAATTGATCGGTTGAGTGGTATATGGATTCTGGTCAATACGAGTAGCTAACGTTATTGATAGGGATCTCTAAACACTTGAACCAGGCCAACGGACACAATATTGTTTTAAAGAGGTAAATGAAATAATTTTACCCAGAAATAATTTCTATATAAAAAGTATCATTTTAAATATATATATATTTCTACCTATTTGTTGGGTTACCTGTTCGGGTTTTCCAATATAAGTTATAAAGGTAGATGGGGTAGTGGTGTGTGAAACACGACTACCAATGGTTGGAGTTTAAATGTTGAGGTTGGAAGTGTATTTGTCGAGACTGTAGACCCAATACCGTCTCGAGTAAGCTTTGCTGTGGTGAAGGATTTCATCGATCTCCGAAGGAAACTGTAATGGTTCGGAGTTTATCTCTGAAGTTTGGATGAGTAGAGTTGGATCTGTCGATGAGGCAGAAGCGAGTGATGGTACCTTGATACCTCAGGTAATAGTAGCTGTATGATGAGATACAGTGACGATGGATGTTCCCGAAGATGTTTTCTTTGGAACAAGATTAAGGAAGTGTGTATGCTTTGGTATTGTGGCTGAGTTCAGCATGGTGTTTCTGTTTGGTTTGGAATTAGGATGGGTTGATCGCAAAAGTGACTTGCGATTGCTGAGTGTTCTCTTGGGTTGTCAGAATTTTTCTGGATGTCTTCAGAGAAGTCAGGAGTTGTCCGCATCTGAAGGTTGAGTTTTCTTATCGACTTGGATTCCAGGAGTGATACCGGTGGTTCAGTCTAGTGGAAGGATGTTTCCTAGAGATGGAGTTGGTGAAGCAACTCAAGTTGATGGAGTATCTGAGTTTTATTTATGGATCAGTGAACCTTATTTCTGGAATAAGTTGTCCAGTCTGTGTTTGTGTCCTACTTCAGATCAGAATTGAGCAGCGAAAGCAGTTTGGAGTGTATCTCTGGATGGGAGAAGTAAGTTTGGAATCTACTGATAGTTGTGAAGTAGGGTTGTGTTTTGGATCTCTTCTTTGTTCTGATTTAGATAAGTTTTTGGTCTTCGAAATTGAATTGCCAGTTTGGATAATTTGAATTCATTGAGTTTTACGTATCTCTGAGGGAGTACGTATTTGATCTATCTTTGGTTTTGGAATCAGCAGTTCAGGAAGTTTGGTAGTTGAGTCAGACTCGTCTGTAGTCTGATATCCTGTTTAGTTCTGTAGATCTAGATGAGTAGGAGATCTATAGCTTAGTAGTATTGATAGTTTAGATTGTTTGTAGAGCGAGTATCCCGGTATATATATATACTTGGGGAAACTCGAGGTATTTTATCTAGAATTTAGTCTAGATAGATAGAATAGTTTGATTGAATGATTTGGTTGCTATGGTTGCTAGCATATGGATGATAGTAGATGCTTGTGTTTTAAATTAAAATCTTTAATAAGATTATTAAATTACCTTTGTTTAAATTTCGGGGACGAAATTATTTTAAGGGGGGAGGAATGTAATATCCCGAAAATTTTAACGATATCAATTTAATAATCTGTTGAATAATTAAATTGATATTGATGATCTTTGATAATAAAATTTGAATTTAATTTAATAATCTGATTAAATTAGTATTAATGGATGATTTTATCTTTTAAAAAGTTAATAAGATATTTTCTATTTGAATATATACATATTTATTTGTATATATTGTAAATAGAAGCTTTGGGAAAATTGGAAATTTAGATTTAATTTAATATGACTTTTCAAAGTTATTTAAATAAATAAATAATCTTATAGTTTTAAATTACTTTAAGTAAATATTTTAATGGGTTAAGATATATTTTAACTTAAGCTTAAATATAAATAAGAAAACAAAAAGGCTTGTTTTATTTCTTTTTAAAATATTACTTGATAATATAATCTCTTATATAAATTATTTAAATTATCAAATATGTTATTTTCAAATTATAAGTATAATGTATTATTTTATAAATAGAAATGAATTTTAAAGACTATAGAATTGTTATTTTTAAATTGAATGAGAAATTGTATATGTATATATAACTTAATTTTTAATTAAATCTTAGGATTTAATTTGATTTGAATTTGAATTTAAAGTTTTGAAATTTAAAAGAATAGATATTTAAATTGTTTTGGATTTTAGAATATTGTATAAACTTTTATTTATATGTATAATTAGTTTTTGTTTCTCTTTAAAAAGTAATATATATATAGATAAGTGTTTAATAAATAAGAAAAAGGCTTTTTAATTACTTTTAAAATAAATAAAAATATGAATAATTACTTAAAAGACATGTGTCTTTATCTAAAGCCTTGTTTTAACATGTGTAATGTAAGTAATCAATGTTTATGACAAGTGTCTTATTTATTTTCTTTTTCTTTATTTTTATAAAATCACAATTTACTTACATATATACATTTGCATTTCTTTACTTCATTTTTTCTATTCTCCTTTTCAAAACAAGATAACTAAAAACTTCTTTCTCTAAATTAAAATCTGAAATCAGTAAACAAATCTGCCTCAAACCAAAAATCAATCCCTATAATCTCATTTTCAAATCTAAAGCCACTGCATTTTCTCCAATCTGAAATCAAAGCCTGTAATTCATTTTATTTTCAAAGGCAAACCAAAGTCTGTAACCATTCCTCAAACCAGAAATTCAAGAAAATAAAATCTGTAATACATTTCAAAATCAAAGTCTTCTGCCTGAATTTCATATCAAATCTGGAAACAACTCAGAGCAACATGTCTGCATTCTTTTATTCAACCTGAAAGCATGCATGTAGTTTAGATCAGTAAAGCTCCATCAACTCAAGCATTTTATCAATTCCAGTCTTCAAGTTCCTGTTTCAGGCTCTGTCTCTATTTTAAATGGTGAGTAACTTTTAAACTTAAAGTAAAATAGGGTTGCATGTTGAATCTCTGTCATATATATATGTGTTGATGTATGAATATAAGTGCATTTTCCTGTTTATATATATGGATGAATTGTGTGCATATGTGACTGTGCTCTGTTATTGCTTTTGTTTGCCAGACCCAATTCCATTTAAAAGTTTGAACCACTTGATCTAGTTTTTGTTAGAACTAAATTTATAAACAAGAATTGTTTGATTTATCATATACTAATGTTAAGATTTTTAATTAAGTCAAATTTCTGGTCTGAGTATCTTTGTAAACCAAAAACCACAGTGCATGTTATATAAAAGAGAAACTCAAACCTTGTAATATATAAATTCAGGTTTATAAATTGGAAACATAAACTATAACGTGATTTTTAACACCTAAATCATAATTTATAGTTTAGTAATAAAAGTATAGTTCTGGTTTAAGCTAAATATGAATTTTTGGGTAGCTCTGTTGATCTCTATGGGTTGAAGTGTTGTATTTTTCAGTAAGGATAGAGGAATGATCGGTGATGGTTGAAAAATTGCCAGGAAGGTTGTAACGACCCAGAATTTTGAACAAATTAAATTGAGAATATTTAATTTATTTTAAATATTTGAACGATGATTTAATTTGAATCCCGGATATAACTTTGAAACTGACAATTAAATTGTGAAATTTAATCGATTGAGAGTTGAATAAAAATTTAAATCTTCGATTTTAAGTCGAAGAAAAATATTTCGAAAGCTTTTAAAATTCGTATTGATAATACTGAAGATGATTAAAGCTTCAGAATTTAATTTCGAACTGTTTTGTTCAGTTTGAAATTAAATCGTACGAACCGATATTTAAAAATAGTCGTCCGAGGCACAGTCTCGGAATTCGACGAAACCAGTTTCATCGAATCCGTAATGTGATATTATTGTAAAATTTCAAATTTCGTATTTTTTGGAGTTAATCTGTGATCGTACGAGATAAAAACATCTGGACAATAATTAATCGATTTAATTTAAATATTAATTTATACACTCAAATCAACAGACACCCTATTATCTGATTTGCGTCGACCTATTCTCTGTTTATCGCGTACTTCTGTCTCCCTCCATCTCTTTTTAAATCATCACGCAAAACAGTTTTAAAAAAAAAAAAAACAAATCAAACGAAGAAAATAAATGGCTGAGTTTCCTCTCGTTCATAAGCAAATGGACGAAAATGAAATCAAAGTTCGTTCAAAAAAATACTCGCAACTTCCCTTCCTTTCTTCGTATCTCAGTTCAAATCTCTCATTCCATTCGAAAAATCACCAGAGAAAAAAATACTCGTTCAAATCCCTAGCCGAAGCTTTATTTTAAATCCCAAATCAAATTAGCAAAGTCGATAATCAAGTTTGTGGGAATCTCGAGTTGAACAGAAAAGGTGCGATCGCGATTGCAGAACGACAGTCGTTCAGGTCTCGCAGTGGTCAGAGTGGGTTGGGCGGAGTTCGTGGCGACGTTGATTTGGGGATCTGGCAGCGAACGCGTGGGCATGGCAGTTTTTCGAACTCGTGAGCATCGCTGGTGGCAACGATTCATGTCGCGACTGGGGGCGCGCGTGGAGTGGTCAACGGTGATCAAGGGTCTCGCGCTGGTTGAGGCGTGTCGACGATTCGATTGGGGGTTGTTCGCGTGGTCGATGGGGCACGTACGTGTGGGGAAGATGATGCTTTGTGGTCAGGTTTCCTTGGTCTGAAAATCAGGGATCTAGTTGAGGACGAAGTAAGTGGTAAATTCGTTTAATTTTTTCTAATTACAGTTTTACTGATTAGTTTTAAAATTCCAGGGTTTATATATATATATAAGATTTTAAAATGATGTAGAATTTTATAAAAATAGATAAAAACAGGAATTATTTATGTAGTTGAGTTTGAAAAGATAAATAAATACGAACTTGGAAATATTGACAGTTTATATATATATATATATTCAAAAGGAAGATGAATTTATTTAACCTACTTGTTTAGATTAGCATTAGGAATAATTAAAGAAAATATTTTGTTTAAAAGAAATTACAGTAAACGAAAGATATTTAAGAAAAGGAAATTTAAATTGTTTAATTTAAATTTTAGTTAAGTAAATTTATTTTAAAAGAAATTTGGTTAAAAATAAAATTCGTTGGATAATTAAAATTACCAAGCAAAAACTTGTTATTTAATTTGTTCAAATATTAATAGATTGTATAAATTGTTTATACAAGGTTTGAAACTGTGAAGAGATGGTCGAAGGAAAAATAGATTGCAAATTAAATAGCAAAGGTGAGATTTTTTTTCTCACTCAATAATGAAAGTGGAATTTTCAGTTATTGTTTGATTGTCTGTTTGGATTGTTGATATTAGATATTTTAGGATATATCTATATATAGCAATATATACATATTGGCATATGTATATATTGGATTGATGATTTCCCGCCTCGTATAGCGGATGAGACCCTATTGCGCCGTTAGTAAGCGGATTTATAAAAACCTATATACCGCGATAATTCCGTACTGGAGCGGAATTGGTATTGTGCTAACATCTTTGGATGCAGGGAAACAGGTTGGAGGGATCCAACTGGATTCCTCAACTGTATTTATTTATTTACAGATGTTGATATATATTCTGTCATCATATGATGATATATGATGTTTGATGTTGTGATGAACTAATTGATGCGTTGCATCATCGGGTTCAATTTTAAAGTTTAAAAATAAACGATTTTTACTTTAAAAAGAATTTTGAAGTGATTTGTGGAAAGTATACGATTTATTAAATTTTGGAATTTATTTATCTTAAATAAATAAATAAATGTTATAAAGTTAAAGTTATGAAAATTTTAAATTGTGAAATATACCTGAAAGGTGATTTGGAAATAAATAGTCAAGTGATAAATAAAATAGTTTAAGTTGGATTTCTTTTGAATTATTTAAGAATGATATATATATAAAATGTACAGAATTGATATTTACCAATTAATAGTATCGGAATTTTAAAACGAGTGTTTATAAGTGTTAGAAATTTATAGATTTATAAAGTATGAAGTTATAAAATGGATGAAACGGTAGCATAAAAGATTTATAAGAGATTAACTTATAAATTTGATTTTTGCCTTTAAATGGAATATTTATCGAATTTGTAAATAAAAGGAGATTTATAAAATCGAAGTTGTTATAAGATAGAAATAGAATTTATAAACGTTGTTTTATAAATTCGAAATCAATGGGATTTGAGAAATTAAATATAGAAGATTTTTAAAGAAGATATATTCACGATTTTGGACAGTGAATATATTGTTAAGTAAAATGGATTCATTTTTGAAGAAGTAATATTTTCAAAATAAAGTTAAACATTTTAAAGGTGTTTTAAAATGTGTTATGAATCGAAAGCATAGATTTCAACATTTATTGTTGAAATAGACGTTTTCGAGAAATAAGGAAATGGTGGACTATAACACTGTTGTTATAGTAAATGATTTCCGAAAGGAAATGTTTTTATCTAGTATTGGGATCTACATATCTATTTTAAATTTCGAATCCCTATACTAGTGATTTTTGAGTCGTCGTAACGATGTTTTACGTAACATTCGTTTTGACTCAAATAGATGTTGAAATTTATGATTTCCTTAAAGAATGAATATATACTTAATTTGATTTAAGTATATCGAATATTTTCCAAGTGTTGGAAATAAATGATTGCGAAATACTTATTATTTAATAAGTAGGGAAATGCTTTTCCAATATGAAATGAACGTTTTGAGAATTTATCTTTGTAAAGATAAATTGAAATTGAATATTGAAAACGATTTGAAAATCGTATATCAGTAGATATTTTGAAAATATAAATTCACTTTGGAATTTATAAATGGAATGGGAATTTGTTTTAAAAATAAACGTTGATTTATTTTTAAAGTGTGGAAATTTTATATCTAGTAAAGATATTTTGGAAGATGAAATAATTTGGAAAATTATTTGGAATCTGATGATGTTGCGCATCTTTATTGATAGTTAAATAACCGACTATCAATAATTACCTTTAGATAGGTATTTGTTGTGAATTGGATGAATTTGAATGCCACACTTATTTTTGAATAATCGCTCACTATTCGGGTTAACCGGGAAAGGACCATGGGGTCGTATAACCCATTCCGAATATGTGATACGTCGTTATGAATCGCATTTGAAGACCGGTGTTGAAGACCGGATATTTTTGAAAACGGAAGGATTACCGTCGAGTTACTCTACACCGACTGATCTTCGGTTTAGAGGTTTTATCACCCTTAGTGACGGGAAGTCCTGACGTGATTGAAAATTATCCGGAAATGCAAGGGCTTCGTGAGAAGTGCCTTCGGTTCTGTTCGATCCCGGAACAGACTTGTATGGATTGTGTGTCTGACGTTACAATTTGAGATATTGAGCTGATTTCTTTCAAATACATTTCTGTTGGTGGCGGAGAATTTATTCTCTTAGCTTAACACCCTTCTCTGAGACGTACGAGCTCAGAGGTTATGTAGTTGAAATTTATCAGCGATATATCCCAATTTGGTAACGTGGCATACTGAGTGTTGCTGTGAAATGATCAGTGTTTGATCATTTGCGATATGATCATTTGTTTGATCTTATATCTTTGTGATCATAGGTTGATCATTTTGTTTGACCCGAAGCAGGGCTTTTTGTAGAAAGCGTAGCTTTGTGGACGAGACTTCGTCGAGCCTCACACCCCGGAAATGGTCGAAACAGGACGAATGCGGCAAGGTTCTAGGGAGTAGCGCCCCTTAGTGTATGTCATTCCTTCTGGATAAAGGTGGTATCATGGTATGGAGCCCAGATACTTAACCTCTGTGGTTGCTGCACTGTTATTATTACTTTGTGGTTTGTTGGAAATCGGGGATCCTCGGGAAGATCGGTGACGATCGGGGGATGGCATACGCGTGTCAGTAGTTACCTATTTTTGCAGAGGTAACCCGGCCTTGTGTTGGCAGAGATCCGGTTAGGTTCTCGGGTCGTCTATTCCAGGGACGTACCCATCGTGGATAGGAAGTTCCTTAGCCTGACCATTTGTTGGAAATCCAAAGAAACAATACGATCTTGTACGGTTTTAGTTGTAGAACCTATCATTCACTTATGGTGGTCACCACTGTTTGGATGGTAGCTATAGTAGGCATAAGTGCGGAATGCCTATGCTGGCTAAGATTAATATTATACTTTCGAAATGTTTTCTACACTATGCACTAATAATAATATCAAAAAGAATTTGATTTTTTTCGTAGAAAGCATCTTTGACTATCATAAGAAGAAATCTCCTCCAATTCTGCGTTTGCATTGTGTGTGTGGTGGGAGGTCTTATGGTAGTTTCATTTTCCCAAAAGCATTTCGAATTGACTTTAAAATTTACTGTTGTTGTTTTTAAAGAATAACTGTTTTACGATCTCACACCAGTCACCATGACTGACTCGGAGTTTATTGTTCCCTTCTAAACTCTGGGTGCCCACCAATTTCCGCACGGGCAGCCTAGAGTTATATTATCAGGATATCCTGGATATTCTGGAGCTTTGGAGATAAGCTGGATGGCGAGACGTAGTATTTGTATCTGATAGTATTTATTCCGCTGTGTATTCTGTATGAGGACAGGTTATATAACTGTCCATTGTTGTATATTGACTCTGATGATTGATGTATGTATAAAATGATATAGTTCTTTGTTTTAAAAGACTAGTAATTATCTATTGTATATTGTTCCGCTGCGATGTGTAAGATTCTGATATTGTTCTGTTTCTGTTCTCTGTTGTTGTTCTGTTATTCTTCTTTCTTTTCTTTTTCTTCTCTTTTTCTTCTATCTTCTTCTTCTACCTTTTTCTTCTTTCTTAAAACCATAACTTTTCGGGTTTCCGGCATTCGATGGCTCAGCAGTCGATAAAGTGAGTATCGATGTTGAATTTTCGAAAGTCGAAAATTTTCGGGATGTTACATTTGGTATCAGAGCATATGGTTAAACGACAACCCTGCTCTGTTGGGTGTTACTCATTAGAGATAGAGTCAGCAGTACTCTAGAATGAGTTGAGTGTAATAATAGATATGAGCGCGTATTTGTTATTTGAATATAAAAATTGTTTTATATTGTGATGATTGGTTTATTGAGTGGTATATGGATTCTGGTCAATACGAGTAATTAACGATCATTGATAGGGATCTCTAAACACTCGAATAGAACAATTCGGCACAGTATTGTTTTGAATAGGGTAAATGAAATAATTTTACCCAAATCTATTTTTGTATAGAAAAGAAATGATTTTCTATAAATTATAATAGTATATGGTTGCATGGTTGTTAGAAGTGATAATATTAATCTATTATCATTGAAATTGAATAAGAAATTGAAACCGTAACTCCAAAGTTAAGAAGTAAATTCACATACAAATGAAATTTGAGAATATAAATTATAAATGTGAATTGTAATTTACAACGGAATTCCAGAGAAGTATTTGGAAATGTTTTGAAAATGATTTGAAAATTTTGGAGATTTGAAAAGTTTAAATCCTTTTTGATTTGAAAATGAATTTCAAAGGTTTTGAAAAATGTTTTGAAGAGATGAAAAGCTCTAAACTCTTTTCGGTCGCTGGAAAATAACTTCGGTAATGACTGCAGCATCACTGATGTTCATTTTCGGGTTTCCGGAAGAGGAATTGCTGCCAAATTGTTTTAAATGGAAAGTGTTTGGAAAATTTGGGTTTTTGTTTTGGAAATTCAAATGGAATTTGAATTGTTTTCAAAATGGTTTTGAGAATGTTATTAAGACTCTGGAATGCTATATAAAAGTATTTATGAGAATAATAAATGAGTTGATAACTTATACAAAGTTGTGAATTTAGATTGAATAAATTTAACTTAAGGAATTTTAAGTTGAATTAAAGTAAGTATAAGTTATATAACTTATAAAATGAGAAATAAAATAATAACCAAAGATTTGAAAATAAATTCATTTAACAAATGAGAATTATTAATGTGAATTAAGAATATAAAGAGATGAATTCACATATGAATGAAATTGTAATTATGAATTTGTAAGTGAATAGAACCAGAATTGAATTTGATTTATGATGTATGAAATTGAATGTTAAAAATTCATTTTTTTTGAATTTGTAAGTGAATAAGACTGCATTGAAATTGATTTGTGAAAACGAGTGAAGTATTAAACTAAAATTTGAAAGTAAAGCTGAGTGAATATTAACCGAATGAATAAGTTTGAAACGAATTAAAATTCAATGATTATAAAAGAAGGTAAATTGAATTCGAATTGGAAACCCAGTTTGATATAAGTAATTGTAAACCAAACCAGTGAATTGTAAATAAATTTTGGAACGAACAAAAGTGAATAAAACTGGAATCGAAGACGAATGAATTAGTAATTGGAACTAATTTAAGATAGTGCAGTTGTAAATGACAGATAATTGATAAAATTCAATATTTCAGAATTGAAAGTAAATTGAATTAAAATTTAGTTGAAATGGTAAACTAAATACAAATGAATGGGAAATATGAAATTGAATGAGAATGAATATGAAACTTCAATAGTGAAGTAATGATGATATAAGCAGTTATATTGAAATTTTTGTAACAGAATTTGCAAAATGGTTTGAATGTGTAACTAGATATTATGGCTAGTAGATATACAGGTATAAAGGAATTGGGATTTTGATTTTGAAGAGAATTTGAATTGCTCGAAAAAGGTACGTATTTTAATTTCTATATGAGTTTTTGATGATTTCTCTCTAGCCGCTTGGCTTTTTCTTTTTCTTTTTGAAATCTGAGAGTCCGTAGGGACGTTTTGTAGTCGTACCGTATCAGCCGCGCAAAGGAGACGCTGGCGAAATTTTTCGAAAATTTAGGGCGTTAGAAAATTTTTGAAAAAATTTGAAAGTTTAAATTTGAATTTAAACTTAAAGTTGAATTGTTAAGAAAACAATGTTGTTTGAAATCGGTAATTGAAGTTGGAAATGTAGTTGAATAAATAACGAATCTTTAGTAGAAAGATTTGTTTTGAAAATTGATAAAACTATTTAGATTGTGAAAAATAGTAGACGAGTTAAGGACACCATTTTTCTTAACTTGTAATTTCGAGGACGAAATTCTTTTAAGGGGGGAAGTTTGTAACGACCCAGAATTTTGAACAAATTAAATTGAGAATATTTAATTTATTTTAAATATTTGAACGATGATTTAATTTGAATCCCGGATATAACTTTGAAACTGACAATTAAATTGTGAAATTTAATCGATTGAGAGTTGAATAAAAATTTAAATCTTCGATTTTAAGTCGAAGAAAAATATTTCGAAAGCTTTTAAAATTCGTATTGATAATACTGAAGATGATTAAAGCTTCAGAATTTAATTTCGAACTGTTTTGTTCAGTTTGAAATTAAATCGTACGAACCGATATTTAAAAATAGTCGTCCGAGGCATAGTCTCGGAATTCGACGAAACCAGTTTCATCGAATCCGTAATGTGATATTATTGTAAAATTTCAAATTTCGTATTTTTTGGAGTTAATCTGTGATCGTACGAGATAAAAACATCTGGACAATAATTAATCGATTTAATTTAAATATTAATTTATACACTCAAATCAACAGACACCCTATTATCTGATTTGCGTCGACCTATTCTCTGTTTATCGCGTACTTCTGTCTCCCTCCATCTCTTTTTAAATCATCACGCAAAACAGTTTTAAAAAAAAAAAAAAACAAATCAAACGAAGAAAATAAATGGCTGAGTTTCCTCTCGTTCATAAGCAAATGGACGAAAATGAAATCAAAGTTCGTTCAAAAAAATACTCGCAACTTCCCTTCCTTTCTTCGTATCTCAGTTCAAATCTCTCATTCCATTCGAAAAATCACCAGAGAAAAAAATACTCGTTCAAATCCCTAGCCGAAGCTTTATTTTAAATCCCAAATCAAATTAGCAAAGTCGATAATCAAGTTTGTGGGAATCTCGAGTTGAACAGAAAAGGTGCGATCGCGATTGCAGAACGACAGTCGTTCAGGTCTCGCAGTGGTCAGAGTGGGTTGGGCGGAGTTCGTGGCGACGTTGATTTGGGGATCTGGCAGCGAACGCGTGGGCATGGCAGTTTTTCGAACTCGTGAGCATCGCTGGTGGCAACGATTCATGTCGCGACTGGGGGCGCGCGTGGAGTGGTCAACGGTGATCAAGGGTCTCGCGCTGGTTGAGGCGTGTCGACGATTCGATTGGGGGTTGTTCGCGTGGTCGATGGGGCACGTACGTGTGGGGAAGATGATGCTTTGTGGTCAGGTTTCCTTGGTCTGAAAATCAGGGATCTAGTTGAGGACGAAGTAAGTGGTAAATTCGTTTAATTTTTTCTAATTACAGTTTTACTGATTAGTTTTAAAATTCCAGGGTTTATATATATATATAAGATTTTAAAATGATGTAGAATTTTATAAAAATAGATAAAAACAGGAATTATTTATGTAGTTGAGTTTGAAAAGATAAATAAATACGAACTTGGAAATATTGACAGTTTATATATATATATATTCAAAAGGAAGATGAATTTATTTAACCTACTTGTTTAGATTAGCATTAGGAATAATTAAAGAAAATATTTTGTTTAAAAGAAATTACAGTAAACGAAAGATATTTAAGAAAAGGAAATTTAAATTGTTTAATTTAAATTTTAGTTAAGTAAATTTATTTTAAAAGAAATTTGGTTAAAAATAAAATTCGTTGGATAATTAAAATTACCAAGCAAAAACTTGTTATTTAATTTGTTCAAATATTAATAGATTGTATAAATTGTTTATACAAGGTTTGAAACTGTGAAGAGATGGTCGAAGGAAAAATAGATTGCAAATTAAATAGCAAAGGTGAGATTTTTTTTCTCACTCAATAATGAAAGTGGAATTTTCAGTTATTGTTTGATTGTCTGTTTGGATTGTTGATATTAGATATTTTAGGATATATCTATATATAGCAATATATACATATTGGCATATGTATATATTGGATTGATGATTTCCCGCCTCGTATAGCGGATGAGACCCTATTGCGCCGTTAGTAAGCGGATTTATAAAAACCTATATACCGCGATAATTCCGTACTGGAGCGGAATTGGTATTGTGCTAACATCTTTGGATGCAGGGAAACAGGTTGGAGGGATCCAACTGGATTCCTCAACTGTATTTATTTATTTACAGATGTTGATATATATTCTGTCATCATATGATGATATATGATGTTTGATGTTGTGATGAACTAATTGATGCGTTGCATCATCGGGTTCAATTTTAAAGTTTAAAAATAAACGATTTTTACTTTAAAAAGAATTTTGAAGTGATTTGTGGAAAGTATACGATTTATTAAATTTTGGAATTTATTTATCTTAAATAAATAAATAAATGTTATAAAGTTAAAGTTATGAAAATTTTAAATTGTGAAATATACCTGAAAGGTGATTTGGAAATAAATAGTCAAGTGATAAATAAAATAGTTTAAGTTGGATTTCTTTTGAATTATTTAAGAATGATATATATATAAAATGTACAGAATTGATATTTACCAATTAATAGTATCGGAATTTTAAAACGAGTGTTTATAAGTGTTAGAAATTTATAGATTTATAAAGTATGAAGTTATAAAATGGATGAAACGGTAGCATAAAAGATTTATAAGAGATTAACTTATAAATTTGATTTTTGCCTTTAAATGGAATATTTATCGAATTTGTAAATAAAAGGAGATTTATAAAATCGAAGTTGTTATAAGATAGAAATAGAATTTATAAACGTTGTTTTATAAATTCGAAATCAATGGGATTTGAGAAATTAAATATAGAAGATTTTTAAAGAAGATATATTCACGATTTTGGACAGTGAATATATTGTTAAGTAAAATGGATTCATTTTTGAAGAAGTAATATTTTCAAAATAAAGTTAAACATTTTAAAGGTGTTTTAAAATGTGTTATGAATCGAAAGCATAGATTTCAACATTTATTGTTGAAATAGACGTTTTCGAGAAATAAGGAAATGGTGGACTATAACACTGTTGTTATAGTAAATGATTTCCGAAAGGAAATGTTTTTATCTAGTATTGGGATCTACATATCTATTTTAAATTTCGAATCCCTATACTAGTGATTTTTGAGTCGTCGTAACGATGTTTTACGTAACATTCGTTTTGACTCAAATAGATGTTGAAATTTATGATTTCCTTAAAGAATGAATATATACTTAATTTGATTTAAGTATATCGAATATTTTCCAAGTGTTGGAAATAAATGATTGCGAAATACTTATTATTTAATAAGTAGGGAAATGCTTTTCCAATATGAAATGAACGTTTTGAGAATTTATCTTTGTAAAGATAAATTGAAATTGAATATTGAAAACGATTTGAAAATCGTATATCAGTAGATATTTTGAAAATATAAATTCACTTTGGAATTTATAAATGGAATGGGAATTTGTTTTAAAAATAAACGTTGATTTATTTTTAAAGTGTGGAAATTTTATATCTAGTAAAGATATTTTGGAAGATGAAATAATTTGGAAAATTATTTGGAATCTGATGATGTTGCGCATCTTTATTGATAGTTAAATAACCGACTATCAATAATTACCTTTAGATAGGTATTTGTTGTGAATTGGATGAATTTGAATGCCACACTTATTTTTGAATAATCGCTCACTATTCGGGTTAACCGGGAAAGGACCATGGGGTCGTATAACCCATTCCGAATATGTGATACGTCGTTATGAATCGCATTTGAAGACCGGTGTTGAAGACCGGATATTTTTGAAAACGGAAGGATTACCGTCGAGTTACTCTACACCGACTGATCTTCGGTTTAGAGGTTTTATCACCCTTAGTGACGGGAAGTCCTGACGTGATTGAAAATTATCCGGAAATGCAAGGGCTTCGTGAGAAGTGCCTTCGGTTCTGTTCGATCCCGGAACAGACTTGTATGGATTGTGTGTCTGACGTTACAATTTGAGATATTGAGCTGATTTCTTTCAAATACATTTCTGTTGGTGGCGGAGAATTTATTCTCTTAGCTTAACACCCTTCTCTGAGACGTACGAGCTCAGAGGTTATGTAGTTGAAATTTATCAGCGATATATCCCAATTTGGTAACGTGGCATACTGAGTGTTGCTGTGAAATGATCAGTGTTTGATCATTTGCGATATGATCATTTGTTTGATCTTATATCTTTGTGATCATAGGTTGATCATATTGTTTGACCCGAAGCAGGGCTTTTTGTAGAAAGCGTAGCTTTGTGGACGAGACTTCGTCGAGCCTCACACCCCGGAAATGGTCGAAACAGGACGAATGCGGCAAGGTTCTAGGGAGTAGCGCCCCTTAGTGTATGTCATTCCTTCTGGATAAAGGTGGTATCATGGTATGGAGCCCAGATACTTAACCTCTGTGGTTGCTGCACTGTTATTATTACTTTGTGGTTTGTTGGAAATCGGGGATCCTCGGGAAGATCGGTGACGATCGGGGGATGGCATACGCGTGTCAGTAGTTACCTATTTTTGCAGAGGTAACCCGGCCTTGTGTTGGCAGAGATCCGGTTAGGTTCTCGGGTCGTCTATTCCAGGGACGTACCCATCGTGGATAGGAAGTTCCTTAGCCTGACCATTTGTTGGAAATCCAAAGAAACAATACGATCTTGTACGGTTTTAGTTGTAGAACCTATCATTCACTTATGGTGGTCACCACTGTTTGGATGGTAGCTATAGTAGGCATAAGTGCGGAATGCCTATGCTGGCTAAGATTAATATTATACTTTCGAAATGTTTTCTACACTATGCACTAATAATAATATCAAAAAGAATTTGATTTTTTTCGTAGAAAGCATCTTTGACTATCATAAGAAGAAATCTCCTCCAATTCTGCGTTTGCATTGTGTGTGTGGTGGGAGGTCTTATGGTAGTTTCATTTTCCCAAAAGCATTTCGAATTGACTTTAAAATTTACTGTTGTTGTTTTTAAAGAATAACTGTTTTACGATCTCACACCAGTCACCATGACTGACTCGGAGTTTATTGTTCCCTTCTAAACTCTGGGTGCCCACCAATTTCCGCACGGGCAGCCTAGAGTTATATTATCAGGATATCCTGGATATTCTGGAGCTTTGGAGATAAGCTGGATGGCGAGACGTAGTATTTGTATCTGATAGTATTTATTCCGCTGTGTATTCTGTATGAGGACAGGTTATATAACTGTCCATTGTTGTATATTGACTCTGATGATTGATGTATGTATAAAATGATATAGTTCTTTGTTTTAAAAGACTAGTAATTATCTATTGTATATTGTTCCGCTGCGATGTGTAAGATTCTGATATTGTTCTGTTTCTGTTCTCTGTTGTTGTTCTGTTATTCTTCTTTCTTTTCTTTTTCTTCTCTTTTTCTTCTATCTTCTTCTTCTACCTTTTTCTTCTTTCTTAAAACCATAACTTTTCGGGTTTCCGGCATTCGATGGCTCAGCAGTCGATAAAGTGAGTATCGATGTTGAATTTTCGAAAGTCGAAAATTTTCGGGATGTTACAAAGGTGATTAAAGCATAGAGGCAAATATGATTTGGGATTTAAATTTTTAACCCTAGTTTTAACTAGGTTAGGGAAAATGATCTTCACGTTTTCTCAAGTGGATCGAGTGCTTCAGGTTTTTGAGGGAGTAAAGTTTGGTCGATGATGAAGATATGGTCGGAGTTGCAGAAGTTCTGATGGTTGAGATTTTGAAGACGAGGCAGTTCCAGGGATTGAAGATGTTCCAGTTTTGGGTTCGAGTTAGTTTTGGATGCTCGATTTTGTTTCTCTGGCATTTTGGGTGATCGAGTGATCGTAGTTTGGATGATGGTTGATCGTCGAAGTGGTGAAGAAGTCGTGGATGGTCGGAGTTGATTGTATCTCCGGTGCACGTGCACGAGATTGCGATACGCCTGAGTGAAGTCTGGTTTTAAACAGAGGAGGGGTACCAGGGGTTTCTCGTGGCATTTGAATTTTTGCTCGGGTTAATATGGTTATCGACTCGAAGTATTTTTGAGGGGTCTCGGGTAAAAGTCTGGGTTTCAGATTTAAAAGACTAAACTGTTTTAAATTTTTAAAACTGAGTTTAAATGATTAACTAAGGGTTTTAAACCAGTATAAAATTTAAATTTAAAACTGATTCAAGTTTAAGTTTGAATCTCAGTTCAAAAATAAAATAAAGTTTTTAAAATATTTAAAATATTTTAGCAACTTTGAAATGATTAGGTAGTTGAATTTAAAAAGATGAAGTTTTAAATTTGCAGGTAAATTTTAATCTAAGTTTTATCTGGAATTAGAATTAAATCTGTATTTCAGTTTTAAATAAAAGAAGGTTTTTAAAATTTAAATTGTTTAATAACTTTAATTGTCAAAATGTATATTAAATGGTTAGAACTTAAAAGTAAATTTAATTTAAATTCTTTAGGTTCTTTTATAAGATGAGTATTTCTTTAACTTGTAAATAAAAGAGTTTTAGAAATGTTGTTTAAACATTATTAAAGATAATGTGTATTCATTTTAAATCTTTAAATTTAAAATGAAATATTGAAGATAAAATTTAAGTAAATTGATTTAAAATACTTTGTAAATGATAACTTAATAAGAACAAAGTTTTATCTTAAAGTAATTAGAGATTTGTGTTTATTTAATTTATTAGGAATTTTAATGGATAATTAATTTAATTTGATTAATTAATCATTTGGATTAATTAAATAGGTAATTAAAGGTTTATACTAATTAATTAATGATTAAGATTTATTAATTAGAATAATTAAAATTGTAATTAAGATTTATAAATTAGAATATTAATTAATGGTAAAGAATTAATTAATAGAGTAATTAAATATTAATTAAGTTATGGTTAACACTTAATTAATTAAATAATTAGAGATTAATTAATTGGTTATTAAGATTTATTAATTTGGAATTAATAATAATTAATCTAAGTTAATTACTTAAGAAAAGTAATTAAATAATTGTTAATGAAGGTCATTAACTATGGATTATTAAATAATTAATTAATGTGATTATTTTAATAATTAATTAGATTAATTAATTTAAAGATAATCAATTATAGAATTTGTTTTAAATGAATTACTTAATGGAAGTAATTAAGAATTAATTACTTATTGTAATTAATTGAAGTTAATTTGATTTAGTTTAAGTTAATTAATTAAGTTTAATTAATTTAGAATAATCAAGAGATGATTTGATAATAATTACTTAATGTAATTATTAAGGTATGATTATTTAGGGAAGTAAATAATAAGATAATTACTGGAAGTAATTAATTGATTGGTTATGTATTAAGGAAAGTAATTTAAGTTTAATTACTTGTGAATTAATCAAGGGATTAATTAAGAAATTAATTAAGGAAGTAATTAATTTAGTTAATGAAAGTAATTAAGGGGAGTTAATTACTGAATGAGGTTAATCAAGGTGATTAATAAATGTTGTTTAATTAAAGGTTAATTACTTAATGTAATTAATTTAATTAAGTAATTAATAATTAATTTGTAATTAAGGATCATTAATTAATATAATTAATGATGTAATTAAGATTGATTTATTAAGTAATAATTAATAAATGAAGAGATTAATTAATGTAATTAATTAAGAATTAATGTAATTAATTATAGTTGATTAATTAAATTAATTATAGTTAATTAATTAATGAAGCAATTAAGGGTTAATTATTATAAGTGGTTAAGGTTAATTAATTTGAGTAATTAATTAAGGATAAATTACTTGAAGGTAATTAAAAGATAATTAATCAAAGATGATTAATTGAAAAAGGTAATTAGAGGATAATTAATAAATTTGTAATGAATTAATGATTAAGTAAGCAGGATTTATAGAATGAAGTAATTAATTTAATTCAATTTAAAGTAATTAGAGATGATATAAATCATTACTTATGAATGGGTGTTAGTATTGAATACTTGGCATTGATTGATATCTCTGATGAGATATATGCTGTATGATATGGATGTTAGTTGAATTGTATGGATTATCTGATAATGTTGATTATCTGTTGTAAATTATCTTTCTTTATGTATAAAGATAATGAATTAAATTGTTTTAACCTTTAAAACAACTTGGCCTTAAAAGATACGCTTTGGATTTCGATGAGACCGGGATCGAGTTTCCGTATACCGGATTTCCAGGTCTGGAGACCCGAATACCACATCGATCCAAATTAACGATAGGTCGTGAATCAAGTGAAGATGAAGATTCAGAGTGCAAGGGTTATTGTCGTTAACTCTAAGGGTGATTCCAAAACGAGTGTAACGAGATAATGCCTTCGGTTTCGTTCGAACCCGGAATGAACTTGTATGGATTGAATGCTTTCAGCACATCGTCAGGTGGCCGATGAGCATTCTAAGATAGATGTGTTCTGATTAAAGGTAATCGTGACCTCAAGCCTCATCAAACCGGGAATGGCTAAAACAGGGGAGGTGCAGCAAGGTTAGTGGGTAGCACCCAAGTAGGACAAGGTTACCTCTGTCAAGATGTCGCTTTCTATTTTCGACTTAGTGGTGCGGTTGCTGATCCCAACCGTGAGGTATCTTGTGCGGGAATTATCCAGTAAGGGATGTTCCGACCTTGTGTTGCAGGGGATTGGGAGTGATCCTCGGTACGGTGATCTAGGCCACGTACTGTGACGGGCGGTACCCCAGTAGCCCTGCCATTGTATGGAAACCCATTCTTCCTACGTGCCCTTACGGTTTTGATTGTATAACCCACTTTGTGGCTAGTATGCTGGAATTTAATAATGTAACAATTTCAGTTATTTCATATTTATTTGAAAACCCTAGACCCTATTATAATATAACTGGATTTCCTATCAAATGTTTTGGTTAGCGTAAGTTAAAAACTTACCCATGTTTATTTGTGGGGAGTCTTACGTGATACCTTTTCTTTCTAAAGGTTTTGAAGTTAAGCAAGTTTAACCTGTTACTCACACCAGACCCATGTCTGACCTAAGTGTTTATTTCTGTTTTATAAACTCTTGGGTACTCAAATTTTTAGGAGTAGCCAAGGGATTCAGGTTTAGCTTTGACGAATATTCTGGAGGAGCAATGGAGCAGGAGGCTTCGGCGTTCGTAGATATAATTTCCGCTGTTTTGATTTTGTATTGATCTCTGTATTGGATTGAGATGTAATAACTAGACAGATGATTATAACTGTCTAGTATATGTAACTCTGATAAGTGTTGTATATGATACTATGTAATATTTATGTGATATAATATATTTTATTCCGTTTCCGCTGTGAGATCGTTGTTGTTGTTTCTTTCTTTCTTCTCTTCTTTTCTATTTTCTACCCCTTTCTTTCTTATTAGCGATACGACTTTCTATGGAGAGAAAGTCGTGGTCGTTACAGCTTCAACTTATTTAAATCATATTACTACATACTTTAACATACATACCAAACTTATATACTTTACTTTATACTTTTCAAAATTTCTTAGCTTTGAAAAGTTAACCTTGATTTGGAAGTGCTCGAACCTTCGAAATAGTTGAAGAAATCTGTGACGACCCGGCTTTCCACTCCCGGAAAATCGCATCGACAGTAAGAAAGAAAGGGGTGAGAAGTAGAAAAGAGAAGAAGAGAAAAGAAACAAACACAAATACTCACAGCGGAAACGAACAAAATATATTATATCACATAAATATTACATAGTATCATATACAATACTTATCAGAGTTACACAGATTACACATCATATACTAGACAGTTATAAACATCTGTCTAGTTATTACATCTCAATACAAATCAAAGATCTAAACAAGATCAACACAGCGGAAACTACTATCTATATCTACAACGCTGAAGCCTCCTGCTCCATTGCTCCTCTAGATTACTCGTCAAAGCTAACCTGAATCCCTTGGCTACTCGTAAAAAATTTGAGTACCCAAGAGTTTATAAAACAGAAATAAACAACTTGGGTCAGACATGGGTCTGGTGTGAGTAACAGGTTAAACTTGTTTAACTTCAAAACCTTTTGAAAGAAAAGGTATCACGTAAGACTTCCCACAAATAAACATGGGTAAGTTTTTACCTTACGCTAACCAAAACATTTGATAGGAAATTCGATTGTATTATAATAGGGTCTAGGGTTTTCAAGTAAAATACAGAAATAGCTGAAATGCTTACATCTCACATTCCAACATAGTTGGGCACAACTAATACGTACGGCACTTATTGGAGTTTGGATTCCATACAATGGCAGGGCTACCGGGGTACCGCCCGTCACAGTACGTGGCCTAGATCACCGTACCGAGGATCACTCCCAATCCCCTACAACACAAGGCCGGAACATCCCTTACTGGATAATTCCCGCACAAGATACCTCACGGTTGTGATCAGCAACCGCACCACTAAGTCGAAAATAGAAAGGGACATCTAGACAGAGGTAATCTTGTCCTACTTGGATGCTACCCACTAACCTTGCTGCACCTCCCCTGTTTTAGCCATTCCCGGTTTGTGAGGCTTGAGGTCACGATTACCTTTAAAAAGAACACATCTATCTTAGAATGCTCATCGTCCACCTGACGATGTGCTGAAAGCATTCAATCCATACAAGTTCGTTCCAGGTTCGAACGAAACCGAAGGCATTATCTCGTTACACTCGTTTTGGAATCACCCTCAGAGTTAACGACAATAACCCTTGCACTCTGAATCTTCATCTTCACTTGATTCACGACCTATCGTTAATTTGGATCGATGTGGTATTCGGGTCTCCAGACCTGGAAATCCGATATACGGAAACCCGATCCCGGTCTCATCGAAATCCAAAGCGTATCTTTTAAGGCCAAGTTGTTTTAAAGGTTAAAACAATTTAATTCATTATCTTTATACACAAAGAAAGATAATTTACAACAGATAATCAACATTATCAGATAATCCATACAATTCAACTAACATACATATCATACAGCATATATCTCATCAGAGATATCAATCAATGCCAAGTATTCAATACTATCACTCATTCATAAGTAATGATTTATATCATCTATAATTAATTTAAAGTGAATTAAATTAATTACTTTATTTTATAAATCGTTCTTACTTAACCATTTATTAATTAATAAATTATCCTTTAATAATTCATTTTAATTAATCATCTTTGATTAATTATCTTTTAATTTCATCCAAGTAATTTTATTTCAATTAATTACTTAACTTAATTATTCTTAACCACTTATAGTAATTAACCTTTAATTACTTCATTAATTAATTAACTAAAATTAATTAAGTTAATCAACTATAATTAATTATATTAAACCTTAATTAATTACATTAATTAATCACTTCATTTATTAATTATTACTAAATTAATCAATCTTAATTACATCATTAATTATATTAATTAATGATCCTTAATTACAACTTAATTATTAATTACTCAATTAAATTAATTACATTAAGTAATTAATCTTTAATTAAACAACATTTATTAATCACCTTGATTAATCTTTAATCAGTAATTAACTACCCTTAATTACTTTCACTAACTAAATTAATTACTTCCTTAATTAATTTCTTAATTAATCCCTTGATTAATTATTCAAAGTAATTAACTCAAATTACTTCTATTAATAAAATCATTTATTCAACTAATTACTTCCAGTAATTATCTTATTATTTACTTCCCTAAATAATCTTATCTTAATAATTACATTAAGTAATTATTATCAAATCATCTCTTGATTATCCTAAATTAATTAAACTTAATTAATTAATTTAACTAAATCAAATTAACTTCAATTAATTACAATAAGTAATTAATTCTTAATTACTTCCAATAAGTAATTACATTTAAACAATTTCATAAATGATTATTCTTAAATTAATTCAACTAATTAATTATCAAAATTAATCCTATTAATTCATTATTTAATAACCCATAGTTAATGACCTCATTAACTATTATTTAATTACTTTCCTTAAGTAATTAACTTATATTAATTATTATTAATCCTAAATTAATAAATCTTAATAACCAATTTATTAATCTCTAATTACTAAATTAATTAAGTGTTAACCATAACTAAATTATTTAATTACTCTATTAATTAATTCTTAATCATTAATTAATACTCTAATTTATAATCCTCAATTATAAATTAATCATTCCTAATTTATTTATCTTAATCCTAACTAAATTAGTTTAAACCTTTAATTATTTATTTAATTAATCCAAATGATTAATTAATCAAACAATTTAATTATCCATTAAATTTCCTAATTAATTTAATTAACATAAATCTTTAATTACTTTAAGATAAAACATTATTCTTATTGATAAACAAGTTATCATTTATCATTCATATTTGAAACATCCCTTACAAATCTACTTCTAAAATTTCATTTTAAATTCTGTATTTAAAATGAATACCAATTTATTTTAACTAAGTTTTTAAAACCAAATTAAAAACTTTTACTTATTAAAAATCTTATATTTTCTATGAAGTTTTTAAAAGAACTTAAATCAAATTTCTTCTTAGATTTAACATTTAAACATATCTACACTTAACCTATTTAAACATTTAAATTCATAAACTAATTATCTAATATTAAAGTTTAAAACTAAACTTGTCTTCATAAATCAAACTTTGATTTACTACTTAATATTACTTCAAAATTTAATTTAAATTTAAATTTCAAAACAGACAGGTATAAAACCTGACAACACTAAAACTCTCGAGCCCACTTCTAAATCACTTCGAGTCGTAACCCAAAATTACCCGAGTCTTCCCCGCAAAAACCCTCAAAAATCTCGAGTCCTTCCTGCCACTTGAGTCCAACCTTCCAACTCCAACTACTTCGAGTCGCACATCAAAATTCCCGAGACTCCCACGAACAAACCCGAGAAAAACTTGCATTCGTCTTCTCTAGTGAAACAGACTTCACCCAGATACAATCTTCGATCTCGTGCACGTGCACGGTCACCGGCGCCAACTCCGACCAACCTCGAGTATCTCCACAAGTCGACAATCCTTCCTAGACCAGAATCCACCCTCTCGATCATCAAAACTGGAACGAAAACGAAATCGAGCCTAAAACCAAACCTGGAACCATCAGTTCGAATTCGCCAAAGCCTGTCAACAATCCTTCTTGCTCGCGATTCCGACCATCAGAGAAGCTAATTCTCTGGCCATGCCTTCGTCTATATCTAAACTTCCATTCCCCAAAATCTTAGAACACTCGATCCATCAACGAAAACAAACGAAACGAATTCGTAGCCTAACTTAAAACTAGGTTTAAAAATTTCAAACCTAAATCATTTCTGTCTTACAACTTTAAAAATCCTCCTGACAATTTTCCTAGTATCCTTGATCATTACACTACCACTACTAAAGATTTCAAACTTCCAATTTCACTGAGATGATCAAAATCACCAGAATTTCATTTCCAACATAAACCAGAACTGCTCTTATTATACTAGACTAAAAACTATGATATTCATGCTAAAAATCATATTATCATCTAAGTTTTCAATTTATACATTTGAATTTATAAATTACAGAGTTCAAATTTTCACTTTAATATAACATGTCTCTGTTGTTTTAGATTACAGAGGCACTCAGATATGAATTTGATTTAACTAGGCTTGTTAAACCTTAGTATATGATAATTAAACAATACTTACTTATAAGTTAAATCCTAATAAAAACTAAATCAAGTAGTAAGAGTTTTAAGAGAGAATTCTGGAGTCTGGCAATAAACAGAACAGAGAACAATATCATACATGCACACTTATATACATTCATGTATATACAAAATCATCTACAAACATTCACATCCAAACAATATTTATCACAGAGTTAAACATGCATCATAATTACCTAAGTTAATTTAAGTAAAAATGTTACTCACTTGATTAAAGATGAAACAGAGGCAGACTTAAGCTTTGAAATAGCTTGGAACCTTAAACTTTAATTACTGGAAAATGATTTGATCTTTTAAAACTTGAAACTGAAATGCTTTAAATCCCCAGAAGCTTTGCATGCTACTGAAGCTTGATTACAGACAGTCTTGAAGAACAAATGCAGGCTTCCAGAGATGAAAAATGCAGATTTGTTCCCTTTTGAAAAAATGATTTGCAGGCAGACAGATTTGAGAAAATGAAGGTTGCAGGCTGATTCTTTGATTTGAGAAAATGAATTTGGTTTTGAGGAAGATGTTTACTGATCTCAGATTTTGTTTTGAGAAGTGTATAAATTTTGGTTTGAGGCAATTTGATTTCTAACTCCAGATTTTAATTAGAGGAAAGATTACCGATTCGTTTTTCTCTTGGCTTTTGAAAAATGAAGATTAGAAAAGAATGGGAAATGAAGAAATGCAAATGTTAATATACATGTATATTTATGATTTTATAAAATAAAAGAAAATGAAAATAAATAAGGACACTTGTCCTATACATTTGTTTATTAAATTACACATGTTATAATGAAGCTTTAGATAATGACACTTGTCATTTAAGTAATTACTCATATTTCTATTTATTTTAAAAGTAAATGAAAAGCCCTTTTCTTATTTATTTAAACACTTATCTATATATATTTCTTTTTAAAGAAAAACAAAAGCTAATTATATTTATAAATAAAAGCTTATACAAATATTATAAAATCCAAAACAATTTAAATATATATATATATTCACATACACTATTTATTCAATTTAAAATAACAATTCCTTTTAGCATTAAAATTCATACATATTAAAAATAATACATTATACTTATTATTTGAAAATAACATATTTTATAATTTAAACAAGAGATTATATTATCAAGAAATATTTAAAAGAAATAAAACAAACCAATTTTGTAAATCTTATTTATTTAAACTTAAGTTAAAAATATCTTAAACCAATTAAATATTTTCTTAAAGTATTTTAAAACTATAAAATTACTTATTTAAATATCTTTGAAAAGTCCAAATTAAATTAAATATAAATTTCCATTTTACCAAAGCTTCTATTTACAACATATATAAATAAATATATATATATATCCAAATAGAATTATCTTATTAACTTTTAAAAGATAAAATCATCAATTAATACTAATTTAATCAGATTATTAAATTAAATTCAAATCTTATTATCAAAGATTATCCATATCAATTTAATTATTTAACAGATTATTAAATTGATATTGTTAAAATTTCCGGGATATTACAAAATCATTTTCAAATTCAAGAGTTGGAAATCAACAAATCAGTAAATCAATTTCAAAAGATAAGTTTCAAATCCGAAACTAAATGTGACGACCCGGAATTTTTGTATATTTGAAATGGGAATATTTAATTTATTTTAAATATTCGAAGGTTAAATTTTAACTTTAATTTCAAATATACAGTATTTATTGGATGATAGATTATTGAATTAAACAATCGAAAATAGCGTAAAATAGAGAATCCTGAGTTTTGAGCCTGTTAAAAATAGTTTAAAGGTTCAGAAAATTTATATTGTTAATATTGAAGGTGATGAAACTTTTAAAATTGAATTTCAAAGCGTTTTGTTCAGTTTTAAAAATTTATACTGTTTGAATTGAATTTAAAAATAGCCTTCCGAGGCACAGTCTCGGAATTCGACGAAACCAGTTCCATTGGATCCGTAATATTGAATTATTATCGGATTTCAATTTTCGTAGCAATTGGAGTTGTTGGGTGAGCGTACGATACACAAACGCGTTGAAATTCTATCGAAAATTCAATTAAAAAAAAAATTATATAAATTTGTAAATCCATTACATCAGGTCACCCTGTATTCTCTATAGCCAACCTATCTCTGTTGTAGCCGACACGCAGAAACAATTTTTCACGCGAAACATCTTTTCTGTCCCTCTGTTCTTTCTTTAAGTGCAGACTCGTTCAATAATATCTGGTTCAAAGCTTTTCGAAGAAGAAATCACTTCGTTCAAAATTAATAATGGCCGAGAAGAATCAACAGAAAGAAATTCATTTTCGTTAAAAATTCAAAAGGAGGCCGCTTCCTCTGTTTAAACAAACGAGATTAAAAATCGAAAAAAATGGCGAACATAGAAATCCCAAATTGAAGCCGTATTCGACCTCGTTCCCTTCAAAAAAAAAAAAAAAAAAGAAAATTATGGCTGCCATTATCAAACGCGACTTAGTCGCGATGGCTGCGGCGTCGAGCGTGACTCGAGGGACTGCAATTTGGATCGATGGTGAGTGTTGTAGGGGGAAGTCGAGGCTACGGGCGGCACGATGAAGAGGAGGTCGCGATTGAGAGGTTCAAGAGGATTGGGTTTGACGAGATTTAGGGGAGGAATGCTGTTCATAGCGAGCTGTGGTGATTCGTGGCCAGTCGGTTCAGCATCGATCGCGATTTTGGGTCGATACGTGTGGGGCAACTCGAGGACAGTGGTGATGGTCACGAAAGGGAGCTTCGATTTGGGTTTCGCATTGAATTTTGGGATTCGCGACACAGAAGGCAGTGGGTATATCATCTTCTTCCTTTCCAGTTTAAATTATAAGCAGAGATAATTCCCTTTCTAATTTAATATATATATATATATCTATGTATATATATAATTTTACAGTAAACAGAAATTAGTTATATAGATAAAAGCTTGGAAGAAATAATAATATAGATATCTATGTATATAAGTACAGTAAGGAAAGATTATTGATAATTGCAGGGAAGAAAACTGTATATAATATAAATATATATGTACATATATTTATCTGCTAATATATTTTTAATTTAAACGGTAAATGTATATATATAGGTAAAGCCAGATATATTCAGAAAGCAGAACTTATTACAGTTAGTATATAAAGTAACAATTTTTATTTGAGCATATGTATATAAGTCTCAAGCGGAAATTATAAACATGCATAAGATTTTGGGATATAAGGAAGTATATATAAAAGTTAGATTTTGAAGCTTTTATAAATTATTTTTATATACAGTTTAGTAAGGGAAATCCACTAGTTTATTTTAATAATGTATATTCGTGATTAATGTGACTAATAAACTTATTTGCTTTTCGAAAATTAGTTTTAAATTAAATAATTCCCTGATTAAATCTATGGGAATTGCTCGTCCAATTAATTCGTGTATATATTAATAATTTATAAAATGTTTGTTCAAGGTTGAAATCTGGGAAGAAAACAAACTGGTTTGGGTGGATTGCAAATAAAAGCAAAGGTGAGTTAATCTCACTCAGTTGAATTTAAATTTAAATGGTTAAATTTAAATAATTGATTGAATGGGTGAATTGATTTGGATGTGCTATATTATATATAGTAGTATATAGCAATATATACATATTGGCATATGTATATATTGGAATTGTTGATATTCCCGCATTGTATAGCGGATGAGACCCTATGCCCCGCATAATAGCGGATGATTTTATATAAATCCCATATACCGCGATATTCCACCTTGAAGTGGAATTGGTATTTTATATTGTGCTAACGTCTGTGGATGCAGGGAAACAGGTTGGAGGGATCCAACTGGATTCCTCAAAAATTATTAGATTTATTTAATATTCTGTGTTCTGAATATTTGATATCATGGGATGATTTTATATTGGATGATGTGGTTGATTTGGATTGTCCAGTATAATAAATTATAAAATCTATGGAATTGAATTTTTGAAAAGAAATAAAGGAATAAAAGTTTAAGTAAAATAATTCGAGGAATTGGGATAAAATTTATAACGAATTGAAATAAAAATAAGGTGATTTGGAATTTTAACAAATATGAAATAAGGGGATTTTGAATCTACAAGGGATAATAAATTTTATACTTAAGTGATATTATTTGAAGAATAAAAGAAGTTATTTTTGAAATTAAGGATTAAAGTTAATTAAAGAATAAATAAGGAGTTTTGGAAATCTGTATTTGATATTGGTAAAAAGGGGTTTAACTCGTAATAAGGAATAAAATCTAAAGGTTAATGTATTTTGGAATAAATGAAGTAGCAAAGGAAATTTATTTCAAAGTAAGTAGAGTAAATTGGGAAATCAATTGGAAATTGATTTAGTTGTTTAAAATTGGAATTTTAGAAGAGAAATGAGATTTTGGAATTTATAAACTGGGTTTATAAAGAAAAATAAAATATCAGTGGATATTAGAAAATATAAATTCAAGGTGGGAATTTATAAAGGGATGTGAATTGGTTTAAAATAAATGTTGATTTATTTTTAAAGGATGGAAATGAGAAGTGTATTTCTCTGGATAGCCAAGTACGTTTTCAAGGTAGTTTTAAATATAAGTTAAAAGTTTTAATATGTTTTAAAAAGCATGTTTTAGAAAATTGATTATTTTTAAAGGTTAACTTTTTAAAGTAAGTAGTTTCAAAAATCTATTAATGTAGTAATTATATAAAAAGTAATTTGGTATTATGTTTTAAAGAGGAAGTCAGCTTATATTTATAAAGTGATTTAATTTTAAATATTCTTAAAATATATATTTTGATAAAGTATTAAAGTAGTTTTAAAATTTCAATGTTATAAAATATATTTGGTGTTTTTAAATTATTTTAAAATTAAAAGTATTTTGTACTTGGTGATTCAGTGGAAATAATTATTTGGAAAATGTATTCCGTAAGCGGAAACTGTTTGAAATGGTTTTCATATGAGCTTTGAAAATTTGGAAATATATCTTGGAAAGATATTTGGGCAAATAAATAATGTGGGAAATTATTTATTGTGTGATGGTTGCTTGTGGATGTTAATTGATAGTTAAATAACCGACTATCAATATTGGCCAAATGCGCTGATCGTTTCGAAGAGACCGGGATCGGGTTTCCGTATACCGGGATTCTAGGTTTGGAGACTCGAATACCACTTCGATCCGGTTTGTACGTTTCGTGTAACGTGTTCGGAGTCGAAGATGGAGCAGTGAAGTGCAAGGGCTAGTCGCTACTAATCCTGAGGATATTTCCAAAATGGATGTAGTAGGAATAGTGCCTTCGGTTCCGTTCGGACCCGGGACGGACTTGTATGGACGAATGCTTACGTGACATCGTCAGGTGGACGATGGGCATTCTAAGGGATATGTGCTATAAAGGTATCGTTTAGCCTCAAGCCTCATCAACCGGGAATGACTGAAAATCAGGGGTTATGCAGCAAGGCTTCGTGGGTAGCCCCCACTTGAGAGTAAAGTCATCCCTGTCTAGATGTCCCTTTTATTTCGGCTTAGTGGTGCGGTTGCTGATCCCAACCGTGGGGTGATTTTATTTGGAATTATCCAGTAAGGGATGATTCCGGCCTTGTGTTGCAGGGGAGCGGGCGTACTCCTCGGTACTGTGATCTAGGCCACGTACTGTGACAGGTGGTACCCCAGTGCCTAGTCATTCGTTGGAAATCCATTCTCCCTACGTGCCTTGTACGAGTTTTGTTTGTATTACCCACTTTGTGGCTAGCATGCCGGAATTTAATAGATGTAACAATTTCGGCTATTTTAATAAGTATTTGTGAATAGACACTATTATAATATCAGAGGATTTTTATAAAAAGTGTTTTAGCTATCGTAAGGTAAAAACCCGACATGTTTATTTGTGGCGTGGTCTTACGAGATGCTTTTATTTTCAAAATGATTTTTGAAACTTTAATAATCAATTGTGTGTGATTTTCTCACGCTGGTATTCCAGACTGACTCGAGTATTGTTTTATATGATGCTCGGGTCAGACCGAGTATTATAGGTTACAGGATATGATGCTGTGGAGCTCAGGAGATGAGCTGGATGGCGAGACGTATCTCCCGTACTTGTTTATATATATATTCCGCTGTGTTGATTGTTGTACTCTGTTGTATTGAGGACATGATATGGTTATTGTCCAGTTGTATGTTATGTGTTCTCTGGTGTGTACTCTGATGATATATTGTATAAAACTGATATAGTTTTGATTTGTGTAAAGATCTGTTAATATATATTATATTTTATTCCGCTGCGATGGCTAGATTCTGATGTTGTCTTCCTACTTTCTTCTTCTACCTCTTCTTCTTTAAGTCAAATGGTTCGATTTTCCGGGACTGGAAAGTCGGGTCGTTACAGTGGTATCAGAGCTTAGGCTAGCGATAACCTTGGCTCTGGTGGGAATTTTGAGTGTATAAATAAATATGAGCGCGTATTTGTTAGTGAATATAAAATGGTTTTATACTGTGTTGGCTGGTTTATTGAGTAGTTTATGGATTCTGGTCGATGTGTGGGACGCCACAACATTGATAGGAATCTCTAAACACTTGAATAGAACAATTCAACACAGTATTGTTTTAAAGTAGGGTAAATGAAATAATTTTACCCAAATTATTTTTGTATAAAAAGAAAGGTTTTGCAAACTATTTCTAGTTAATATATATATGGTTGTTTGGATGTTAGAAGTGATAATAGGGAATTATTATCATTATTATATGGAAACTTAACTAGAAATTGAAATTTATAACCAAAGTAAAGAATAAAATTTTATAATAAAATAAAATTTGAGAATATAAATTATAAATGTAATTTATAAGTTGAAATAAACTTCATATACAAACGAGATATGTAAATGTAAACTAAATGTCATATATAATGGAAATTAAGATGAAGTCCTAGAGAAATATTTAAAATTGGAATGAGATAAAATTCCAGAGTAACGATGGATATAAAACTGGATGGGTTTTAAATTTGGAATTTTGTGAAGATTAAAATTCCTTTGAGTTGGAAATGGTTTTCAAAGGGGTTTGGAGAAATAATGGTGACATTATTTCGGAAATATTTTGAATTGGATTTGAAATCTGGAGAGATTTGGGATTTAAAAATATTTGGAGGGATTTTAAAGAGATAAAAGCATTTAACTCTCTTTCGGTCGCTGGAAAATAACTTCGGTGATGACTGCAGCATCATCGATGTTCATTTTCGAGTTTCTAGGAGAGAAATTGCTACCGAGTTGTTTGAAATGGGATTTGTTTTCGAACTGGATTTGGTTTTGAAAATTCAAAGGAATGGTTGAATTGCCAAAGAATTTTGGGATATAGTTGATTTCAAAGGGAATTTTGAAATTTTGAAAATTTGTAAAGCTCTGGAACTTTATTTAAAATGTTTATGGGATAATGAATAAATTTTGGACACTTACAAAATTTGAAGTAAGTAAGGAAATGAAAATAAGTTAGAATATAAGCTAATTTATTTGTAGTAAATTAAGAGAAGTAAACAAATAGAGGGTAAGTAAATTGGGGAACTTATAGAAACTTACAAAATTGAATTGTAATAAAATGGATGTATGGATATAAAGAAGTTGTGACTTATAAATTTAGAAGTGGGATAAATAAGCCAAAATAAAATTGTTTTGTATTTTGGGAAATGGATAAAAATCAAATATTGGGTAAAGTTAGAGTAAATTATTTGATTAATTAATGGAATATGGAAATGAAACTCGAATTGGTTAATTAAAATTTGAATCGTGAATAAGTGATAAAATTTTAAAGTGAAGCTTGAGTTATAAATGTAAACCTAACTTGAAATAGCAAGTGAATTAAAAATGAATTGCTGTTGAATGGAATTGAATTAAAATAAGAATGATTTGTATTGCAAATAAAATTCTAGTGAGTAGAAATAAAGTGAAGTGGCTTTATTATTGAAATAATCAGTCGAAAGTAAATAGAAATGTGAAATAAGTTTGAAATGGATTGAATGAGTACTAATTGAATTAAATTAGTAGAATAAAATGGAATTGATTGATAAAAGTAAATAAATTGATTTTTGGAATCATTTAAAATGAATATGGGTTTGTTTGGGTTAAAGGTGAATTGAATATAAGCAATGAAGTGTAAACCATTTAAATGGAACGAAATAAGAATGTATTGAAAGTGATGGTGGGTGAATGAATTGAAAGCATTTAAATTTGTGTTGGAACCTTATAAATTCACTTATGGAAGTATATAGCATGCATTGTTTGTTGAATCCATGTTTTAGCAATTTAAATTTTAGTGAAATGTAAATAAACTTTGGATATGTGGCACTTACATGTTGTAATTGAGTTAGTACAGGTTCAGGGAAGCCGGTTGGCTGAATCTGATGGCACAACATGCTAAAATAAATAACTGCTTGCTTTAAAATGCTAAAATAAGGTACGCTTACGCAAAAAAAAAAAATTCAAAATAGGAGATATGAACTGCATATATTGATATATATTGTGATTTCCGGCCTGAGGCCGATGTATATATATATATTTGTGCATCCTGCGATATCGCAGAAGTCCCTCCGTACAAGGGAGACTTTGCCAAAATTTTCCGTAAATTTTGGGAGTTAGAAAATTTTTGAAATTTTTTGGAAATTTTCACTAAACAAATGAATTAAAATTTGTTAAACAAATAAGGTTGAAACTGAGTATTGAAATCTATTTAAAATGTGAAAGTAAAGTAAGTGAAATCGAAGGAACTAACGAAAGTAAAGCTTGCAAACAAACTTTTAATTGAGATTTAAATTAATTAGTAAGTGCAACTAATTCAATATTCAAAGTGGAAGATAAATTAAATTCAAGTGGAAATGTAAACGCAAAAGTGGATAGAAATGGATAGGAACTTCAATAGTGAAGTGAAAATATGTATAAGCAGTATGTAAAATGTTTATCTTAAACTTAAGAAATGAATAGTGAATTCTTAAGAAAATGTGGTACTGAAAGTATGCTAAGTGAATAATTGAATTAAGGTGAAACTGAAGTTGTGAAATGGGATAGTTGTGAATAAGGGGATAACAATCAAAAAGGAATGTGAATAAAGGAGAATTGATATAACTGATAATCAATTGGAATTTATACGTAAGGTGTACGTATATTATTTATTCGCATAGCTATTTGATCCGGATTCGAACACAGAATTTCGAGATAGTTTTATCGATCCGAATTAGGATTTTTCACTCGATTTTCAACGGCGAGCCTGGATATGGATTGTTGATTGATTCTGGATATTCTCTATCATAGTTTGTGGCTATGCAAGGAGAATGACGATTTCTGATCAAGAAACCAGATCTGAGTCCGCACTAGGAAGTCGGGGGGGACGATACTAGTTCGGAAGTGAAATTGTGTGATCGATTGAGCGATCGAATGTGATATTGCGTACGGGTGATATATGTGCATCAAACGGGCTTAAGTAAAGCAAATATTGAAAATTTGTAAAGAAAAGTATAAAATGACTTTGGAATTGTGATTGAATATTATTGCTTAGTAGGATATACAGGTGTATAAAAGCAACGGATAGATTGGGATTTTGATTTTAAAAGGTAAATTTAATGGCCCGACAAAAGGTATGTATTTGAATTTCTATATGAAATTTGATTGGGTTTTGATCCAGCCACTTGGCTTTTTGTTTTCTTTTTGAGATTGGGAGGCCGTAGAGCCATTTTGTAGTAGTACCGAGCTAGCCGCGCAAAGGAGACGCTGGCGAAATTTTTCGGAAATTTAGGGAGTTAGAAAATTTTGGAAAATTTTGATAATTCAAAATTTGAATTCAAATTTAAATTTGAATGGATAAGTAGGTGGTATGGGTTGGAACTTAGGAATAAGTTTGGAAAGTTAAAAGATGATTAGTGTATCATTAATAAAAGATTGTTTGGGTATTGTTAAACTGTTTGAATTTGGGAAATAGCTAACGGGATATGGGACATTCTTCCTAACTAGTAATTTCGGGGACGAAATTCTTTTAAGGGGGAAGGAATGTGACGACCCGGAATTTTTGTATATTTGAAATGGGAATATTTAATTTATTTTAAATATTCGAAGGTTAAATTTTAACTTTAATTTCAAATATACAGTATTTATTGGATGATAGATTATTGAATTAAACAATCGAAAATAGCGTAAAATAGAGAATCCTGAGTTTTGAGCCTGTTAAAAATAGTTTAAAGGTTCAGAAAATTTATATTGTTAATATTGAAGGTGATGAAACTTTTAAAATTGAATTTCAAAGCGTTTTGTTCAGTTTTAAAAATTTATACTGTTTGAATTGAATTTAAAAATAGCCTTCCGAGGCACAGTCTCGGAATTCGACGAAACCAGTTCCATTGGATCCGTAATATTGAATTATTATCGGATTTCAATTTTCGTAGCAATTGGAGTTGTTGGGTGAGCGTACGATACACAAACGCGTTGAAATTCTATCGAAAATTCAATTAAAAAAAAAATTATATAAATTTGTAAATCCATTACATCAGGTCACCCTGTATTCTCTATAGCCAACCTATCTCTGTTGTAGCCGACACGCAGAAACAATTTTTCACGCGAAACATCTTTTCTGTGCCTCTGTTCTTTCTTTAAGTGCAGACTCGTTCAATAATATCTGGTTCAAAGCTTTTCGAAGAAGAAATCACTTCGTTCAAAATTAATAATGGCCGAGAAGAATCAACAGAAAGAAATTCATTTTCGTTAAAAATTCAAAAGGAGGCCGCTTCCTCTGTTTAAACAAACGAGATTAAAAATCGAAAAAAATGGCGAACATAGAAATCCCAAATTGAAGCCGTATTCGACCTCGTTCCCTTCAAAAAAAAAAAAAAAAAGAAAATTATGGCTGCCATTATCAAACGCGACTTAGTCGCGATGGCTGCGGCGTCGAGCGTGACTCGAGGGACTGCAATTTGGATCGATGGTGAGTGTTGTAGGGGGAAGTCGAGGCTACGGGCGGCACGATGAAGAGGAGGTCGCGATTGAGAGGTTCAAGAGGATTGGGTTTGACGAGATTTAGGGGAGGAATGCTGTTCATAGCGAGCTGTGGTGATTCGTGGCCAGTCGGTTCAGCATCGATCGCGATTTTGGGTCGATACGTGTGGGGCAACTCGAGGACAGTGGTGATGGTCACGAAAGGGAGCTTCGATTTGGGTTTCGCATTGAATTTTGGGATTCGCGACACAGAAGGCAGTGGGTATATCATCTTCTTCCTTTCCAGTTTAAATTATAAGCAGAGATAATTCCCTTTCTAATTTAATATATATATATATATCTATGTATATATATAATTTTACAGTAAACAGAAATTAGTTATATAGATAAAAGCTTGGAAGAAATAATAATATAGATATCTATGTATATAAGTACAGTAAGGAAAGATTATTGATAATTGCAGGGAAGAAAACTGTATATAATATAAATATATATGTACATATATTTATCTGCTAATATATTTTTAATTTAAACGGTAAATGTATATATATAGGTAAAGCCAGATATATTCAGAAAGCAGAACTTATTACAGTTAGTATATAAAGTAACAATTTTTATTTGAACATATGTATATAAGTCTCAAGCGGAAATTATAAACATGCATAAGATTTTGGGATATAAGGAAGTATATATAAAAGTTAGATTTTGAAGCTTTTATAAATTATTTTTATATACAGTTTAGTAAGGGAAATCCACTAGTTTATTTTAATAATGTATATTCGTGATTAATGTGACTAATAAACTTATTTGCTTTTCGAAAATTAGTTTTAAATTAAATAATTCCCTGATTAAATCTATGGGAATTGCTCGTCCAATTAATTCGTGTATATATTAATAATTTATAAAATGTTTGTTCAAGGTTGAAATCTGGGAAGAAAACAAACTGGTTTGGGTGGATTGCAAATAAAAGCAAAGGTGAGTTAATCTCACTCAGTTGAATTTAAATTTAAATGGTTAAATTTAAATAATTGATTGAATGGGTGAATTGATTTGGATGTGCTATATTATATATAGTAGTATATAGCAATATATACATATTGGCATATGTATATATTGGAATTGTTGATATTCCCGCATTGTATAGCGGATGAGACCCTATGCCCCGCATAATAGCGGATGATTTTATATAAATCCCATATACCGCGATATTCCACCTTGAAGTGGAATTGGTATTTTATATTGTGCTAACGTCTGTGGATGCAGGGAAACAGGTTGGAGGGATCCAACTGGATTCCTCAAAAATTATTAGATTTATTTAATATTCTGTGTTCTGAATATTTGATATCATGGGATGATTTTATATTGGATGATGTGGTTGATTTGGATTGTCCAGTATAATAAATTATAAAATCTATGGAATTGAATTTTTGAAAAGAAATAAAGGAATAAAAGTTTAAGTAAAATAATTCGAGGAATTGGGATAAAATTTATAACGAATTGAAATAAAAATAAGGTGATTTGGAATTTTAACAAATATGAAATAAGGGGATTTTGAATCTACAAGGGATAATAAATTTTATACTTAAGTGATATTATTTGAAGAATAAAAGAAGTTATTTTTGAAATTAAGGATTAAAGTTAATTAAAGAATAAATAAGGAGTTTTGGAAATCTGTATTTGATATTGGTAAAAAGGGGTTTAACTCGTAATAAGGAATAAAATCTAAAGGTTAATGTATTTTGGAATAAATGAAGTAGCAAAGGAAATTTATTTCAAAGTAAGTAGAGTAAATTGGGAAATCAATTGGAAATTGATTTAGTTGTTTAAAATTGGAATTTTAGAAGAGAAATGAGATTTTGGAATTTATAAACTGGGTTTATAAAGAAAAATAAAATATCAGTGGATATTAGAAAATATAAATTCAAGGTGGGAATTTATAAAGGGATGTGAATTGGTTTAAAATAAATGTTGATTTATTTTTAAAGGATGGAAATGAGAAGTGTATTTCTCTGGATAGCCAAGTACGTTTTCAAGGTAGTTTTAAATATAAGTTAAAAGTTTTAATATGTTTTAAAAAGCATGTTTTAGAAAATTGATTATTTTTAAAGGTTAACTTTTTAAAGTAAGTAGTTTCAAAAATCTATTAATGTAGTAATTATATAAAAAGTAATTTGGTATTATGTTTTAAAGAGGAAGTCAGCTTATATTTATAAAGTGATTTAATTTTAAATATTCTTAAAATATATATTTTGATAAAGTATTAAAGTAGTTTTAAAATTTCAATGTTATAAAATATATTTGGTGTTTTTAAATTATTTTAAAATTAAAAGTATTTTGTACTTGGTGATTCAGTGGAAATAATTATTTGGAAAATGTATTCCGTAAGCGGAAACTGTTTGAAATGGTTTTCATATGAGCTTTGAAAATTTGGAAATATATCTTGGAAAGATATTTGGGCAAATAAATAATGTGGGAAATTATTTATTGTGTGATGGTTGCTTGTGGATGTTAATTGATAATTAAATAACCGACTATCAATATTGGCCAAATGCGCTGATCGTTTCGAAGAGACCGGGATCGGGTTTCCGTATACCGGGATTCTAGGTTTGGAGACTCGAATACCACTTCGATCCGGTTTGTACGTTTCGTGTAACGTGTTCGGAGTCGAAGATGGAGCAGTGAAGTGCAAGGGCTAGTCGCTACTAATCCTGAGGATATTTCCAAAATGGATGTAGTAGGAATAGTGCCTTCGGTTCCGTTCGGACCCGGGACGGACTTGTATGGACGAATGCTTACGTGACATCGTCAGGTGGACGATGGGCATTCTAAGGGATATGTGCTATAAAGGTATCGTTTAGCCTCAAGCCTCATCAACCGGGAATGACTGAAAATCAGGGGTTATGCAGCAAGGCTTCGTGGGTAGCCCCCACTTGAGAGTAAAGTCATCCCTGTCTAGATGTCCCTTTTATTTCGGCTTAGTGGTGCGGTTGCTGATCCCAACCGTGGGGTGATTTTATTTGGAATTATCCAGTAAGGGATGATTCCGGCCTTGTGTTGCAGGGGAGCGGGCGTACTCCTCGGTACTGTGATCTAGGCCACGTACTGTGACAGGTGGTACCCCAGTGCCTAGTCATTCGTTGGAAATCCATTCTCCCTACGTGCCTTGTACGAGTTTTGTTTGTATTACCCACTTTGTGGCTAGTATGCCGGAATTTAATAGATGTAACAATTTCGGCTATTTTAATAAGTATTTGTGAATAGACACTATTATAATATCAGAGGATTTTTATAAAAAGTTTTTTAGCTATCGTAAGGTAAAAACCCGACATGTTTATTTGTGGCGTGGTCTTACGAGATGCTTTTATTTTCAAAAGGATTTTTGAAACTTTAATAATCAATTGTGTGTGATTTTCTCACGCTGGTATTCCAGACTGACTCGGGTATTGTTTTATATGATGCTCGGGTCAGACCGAGTATTATAGGTTACAGGATATGATGCTGTGGAGCTCAGGAGATGAGCTGGATGGCGAGACGTATCTCCCGTACTTGTTTATATATATATTCCGCTGTGTTGATTGTTGTACTCTGTTGTATTGAGGACATGATATGGTTATTGTCCAGTTGTATGTTATGTGTTCTCTGGTGTGTACTCTGATGATATATTGTATAAAACTGATATAGTTTTGATTTGTGTAAAGATCTGTTAATATATATTATATTTTATTCCGCTGCGATGGCTAGATTCTGATGTTGTCTTCCTACTTTCTTCTTCTACCTCTTCTTCTTTAAGTCAAATGGTTCGATTTTCCGGGACTGGAAAGTCGGGTCGTTACACTAAAGGACTGAACACCGGCTTACTTCAAATCATTTCAAATATATATACATATATCTTTCGAATATCAAATCTTACTTCGGAATTTGAAATCAAAATGGTTTCACAAAATCGCTCGCATAGCAAAGCTACTGAAGTGGCCTATCCCCCACTCTGAAACTCGAAAATCAATGTCGATGATGCGTGCACTCATCACCGAAATTATTTTCCAGCGACATAAGTGAGTTCTGGACTTCTATTTTCTCAAACTTCTTTTTAAATTTCTTCGAAATCATTCGAAACTCATTAAAATCATTTGAAACATTTCTTATTCGGAAAAATACTTTTAAATCATATTATTATTATATATTTCAAAATCTTAAAACCAACTTCAAAACACTGGGGTTCATTTTTCGAATTTCAAATTTAAAATCCTTCAGTTATAAATCATTTTTAGATAAATCAAATTTCATATATAATTTTTTCAAAATTACAAATCCTTTCGAAACCTCAAATTCTCATTTTAAAAGGGTATATAATCTTTATCGAAAACATTTCACTTTTATATATAGAATATAATCATATTTATCAAAATAATAATTTCGGTTTGGAAAACAATTTCTAACATATAAACAAACCCGATTTTCAAAGGACGATTCACAGACGGATTTCAAAACAAAGATAGAGATTCAATTTAAAAGAACTCTAATCAAATAAAATTCTAATTCGAAGATAGGCTTGAACGAAGATGAGATAATTAATTACAAAACAGTAGATGGATACACTTATATAAATCACGGGCGACCTTAACCGGGCCAACCGTGACTTTAAGAATATAATCGATGCGGAAATCTAAGGCAAATCGACATTTGATCGCCAGAGATAGAATTCGACATAACCAGAGATAGCAGCATCTGAACCGAGGGATATATAAATCTCCGGTGAATCAATGCCAATTGTAAAGGAGTTTCACCCCCTTTTCCAATCATTCAAAGATTGGCGGGATCGCCTATTCTTATAGAGATCATTCGAAGTGGAGTTATGTGATACTCCAAAATCAAAAGAATACCAATAGAGAGAGACAAGAATGAATTTTGGAACCGTAGGGGACGTTCCAAAGTTCAAAGGAAATCGAGTCAAAAGGAAGAGATTAAACTCGAACGAAAGTGATTCTGTAAATAAATTTACAATATATGCTAAGTTTGCCTAGATCCAAAGCTCTGATACCAACTGTAACGACCCGATATTTTGGACCATTCAAATCGACAATAAATCCACACATGTCAGACTTGAAAAATTCAAAATATCAGATTGTTATTTAAATTTGGCAAAACTCAGAATATGCAGTAAATAAATCAATCTCAGAATCACAAACACAGAGTTAATACGCAGCGGAATATATAAAATAGTAGTTCATGAAGCTACTATATAAACATCAGAGTTAAAAATAAAATACAACAGAATATCTCAAATACAGTGAAGTCTTCAGTACGAATAGATGACCTCTCTGAACAAATCAACTGGAAAAGCTGAAAGCTGAATCGATAGTTGGATCTCCAAATGAAGCTACAAACTCCAAAGGCGAGTCTCAAATGCTGTATCACTCGGTCTGACCCGAGCGTAAAGCAAAACACAAAACACTCGAGTCAGGATTAACATTCTTATACTAATAAATCCAACTCAAGTGAAATATCAACTGAAATACAAGTAACTTAAAGGATGTTTGGGATAACCATCCTCTAAGGATCCGTGGAACTATCTACAATGTATAAATATACACTATAACACCGTGGTCATTTCAATTTAATTTATACTTCAAAACCCAAATATCATTTCATTTCAAATATATCTATTTTCCAAAATAGTATATATATATTAAATGATTTAAAAAGTAAAGTATTTATAATTTCCTCAAGTCTCGCAAATCGATTCAAATCAACTTCAAATTTCAAATTCAAATTTATTCAAAGCTCAATTCATCAATTTAATTCAGTTCTAAATATACCATTTATTTTTCAATATATTTCAAAGCTTTAATATTCAACATTTTTAAAGTTAGATTTAACAGTTTCATATAGCTCTTGATTTAACTTCATTATTATTTAATCACGGAATATTCACTTAATAGATTCAATATCATTTACTAGCCTTAAATCACATTTTACTAAATATTTCCTTAAACTTTATTTAAACAAGAAATATTCATTAAATTACTTATAAATCAAACCCAAGTTATAAATCATATCTTACATCTCAATTTCAATAAGTTTCTAATCGGTTTAATTAAATAAAATTCTTTATTGAATCAATTTCAACTAAATTCAAATTATCTTCCTAACCTTAACTAATTCAAATTTTTACCAAAAATCTATTTTGAAATATAGATATAAGTACTTAACCATATTATATGTATTCAATCAATCTTAATTAAATTTAATATTATAATTAAATCTATATATATATATCATTACCATTTATATATATAATTTAAGAATCAACATTTATTTAACCCATATATTTCTTCCCAAATCCATAGAATTTATTTTCAAAATATTTATATATATATGGACCAACGGTGTCTGTATATATATTTATCATATGGTTAAGTGATACAGATATTTATCATTTCAATCCGTAATTTAAATATATACGGGTAGATATAATTTCAACCCGTAATCCCAATTTCAATTCAAATGAAAATCGCTTGGGTTTATCGTTTCAACCCATAACGATTATCTCCTATTCTAAAGTCCATTCGGGTATGTATCATTTCAACCCATAGTGAATTCTATACTAACAGGGAACTTGCAGAGTGATAACAGATAATATAAAATACAACAACATGCATATATCATCAATAACAATATAATATAAACAACAGGATATGGTGTCATATCCCACAGGTGAACAGTTATAGATAATAGCATATATAATAATTTAAATAACTACAACAGCATATTTCAATTGTCGTTTCAATTGAAATCAAATTTAATAAATATAAGAATGTTAATCGTGAGTGATTGCTCACCTTTCGAGGCTAGAGAGATGAATGAGAATAAGATAAGTTACGAATTCATGCATGAATTCCCAAACAAAGCAAGATTGGCACGAATTTGTCGAGCAAAGGTGATAGATAGAAACCGATGAGAACCAATATATATCTATATATATATCTAATATTAATTCATATGAAAATAAGGTTTCAAAATCATTTTAAAATAATATATATATAAATACTAAATTTAAATACCGATACAGTAAACTCAGACCCAAATGTACTTATATACATAACTAATATAAAAATTCTGTACTAAGCTACAATATTGACTAAGGAACAATGGAGTAAAACTATATATGAACCATATGTTTTTTAAGATCAGAATAATTATATATATAACTTATATAAACTCATATATATATATATATAATCAAACATTTATATAAGTCGAATATAAGTTGACATAACCTGGACTACATACATGCAACAATATATATGCAGACATGTATAAATATACCCAAATCAAACTCAAAGATATATATAAACTAATACATATACTAATATATACTTAAACAGCTTCCATACTTTAGAATTTATAAAACTTATGGAGCCAACAGACACGTGAAAATATACATATATAGGTGGAACACAAACCAAAGCAAACATGAGAAAATATACATATATAGGTATATATATAACACATTTATATAGACTAACAACTATATGACTCCTTTTATAATAAACATTCTGTAACATACATTTCATTTAAAATGTATGTACTAAACATTATATGCGAACATCAATTATCCAAATAAACTTATTCTTTATATTTACACTTACTTTATTATATAATTTATAATCAAACTCAACAGGATAAAAATAGATGTAAGCAAATATATATAACTGCTTACAACTAGTAGACCATTTTTAAATCTATTTAAAATATTATGTAAATGAGGAGCCTGGGAAAAAAGATTCTTTGATGCACCTCTGTTCATAGAATATGTATTGTAAATATATATATACTTATAAACTTGAACATATATGGACTGTTAAATATAACTAATAAACAAAGAACCAAACTTAAACTGCCAAACAAAACAAAAAAAAAGAATTTCGAAGAATCATAATATACGAACCAAGATAAAACCAGTATCTTCAATCAGTATATATATAATATTTAAATCATTATATCCTAAAGTCGATATATACTATAACTCAACAAGATATATATATAGCATGTAAGTACTGACTGACCCAAACTCAATATTGAAACCAATACAGAACCTAAAATCTATATATAACAGATCTTACATGCAAAATCTGTATTATATATCAAACATATATAAATTTATAAATCTTATATATATATATACTAATATACATTCACCTACCTAAATGCAGCCGAGGAGAAAAAGGGGAGGCCGAGGATGTAACGACCCGACTTTCCAGACCCGGAAAATCGAACCATTTTAGTTAAGAAGAAGAGGTAGAAGAAGAAAAATAGAAAACAAAATCAGAATCTAACCATCGCCGCGGAATAAAATATAATATATATTAACAGATCTTTACACAAATCAAAACTATATCAGTTTTATATAATATAGCATCAGAGTATACACCAGAGAATACATAACATACAACTGGACAATAACCATATCATGTCCTCAATACAACAGAGTACAACAATCAACACAGCGGAATATATATATAAACAAGTACGGGAGATACGTCTCGCCATCCAGCTCATCTCCTGAGCTCCACAGCATCATATCCTGTAACCTATATTACTCGGTCTGACCCGAGCATCATATAAAACAATACCCGAGTCAGTCTGGAAAACCAGCGTGAGAAAATCACACTCAAATTGATTATTAAAGTTTCAAAATCCTTTGAAAACAAAAGCATCTCGTAAGACCACGCCACAAATAAACATGTCGGGTTTTTACCTTACGATAGCTAAAACACTTTTTATCAAAATCCTCTGATATTATAATAGTGTCTATTCACAAATACTTATTAAAATAGCCGAAATTGTTACATCTATTAAATTCCGGCATACTAGCCACAAAGTGGGTAATACAAACAAAACTCGTACAAGGCACGTAGGGAGAATGGATTTCCAACGAATGACTAGGCACTGGGGTACCACCTGTCACAGTACGTGGCCTAGATCACAGTACCGAGGAGTACGCCCGCTCCCCTGCAACACAAGGCCGGAATCATCCCTTACTGGATAATTCCAAATAAAATCACCCCACGGTTGGGATCAGCAACCGCAACACTAAGCCGAAATAAAAGGGACATCTAGACAGGGATGACCTTACTCCCAAGTGGGGGCTACCCACGAAGCCTTGCTGCATAACCCCTGATTTTCAGTCATTCCCGGTTGATGAGGTTCGAGGCTAAACGATACCTTTTTCAGAACATATCCCTTAGAATGCCCATCGTCCACCTGACGATGTCATGAAAGCATTCGTCCATATAAGTCCGTCCCGGGTTCGAACGGAACCGAAGGCACTATTCCTACTACATCCATTTTGGAAATATCCTCAGGATTAGTAGCGACTAGCCCTTGCACTTCACTGCTCCATCTTCGACTCCGAAATCGTTACACGAAACGTACAAACCGGATCGAAGTGGTATTCGAGTCTCCAGACCTAGAATCCCGGTATACGGAAACTCGATCCCGGTCTCTTCGAAACGATCAACGCATTTGGCCAATATTGATAGTCGGTTATTTAACTATCAATTAACATCCACAAGCAACCATCACACAATAAATAATTTCCCACATTATTTATTTGCCCAAATATCTTTCCAAGATATATTTCCAAATTTTCAAAGCTCATTTGAAAACATTTCAAAACAGTTTCCGCTTACGGAATACATTTCCCAAATAATTATTTCCACTGAATCACCAAGTACAAAATACTTTTAATTTTAAAAAAATTTTAAAACACTTTATTTAAATATACTTTATAACATTAAAATTTTAAAACTACTTTAATATCTTAACAAAATATATACTTAAGGAATATTTAAAATGAAACCACTTTTCAAATATAAACTAAATTTCTCTTTTTAAAATATAATACCAAATCACTTTTATATAATTACTACAATAATAGATTTTTGAAAATACTACTTTAGGCTTTAACATTTAGAAATAATAGATTTTCTAAAATATGCTTTTAAAAACACAATTAGAACTTTTAACTTATATTAAAAATTTCTTTGAAACGTACTTGGCTATCCAGAGAAATACACTTCTCATTTCCATCTTCTAAAAATAAATCAACATTTATTTTTAAACCAATTCCTATTCTTTTATAAATTCCCACCTTGAATTTATATTCTCAAATATCCCCTGATATTTTATTTCACTTTATAAACCCAGTTTATAAATTTCAAAATCTCACTTCTCTTTTAAATTCCAAATCCCAAAGTATTTAATCAAATTTATAATTGATTTCCCAATTTATTTTACTTTGAAATAAATTTCCTTACTTAATCCATTTATTTCCAAATTCATTAACTTCCAGATTTTATTTCTCATTATGATTTAAAATCTTTAAACTGAAACACAAGTTTCAGATTTCCCAAATTCCTTCTTTCTTTTTAATTACATTTAAACATTGAATTAAAATAAATTATTTATTCCTTTAATAATATCACATAAGTTTTCTTTAAATTCAATATTTCTCTATTTATTTAAAATTCTTCTTTTCCATATTTAATTTATTCGAATTCACTAGAATTACTTAACTTAAATTTTATTCTTTATTTCTTTCCAAAAATCCAATTCAATTGCTTTTGATAACTCATTATACTGGGAAATTCAATCCAACCAGATTATCCAATATAAATCATCACAGGATATCAACAATCATATCACAGAATATTTAAACAAAATTAAATATTTTGAGGAATCCAGTTGGATCCCTCCAACCTGTTTCCCTGCATCCACAGATGTTAGCACAATACCAATTCCACTTCGAGGTGGAATATCGCGGTATATGGGATTAATATAAAATCATCCGCTATTATGCGGCGCATAGGGTCTCATCCGCTATATAATGTGGGAATATCAACAACTCCAATATATACATATGCCAATATGTATATATTGCTATATATATGCTACTATATATACTATCACATCCAATCAATCCAAACAGTCATTCAATAAATATTTAAATTTAACCAATTAAATTTAAATTATAATTTAACTGAGTGAGATTAACTCACCTTTGATTTTTTTCTAATTCGCCATCCAATCCAAACCAGCTTGTTTCCATGATTTTAAACTGTTAACGGTAAAAAGTGAACGCTAACACCCGGTGTGTGTAATAAACTTGTGAAAGCACCACCCGTTGGTACGGGAACAGAATATGAGCTGAGAATAGCAGAAAAACAGTGAATGAACAACAGATTTATAGTGGTTCGGCCCGTAATTGAGCCTACATCCACTTTATAGTCTTTTATTGCTGATTTGATTACAATTCAATACAATATCTCTCTAAATACAATACAATTTGATCATGAAATCATTCTTGACTACTAGCTCGATCTTTAATGATGAAACTCGATGAATCCGCGTTGGATGTTAGGAGCTCTTCTCGAAGATCGTTGTAGTGTCTCGAATGCTTGAAGACCTTTGATTGCTGAAAGAGAGGAGGCTTCGACAGCGTAACGGCGCTTGGAGAAATGAATGGCCAAAAGTCCCCTCAAAGTTGGAGGTGATGTCCTATTTATAGAAGCTGATTTCTGGGTAGAAAATTTGCCTAAGTCTTAGGTCGGAAACGACCTAAGTTAGGTCTTAGGTCGCGAGCGACCTAAGATAAATCCTCTTCCTTTGGTAACCTTGCAGCTTGAGTTATAAGTGCGGTCTTAGGTCGGGGACGACCTTAATTGGGTCTTAGGTCGGGGACGACCTTAATTGGGTCTTAGGTCGCAAGCGACCTAAGATAAGTCATGGACTTCAAATTGCTCTAGGTCGTAACACTGCTAAACCGTGAAACCTTTAGGTCGTTGAGTCTTTTCAGCAGTCAAGTTGCTAACTTCTTTAGGTCGTGACATTTCTGTAGCTTAGGTCGCAAACCTTTCCAAGTCCTTAGGTCGCTAGCTACCTTAGGTCGCAAACTTCTTAGGTCGCGAACTCTTAGGTCGCGAACTCTTCTGTAGTTAGGTCGCTGACTCCCTTAGTAGTTAGGTCGCGAACTTCTTATGCTGTTAGGTCGCGAACTTCTTATGCCGTTAGGTCGCGAACTTCTTATGCTGTTAGGTCGCGAACTTCTTATGCTGTTAGGTCGCGAGATCCTCCTAGATCTTAGGTCGCAAGGCCTTTCCATCCTTAGGTCGCTGAAGACCTCTAAGTCCTTAGGTCGCAAGGCCTTTCCATCCTTAGGTCGCTGAAGACCTCTAAGTCCTTAGGTCGCAAGGCCTTCTTATAGTTAGGTCGCGACATTCTTTAGGTCGCTATGTTTTTAGGTCGCAGACTCCTGTTAGGTCGCTGCTTCATTGACTCGTTCAAGATTTTAGGTCGCTTCTTAATAGGAGTTAACATTTGCCCCTCGAAGTACGGGCCGAAGTCATAGGTCGTGTGCTTCGACTTAACTTCGCTAGGTCGCGAGCGACCTAAAACACTAACTTGCTTGTCTATTCATCTTCCTTTCTTGGTTTCATATAAATCGGTTAGGTCGCTTCTTCCTCCCTACTCTACTACTTCGATCCCTTGCTGCCATTGACGAATTTTTTCGAGTTTTCAAAGGCGAATTCAACCTATTCCAGTCATCAATTCTTCCTTACCATTACATCCCGTAAGTGAGTTTGACATCCATCCTATCATAATCATCGTTTAATCTTGAATCCCTGCTTTTTCAACCTTAGCCCCATTCTATGAGTTGTGCACCGTTTCAAGCGGTTGTCGTGGTTGATTCTCGATAGTTGCTTTGGCTGGTTCATGAAGGCATAGTAATGTGTTGGATCTGCGATGGATTAGGGATGTGTTGAATCGCTCTTGGTATCTTTCGATGAATTGAAGGGGTGAGGAAGGCGATGGGTTTATAGGTGTAATCGATAACGGGTTATAGGGTTTGGTGGTTTGTGGCGTGGAGAGGAAGTTAGCAGTAAGGGTTTTAGGCGACTTAAGACCATTTGCGACCTAAGGAAGACTGGAACCTGTGTTAGGTCGCTGAACGACCTAACTTTCCCGTGACATAAGCTTTAAATCGCAGCCGAGTTAGGACTTGATCAAATCTGCACTACTTTTAACCCTTCAGTTGCACTGTGCGACCTAAAGGTGCTTCGACCAAGAATAGGTCGCCGAACGACTTAGAACTTAAACAATTCTGCATAGCCCTGAATGCTTTTATTTGCACTGCACGACTTAAAATCACTCCAACTTATGTTAGGTCGTGAACGACCTGGGACTTAGAAATTTAGGCAGAATTTGGCTGATTTTTTGAATTGTTTTAGACTTTGTTGCACTTCTTTTCAGATTGCCTTAACTTTAATGCTGATAACCTGTTTAGAAGCAATATTCACAGAAAAAATGGGACGAATATACTGCCATTGATCGCCCACACCAAATGACAGATTAGTTGACAAAGAATATCAAACTTAAATGAACTTCGCAAACGAAATGTTGTGCACTAACAAATTTAAGTGAAGTATTAAAGCAAAATTGAAACGATCAACTAAAGCTGATTTATTTGCATCAACACAACACTGTTCTTGGACTTAAGATATCAAGCCCCGAAACTTTATAATCGACAAGTATCAATTAATTTAGTTTCATTTATATTTGCTTGTTATTGCGTTAGTTTTGCACAACACTTCACTCTTTTTTAGGAAACGTGCACCTTAATATTTGATCGTCCAGTTCCTTGTGTAGAATGGCATCCCAACAGGAAGACTTGGAAATAGCTGGAGAAGCTTTTCCAATTGCTACTCCACTGAATGACCCTCCGGAACGGACTTCTACTACTCTAAGCCACAAGGTCTTCAGACAATTGTGCATCCAGTTCGGCATTGCCGAAGCAGATGCTTTACTTCCTGGGTCAAGCGACACTGCTGACAGGCCGCCTCTTGGCTTTGTTGCCGTGAATCGTCAGATGTGCTTGAGCGGAGCTATTCCGCCCTTTAATGATTGTCTTCGAGAACTTCTCCTTCGGCTGTCTATTTCCCCTTTTCAACTGCACCCTAATGGATACTCCATCCTGCTGGGACTGTGTGTGCTTTTCAGGAGAACGTTGGGACGTTTTCCCAGTTTTGCCGAAATTCGCTTCTTGTGCACATTTGTAAAGAACAAAGATCATCCCTCTATTACACTTGTGAGGAGTGCCAGGAACCGCAAACTAATTCTGGACTTGTCTGAAAGTGCCCACGGATTTTTGACTCAATTCTTTTATGTTCGCTGCCCTCCGGGATTCTACGCCATTTGGAGAGTGGGAAGTACGATTATCTATCTTTCCGATTTGTTCTCAAGACTTTTCAGAATTCGAACTGTCAAATGCTTAACTCCATTTTTTTCTTTTTTGCAGCACTTCCTCCGCCACTTCGAGATGCCAGTCACAAGGCGACTTTTGAGAGGCTTATGGCCGTGCCAGTCGAGGAGAGAAGTGTTCAATTTTTATTGAGAGATGAGTTCCTCCACGAATTTGGACTCTTACATCCTTCCCGTTCCGCTCAGCCATATGAAGTCCCTGATTTTCCTGCTGAGGAGTCGGATGCCCCTGTTCCTGCTGAAGAACCTTTACTGCAAGAACTTACCGCTGAGACTTCATTGGTAAAGTGTTCTACTCATCCCGGCATTGCTGGGACGTCCAGTAAGTTAGCACTTGCCCCGGTTGTTGAAGAGGAGGAAAATCTTCATACTGTTGAAAAGACGGCTGAGATGGAAATTGAGAAAGATAATTCTCCCATGCACCGTGGCGATGATACTTTCGATAGTATGAGCGACATCATGATAACCTCTCAGGAGCTCTTTAAAGATGATGTTTCTAAAGTGGTTCTTCCTGTTATCGAAGCAACTTCTTCTTTGCAACAATCCACAACACCTTCTACACAACTTATTGCCATTTCTACACCCAAAAGTGGTTTGTAGTTTGACGCGCGTAGTTTACACTTCACACACACTTAGAATTTTGGTACTTATATGCACTTAGCTTCTTCAACTTGAGGATTTCTAAAACTGGTCTTTTTCTTCAATTTCAGGTTCTCTGATGGGGCGAAGCGGCTCTTACTTCAACAAATTTCAGCGCTACGGAAGCCGTGAAGCTTACGACTTTAGGAGTTATATCAGTGCCGTGAAAGAAACTGATGAGGAGAGAGCTGCTCGAAAGGCTCATGAGAGGCGAGCTCATGAAGAGCGTCGCCGGAGAGAAGATGAGGAATACTACGGGAGAAGGGACGAGCAACATGACTCTTCTCGCAGAAGCGACGATCCTTATAAAAGGAAATCTTACGACGATAAGGGGAAGAGTCATACTTCTGATGATTCCAGTAAACGTGCCAGACTTGGTGAGAAAGATACATCTACCATCTCGGAAAAGACAACCGCTTTTGTTCCTCCTAATACATCTTCCGGTTCTCCTGCCCTTAAGGAATCTGACATCCAGACCATCATTAATAGGCCACAGTACCAAGCTGGAGATGGTCCTCCCACACTCCAGAGCCGATTTCCGAATTGGTGTCTGAAAGGAGTGCGTTTTGATTTGGACTTGGTCCCCATTGATAAGCAAGCGATGCTGAAAAATGTCGATGCCGTAAAGCTTGTCATCGAAAGAATGTCTGGGTGGCAGAAGCTGGTTGACGAACTTCAAAGGGTCAACCATCTGAACCTTGAAGCGATGATGACAATGGAAAATGATAAGTCTGAGTGGGACAAATGGCGTAAACAGCATGACTCGGAGATGAAAAGCATTGGCGATGGTTATGTGAAGCTTGAAGCCGAAGTTGAAAGACTTAAAAAAGAGCTTGCTACTTCTTCCACTTCTTATTCTCAGAAAGAAGAAATGCTTCAAAAAAAAGTTCGAGACGCCCACGCTGCTCAGAGAGATACTGAAGTCAAACTTGAAGCAGAACAACATGTTACTAGAAAATATCGTGATGACGCTGCTCAACTTCTGGAGAAACTCAGCTCTCGAGACTTAGAAATTGCTAGGCTACAATCCCAGTTACTGAAGGCTGAAAGAGAACGTGATGAAGTTCTCTCTGGTAAAGCTGCAGCCGAAGAATCCCATAAGGCGACCCTAGCCACCGTTGACGCGACCCTGTTTGACTTCTATATGCATTGTGTCCTGGGGCGTGGGAGCCTTTCATTTTTGGGACCAGAGTATGAAGTCACCCTAGCGGAGGTGTGGGAGGCAATCATTGACTTATTTGGTGGTGCCGGATACTCCGAGACAGATCTTCAAGCTACCTACTTAAGTGAGAGCGACCGCGATGCCCTTGCCAAAGGAAAAGAGCAGCTCGTCCGAGTGCGGGCCGAAGCGACGGGAGAGAAGCTTCCTGGGAAAGAAACACCCCCTATTGCTCCTGCTTATACTTCGACTTTAGCTCATGCGGATATTGCTGGCTCTAGTTCTCATTCCACGCCTCCCGCTAAGGTTGACACAGAAACTGCAACCACCCCTACAGAGGAAGAGGCAATGAAAGACTTCCAAGCTCGGGAATTTGAGATTGATCTCGCTAAACCGGCTTCTCCAGGTAACTTTGACAATTCTCGGTTTTCTTTTTTCTCGGAGAATACTGATTTTGACATCTTTTATTATGCAGCAGACGCCCCAGAAACTGCCCCAACTCTTCCTTCTTCAACTGCCGTTCCTCCTCCTTCTCAAGTTATACCTCTTCCGGCTTCCCAACCTGGTTCACAGGAAGAACCAATAGCGGCCCTTCAAGGTTTAGATGAACCATCTGCTTCCGAAGAACAGAAGGCAGAAGGTTTGGAAGATAGCGAGAAGACCCCGGAGCAGTCTTTTGATTATGACACAAAGCTTTCTACATTTCTTGCCCCGGGGAGTGAGTCTTCTTCCAAGAAGAAGGGGAAGCGTGTGGTTTCAAAGAAAGGAAAGAAGAGTTCCTCTGCTGCTGGGGATGAGGCAGATATTGATCCGGCTGAGTCTCTTTCTCCTTCTTCTCTGATGCGGCCTACGAAGCTAATTACCAAGCCGGGTAAAAGCTCCAAGGGTGGGAAGAAGGAGAAATGAGTTTGATTTTGCATTTTCTGTTTTTTGTATTGACCGGGGATTGTGCGGATACCGGTCTCCGCTTCTTTTTGTAACCTGTACAATGTAAAAATTTCTCATAGTATTGAAATAAATAGATATTTTTCTTGTACAAATCCTTGTGTATGTAGGAATACATCTGTTTCTCATTTGAAGTATAGAGTAAACGATTCTTTTCACTTGTACAAATTTTCTGTCTGTGTTTCAAGAACGCATTTACTCCACATCTTTATTACATGATATTGCAATGAACTTGTGGTATGTTGCTTGTATATTACTTTTATTAATGTAACTGAGTTGTACAATGTTGCCCCCATACCACAAGTATATTGTAATATTTCTTGATTTCACAAGACCGATACTCTTATTTTAGAGAGTAACTTTCCACTTTTTCAAGGAAGAATTGTTCTGCTTTTAATAGAGTATATCTTGTCTTTGGAGGAATCTTTATTTTCTTTTTCTTCCTGAAGAACACTTCGACTTCTGGGAATGATCACTTTTATTTGTTTGAAAGTGAATTTTCCTGCACAATGAAATGAACTTCTGAAGAAGGTTTTGATTTTTGTGCCCCAGTGAAGGGTTTATTTTTGGTACTTCAAGCAAGGTGAAGTACGCCTCTGAGGAGGTCTTTTGGTCTCTGAAGAGAAGCAATTTTGGCATTTTAACTCTGGTGAAGTGTGCCTCCGAAAAGGGCTTTTGCCTCCGAAGAGGGCTTGTGCCTCCGAAGAGGGCTTGTGATTGCCTGGAAGTTACTTTCTCATGGTCGGAAGGGTCCACGAGACAAGCGCAAGTTGCTTGATTGGATGTTTGTTTGTACAAACAATCGCAATCAATTAACGAGGTGCACCTTCGGTGGTCCTACCAATCTTTTTGATTGAGTAAAGCACTCCCATTTATTGGCGTGCCTCGTTAGAGGGCTTTGTAATATTTCATCTCTGGTGAAGTGGGTCTCCGAAGAGAAGCATTTTGCACTTCTACACGGGTGAAATGTGCCTCCGAAAAGGGCTTTTGCCTCCGAAGAGGGCTTGTGCCTCCGAAGAGGGCTTGTGATTGCCTGGAAGTTACTTTCTCATGGTCGGAAGGGTCCACGAGACAAGCGCAAGTTGCTTGATTGGATGTTTGTTTGTACAAACGATCGCAACCAATTAACGAGGTGCCCCTTGGGTGGTCCTACCAATCTTTTTGATTGAGTAAAGCACTCCCATTTATTGGCGTGCCTCGTTAGAGGGCTTTGTTGACCCTTGGGAAGGAGCATCAGTTGGTTGGTGTGCCAGGAAGGTTGCGTCTTAGGGGCAAGTAGATCCATGAGGTGGACACAAGCTGCCTGATCGGATGCATCACAATCAGCCAGCGAGGGTCTTATTCCTTCTGCTCGGGAAGGTATCCCTTTAGTGGATCTACCTGCTTTCCTGTTGAGAGGCATACCTTCCTTTGGCTGCTTCCATGTTTGCCTGCTCATGTTGTATCATCATCCGCCAATCTGCGATCCTTTATCATCGTTTCCAAGCGCGTGTTCCTTTCTTTTGCAAGTGAATTGCTTTATCCGAAGAAGTAGACTCCACTGTTGAATGACTCCACAGAGTAAACGCAAGTTATTTGGTTGGATGCCTTTTTATATTAATGATCGCAACCAGTTAACGAGGGCTTGACATAGCGGAGCCGTCAACTTTTTATGTGAAGCTTCTCTTATATGGGATTTGAGTTTGAAATTTTTGTTGCTTGAAATTTGCTAAATGATTTGTAAGGCTCGCTTAGCTTTGCGATGGGTGAGCTTTGCTTTAATGGCCTGCAGTATTAGATCGATATTTTAGCAATACATTTAGAGTATTTACACATCGAAATATAACAGGCATTTTATAACAGAAAACACAATGCATAGTTTTTCATTATTGAGTCACGCTGATTTCTCAGCGGTTTACAATGCAGAAGTTACACCTCCATCATTATCTTTACAAATTTAAGCAATGCTGTTAAGTAAAAATGAATGCTAGTTATTGTTGTTTCAGAATCTCCAAGCTGGATTTCCATTTGTGCTTGATTCATAGCTTTTGGATTTTTATGCCAGAGAAAGTGAGAGATGCCCCAGCCGCAGTTCTGTGGGTAATTAGTAGTCCTCCCAACTTCTGCTTGCTGGGTATGGTCCGCCTGTGATAGCATTAATGACAAGCTTTTCTGAATCTTGCACTGCAGGGTTGTTGTGAGAATCGGATTGATGGGTAGGGTGTTGTTGATCCCGAGTGGATGAGGTTGGATCGACCCCGCTTCTCTTAACGTATTGTTGGAGTTTACCCTGCTCTAGTAATTCTTCAATCACCTTCTTTAATTGGCGACATTGGTCAGTGTCATGGCCAGGTTGATTGTGAAATTGGCAGAATTTTCCATTACGCTTTGCCCCTTTCGTCATCTCAGGTGGCTTAGGATACCTGACAACGTCCTTTGTTGCAAAAAAGATATTTCTTGGTGTATCAGTTAAAGGAGTAAAGTCCGAAGGATTAAAGCGGCGAGGTTTCTTTTCATTTCTTTGGCTTTTTCCTCCTTCATTCTCCCTTTTCTGACTTTCAGATTCTCTTTTCTTAGGTGGGACGTTGTCATTATCAGTCTGGGCAATATCCACTTTCGATGTTGCAGAAAGGCTTTCAAGGCGAATGAACTCATCGGCCTTTTTATAAAATTTATCAAGTGAATTCGGTTCCTTCATCTTTAGCCATATCCCAAATTTACTCGATTTATCAATGGCTCGCATCAGATAAGTCAAGATCATGCGTGGTTCTGCATTTTCTACTTCGGCTAAAGCTATATTGAAACGGCTCAAGAAAGATTTGATTGATTCTCCGGGCGCTTGTTCAAGGTTAGACAGTGACATGATATCCTTAGCTTTTGAAGCATACAATCTAAACTGTTCTTTAAACTTTTGCGTTAAGTCGGAGAATTTATCTACAGACCGAACTGGAAGCTTTGTGAACCAAAGTAAAGCCACACCTTCTAGGTATACCGGAAAATATCGGCACTTGATCTCGTCTGATGCTCTTGCACCAGTCATATGCCAATCGTACTTGTAGAGGAAATGATTAGGGTCACTGGTTCCCCTATAGGCTTGGATAGTAGGAGGTGCAAATTTCCTTGGAAACTCCGCTCTTAGGATCCTTTCAGTAAACGGAGTTCTGCTTGGCGCGAAACCCCAGTCAGCCTCATCCTCTTCCCTTTGCATGCTTTCTTTCATGATGCGGCCAACCATTTCAGACAGGTACTCTTTATTGTTCAAAGACACCTCCGGGCAAGCACCAGTTCTTCCCTCGGAAGTTTGCCCGGGCATATGTTCATGACAAGTTGGTTGCGGCCTAGAACCATCAGCTTGGAAAGGTGGCGTTTCAGGAAGGGTGGTTTGATGGTTTTCTGGCTGACGATTTGCCCCGAGTAGGGCAGTTATTCTATCCATCATCAAAGCGTTTTGAGTTTCAATTTGCTGGTATAATCCAGAAACTGCGTTATCCAATTCAGCTCTGGTGACCCCAACGGTTGGAGTTGCTTGGTCTGTTATTGGGGAAGCGGAGGTTCCTTCGTGAGCGTTTCCGGATCTGATAGGTCTACCTCTTCTTCCAGGAGCCATTATTTCAGATCTGGTTTTTTAAGAGAGGTTCTTTTTATGAATCTTTGCGAAGCAACGGTGGATGATTGCCTGAGTTGGGTTCTCGGTGAAAGCACCAAAATGTTAACGGTAAAAAGTGAACGCTAACACCCGGTGTGTGTAATAAACTTGTGAAAGCACCACCCGTTGGTACGGGAACAGAATATGAGCTGAGAATAGCAGAAAAACAGTGAATGAACAACAGATTTATAGTGGTTCGGCCCGTAATTGAGCCTACATCCACTTTATAGTCTTTTATTGCTGATTTGATTACAATTCAATACAATATCTCTCTAAATACAATACAATTTGATCATGAAATCATTCTTGACTACTAGCTCGATCTTTAATGATGAAACTCGATGAATCCGCGTTGGATGTTAGGAGCTCTTCTCGAAGATCGTTGTAGTGTCTCGAATGCTTGAAGACCTTTGATTGCTGAAAGAGAGGAGGCTTCGACAGCGTAACGGCGCTTGGAGAAATGAATGGCCAAAAGTCCCCTCAAAGTTGGAGGTGATGTCCTATTTATAGAAGCTGATTTCTGGGTAGAAAATTTGCCTAAGTCTTAGGTCGGAAACGACCTAAGTTAGGTCTTAGGTCGCGAGCGACCTAAGATAAATCCTCTTCCTTTGGTAACCTTGCAGCTTGAGTTATAAGTGCGGTCTTAGGTCGGGGACGACCTTAATTGGGTCTTAGGTCGGGGACGACCTTAATTGGGTCTTAGGTCGCAAGCGACCTAAGATAAGTCATGGACTTCAAATTGCTCTAGGTCGTAACACTGCTAAACCGTGAAACCTTTAGGTCGTTGAGTCTTTTCAGCAGTCAAGTTGCTAACTTCTTTAGGTCGTGACATTTCTGTAGCTTAGGTCGCAAACCTTTCCAAGTCCTTAGGTCGCTAGCTACCTTAGGTCGCAAACTTCTTAGGTCGCGAACTCTTAGGTCGCGAACTCTTCTGTAGTTAGGTCGCTGACTCCCTTAGTAGTTAGGTCGCGAACTTCTTATGCTGTTAGGTCGCGAACTTCTTATGCCGTTAGGTCGCGAACTTCTTATGCTGTTAGGTCGCGAACTTCTTATGCTGTTAGGTCGCGAGATCCTCCTAGATCTTAGGTCGCAAGGCCTTTCCATCCTTAGGTCGCTGAAGACCTCTAAGTCCTTAGGTCGCAAGGCCTTTCCATCCTTAGGTCGCTGAAGACCTCTAAGTCCTTAGGTCGCAAGGCCTTCTTATAGTTAGGTCGCGACATTCTTTAGGTCGCTATGTTTTTAGGTCGCAGACTCCTGTTAGGTCGCTGCTTCATTGACTCGTTCAAGATTTTAGGTCGCTTCTTAATAGGAGTTAACATAAACCTTGTATAATCATTATACAATTTATTAATATCTTGAATTAATCAAACAATAAATTGTCAATTTAACAATTTTAATTTACTAAGAATTTGGATTTTTAAACTAATAATTTGGTTTTAACCAAATTTCCCTTTAATAAATTACTTCTAATAATTTAAAATAATTTTAATAAGTTAATTAAATAAGTTACCCATCTTAATATTTATTTTAGAATGAAACCATAAGTGAAATTATATATCTATACATTTATTTTCTTTCCTTCCTCCTCCGAGATCACCTACATATATATGTACTTATAAAATAAAAAATGGATTTCCAAAACCAAATCTTTTATAACTTCAAATATTGTAAGATTTATTTTTATTTTTAAAAGTCTTGTATATATACCTATATTTTATTTTCCCTTTCTTCTTTTTATTTCCCTCTTTTTTCCCACTATACCCTTAAACTAAACTGGTATGCATATATCTATTTATTTATAACTAAAACAGATTTATTTATAATCTGTAACTAAACAAACTAGAATCTATTTTGTTAAATGACAAAATTAGTGAGTTATACTACCTGCAATTGCTTCCTCTTACTTCACTAAGTTCTGGAGTCCAAACTATAAGCAGAGAAGCCGATATTTGGGTGCAAACGGAAGAATGACCACGTGACCTACTGGGTTGTAAGTGTATGTTTCTTCCTCAAGTTGAGAAGCCGCGAAAGGTGGCTCGTTAGCTGGGTCACCGGTGAAGAGTTAGAGATGACAAGGGTGGAAGGACCCCTACTGCCTCGCGAGAATGTGACTTCGATCACCGATCCCTTCGTTCGAGTATCTCGCGACTCTACCTTAATTCAACTCTCGATTCGAAGTCGAGTTCCCCTTTTCCAGTCGCCAAGCCTCCCATCGCATCGTCGTACCAGCGCGAGAACCCTGGACAAAAATCGCGAGCACCCAAGTCGATGCGGCCCTACTTCGCAAACCAAGCCCTCACGAACGAATCTCGATCCTCAACCAGACAAAACCCTAGCCTCGCGAATCGTCCCCAGGCTTGCCTCCACGAGCACGGCTTCGCCAGCCTCCATGACACCCCGCGAGACTCGATCGCTCTCCTCTCTGTCGCCCTTGGCATTGATTTATTTTTTTTTCGATTTGCTGGATTCGTGAATTCAATTGAAGAAAAAGAAAGGGAAAAAGAAGCAGTCATTATTCTTTGTTTCTGATATTCGTTCGAATTAATGAAAATAAGGGTGTACGAATTTATTTAGAAGGGCTCGACTTTGGCTTCCAGAAGAATGAAGGTGGGAACAAGAATAGACTTTATTGTACAAGTGAACATTATCCCTGAATTCACGGTGAAAAGTTTTTGATGTGAATGGGTTTAAATTGGTCAACAATATATATTTTATATTTAAATTCCGATATGAATTTTATTGCGTTTAACTATCGTATGCTCACTCAACAACTTCAAATTTTACGAAAATTGAAATCCGATAATAATACAATATTACGGACCCAATGGAACTGGTTTCGTCAAATTCCGAGACTGTGCCTCGGAAGGCTATTTTAAAATTCATTTTAAACGATATAAAATTTCAAAACATAACAAACCATTTTTAAAACTGATTTCAATACTTCTATCCACTTCAGTATTATCTATATAAATTTTATAAGTCTTCGAATTATTTTTAACAGGCTTAAAGCTCCAGATTCAATAATTTACCAATTTCGATAATTTAAATTCAACAATTACTTGTCCAATAAATAATGATATTTGAAATTAAGGTTAATAATTATCTTTTGAATATTTAAAATTAATTAAATATTCCTATTTCAAATGCTCAAAAATTCCGGGTCGTCACATTCCTCCCCCCTTAAAAGAATTTCGTCCCCGAAATTACCAGTTAAGAAGAATGTCCCATATCCCGTTAGCTATTTCCCAAGTTAGCTATTTCCCACATTCAAACAGTTTTAACAATACCCAAACAATCTTTTGTCAATGATACACTAATCATCTTTTAACTTCCCAAATTATTCATAAGTTCAACTCATATCACCTACTTATCAATTCAAATTTAAATTTGAATTCAAATTTTAACTTATCAAAATTTCTCAAAATTTTCTAACTCCTTAAATTTCCGAAAAATTTCGCCAGCATCTCCTTTGCGCGGCTAGCTCAGTACTACTACAAAATGGCTCTACGGCCTCCCAATCTCAAAAAGAAAACAAAAAGCCAAGTGGCTGGATCAAAAACCCAATCAAATTTCATATAGAAATTCAAATACATACCTTTTGTCGGGCCATTAAATTTTATCTTCTAAAATCAAAAATCTCAATTTATCCATTGCTTTTATACACCTGTATATCCTACTAAGCAATAATATTCAATCACAATTCCAAAGTCATTTGATACTTTGCTTTACCCATTTTCAATATTTGTTTTATTTAAGCTCGTACGATGCATATATATCATCCGTACGCAATATCACATTTGATCGCTCGATCGATCACACAATCTCACTTCCGAACTAGTATCGTCCACCCGACTTCCTAGTGCGGACTCAGATCTGGTTTCTTGATCAGAAACCGTCATTCTCCTTGCATAGCCACCAACTATGATAGAGAATTTCCAGAATCAATCAACAATCCATATCCAGGCTCGCCGTCGAAAATCGAGTGAAAAATTCCAACTCGGATCGATAAAACTATCTCGAAATTCTGTGTTCGACATCTGGACCAAATAGCTATGCGAATAAAATAATATACGTACATCTTACGTATAAATTCCAATTGATTATCAGTTATATCAATTCTCTTTTATTCACATTCCTTTTGATTGTTATCTACTTATTCACAACTATCCCATTTCACAACTTCAGTTTTAGTCTTCATTCAACTATTTACTTAGTATATATTTTTTTCCAAAATTACTAAGTATATTTCCAATACAAATTTTCTTAAGAATTTCATTCTTCAATTCTTAAGTTCAATATAAATTTTTCTTATATTTATTTACTACTTCACCACTGAAGTGTATATATTCAAATTGAACTCCCATTTCATATGAATCTCAACTTACTTCAATTTACTACTTCATTTCCAATTTTTTCCTTAAATTCAATTCATCTCCAACTTCCAAAAATTGAATTTTATTTAGCTCGAAAACAATCCAAGTTAATTCATTCAATAACTATTTCTTAACTTATTTAAACCACTCCTCTGTTTGAGTTCAGTTTCCATTCAACGTTTACTTAAGTCAATAACTTAAGTTTATTTTCCATTTAACCAACCCTTTAAAGTTTTATTTCCATCTTTCATTTGATTCTTATTTAATCAAATTCCATCCATTTATTTATTTAATATAAGTGGTTCATTCACTCAATCATTATGAATTTTATTTTCCATACTCAATTCATCTAGAATTATTTTATTAATAACCAGGTCATTTCCAATTTATTTCACTTATTTGGATTTCATTTGCAATTCAAACCATCACTATTTTAATCCAATTCCATTAACTCACAATTCAATTTCATTAACTAATTTATTATCTAATTAGTTCCTCCGCTGGTTAAAATTAAATACTTGCTTTTTAATTCCAAATATCACTTCACTTAATTATCTTAAGTTCAATTTATTTTATAATTCAAGTTTGGATTTATTTAAAAATTAAGATTACTCATCTTAGTCATTTCCATTTGATAATTACAATTTCAAATTATAACTCTTAATGGTTCAAAGTAATGGATTCCCATTTATAACTTACAATTTCATTTCTATTCATAAGTTTTAACTTACTTGCTGAAGACCTGGGACTATTCATTTAAGTCCATTTTCATCTTTACAATCAAATTTTCAAATTATTACACTTAAGAACTTAAGAATATGAATTTCTTTACACAATTATAAGCATTTTACATTACCTTTATATCCAATTCAATTCGACTTCAACTTATTTACATTTAATTCAATTCCAATTCTCAATTTTATTTAACTTATCTTAAGTTAAATTCAAATATATTTTATTCACCTTCATATACTCGAATTAAATTTTAATTCTAGGATACAATTTTATACAAGTTTTACAATTCATTCACCTTCAAGTTCTCTAACTCTTTTATCTACCAACTTATATTACTCATTGAGTTATTTTCATCTCATAATTATAATCCTAGAATTAAACTTTCATTCCCTTCTTATTTCAATCAACTTCATTCTATACTTTATATTGTTGATTCATTTAAATTTCCACATTTATATTTTAAATAGAATTCCCAGAATCTAATTGCCCGGTTTTATTACAAAACCATTTTGAATCCATAAATAACTCATACACATCTGGTATATCACATCAAATCCCAATTTCCAAAACAATCTGCTTTTACCAAACAATTTCCTCTTTGAATTTCAAAACCAACCCAGTTCACAATCATTTCCAATTTAAAACAGTTTGGTAGTAATTTCTCCTTGGAAACTCGAAAATAGACATCGATGATGCTGCAGTCATCACCGAAATTATTTTCCAGCGACCGAAAGAGAATTTTAATGCTTTTATCACTCTAAACATTTCAAACATTTTTAAATCCCAAATCCCACCAGATTTCAATTCAATTTCAAAAATATTCATGAAATAATATCACCATTATTTCTCCAAAACCTTTAAAAACTATCTTTAAATTCAAAGGAATTTAAACCTTTCCCAAAACTTCAAATTCAAAGTCCATTCAATTTTATATCCAAACATTTCTCTTGAATTCTATCACATTTTGTTTCAAGTTATAAGTCACATTTACAATTTACATTTACAAATTTCATTTGTTTATGAATTTATCTCGTTTGATTATAAATCACATTTGTAATTCACATTTGTATATAAAGGTTATCTCAATTTATAAATTGCATTTATAGTCTATATTTCAAATTCCATTTTGTTATATAAATCTATTCTTCAACTTAGGTTATAAGTTTTCAATTTCTACTCAATAATGAGACTAACTCATTATTGTCATTTTCTAACAACCAAGCATCCAAATATATAACCATAATAAATTTCGAAAAATTATTTCTTTTATATACAAAATAATTTGGGCAAAATTATTTCATTCACCCTATTTAAAACAATATTGTGTCGAACTGTTCTATTTAAGTGTTTAGAAACCCCTTCGATACAGTTGTCCAGACTGTGCCGACGAAGGTTCATATGCCACTCAATAAATCAACCAACACAATATAAAACCATTTTATATTCACTAACAAATACGCGCTCATATCTATTAATACTCTCAAAATTCCCACCAAAGCCAAGGTTATCGCTAGCCCAAGCTCTGATACCACTGTAACGACCCGACTTTCCAGACCCGGAAAATCGAACCATTTTAGTTAAGAAGAAGAGGTAGAAGAAGAAAAATAGAAAACAAAATCAGAATCTAACCATCGCCGCGGAATAAAATATAATATATATTAACAGATCTTTACACAAATCAAAACTATATCAGTTTTATATAATATAGCATCAGAGTATACACCAGAGAATACATAACATACAACTGGACAATAACCATATCATGTCCTCAATACAACAGAGTACAACAATCAACACAGCGGAATATATATATAAACAAGTACGGGAGATACGTCTCGCCATCCAGCTCATCTCCTGAGCTCCACAGCATCATATCCTGTAACCTATAATACTCGGTCTGACCCGAGCATCATATAAAACAATACCCGAGTCAGTCTGGAAAACCAGCGTTAGAAAATCACACTCAAATTGATTATTAAAGTTTCAAAATCCTTTGAAAACAAAAGCATCTCGTAAGACCACGCCACAAATAAACATGTCGGGTTTTTACCTTACGATAGCTAAAACACTTTTTATCAAAATCCTCTGATATTATAATAGTGTCTATTCACAAATACTTATTAAAATAGCTGAAATTGTTACATCTATTAAATTCCGGCATACTAGCCACAAAGTGGGTAATACAAACAAAACTCGTACAAGGCACGTAGGGAGAATGGATTTCCAACGAATGACTAGGCACTGGGGTACCACCTGTCACACTACGTGGCCTAGATCACAGTACCGAGGAGTACGCCCGCTCCCCTGCAACACAAGGCCGGAATCATCCCTTACTGGATAATTCCAAATAAAATCACCCCACGGTTGGGATCAGCAACCGCAACACTAAGCCGAAATAAAAGGGACATCTAGACAGGGATGACCTTACTCCCAAGTGGGGGCTACCCACGAAGCCTTGCTGCATAACCCTTGATTTTCAGTCATTCCCGGTTGATGAGGTTCGAGGCTAAACGATACCTTTTTCAGAACATATCCCTTAGAATGCCCATCGTCCACCTAACGATGTCACGAAAGCTTTCGTCCATACAAGTCCGTCCCGGGTTCGAACGGAACCGAAGGCACTATTCCTACTACATCCATTTTGGAAATATCCTCAGGATTAGTAGCGACTAGCCCTTGCACTTCACTGCTCCATCTTCGACTCCGAAATCGTTACACGAAACGTACAAACCGGATCGAAGTGGTATTCGAGTCTCCAGACCTAGAATCCCGGTATACGGAAACTCGATCCCGGTCTCTTCGAAACGATCAACGCATTTGGCCAATATTGATAGTCGGTTATTTAACTATCAATTAACATCCACAAGCAACCATCACACAATAAATAATTTCCCACATTATTTATTTGCCCAAATATCTTTCCAAGATATATTTCCAAATTTTCAAAGCTCATTTGAAAACATTTCAAAACAGTTTCCGCTTACGGAATACATTTCCCAAATAATTATTTCCACTGAATCACCAAGTACAAAATACTTTTAATTTTAAAAAATTTTAAAACACTTTATTTAAATATACTTTATAACATTAAAATTTTAAAACTACTTTAATATCTTAACAAAATATATACTTAAGGAATATTTAAAATGAAACCACTTTTCAAATATAAACTAAATTTCTCTTTTTAAAACATAATACCAAATCACTTTTATATAATTACTATAATAATAGATTTTTGAAAATACTACTTTAGGCTTTAACATTTAGAAATAATAGATTTTCTAAAATATGCTTTTAAAAACACAATTAGAACTTTTAACTTATATTAAAAATTTCTTTGAAACGTACTTGGCTATCCAGAGAAATACACTTCTCATTTCCATCTTCTAAAAATAAATCAACATTTATTTTTAAACCAATTCCTATTCTTTTATAAATTCCCACCTTGAATTTATATTCTCAAATATCCCCTGATATTTTATTTCACTTTATAAACCCAGTTTATAAATTTCAAAATCTCACTTCTCTTTTAAATTCCAAATCCCAAAGTATTTAATCAAATTTATAATTGATTTCCCAATTTATTTTACTTTGAAATAAATTTCCTTACTTAATCCATTTATTTCCAAATTCATTAACTTCCAGATTTTATTTCTCATTATGATTTAAAATCTTTAAACTGAAACACAAGTTTCAGATTTCCCAAATTCCTTCTTTCTTTTTAATTACATTTAAACATTGAATTAAAATAAATTATTTATTCCTTTAATAATATCACATAAGTTTTCTTTAAATTCAATATTTCTCTATTTATTTAAAATTCTTCTTTTCCATATTTAATTTATTCGAATTCACTAGAATTACTTAACTTAAATTTTATTCTTTATTTCTTTCCAAAAATCCAATTCAATTGCTTTTGATAACTCATTATACTGGGAAATTCAATCCAACCAGATTATCCAATATAAATCATCACAGGATATCAACAATCATATCACAGAATATTTAAACAAAATTAAATATTTTGAGGAATCCAGTTGGATCCCTCCAACCTGTTTCCCTGCATCCACAGATGTTAGCACAATACCAATTCCACTTCGAGGTGGAATATCGCGGTATATGGGATTAATATAAAATCATCCGCTATTATGCGGCGCATAGGGTCTCATCCGCTATATAATGCGGGAATATCAACAACTCCAATATATACATATGCCAATATGTATATATTGCTATATATATGCTACTATATATACTATCACATCCAATCAATCCAAACAATCATTCAATAAATATTTAAATTTAACCAATTAAATTTAAATTATAATTTAACTGAGTGAGATTAACTCACCTTTGATTTTTTTCTAATTCGCCATCCAATCCAAACCAGCTTGTTTCCATGATTTTAAACCTTGTATAATCATTATACAATTTATTAATATCTTGAATTAATCAAACAATAAATTGTCAATTTAACAATTTTAATTTACTAAGAATTTGGATTTTTAAACTAATAATTTGGTTTTAACCAAATTTCCCTTTAATAAATTACTTCTAATAATTTAAAATAATTTTAATAAGTTAATTAAATAAGTTACCCATCTTAATATTTATTTTAGAATGAAACCATAAGTGAAATTATATATCTATACATTTATTTTCTTTCCTTCCTCCTCCGAGATCACCTACATATATATGTACTTATAAAATAAAAAATGGATTTCCAAAACCAAATCTTTTATAACTTCAAATATTGTAAGATTTATTTTTATTTTTAAAAGTCTTGTATATATACCTATATTTTATTTTCCCTTTCTTCTTTTTATTTCCCTCTTTTTTCCCACTATACCCTTAAACTAAACTGGTATGCATATATCTATTTATTTATAACTAAAACAGATTTATTTATAATCTGTAACTAAACAAACTAGAATCTATTTTGTTAAATGACAAAATTAGTGAGTTATACTACCTGCAATTGCTTCCTCTTACTTCACTAAGTTCTGGAGTCCAAACTATAAGCAGAGAAGCCGATATTTGGGTGCAAACGGAAGAATGACCACGTGACCTACTGGGTTGTAAGTGTATGTTTCTTCCTCAAGTTGAGAAGCCGCGAAAGGTGGCTCGTTAGCTGGGTCACCGGTGAAGAGTTAGAGATGACAAGGGTGGAAGGACCCCTACTGCCTCGCGAGAATGTGACTTCGATCACCGATCCCTTCGTTCGAGTATCTCGCGACTCTACCTTAATTCAACTCTCGATTCGAAGTCGAGTTCCCCTTTTCCAGTCGCCAAGCCTCCCATCGCATCGTCGTACCAGCGCGAGAACCCTGGACAAAAATCGCGAGCACCCAAGTCGATGCGGCCCTACTTCGCAAACCAAGCCCTCACGAACGAATCTCGATCCTCAACCAGACAAAACCCTAGCCTCGCGAATCATCCCCAGGCTTGCCTCCACGAGCACGGCTTCGCCAGCCTCCATGACACCCCGCGAGACTCGATCGCTCTCCTCTCTGTCGCCCTTGGCATTGATTTATTTTTTTTTCGATTTGCTGGATTCGTGAATTCAATTGAAGAAAAAGAAAGGGAAAAAGAAGCAGTCATTATTCTTTGTTTCTGATATTCGTTCGAATTAATGAAAATAAGGGTGTACGAATTTATTTAGAAGGGCTCGACTTTGGCTTCCAGAAGAATGAAGGTGGGAACAAGAATAGACTTTATTGTACAAGTGAACATTATCCCTGAATTCACGGTGAAAAGTTTTTAATGTGAATGGGTTTAAATTGGTCAACAATATATATTTTATATTTAAATTCCGATATGAATTTTATTGCGTTTAACTATCGTATGCTCACTCAACAACTTCAAATTTTACGAAAATTGAAATCCGATAATAATACAATATTACGGACCCAATGGAACTGGTTTCGTCAAATTCCGAGACTGTGCCTCGGAAGGCTATTTTAAAATTCATTTTAAACGATATAAAATTTCAAAACATAACAAACCATTTTTAAAACTGATTTCAACACTTCTATCCACTTCAGTATTATCTATATAAATTTTATAAGTCTTCGAATTATTTTTAACAGGCTTAAAGCTCCAGATTCAATAATTTACCAATTTCGATAATTTAAATTCAACAATTACTTGTCCAATAAATAATGATATTTGAAATTAAGGTTAATAATTATCTTTTGAATATTTAAAATTAATTAAATATTCCTATTTCAAATGCTCAAAAATTCCGGGTCGTCACAGAGGAATTTGAAGGTGGCTCGTGGTAAGCCTCGGTCTGAGGTGGAGGACAGGGTTGTCGACGTGGTAGGCGGAGGAGGCTAACGATGAGGGGATGGTGATGTAGGTTGGTGGGAGGGTGTTTGTGTTCTAGGTGATGGTGTTGGCTTTGGTGACGTCGGTGTAATGGCGGAGCAAGGCGATGAGGGGAGGAAGAGAAAAGGCAGAGGTGTGCGGTTGTTGGTGGATGAGTGGAAGAGGAATGGATGGAGCAGCCATTGGTGATGGGTTTCGGGTTTGGCGAAAGGAGGGGAGAGGCGAGAAAAAAAGTAGGCTAGGATGTTGATGCCTTGGTGAGGATCGGTTAAAGGAGGCCGTAGTTCCGAAGGGAAGTGGAGGCGATGGAAGCCTTGGCGTTTGGTTTTGTGGCTCGCGTGAGGAGGTGGAGTGCAAGCTTGGACGGTGGAGAAAGGTGGGCGAGGCCGATGGGTCTTGGTGTGGGAACCGTGGAAGCAAAGATGTGGGTAGAAGGAGAAAAATGTGAATCTGGAGAAGCAAAATAAAAGAAGGAGGAAGAAAATATGAAAAGGCAGAAAATTAGGAAAGGAAGAACAAGCTACCAAAAGGAATTAATATATACAACGTTGAAAAACTGCAAAGACATGAAGAGACCAAAATTTTCGCACCGGCAAATAAATAAATTGAAGTGATGAGATAATAGCTTTTGCCAGCTGTAAAGCAGGAATCATCATTGCTAATGACAGTTTGAATTATGACCGTTGTGCAATTGAATGGTAGAGGAATCCAAAAGAATAAAACGTACCGATACGATGAACCGTTGCACGGTTTTGCCGCGTACCGGACTTCAAAGCATAGAAATGAATATACTGTGGAGATCAGCACGACAAGATGATCAAAACGGTATACAGATATCAGTGTTACGATCATCCGGTCAAAAGTCGATAATCGGTACCGAAAATGCTGCTATTTTGCCAAAATTAAGATAAACGGAGCAATAGAAGTCCAAATTTGGAAAAACGAACGATGACATCTCACTCAGAAGAAGATTTAGAAATTTTCTGTAGAAAAATATTCAAGTTTGAAAAACATTTAATTACCACCAATATTTAACTGATTTAAATTGAAATAAAATTACACAATAAAATAAACTTCCATAAAATTAATTGAAAATTTACCAGTTGCTATGTTTAATTAGACGTATTCCAAATATTAAATTTTTATTTAAATTTTATTGTTTAAAATTTCATAAAATTTCAATTAATTATATTATTAAAACTATTCAAATTTAAGGGTCGTTACAAACCCATAAAAACACCTTCTATACTTATTAAATCTTTTAAACCAAAATTCCCAATTCATTGAATTCAATTTCAAAATATTGAATTTAAAATTTTAAATCGAATGATTTAAATTCCAATTTTATTAAGTTATTTAAAATAACTTTTATTTTTGAAACTCATTTTCAAAAACTTTCAATTCCAATTCCAAAACCATTTTGGATTCAAAAACTCAATTTTTCCAAAATTGATAAAAATCTGTGACTTAACCGATTTCCACGTGAAATCCACATTTGTGCGTGTATTGTGTAGTCCAAGGGTTTAACACAATAGTGCAACATCATTCAATCATCACAGATCAAATATAACAATATAATTGATAAGAGGTATAAATTATAACGCTTATCTTCATTCACAGATTTCGGATAAATAGATCATAAATCACACACAAATCAGAATATATCACAAAGCATCACACATCAAAGATATCAAATAATTCGACATCCAATATAATCCAAACATCCATAAGTAGGATTAATTAAATTATCTGATTAATTTAAATCAAATAAATTTATAAAAATTTCCAAAAGATTTATTTTCAATCACAAAAAAATCAATTACTAAATGGATTTCTAAATTAATTTCCTTTTCAAAATAAATTCCTTCTTAAGAAGATAAATTCCTTTAATTTCCAAACTATTTTCAAATCCAAATTTTAAATAAATTCTCAACTTATAAATAATATTTTCGAAATCCATTTATTAAGCCTTTTTGAAATTTAATTCGATACAATTCAAAAATAAGACTTTTATCTTTAAACTCCTTTTAAATCTATCCAATTATCAAAAATAAATTTTTCGATAAATTTTCAACTTATATTTCCAAAATTCCAATTTTAAATATTTCTGTTATCCATCGATACCAAAAATATCTTCGGCTAATTTATAGCTGTAACGACCCTGAATTTTGAACAAATTAAATTGAGAATATTTATTTAATTTTAAATATTTGAACGATGATTTAATTTGAATTCCCAATATAACTTTGAATTGGCGATTAAATTATAGAATTTAATCTATTGAATTGAATAAAAATTTGAATATTCATTTTAAGCTGAAGAAAAATATTTCAAAAGCTTTTAAAAATTCGTATTGATAGTACTAAAGATAATAGAAACTTCAGAATTGTATTTCAAAGCGTTTCGTTCAGTTTTGAAAATTTATCGTTCAGTCGATATTTAAAATACAGCGTTCCGGGGCACAGTCTCGGAATTCGACGAAACCAGTTTCATTGGATCCGGAATATTGAATTATTGTCGGATTTCAAATTTCGTAGCATTCAGAGTTGATATGTGACCGTATGGTAGGTAAACGCGTTGGAAATAAATCGAAAATTCAAATTTAAAAATCTTATTTATATACATATATATTCACACGTTCTCCCTTAATTCACGCCGAAGATTCACGAGAATTTATCGTGCAACCCATCACGCCACCATCCCCTTTCGTTTTCAAATACGTCCTCTTCATTCCTCAGTTCAAATCGAAGAAAACATATATGGCCTAAGCCATTCTCTCGTTCAAAAGAAAATTCTCGTTCAAACAACAAATAAAATGGCCGCCTCTTTCAATTTAAATTCACGAGCTCGTTCAAGGGGTTTCGCCATCATCAGAGAGGCACGCGAGCGCCTGGAAAATCATGATCGCGAGGTCAGCGATTGAATCAAGGCAGGCGGCAGGCGTGTGGGGTTTCGCAATGGGCGTCGCTCGATCTGGAGCGCGAGATGGTGGTCGCGAACGTCTAGGGTTTTGCGGCAGGAATGGCGAAGTCACGTTCGTAGGCGCGAGCGCGTGAGGCGAGCGGGCGGCGATCATCGAAGCTTGGCGACGACGTAGATTTGGGGGTATTGTTCGATTTGGGGCTCATTCTCGCGAGCGCATCAATCAGTGCCTCACGTTGCGGTGGAGAGCAAATCAACATGGTGCCGGCCTTCGATCTGGCGATACGCTGTTTCGATCAGCAGTGGTGATGGACAGTTCGATCTGGGTGCGTGCTCGATATTGGTGGGTTGTTCAATATTGATAGCAGTAAGGTATTTGCTAAATTTTCAATTCAAATTAGATTGGGAAAATAAATTTAAATATGTACAGTAAATGATTTCTGTTTCACTAGAGTTTAAATTATGTATATATGTATGTATTTAGATTTAAAAGAAAGTAATTTTAAAGAAAAAGTTTTTATGTTTCACAAATTTAATTGCAGTTAGAATTAATAATTTTAGGTTGAAAAGGAGAATTATCAGATTTAAAGAATTTAATCTATTTCGAAGGAAATGTTTTGTTAAAGGAGAAATTGGTTCGACTGTTAATTTAAATTGTATAATATTTTGGAAGTTAATTTGGAATTTTAAAATGTTAAGTAGTTATTTATAAATCAAAGCTAATATAATTTATTTAGTGGAATATTTATTTAAAGGAAGAATAGTTTTGATTTAAAATTTTGTTAGATAAATTTATTGATAGTCAAATAAGTTTATTTCAAAACGGAAATCAGTTAAAATTTAAAATTAACTGTTTAAAACGAAATCACCGATGAATTGAAGTTATCAAATGAAAATTTATTATTCGATTTAATTCGAATATTAATAGATTTATAAATTATTTATACAAGGTTAAAGTCGAGAAAATTAATCTGGATTGGAAAATGGGATTGCAGAATTAAAAGCTAAGGTGAGATTGTTCTCACTCAAAAAAAATTTGATTGCAGTTATTGATTGTTTGATATGATTGCTATGTTGATGTGATGTTAGATATAGTAGGATATATCTATATATATATAGCAATATATACATATTGGCATATGTATATATTGGATTGATGATTTCCCGCCTCGTATAGCGGATGAGACCATATTGCGCCGTTAGTAAGCGGATTATTTTTATAAAACCCATATACTGCGATATTCCACCTCGAAGTGGAATTGGTATTGTGCTAACGTCTTTGGATGCAGGGAAACAGGTTGGAGGGATCCAACTGGATTCCTCACCAGTATTTATTTATTTACAGATATTGATGTATATTCTGTTATCATATGTTGATATATGATGTTTGATGTTGTGATTGACTAATTGGTGCTGTTGCATCATCGGATTCAGTTTTGAAGTTTAAAAATAACGACTTTTACTTTAAAAGGATTTTTAAAGTGATTTTTGAAAATATACGTTTTATTGAATTTTTGAATTTATTTATTTCAAATAAATAAGCGTCTAAAATTTTAAAGTCATAAAAGTTAAGATTTTTGGTGAAATTTAACCAAAGTGTGATGTTTGAAATAAATAGTTGATTTATTTATAAAATGGTTTAAGTTGGGATTTTTGAATAACAATAAACGATTTGTATAAAAAGATTTATAAAATTGATATTTTATAAATCAAAATATTGGACTTATAAAAAGAATTTTTATAAGTGTTAAAAAGAAGTATAAATGGATTTCATAAGTGAATGAAATTAATAGATTTATATTGTGAAGTTAAAAATGAATGAAGTTGTAGAATAAAGGATTTATAAGTAATTTACTTATAACTTGGATTTTTGCCTTTAAATGGAATATTGATCGAAGTTGTTCATAAATGATTCTTTTTAAAGTTGAAATCGTTATAAAGTACAAATGCGATTTATAAACGTTGTTTATAAATCCGAAATCACTTATTTTTATAAGTGAATTATAGAAGTTAATAAAATAAGATTTATAAACCGGAGTTGTTATAGAAAATAGAAATAGAATTTATAAACGTTGTTTTATAAATTCGAAATCAATCAAATTTGATGAATTGAATATAAAAGGTTATTAAGGGAATTTTATCCACGATTTTGGATAGTGGATAAATTCTCGAAATAAATGTGTAGAAAAGATTGAAATGTGGTTAGTGAAGTATATTCACGATTTTGGACAGTGAATATATTTTTAAGTAAAATGGATATGGTTTTGGGAAAGTGATATTTGAAATAAAGTTAATTGTTTTAAAGATGTTTTCAAATATAATGAATATCGAAATCATAGATTTCAACATTCATTGTTGAAATAGACGTTTTCGAAAAATAAGGAAATGGTGGACTATAACACTGTTGTTATAGTAAATGATTTCCGTAAGGAAATGTTTTTATGTAGTATTGGGATTTATATATATCTATCTTAAATCCGAATCCCTATACTAGTGATTTTGAGTCGTCGTAACGATGTTTTACGCAACATTCGTTTTGACTCAAATAGATGTTAAAATTTTTGATTTCCTTAAAGAATGAATATATACTTAATATAGATTTAAGTATATCGAATATTTTTCAAATGTTGAAAATAAATAGATTTGTGAAATACTTATTTTTAAATAAGTATGGAAATGCTTTCCCAATATGAAATGAACTGTTTTAAGATTTTATCTTCAAAGATAAAATGAAATGTGGAAATTGATTTGAAATTGTTTTCAAATGGTTAAGTGGGGAAATTATATATCTAGTGAAGATATTTTTGGAAAATAAATAATTTGGGAAAATTATTTGGAATCTGATGATGTCGTGCATCTTTATTGATAGTTAAATAACCGACTATCAATAATTACCTTTAGATAGGTATTTGTTGTGAATTGGATGAATTTGAATGCCACACTTATTTTTGAATAAGCGCTCACTATTCGGGTTAACCGGGAAAGGACCATGGGGTCGTATAACCCATTCCGAATATGTGATACGTTGTTATGAATTGCATTCGAAGACCGGTGTTGAAGACCGGATATTTTTGAAAACGGAAGGATTACCGTCGAGTTACTCTACATCGGCTGATCTCCGGTTTAGAGGTTTTATCACCCTTAGTGACGGGAAGTCCGGACGTGATTAGAAATTTATCCGGATATGCAAGGGCTTCGTGAGAAGTGCCTTCGGTTCTGTTCGATCCCGGAACAGACTTGTATGGATTGTGTGTCTGACGTTACAATTTGAGATATAAAGATGATTTCTTTCAAATACATATCTGTTGGTGGCGGAGAATTTATTCTCTTAGCTTAACACCCTTCTCTGAGACGTACGAGCTCAGAGGTTATGTAGTTGAAATTTATCAACGATATATTCCCAATTTGGTAACGTGGCATACTGAGTGTTGCTGTGAAATGATCAGTGTTTGATCATTTGCGATATGATCATTTGTTTGATCTTATATCTTTGTGATCATAGGTTGATCATTTTGTTTGACCCGAAGCATGGCTTTGTAGAAAGCGTAGCTTTGTGGACGAGACTTCGTCGAGCCTCACACCCCGAAAATGGTCAAAACAGGAAGGATGCGGCAAGGTTCTAGGGAGTAGCGCCCCTTAGTGTATGTCATTCCTTCTGGATAAAGGTGGTATCATGGTATGGAGCCCAGATACTTAACCTCTATGGTTACTGCATTATTATTATTATGTGGTTTGTTGCGAATCGGGGATCCTCAGGAAGATCGGTGACGATCGGAGGATGGCATACGCGTGTCAGTAGTTACCTATTTTTGCAGAGGTAACCCGGCCTTGTGTTGGCAGAGATCTAACCGTAATGTTAGGTTATTTCTCGGGTCGTCTATTCCAGGGACGTACCCATCGTGGATAGGAAGTTCCTTAGCCTGACCATTTGTTGGAAATCCAAACTCCAATACGAACTTTGTACGGTATTAGTTGTAGAACCTGCCATTTACGTACGGTGGTCACCACTGTTTAGATGGTAGCTATAGTAGGCATACGATATTGGTCGTATGTTGGCTAAGATTAATATTATACTTTCGAAATGTTTTCTACACTATGCACTAATAATAATATCAAAAATGATTTGATTTTGCGTAGTAAGCATCTTTGGCTATCATAAGAAGAAATCTCCTCCAATTCTACGTTTGCATTGTGTGTGTGGTGGGAGGTCTTATGGTAGTTTCATTTTCCAAAAGCATTTCGAATTGACATTAAAAATTATTTTGTTGTTATAAAGAATAACTGTTTTACGATCTCACACCAGTCACCATGACTGACTCGGAGTTTATTGTTTCTCTTCTAAACTCTGGGTGCCCACCAATTTCCACACGGGCAGTCTAGAGTTATGTTATCAGGATATTCTGGATATTCTGGAGCTTTGGAAGCAAGATGGATGACGAGATGTAGTATTTGTATCTGATAGTATTTATTCCGCTGTGTATTCTGTATGAGGACAACTTATATAACTATCCATTGTTGTATATTGACTCTGAGGATTGATGTATGTATAAAATGATATAGTTCTTTGTTTTAAAAGACTAGTGATTATTTATTATATATTGTTCCGCTGCGATATGTGAGATTCTGATATTGTTTCTGTTTCTGATGTTGTTCTGTTGTTCTCTTCTTCTCTTCTTTCTTCTATCTTCTTCTTTTTCCTCTTTTCTTCTTCTTCTACCTTTTTCTTCTTTTTAAAACCCTCACTATTGGAGTTTTCGGCACTCGATTTCTCGGCAGTCGATAAAGTGAGTATCGATGTCGAATTTTCGAAAGTCGAAAATTTCGGTATGTGACAAAGTGGTATCAGAGCATATGGTTAAGCGACAACCCTGCTCTGTTGGGTGTACTCATTAGAGATAGAGTCAGTAGTACTCTAGAATGAGTTGAGTGTAATAATAGATACGAGTGCGTATTTGTTAGTGAATATAAAAATGTTTTATATTGTGTTTACTTATCCGTTGAGATGTTTATGAGTTTTGGTCGGTATGTGGGACGCCATATTATCGATAAGGATTTCTAAACACTTAAACGAGGCAAGACGACATAGTATTGTTTTAAATAGGGTGAATGAAATAATTTTATCCAAAACTATTTTTGTATAGAAAAGAAATCATTTTCTATGAATTATTATAGTATATGGTTGCATGGATGTTAGAAGTGATAATATTAATCTATTATCATTGAAATTGAATAAGAAATTCAAATCGTAACTCCAAAGTTAAGAAATAAATTCACATATAAATGAAATTAAAAAAATGTAAATTATAAATGTGATTTGTAATTTGAAACGGAATTCCAGAGAAGTTTTTGGAAATGTTTTGAAAAGAATTCTGAAAATTTTGGAGATTTGGAAGTTTAAATCTTTTTGATTTGAAAATGAAATTCAAAGGATTTTGAAAAAAATGTTTTGAAGGAATGAAAAGCTCTAAACTCTTTTCGGTCGCTGGAAAATAACTTCGGTAATGACTGCAGCATCACTGATGTTCATTTTCGGGTTTCCAAAAGAGGAATTGCTGCCAAATTGTTTTAAATGGAAGTTGTTTTGAAAATTTGGATTTTGTTTTAGAAAATTCAAAGGATAAATTGAATTGTTTTCAAAAATGGTTTTGAAATGTTGGTAAACTCTGGAATGCTATATAAAGATATTTATGAAATATTACTAAGTTGATAACTTATACCAATTGAATTTTGGTAGAATAAATTTAACTTAAAAGAATGAAGTTAAATCAAAGCAAGTATAAGTGAATCAATTGAATAAAGTGAAATGATTACTTAAAGAAATTTATTAAGTTGAAAATAAATTTTGGGAATGAACGAAAGAATAAAACTGGAATTGAAACTGAATGTTAAAAACAAATTTGAATAAAGTGAATTACAATTTGTGATAAATTAGTAAATGAAACTAATTTAAAATGATGTAGTTGTGAATGAAAGATAATCGATAAAAATTCAATATTCAGAATAGAAGATAAAATTGAATTCAAATGGAAGTTTGAAATGTAAAATTGAATGAAAAGATTCTATAACTTCAATAGTGAAGTAAAGAATATATAAGAAGTATATATTGGAAATTTTGTAATGGAATTGGCAAAATAATTGAATATGTAACTAGATATTATGGCTAGTAGGATATACAGGTGTAAATGAATTGGGATTTTGATTTCAAAGATAAAGTGAATTGCTCGAAAAAGGTATGTATTTAAATTCCAATATGAGATTTGATGACTTTCTTGTCTAGCCGCTTGGCTTATTCTTTTTCTTTTTGAAATCTGAGAGTCCGTAGGGACGTTTTGTAGTTGTACCGTATTAGCCGCGCAAAGGAGACGCTGGCGAAATTTTTCGAAAATTTCGAGTGTTAGAAAATTTTGAGAAAATTTTGAAAGTTAAAATTTGAATTTAAATTTGAACTCTAAAATAAAACAATATTGTTTGAAAACTATGAAAGGTTTAGAAATTAAGTTGAATGATAACGAATCTTTAGTAGAAAGATTTGTTTTGATAAATTGATAAAACTATTAAATGTTGAAAGATAGTAGACGAGTTAAGGACCATTTTTCCTAACTTGTAATTTCGGGACGAAATTCTTTTAAGGAGGGAAGTTTGTAACGACCCTGAATTTTGAACAAATTAAATTGAGAATATTTAATTAATTTTAAATATTTGAACGATGATTTAATTTGAATTCCCAATATAACTTTGAATTGGCGATTAAATTATAGAATTTAATCTATTGAATTGAATAAAAATTTGAATATTCATTTTAAGCTGAAGAAAAATATTTCAAAAGCTTTTAAAAATTCGTATTGATAGTACTGAAGATAATAGAAACTTCAGAATTGTATTTCAAAGCGTTTCGTTCAGTTTTGAAAATTTATCGTTCAGTCGAAAATTAAAATACAGCGTTCCGGGGCACAGTCTCGGAATTCGACGAAACTAGTTTCATTGGATCCGGAATATTGAATTATTGTCGGATTTCAAATTTCGTAGCATTCAGAGTTGATATGTGACCGTACGGTAGGTAAACGCGTTGGAAATAAATCGAAAATTCAAATTTAAAAATCTTATTTATATACATATATATTCACACGTTCTCCCTTAATTCACGCCGAAGATTCACGAGAATTTATCGTGCAACCCATCACGCCACCATCCCCTTTCGTTTTCAAATACGTCCTCTTCATTCCTCAGTTCAAATCGAAGAAAACATATATGGCCGAAGCCATTCTCTCGTTCAAAAGAAAATTCTCGTTCAAACAACAAATAAAATGGCCGCCTCTTTCAATTTAAATTCACGAGCTCGTTCAAGGGGTTTCGCCATCATCAGAGAGGCACGCGAGCGCCTGGAAAATCATGATCGCGAGGTCAGCGATTGAATCGAGGCAGGCGGCAGGCGTGTGGGGTTTCGCAATGGGCGTCGCTCGATCTGGAGCGCGAGATGGTGGTCGCGAACGTCTAGGTTTTTGCGGCAGGAATGGCGAAGTCACGTTCGTAGGCGCGAGCGCGTGAGGCGAGCGGGCGGCGATCATCGAAGCTTGGCGACGACGTAGATTTGGGGGTATTGTTCGATTTGGGGCTCATTCTCGCGAGCGCATCAATCAGTGCCTCACGTTGCGGTGGAGAGCAAATCAACATGGTGCCGGCCTTCGATCTGGCGATACGCTGTTTCGATCAGCAGTGGTGATGGACAGTTCGATCTGGGTGCGTGCTCGATATTGGTGGGTTGTTCAATATTGATAGCAGTAAGGTATTTGCTAAATTTTCAATTCAAATTAGATTGGGAAAATAAATTTAAATATGTACAGTAAATGATTTCTGTTTCACTAGAGTTTAAATTATGTATATATGTATGTATTCAGATTTAAAAGAAAGTAATTTTACAGAAAAAGTTTTTATGTTTCACAAATTTAATTGTAGTTAGAATTAATAATTTTAGGTTGAAAAAGAGAATTATCAGATTTAAAGAATTTAATCTATTTCGAAGGAAATGTTTTGTTAAAGGAGAAATTGGTTCGACTGTTAATTTAAATTGTATAATATTTTGGAAGTTAATTTGGAATTTTAAAATGTTAAGTAGTTATTTATAAATCAAAGCTAATATAATTTATTTAGTGGAATATTATTTAAAGGAAGAATAGTTTTGATTTAAAATTTTGTTAGATAAATTTATTGATAGTCAAATAAGTTTATTTCAAAACGGAAATCAGTTAAAATTTAAAATTAACTGTTTAAAACGAAATCACCGATGAATTGAAGTTATCAAATGAAAATTTATTATTCGATTTAATTCGAATATTAATAGATTTATAAATTATTTATACAAGGTTAAAGTCGAGAAAATCAATCTGGATTGGAAAATGGGATTGCAGAATTAAAAGCTAAGGTGAGATTGTTCTCACTCAAAAAAAATTTGATTGCAGTTATTGATTGTTTGATATGATTGCTATGTTGATGTGATGTTAGATATAGTAGGATATATCTATATATATATAGCAATATATACATATTGGCATATGTATATATTGGATTGATGATTTCCCGCCTCGTATAGCGGATGAGACCCTATTGCGCCGTTAGTAAGCGGATTATTTTTATAAAACCCATATACCGCGATATTCCACCTCGAAGTGGAATTGGTATTGTGCTAACGTCTTTGGATGCAGGGAAACAGGTTGGAGGGATCCAACTGGATTCCTCACCAGTATTTATTTATTTACAGATATTGATGTATATTCTGTTATCATATGTTGATATATGATGTTTGATGTTGTGATTGACTAATTGGTGTTGTTGCATCATCGGATTCAGTTTTGAAGTTTAAAAATAACGACTTTTACTTTAAAAGGATTTTTAAAGTGATTTTTGAAAATATACGTTTTATTGAATTTTTGAATTTATTTATTTCAAATAAATAAGCGTCTAAAATTTTAAAGTTATAAAAGTTAAGATTTTTGGTGAAATTTAACCAAAGTGTGATGTTTGAAATAAATAGTTGATTTATTTATAAAATGGTTTAAGTTGGGATTTTTGAATAACTATAAACGATTTGTATAAAAAGATTTATAAAATTGATATTTTATAAATCAAAATATTGGACTTATAAAACGAATTTTTATAAGTGTTAAAAAGAAGTATAAATGGATTTCATAAGTGAATGAAATTAATAGATTTATATTGTGAAGTTAAAAATGAATGAAGTTGTAGAATAAAGGATTTATAAGTAATTTACTTATAACTTGGATTTTTGCCTTTAAATGGAATATTGATTGAATTTGTTCATAAATGATTCTTTTTAAAGTTGAAATCGTTATAAAGTACAAATGCGATTTATAAACGTTGTTTATAAATCCGAAATCACTTATTTTTATAAGTGAATTATAGAAGTTAATAAAATAAGATTTATAAACCGGAGTTGTTATACAAAATAGAAATATAATTTATAAACGTTGTTTTATAAATTCGAAATCAATCAAATTTGATGAATTGAATATAAAAGGTTATTAAGGGAATTTTATCCACGATTTTGGATAGTGGATAAATTCTCGAAATAAATGTGTAGAAAAGATTGAAATGTGGTTAGTGAAGTATATTCACGATTTTGGACAGTGAATATATTTTTATGTAAAACGGATATGGTTTCGGGAAAGTGATATTTGAAATAAAGTTAATTGTTTTAAAGATGTTTTCAAATATAATGAATATCGAAATCATAGATTTCAACATTCATTGTTGAAATAGACGTTTTCGAAAAATAAGGAAATGGTGGAATATAACACTGTTGTTATAGTAAATGATTTCCGTAATGAAATGTTTTTATGTAGTATTGGGATTTATATATATCTATCTTAAATCTGAATCCCTATACTAGTGATTTTGAGTCGTCGTAACGATGTTTTACGCAACATTTGTTTTGACTCAAATAGATGTTAAAATTTATGATTTCCTTAAAGAATGAATATATACTTAATATTGATTTAAGTATATCGAATATTTTTCAAATGTTGAAAATAAATAGATTTGTGAAATACTTATTTTTAAATAAGTATGGAAATGCTTTCCCAATATGAAATGAACTGTTTTAAGATTTTATCTTCAAAGATAAAATAAAATGTGGAAATTGATTTGAAATTGTTTTCAAATGGTTAAGTGGGGAAATTATATATCTAGTGAAGATATTTTTGGAAAATAAATAATTTGGGAAAATTATTTGGAATCTGATGATGTCGCGCATCTTTATTGATAGTTAAATAACCGACTATCAATAATTACCTTTAGATAGGTATTTGTTGTGAATTGGATGAATTTGAATGCCACACTTATTTTTGAATAAGCGCTCACTATTCGGGTTAGCCGGGAAAGGACCATGGGGTCGTATAACCCATTCCGAATATGTGATACGTCGTTATGAATTGCATTCGAAGACCGGTGTTGAAGACCGGATATTTTTGAAAACGGAAGGATTACCGTCGAGTTACTCTACATCGGCTGATCTCCGGTTTAGAGGTTTTATCACCCTTAGTGACGGGAAGTCCGGACGTGATTAGAAATTTATCCGGATATGCAAGGGCTTCGTGAGAAGTGCGTTCGGTTCTGTTCGATCCCGGAACAGACTTGTATGGATTGTGTGTCTGACGTTACAATTTGAGATATAAAGCTGATTTCTTTCAAATACATATCTGTTGGTGGCGGAGAATTTATTCTCTTAGCTTAACACCCTTCTCTGAGACGTACGAGCTCAGAGGTTATGTAGTTGAAATTTATCAGCGATATATTCCCAATTTGGTAACGTGGCATACTGAGTGTTGTTGTGAAATGATCAGTGTTTGATCATTTGCGATATGATCGTTTGTTTGATCTTATATCTTTGTGATCATAGGTTGATCATTTTGTTTGACCCGAAGCATGGCTTTCTAGAAAGCGTAGCTTTGTGGACGAGACTTCGTCGAGCCTCACACCCCGGAAATGGTCAAAACAGGAAGGATGCGGCAAGGTTCTAGGGAGTAGCGCCCCTTAGTGTATGTCATTCCTTCTGGATAAAGGTGGTATCATGGTATGGAGCCCAGATACTTAACCTCTATGGTTACTGCATTATTATTATTATGTGGTTTGTTGCGAATCGGGGATCCTCGGGAAGATCGGTGACGATCGGGGGATGGCATACGCGTGTCAGTAGTTACCTATTTTTGCAGAGGTAACCCGGCCTTGTGTTGGCAGAGATCTAACTGTAATGTTAGGTTATTTCTCGGGTCGTCTATTCCAGGGACGTACCCATCGTGGATAGGAAGTTCCTTAGCCTGACCATTTGTTGGAAATCCAAACTCCAATACGAACTTTGTACGGTATTAGTTGTAGAACCTGCCATTTACGTACGGTGGTCACAACTGTTTAGATGGTAGCTATAGTAGGCATACGATACTGGTCGTATGTTGGCTAAGATTAATATTATACTTTCGAAATGTTTTCTACACTATGCACTAATAATAATATCAAAAATGATTTGATTTTGCGTAGTAAGCATCTTTGGCTATCATAAGAAGAAATCTCCTCCAATTCTGCGTTTGCATTGTGTGTGTGGTGGGAGGTCTTATGGTAGTTTCATTTTCCTAAAGCATTTCGAATTGACATTAAAAATTATTTTGTTGTTATAAAGAATAACTGTTTTACGATCTCACACCAGTCACCATGACTGACTCGGAGTTTATTGTTTCTCTTCTAAACTCTGGGTGCCCACCAATTTCCACACGGGCAGTCTAGAGTTATGTTATCAGGATATTCTGGATATTCTGGAGCTTTGGAAGCAAGATGGATGACGAGACGTAGTATTTGTATCTGATAGTATTTATTCCGCTGTGTATTCTGTATGAGGACAAGTTATATAACTGTCCATTGTTGTATATTGACTCTGATGATTGATGTATGTATAAAATGATATAGTTCTTTGTTTTAAAAGACTAGTGATTATTTATTATATATTGTTCCGCTGCGATATGTGAGATTCTGATATTGTTTCTGTTTTTGATGTTGTTATGTTGTTCTCTTCTTCTCTTCTTTCTTCTATCTTCTTCTTTTTCCTCTTTTCTTCTTCTTCTACCTTTTTCTTCTTTTTAAAACCCTCACTATTGGAGTTTCCGGCACTCGATTTCTTGGCAGTCGATAAAGTGAGTATCGATGTCGAATTTTCGAAAGTCGAAAATTTCGGTATGTGACAATAGCCGTCTACAGATTCCATCACAATATAATCACACAATGATTATAAATAAATCAGCACACAACATTGAAATAAATTCAAATGTTTGAGGAATCCAGTTGGATCCCTCCAACCTGTTTCCCTGCATCCACAAATGTTAGCACAATACCAATTTCACTTCACAGTGAAATTATCGCGGTATATGGGATTTATAAATATTATCCGCTATTATGCGACGCAATAGGGTCTCATCTGCTATACAATGCGGGAAATCAACAACTCCAATATATACATATTCCAATATATATATATATTGCTATATACATATATAATACCAATTCCACTTCAATATGAAATTATCGCGGTATATGTTTTTAATAAATAACATCCGCTTAATATACGACGTATAGGGTCTATTTATCACAATAAATAACAATTTATCAACCAATCACACAATCAATCACTATCAACAATTTTAAATTTAACTATTTAAAATTTAAATCGAAACAAAACATTCGATTGAGTGAGAAGTTCTCACCTTGCTTTCAATAACAGTCGTAGCAGTTTATTTCGAATAAAATTAAACGGGCGTTTAATTTTACCCGAAATTTTCACTAACTCCAAATGACTCCAATCCAGTTCCATAGCGTAGTGCTTGACAAAACGAAGCCAACGCAACTTGTTTCGCAATTTTTCGACCTCGTATGATAAAGATACAGCGTTTTAAAGTTATACGAATTTTTTTATATAAATTAATATACAATTTCTTTTATTTTTATACCCAGGATCAATCTGGACCGTGCATTTCATCAAAGCAATCACGGCCGCACTTTGTTTTCTTCTTCCCATCGCGATTTCCAGCCTTCGTTCGAACCCAATCACCGTTCGAAACTGTGATAACCCGGATTTTGGGACATTTGATAATTGGATAATTGACTATTTTAATCAATTGAACAGATAAAATTCTGATAATAAAGGATATCTGGTTATGTAAGTGAATTTGAAAATATAATAAAAAATTGAATTATAGATATTTGTATAAATATTTGATAATCTCCTAATAAAATTACTTAATATTTGACAAATTATTCTTTTAAAACAAATGTTAATGATTGTTTATATACATGGATATAAGAAAATTTTAAATAGAAAAATTATTATATTCAAACAAATTGAATTTGTGTTTTTATATTTGTGTGAGTTAATTACAGTTTTGATTTTTAAATTGTAATTGAATCTGAATTTAAATTTCAAAGGGTAGATATATATATATATATATATATCTTAAATATATTTTGGATTTGGAAATATATTATATATGATATAGTTTGTTTTCTTTAAAAAGATTTATTCTTATAAATTAAGATATGTATTTATTAATTAGGAAAGAGCCTTATAAACATTTAAAAATTTATTTAAGCATGAAAAATACATGTGTTAAATTTTAAACCTCCTTATTAACAAGTGTTAGATGATTAAATGAGAAGAAAGACAAGTGTCATTTTTAATATTAGTTTTCTTTTATTTTTAATAAATCATAATCTAGCCTATATATCCATCTAATTCCTCTCTTCAATTCTTTTTCTATTCTTCAAATTCAAAAGCTAAGAAGACTCAATCCTATAACTCAAAACAAATCTGTAATCTAATATTCCTCAAACCAGAAAATCAAACAATCGAAACCCTGTAAACATTATTCAAATCAGTTATTCTAAAGCCTGTAGCAAATTCAAACACGGGATTCAACTCAAACAGCAAACAAGATTCAAGGATCATCTTAACATAAATTCATCACTAAATCAATCCAAGTTCCAGTTTCAAGTATAGATCAGATCAAACTAAAGTAAACAAAATTTCCAGATCAGTTTTCAAATTCAAAAGCATTCCAGGATCATCAAAAACCAGGCTTCTCTGTTCCAGGATATAAGGTGAGTAAACCTTTTTAAGCCCTGATATCTGATCCGTTGTTTGAATGCATGATGTAAGCAAGTTTGAATATTGGGTTGCATGTAAAAATATGTGAATATGTGTATATATCTTGCCTGTGCATGTCCATATACAGGTGTATTTATCCCTGTTCAAATCCCAGGTTTTCAAAGAAACCTGTCAAACCCAAAATCTCTACTTCTAGTCTTTATTAGATCGAAGTGTTAAAATAAAAAGTGTTCAAATTCATTAAAACTGAATTTTAGAAATACATTAAAGCATAAATAATAAGTGGATTTACTGGAAATAAGGAAACACAGTAAAAATCAAAGTAAGTTCAAAAATTTAGCTGTTTAAATCTTGATTTTGATTACATCATCTAATTTGTTTTAGAAAATCATGATTTTTAAAAGTGGACTCAAGATTTTTAACTTCGTTTTGAGTGAGAAATCCCAAGTTGAACGGATTTGGGTTTTTTGGCAAATTTCTGGTGATCGGAGGGGAGATGGTTGTCGTGATCGAGGCTGGAGGAAGCTTGGATGGTGCCGGTCACAAGAAAATTACTGGGTGGAGTTCTCGAACGTCAAGGCGGCCGATCGATGACAAAATGGGGTTTAGCAACCCAGTTTGGTTAGTGTTATAATCGTGTCGATTTCGTCGTCGATGGTGGATATGGGTGGACCGGACCAACAGGAATCGAAGCACGGTGTCATGGCAAAGCTAGGGACGTGATCACATGATCTCTGGCGATCGAGGGTGGCGTTGCGAGGTGATTTAATTGATCGGTTTGGGTTCCAGGCAATGCTCGATTTGATTTCTGTTGTTATTGGTGGTGCTGGGTGATCGAGCTGTTAGAGTAGGATGAAGTCGACTTGTCCACGGTAATTTTGGTGGTCGGAGCGTCGCCATTGATCGGTGCACGTGCACATGTGTCAGAAGTGTATCGGTGGTTGGGTTGGTTGCTGTAGTTTGGGGAAGAAGCTGTTGCCTCGGGACGAGCTCGAGAAATTTAGAGGGTGGCTCGAAGTTATTCGAGTGATAACTCGAAGACGAGAAAGAGATGGGGGGAAACTCGGAGTTGGGCTCGTGAGTATATCGGGATGGACCCGAAGTAAATTTAACAGCTTTAAAATTTTAATAAAGCAAGTTTAAAAATCTAAAAATGAACCTAGTTTGAATCATTTCTTAAAAATCTATTCCTTATATAATAAATGGTATTAAAAAGTAAAGTTAAGGAAGTTATAATTTGTTAAGTCTAAACTTTAAGTCATTTTAAACTTAATTTAAAATGTACTTAAGTGTTAATTAAAGGATAAAATGTTTTAAATTTACATGTTAATGATAATGAAGTAATTAATTAAGATGAATGGTTTATCTTAAAAAGTTAATTAAGGTCTTGGATAATTAATTAAATTAATGTAAGTAATTGGAATTACTTAATATAAGTAATTAAAGGACTAAATTGTTGAGGGCTAATTAATTTAATTAATTATTAGAGGATAATGAATGTGATTAATTTAAAGTAATTAATTATGGTATAATAAATTTATGAGAGTAATTAAGGGTTAACTAATGGTTAAAGGTTAATTAGTTAATGTAATGATTAATTAATTAATTAATTAAAGGATTAGTTAATTAATGAAAGTCAATAAAATTACTTAAGGTAAGTAATTAAATGATATTTAATTAAATTGATTAATTAAAGGTTAATTAATTAATGTAAGTAATTAAGAGTTAATTAATTAGTAAGTTAAATTAAATTAATTATTAATTATGTGAAATTAATCTTGCTTATGGATGATTAAATTATATTGAATACCTTTGATTGTTATTGACTCTGGCATGTACTTTGTAATGTTATGTGATATGAAATGTTTTTGGTTGAACCATGATAAATATGAGTTATTTATCTATAATGGAATTGTTGTGGGAATATGACATTCTGAAGTTAAATCGAATTGTTGAAATTTAAAACAATTTGTCTTAGGAAAATGATATTGAATTCGAAGAGACCGGGGTCGGATATCAGTACTATCCGAAACCACTTCGATTAGTGATCTGTTATAATTCTTTGAAAATTTGATTATGGAATCAAAGAGGCAGAAATAGAATAAATTAAGTAACATGACTATTTTAACTGAGTAACGGTACTTAGATATGATTGTGTGAAAATAAGTGATGATTTTATAAGTTGTTTACTTGTAGTAAGGTACGAGTTACCCCGGGTTTATATAAGTTCTATGAATTGAAATTTCATGTTAGATGAGTTTACTCACGCTGGTTTCCAGCCTGACCCGGGTGTTACTTTGTGGTAATGCTCGGGTCAGACCGAGTATTACAGATTTCCAGGTAAGGACGTTCTGGAGCTCAGGAGGCGAGCTGGATGGCAGGAACGTATGGAGTGTGATATATTGTTATTTATTGGGACGAGTTATTTTAACTGTCCAGTGATTAAGAAATGTTGTAACTCTGATGTATTAAAATGTAATTGACTGATACAGTTTTCTTTGTATAACTGATATTATTATTTGATATTGTATTTTGATCCGCTGCGAATGTGAGAATTTGTGTCTTGTTCTGTTTCTTCTTCTATCTCTTTTCTTTTTCTCCTAACTATCTGGAATTTTCGGGTTCGAAAATTCCGGGTCGTTACATTTGGTATCAGAGCCAGGTTAAGCGAGAACCTTGGCTCTGGTGGGATTACTCATTAAGGATAGGGTCAATGGTACCCTAAAAATGAGTTGAGTATATATATATGAGAGAACGTACTTGTTATTTTTCTATATAAAGGTTTTAAATGGTTTTAAGGGTAAATGATTTTATATAAAATTATATTTTGATATATAAAATGATATTTCTTTCTAATAAATATTAAGGTAATTGGTTGTTGAATCATTGGAATTAAATTAAATAATAAGAATTAAGTGATAATAGTAATACAACCAAATTGGAATTAAATGAAGATAAGTTTGAAATGGATTCAAACTGAAATTAAAATCTTGAATTTGTAGAAGTGTTATCGGAATAAAGATAATAATAAATTGGTTTCCAAATATGATAATCTTGATTATTATCATAAATGATTGTTGTGTTTAATAATGAAATGATGTAAATGATTAAGTAAAATGAAATGTTTAGGGAAGTAAACTTTTAAAGTGAGTATGACTTATAAATTGAAATTGAAGATAATTTAAAATTGTGAAATTTTAAATCTAAATCCAGAAAAATTGAAATTGTTTTAAAGAAGTTTGTTTTGAAATTAAAAACCAAAGATGGTTTAAAATTTTAAGTATGACTTGAAGTGTAAAGGAAATAAATATGTATAGATGAGAATATACATTATATTAAAGATGTTTGAAATAAACTCTAAGTATTGAATTTTAAATTTCTTGGGATGTGATGTGAAACCCAAAGTGAAGTAAGTTTTTAAACTTAAAAAGGGAAAGATTATTAATCTGAAGTTTAAAATTTGAATGGGAATTCAAATTGTGTAAAGTTGATCGGATTAAGTAAATTTAATTTAACTTAAGGAAGTTAAATGAGTTTAGAATGAACAACTTGAATTGGAAATTTCAAGATGAAATTTAAATTTAACTTGGGTAGTTAAATGGTTAATTTAAATGGGAGTTATGAGTGATCTCAAAATGGGTTTGAGATCTGGAAATTGAAATAGATAATAAATTAGAATCTGAAGATTAAATTGTTTTTGAATTCAGAATTAAATGGTTTAAAGATTTAATTTGTTAAAATTAAAAATAAAGGTTGAATTAATTTAAAAGTATAGGAATTATGATTTAAGGAATTAAATCAATTTTAACTCGAATTTATATAATTCGAGATAGTTTAAAATTGAGATTTAAATTGAATTAGTTCAAACTGAATTTGATTTGAATAAATGGGAATTGTGATTTAAGATAAATAAGTTTAAAATTCAAATGGAAAATTTGAAATGGATTAATTTAAAATAAAAATTGAAGATTGAATGAGTTCAAAATTCAAATGGGAATTGGGATTAATTCATATAGAAATTGAAATGATTTGAAATTTAAGTGGATTCAATTTGAAATTAGTTTGAATAATTTGAAATTGTAATTAAAATGAATATGTTTAAAATCAAATGGAATTTGATTTGAAATTTGGAAAGGAATTAAGATTTATTCAACTTGAATTGGGATTGAATTAAATTCAATGGAAATTGAAGTATTGAGTCAATTTAAATGGAAGTAGAAATTTAAATTGAATTGATGGGAAATTGAACAGTTTGACTCTGGACTATTTTCAAAGTAAATTATTTTAATATAAACCTATTTTCCAAACTATTTACTATATAATCTTTCTTCTTAAACCCTAAACTATCTTATACTTATTTTACAATTATTTTGAAACTATTTAACTATTTTATACCTACTTAACTATTTTACAACTATTTTACAAACTAACAACTATTTTTCAACTACTTATCTATTTTAAACTTTTCCAAGCTATTTTTAAATTTAAATAGGTCAGAATTCAAACTGTTTGTAATTGAAGTAATAACTCAATTGGAAATGTAAGCGATTGAGAATAAGTCAATGGAATTAAAGGAAATGTGAATAGAGAAGAGAATTGATTTAGCTACTAATCAATAAAGATAAATACGTAGGATGTACGTATATTATTCTATTCGCATGGTGATTTGATCCAGATTCGAACACAGAATTTCGAGATAGTATTATCGATCCGAGTTAGGATTTTTCGCTCGATTTTCAACGGCGAACCTGGATATGGATTTTGATTGGTTCTGGATATTCTCTATCATAGCTATGACTATGCAAGGGGAATGACGGTTTCTGATCAAGAAACCAGATCTGAGTCCGCACTAGAGAGTCGGGTGGACGATACTAGTTCGGAAAAGAAATTGTGTGATCAAAGAGCGATCAGATTGATATTGCGTACGGATGATATGTGTACATCGTACAGGTTTGAAGGAAATTGATATTGAAATTTTGTGGATAAGAACTGTAAAATGGTTTTTGGAAATGAAAAGTAATATGGTAAATAACTTTATAAAGGAATAATCAAAATTTGAATATTTGATTTGGAAAAAAACAAAGTTATATATCTTTGTTATATAAGATAAATATTCCCTTGTTGAATCCATTGCCAGAAGAAAAGAGTTTTGAAATATTTGAAGTATAAAAGAAGTTTTATACAAGTTTGAAATGATCCAAAGATTTTTAAAATTTATATATATTATATATATATAAAGGATTTTATGGGAATGATTTTGGAAAAGGTTTTGGGAACCTATGGATTTCTAAAAAGGCTTTTTGATTTTTGGAAAAATCAATTTTGGGAATTTGGAAAGCCTAGTTTGAGAATTATCGATTTTGGTAATCGATTTTGTGTAAAGGATATTTTGATATAAATCATAAAGGGTATGATTTGAAGATACTATAAGTATATAGTATAAAGTGTTTTGAGAATAGCTCTGGGGAAAAAGGCGCTTCCTTGAAATGAACTTCTCAGGAGTACCACTGGGTGGTACTGCCTTGAGCCCCAAGGGGGGTTTCTAAAGTTGATCCTGTGAGGAGTCCGGACAAAACTAGTTCCTGAGGATTATTTGTGTAGCGAAAGTCGAGGGGCTGGTGCCCACAGAGGCATTTGAGTTATGCTGTGACAACAATCTAACTCAATGTCACTGCGATCTACTGCAGACCATAGCGAAAGTCATGTGTGCCGCTGAGAGCCAACTGTCTACGTTTGATTTTATATCGGTAGACTGTGACACTATGGTAACATAGCGAAAGTCGTTTGTGCCGCTGAGAGCCAACAGTCTGCGTTTGATTTTATATCGGTAGACTGCGACCTATGTGGGAGAAGTTTCATTTTGACAGCGAAATCGTGTGTGCCGCTGAGAGCCAACAGTTACATGGACTTTTGCTGTGATGGCAACGTAACCCTGGATGTAACTGCGATCTGTTGTGGGTTCCATGCTGTTATCAGTTACATGGACTTTTGCTGCGATGGCAACGTAACCCGTGATGTAACTGTGACCATGGATGGGGGTGATGATTTCCAGAGCATTCTTACCAAAGATATTTCCTCTATTTTCAAAACTGTTTTCTATATTTTCATAAATTATTTTCCAAGTATTTTCACTTGGTGTTGAAAACGGGTTTACCAAGTACTGATAGATTTTCAGTCTTACGCCTGATCAACGTATGACCGAATTTCTGTAAGAACGAGGATGGACTTGTAAAAACATCGAGTTATAAAGAGTATTTTTATAAAGTTATAATATTATGTGGATTTTTCTTAAAGTGTTTTAAAATTTCTTAATAAAAAGAGTTTATAGTAAAATTTATCAAAGAATAATTTTTCTGATAATAATCATTTTAATAAAATTATGGCTTCGTTCCTTTTCGAGGACGAAAAGATTCTAAGGGGGGAGGAATGTGATAACCAGGATTTTGGGACATTTGATAATTGGATAATTGACTATTTTAATCAATTGAACAGATAAAATTCTGATAATAAAGGATATCTGGTTATGTAAGTGAATTTGAAAATATAATAAAAAATTGAATTATAGATATTTGTATAAATATTTGATAATCTCCTAATAAAATTACTTAATATTTGACAAACTATTCTTTTAAAACAAATGTTAATGATTGTTTATATACATGGATATAAGAAAATTTTAAATAGAAAAATTATTATATTCAAACAAATTGAATTTGTGTTTTTATATTTGTGTGAGTTAATTACAGTTTTGATTTTTAAATTGTAATTGAATCTAAATTTAAATTTCAAAGGGTAGATATATATATATATATATATATATATATATATATATATATATATCTTAAATATATTTTGGATTTGGAAATATATTATATATGATATAGTTTGTTTTCTTTAAAAAGATTTATTCTTATAAATTAAGATATGTATTTATTAATTAGGAAAGAGCCTTATAAACATTTAAAAATTTATTTAAGCATGAAAAATACATGTGTTAAATTTTAAACCTCCTTATTAACAAGTGTTAGATGATTAAATGAGAAGAAAGACAAGTGTCATTTTTAATATTAGTTTTCTTTTATTTTTAATAAATCATAATCTAGCCTATATATCCATCTAATTCCTCTCTTCAATTCTTTTTCTATTCTTCAAATTCAAAAGCTAAGAAGACTCAATCCTATAACTCAAAACAAATCTGTAATCTAATATTCCTCAAACCAGAAAATCAAACAATCGAAACCCTGTAAACATTATTCAAATCAGTTATTCTAAAGCCTGTAGCAAATTCAAACACGGGATTCAACTCAAACAGCAAACAAGATTCAAGGATCATCTTAACATAAATTCATCACTAAATCAATCCAAGTTCCAGTTTCAAGTATAGATCAGATCAAACTAAAGTAAACAAAATTTCCAGATCAGTTTTCAAATTCAAAAGCATTCCAGGATCATCAAAAACCAGGCTTCTCTGTTCCAGGATATAAGGTGAGTAAACCTTTTTAAGCCCTGATATCTGATCCGTTGTTTGAATGCATGATGTAAGCAAGTTTGAATATTGGGTTGCATGTAAAAATATGTGAATATGTGTATATATCTTGCCTGTGCATGTCCATATACAGGTGTATTTATCCCTGTTCAAATCCCAGGTTTTCAAAGAAACCTGTCAAACCCAAAATCTCTACTTCTAGTCTTTATTAGATCGAAGTGTTAAAATAAAAAGTGTTCAAATTCATTAAAACTGAATTTTAGAAATACATTAAAGCATAAATAATAAGTGGATTTACTGGAAATAAGGAAACACAGTAAAAATCAAAGTAAGTTCAAAAATTTAGCTGTTTAAATCTTGATTTTGATTACATCATCTAATTTGTTTTAGAAAATCATGATTTTTAAAAGTGGACTCAAGATTTTTAACTTCGTTTTGAGTGAGAAATCCCAAGTTGAACGGATTTGGGTTTTTTGGCAAATTTCTGGTGATCGGAGGGGAGATGGTTGTCGTGATCGAGGCTGGAGGAAGCTTGGATGGTGCCGGTCACAAGAAAATTACTGGGTGGAGTTCTCGAACGTCAAGGCGGCCGATCGATGACAAAATGGGGTTTAGCAACCCAGTTTGGTTAGTGTTATAATCGTGTCGATTTCGTCGTCGATGGTGGATATGGGTGGACCGGACCAACAGGAATCGAAGCACGGTGTCATGGAAAAGCTAGGGACGTGATCACATGATCTCTGGCGATCGAGGGTGGCGTTGCGAGGTGATTTAATTGATCGGTTTGGGTTCCAAGCAATGCTCGATTTGATTTCTGTTGTTATTGGTGGTGCTGGGTGATCGAGCTGTTAGAGTAGGATGAAGTCGACTTGTCCACGGTAATTTTGGTGGTCGGAGCGTCGCCATTGATCGGTGCACGTGCACATGTGTCAGAAGTGTATCGGTGGTTGGGTTGGTTGCTGTAGTTTGGGGAAGAAGCTGTTGCCTCGGGACGAGCTCAAGAAATTTAGAGGGTGGCTCGAAGTTATTCGAGTGATAACTCGAAGACGAGAAAGAGATGGGGGGAAACTCGGAGTTGGGCTCGTGAGTATATCGGGATGGACCCGAAGTAAATTTAACAGCTTTAAAATTTTAATAAAGCAAGTTTAAAAATCTAAAAATGAACCTAGTTTGAATCATTTCTTAAAAATCTATTCCTTATATAATAAATGGTATTAAAAAGTAAAGTTAAGGAAGTTATAATTTGTTAAGTCTAAACTTTAAGTCATTTTAAACTTAATTTAAAATGTACTTAAGTGTTAATTAAAGGATAAAATGTTTTAAATTTACATGTTAATGATAATGAAGTAATTAATTAAGATGAATGGTTTATCTTAAAAAGTTAATTAAGGTCTTGGATAATTAATTAAATTAATGTAAGTAATTGGAATTACTTAATATAAGTAATTAAAGGACTAAATTGTTGAGGGCTAATTAATTTAATTAATTATTAGAGGATAATGAATGTGATTAATTTAAAGTAATTAATTATGGTATAATAAATTTATGAGAGTAATTAAGGGTTAACTAATGGTTAAAGGTTAATTAGTTAATGTAATGATTAATTAATTAATTAATTAAAGGATTAGTTAATTAATGAAAGTCAATAAAATTACTTAAGGTAAGTAATTAAATGATATTTAATTAAATTGATTAATTAAAGGTTAATTAATTAATGTAAGTAATTAAGAGTTAATTAATTAGTAAGTTAAATTAAATTAATTATTAATTATGTGAAATTAATCTTGCTTATGGATGATTAAATTATATTGAATACCTTTGATTGTTATTGACTCTGGCATGTACTTTGTAATGTTATGTGATATGAAATGTTTTTGGTTGAACCATGATAAATATGAGTTATTTATCTATAATGGAATTGTTGTGGGAATATGACATTCTGAAGTTAAATCGAATTGTTGAAATTTAAAACAATTTGTCTTAGGAAAATGATATTGAATTCGAAGAGACCGGGGTCGGATATCAGTACTATCCGAAACCACTTCGATTAGTGATCTGTTATAATTCTTTGAAAATTTGATTATGGAATCAAATAGGCAGAAATAGAATAAATTAAGTAACATGACTATTTTAACTGAGTAACGGTACTTAGATATGATTGTGTGAAAATAAGTGATGATTTTATAAGTTGTTTACTTGTAGTAAGGTACGAGTTACCCCGGGTTTATATAAGTTCTATGAATTGAAATTTCATGTTAGATGAGTTTACTCACACTGGTTTCCAGCCTGACCCGGGTGTTACTTTGTGGTAATGCTCGGGTCAGACCGAGTATTACAGATTTCCAGGTAAGGACGTTCTGGAGCTCAGGAGGCGAGCTGGATGGCAGGAACGTATGGAGTGTGATATATTGTTATTTATTGGGACGAGTTATTTTAACTGTCCAGTGATTAAGAAATGTTGTAACTCTGATGTATTAAAATGTAATTGACTGATACAGTTTTCTTTGTATAACTGATATTATTATTTGATATTGTATTTTGATCCGCTGCGAATGTGAGAATTTGTGTCTTGTTCTGTTTCTTCTTCTATCTCTTTTCTTTTTCTCCTAACTATCTGGAATTTTCGGGTTCGAAAATTCCGGGTCGTTACAGAAACCCTAAATTAACGTCACCTCCTCGAGCAAGATACAGATGATCGGCGACCTCCATTTTAACGGCCATTACGTGAGCCACCATCGGCCAGAGCAGGGTAGAGCTCGGCCTCGTCTACGCGTGGAAAAACGCGTTTGAACGTGCATCGTTCCTCAGCCGATTACGACGAATCCATCACTCCAAATGCCATCAAGTCCGTATGGATTTAAAGTGCTCACCACCCTCTACAATTTCTTAGTTGAAACTTTTTCGAATAGATGAACGGTTGGAAGAGACTAAGAGATGAATTCTGGAAAACATCGGCCATTGATATTGTAAGTGGCGGCCAGGGTTTGAGCTGAAACCCTAATAGTTTTGTTTGCAAAATGAAGAAGTGAGGTGCTTTTATAGAAAAATGATCAAAACACTATTCATCCCGGATTTTCCGAACTCCAAACGAAGCGTGTCGGCTGGCATTTCTAAGGTTTACCCCGCTTTTCGGACACAATGGAACAGGTTTCGAAAGCCAATTCGATCATCTGTGCGAGTTACGGCAATAAACGATCGATTTAAATTAAACCGATTTAAACCGATTTCGATGTGTTTTCACTTGCTCCGGACAAACGGTAAATCCAATTGACACGAAATTTGAAACCATACAATAATACCACATTATGGATCCGATGAAACTGGTTTTGTCAAAATCTGAGACTGTTTGAAAAATGACAATTTTAACTCGCCAAATTAATATTAAAACAATTTCGATGCGTTTCGATCTGCCACGGTCAAACGACAACTTCGATTGCTACGAAAATTGAAATTCGATAATAACAAACTATTACGGATCCAATGGAATAAGTTTTGTCCAATTCTGAAACTGTTCGAAAAATGGCTAATTTCACTAGTCGATTAAAATATTAAAATATTCAATTTTCACAGATTAACTCTAAATTCAATTTTAAAAGTTCTATAACATCACTATAACTTCAATATGATTTAATATAACTTTATAAATCATTTTCATTCACATTAAACCCAATTTTCAATTATTTCTGAAATTTAAAATATTAAATTATCGATTTAATTGTCCAAATTAAATCCAATATTCGAAATTAATTTAGTTCGACTTCCAAATCTTACTTATTAATATTTAAAATTAATTAAATATACGAATTTCAAATGATGGAAATTCTGGGTCGTTACAAACTTCCCCCCTTAAAAGAATTTCGTCCTCGAAATTACCAAGTAAGAAAGATTCACAAAATCCATTAACTTTTCAAAACAAATCGTTCAAATTAGATTTACAAATCTCTTAAGTGTTTAACTTTTTCAAAAAATCCATAGTTAAACTTCTTTCAATAAATTTTACTATGTTTTCCAAAATTTTCCAATTTTCTCAAAAATATTCTAAAGCCTTAAATTTTCAGAAAAATTCGCCAGCGTCTCCTTTGCGCGGTTCGATCGTAGTAGGATCACAATAGACATAAATATGTATACATCGACCCACCAAGTCGGAAAAGCAGAAAAACAGTTCATATTTTATATTTTTATTGCGTAGGCGTATCTTTTTAGCATTTTTTAAGCAAAGTAGTTATTTATTAAGCATATTTGCGCAACCAAACCAACCGATCGGCAGCCACCGCACTTGTACTTACTCAGTTCAAATATGTAAGTAACATATATACAAAGTTATTAACAATTTTACTCTTTTAAACAGCTACAACATATGCATATTAAGGGAAATGCATACTAACAAGGTTATAAGCAACTTATAAAATTTCAACATTACTTGCAATTGTTTACAACCAATTCATATTCAACAACATTCAATTATTCATTCTTAATTAGTTTACATTTACTAATTTAAATTCAAATTGGTTCACTTTCAATTCAAATCAATTTCTATTTAAATTTACTTCACTTTCAATTTAAATCCAATTGCTTTAGTTTTCAATTTTATTCATTCAAGTGCATATGAATTTATATACAAATTAACTAACAACCATCAAACAATCAATCATAACCAACACAACCAAATTTTATTCACTTTACATTCAACATTGATTTTCACTTTGTTTACCTTCAATCTAGTTTAATATCTAATTGATTTTTCTTTCAATTATTCAACTTCCAATTACATTAGCTTTTAATGAATTAACACTTACATTCATTATTCCATATCAATTTACTTACATTTGATTGATTAACATTCCTTCATTCATTCATTAATTCAATTGCTATTTTATTTTAGAAATAAAGTTGAATTCCATTTATATAACTCAAGTTCACATTCATTTAATAAATTCACTTTATTAATTTACTTTTGATACTAAAATCAATTTCATTTAACCTCACTTAAGTTATATTCCATTTCAAATTTCCACTTATAAATCCAATTCAGATTTTTCTTTTCTTAACAAAATTGTTTAACCATTTCTTTTACAATTGGTTTCACTTATATTCATTCACTATATAAGTTATACAACTTATATATTTAAATTTCCAAATCATATTATAAGTATAAAACTCATTTCACTTATATTCATCAATTTCAATTTGGATTTTAATTTTAATTTTGTTTAACACAACAAAACATATATTTTCAATTTATTATGGTAGCAAATCAATCACATAGAAACTCGAAAATGATACTGATGATGTTGCAGTCATCACCATTATTATTTCCCAGTAACAGTAGTGAATCCAGTGCTTAATATTCTTTCAAAAATTTCCTTTTTATTTATAAATCACATTTACAAATCTTCTACTTATAAAATTTCACTTCTTATATATAAGATTATTTTTACCATTGTAAATCATTTTAATTATAATTCCATATATTATAATTCATTCGCTTATACACTTCATTCTTTTACAATTGTTGTTTTCATTTAACTTATTCAAAAAACTTTTATTAACTTATATATATTCTTACATTTTCAATATCCAACACTCAATTATATACACTTTAATAATTCCAAAAAATTATTTCTTTTATATACAAAATATAATCGAGGTAAAATTATTTCATTTACCTAATTTAAAATGATATTATGTCATCTTGCCTCGTTTAAGTGTTTAGAAATCCCTATCGATGATATGGCGTCCCACATACCGACCAGAATTCACAAACAGCTCAACGGATAAGCAAACACAATATAAAACATTTTCATATTCACTAACAAATAAGTGCTCATATCTATTATTACACTCACACTCATTCTAAAGTACTACTGACTCTATCTCTAATGAGTAATACCCAAACAGAGCCATGGTTGTCGCTTAAACATATGCTCTGATACCAAATGTAACGAATGCAATTTTTCGTCACTCGAAAATCGACATTAATACATTCACTGTATCAACTACCGAGCAATCGAATGCCAAAAAACCGAATTGTTATGGAGAAAAAGAAGAGGTAGAAGAAGATAGAAGGAAAAGAAAGAAGAAACAACAGAAGAACACAGAAACAGAAACAATATCAAAATCTCACATTCGCAGCGGAACAACATATAATAGATAAATGAATAATCTTTTAAATCAAAGAACTATATCATTTTATACATTACATCATCATCAGAGTTTACAACAACAATATACAACACAACTGTACAGTTATATAAACTTGTCCATATACAGAATACACAGCGGAATAATACTATCATATACAAGTGGTACATCTCGCCATCCAGCTCGCCACTGAGCTCCAAAGCATCTCCTGAATCCAGAATGACCTGATAACCTGACTCTAGACTGCCCGTATGGAAATTGATGGGCACCCAGAGTTTAGGAAGAAAACAATAAACTCCAGGTCAGTCATGGTGACTGGTGTGAGAACTTAAAACAGTTTATCTTTAAAACAACAACAACAAAGCAAGTAGAAAAATACCCGCAATGCTTTTAGAAAATGAAACTACCATAAGACCTCCCGCCACACACACAATGCAAACGCAGAATTGGAGGAGATTTCTTCTTATGATAGTCAAACATGCTTACTACGCAAAATCATTGGATTATTATTATTAGTGCATAGTGCAGAAAAACATTTCGAAAGTATAATATTAATCTTAGCCAACATAGACATTTCGAACTATGCCTACTATAGCTACCATCTAAACAGTGGGGCGCCACCATAAGTAAATGGCAGGTTCTACAACTAATACCGTACAAGGTTCGTATTGGAAAATGGATTTGTCAACAAATGGTCAGGCTAAGGAACTTCCTATGCCATGAAAGAAACGCCTCTGACTGGACGCTCCGAGAGACAAACTGCTCTCTACCAACAAGGTCGGGTTACCCCTGTAACTAGGTAACTCACGAATATGCCATCCCCTAGTCCTTTGGGACCTTTATCCGAGCGCTCGGTAACAACATCACACAAAATAAATAAAGTGTGTACACATGAGTAAGTATCTGGGCTCTATACCATGATACCACCCCTTTCCAGAAGGAAATGACATACCCTAAAGGGCGCGACCCTCATAACCTTGCCGCAACATTCCTGTTTCGACCATTTCCAGGTTGTGAGGCCCTGACGAAGTCTCGTCCACAAAGCTACGCTTTTTCACAAAGCCACGCTTTGATCACAAATGATCAATAAATGATCATCACACAGCAACACTCAGCAGGCCACATTACCAAATTAGGAATATATCGCTGATAAATTTCAACTACATAACCTCTGAGCTCGTACGTCTCAGAGAAGGGTGTTAAGCTAAGAGAATAAATTCTCCGCCACCAACAGAAATGTATTTGAAAGAAATCAGCTTTATATCTCGAAATGTAATGTCAGACATGTAACCATACAAGTCTGTTCCGGGTTCGAACAGAACCGAAGGCACTTCAAAAGAAGCCCTTGTAGTGGCGACGATGATCAGGATGTCGACGATGATCAGGATGTCGACGATGATCTGTACACGTGCACGAGTATCACTGTATATTGGCTCGTATATATGATTTGGGGAAGAAACGTTAGTCTTGGGTTTATGCTCGAGTTATTCGCGTGAGTGTCTCGAAGCAGAAGAGGATTGGGTGAAGCTCGAAGTGTTCTTCGGGGAAGATAGGCTCTGGCTCGAGTAGTTGCTCGAGAAGATTTCGTTTGGGCACGAGTTGTTTTTGCTTGAGTTCAGGTTTAAAGTTTAAAAATAAAATGTGATTCCAGTTTTCAAAATATAAAACTGAACCTGTTCCAGGTTTTGGAACTTTAATAAATCGAATTTTAAACCCTTTCTTAGTTAATAATAATAAATATTTTATACTAGATTTAGAATAAATAAAAGTCTTTTATAAATTAAGTTAAAAGTGTTTTAATATATATGACCTTTATTATAAAGTTTATTTTAATAAACTTAATAATGTAATTAAGAATTTAATTAAGAAGGGATGTTTTGATTGTTAATTAACTTAAAAGTTTAAGTTAATTCATTTGTTAATGATAATTAATTCCAAGGTTTATTAAATAAAGATTCTTAATGGTAATTAAGTAATGAATTAAGATAAAAATGTTTATCTTTAATTTATTAAGGTGGATAAATAAAGGAATTATTAGTTGATTAATTAATGAAGATGATTAATTAAAGGATTAATTACTTAATTAACTAAGGATAATTAATTAATGTGATTAATCAAATTATGTAATTAATGATTAAAGGTGAATTAATTAATGATTAAATTAATTTATAATTGAAAGATAATTACTTAATGTAATTAATTAAGGTGATTAATTAATGGATAATTAATTTATGATTAGTGGTTGATTAATCAATTGATTAAGCAATAATTAATTAAGGATAATTAATTAAATGGAAATTAATTAATGGTTAATTAGTATATGTAATTAATTAAAAGGTCATTAAATAATTAAAGGTTAATTATTTAACGATTAAAGGCCACTTAATTAAAATGGTTTGTAATTAATTAATATTAATTAACCTATAACGACCCACTATTTTGGACCATTCAAATCGACAATAATCCACACATGTCGGACTTGAACAATGCAAAATAACATATTGTAATAAAATTTGGAGCAAATAAAATCATTCACAGAATCACAGACACAGAAATATCAGAATAACTCGCAGCGGAATTTAAAAATAACCATAGTGGTTCATGAAGCCACTAGAATACATAGTCTCAAATCAAATACAAAATACATAGTCTAAAACCCAATACAGTTCTGAAACAAGTACAATAGAAATCCCAAATACACAAGTCTCTAAAACAAAAGCTGAAATAAGACAACTGAAACTGAAATAGGAAGATAACTAGATAAGCAGAATCTCCAGTGATTCCGAGCTCCAGAAAAGTGAATCCAAAGCTGTGAATACTCAGGCTGACCCGAGCGTAAAATAAAACATAACACTCGAGTCAGGATATACATACTTATACAATGTAAACCAACTCAAATGAACTGTAGTAAAGGTACAAGTAACTTAGAAGATGCTTGGGACCGCCCATCCTCTAAGGATCCGTTAAACTCTCTACTATGTAGTAATATTCGCTATTATAATAGTGTCTAAATAAGTAAAGTATAATCATATCGGAAAATAGCGTTAAGGGGATGGAGAACCTTAATGCGGTCGGATTTTAAAATCATAATCGTAGTAAAGCTCGATATGGTAGGTGACACGGCACAACTAGGCAATGCCAGGGTAGATATACCAATTACGTACACGGACTGATGGATACGCATAGCAGCCACTACCGTTCCACCTCGAACAACATTCCCAAATCGGAGGATGGCCATCTAGTCAAATCACAAGTAAGAGTATAATATCGAAGAAATGTGTCCGAGAAGAGGTGCTACCTCACTGGTCCGAGATCGCTCCTGTTTTAGCCACCTTATGCCAACTCACGGGAGTTGGGTCCACGTAACATACCTTAAGAACGTCGCCACCATCCTACTTCATTCTGGAATCTCCACCGCGTACACGGTTATCAATGTGGTTTTCGGTATCGACAGAGAGTATGTCCATATCCGATCCTGGTCTCTTTGCCAACCAATCATTATTATAACCCGTGGTTATAGATTTAAAACAATTTACCAAATATACTTCGAATTAAACCATTTAAAAACAAAGACATTATTCTTTTAAAAATCAAATATTAAATTTCCAAAATCTAACCTTTTCGGAGTTCACTTATTCACTTAAAAACAATAACGTTAAAATTTTCAGCTTTCACGGCATTTAAAAAAATGCGATGGTAAGTTATATTTGAAAACAATTTTATTCAACAAAACAACATTTTTAAACTGCTATAACAATTCAGTTTTAAAACAAAATCATATTTCAGCCTACTGCAGTCCTTAACAAGTGCTACAGTAGCCCTTTATTAGTTCAGGTTCAATTTTAGTTTCTGCTACAACAGCACTTACCAAGTACTATCATAGCCTTAGTTCATTTTAGTCTTTTGGTTCACTTATCCAATCCACAACACTTAACAAGTGCTACGGATTCTACCTAGTTAAAACTTATAAAATCATACATTAAAAATGTTCATTTTCAATCCTTTAACTAATTTATTTAAAAAGAAATTTTACAAGTAAAACCAAAACTTACAAATTTGCTTATTACGTTCATTTCAACATTTAAACTTAAGCTCCATTTTTTCCACCAATTTAAAAGCTAAATTTCATTTCAATTAAATTAACTTAAGTTCCCATCTTTCTTTTAATCAAAATTTCAAATTTAAGTTTCGTTTTTAAAAATCAATATTCCTCCATTTATTTATATTTATCACATAGAAAAATCATTTCTATTTTAAATAAATCACTTAAAAATTTGGTTTAAATCAATTTAATATTATTACAATTTTTGAATTATTTAAAAATATTCAGAAAATACAGAAAAATAACCACGGGTCTGTATAATATTTTCTAGCCTAATTCAAGTGATACGGATACTATATCATTTCAATCCGTAATTTACAAAGAAAAATCCGGGTTTTATCATTTCAAACCCGCAATCCCAAGTAAATAAAATTTAATTGAAAATCGCTCAGGCCTATCATTTCAGCCCATAACGACCTTCCCTTATTCTAAAGTCCGTTCGGGTATGTATCATTTCAACCCATAGTGATTCTATTCTACAGGGAACTTGCAGTGTGATTTAACAGAATAGAAAACAGTAAAATAAGAACAGAATATAACAGATGATACGATATGCAGTTTTAACAATTAACATCAACTATAAATAAATCACAGGTAGTTATAACATCATTTATTTGTTTATTTATTTCTACACATTCAGTTGCGGTCGTTTCACAATCATATAAGTATGGATATTCGTGTGAGATTTACTCACCTCTACGGAGCTGGAGATTCGATTCAGAAAGAGAAATACGATGTCAATCGAAAGCACGCGGATAGCACGATCAGTCGTTAGCGTATGCGCCAACTAGATTCAAATCAACAGCACAATAAATGATCGAGTCTAAGATTGCACGAATAATGAATTTCAAATAAAGCAAACAAAGGAAAAAGAAACAAGTTGACAATTGAAAGCAATAGCACGACCACTTTTAAAAATCAATTATAACTTTAAAATTTTCAAAGTGACAAAACAACCCTTTTTTTTCAAAACAGAGGCTCGGAAAAATATAAAATCTTCAAATAGACTATAACTCCAACATTTCACAAACGTACAAAACAGTTGTTGTTCAATCCTCCTTTTTTTCTAAAACAAAGGTCAGAGACAAGATATATACTATGATTCAAAACACGCAGAGTTGACAAACGAACTTTTCATTTTCATTTGTATTCAGACAACATGCCCAGGGAAAAAAAATACAACAGACAAAAGGTGACAAAAGAAATTTGTTTATTTTCTCAAAACAAGCTTGGTCAGCAAACACAACAAAATGAAAAATGTAAAAATGTGACCAACAAATTTTCTCATTTCTCCTTTTTCCCAAAACAAGGTTCGGTGGTCAAAAATGCTTCAGAAAATAAAATACAATAGTGACAACACGGTTTGCTCATATATTATTTTCAACTACAGGGCTCAGTCTGACATATTACATCAAAATACAAGTGCCAGAGGTAAAAAAAAAATTCTCAACATTCTTTCAGAATCAAGGTCAGAGGACAAATACTTTATAACCTCAAAATGCATAGGCTCGATTACCTTAAAGGCGTGGGTTCTGGTCATGATGGTCCGGGGCTGCGTCACAAAAACTCACGGCTAGGGTCACAGTCAGGGGAAAGCGACACAGGGGTTGGTCAGCCTGGGGTTGGAGGCGGTCTCGGTGGTGGAGGAAAGTGGAGGCGTTGGACGTGGGGACTGGCGAATGGCATGACGGTCTGGGTGGTCTCGGTAGGGGTTTTTGTGGCGACGTGGAGAATGGACTGGAAAGGCTGACATGGCAGATGAGTAGGCGTGGGGTGGTGGTGGAGTTCCGGTGGTGAACTGGAAAAATGGTGGCAGGCATAGGCCTGGCGAAGGACGTGGGTTCGGTTGGATCTCGTATGGGAGAGGGGTGGAGCATGGAGGAAGTGGAAGGCGAATGGCTGTGGTCGATCAGGCGAAGGGGTTGGGTGCTGGTGGGTACGCGTGGGGTTGGGGACGTGGTGAGGCATGGCGGGGTGATGTGGTTCTCACGGTGGTGGTTGCGGCTGTGTGCCAAGGGTTGGAGGCGGCAAGCAAAATGAACAGAACAGGGAACAGGCAAAATAATAGGAATAAAAAAAAATTGGCAGAAGAAAGCATGTTGGATCTCACCTTTATGAAGAACGAAGGTCACGCAATATGTTAACTCCTTTATTTCAGCGACCTAAAACTCTACGACCTAAGAAAGCTGCGACCTAAGAATGTTGCGACCTAAGGAAAGGCTACGACTTAAGAGGCTCTACGACCTAAAGGAGCTTGCGACCTAAGAAAAAACCTACGACCTAACTACATAGCGATCTAACTGAGAAAGTCCACGACTTATCAAGATAAGGAGTTAGCGACCTAACTTCTTCGCGACCTAAGATCCAGAAGGGTTTGCGACCTAAGGCAACAGGAAAGCTTCGCGACCTAAGATCCAGAAGGCCTTGCGACCTTGCAGCAGAAAGGATTGCGACCTATGGAACTCAACGACCTAAGGTAGCTAGCGACCTAAAGGACTTAACAACCTAAGGTAGTTAGCGACCTAAGGGACTTGACGACCTAAAGAGGTTAGCGACCTAACTATTAAAGCAGGTCCAGCGCCCTACGACCGAGAGCTCCCACAGCTATTCTGTAACTCGCGTGCGACCTATTACTTGATCAAATGAAGCCAAGTACAGTTTTACTAGCTAACTCCTGAAACCGCAAGGGGACAGCGACCTATCTTAGGTCGCTCGCGACCTACGACTTAACTAAGGTCGTGCGCAACCTAAGACTTAGGCAAATTTCCTGCCCAGAAATCAGCTTCTATAAATAGGACATCACTTCCAACATGAGGGGGACTTTTGGCAAATCATTTCTACAGCGCTGTTACTCCGTCGAACTCTTCATTCACTCAGTAATCAAGGATCCTTCAAGCATTCGCGACACTACAACAAGCTTCGAGAGAAATTCCACATCCGACATGGATTCATCGAGTTTCACCGTCGAAGATTGAGCTAGTAGTCTAGATTGTTTCTTGTGATCGAATTGTACTGTTTCCTGAAGAGATTTGTATCAAATTGTTACCGAATCAGCAATAAGAGACTATAAAGTGGACGTAGGCTCAATTACGGGCCGAACCACTATAAATCTGTTGTTCATTTACTGCATTTCTGTTATTTTTCCTGCTTAATTTCTGTTCCCGTCACACGGGTGGTGCTTTCACGATCTTACTACACACCGGGTGTTATCGTTCATATTTTAACGTTAACATTTTGGTGCTTTCACTGAGAACCCAACTCAGGCTACCATTCACCATTGCTTCTCAGAAGTTTTCTCAGAAGTTTGCTGAAAGAATTTCCTACAAAACCAGATATTTATCAGACATAATGGCTCCTGGAAGGAAACGAAAGTCTGTCAGAACTGACGATGACCGTGACAATACTACCACTTCTCTCTCTCCAAATCAGGCAGCTCCAAGCGTCGGTGTTACGCGACAGGAGTTAGATGCTGCTGTATCCGGACTGTACCAGCAGATTGAAACTCAGAATAACCTGATGATGGAAAGGCTGAATGCTCTATTTGGTACGAGTCAAAGACCAGTAAATAATGAGGGAAACTTTGCTAATGCTGCTCCCAATTCCGAGGGAAGAAATATTCCTCACGGGGGATCAGGTGCTGCCGAAGGGGCACCCCTCCAGGCCGAAGGATCCAGGCCGTCACCAGTTCTTCATGAGCATTTACCTGGACAAACTCCCGAAAAGATGGCTGAGGTCTACTTTGCGAAATCTCTAAACAATGAGGAATATCTCTCTGGTATGATCAAGCAAATAATGAAAGAGAGCATGCAAAGATATGAAGACGAAAGCGAATGGGGATTCGCACCAAGTAGAACTCCGTTTACCGAGAAGATTCTGAAAGCTGAATTTCCTAGAAAGTTTGTTCCCCCCACTATTCCTGCTTATCGGGGGACAAGTGATCCAAATCAGTTCTTGTATAAATACGACTGGCATATGACCGGCGCAAGAGCAACTGACGAGATAAAGTGCCGATATTTCCCAGTTTATTTAGAAGGAGTGGCGCTTCTCTGGTTTACCAAGCTTCCAGTCCGATCTGTAGATCAGTTTTCCGATCTCACCCGAAAATTCAAAGAGCAATTCAGGCTATACGCTTCAAAGGCAAAAGATATAATGTCACTGTCCAGTCTTGAACAGAATCCGGGAGAGCCTATTAAGTCATTCTTGAACCGCTTCAACTTAGCTCTGGCAGAAGTCGATAATGCAGAGCCACGAATGATCTTGACCTATTTGATGCGTGCTATTGACAAATCGAGCGAATTTGGAAAATGGCTGAAAATGAAGGAACCAAATTCGCTCGAGAAATTCTACAAAAAGGCTGACGAATTTATACGCTTAGAGAATCTTTCCGCACCAGCTAAAGTTGTGACAACGGTGGCGGAAAATAATGCTACTACTCAAAGCAAGAAAGAACCGGCAGATCAGAAAAGGGAAAGTAATGGTGGGAAAAGGCAAAAAGACTTCAAAAAGCCCCGCTTCCTTAAACCATCAGACTTTACTCCTCTGACCGATACCCCGGAAAATATCTTCATCGCCACTAAGGATGCTGTTGAATTTCCAAAACCACCGGCCGTGAAAGTTGGGAAGAATGCTGTTCAAAGCGGAAGATTTTGCAAGTTTCACAACCAACCAGGGCATGATACCAATGAGTGCCGCCATTTGAAAAGTCTGATTGAAGAATTGCTAAGAGAGAATAAGTTGCAGCAATACGTCAAGAGGAATAGAAAGGACCCATCTTCATCCAGCCAAGGGCAATTACCTCCAACTAATTCATCTGATTCAGGAGAGAGGCCTGCTGGAAAGGAAAGACCTGTTATTAATGTGATCACAGGGGGACCTCACCCGGCTGGCAGGAGTTGGGGTGAAATGGAAAGGTATGCAAAAGCTTTGAAGTATGCACCAACCGAAGAAAGTGTCTTAATCCTGGAAGATGCTTCACCTCTAAAGCAGCAAAAAACTTTCCATGATGATATTATGTTCAGAGCCAGGGATTCTGTTAATGTGGAAGCTCCTACTGAGGACCCTATGGTTGTCTCTGTCGGTATTGGGCCGGCTATTGTTAGAAGAGTGTTAGTTGATAGTGGTGCCTCATGCAACATCCTCTTTAAAAGGACATTTGACCAAATGAAAATTCCGATGACTGATGTACATGCTTCTTCACACAAGATCGCCGGATTTACAAGAGAGCTGAAACAGTCGATTGGAACAGTGGACTTGTTTGTTGAAATGGGCGAAGGACACAAGAAATTGGTTCGGAAGCAAACTTTTGTAATTGTGGATGGATTCTCCGCCTATAACGCTTTCTTGGGCCGGCCTACTCTTGCTGCTTTCAGGGCCGTCCTCGCTCCTTGGTGCTTAACAATGAAATTTCCTACTGATAATGGGATTGCTGTTATTAAAGGAGATCAAAACGCAGGACGAGAATGTTATCTTGTAGAACTCCGAGAGGCCAGGAGAAAAGAAATGGGGAAAGATACGGCAGCTCCGCTCCGCATCAAGGAACCAACCCTGTAGCAACTACGGAGCGGCCCCTGTACTGGCGAACACAGCAATGCAAGAAAAGAGATGGATCCTAGGAAAGCCAGTACATGGGAGAATAGAGTGGTACCCGTGGAGGTAACGGTACCAGTATCTGTAGACCCGAAAGACCCAAATAAAGTACTCAATGTGGGTTCACAGCTAAGTATAACAGTTCAAAACACACTGATATCATTCTTAAAAGCCAATCTAGATGTGTTCGCCTGGTGTCATGCTGATATGTGCGGAATCTCTCCAACAATTGTTGTTCACACCCTGAATGTCGATCCGAAATTCACACCAGTAAAACAGAAAAGAAGAACTCAAGGTCCAGAAAGGTCAGCAGCTTTAAAGGAAGAGGTAGATCGTCTCTTAGAGAATAATTTCATCAAAGAATCCACTTATCCAAATTGGGTTTCAAATCCAGTACTGGTTAAGAAGGCAAATGGAAAGTGGAGAGTATGCATTGATTTCTCAGATCTGAACAAAGCTTGCCCCAAAGACTGCTTCCCGTTGCCTAGAATCGATCTACTAGTAGATGGGACGGCTGGACATGAGTTGTTATCTTTTATGGATGCCTATTCTGGATACAATCAGATTATGATGAATGAACCAGATCAGGAGGACACAAGCTTTATTACAGATGTGGGACTCTACTGTTACAAAGTCATGCCATTCGGGTTAAAGAATGCTGGGGCAACATACCAAAGACTTGTCAACGCTATGTTCAAGCCTCAGATTGGCAAAACGATGGAAGTCTATGTTGACGATATGTTAGTAAAGTCAAAGAAAGCAGTAGACCACATGGATCACCTGGCAGAAATGTTCTCAATTCTTCGGAAGTACGGAATGAAGCTCAATCCATTGAAATGTTCATTCGGAGTAGAGTCTGGAAAATTCCTGGGTTTCATCGTAAGTGCTAGGGGCATCGAGGCCAATCCTGCTCAAATCACAGCTCTAAGAGAAGTTAAAGCCCCTAGAACAAAGAAAGAACTACAAAGTCTCAATGGAAAGGGCACCGCTCTTAGTCGCTTCATTTCCAAGGCCACAGACAAATGCATTCCCTTCTTTGATGCTCTAAAGAAAGGAAAGAAAAATTTCGAATGGACTCCTGAATGTCAGAATGCTTTCGATCAACTGATTCATCATATGAGAACTCCTCCGGTCCTCTCCAAGCCTAGTGATGGTGAAGACCTCTTCATCTATTTGGCAATTTCATCCCATGCTTTAAGTGCAGCACTCATACGAGAAGATATGAAAATACAACGTCCGGTTTACTACATCAGCAAACGGTTCGCTGGGGCTGAAATGAATTATTCAAAGATAGAAAAACTTGCTTATTGTCTGCTAATCGCTTCCAGGAAGTTGAGACCCTATTTTCAATCTCATCCTATCAAGGTCCTGACTGATCAACCTTTGAAGCAAGTCCTGTATCGTCCTGAAACTTCGGGTAGTCTCTTGAAGTGGAACATAGAACTCAGCCAATATGACATCACTTACCATCCCCGAAGAGCAATTAACGGACAAGCTTTAGCAGATTTCATTGCAGAATCCACTGACAAAGGTGACAGTAAGGAAGAAACAACTGACTGCATTCCGATACAGTGGAAGTTGTATGTTGATGGCTCGAGAAATGATTATTGTTCTGGGGCAGGAGTTGTGCTCGAAACTCCCGAAGGACGATCACTATGTTATGCATTGAGACTGGAATTTCCTTCGACAAACAATGAAGCAGAATATGAAGCCCTTATTGCCGGATTGAAAATCGCCAAGGAATTGAATATCAAAGTGATACAGATTTTCAGTGATTCTCAGCTTATTGTCTGCCAGGTGAAGAAGGAATTTCAAGCCAAAGGAGGGAATTTGCCTGCATATTTGACAAAAACTTCCGAACTCCTCAATGATTTAGATCACTACTCAATAAGCCACATACCCCGAGAGGAAAATATGAAGGCGGATTCTTTAGCAAAGTACTCAAGTTCCGGAGAAGCTCAATTACTAGGATTAGTTCCTGTAGAAGTTCTGTCAGCTCCAAGCATTGATGAAATGGATGTTGATTGGATTATGACTACGTCTCAAGAGCATGAATCATGGATGACTCCAATCAGAGAATACTTACTCAGCGGTTCCCTGCCAGAAAGTTCTAAGGAACGTCGAAAATTATTATGAAAAGCATCGAGGTATATAATTCAAGATGGCCGATTATACAGGCGGGGATTTTCAACCCCACTACTCCGATGTGTAACTAAGGAAGAAGCCAAGACAATCTTAACAGAGGTGCACAGAGGAGAATGTGGAGATCATTCAGGTGGTCAAACACTTGCAAAGAAAATTCTCCGATATGGATACTTCTGGCCGGATATCAATCGAGATGCTGCAACTTTTTCCAGGAAATGTGACAAATGCCAACGATTTGCGAAAATCCCAAGAGCACCCTCCACTGAACTCACACAAATGGTCAGTCCATGGCCATTTGCCATTTGGGGGATAGACCTAATTGGACCATTACCGATCGCCAAATCAGGAATTAAATATGCTATTGTTGCCGTTGATTATTTCACCAAGTGGGCTGAAGCTGAACCTTTGGCCACCATCACTTCTAAAAAGATGATAAATTTTGTAACGAAGAATATCATTTGCAGATATGGTGTGCCACAGAAGATAATCACCGACAATGGCACTCAATTTGAAAGTGAAGAATTCCAGGATTTTTGCAAACGGTTCAGAATTCGAAAAAGCTTCTCAGCAGTAGCTCATCCGCAGGAAAATGGGCAAGTGGAAGCAGTTAACAAGATCATCAAGTCAACTATCAAAAAGCAACTTGAAAAAGCAAAAGGTGGTTGGGTTGATAAGCTTCCATTAGCACTATGGGCGTACAGAACTACTCACAAAACTGCGACTGGGCACACTCCATTTTCACTGGCATACGGATCTGAGGCAATGATTCCAGTAGAAGTAGAGGTTCCTTCACATAGAAGAGTTCACTTCAATGAAACCGAAAATGAAAAACTGCAACTTGAAGCACTTGATTTTCTTGATGAGAAAAGAGAGGAAGCTAGGCTCGGAGTTTCAGCTCATCAGCAGAGAATAGCCAGGCATTTCAATTCCAAAGTTCGCCAACGCAGCTTTGAAATCGGAGACTTGGTTTTGAAAAGGATCATGACAGCAACTGGTGTGTTTGGGCCAAACTGGGAAGGGCCATATGTCATAGGCACTAAACTTCTTGATGGCACTTTCAAACTCATAACTGTTGAAGGAGATCCAATTCCAAGGGCCTGGAACAGCAACCATTTGCGTCCTTACTTTACTTGAAAAGAGCTCTGCTCAAAATTGTAAAATGATGATGAATGTATCAATTGTATTGTGAAACATTGTAAATCAGTGTAAATGAATGAAAGCTATAAAGTGGACGTAGGCCCGATTCTTGGCCGAACCACTATAAATCTTGTGTTCTTTACTATTTCATAATGCCTGTTTTATTTCGATATGTAAATACTTTAAATGTATCACTAAAATATCGATTCAAAATTGCAGGACATTATAACAAGGCTTGCTCATCACAAAGCTAAGCGACCTCCATAAATCAGCTATTACACAAAAACCAAGCCACCAAATTTTTTTTTTTCCAAACTCAAATCCCAAGCAAGGAAAACTTCACATAAAAAGTTGGCGACTCCATTGTGACAAACCTTCGTTCACTAGTCGAGATTGTCGCTATGAACAGACATCCAACTAGATAACTTGCGTTTGTCTCGTGGAGTCATTCAACAGTGAAGTCCACTCCTTCGGATAAAGCAATTTACTTGTAAGAGGAAAAGAAGAAGATGTGCTTGGAAACGATAATAAGAGATCGCTAACAGGCAGATGATGAGAGAAAGTTGCCAAGCAAACAAAGGAGCAGACAATGTGAGGTATGCATCTCAACAGGAAGGCCAGAAGATCCACTAAAGGGACGCCTTCCCAAGCGGAAGTAACAGGACCCTCGCTAACTGGTCGTGATGCATCCGAACAGATAGCTTACGTCCGTCCCGTGGATCCACTCGCCCCTGAGACGCAACCTACCCGGCACACCAACCAACCAAAGCCCTCTAACGAGGCACACCAATAAATGGAAGTGCTTTCCTCAACCAAAAAGATCGGTGGGACCACCGAAGGGGCATCTTGTTAATTGATTGCGGTCGTTTGTACAAACAAACATCCAATCAAGCAACTTACACCTGCCCCACGAACCCATCCGACCATGAGAAAGTAACTCCCAGGCACTCAAAAGCCCTCTTCGGAGGCACAAGCCCTCTTCGGAGGCACATGACCTCTTCGGAGGCAAAAGCCCTTTCCCAAGGCACCACAAGCCCTCTTCGGAGGCACATGACCTCTTCGGAGGCAAAAGCCCTTTCCCAAGGCACTACAAGCCCTCTTCGGAGGCACATGACCTCTTTGGAGGCAAAAGCCCTTTCCCAAGGCACCGCAAGCCCTCTTCGGAGGCACAAGCCCTCCTCGGAGGCACAAGCCCTTTTCAAAGGCACAAGACCTCTTCGGAGGCACAACTCTTTAAGAGGAGCCCTCTCCGGAGGCATGTCCCAAAATAAAATGCTTGAACAAAAAGCATCGTCCAGAAGCACAGTTCAACTCTCAAAGGAAGGATTAACTTGTTCATCTCGAAAAGTTCCTCCTAAAAAAGTTGAAAAATGCTACAAAATTCTTTCAGAAAAGTTCATTTCACTTTATAGGGAAATTCACTTCTTAATAAATAAAAGTGATTATCCCCGAAAGTTGAAGCGTTCTTCAGAAAGAGAAAATAAAAATTCTTCTAAAGACTGGATATACTCTATTAAGAGCAGAATAATTCTCCCCTTAAAAGCGGAATAATTGTCCTCTGAAGTAAGAGTATTAGTCTTAAAAAGCTAGGAATATTGCAATGCACTTACGGCATGGGGGCAATACTATACAATTCAATTATATTAATAAAAGCAACATGCCACAAGTTCGTTGCAATATCACGGAAAACAGATGTGGAATAAATGCATTCTCAAACGCAGACAAAAAGTTTGCACAAGTAAGAAGAATCGTTTGTTCTACACTAAAAATAAAAGATAGATCATTCTCACATACACAAGAGTTTGTACAAGTAAAATAATTGTTTTATTTAGTACTATGAAAATTCTTTACATGTGCAGATATCTCAAAAAGCAAAAGCGGGAACCGGTACCCGCACAATCCCCGGTCAATACATGCAAAGAGCAAAAATAATAAGTAGAAAATCCAGCTTGATTATTCCTTCTTCTCACCACCCTTGGAGCTCTTTCCCGGCCTAATGATTAGCTTTTGAAGTCGTTGTGAACGGGTAGGGGCAGAAGGAGAAAGCGGTACGGCCAGATCAACTACTGCTTCCTCTTCGGTGGAAGTATTCTTCTTCTTCCTTACAGCACGCTTCCCCTTCCTCTTTGAAGAAGACTCGCTCCCCGGAGTAGCAAGCAGTGTTGAAAGCTTCGTGTCGTCATCAAGAGACCGCTCCGGGGTCTTCTCAATGTCTTCCAAATCCTCCGCCTTTTGTTCCTGAGAAGCAGCCGGATCATCCAAGCCTTGAAGAGCTTCGATTTTCTCTGCCTGTGATCCCGGTTGAGAAGCAGAAGGAGGAGTAATTTGGGAAGATGGAGGAACGACAACCGAAGGAGTGAAAGCTTGTGTAGTGCTTGGTGCCTCCGCTGTAGAAGAAAAGAAGTTAAAATCAACATCCCCTGAAAATAAAGAAGGCATCGGTTCACCAAAGTTTAAGTAACAAGTAAGAAGGTCATCGAATTCGGCTAAGTCAAATGACTGGTTCATTAGACCCGAGACGACGCCAAAAGTACCTGGAGGAGTTGGCTTTGCAAGATCCACCTCAAACTTCTCGGCTTCAATATCATCCAGTGCCTCATCTTCAGTAGGAGTAGTTGCAGTTTCTTGGGCAACTTTAGCTAGATGTAAAGAATGAGAGCTGGAATCCATAATATTAACGTCGGCTGAAGTGGAAGTATGAACGGGGGCAGTTAAAGGAGCTTCTTCTTTTGGAGGCTCTTCTCCCGTCGTTTCAGCTCGTACTTTGGCAAGTTGCTCCCTCCCCTTAACAAGAGCGGCACGATCCTCATCATGGAGATAGCGCTCCTCAAGTTCCAACTCATTATAACCGGCCCCGCCAAGCATATCCATTGCGACTTCCCACACTTCAGCCAATGTAATTTCATAATCGGGACCAAGAAAAGAGAGGCTCCCACGACACAGAACGCTGTGTAAATAAAAGTCGAATAAAGTAGAGCTGATGTCTGCTTTCGTCGCCTCATGTGATTGCTCAGCCGCTTTCTTTTCGGCAACGGCAGCAACCCGGCCAGCGGTAGCCTCATCACGCTCTGCCTCAACTTTAGCAAGTCGAGACTTTAGTAACTCAATCTCTACGTTCTGAGAGGTGATTTTTTCCCGCAAATCGGTGTTTTCTGTGCGGTATTTCTCAGTAATATGCTGTTCAGCGGCAAGCTTCATTTCAACATCTCTCTGTGCAGCATGTGCATCCCGCACTTGTTTTTGAAAGACTTCTTCTTTTTGAGTATGAGATGCAGAAGAAGAGGCAAGATCTTCCTTAAGTTTTTTAACCTCGGACTCAAGTTTTGCATAACCATCAGCAATATTTGTCATCTCGAGATTATGCTGTTTGCAAATTTTGTCCCACTCCGCCTTGTCGTTTTCCATAGTCAGCATTGCCTCAAGGTTTGCACGATTAACCCTTTGGAGTTCATCGACAAGCTTCTGCCACTGCGACATCCTCTCGATATTAAGCCTGACTGCGTCAAGACTGCTAAGCATGTCTGGCTTATCAATCGGAACTAGGTCCAAGTCAAAGTGCACCCCTTTTAGGCACCAATTCGGAAAACGGCTCTGAAGTGTTGGGGGGCCGTCCTTGACTTGATATTGCGGTCTGTTAATGATAGTCTGAATGTCAGATTTCTTCAGAGGAGGAGAGCTGGCCAGAATATCGGAAGGAATGGGAGCGTCAGTCTTTTCAGAAATTTCAGACGCGTCAATCGGTTTAGATCGTTTGCTCGGTTCATCGGCAATCTGAGTTTTTCCCTTATCATCGTAAGACTTCCGCTTATGAGAGTAGTCACTCCTATGCGAAGAGTCATATCGCTCGGCATCTTTCCTTCTTTGCCACTGATCGTAATCCCGCTTCTCCTGGGCTTTCCTTCGAGCCCTCTCTTCATCTGTTTCTTTTGGGGTATCAAGGTACTTCCTAAAGTCATAGGTGCCGCGGCCTCCACGGTACTTGAATGAGTCATAATATGAACCTGTACGTCCCATTGGAGAACCTGAAAGCAAAAAAGGAGTAAAGTTTAGAAATTTCCAGGAGAAAGAGGATAAATGTTTATAAGTGCTGAAAAATCCTAAGTGTGTGTGGCGTGCAAGCTACATGCGTCAAACTACAGACCACGCTTTAGTGTGGAAACAGAGACGACTGGCGTAGTAGGCGTCCGGGTTTGTTTAAAGGTGGAAGTCGCCTCGACAACGGGAGAAGTTGCTTTTGGATTGTTATCCCCAAAAAGCTCTTGAGAAGTTATCATGATATCGCTCAAGCCATCAAAGGTGTCATCACCCAGGAGTTCAGCAGACTTCTCTTTTTCAACCTCTGTATCAATGGATTTCTCAGGAACTCGAGGATTCTCTTCCTCCTCAGTAATTGGGGTAAGCGCCGACTTGCTGACTAACCCTACGACATCGATGGATGCGGAACATTTTACCAAAGCAGCCTCCATGACGGGTGCTTCTGATGCAGTTTCTTCTACAGAAGCTGGGGCATTCGAGGCCTCTGCTTGGGAATCTGAAGCAACTAACGTTTCCGCGTCAGAACTAGAAATTTCATGAATCTGAGTCGATCTAGAAGGATGTAAAAGGCCAAACTGGTGCAGAAATTCATCTTTCAGCAAGAATTTGGCGCTCCTCTCTTCAGCGTCAACAGCACTCAAAGTATCTAAAATTGACTTACGGCTGGTATCTCGAAGAAGAGAAGGAAGTGCTGCACGAAGAAAGAATGGAATTAAGCATTTGATGGTTCGAATCATGAAAAATTTAGAAAAATGAATCGGTAAGAGGTAATCTTACTTCCAACTCTCCAAATAGCATAAAATCCCGGAGGACATCGAACATAAAAGAATTGAGTCAAGAATCCGTGGGCACTTTCAGGCAAGTCCAGAATTAATTTGCGATTCCTAGCACTCCTCACAAGTATGATAGAAGGATGGTCCTTGTTCTTTGCAAATGTGCACAAGAAGCGAATTTCATCAAAAGAGGGAAAACGGTTCAACGTTCTCCTGAAAAGCACACACAATCCCAGCAGGATGGAGTATCCGTTAGGGTGTAGTTGAAAGGGAGAAATAGTTAGCCGAAGGAAGAGTTCCCGAAGACAGTCGTTAAATGGAGGAATGGCTCCACTTGAACACATCTGCCGGTTCACAGCAACGAAGCCAAGAGGCGGCCTGTCAGCAGTGTCGCTTGGCCCAGGAAGTAAAGCATCTGCTTCGGCAATGCCAAATTGGATGCACAGCTGTCGGAAGACTTTATGACTTAGAGTAGTAGAAGTCCTTTCCGGAGGATCGTTTAGTGGAGTAGCAATTGGAAAAGCTTCTCCGGCTATTTCCAAATCTTCCTGTTGAGATTCCATTCTACACAAGGAACTGGACGATCAAATATTAAGGTGCACGTTTCCTAAAAAGAGTGAAGTGTTGTGCAAAACTAATACAATAACGAGCAAATGTAAATAAAACTAAACTAATTGATACTTGTCAATTATAAAGTTTCAGGGCTTAATATTTTAAGTCCAGGAATAGTGTTGCGTTAATGCAAATAAATCAGCTTTAGTTGATCACTTCAATTTTGCTTTAATACTTCACTTAGATTTGTTAGTTCACAGCATTTCCTTCACGAAGTTCATTTGTTAACGGTAAAAAGTGAACGCTAACACCCAGTGTGTGTAATAGAATCGTGAAAGCACCACCCGTTGGTACGGGAACAGAATATGAGCTGAGAATAGCAGAAAAGCAGTAAATGAACAACAGTTTTATAGTGGTTCGGCCCGTAATTGAGCTTACATCCACTTTATAGTCTTTTATTGCTGATTTGATTACAATTCAATACAATATCCCTCTAAATACAATACAATTTGATCATGAAATCATTCTTGACTACTAGCTCGATCTTTAATGATGAAACTCAACGAATCCGCGTTGGATGTTAGGAGCTCTTCTCGAAGATCGTTGTAGTGTCTCGAATGCTTGGAGATCTTTGATTGCTGAATGAGAGGAGGCTTCGACAGCGTAACGGCGCTTGGAGAAATGAATGGCCAAAAGTCCCCCTTAAGTTGGAAGTGATGGGGTATTTATAGGAGCTGATCTGGACTTAGGAAATTTCTCTAAGTCTTTTAAGTCGTAGCCGACTTAGGGTAGGTCGGTGACGAGTTAAGGAACAGGGTTAGGTCGGTGACGAGTTAAGGAATAGGGTTAGGTCGGTGACGAGTTAAGGAATAGGGTTAGGTCGGTGACGAGTTAAGGAATAGGGTTAGGTCGGTGACGAGTTAAGGAATAGGGTTAGGTCGGTGACGAGTTAAGGGATGGTTGTCTTTGACAAGTATTAAGTCGTAGCCGACTTATCAAACCTTAACTCGTAAGGCCTTAACTCGCAGCCTTCAAGTCATAAACCCACTAAGTCGTAACTCGTTAGGTCGGAACCTTCTTAAGTCGGAGCATTTCATAACTCGGAATCTTCTTTAGGTCGTAACCTTTAGGTCGCAACATTACTAGGTCGCGGAGTCTCTAGGTCGCAAGCTTCCTTAGGTCGCGACTTCCCTTAGGTCGTGACATTCCTGTAGCCTTAGGTCGCTGGACAAGTTAAGTCGTTGAGTCCTAGGTTGTAGACATCTTAGGTCGCAGACTCCTTAACTCGCAGGTACTTTAACTCGTACATTGTTAGGTCGTAAGGTCCTCTTGAGTCGTAAACCTGATGAGTCGTAAGCCTGATGAGTCGTACAGACCTGATGAGTCGCCAGTTCTCATGAGTCGTTGAACCTGATGAGTCGTAAGACCATGAGTCGTATACTCCATGACTCGTTGAATCCTGATGAGTCGTAGCACGCTAAGTCGTAAGTCGTTAAACTTCTTAACTCGTAGGTCGTTGAGTCGGACCATTCCTTAGGTCGGAGCCTGTTGAGTCGTAGGTCATCTAACTCTTAACTCGTTAAGTCTTGTACTCCCTTAACTCGTTAACTCTTGAGTCGCGTACTTCTTAAGTCGTGGAGAATTAAGGGTTAACATTTGCCCCTCGAAATACACGCCTAAGTCGTAGGTCGTGTGTTTCGACTTATCTTAACTCGTGTGGGCCGATTCCAATTCCTTCAACCTGGGGTATAAAATGCTTAGGTCGTTCCTCCTTTCTCCGTCTTCCTATTACTCGTTCTTTAAGCCGTATCTGCCATTAACGCAATTTCAAGCTTCCAAAGGCGATTTCGACCTGATTTATTTCCAGCCATTCCCATTTACACCGCGTAAGCATCTTTTCCCTTTTCCCAATCGCCGATCATTGCCGTCGACCTTCATCCATGATTTTTCCCTTTGGGCCTTGCGAATACTGTTATACAGGATATCCATGAACTTAAGGTGGCTCGGCATGACTTGCAACGATTTGCGATTTTCGATGATTTAGAAATAGGGTTGATGGAGAGGCTAACTGGTTAATGGATTAACGGGTTGGAAAGTTAACGGGTTAGGAGGTAAATGGGTTAGGAATTGGATGGATAGATGGTTAACGAGTTAAGGATTTAGCGAGTCAGGAGTTGGATTGGTAATTTCGCGTGATCCAGCAGTTTTGATGTTATGACTTACGACTTACGACTTGAAGTCTCTTTTTATTCCTCACGACTTACGACTTAGAGAATAGTTGACCCTAGGTCGCAGGAGCCATTTGAGTCGTTCGTGACTTAGCACTTGTTCAGATTTTGCTTGAATGTGCGGTACGATTGGAGAGTTACGACTCAACTTGATTCATGGCATATCTTGTAGACCGTGAACGAGTTAGGACTTAGGAAAATCTGCCCTAAGTTAAGTCGTGACCGAGTTAGAACTTAGGAAAATCTGCCCTAAGTTAAGTCGTGACCGAGTTAGAACTTAGGAAAATCTGCCCTAAGTTAAGTCGTGACCGAGTTAGAACTTGAGCAAATTTTCCCACTGCCTTGAATGCTAAGACTTGAGTTGTTTGAACTTTGGACTCTTGAATTTTGTTGCACTCTTTTATAGATTGTCAATAATTCTAACTGCCTGTTATAACATTTACAAAAAACTGGGACGAATATACTGCCACCGACTGCCCATATCGGATGACAGATTAGTTGATAAAGATTAAATGAACTGTATGAGAGAAATGCTACACAATAACCAATTCAAATGAAGTATTAAAGCAGAATCGTAATGATTAACTAGAACTGATTTGTCTGCATTAACACTGCACTTGAGTATTAACAAGTTTTGAAATCTCGTAATCGACTGATTGTCAGTTAGTTTAATTCCAGTTATACTTGCTTTTTCTTATTTTCATTAGTTTTGCACAGCACTTTACACTTTTAGGAAACGTGCACCTTCACTTTTGAACATTCGGCTGATTGTGTAGAATGACATCCCATCAAGAAGATTTGGAATCAGCTGGAGAAGCTTTTCCAATCGCTACTCCGTTGAATGATCCCCCAGAAAGGACTCTTACCACCCTGAGTCATAAAGTCTTCCGCCAACTATGCACCCAGTTTGGCATCGCTGAATCTGACGCTTTGCTTCCTGGAGTAAATGACACTGCTGATAGGCCACCGCACGGCTTCATCGCAGTGAACCGCCAAATGTGCTTGAGTGGAGCGATTCCCCCGTTTAATGACTGTCTCCGAGAACTTCTTCTTCGATTATCTATCTCCCCTTTTCAACTTCATCCTAATGGCTACGCCATCCTGCTGGGACTGTGTGTGCTTTTTAGGAGAACGCTGGACCGTTTCCCCAGTTTTGGAGAAATTTGCTTTCTATGCTCATTCACAAGGATCAAGGACCATCCCTCTATCACAGTTGTAAGGAGTGCCAGGAATCGCAAACTGATTATTGGTCTTCCTGAAAGCGTTCCTGGGTTTCTGAGCCAGTTTTTCTTTGTTCGTTGTCCCCCGGGATTTTACGCCATTTGGAGAGTGGGAAGTACGATTATCTACCTTTTCCCTGTGCTTTTTTCTAAATTCTTTGAAGTTCAAATTGTCAAGTGTTAACTTCTTTTTCTACTGTTTCAGCACTCCCTTCCCCCTCTAGGGAATCTCGTCACAAGACTACCTTTGAGAGGCTTATGGCCGTGCCGGTTGAGGAGAGGAGCGTTCAATTTCTATTGAGAGATGAGTTCCTCCACGAATTCGGACTCTTACATCCTTCCCGTTCCACTCAGCCACATGAAGTCCCTGATTCTTCGGCTGAGGAGTCAGATGCCCCTGCTTCTGCTAAAGAACCTTCACCGAAAGAATTTACCGTTGAGACTTCATTGGTGAAGTGTTCTACTCTTACCGACATTGCGGGGTCGTCCAGTAAGTTAGCACTTGCCCCGGTTATTGAAGAGGAGGAAAATCTTCATACTCTTGAAAAGACGGCTGAGGTGGAAGTTGAAAAGGATAATTCTCCCATGCACCATGGCGATGATACTTTCGACAGCCTGAGCGACATCATGATAACCTCTCAGGAGCTCTTTAAAGATGGTGTTTCTAAAGTGGTTCCTCCTGTTATCGAAGCAACTTCTTTCTTGCAACAAACCACAACGCCTTCCACACAACTTACTACCATTTCTACACCCAAAAGTGGTTTGTAGTCTGACGCGCGTAGTTTGCACATCACACACACTTAGAACCTTGGCACTTTTTATGCACTTAGCTTCTTCAATGTGAGGATTTCTAAAACTGGTCTTTTTCTTCAATTTCAGGTTCTCTGATGGGGCGAAGCGGCTCTTACTACAACAAATTCCAGCGTTACGGAAGCCGTGAGGCTTATGACTTTAGGAGTTATATTAGTGCCGTGAAAGAAACTGATGAGGAGAGAGCTGCTCGAAAGGCTCATGAGAGGCGAGCTCATGAAGAGCGTCGCCGGAGAGAAGATGAGGAATACTACGGGAGAAGGGACGAGCAACATGACTCTTCTCGCAGAAGCGACGATCCTTATAAAAGGAAATCTTATGACGATAAGGGGAAGAGTCACACTTCTGATGATTCCAGTAAACGTGCTAGACTTGGTGAGAAAGACACATCTAACATCTCGGAAAAGACAACCGCTTCTGTTCCTCCTAATACATCTTCCGGTTCTCCTGCCCTTAAGGAATCTGACATCCAGACCATCATTAATAGGCCACAGTACCAAGCTGGAGATGGTCCTCCCACACTCCAGAGCCGATTTCCGAATTGGTGTCTGAAAGGAGTGCGTTTTGATTTGGACTTGGTCCCCATTGATAAGCAGGCGATGTTGAAAAATGTCGATGCTGTAAAGCTTGACATCGAAAGAATGTCTGGGTGGCAGAAGCTGGTTGATGAACTTCAAAGGGTCAACCATCTGAACCTTGAAGCGATGATGACTATGGAAAATGATAAAACAGAATGGGACAAATGGCGTAAGCAGCATGACGCGGAAATGAAAAGCATTAGCGATGGTTATGGGAAGCTCGAAGCTGAAGTTGAAAAACTTAAAAATGAGCTTGCTACTTCCTCCACTTCTTATTCTCAGAAAGAAGAAATGCTTCAAAAACAAGTTCGAGACGCCCATGCTGCTCAGCGGAATACTGAAGTCAAACTTGAAGCAGAACAGCATGTTGTTAGAAAATATCGTGATGACGCTGCTCGTCTTCAGGAGAAACTCAGCTCTCGAGACTTAGAAATTGCTAGGCTACAATCCCAGTTACTGAAGGCTGAAAGAGAACGTGATGAAGTTCTTTCTGGTAAAGCTGCAGCCGAAGAATCCCATAAAGCGACCATAGCCACCGTTGACGCGACTCTGTTCGACTTTTATATGCATTGTGTCCTGGGGCGTGGGAGCCTTTCATTTTTGGGTCCAGAGTATGAAGTCACCTTAGCGGAGGTATGGGAGGCAATCATTGACTTATTTGGTGGTGCCGGATACTCTGAAACAGATCTTCAAGCTACCTACTTAAGTGAGAGCGATCGCGCTGCCCTTGCCAAAGGAAAAGAGCAGCTCATCCGAGTGCGGGCCGAAGCGACGGGAGAGAAGCTTCCTGAGAAAGAAACACCCCCTATTGCTCCTGCTTATACTTCGACTTTAGCTCATGCGGATATTGCTGGCTCTAGTTCTCATTCCACGCCTCCCGCTAAGGTTGACACAGAAACTGCAACCACTCCTACAGAGGAAGAGGCAATGAAAGACTTCCAAGCTCGGGAATATGAGATTGATCTCGCTAAACCGGCTTCTCCAGGTAACTTTGACGATTCACGGTCTTCTTTTTTCTCGGAGAATACTGATTTTGATATCTTTTATTATGCAGCAGACACCCCAGAAACTGCCCCAACTCTTCCTTCTTCAGCTGCCGTTCCTCCTCCTTCTCAAGTTATACCTCTTCCAGCTTCCCAGCCTGGTTCACAGGAAGAAACAATAGCGGCCCTTGAAGGTTTAGATGAACCATCTGCTTCCGAAGAACAGAAGGCAGAAGGTCTGGAAGATAGCGAGAAGACCCCGGAGCAGTCTTTCGATTATGACACAAAGCTTTCTACATTTCTTGCTCCGGGGAGTGAGTCTTCTTCCAAGAAGAAGGGGAAGCGTGTGGTTTCAAAGAAAGGAAAGAAGAGTTCTACTGCTGCTGGAGATGAGGCAGAGATTGATCCGGCTGAGTCTCTTTCTCCTTCTTCTCCGACGCGGCCTACGAAACTAATTACCAGGCCGGGTAAAAGTTCCAAGGGTGGGAAGAAGGGGAAATGAGTTTGATTTTGCATTTTCTGCTTTTTGTATTGACCGGGGATTGTGCGGATTCCGGTCTCCGCTTCTTTTTGTAACCTGTACAATGTAAAAATTCTCATAGTGTTGAAATAAAATAGATATTTTTCTTGTACAAATCCTTGTGTATGTAGGAATACATCTGTTTTTCATTTGAAGTGTAGAGTAAACGATTCTTTTCACTTGTACAAATTTTTTGTCTGTGTTTCAAGAACGCATTTACTCCACATCTTTATTACATGATATTGCAACGAACTTGTGGTATGTTGCTTGTATACTACTTTTATTAATGTAACTGAGTTGTACAATGTTGCCCCCATACCACAAGTATATTGTGATATCTCTTGATTTCACAAGACCGATACTCTTATTTTAGAGAATAACTTTCCACTTTTTCAGGGAAGAATTGTTCTGCTTTTAATAGAGTATATCTTGTCTTTGGAGGAATCTTTATTTTCTTTTTCCTCCTGAAGAACACTTCGACTTCTGGGAATGATCACTTTTATTTGTTTGAAAGTGAATTTTCCTGCACAGTGAAATGAACTTCTGAAGAAGGTTTTGATTTTTGTGCCCCAGTAAAGGGTTTATTTTTGGTACTTCAAGCAAGGTGGAGTACGCCTCTGAAGAGGTCTTTTGGTCTCCGAAGAGAAGCGATTTTGGTCTCCGAAGAGAAGCAGTTTTGGTCTCCAAAGAGAAGCAGTTTTGGTCTCCGAAGAGAAGCAGTTTTGGTCTCCGAAGAGAAGCAGTTTTGGTCTCCGAAGAGAAGCAGTTTTGGTCTCCGAAGAGAAGCAGTTTTTGGCATTTCATCTCTGGTGAAGTGGGTCTCCGAAGAGAAGCATTTTGCACTTCTACACGGGTGAAATGTGCCTCCGAAAAGGGCTTTTTAGCATTTCATCACTGGTGAAGTGGGTCTCCGAAGAGAAGCATTTTGCACTTCTACACGGGTGAAATGTGCCTCCGAAAAGGGCTTGTGCCTCCGAAGAGGGCTTGTGCCTCCGAAGAGGGCTTGTGCCTCCGAAGAGGGCTTGTGATTGCCTGGAAGTTACTTTCTCATGGTCGGAGGGGTCCACGGGACAAGCGTAAGTCGTTCAATTGGATGTTTGTTTGTACAAACGATCGCGATCGATTAACAAGGTGCCCCTTTTTGGTAGTCCCACCGATCTTTTTGATTGAGGAAAGCTCTCCATTTATTGGCGTGCCTCGTTAGAGGGCTTTGTTGATCCTTGGGAAGGAGCATCAGTTGGTTGGTGTGCCAGGAAGGTTGCGTCTTAGGGGCAAGTAGATCCATGGGATGGACACAAGCTGCCTGATCGGATGCATCACAATCAGCCAGCGAGGGTCTTATTCCTTCTGCTTGGGAAGTTATCCTTTTAGTGGATCTACCTGCTTTCCTGTTGAGAGGCATACCTTCCTTTGGCTGCTTCCATGTTTGCCTGCTCATGTTGTATCATCATCCACCAATCTGCGATCCTTTATCATCGTTTCCAAGCGCATTTTTCTTTCTCTTGCAAGTAAATTGCTTTATTCGAAGAAGTAGACTTCACCGTTGAATGACTCCACAGAGTAAACGCAAGTTATTTGGTTGGATGCCTTTTTTACATCAGCGATCACAACCAGTTAACGAGGGCTTGACCTAGTGGAGCCGTCAACTTTTTATGTGAAGTTCCTCTTGTATGGGATTCGAGTTTGAAATTTTTGTTGCTTGAAATCTGCTAAATGATTTGTAAGGCTCGCTTAGCTTTGCGATGGGTGAGCTTTGCTTTAATGACCTGCAGTATTAGATCGATATTTTAGCAATACATTTAGAGTATTTACACATCGAAATACAACAGGCATTTTATAATGGAAAACACAATGCATAGTTTTTTCATTATTGAGTCACGCTGATTTCTCAGCGGTTTACAATGCAGAAAATACACATCCATCATTATCTTTACAAATTCAAGCAATGCAGTTAAGTAAAATGAATGCTAGTTATTGTTGTTCCAGAATCTCCAAGCTGGATTTCCATTTGTGCTTGATTCATAGCTTTTGGATTTTTCATGTCAGAGAAAGCGAGAGATGCCCCAGTCGCAGTTTTGTGAGTGATTAGTAGACATCCCAACTTCTGCTTGCTGGGTATGGTCCCCCTGTGATAGCATTAATGACAAGCTTTTCTGAATCTTGCACTGCAGTGTTGTTGAGAGAATCGGATTGATGGGTAGGACGTTGTTGATCCCGAGCGGATGGGGTTGGATCGACTCCGGTTCTTTTAACGTATTGTTGGAGTTTACCCTGCTCTAGCAATTCTTCAATCACCTTCTTTAATTCGCGACACTGGTCAGTGTCATGGCCAGGTTGATTGTGAAATTGGCAGAACTTTCCATTACGCTTTGCCCCTCTCGTCATCTCAGGCGGCTTAGGGTACCTGACAGCGTCCTTTGTTGCAAAAAAGATATTTCTTGGTGTATCAGTTAAAGGAGTAAAGTCCGAAGGATTAAAGCGGCGAGGTTTCTTTTCATTTCCCTGGCTTTTTCCTCCTTCATTCTCCCTTTTCTGACTTTCAGATTCTCTTTTCTTAGGTGCGACATTGTCATTGTTAGTCTGGGCGGTAACCACTTTCGATGTTGCAGAAAGGCTTTCAAGGCGAATGAACTCATCGGCCTTTTTATAAAATTTATCAAGTGAGTTTGGTTCTTTCATCTTTAACCATATCCCAAATTCACTCGATTTATCAATGGCTCTCATCAAATAAGTCAGGATCATGCGTGGTTCCGCATTTTCTACCTCGGCCAAAGCTATATTGAAACGACTCAAGAAAGATTTGATTGATTCTCCGGGCGCTTGTTCAAGGTTGGACAATGACATTATATCCTTAGCTTTTGAAGCATACAATCTGAACTGTTCTTTAAACTTTTGCGTTAAGTCGGAGAATTTATCTACAGACCGAACTGGAAGCTTTGTGAACCAAAGTAAAGCCACACCTTCTAGGTATACCGGAAAGTATCGACACTTGATCTCGTCTGATGCTCTTGCACCAGTCATATGCCAATCGTACTTGTAGAGGAAATGATTAGGGTCACTGGTTCCCCTATAAGCTTGGATAGTAGGAGGTGCAAACTTCCTTGGAAACTCCGCTCTTAGGATCCTTTCAGTAAACGGAGTTCTGCTTGGCGCAAATCCCCAGTCAGCCTCATCTTCTTCCCTTTGCATGCTCTCTTTCATGATGCGGCCAACCATTTCAGACAGGTACTCTTTATTGTTCAAAGACACCTCCGGGCAAGTATTAGTTCTTCCCTCGGAATTTTGCCCGGGCATCTGCTCATGACAAGTTGGTTGCGGCATAGAACCATCAGTTTGGAAAGGTGGCATTTCAGGAAGAGTAGTTCGACGGTTTTCTGGTTGACGATTTGCCCCGAGCAGAGCAGTTAATCTATCCATCATCAAAGCGTTTTGAGTTTCAATTTGTTGGTATAATCCAGAAACTGCGTCATCCAATTCAGCCCTGGTGACCCCAACGGTTGGAGTTGCTTGGTCTGTTATTGGGGAAGCGGAAGTTCCTTCGTGAGCGTTTCCGGATCTGATAGGTCTGCCTCTTCTTCCAGGAGCCATTATTTCAGATCTGGTTTTTAAAGAGAGGTTCTTTTTATGAATCTTTGCGAAGCAACGGTGGATGATCGCCTGAGTTGGTTTCTCAGTGAAAGCACCAAAATGTTAACGGTAAAAAGTGAACGCTAACACCCAGTGTGTGTAATAGAATCGTGAAAGCACCACCCGTTGGTACGGGAACAGAATATGAGCTGAGAATAGCAGAAAAGCAGTAAATGAACAACAGTTTTATAGTGGTTCGGCCCGTAATTGAGCTTACATCCACTTTATAGTCTTTTATTGCTGATTTGATTACAATTCAATACAATATCCCTCTAAATACAATACAATTTGATCATGAAATCATTCTTGACTACTAGCTCGATCTTTAATGATGAAACTCAACGAATCCGCGTTGGATGTTAGGAGCTCTTCTCGAAGATCGTTGTAGTGTCTCGAATGCTTGGAGATCTTTGATTGCTGAATGAGAGGAGGCTTCGACAGCGTAACGGCGCTTGGAGAAATGAATGGCCAAAAGTCCCCCTTAAGTTGGAAGTGATGGGGTATTTATAGGAGCTGATCTGGACTTAGGAAATTTCTCTAAGTCTTTTAAGTCGTAGCCGACTTAGGGTAGGTCGGTGACGAGTTAAGGAACAGGGTTAGGTCGGTGACGAGTTAAGGAATAGGGTTAGGTCGGTGACGAGTTAAGGAATAGGGTTAGGTCGGTGACGAGTTAAGGAATAGGGTTAGGTCGGTGACGAGTTAAGGAATAGGGTTAGGTCGGTGACGAGTTAAGGGATGGTTGTCTTTGACAAGTATTAAGTCGTAGCCGACTTATCAAACCTTAACTCGTAAGGCCTTAACTCGCAGCCTTCAAGTCATAAACCCACTAAGTCGTAACTCGTTAGGTCGGAACCTTCTTAAGTCGGAGCATTTCATAACTCGGAATCTTCTTTAGGTCGTAACCTTTAGGTCGCAACATTACTAGGTCGCGGAGTCTCTAGGTCGCAAGCTTCCTTAGGTCGCGACTTCCCTTAGGTCGTGACATTCCTGTAGCCTTAGGTCGCTGGACAAGTTAAGTCGTTGAGTCCTAGGTTGTAGACATCTTAGGTCGCAGACTCCTTAACTCGCAGGTACTTTAACTCGTACATTGTTAGGTCGTAAGGTCCTCTTGAGTCGTAAACCTGATGAGTCGTAAGCCTGATGAGTCGTACAGACCTGATGAGTCGCCAGTTCTCATGAGTCGTTGAACCTGATGAGTCGTAAGACCATGAGTCGTATACTCCATGACTCGTTGAATCCTGATGAGTCGTAGCACGCTAAGTCGTAAGTCGTTAAACTTCTTAACTCGTAGGTCGTTGAGTCGGACCATTCCTTAGGTCGGAGCCTGTTGAGTCGTAGGTCATCTAACTCTTAACTCGTTAAGTCTTGTACTCCCTTAACTCGTTAACTCTTGAGTCGCGTACTTCTTAAGTCGTGGAGAATTAAGGGTTAACATCATTTAAATTTGATTTTCTTTGACAACTAATCTGTTGTTTGATGTGGGCAATCAATAGCAGTATATTCGTCCCATTTTTCTGTGAATGTTGCTTCTAAACAGGTTATTAGCATTAAAGTTGAGGCAATCCGAGAAGAAGTGCAAAACCCAAAATAATTCAAGTTCAGAAAATCAGTCAAAAGCTGTTCAAAGTTCTAAGTGTTAGGTCGCTTACGACCTAACACAGGTTGTAGTGTTCTTATGCTATGTTGTTCAGATTGAAAGTTCAAAACTGTGAAAAATTGTCTAAGTATTAGATCGTTCAGCGACCTATCATGAGTCAGGATTTCTGTAGGTCGCATGTTGCAACTGAATGGATTAAGGTGGGGCAATTTTCTTTAAGTCCTAGGTCGTGCACAATTGTTTTTAGGTGGGAGATTCTCTAGGTCGCAAATGTCGTCAGGTCGCAAAGGCTAAGGTCGTTAAGCGTTCCCACGCGACCTAACTCTAAGGACGTTCAAATCTGATAGGTTGTTGACTTCCTCTCCAAGCAACATCATATTGGGTCCAATAACCCAATACCACCAGTTCAAAAAAGGATTCATCATCCCCTTCATCCTACCTCAACGTACCACCGACTAACTAGTGAATCAATGGCAAACCCTACAGATCCGTAGCAAAAGCTTTCGTATGATCGCAAATCACCCCGACACGTCAAATGACGAACGGAAGTCGATTGAGACTACCGTACAAAAAAGCATGATGCATGGAATTGGGCTTAGGACGAGCGACAACGATTCATGATCAAAGCAGTGACTATGGGCAAGTATAAGCTGATCCACTTACGAATTATGATCGGCGAGGAAGAATCATTGGCTGATTGAGTCAAATTTGTCTCTGGAAGCTCGAAAAAACTGTTAATGGCGATGGAGGCTCAAGACAGTAGGGTAAGGAAGAAGGTGCGACCTAACTAATTTATATGGGACTGAAGGAGGGAGGTGAACAGGCATGCAAGTTTTAAGTCGATTCGCGACTTAGAAAAGTTGAGTCGAAGCATACGACCTAAAGTATAGTCATATACTTCGAGGGGCAAATGTTAACTCCTTTATTTCAGCGACCTAAAACTCTACGACCTAAGAAAGCTGCGACCTAAGAATGTTGCGACCTAAGGAAAGGCTACGACTTAAGAGGCTCTGCGACCTAAAGGAGCTTGCGACCTAAGAAAAAACCTACGACCTAACTACATAGCGATCTAACTGAGAAAGTCCACGACTTATCAAGATAAGGAGTTAGCGACCTAACTTCTTCGCGACCTAAGATCCAGAAGGGTTTGCGACCTAAGGCAACAGGAAAGCTTCGCGACCTAAGATCCAGAAGGCCTTGCGACCTTGCAGCAGAAAGGATTGCGACCTATGGAACTCAACGACCTAAGGTAGCTAGCGACCTAAAGGACTTAACAACCTAAGGTAGTTAGCGACCTAAGGGACTTGACGACCTAAAGAGGTTAGCGACCTAACTATTAAAGCAGGTCCAGCGCCCTACGACCGAGAGCTCCCACAGCTATTCTGTAACTCGCGTGCGACCTATTACTTGATCAAATGAAGCCAAGTACAGTTTTACTAGCTAACTCCTGAAACCGCAAGGGGACAACGACCTAGCTTAGGTCGCTCGCGACCTACGACTTAACTAAGGTCGTGCGCGACCTAAGACTTAGGCAAATTTCCTGCCCAGAAATCAGCTTCTATAAATAGGACATCACTTCCAACATGAGGGGGACTTTTGGCAAATCATTTCTACAGCGCTGTTACTCCGTCGAACTCTTCATTCACTCAGTAATCAAGGATCCTTCAAGCATTCGCGACACTACAACAAGCTTCGAGAGAAATTCCTCACATCCGACATGGATTCATCGAGTTTCACCGTCGAAGATTGAGCTAGTAGTCTAGATTGTTTCTTGTGATCGAATTGTACTGTTTCCTGAAGAGATTTGTATCAAATTGTTACCGAATCAGCAATAAGAGACTATAAAGTGGACGTAGGCTCAATTACGGGCCGAACCACTATAAATCTGTTGTTCATTTACTGCATTTCTGTTATTTTTCCTGCTTAATTTCTGTTCCCGTCACACGGGTGGTGCTTTCACGATCTTACTACACACCGGGTGTTATCGTTCATATTTTAACGTTAACACAATACAATTTTGAAGCTGAAGGAATTTGCAGTCAGAAACAAAAATGAACAGCTGACTATTGCTTTTTGTAGAAAGAAGGCAACGAAAAGTTTTGATTAGTTAGAGGAATTTAAGGCAAAAATAAATGTTGAACGAAACGTAAGGGAGGTAAAGGGGTAAGTGGACTATTTCTCACGTGAAATGATTTAGTGCAAGCTTTTGGTAAGAATTTTTGAACGGCTGAAACTTTGAATTGCCAACGCATACAAAATCAATTTTAACAAGGGAAAACAAACAAGAGAGATTATAAAACGCCCAAAGTAACATACAATTTGTTACTTATTTTTATTATTTAATAAATTTAAAAATGTTAACGGTTTCTTAAAATATAACGTATCTTTTTTAAACCCAATTTAAAATAGCTATTATCATCATTAATAAAATTTGATTCTAATGTAAAGTTAAGGACGGACAAAATGTAACGAATGCAACGCTTTAAATTTTCGTTTTATACAAATTACTACACTTTATATTTAAATCAATATTTCGAAATGTTTTGTTTTTAATTAAAATTTCGTTTTAAAATATCGGGCTGTTACACTCTCCCCCACTCAAAGCTTTTCGTCCTCGAAAAGGAACGAAGAAGGAAAACAAAGAAAGATAAGACAGAATAGCAAAAGTACCTGAATTAAACAATTCCGGATTCGAAGCACGAATGCTCTCCTCCGTCTCCCAGGTGCAATCCCGTTCATCAGTGCTCCACTGCACTTTGACCAGGTTGATAGATTTTCTTCTTAGCTGCTTCGTACCTCGATCGACGATACGAAGTGGCTTCCTCTCAACAGTCAGATTTGGCTCAATATCCAAACTATCAAGAGCAGAAGGTTGAATAATAAGAGATGGATCATGCAGATAGCGACGAAGATGAGATACATGAAAGACATTGTGTATTCCAGAAAATTTCTCGGGTAAATCTAGACGATAAGCAAGAGAGCCAATTCTTTCCAAAATGCGGAAAGGACCTACAAATCTAGGAGAAAGCTTTCCTCTACGACCAAAACGAATAACATTCCTTAAGGGAGAGACCTTAAGGAAAACCAAATCACCAACAGCAAACTCTAAACTCCGTCTTCGACGATCGGCGTACTTCTTCTGTCTATCCTGAGCAATCCTCATCTTCCTCTTAATCTCTTCGACTCTCTCTGAAGCTTCCAAAACCATCTCAGGACCAAGAACCAAACGATTACCGGATTCAATCCAACAAGAAGGAGATCTACAAGGTCGTCCGTAAAGAGCAGAAAATGGAGATGTCTCAATACTGGCCTGATAACTATTGTTATAAGTGAATTCGACAAGATGGAGATGATCTTCCTAAGATCCTCCATAATCAAGCACACAAGCACGAAGAAGATCTTCTAAAATCTGATTCACCCTTTCCGTTTGACCGTCGGTCTGTGGATGGTAAGCAGTGCTCAGATTTAGATGAGTACCCAAAGAATCCTGAAAGGCTTTCTAAAACCTACTAGTAAAGATAGGATCACGATCACAAACGATACCGAGAGGAACACCGTGGAGACGAACAATCTCCCTCATGTAAATCTCAGACAAACTAGAAGCTGAACGGGTAGACTTGACCGGAATGAAATGAGCTGATTTGGTCAATCTATCCACAATAACCCAGATACTCTCGTTACCCTTCCTAGTCCTCGGTAAACCATCAATGAAATCCATAGAAACTTGTTCCCACATCCAATTGGGAATCTCAAGAGGCTGCAATAAACCAGGGGTCTTCTGATGATCTGCCTTGACTTGCTGACAAGTCGCACACCTATTGACGAAAATGGAAATATCCCGCTTCATACCTTTCCACCAATATAACTTCTTCATGTCCTGATACATCTTGGTTACGCCTGGATGAATAGAAAGTCTGGACTGATGATTCTCCCGAAGTAACTCCTGTCTCAATCCATCTACATTCGGGACACAAATCCTATTATTGATCCTCAATACCCCCTTATCGTCAATCTGAGCTCCATTTCCATCAAGACTACTACCTCCACCTCTGCTTCGAACACTCTCCTTAATCAATCTAAGCATCTGATCTTCATCCTGTCTAGCCATAATACGATCCACAAGAGGTGAAGAAACAACAATCTGACACAACAAAGCTTTCTTCCTACTCAAAGCATCCGCCACTACATTAGCCTTTCCCGGTGTATAGTTGATGTCGAGGTCATAAGAAGCAAGGAACTCTAACCACCTAACTTGTCTCTGATTCAAATCCTTCTGGGAGAAAATATATCTCAAAGACTGATGATCTGTGAAAAGCTTGAACTTGGTACCCAACAGATGATGTCTCCAAAGCTTCAAAGCGAAAACAACTACAAGCAACTCTAGATCATGGGCAGCATAATTTACTTCATGAGTCTTCAACTGTCTACTAGCATAAGCAATCACTCTACCATCCTGCATCAGAACAGCTCCCAAACCTTCTCGACAAGCATCGGTGTATACCGTTAATCCCTCATCTCCATTTGGAACGGTAAGAACAGGTGCGGAAGTAAGCTTGTCTTTTAACTCATTGAACGCGGCTTCACACTTATTACTCCAAATAAATTTAGCATTCTTCCGAGTTAAAGCAGTGAGAGGTGCAGCAATCCGAGCAAAATTCTCAATAAATCTCCGGTAATAACCGGCGAGGCCCAGAAAACTACGGATATCAGTAGGAGTCTTAGGAGTTTCCCAATCCTGTACAGAACAGGGAAAAAGAAGGATAATAGGAAAGATAGAGTAAATTGAAATGAAACAATGAAAGAGAAAGAAAGAGAAACTTACATTGATCGCAGCGATCTTGACTGGATCAACTGAAACTCCATTACTAGAAACAATATGCCCTAGAAATCGGACTTCATCCTTCCAGAAATGGCATTTGGAAAATTTAGCTTTTAACTGATGATTTCGAAGAGTCTCAAGAACAGATTTCAAATGTGACTCATGTTCTTCTTCAGACTTAGAGAAAATGAGGATATCATCCACAAAGACTAGAACAAATTTATTAAGCACATCACGGAAAACACGATTCATCTAGTCAACAAAGAAAGCGGGAGCATTAGTCAAACCAAAAGGCATGAGTAACCATTCGAAGAATCCATTCTCAGTACGGAAAGCAGTCTTAGGAATACTTTCCTCGGCAACCCTGAGTTGGTGAAAACCTGTGGCAAGATCAAGCTGAGAGAAAACAGTAGCACCATAAAGCTGATCAAACATGTCATTGATGCAAGGCATTGGATATCTATTTTTCATAGTGAGTTTGTTCAACTCCCTATAATCAACACACATTCGAAGAGAACCATCGGACTTGGTGACGAAAACCACCGCAGCTCCCCATTCAGAAAAACTAGGTCTGATCAGACCCTTGAAAGATAGGTCTTCAATTTGTTTCCTTAACTCAACCTTCTCGCGGGGTGCCATTCTTCTAGGAGGAAGAACTATAGGTCGAGCTCCAGGAATGAGATCAATGCGGAAATCAATTTCCCGCTTGGGAGGTAAAGCAGTAACTTCACCAAATACATCCGGGTAGTGATTGACTACACGGGTCGACTGAAGATCATCAATAGAAGCATCTAGAGAAAAGATAAAGCTACCAGCATAATCATGAGGCATACGGCCCTGAATATCCAAAGAATTTCCTCGATCATCCTTAAGAGAAACAATTCGGGATTTACACGAGATACGGGCATCGTGTCCATCAAGCCAATCACTTCCAAGCAACAAATCAAAAGCATCGAAACCAAGGATATAGAAATCGCCACTAAAACTATGATCGGAATGGAGGAGTTTCACATGTTTACAAATCTTATTAAGATTTGCGGGACCACCAATAGGATTAGAAACACATAAAGGAACAGAAGCATACTCAGGAGAAAGGAGATGTTCAAACTTATTACACAGGTCATCAGAAATAAAACTATGCGAAGCCCCAGTATCAAATAAAACACGAACAGGATGATGAAATAAAGTAAAGGTGCCTTGAAGAGTACCTTGACCATCGCTAGGAGCAGGAGCAGGAGCAGGTGATGAAGCAGATGTGACAGCAAATACGCCAGATGGCCTTCCCTTCTGATATAAAGGACAGTCCTTCTTAAAATGACCCAGCTGAAGACAAACATGACAAAGATCATTCCTAGTAACCTGGGGTGGAGGAACAGCAGCAACAGACGGATTAGGGCAACTATTGGCATAGTGTCCCTTTTGGTCACATTTGAAGCAAGTAATGGAGGAAAGATCAATAGGATGTCTCTGGGAAGGAGCAGATGCTGAAGATCCCAAGCCCGCATGCTTGATCCAATTTTTCTTCTGCTGGTGGAAGTTGGGCTTTCTCTTCTTGGAATTTGCAGAGGAAGATTGTGAGACGTTAGTACCAGAAGCAGCAAGACCCTTGGAAGTAGGGTTCTCATAGCGGATAGCCATATCCATGAGCTCAGTAAATGTGCCATGAACATGTGAAATAAGGCGATCGTAGAACTCTGGGCGAGCTCCAGAAATGAACTTCTCGTTCTTCTTTAGCTGAGTGTCGATAAGACCAGGACCGAATTTTGAAAGTTCATTGAACTTCCGTTCATACTCTGAAAAAGACATGGTACCCTGCTTAAGGTCCATGAATTCACGGTAAAGCTGAGATTTCCCGGCTTCGGGCATCCATTTTGTCACAAAAGCCTCCCTGAAAGAAGATACAAATCGAACTTAAGATAGATTCGAAAAGAAAGGAAAGGGAAAAATTCAAGTTAACACAAAGGATACCTGAACTGCTCCCACGAAAGATCACCTTCGTTAGTGCGAGTCGTAACAGACTCCCACCAATCTAGGTCTGACTCTTGCAGCTGCCATGCTGCTAACTGACGCTTCTGGGCATCAGTGATCTCTAAACCAGTAAAGATTCTTTCCAAACTTCTTAGCCATTGCTGGGCTTCGATGATACTCTCTGAACCGGTGAACTTAGTGCCACCGAGCTGAGAGAATTCTTTGCAAAGAACTGTAAACTTAACGGGTGCAACAGGTGGAGGAACTGGGGCAATACCACGACCCCTACCTCTAGCATTTCCACGATTCATCCTGGAAATATCAAGAATAAATTTAGGACAAGGTACAGAGAAGACAAAGATAAATTAAGATAAAATACGATAAGGTCACTCGGGTGAATATCCTAATAACAAAATTCCTAACAAGGTAGATATGGAAAGAAGGAGGTTTAGAAAATTTCTTCTTAAACAAGAAAACTTTATATCAAAATAATCTTGGAAAAATCATTTGAAAAATCATTTAAAAATCATTTTATACTTTGAAAATACGTTCACTCACAAGGAAATGATTCTGAGTTTGATTTCACTCATTCTAGGGTATTTCTACCCTATCTCTAATGAGTTTTTGCTCCATAGGCTAAGGTTTGCCTAAACCAGAGCTCTGATACCAAATGTAACGACCCACTATTTTGGACCATTCAAATCGACAATAATCCACACATGTCGGACTTGAACAATGCAAAATAACAGATTGTAATAAAATTTGGAGCAAATAAAATCATTCACAGAATCACAGACACAGAAATATCAGAATAACTCGCAGCGGAATTTAAAAATAACCATAGTGGTTCATGAAGCCACTAGAATACATAGTCTCAAATCAAATACAAAATACATAGTCTGAAACCCAATATAGTTCTGAAACAATTACAATAGAAATCCCAAATACACAAGTCTCTAAAATAAAAGCTGAAATAAGACAACTGAAACTGAAATAGGAAGATAACTAGATAAGCAGAATCTCCAGTGATTCCGAGCTCCAGAAAAGTGAATCCAAAGCTGTGAATACTCAGGCTGACCCGAGCGTAAAATAAAACATAACACTCGACTCAGGATATACATACTTATACAATGTAAACCAACTCAAATGAACTGTAGTAAAGGTACAAGTAACTTAGAAGATGCTTGGGACCGCCCATCCTCTAAGGATCCGTTAAACTATCTACTATGTAGTAATATTCACTATTATAATAGTGTCTAAATAAGTAAAGTATAATCATATCGGAAAATAGCGTTATGGGGATGGAGAACCTTAACGCGGTCGGATCTTAAAATCATAATCATAGTAAAGCTCGATATGGTAGGTGACACGACACAACTAGGCAATGCCAGGGTAGATATACCAATTACGCACACGGACTGATGGATACGCATAGCAGCCACTACCGTTCCACCTCGAACAACATTCCCAAATCGGAGGATGGCCATCTAGTCAAATCACAAGTAAGAGTATAATATCGAAGAAATGTGTCCGAGAAGAGGTGCTACCTCACTGGTCCGAGATCGCTCCTGTTTTAGCCACCTTATGCCAACTCACGGGAGTTGGGTCCACGTAACATACCTTAAGAACGTCGCCACCATCCTACTTCATTCTGGAATCTCCACCGCGTACACGGTTGTCAAAGTGGTTTTCGGTATCGACAGAGAGTATGTCCATATCCGATCCCGGTCTCTTTGCCAACCAATCGTTACTATAACCCGTGGTTATAGATTTAAAACAATTTACCAAATATACTTCGAATTAAACCATTTAAAAACAAAGACATTATTCTTTTAAAAATCAAATATTAAATTTCCAAAATCTAACCTTTTCGGAGTTCACTTATTCACTTAAAAACAATAACGTTAAAATTTTCAGCTTTCACGGCATTTAAAAAAATGCGGCGGTAAGTTATATTTGAAAACAATTTTATTCAACAAAACAACATTTTTAAACTGCTATAACAATTCAGTTTTAAAACAAAATCATATTTCAGCCTACTGCAGTCCTTAACAAGTGCTACAGTAGCCCTTTATTAGTTCAGGTTCAATTTTAGTTTCTGCTACAACAGCACTTACCAAGTACTATCATAGCCTTAGTTCATTTTAGTCTTTTGGTTCACTTATCCAATCCACAACACTTAACAAGTGCTACGGATTCTACCTAGTTAAAACTTATAAAATCATACATTAAAAATGTTCATTTTCAATCCTTTAACTAATTTATTTAAAAAGAAATTTTACAAGTAAAACCAAAACTTACAAATTTTCTTATTACGTTCATTTCAACATTTAAACTTAAGCTCCATTTTTTCCACCAATTTAAAAGCTAAATTTCATTTCAATTAAATTAACTTAAGTTCCCATCTTTCTTTTAATCAAAATTTCAAATTTAAGTTTCGTTTTTAAAAATCAATATTCCTCCATTTATTTATATTTATCACATAGAAAAATCATTTCTATTTTAAATAAATCACTTAAAAATTTGGTTTAAATCAATTTAATATTATTACAAATTTTAAATTATTTAAAAATATTCAGAAAATACAGAAAAATAACCACGGGTCTGTATAATATTTTCTAGCCTAATTCAAGTGATACGGATACTATATCATTTCAATCCGTAATTTACAAAGAAAAATCCGGGTTTTATCATTTCAAACCCGCAATCCCAAGTAAATAAAATTTAATTGAAAATCGCTCAGGCCTATCATTTCAGCCCATAACGACCTTCCCTTATTCTAAAGTCCGTTCGGGTATGTATCATTTCAACCCATAGTGATTCTATTCTACAGGGAACTTGCAGTGTGATTTAACAGAATAGAAAACAGTAAAATAAGAACAGAATATAACAGATGATACGATATGCAGTTTTAACAATTAACATCAACTATAAATAAATCACAGGTAGTTATAACATCATTTATTTGTTTATTTATTTCTACACATTCAGTTGCGGTCGTTTCACAATCATATAAGTATGGATATTCGTGTGAGATTTACTCACCTCTACGGAGCTAGAGATTCGATTCAGAAAGAGAAATACGATGTCAATCGAAAGCACGCGGATAGCACGATCAGTCGTTAGCGGATGCGCCAACTAGATTCAAATCAACAGCACAATAAATGATCGAGTCTAAGATTGCACGAATAATGAATTTCAAATAAAGCAAACAAAGGAAAAAGAAACAAGTTGACAATTGAAAGCAATAGCACGACCACTTTTAAAAATCGATTATAACTTTAAAATTTTCAAAGTGACAAAACAACCCTTTTTTTCTCAAAACAGAGGCTCGGAAAAATATAAAATCTTCAAATAGACTATAACTCCAACATTTCACAAAAGTACAAAACAGTTGTTGTTCAATCCTCCTTTTTTTCTAAAACAAAGGTCAGAGACAAGATATATACTATGATTCAAAACACGCAGAGTTGACAAACGAACTTTTCATTTTCATTTGTATTCAGACAACAGGCCCAGGGAAAACAAATACAACGGACAAAAGGTGACAAAAGAAATTTGTTTATTTTCTCAAAACAAGCTTGGTCAGCAAACACAACAAAATGAAAAATGTAAAAATGTGACCAACAAATTTTCTCATTTCTCCTTTTTCCCAAAACAAGGTTCGGTGGTCAAAAATGCTTCAGAAAATAAAATACAACAGTGACAACATGGTTTGCTCATATATTATTTTCAGCTACAGGGCTCAGTCTGACATATTACATCAAAATACAAGTGCCAGAGGTAAAAAAAAATTCTCGACATTCTTTCAGAATCAAGGTCAGAGGACAAATACTTTATAACCTCAAAATGCATAGGCTCGATTACCTTAAAGGCGTGGGTTCTGGTCATGATGGTCCGGGGCTGCGTCACAAAAACTCACGGCCAGGGTCACAGTCAGGGGAAAGCGGCACAGGGGTTGGTCAGCCTGGGGTTGGAGGCGGTCTCGGTGGTGGAGGAAAGTGGAGGCGTTGGACGTGGGGATTGGCGAATGGCATGACAGTCTGGGTGGTCTCGGCAGGGGTTTTTGTGGCGACGTGGAGAATGGACTGGAAAGGCTGACATGGCAGATGAGTAGGCGTGGGGTGGTGGTGTAGTTCCGGTGGTGAACTGGAAAAATGGTGGCAGGCGTAGGCCTGGCGAAGGACGTGGGTTCGGTTGGATCTCGTATGGGAGAGGGGTGGAGCATGGAGGAAGTGGAAGGCGAATGGCTGTGGTCGATCTGGCGAAGGGGTTGGGTGCTGGTGGGTACGCGTGGGGTTGGGGACGTGGTGGGGCATGGCGGGGTGATGTGGTTCTCACGGTGGTGGTTGCGGCTGTGTGCCAAGGGTTGGAGGCGGCAAGCAAAATGAACAGAACAGGGAACAGGCAAAATAATAGGAATAAAAAAAATGGCAGAAGAAAGCATGTTGGATCTCACCTTTATGAAGAACGAAGGTCACGCAATACAATTTTGAAGCTGAAGGAATTTGCAGTCAGAAACAAAAATGAACAGCTGACTATTGCTTTTTGTAGAAAGAAGGCAACGAAAAGTTTTGATTAGTTAGAGGAATTTAAGGCAAAAATAAATGTTGAACGAAACGTAAGGGAGGTAAAGGGGTAAGTGGACTATTTCTCACGTGAAATGATTTAGTGCAAGCTTTTGCTAAGAATTTTTGAACGGCTGAAACTTTGAATTGCCAACGCATACAAAATCAATTTTAACAAGGGAAAACAAACAAGAGAGATTATAAAACGCCCAAAGTAACGTACAATTTGTTACTTGTTTTTATTATTTAATAAATTTAAAAATGTTAACGGTTTCTTAAAATATAACGTATCTTTTTTAAACCCAATTTAAAATAGCTATTATCATCATTAATAAAATTTGATTCTAATGTAAAGTTAAGGACGGACAAAACGTAACGAATGCAACGCTTTAAATTTTCGTTTTATACAAATTACTACACTTTATATTTAAATCAATATTTCGAAATGTTTTGTTTTTAATTAAAATTTCGTTTTAAAATATCGGGCTATTACATAACCAGGATTAGTAATTTATTCATAAGTAATTAACCTGATTAAATTAATCAGACAATTAACTGATCTTACTTATGAATGTTTGGATTTTATTGAATGGGTGAATTGTTTGATATATCCCTGTTTTGTGATGCTGTGTGATATATTCTGATTTGTGTGTGATCTGTACTGTAGTTTATTTATTTGGGATAAATGTGATATATTATCTGTAATTTATATATCTGTGATCTGTGAATAAAAGATAAGCGTTATAGTTATACCGCTTATCAACTACATTCTGTATTTTGACCTGTGATGATTCATTGATGTTGCACTATTGTGTGAAACCCCTGGACCACACTTTTACACACACAAATATGGATTTCACGTGGAAATCAGGTAAGTCATAGATAATTTAAATTTAATGTTTTTTTTTTGAAATAGAAATTTTAATTTCAATTGATTTTGAAATTGGAAATTAGGGTTTAATATGAAAAGCTTTTGAAAGAAGTTTTAAAGATATTTTGAGTATCTCGAAATTTAAATAATTCAAATTTAATTTGAATTCAAAATAAAGGAATTGAATTCTATATTGAAGATTTTGGTTTAAAAATGTGATACAAGTAATAAATGTGTTTATATGAATTTAAACCACTTTAAAAGTATGGTTTTGAGAATTTGGATTTAACCCAAAGATTTTAACTCGTATGAATGAATCAGATTTCCAGAATGAAAACTATTTTTTTTCAAATGATAAAAGCTTTCATTTAAGAAATGAATTTCCAATTTGTGTTACAGAATTTCATGTTTGAATTGAAAAATGGTTTTTCCAAGTTATGAATGAATTCTTTTTGAAAGCTATGAATTAAATTTGTTTATTTTTAACAGATTTCAAATGATGATTTGTTTAAACCATTCGAAATGAAATTATTTTGAAAGCTATGAATTAAATCTTTGTTTTAAAGATTTAACGAGTTAATCCAATTAAAATGGAAATCGATTTGGAAAATCTATGAATGAATATTTGTGAAACTGAGTGAAATTTGTGAGATGAATCTTTTATGTAAAAGATTAAATGGTAATGTGATTAAACCATTTGAAGAAAAGTTTTGGATAATAAGTTGTGAATTAAATGAAATCCCATATCCATATGTTTTTAAATATTGCGCTCTTTATTCGGTTTAGCTGGGAAAGGACCTTTGTGTCATATAACCCATTCTGAGTAATGATACGTCGTATATGGATCGCATTTGAAGACCGATGTTGAAGATCGGGTATTTGCGAAAATGATAGGATAACCTATCGATTGTCTCTGCACTGAGTTGCTCCAGTATAAAGATTTCCTAAGTGATGGAAAGTCCGATCGGGATTGTGAATACCCGGATTGCAAGGGCTTCTTCGAAAGTGCCTTCGGTTCTGTTCGAACCCAGAACAGACTTGTATGGTTACATGTCTGACATTACACTTTGAGATATAAAGCAGATTTCTTTCAAATACATTTCTGTTGGTGGCGGAGAATTTATTCTCTTAGCTTAACACCCTTCTCTGAGACGTACGAGCTCAGAGGTTATGTAGTTGAAATTTATCAGCGATATATTCCCAATTTGGTAATGTGGCATGCTGAGTGTTGCTGTGTGATGATCATTTATTGATCATTTGTGATCAAAGCGTGGCTTTGTGAAAAAGTGTAGCTTTGTGGACGAGACTTCGTCAGGGCCTCACAACCCGGAAATGGTCGAAACAGTAATATGCGGCAAGGTTATGAGGGTCGCGACCTTTAGGGTATGTCATTTCCTTCTGAAAAAGGGTAGTATCATGGTATGGAGCCCAGATACTTACTCATGTGGACACACTTTATTTATTATGTGTGATGTAGGTTACCGAGCGCTCGGATAAAGGTCCCAAAGGACCGAGGGGTGGCATATTCGTGAGTTACCTAGTTAAAGGGGTAACCCGGCCTTGTGTTGGCAGAGAGCAGGTTGTCTCTCGGAGCATCCCGCCAGAGGCGTTCCTACGTGGCATAGGAAGTTCCTTAGCCCGATGTAACGACCCGTAAATTTCAACTGTTTTAATAACGTGATTAGTTGAAATTTTGTGAAATTTTAAACGATAAAATTTTGAAATATAAATTTAATATTTGGAATGCGTCTAGTTAAACATAGCAACTGGTAAATTTTCATCCGAAAATATGAAAGTTTATTTCGCACGTAAATTTACTTCAATTTAATCAGTTAAAAAGCGTTGAAAATAAAATGTTTCCGAAACCAAAATATTTTTACATAGAAAATTTCTAAACCATCTTTTGAGCAAGATGTCAGTTTGTCGTTTTTCCAAATTCGGACATCTTTGGCTCTGTCGATCTTATTTTTCTGCGTTTTTCTTGCATTTTTTGCTATTAGAAAATTCAAATTTTTATAATTCGATCGTACCACTGATATTTGTATATCGTTTTGATCGTCTCGTCATGCTGATCTCCGCGGTATATTCAATTGCAACTTTCGAAGTTCGTTAGACAGCATGAATCTATGGAACGACTTTTCATATCAGTTCTGTATTGGACCTTTTATTTCCTTTGTCTCCTCAGTTGCTAACCATGTAGTACCATCAGCCGTTATCTTTTATTTATCACGAAAATTCATGCATGACTTTTACAATTCGTGGTGGTTGCATATTTATATCAATTCGTATCTTATTCATTAAATATGCGCATTCATTGTTGTGACCGTTCATTTTTGTTTGCTATCCACGTTTTGCTTCCATTCGTTTATTTTGCCTGGCCTTATATTTTCCATTTATATCTCCATTTGTTTTTTATAGATCTCACTTCTTCCTTTCCCTCCACCACCTCAAGCACTGCTTTCCGCCTCCCTTCCCTCCAGCCGAGACGCCTGTTCGTCGAGCATGCTTCCCATCCCCACAAACGGATCCTCCACTCTCCAGCCGTTTAGTGGCTGACCTCGCCAGAGCCACCACACGCTGTGAGCACCACCACCCTCCGCTACCCCCTTGTCCAATCTCCACGTGTTGACCACCGAGCCCATCCATGCAAAGCTCGGCCACCGCGTCCATCACCATACCCTTTATCTCCGCCACGCCAACACCCCGCAACCAGCCTCCGCCTTAAATACCACCGACCCGTCTTCTTCCCACCACCACCGCTCTCCTCAGCATCTCACATTAACAACCCCTACCCTCCTCTTCTAGATACCATCAGCGCACACTTAAAAAAAAACGAACCTCGCTTGTCTTCTCTCGGCTGAGCCATCATCAGCAACCATCCCCTCCAAGGCCTCTCGCCTTGCATCTCTCCCCTCCGCCTTCCTCAATCGGTAGCCGATCAACACAGCCTTCGCCAAGAACCACCAACCGCCACTCCCTCTTGAGCCTGCGCCTCTATTCTTTTGCGCACACGTGTGCAGGTTATGTAAGTATATATATATGTGGCAGTTTTGATTTTATCTTATATATATAGTTATAAATGTTCAATATAGATTTCGTATGTTATATATAAATAAAAAAATAAAAAAATATTTATATCGAATTACAGTAGTACCTACTTGATAGTTATATATAATATTTTGCTACTTGCTATGATGAACTTTGTTAATATGTTGTGTTATAAAAGCTACAGGGTTATATAAGTTATGTCTGTTGGTATAACATTTGGTTTATTTATTAGTATATAATATATTCGAATGTTATAAAGTTGTACGTATATTTTGTTATAGGTTATGTTATAGCTTGTTGGCTGAATATAAAGGTTTTATAAAATATGTTTTTATGTTACAAATCATAGTATCTGTTGGGTTTGAATATATGATATGTTCAGGTTTCTATAATTTCTTGTAAAGTATGTGTTCTGACATTGGTCATATATAGGATATTTTGTTAAATTTCCAATGTACAGATACAAAATTCATTTTATTTATTTTTGTAGATCCTATTTTATGTGTTTGAATTTAGTTATAAACTTTGAAATATATGTTTGAATTGATTATTTAATATATGGATATTTGCAAATGAAATATATTACATATGTAGTATTTTGAAATTTTAATATGTTTGTGTATATATATATATATATGTATGTATTTATTTCAAAAATATTATATGTAAATATGTTTGACTTTAATATTGAGTTTTTAATTTGAAACAATGGATTTTGAAATGAATATATATATTTAATTTAATACATATTTGAAGTTAAAATAAGATTTTACAAATATAGTTATATATATATTCGTTCAGTTATTCCAATTTATCTTCATCGATTCCATTCTGATTTGGTTTCACAAATTCTCATTTATCAGCTTGTCCATCAAATCCGCACCAATTCAGTTTTGTTTCGGAATTCGTGTTTGGACTAGTAGCTCTTTTCATTCTCTTCAATCTCTAGCCTCGAAAGGTGAGCACTCACTCACGATTAACGTTCTTTTATTTATTAAATTTGATTTCAATTGAAACGACAATTGAAATAGGCTGCTGTTAGTTAATTATACTGTTATATATGCTATTGCCTGTATCAGTTCACCTGTGACATTTGACACCATTATCTGTTAATTATTTATGCGATGATAATACAGTTTGGCTGATAATTGATTGATTGTTGATGTTATATTGGACGTTAAATTGTTAATGTTAAAATGATAAATAGTATGCAATTGAAATTGATATAGGATAATTAAATGTAAAAATTTGATTAACTGACATTTGTATAATATGACCCCTTTAACTGTTGAATTTATTGACACGTAGGATTTGTTTAATTACATTTTGAATCACTGAATATATGTTGTTAAATTGATGATGTATGAAATTGTAAATAGATGACAAGTGAAAAACCGTAATGTAATAATCTTTAATCTATATGAAATGATAGTGTAGATTCTAGAAATAATTATATTAATTCGTACAAATAACAATGCGAATTAATACGGTTATTTCAGGATTATTTGAATTGATTATTGGATTGTTATTGATTGTTGTTATTGCTTGTTTATTTACTTTGACACCATCCCTGTTATCACACTGCAAGTTCCCTTTACTATGCTTTGATTTTGGAATTGAATTGGAATAGGGTTGAAATGATAAATACCCAAATTGAACTTTGACCTAGGATAGGAAATTAAATAAAACCCAATTGGTCAAATAATTTGATTTAAAAATAAAACAAAGATTTTATTTGAATAAATAATATGGTTTTGAAATGAAGTTGAAATTTGAATTTTTAATGAAAGGAAAATGTTAATATTTAAAAATCTGAAACAAAATATTAAAAATGAAATTGATGAAAGAACGATGTTTAATTTGAGAAATGATTGAATTAAGTTTGAAATGATTTAAAAATTTTGTTTGAAATTATTAAACTTTGAGATGATTTAATAATTAAGTTTGAAATTATAATTAAGTTTGAAATTATTAAACTTTGAAATTATTTAATAATTAAGTTTTGAATTATTTAATAATTAAATGAGATAGAATGGTTTAATGATTAAATTGAATTGAATTCTTTAATAAGAAAATTGAACTTTTGAATAAGTGAATTTACTTCGTAAATAATTGAAATTGAGTTTTCTTTATTATTTAAGTTTGGAAAATTATTTAAGAAAGTAAATAAGTGAAATTGAATTTCTTTAACAAGAAATAAATGTGATTTATTGAAATTAATGTAAGACTTGAAATTTAAGAATTTGATTTGACGAATTTAATTTAATTCAAATTGTAAGTTTTGATATAATGAAGTTGAACTTAAGAATTGATTTAATGAATTGGAAATTTAATAGAAATTGTTTTGAATGATAAAGTAACTTAACGAATATTGAATGAAACCGATAAATGAGTTTAAATTGATTTGAATGTTAAATAAAATTTATTTAAATGATTTCGGAATGAAACTTGTATTCGAACTTGAATCATTATTCGGATTGTTTTAAATAGAAATTGAATTTGAATTATAAGATTTTGAAATTATGAATTTGGAAGTTTTGAAACGTAAATTTTGGAAATTGATTTCGAAAGACAATTGAAATGTTGGTTTGCAAATTCTAATTGAATTGAAATTGATTTGGTTTTGAAATATATTAAATGACCAATCGGTGTAATAATTAAGAAAGTTATTAAAGAGACCGGAATTCGGTTATGGATATACTCTCTATCTAAACCGAAAACCACTTTAATAACTATACGCGGAGTGATGATCCAGAATGAAGTGGTTGGAATGATGTACGTGTTGACTGAAGAAAGAGAACGATAATGGATAGCCTTGACACTTGTGTCAAATTGGAAATGACTAAAACAGGAGCTGTGTCGGGCCAATGGAGGATTTGCTACCTCAAGTGGACACACTTCTTCGAACTATACATTACATGTTGTCGATTGGTGCACCCTTGATTTTGGGAGTGTTGTTTCACGGTGTTGCGGGCGCTGCGGCGTTGCGTTCTCACTAGTCCGGATCAGGCGAACGGTAGTATCACTACCTTGGGTATAGCCTCATGTGCCTTGTCATACTTGTATTCCATTTATGCGCGACCACTACGATTTTGATTTGTACCTTTAGTATATGGATTGCCCTCTGGTGACTTCCGGTTTTGGGGAAACTACAGTCTTGTATATGCATTTGGGAATAAAAATGTGTTAAGGGTGGAATGGGCCATGACTTAACGCTATTTTGATATCTTATTATTACTGATAGACATTATCTACTTATCGTACACTACTACATAGTAGATAGTTTAACGGATCCTTAAAGGATGGTTATTCCAAACATCCTTTAAGTTACTTGTATTTCAATTGCTATTTCACTTGAGTTGGATTTATTAATATAAGAATGTTAATCCTGACTCGAGTGTCTTGTGTTTTTGCTTTACGCTCGGGTCAGACTGAGTGTACCAGTATTCGAGACTCACCTTTGAAGTTGGAGCTTTGCTTGAAGATCCAGCCATCTATTCTGCTTTCAGTATTCGATGATTCCAGTGATGTATTCTGATTTGTATCTGATGTATCGTATTACACTTCCGTTGTATCTGGTTTAACTCTGATGTATTTTATATATTCATATAGTAGCTTCATGAACTACTATCTCTTTTATTTCCGCTGCACTTATTACTCTGTGTCTGTGATCTGTGATTATTTATTTACTGTATATATGTTCAGTTTTGCCAAATTTAAATTAACAACGCGGTATTTTGAGCAATTCAACTCCGACATGTGTGTCTGCCTATGCACTTAGAGGGTGCAGCATGATAGGGGGTTCTCGCATTTGGTTTGGTAGCGAGCGGATGACTCTTACTCCTACATGTCCTTGCGGGGTTGGTGCAGTCGAGAGGCTGGCTGTAAGGCAGAACACAGGTACAGCTGTATGCTACGGTGGGCGTTACCCCACTGACGCAGGTCGTTATAGTTGGTATCAGAGCTTTGGTAGCTCTAGGCAAAACTTAACATATAGGGTAGATGTATTTACAGAATCACTTTCATTTCGAGTTTCAATCTCTTCCTTTTTGATTCGTTTCATTTGAATTTTGGAACGTTCACTGCGGTTCCAAAAATTCATTTGTGTCCCTCACTATTCGTTTTCTTTCAATTGTTGAGCACCCCATAACTCCATTTTGAATGATATCTATAATAGATCGGCGGTCCCGCCAATCTTCGAATGATTCGTAAAGGAGCAAAACTCCTTTATAATAGGCATCGATTTACGAGAGATTTCTGTATCCTCGGTATACGATGTTATCTATTCCCTGTTATACCTGAATCCCATCTCTTGAGATCGAGTGTTGATTTACCTCGGAATTCAACATCGATCTTATTCTTGAAGTCACGGTCGACCTGGTTAAGGTTGCCCGCGATTTATATAAACTTATCAATTCTTTCTACTTTGTTAATTAATCATCATATCTTTGTTTCGAACTTATCTCCGAATCGAAATTCTCTTTGATTTGAGTCAACAAAATTGAATCCCTATCCTTATTTTGAAAATTCATTCCTGTATCGTCGAGCAAAGAAGTGTATTTGTAAATTAATATTAAAAATATTTTAAAATATATGGTGTTGTTTGAGTTGTTAATGTGATTTGGGTTTCCGATCGATTCGTCTGATCAACGCTATCGATAGGATTTCTACAACACTTTAACAGAGCAAACTGACACAACATTGTTTTCAAAATTTGGTAAATAAAATAATTTTGTATGATTATATTATATATAAGTATAAATTTTCTGAAATTGAATTGTTAACTGAATTGGTTATCAGAAAGGTAATATTTGATTTTCACTATTTGTTTTGTAAATCATTGATTATTCCAACATAAAAATAAATGGAATTATAAAAGTTGGTCTATAAATTTATTTAGAAAATTAAATAAACTTATAGTAAGAATTTAAGAATTTAATTTCCTAAAATTTCGAAGTTTGGTTTTTAAAAAAAAATTTAAAGTCTATATTATTGAAAGTATTTTCGAATAGGAATCGGTTTCAAAGAATTTTTAAAAATGTTGAAATCAGTGCTCTTCTCTTTGTCGCTGGAAAATAATTTCGGTGATGGCGGCCACATCATCGACATTCATTTTCGAGTTTCGAAGCGAAGATACTATTCTGTAGCTTTGCTACGGTTTTGTTTTGGAAAATATTTTGATTTGAAACTCTTCAGTATATTTTGATTCACATATATATAGGTATCTTAATTTAAAATTTAATTTGATCTGATATAAATATATTATATATATCTCTAAATTGTTTAAAGTTAATCGTAAATCTAATTCTTAAATTTTTTTAAAAGATGATTTTAATTATAAATAAAACCAAAATTTGGAATAAATATTTAAACTTGAATAATTGAATTGGGTAAATTTTATTTGTATATTGTTCAACTGCATTCTAATACAACTTACCTAAATCATTCAGAAGTTGAATATGTAATTGGATGATATATAAGATAAATTGAATTTTAAATAAAATTTGAGTGTTTATAATAAATGTTATACACTAAATTTTGATTATAAAGATGTTAATAGAGTTAGATAGGATAATAAGTAAACTCAGTTAATAATGATATAAATTTGTTTTGAAAGAATAAATACATTTGTTTTGAAAGAATTAATAAATTGAAATTTGATCAACATATGAAAATACCTTGAATTTAAAAGAAATTAATAGATATAAATTAATTTAAATCGAAACTTCTATGTTTTAAATTAATCTATATGGGTTAAATATATGTGAGTAGATATGTTAAGTAGAATAAATTTAACAGTAATTTGGAATAAAGAAGAATTTAAAATTGTTAAATAAATATGAGTATAATAAAAGACTATTCAAATTTATGGTTTTAGAAATTGTAAATTGAAGAAAATTGGATAATAAGATAATGAATTTAGAATTAGTTGAGGTTTATTTTAGTGAAATCAAATGGATTAAATCAATTATTGAATATCAATTAATTTAAATTTGAATTTATATGGTTTAAATTAATGGTTATTTGTATTTCAAATCTGTTTTCTTTCTGGTTGTTTCTATTCTCCAACCTCGTTCCATTTCGGGGACGAAAAGTTTTGAGTGGGGGAGAGTGTAACGACCCGTAAATTTCAACTGTTTTAATAACGTGATTAGTTAAAATTTTGTGAAATTTTAAATGATAAAATTTTGAAATATAAATTTAATATTTGGAATGCGTCTAGTTAAACATAACAACTGGTAAATTTTCATCCGAAAATATGAAAGTTTATTTCGCACGTAAATTTACTTCAATTTAATCAGTTAAAAAGCGTTGAAAATAAAATGTTTCCGAAACCAAAATAATTTTACATAGAAAATTTCTAAACCATATTCTGAGCAAGATGTCAGTTTGTCGTTTTTCCAAATTCGGATATCTTTGGCTCCGTCGATCTTATTTTTCAGCGTTTTTCTTGCATTTTTCGCTATTAGAAAATTCAAATTTTTATAATTCGATCGTACCACTGATATTTGTATATCGTTTTGATCGTCTCGTCATGCAGATCTCCGCGGTATATTCAATTGCAACTTTCGAAGTCCGTTAGACAGCAAAAATCTATGGAACGACTTTTCATATCAGTTCTGTATTGGACCTTTTATTTCCTTTGTCTCCTCAGTTGCTAACCATGTAGTACCATCGGCCGTTATCTTTTATTTATCACGAAAATTCATGTGTGACTTTTACAATTCGTGGTGGTTGCATATTTATATCAATTCGTATCTTATTCATTAAATATGCGCATTCATTGTTCTGACCGTTCATTTTTGTTTGCTGTCCACGTTTTGCTTCCATTCGTTTATTTTGCCTGGCCTTATATTTTCCATTTATATCTCCATTTGTTTTTTTTAGATCTCACTTCTTCCTTTCCCTCCACCACCTCAAGCACTGCTTTCCGCCTCCCTTCCCTCCAGCCGAGACGCCTGTTCGTCGAGCATGCTTCCCATCCCCACAAACGGATCCTCCACTCTCCAACCGTTTAGTGGCTGACCTCACCAGAGCCACCACACGCAGCGAGCACCACCACCCTCCGCTACCCCCTTGTCCAATCTCCACGTGTTGAGCACCGAGCCCATCCATGCAAAGCTCGGCCACCGCGTCCATCACCATACCCCTTATCTCCGCCACGCCAACACCCCACAACCAGCCTCCGCCTTCAATACCACCGACCCGTCTTCTTCCCACCACCACCGCTCTCCTCAGCACCTCACATTAACAACCCCTACCCTCCTCTTCCAGATACCATCAGCGCACACTTAAAAAAAAAAAGAAGCTCGCTTGTCTTCTCTCGGCTGAGCCATCATCAACAACCATCCCCTCCAAGGCCTCTCGCCTTGCATCTCTCCCCTCCGCCTTCCTCAATCGGTAGCCGATCAACCCAGCCTTCGCCAAGAACCACCAACCGCCACTCCCTCTTGAGCCTGCGCCTCTATTCTTTTGCGCACACGTGTGCAGGTTATGTAAGTATATATATATGTGGCAGTTTTGATTTTATCTTATATATATAGTTATAAATGTTCAATATAGATTTCGTATGTTATATATAAATAAAAAAATAAAAAAATATTTATATCGAATTACAGTAGTACCTACTTGATAGTATATATAATATTTTGCTACTTGCTTGGAAGAACTTTGTTAATATGTTGTGTTATAAAAGCTACAGGGTTATATAAGTTATGTCTGTTGGTATAACATTTGGTTTATTTATCAGTATATAATATATTCGAATGTTATAAAGTTGTACGTATATTTTGTTATAGGTTATGTTATAGCTTGTTAGCTGAATATAAAGGTTTTATAAAATATGTTTTTATGTTACAAATCATAGTATCTGTTGGGTTTGAATATATGATATGTTCAGGTTTCTATAATTTCCTGTAAAGTATGTGTTCTGACATTGGTCATATATAGGATATTTTGTTAAATTTCCAATGTACAGATACAAAATTCATTTTATTTATTTTTGTAGATCCTGTTTTATGTGTTTGAATTTAGTTATAAACTTTGAAATATATGTTTGAATTGATTATTTAATATATGGATATTTGCAAATGAAATATATTACATATGTAGTATTTTGAAATTTTAATATGTTTGTGTGTATAAATATATATATGTATGTATTTATTTCAAAAATATTGTATGTAAATATGTTTGACTTTAATATTGAGTTTTTAATTTGAAACAATGGATTTTGAAATGAATATATATATTTAATTTAATACATATTTGAAGTTAAAATAAAATTTTACAGATATAGTTATATATATATTCGTTCAGTTATTCCAATTTATCTTCATCGATTCCATTCTGATTTGGTTTCACAAATTCTCATTTATCAGCTTGTCCATCAAATCCGCACCAATTCAGTTTTGTTTCGGAATTCGTGTTTGGACTAGTAGCTCTTTTCATTCTCTTCAATCTCTAGCCTCGAAAGGTGAGCACTCACTCACGATTAACGTTCTTTTATTTATTAAATTTGATTTCAATTGAAACGACAATTGAAATAGGCTGCTGTTAGTTAATTATACTGTTATATATGCTATTGCCTGTATCAGTTCACCTGTGACATTTGACACCATTATCTGTTAATTATTTATGCGATGATAATACAGTTTGGCTGATAATTGATTGATTGTTGATGTTATATTGGACGTTAAATTGTTAATGTTAAAATGATAAATAGTATGCAATTGAAATTGATATAGGATAATTAAATGTAAAAATTTGATTAACTGACATTTGTATAATATGACCCCTTTAACTGTTGAATTTATTGACACGTAGGATTTGTTTAATTACATTTTGAATCACTGAATGTATGTTGTTAAATTGATGATGTATGAAATTGTAAATAGATGACAAGTGAAAAACCGTAATGTAATAATCTTTAATCTATATGAAATGATAGTGTAGATTCTAGAAATAATTATATTAATTCGTACAAATAACAATGCAAATTAATACGGTTATTTCGGAATTATTTGAATTGAATATTGGATTGTTATTGATTGTTGTTATTGCTTGTTTATTTACTTTGACACCATCCCTATTATCACACTGCAAGTTCCCTTTACTATGCTTTGATTTTGGAATTGAATTGGAATCGGGTTGAAATGATAAATACCCAAATTGAACTTTGACCTAGGATAGGAAATTAAATAAAACCCGATTGGTCAAATAATTTGATTTAAAAATAAAACGAAGATTTTATTTGAATAAATAATATGGTTTTGAAATGAAGTTGAAATTTGAATTTTTAATGAAAGGAAAATGTTAATATTTAAAAATCTGAAACAAAATATTAAAAATGAAATTGATGAAAGAACGATGTTTAATTTGAGAAATGATTGAATTAAGTTTGAAATGATTTAAAAATTTTGTTTGAAATTATTAAACTTTGAGATGATTTAATAATTAAGTTTGAAATTATAATTAAGTTTGAAATTATTAAACTTTGAAATTATTTAATAATTAAGTTTTGAATTATTTAATAATTAAATGAGATAGAATGGTTTAATGATTAAATTGAATTGAATTCTTTAATAAGAAAATTGAACTTTTGAATAAGTGAATTTACTTCGTAAATAATTGAAATTGAGTTTTCTTTATTATTTAAGTTTGGAAAATTATTTAAGAAAGTAAATAAGTGAAATTGAATTTCTTTAACAAGAAATAAATGTGATTTATTGAAATTAATGTAAGACTTGAAATTTAAGAATTTGATTTGACGAATTTAATTTAATTCAAATTGTAAGTTTTGATATAATGAAGTTGAACTTAAGAATTGATTTAATGAATTGGAAATTTAATAGAAATTGTTTTGAATGATAAAGTAACTTAACGAATACTGAATGAAACCGATAAATGAGTTTAAATTGATTTGAATGTTAAATAAAATTTATTTAAATCATTTCGGAATGAAACTTGTATTCGAACTTGAATCAATATTCGGATTGTTTTAAATAGAAATTGAATTTGAATTATAAGATTTTGAAATTATGAATTTGGAAGTTTTGAAACGTAAATTTTGGAAATTGATTTCGAAAGACAATTGAAATATTGGTTTGCAAATTCTAATTGAATTGAAATTGATTTGGTTTTGAAATATATTAAATGACCAATCAGTGTAATAATTAAGAAAGTTATTAAAGAGACCGGAATTCGGTTATGGATATACTCTCTATCTAAACCGAAAACCACTTTAATAACTATACGCGGAGTGATGATCCAGAATGAAGTGGTTGGAATGATGTACGTGTTGACTGAAGAAAGAGAACGATAATGGATAGCCTTGACACTTGTGTCAAATTGGAAATGACTAAAACATTACATGTTGTCGATTTGCTACCTCAAGTGGACACACTTCTTCGAACTATACATTACATGTTGTCGATTAGTGCACCCTTGATTTTGGGAGTGTTGTTTCACGGTGTTGCGGGCGCTGCGGCGTTGCGTTCTCACCAGTCCGGATCAGGTGAACGGTAGTATCACTACCTTGGGTATAGCCTCATGTGCCTTGTCATACTTGTATTCCATTTATGCGCGACCACTACGATTTTGATTTGTACCTTTAGTATATGGATTGCCCTCTGGTGACTTCCGGTTTTGGGGAAACTACGGTCTTGTATATGCTTTTGGGAATAAAAATGTGTTAAGGGTGGAATGGGCCATGACTTAACGCTATTTTGATATCTTATTATTACTGATAGACATTATCCACTTATCGTACACTACTACATAGTAGATAGTTTAACGGATCCTTAAAGGATGGTTATTCCAAACATCCTTTAAGTTACTTGTATTTCAATTGCTATTTCACTTGAGTTGGATTTATTAATATAAGAATGTTAATCCTGACTCGAGTGTCTTGTGTTTTTGCTTTACGCTCGGGTCAGACTGAGTGTACCAGTATTCGAGACTCACCTTTGAAGTTGGAGCTTTGCTTGAAGATCCAACCATCTATTCTGCTTTCAGTATTCGATGATTCCAGTGATGTATTCTGATTTGTATCTGATGTATCGTATTACACTTCCGTTGTATCTGGTTTAACTCTGATGTATTTTATATATTCATATAGTAGCTTCATGAACTACTATCTCTTTTATTTCCGCTGCACTTATTACTCTGTGTCTGTGATCTGTGATTATTTATTTACTGTATATGTTCAGTTTTGCCAAATTTAAATTAACAACGCGGTATTTGAGCAATTCAACTCCGGCATGAGTGTCTACCTATACACTTATAATGGATGCGAATGGTCCAAAATGGCGGGTCGTTACACCTGACCATTTGTTGGAAATCCAAAGAAACAATACGAACCTTTACGATTGCAGTTGTATAACCTGTCTCCTTAGGCGGCAGCTATAGCAGGCATAATATAATGGTACCTATGCTGGCTAAGATTAATATTATATTTTCGAAATTATTTTATACACTATGCACTAGTAATAATATCAAAGAGTTTTCTTTTGCGTAGTAAGCATATTTGACTATCATAAGAAGAAATCTCCTCCAAGTTTGCGAATGCATTGTGTGTGTGGTGGGAGGTCTTATGGTAGTTTCATTTTCCAAAAGCATTACGGATTTCAATGTTTAAAGTTCTTTTGTGTTGTTTTAAAGATAAACTGTTTTTGTTACTCACACCAGTCTCGCGACTGACTCAGAGTTTATTGTTCCTTTCCTAAACTCTGGGTGCCCACCATTTTCTACACGGGCAGTCTAGAGTTGGGTTTCTCAGATATTCAGGTTTAGTAGATTATCTGGAGCTGGTTCAGTTCTTGGAGTTCAGGACTGCACTTGCTTCTCTTTGTGGTTCGAGCTTGACATTGGAGTGGTTGGAATCAGTCTCTCTGACTGATCATTTGGAGTTATCATTTCTGCTTTCCACTGTATCATTATTTATCTCTGATATTGTTGTATCATATTGATATCAGTGTTGTATATCATTCTGGATATTGTATTCATTGGAGTTGTATATGATATCATTGATTTCTTTTCCTTCCGCTGTGTTGTTATACTTAATGGTGTTATAAGCTCCGGAGAGCCAGATTCGGCGTTTGAATCTGCGGCATTTTTGAGTACAAGTGAAGTACGGGTGCCGATTTTCGAAGGCCGAGTCCGGGATCTTCATAGTTGGATCATCGTCGACATTAATACATTCACTATATCAACTGCCGAGCAATCGAATGCCGGAAAACCGAATTGTTATGGAGAAAAAGAAGAGGTAGAAGAAGATAGAAGGAAAAGAAAGAAGAAACAATAGAAGAACACAGAAACAGAAACAATATCAGAATCTCACATTTGCAGCGGAACAACATATAATAGATAAATGAATAATCTTTTAAATCAAAGAACTATATCATTTTATACATTACATCATCATCAGAGTTTACAACAGCAATATACAACACAACTGTACAGTTATATAAACTTGTCCATATACAGAATACACAGCGGAATAATACTATCATATACAAGTGGTACGTCTCGCCATCCAGCTCGCCATTGAGCTCCAAAGCATCTCCTGAATCCAAAATGACCTGATAACCTGACTCTAGACTGCCCGTGTGGAAATTGATGGGCACCCAGAGTTTAGGAAGAAAACAATAAACTCTAGGTCAATCATGGTGACTGGTGTGAGAACTTAAAATAGTTCATCTTTAAAACAACAACAACAACAAAGCAAGTAGAAAAATATCCGCAATGCCTTTGGAAAATGAAACGAACATAAGACCTCCCGCCACACACACAATGTAAACGCAGAATTGTAGGAGATTTCGTCTTATGATAGTCAAACATGCTTACTACGCAAAATCATTTGATTATTATTATTAGTGCATAGTGCAGAAAAACATTTCAAAAGTATAATATTAATCTTAGCCAACATAGACATTCTGAACTATGCCTACTATAGCTACCATCTAAACAGTGGGGCGCCACCATAAGTAAATGGCAGGTTCTACAACTAATACCGTACAAGGTTCATATTGGAAAATGGATTTTCCAACAAATGGTCAGGCTAAGGAACTTCCTATGCCACGAAAGAAACGCCTCTGGCTGGACGCTCTGAGAGACAAACTGCTCTCTGCCAACAAGGCCGGGTTACCCCTGTAACTAGGTAACTCACGAATATGCCATCCCCCGGTCCTTTGGGACCTTTATCCGAGCGCTCGGTAACAACATCACACATAATAAATAAAGTGTGTCCACATGAGTAAGTATCTGGGCTCTATACCATGATACCACCCCTTTCCAGAAGGAAATGACATAACCTAAAGGGCGCGACCCTCATAACCTTGCCGCAACATCCCTGTTTCGACCATTTCCGGGTTGTGAGGCCCTGACGAAGTCTCGTCCACAAAGCTACGCTTTTTCACAAAGCCACGCTTTGATCACAAATGATCAAAAAATGATCATCACACAGCAACACTCAGCATGCCACATTACCAAATTTGGAATATATCGCTGATAAATTTCAACTACATAACCTCTGAGCTCGTACGTCTCAGAGAAGGGTGTTAAGCTAAGAGAATAAATTCTCCGCCACCAATAGAAATGTATTTGAAAGAAATCAGCTTTATATCTCAAAATGTAATGTCAGACATGTAACCATACAAGTCTGTTCTGTCGAACAGAACCGAAGGCACTTCAAAAGAAGCCCTTGCAATCCGGGTATTAACAATCCCGATAAAACATCCCATCACAAAGGAAATCTCTATACCGTAGCTAACGACGCAGAGACAATTGATAGGTCATCCTATCATTTTCACAAACACCCGGTCTTCACCACCGGTCTACAATACGATCCATATCGTCGTATCACTAATTCGGAATGGGTTATATGACACAAAGGTCTTTTCCCGGCTAACCCGAATAGTGAGCACAAATATTCAAAACATATGAATTTTGGGATTTCAATTAAGTCACAACTTATTACCCAAATCCTTTCCTTTAAATGGTTTAACAAATTACCATTTCAATTCTTTAAACAAAAAGATTTACTTCACAAAGTTTACCCAGTTTCACAAAGATTCATTCACCGATTTCCAATTCAATTTCCATTTTAATTGAATTAACCCATTAAATCTTTAATTTAAGATTTAATTAATAGCTTTCAAAACTATTCAAAATTCCAGTCTTTTATAATATAAAAGATACACCTTTTAAAATCGTTTTTGATTTCAAAATAAAGTTAAATCATCTTCATAAAGGTTAATTCATAGTTTTTCCAAACTATTTACAATTTCATTTCAACTTAAATTGTTTCAATACAAATTGGAAATCTTTTTATGAAAGTTATTATTACTTGAAAACAAATAGTTTTCGTTTTGGGAAAAACGGTTACAATTACACCAGTTAAAGCCATTCAAGTATAAACTTGAATTATAAATTTAAATTTCCCAAGACCGTATTTTAATTGGTTAAAAACCCATAAAAACACCTTCTATACTTATTAAATCTTTTAAACCAAAATTCCCAATTCATTGAATTCAATTTCAAAATATTGAATTCAAAATTTTAAATCAAATGATTTAAATTCCAATTTTTTAAGTTATTTAAAATAACTTTTATTTTTGAAACTCATTTTCAAAAACGTTCAATTCCAATTCCAAAACCATTTTGGATTCAAAAACTCAATTTTTCCAAAATTGATAAAAATCTGTGACTTAACCGATTTCCATGTGAAATCCACATTTGTGTGTGTATTGTGTAGTCCAAGGGTTTAACACAATAGTGCAACATCATTCAATCATCACAGATTTAATATAACAATATAATTGATAAGCGGTATAAATTATAACGCTTATCTTCATTCACAGATTTCGGATAAATAGACCATAAATCACACACAAATCAGAATATATCACAAAGCATCACACATCAAAGATATCAAATAATTCGACATCCAATATAATCCAAACATCCATAAGTAGGATTAATTAAATTATCTGATTAATTTAAATCAAATAAATTTCCAAACATTTCCAAAAGATTTATTTTCAATCACAAAAAAAGCAATTACTAAATGGATTTCTAAATTTATTTCCTTTTCAAAATAAATTCCTTCTTAAGAAGATAAATTCGTTTAATTTCCAAACTATTTTCAAATCCAAATTTTAAATAAATTCTCAACTTATAAATAATATTTTCGAAATCCATTTATTAAGCCTTTTTGAAATTTAATTCTATACAATTCAAAAATAAGACTTTTATCTGTAAAATCCTTTTAAATCTATCCAATTATCAAAAATAAATTTTTCGATAAATTTTCAACTTATATTTCCAAAAATCCAATTTTAAATATTTCTGGTATCCATCGATACCAAAAATATCTTCGGCTAATTTATAGCCGTCTACAGATTCCATCACAATATAATCACACAATGATTATAAATAAATCAGCACACAACATTGAAATAAATTCAAATGTTTGAGGAATCCAGTTGGATCCCTCCAACCTGTTTCCCTGCATCCACAAATGTTAGCACAATACCAATTTCACTTCACAGTGAAATTATCGCGGTATATGGGATTTATAAATATTATCCGCTATTATGCGGCACAATAGGGTCTCGTCCGCTATACAATGCGGGAAATCAACAACTCCAATATATACATATTCCAATATATATATATTGCTATATACATATATAATACCAATTCCACTTCAATTTGAAATTATCACGGTATATGTTTTTAATAAATAACCTCCGCTTAATATACGGCGTATAGGGTCTATTTATCACAATAAATAACAATTTATCAACCAATCACACAATCAATCACTATCAACAATTTTAAATTTAACTATTTAAAATTTAAATCGAGACAACATTCGATTGAGTGAGAAGTTCTCACCTTGCTTTCAATAGCAGTCGTAGCGGTTTATTTCGAATAAAATTAAACGGGCGTTTAATTTTACCCGAAATTTTCACTAACTCCAAACGACTTCAATCCAGTTCCATAGCGTAGTTCTTGACAAAACGAAGCCAATGCAACTTGTTTCGCAATTTTTCAACCTCGTATGATAAAGATACAGCGTTTTAAAGTTATACGAATTTTTTTATATAAATTAATATACAATTTCTTTTATTTTTATACCCAGGATCAATCTGGACCGTGCATTTCATCAAAGCAATCACGGCCGCAATTTGTTTTCTTCTTCCCATCGCGATTTCCAGCCTTGGTTCGAACCCAATCACCGTTCGAAACCCAAAATTAATGTCACCTCCTCGAGCAAGATACAGATGATCGGTGACCTCCATTTGAACGGCCATTACGTGAGCCACCATTGGCTAGAGCAGGGTAGTGCTTGGCCTAATCTATGCGTGGAAAAATGAGTTTGAACGTGCGTCGTTCCTCAGCCGATTACGATGACTCCATCACTCCAAATGCCATCAAGTCCGTATGGATTTAAAGTGCTCACCACCCTCTACAATTTCTTAGTTGAAACTTTTTCGAATAGATGAACGGATTGGAAGAGATTAAGAGATGAATTCTGGAAACCATCGGCTATTGATATTGTAAGTGGCAGCCAGGGTTTGAGCTGAAACCCTAATAGTTTTGTTTGCAAAATGAAGAAGTGAGGTGCTTTTATAGAAAAATGATCAAAACACTATTCATCCCGGATTTTCCGAACTCCAAACGAAGCATGCCGGCTGGCGTTTCTAAGGTTTACCCCACATTCCGGACACAATGGAACAGGTTTCGAAAGCCAATTCGATCATCTGTGCGAGTTACGGCAATAAACGATCGATTTAAATTAAACCGATTTAAACCGATTTCGATGCGTTTTCACTTGCTCCGGACAAACGGTAAATCCAATTGGCACGAAATTTGAAACCATACAATAATACCACATTATGGATCCGATGAAACTGGTTTCGTTGAAATCCGAGACTGTTTGAAAAATGACTATTTTAACTCGCCAAATTAATATTAAAACAATTTCGATGCGTTTCGATCTGCCATGGTCAAACGACAACTTCGATTGCTATGAAAATTGAAATACGATAATAACAAACTATTAAGGATCCAATGGAACTAGTTTCGTCCAATTCTGAAACTGTTCGAAAAATGGCTAATTTCACTAGTCGATTTAAATATTAAAATATTCAATTTTCACAGATTAACTCTAAATTCAATTTTAAAAGTTCTATAACATCACTATAACTTCAATATGATTTAATATAACTTTATAAATCATTTTCATTCACATTAAACCCAATTTTCAATTATTTCTGAAATTTAAAATATTAAATTATCGATTTAATTATCCAAATTAAATCCAATATTCGAAATTAATTTAATTTGACTTCCAAATCTTACTTATTAATATTTAAAATTAATTAAATATACGAATTTCAAATGACGGAAATTCTGGGTCGTTACAGCTTCCCTCAAACTTACCATCACCTGCAATTTGTCAGGCAAATACTGGAAAATCATTATCTAACAATTATTTGCCAAACATGATACAAACACGTTAACATGTTTCATAAAGTGATACTTATGTTCTATCTACAGTATGGCATTAAATACATATATGTTACATTTAAGAAGAAGAAACTTCCAATCTTATCCCTTGCTTCAATAAGATCCGATCTATGATCTCTTTCCACGCTTTATAAGAAAGAGCAGAGCCACCATTTAGCAATGCAAACCCGTTGACAACAAAGAATGGTGTCCCATATACTCCTCTCAGACACCCAAACTGGAGAAACATGTATTCAGACTTATGCTAAGAATTACTCCTAAAATATCGCTAAATAATGACATAAGCCCTTACTAAATTAGATGTTAGACTCCACCCTTCAATTATTATTTTATTACGTATAACCCCCCTTAGCATGACATTTGCAAATTATCTTTTATATAAATTTGATCTAATTTTATACATTATGGTATGCAAATTTATAATTAGGGAGGTAAGCATACTAAAAAAAATATTGGTCGTTAAAACTTAAAAGTGTTAGGACAGAAATCTCTAATATAATTTTACCTTGAAGGAAGTTCTAGTTGTTAAATCTGTCTTCAAATCTTCGAACCCGGATTTAAATGAATCTGTTGTACTTTCAATTGCATGTGCCACAAAGTTTGACATATCATCAATTATGTAACTCTTTGGCTTGTCACGATTTTGCGCATTTGAATACCTATCATGCTTATGTCTACATATTAAGTTCAAAGACAGAAATTAAAGAGCTTATAGAATGTTGAAACAAATTACATAACACGGCTGAAGAGAAGCACAAAGCATGGATCTAATGAAAATACTGGAAAATCATTATCATCTCCAGTAATCAGAGAAAAGGCAGCATTCCAAGAGAAAACGACCTATCATTACAGTAAAAATGGTCCAGATAAGATGAAGGAAAATATGACTCTACTACAATGCATCAGTTACAAAATTTGCTTACTGACCAAAAGATGGAGGTGAACTGGATACCGGAGAAGCTTAGTGAGGATGCAAATGGGAAGCTGCAAAGAAGCTATCTCAAGAAATCAGGCTCATCATTCATCAACATCAGCAAACTCCATGTGATGGCAATTCCCAACCGAACAACACCTAAATCAACGAAACAAGCAGTCTAACGAAATCGTGAACGACCCTATCGCCTCCAAGTTCAGGCATCAACTGCGACATCCCAAGCATACAACTCCAGAGCGGTGACCAAGCAACCGGATTTTGCACACGTTGACGGAATCAGGTATAAGGAAGCAGAGCTTGTCCGCATTGACAATAGGGCAATAGAATTTGTTTTTGGTATGGAATCTGATGTTGAGATTTAATTGATGGTTAGAAGTAGGAATACAAAGAAGAAAGGTTTGAGGCGGCTGTGCTTTGGCAAAGGTAGGATAAGGGTTTACTTAGATAAGGGTTGGGGGGAAATTTTATTCCGTTGGAGAGAAAATTTTCGTGCATTGGAAAATTTTCGTGCAATGGAGGCAAAATTTTCATAATATGGAGCCAAGATTTTCGGATTTCGGAGCCAAGATTTTTCTTATTAACATGTATTGGTCATTAATTATAAATTACAAATTATTGATTATTATATATTATAAATAATTGTAAACACATTCAAAAGTGAGCGGTTATTGGGACACAAAATTAGACATAAAATTTAACATAATAAATATAGACCGTTAGATCATTTTGTCTTTACACGAGTCATTGATTAATGTAATATATATTTAAAAATACCTAAAAAAAATTAAAAACAATAATATTATCAATTATTAGTGACAAACAATTAATTAATTCATATAAATTACAAGAGTTGTTAAAATATGCATCAATTACAACTTACAAAAGAAAAAGTTGTAATAGTCATCTATTAGAACTTGCAAAAAAGAAGAGTTGTTAAAAATACGCATCAATTACAACTGGCAAAAAAATGTCATAATAGGGATCTATTACAACTGGAAAAATAAAAAAGTTGTTGAAAATAAGTTTATTATAACTTTTTGAAAAAAAAGTTGTAAAAAACCTTTATTACAACTGACATTTTATGATAGTTGTAAAAAATCTTTATTACAACTGGCATTTTATGACAGTTGTAAAAATGCAGTTGTAATATGGTATTTTTGTTGTAGTGTATTAAATTCTAAATTGTCAGTTAATACCCGTTATTGATAATCAGTCACTTGTTATTGTGTATTGATTGGTTTGAATGGTGATTGTGATGGATGTTGATTGTTGATATTAGATGTCTGGATGTTATATTTCATATTGTTATAACACTACAAGTTCCCTATAGGTTGAAATGATAAATACCCGAACAATCTGTTAGATTAGAGAGAAATCGTTATGGGTTGAAATGATAGACTCAAGCGATTTCATGGATTTGAAGTAAAATTTGGGATTGCGGGTTGAAATAATATATACCCGTAAAATTTAAAATATTTGCGGATTGAAATGATAAATATCCGTATCACTTGACCATAGGGTAGAAAATTATATACGGACACCGGATTGGTTAAATTAAACGATTTTAAACCCTTAAATCTTGAATTTGGTTAAATGATATTTTGAAGGAAATTGATTTATATAAACTGAATCATTTTGAGAATCCAAGTTTAAACGTCGGAATTGGAAATTGGTTAAAATTAAAATTTTAAAGTTGAATTTGAAGTATAAACGAAATTTATCGAAATTGAGTTACTGAAACGTTTGAAATTATAACTTTGAAATCTATTGGAATTGGGATAACCTAAATTGATATTTCAAGATTTGAAATTTGGTTTTGATTTAATATCTGGGTATGGTCCAGATTTGTCAAAATGGAAGAGATAGCTAAATTTGATGTTAATTTCAAATCTATTATTTTAATATAAACTATTTAAAATATATTGTTTTGAAAAATCCCGGCTATTAAGATTTTCAACTATTAAACTTATTCAATCTATTTTAAACTATTTTAAAATATTTTAATCAATTTAAACTATTTTAATTTATTTTAATATATTATAATCTTGTTATCCCGCCTTTTGGCAAGACCGTAATACCAAAGAATTGACTAGTAACCAGTAAACGGTCCGTCCCAGAGATCAGTTATACATGGGCTCACCACGGATATCGATGAATTTTGTCCGAGTCCGGATCGAGCAAAATTTGGTAGGACATGGGAAGCTAAGCCAAGAGAACCAACATTTCAAATCTCAAGTCAATCCGAGTTCATATGCTCAAGTTATGAACGATGCAAGGTTGGATGGAGAACAACTACCAATCGACTCGCTCCTTCGACTCGCTCCTTGGACTCGCTTCCCAACATTCAATTTGAAGCCAACTTCGACTTGCTACACAGTGCCCAGGAGTGACATCTTCGACTCGCTTCGCTTAGAGGCCAATCTCGAGTCGATCAAGTTCGACTCGCTCCACATCCTTCAGAGCTGCTCTTTTCAACTCGCTTTGGTTTAAAGCCATCAGGAGTGCACACTTTGACTCGCTCCGCTCAGACAACTGGTTCGACTCCATCAACTTCGACTCCACTGCTCAAACCTCCCAGAACATCCTACTTCGACTCGCTCGACCAAGTACTCACTTCGACTCGCTCGACCAGTTCTGGCTTCGACTCGCTCGACCAAGTACTCACTTCGACTTGCTCGAAGCAACATCCAGGACAGAGTAAGAATCAAGTGCCACGTCATCGAGTCGAACGGAAGCGAGTCGAAATGGAAGCGAGTCGAAGGAAACAACCCAACGAAAACTCTATTTCGTATCGATCATATCTCCCAATCTACAAGTCCAAATGCTATGAAATTTTCACAAAAGACTACGTGCATGCTAGAGAATATCCACGCCAAATTTTGACTCCATTGGATGAAATCTTGAGCGAGTCGAAATCAGCTCGTGTCAATCACGGATCGGACTTAAACTTCACGGGCTTGGGCTTACGGGCCTGGTCACGTGCCAGAGAGTGTCCCTCGAGATCTGAGCGAAATACCAGCCTCCTACACCTATAAATAGACCCCCAAAGCCAACAGAAAAGGGGTGCTTCTTCCTCTTTGAGATCTCCAACGCCCGGACTACGCTAGATCCAGATCTGAACTCTGTCGCTGCTGCTACCAACAAGATTCACTGCTGCAAATAATAGCTAACTCTTGTAATTCATTGCATTCACTTGTAAACATCAAAGGAAGATCAATAAAACAAACTACTTCATAGTGGACGTAGGCTATACGCCGAACCACTCTAAATCCTTGTGTCTCCTTGCGCTTTAATTATTCTTATTTCTGAAATTTGGAGTTTTCGTTAGACAATTCCACTTTTTTCATTTAATTTCTTCACTTTATCTCTTCAAAGACTTCCGAAGAGTGTTGTGCCCAATTTTGGTACAAACACTTTGGTGCTTTCACTGAGAAAACCCAATTTTTCTCCCACTCTTTAGATCTCCTATCTTTATTGGATTGCACAAATCTAAGAAGAAGATCCAGATCTAGAACTTCGAAGCCCTTCCATTCTACTCAGATTTGCAATCAGATCTAGGAAAGGACTTCATCAATTCATTATGGTGAGCACACGTACCACCTCTGCAGCCGCTGATCAAGGAGCACGGGACCGACAAAACCCCGTGCAATCACCTCCATCCAACCAAAATGCTGCAGGACCTTCAGATCCATCAGGTCCGATCACTAGACAAGAATTCCAGACATTGCTTCATGAGTTGACCCAAAGTCGACAGTAGCTAGCGGAGCAACTACGCGCCAACACGGAGTTGACTAACCAGCTAAATCGCCAAAGGAGAAGGAGATCTAGAAGAGACCAAGGTTTTCACTCCTCCACAGAGAACACAGCCTCCTCCGATGGCCAAACTAGATCCACACGTCCACGGTTGGGTGGAAGCTACACCCATGCCACGGGACACCAACCTGCTTCGAACCTTAAGCAACCGAGAGCTGGACCATCCGTTAGCCTCCGCACAGAACCTTCAACTCGGGGAGAAGCTGCTCCTTATCATGTTACCGGCAACATTGCTACTACCACCACTGCTGAGCGAGGAGGTGATGCTAGGAACCAAGCTGATCCCCAACATAACCGACGGGAGCAGACTCCTGAACCTTATGTCCCAGAGGATGTTGAACCAAGGAGGCGAGGCATGGACCGTCGACCGCATCCGATCAAGACTCGCGCTGTGGGACCCGACCACACCTTGGCACAGCATGCTCCGAGTGTCCAAATGACAGATATACCAACGATGATTCACCAAATGATCCGTGAAAGTCAGGGTCTATCTAATGACGACTGGTTAATCTCCCGAAGTCATAGCCCTTTCACTGATGATGTTTTATATGCTGAACCACCTCGGCCCTTCAGGATGCCAGCTTTGCCAGTTTATGAAGGGAGTTCTGACCCCAATCAACACGTCCTGAAATACGAATGGCTGATGAATGATGCTAGAGCTCGCAGTAAAGTGCCGTAGTTTCCCCATTTCCCTGGGAGGCATTGCTACCATGTGGTTCACTCGTTTGCCACTGCGATCCATCTCTAACTTTGACCAGATGGCCACCAAGTTTATCGAACAATTCCGTATGCATGTGGCGAGGCCGAAGGACGTTAGCAATCTATCTAGTGTTACGCAAGCTCCCGGAGAAACGCTTAGACGTTACTTGGAGCGATTCCATGCTGCGTGTGCGGAAATAAGCAATCCCAACAATATTTCTATCATGATGGCTCTGACTAAGGGGATTGATGCTGATTCCGAGTTCGGAAGTTGGTTAGCTGGGAAACCACCTGCGTCATTGGACCGTTTCTATTCCAAGGTAGCCCAATTCCTGAGAAGGGAGGATGCGAGACAGTCTAGGAAGCAGGATGATGCAGGACCCAACATCGAAGGTATCCAGAGTAACGTCGCTGTTAAACAGACCGGAGATAGTTCTGGAAAAGTTCAGTTGAACGTCCAAAATAAGCAGAATGACCAGAGGGACAATAGAAATCAGAACAAAAAACGTGATCAGGATCGTGGACCACGGCGTAGGGCTTCCATGTACGAAAACTACACTCCATTGAACACGTCATTGGAAAATGTGTACATACAGACCTGCAATACCATGCAGTATAAGAAGCCTGCCCCAAAACCACAAACCGAAAGACAAATCCAAACAGGAAAGTTCTATAGATTCCATGAAAGTTATGGCCACAATACCAATGAGTGTCGTCACCTACAAGACCTCATTGAAAAGCTGATACGTGAGCGGAAGCTGGATCAGTATGTACGGGCGCCGCAATCCGGTGGTACGGGCCCATCAAATCAGAACCGTGCGCCGAATCAGGAAAGACAGGAAGAACCCGCTCGTGCGGACTGGAGGTTGGTCATTAACACAATAAGTGGTGGTCCTCACCCGACAGATCGAAGCTGGAAGGAAATGGAGTCATATGCCAGTTCTATCAGGCATGCAGACTTCGAGTGTTGCAGTAGTTTTGATGAGGGGGCTCCAGCCAAGCAACAGAAAACGATGACGGATGACATCGTCTTCAGAAGCAGAGACGTAGATAAAATCAAGGCTCCCACTATCGACCCACTGGTCATCTCTGCACAAGTAGGTCCCGCTTGGATAAAAAGGATCTCAGTTGACAGTGGAAGCTCTGTGAATATTTTGTTCAAGCGAGCTTATGATCAAATGAAGATGGAAGCCGCAGACTTGAAGCCTTGTCAGTCTCGAGTCCATGGTTTCAACGGAAGTGCCACAATTCCCACTGGGATGGTGGAACTTCCAGTGGAGTTGGGAGTGGGAGAACGTCGGAGAGTACGAATGTTGCAATTCATCGTTCTGGACATAGACTCCACTTACAATGCTTTCTTGGGCCGACCGGTCCTCGCTGAATTCAGAATAGCCATTGCCCCATTGTGTTTGACCTTGAAATTTCCCACTGATCATGGAATAGGAATCATTCACGGAAATCAAGCCACTGCTAGAGCCTGCTATGTTGCTGAGCTACGGGAGGCACAATGGAAGGAGAAGGGAAAGGATATAGAGGAGTCTCTCTGCATCCGTTTCGCCGACAATTGACAATTAACGCCCGGGCCCAGGCTCGGGCACCCCAGCCAATTCCTCAAGGACCTTGACCTGAGAGAAATTGAAGACGAAGGAGAACCCAGAGAAAGTCAAGCATCCCCAGTCGAACTAACAATTGATGTCCTAATCGACAATAACGATGATTCAAAAATAATAAAGATTGGATCTCAGCTGAGCCAGCAAACTCAAGAGGAATTGGTTGAATTTCTGCTGGCAAATCTTGACGTATTTTCCTGGACCCATTCCGATAAGTGCGGGATCTCGCCGGACATCGCAAGCCACACTCTGAACATTGACCCGCTGCATGTCCCGGTCAAACAAAAAAGGCGCGGTATGGATCCAGAGAGATCTGTCGCCCTTAAAGAGGAAGTAGAAAAGCTTGAAGCGAACGGATTCATTCGAGATGCGCTATATCCCGAATGGGTGTCAAATCCCGTGCTCGTCCGAAAGCCAAATGGGAAGTGGAGAACATGTGTAGACTATTCCGATCTGAATAAAGCATGCCCCAAAGACAGTTTCCCGCTTCCTAGGATTGATCAGCTAGTGGATTCGACGGCTGGACATGAACTCTTATCCTTCATGGACGCGTATTCAGGCTACAATCAGATACCGATGCATTTACTCGATCAAGAACACAGCAGCTTCGTGACCAATCTGGGACTTTACTGTTACAAGGTTATGCCGTTCGGACTCAAGAACGCCGGAGCTACTTACCAACGGTTGGTCAATCAGATGTTCGCTAATCAAATCGGGAAAACAATGGAAGTATATGTAGATGACATGCTTGTGAAGTCACGACTCTCCACCGACCATGTAAAAGACCTGGAAACTATGTTCAACATACTTCGGGAATACAAGATGAAGCTCAATCCACTGAAATGTAACTTTGTAGTTGCATCCGGAAAGTTCCTTGGGTTCATCGTCAACGCCCGGGGAATCGAAGCCAATCCCGAAAAGATTTGGGCAATCAGAAATCTTGAAACTCCTAAAACTATAAAACAAGTCCAAAGTCTCAATGGAAAGGTAGTAGCATTGAGCAGGTTCATTTCAAAATCCACTGACAAGTGCATTCCCTTCTTCGATCTGATTCGAAAAGGGAAACGAAACTTTGGATGGACCACAGAGTGCGAGGGCGCTTTCCAAGCACTAGTCCAACATCTATCTACACCACCGATACTGTCAAAGCCTATTGATCATGAGAAGCTATTCATATATCTGGCAATATCAGAAAATGCTATCAACGCTGCGTTAATCCGAGAAGAAGACAAGATACAGAGGCCCGTATACTATGTCAGCAAACGAATGACTGGGGCTAAAAGAAATTATCTGAAGCTGGAAAAGTTGGCATACTTCCTTGTCATTGCATCAAGAAAACTTCGACCATACTTCCAAGCACATTCCATTACTGTTTACACCGACCAGCCATTACGACAGGTCCTCTCGCGGCCTGAGACTTCTGGAAGGTTACTCAAGTGGAACATCGAACTGAGCCAGTTTGACCTTACTTACGTTCCGAGACGGACCATACAAGGACAAGTCCTAGCCGATTTCATAGCTGAATTTACCATCCAGAGGACTTGCCCGAAGCCAGTGAATCCCCCGAGTACGTCTGGAAACTTTATACTGACGGAGCATCAAACGACCGGTGTTCAGGCGCCGGTATTGTGCTTGAAACTCCCGAGGGTCGATCCATATGTTATGCCTTAAAGTTCGATTTCCATGCGACTAATAATGAAGCTGAATATGAAGCCCTCCTAGCCGGCATGAAACTTGCTAGATATTTGAGGATTATCGCAGTGGAAATTATTGTGATTCATAATTGGTTGTGTGCCAAGTACGAGGAGAGTATCAAGCAAGAGATCGAAGGTTGGCTGCTTATTTAGCGCGAGTTAAGGAAGTACTAGACCATTTCGATTACTATGCCATATTCAGTATACCTCGAGAACGCAACCAAAAGGCCGATTCGTTGGCGAAGTTAGCCAGCACAGGCGAAGCTCAACAAATCGGTCTCGTGCCCGTAGAAACGCTATCTTCCCCAAGCATCGACCGAGAAGAAATAAACCGGGTATGTGAATCCATCCCCGGAAGGGATTCATGGATGACTCCACTCAGAAATTACATTAAGCACGGAACCCTACCGGAGCGCAGGAGTGAAAAAAGACAAATCCTTCGAAAGGCATCAAGGTTTACCATCTAGAATGGACTCATGTACAGATGGGGGTACTCAGTCCCCCTACTCCGATGTATCGCTCATGATGAAATCAAACAAGTGCTACGCGATGTGCATGAAGGAGAATGTGGTGATCACACCGAAGGGCAAACACTTGCCAAGAAAATACTTCGCTACGGATATTACTGGCCTACCGTGAATCGTGATGCGTTGGAATATGCGAAGAAATGTGATAGGTGCCAAAAATATGCCCGAATTCCTAGAGCTCCTTCTACTGAGATAACGCAAATGGTCGGCCCATGGCCGTTCGCAATGTGGGGCATCGTCATCATCGGTGCTCTACCTCTGGCAAAAGGTGGAGCGAAGTACGCCATCGTCGCAGTTGATTACTTTCCAAAGTGGGTTGAAGCCGAAGCTCTCGCTACCATTACAACGAAGAAAGTAATCAACTTTGTGGTTCGTAACATCATCTGTCGATTCGGTCTCCCATGCACCATAATTACAGACAACGAAACCCAATTCGACAGCGCTGAATTCAAAGATTTCTGCAAACGATTTCACATCCAAAAGAAATTCTCCACAGTTGCACACCCTCAAGCAAACGGACAGGTCGAAGCACTTAATAAGGTTATAAAATCAATCCTGAAGAAACGACTGGAAAAGGTCTGGGGCAAATGGGACGATGAACTTCCTATGGCTCTATGGGCTTACCGAACAACCCACAAGACCGCGACCGGCCACACTCCATTCTCTCTTTCCTACGGTTCAGAGGCCGTTATTCCAGTCGAGCTAGAAGTACCTTCTCATCGTGTGACATACTATGATCCAAAGACGAATGCTATATTACTTGCTGAATCTCTCGATCTACTAGATGAGAAGCGTGAGGAAGCTGACTTGAGGGCAGCTGCGCATCGAAGTCGAGTCGCCCGATTGTACAACGCCAAGGTCGGTCCGCGAAACTTCGAGTTAGACGATCTCGTCTTAAAAAGAGTCTATCCGGTTCCTTCACATATGAAACCAACATGGGAAGGACCGTATGTTATTGAACGAAGGCTCGGAGATGGCACATTCAAGTTATCGACCATCGACGGTCTTACCCTGCCAAGAGCTTGGACCAACGAGACCTTCGCCGCTATTACACCTGACAGGCTATCTTTATCCATTTAGTTTACTTTCCTTTTCTGCAATTTGTTTATGCATTTTTAAGTTAGAACTTGTAATAAGGCAACTGACTTTGCCACACTTTCTTATTTCAACAATAAAATGCAACCTCTTCGAGCCAGAGCTGTGATTTACTTGAAATACTTCATATGACCATCACTATGCACGGAGAGCTAAGTCTCATCATACGGTGGGATTTATTCAAATAGAGAGTGGCTGCGGTGAAACTAATCACTCCCTAAGTGAAACCCGACCTCGGGGGCAAGCCATCATATCAAAGTCAAAAAAGGGATTGGTACACGACAATCCTTCCTAAACTCTGAACTCCCAGAGCGCGAGTCGGAGTATAAACATCCAACTTCGAATTCCCAGAGCGCGAACCGGAGTATAAACATTCAACTCTGTATTCCCAGAGCGCGAACCGGAGTATAAACATTCAACTCCGTATTACCAAAGCGCAAACCGCAGTAAAAACTTTCAACTCCGAACTCCCAGAGCGCGAGTCGGAGTATAAAAATCCAACTCCGAATTCCCAAAGCGTGAACCGGAGTATAAACATTCAACTCCATATTCCCGGAGTGTGAAGTGGAGTATAAACATCCAACTCCGAATTCCCAAAGCACGAACCGGAGTATAAACATTCAACTCCATATTCCCGGAGTGCGAAGTGGGGTATAAACATCCAACTCCGAATTCCCAAAGCGCGAACCGGAGTATAAACATCCAACTCCATATTCCTAGAGTGCAAAATAGAGTATAAACATCCAACTCCGAATTCCCAAAGCGCGATCCGGAGTATAAACATTCAACTCCATATTCCTGGAGTGCGAAGTGGAGTATAAACATCCAACTCCGAATTCCCAAAGCGCGAACCGGAGTATAAACATTCAACTCCATATTCCCGGAGTGCGAAGTGGAGTATAAACATCCAACTCCGAATTCCCAAAGCGTGAACCGGAGTATAAACATTCAACTCCATATTCCCGGACTGCGAAGTGGAGTATAAACATCCAACTCCGAATTCCCAAAGCGCGAACCGGAGTATAAACATTCAACTCCATATTCCCGGAGTGCGAAGTGGAGTATAAACATCCAACTCCGAATTCCCAAAGCGCGAACCAGAGTATAAACATTCAACTCCATATTCCCGGAGTGCGAAGTGGAGTATAAACATCCAACTCCGAACTCCCAAAGTGCGAGTCGGAGTATAAACATCAGTCCCGAATTTCCCGAGAGCAAGTCGAAGCATATATGTCAACTCCGGATTCCCAGAATGCAGAACGGAGCCTGAACACCAACTTCAAAGTTCTCAAAGCATGGATCGAAGTATAAGTGTCAACTCCAAACTCCCGGAGCACGAGTCGGAGTACAAAAACCAATCCCAAGTCCCCAGATGGCGGGCATGTGATCGAAACTCAAGCCAGCATGACCATTCGCCAGTAAATAAATGAGGATCCCCAGAATGCGGAAATGATTATCGACAATCAAACAAGTATGGATGCATTACTCAATCTCCACTTGACTCAGACGTCCCTTCGGTGGCATAAGGCTTAGCATGTTATAAGTAAGAAGCGATCGTCGACTGACAGTCTACTGCTTATCCCCAAGACTGGGGGGCAAAACTCAAGCATCAACCATTGATTGAAGCGATGCGGCGTCAGAATTCAACTCACTTCTCAGTCGCAAGCCATGTCCACAACCTCCGAACTTGGCAAACTAAAACAAACTTGGGTTGGAACTTGAAACTTCACAAGCGCATTTCGGACACTGAAACACTTAGACAAATACACCATGACAAAAAAGAAAAGTTTCATTTCTATTGATTATAGAAAACGTTCGTGTACAAGTTTCCAAAAAATTCCTACTAGCAGGGGCCGAACCCGCATCTATACACGGCTAACAAAACGCAAAAAGAAAAATCAAAATACGTCAGACGATCGTGCCTAGTCTCTCTTCTTCCTTGGCTTCCTCTTCAGTGTGGACCGGCTTGAGTCATCGTCAATTTTCCTCTTCAAGCCTGTGCCTTTCGGCGGTTGGTCTTCCGGCAATGGCATTATGTTGACGTCCTCCTCCGAACTTGTGTGAATGAGAATGCTTCCTAAGGGCGGAGTCGGAGGAACGGGATCAAATTCAGACGGTGAAATGGGCAGGCTGGTGAGAAAGACAGAACCACCAGGAGACATCATTTCGAGCAAGGCAGGTCCCGATGCTGCCATCACACTTCCAAAGCTGTCGCCACAACCAGCTGCTGCCAGTTCAACGTCGATCTGGGCAAACATATCCTCTTCAGTCACTGCTTGAGCCCCACTGGGTGCATCAGCAGTCGGCATTGAAGAGCTTGCAGCAGGATCAGTTCCGCTCATAACAGATGGCAAGTCAGCACGAGGATCGCCGTGGCAGCGAAAAAGTTCATCCATCAGCTGCTCATTGAACTTGATCGAACCCCCTACATATCATCAATCGGGGCAGCTGTGCTCACAGTGGTTGCCTCGGTCACGATAGCCTCCTGCGTCTGATACAGTCCATGAGTAGCAGGAGGTATGTGCGGCCCAACGTCAATCACTGGACAAAGAATGAAAAAATTGTTAGAACTTAAACTCGATCGAAGACTTCGACTCATGAAAGGCATGTAGAATGTTCGAAGTACCTTCCTCAATTTGGCTTGTAAGCGACGGGGCGGCTTCAGTCACTGGCGCTACAGTCGAAGACATCCGCGATTGATCCGGATTATAGGCAGGAACAACTTGAGGGTCAGCCGCAGGCAAAGATTCAGGCTGGGTTGACACCGGAATGTCAAGACTTGCATCATAATTTCCAACCCTGGAGCCCTCTCCTATCTCCAGATGCTGGGCGCCGAGCCTCTCCTTCTCATAAGAGATCATTGAATCATGGAGAATCTTCTTTCGTCATCAGTTAACAGGCGATTCTCGAGCTTGAATTCATCCACAGATTCACCCGAGTGCGCCTCTTTCTCTTCTTCGACCAGTCGGCCCCAAGCACTGTGGAGATGCGTCGAATAATCATCGAGCTAGGCCAGACCCCTGTGCCTCAGCACGTTAGCATTATAAACGACGAGGAGGTCTTCGATATCGGCCTCTAGCCTGGACTCGGCCAATTTCACCCTTTCCTCGACCTCAGACTCCACTTTCTGGACTTTGGCCACCGCCGCATCCCGTTCTCCCTTGAGCAGAACAGCCTTATCGCATGCCTCCTGGGCTGCGTTGTTCGCATCATCTTTTTCTTTTACCAAGCTGGCAAATTTGTCTTTCAGATCATTAAGCTCCTTGACCGCCGCATCCCGCTCGGCGATAACTTTGGTATTCCGGTGTCCCATATCCTCCACCATGGCAACGTGTGTCTGCCCCAACCTCTCCATCTTCGCCTTCGCTTCATCAGCCTTCTTAATGGCCTCAATCACAGATTTCCGAGAAGACTCGGACTCAGCAGAGAGTACCTGAATAATGCGATCCCTTTTCGCAAGCTCAGTCTCCATCTTCTCGATCTCTTTAGCCCGCTCGAAGGCCACTTTGGAAGCTTTTTCAACAGCTTTCGCCCACTCTCGATATTAGGTATAGATGTCGTGGACAAAGTCATGCATCGTGCCTTCTACCGAAGTTGGAATTCTCTTCAAGTGGGGAGGGAAAACATAACCGTCCAAGCAAATATTAGGAAAATCCTTCTTCATTTGAGCCAACTTAAGGGCCCCTTCTCCAGTGGGATCAGCGGGGACCTGCTTTGTAACCACGGAAGATGTAGTATCGACTCTCTGGAGATGAGTCTCGGATCTGGAAGTGTGAGAAGAAGGCATGTGACGAGGAGGCTCCGGTGGATGTGAAGTTTGAACGGGAGGAGGAGAGGGAAGCCTGGGAGGAGGAGAGCGTGATCTAGACCGGCGTCGGTATTCTCTATCCCTGTCACGCCCATACCTATCCTGACTAGAGTGCTTGCGGTCGCGATCCCTATCAGAATCCCTCCTGCGATAATCATAGTAACCAGAAGCCATTCGGGCTGAATGAAGACTGTTCAGCATTGATCCTCTCCCGGACATGGTACCTGAAAATGAGAAGCGAAGAAAGAGTTAGCAACTTCCTAAGTTGGACGAAGTACAGTTGTGGATCATGAAGTGTAGTAATGTGTATGCATGTGCAATCCCCCGACCAACCAAAAATGTCGGCCGCGCCCATAGCAAGCGACCCGCTCGGTTCAAAAGCACTATCAAGCCCTTCCATCCCGGCATCGTGAGGAGACGACATGAAATCCGGGATCGGAATATCATCAAGCCCGGCAAAAGGACTCTCCACTTGCGGGGGAGGAGCCTCTGAAATTCTAATCCCCTGGGAAGGTAAAGACACGACCATGGGTTTAAATATCTTCGATTTAGGGCATGTGTAAGCAGCGGCCTTGCCTTTTCTTTTTCCTCCGGAGTCCTGAACATTGGAAGGAGGCACGGCCAGGAGCTCAGTGTCAGTGGGCGTTCTTTCTGGATCAACTTCTTCGGTGATCGCAACTGCAGGCACTTTGCGCTTCACGCGTTTCACGCGCTTCTTCGAGGCCACCTTATGTATCACATCCAGGTGTATACTCTGTCTTCGTTCTATCAGCCCGACAGCCCTCAAATTCCTATCGGTCAGGACTAAGTCTATGTGCCTCTCTTCGCCCGGAAACGCCTAAAGAATCCGAACAAGCTCTCTGAAATACGCACCATCGGGGTGAGAGATTGCGGCTGTAAGAAAGGAAAAGTATGTCAGTTCTTGGAGTCGGTCACTAACATCTCAGTAAATCATGGGGGATGGCGACACTTACGTCTATCCAACCATCGCCTAGCAAATCTAGGGGGCACCGAACGTAGAACCATTCGGATTTGTAATAACTTAGCCTCCCCTAGGAACCCAGCACAATGTGACAGCTTCTGACTGCCTCCAGGAAGGTAAAAGAGGGACTATCTCCACGGCTTTTAACGTTGAATAAATATCTAATCTCGATCGGCTTCGGCGGTCGAAAGAGGATCTCCATGAACAGGATGAAGGTGCTGTTTAGCAAGGCATACCCGTTAGGGTGTAGTTGAGATGGGGCTATACCGAAAAACGATAACGTCTCCCTTATATAGTCATTAAAGGGAGGAAGTGTCCCCACCGTGCAGGCGTGACGGTTAAAGGCAGTAAACCCCTCCGGGGGATTGTGTGGCCTGTCGGTTGGTTTGGGAAGCAGCACGTCGTCAAGTGACAAACCATGCCTTAAGCAGATCCGGCCTAGCATGTCTTCAGAAATATCCGACAGCACGGAATATGATGGCTTGAGTATAAACCGAGCCCCTTGACGCTCGTCCGGAGCTATCTCAATAACTTCGGCCTCTATAACCGGTATCTCAATAGTTGGAGGAGCAGAACTTGGAAATTTCGGCTGTTGAGAACTTGAAGGATCCATAACCAGCTAGCTTATAAAAAATCATTGTTAAACTGACAAATAACGCTTGTGCATCCCCCAGTGTAAAGTGTGTGAGCGTGTTGTGCAGTGCTGTGCTGTATATTATTCGGGAAGATAGGCCGGATTAAGGAAAACGTATAACGAGCGAGACTTCAGAGCTCAGCCAGAAGGACCATCATCGCTGACCGTCACAACCGCGCCATTCAGTTATTAACTATCACTCCAAGTCGAGGTATGATGTTGTTTTTATAAGTTGCAGTTTCATCGACGAGCTTCGATAGGAAGTCAGATATGTAGTGAAACAATTAAGTCCAAGTATGCCAATTTGAAGCTCGTCGGAGGCAGTTGTTCGAATATGTGAAAAGTTTAAAGTTTTTGATCAAATTTGTATTGCTCATGAGAGCCAGGCTCGCATCGATGAATTATAAGCATATGCGTTTGAGTTATACACGATCATAAGGATGGAGTGCAAGTTCGACTCGTTCCAAGAGCCATCCCCTTCGACTCCATCCAAAAGTCATGCATTTCGACTCGGTCCAGGGCAATCAATTCGACTCACTCCGAAGTCATGCATTTCAACTCAGTCCAGGGCAATTAATTCGACTCGCTCCGAAGTCATGCATTTCGACTCAGTCCAGGGCAATCAATTAGACTCGCTCTGAAGTCATGCATTTCGACTCGGTTCAGAGCAACCAATTCGACTCGCTCGAAGTCATGAATTTCGACTCAGTCCAAAGCAGCTGCTTTGACTCGGTCGAAAGTCACCATTTCGAGTCGATCAGGCACAGCCCCTTCGTACCAATCAATAGACTCGAAGCGTTCGACTCGATGCGAAGCTCCACCATCGATCGACACGATGGCCTCCGCCTCATCCACTCGAATCCACCACTCCAGATCGACACAAAGCTAAGGCCAGAACTCTTTAATCGATCGCGAATCTGATCGATTTAATGTTAGAAATCGAATCTCCTCGTTTACGAGATGTTTCCATTCGATGGATTACCTCAGTTTGTTAGATGATTCGAGTAGTTGTAGATGCAAATCGATTCGAAGGCAAGGGCGTTTGTTCTTTTTTCTCGAGTTTCTGAGCGTTACGAAGGCCGGTAGAGATGAAAGGAAAAAACCAGAAAAAAGGCTAAGTATGGAGTATTTATATGGAGTCAAAAAACAAGTGGAATAACCGATTCGAATTCCAGTAGGGTCGAGCACGTGCTTCGACTCCCTCTTCAGTGCACTGATGCGGAGCTCCTTTTCGTATCGCTCCTTCGACTCGATCCTCGTGACTAGTTCGACTCCCTCATACAGCCATAAAAGACGTCACTTCGACTCGCTCAATCTATGAATGTTACATTCTCCCCCTTAAATGACCAGAATTTATTAAAATATTAAAATCAAATGACCAGAATTTTGGGTTGTTACATTCTCCCCCTTAAATGAATTTCGTCCCCGAAATTTCTAATGAAGAAAATGTTTCCAAACCCTTAAGTTTAAAACTATTAAATAGAATGGGTCATTAAACTTATTAACTTTTCAAAATAAATTAGTTGGAATAGATTCCAAAATTTTCAAATCTGTTCACCTATAACAACAAATTTCCTTGCACTCATTCATTCCAGGTTATAACTCAAAAATCAAATTTTAGTTATCCAAAAAATTTCAAATATTTCTTAAAAAATTTCTAACTCTAAAATTTTTGAAAAATTTCGCCAGCGTCTCCTTTGCGCAGCTTGATCGGTACAACTACAAATTGCCTCAACAAGCTCCAAACCAATCAAATAAAATAAAAGCCAAGTGGCCTTCCATATCTGGGGCATAAAATCATAAACCAAATTAAATTTTCTAAATTTATTACGTACCATTTTGCATTTGATTTATATTTTGGCAAGTAATTTATTATCTCTCTACGAATGTAGATGCGCAAGAATCAAATAGCAATCTCTTGCATACCTGAACTTATGAAATCTGAAAGAAAATCATGTTGACAAAAGTAATATGATGTAACTCTATATGAAAAACTAATCTGATATAAATATACATGCAACCAACAACCATATCTCGATCATAGGCAACACAATACGGAGAATATTATGTAATAGATGATATGCATCCAATTATTTAAACGACAAATTTAGATCTAAATACCTGGGTTTTCCAATTCAAAATCTTATTTTCAAATATCTCGGACAAGAAAAATCAAAGGTTAGAATCAAAATGATAAGGAGGGGATTCCTCCACATAAATGATGGTGAAACTCTAGAATCAAAACAACCTGGAGCATCCAGTGGTATTCCGGTTCCTCCAAAACATTAACTAAAGTGAATAAATATCTTTTCCTTTCCCAAAATCTTCAAAAATCTCCTTTTTCAAAATCATCGGGATTTAGGTCTTAATAACCACAATTTAAAATCCTTTGTCTATAATTTAAACTTTATAGACAATGGTATATGAAATCACATAGCCAATCAATTCAATTCAATCAAATCCAATCGATCAAATTCCGTGAAGGAATAAACTAACACTAACAGTCAATCAAATTCCATAAGGGAAACTTATCACTTAACATCGTTTCAAAAATGTCAAATGACTATTTAACAAATCTTAACTTATATTTTCACTTAGTATTCTATTCAATACTAAAATTATTTATGAATTAGTTCATATATTCTCACCTAAGTTAAAGTATTTTATAAAGTTATTCATTCATAAAACATCCAATCATAACTTATTTTCCTTTATTTACTTGTATAATACTCTTCTATATCCTAAGAGCCATAGAAATTTTATTTTACTTTTTTCAAAGATCTGGATGGAGATCAAATAAAATTGTGGTTTCTTAAAACCAAGTCAACCTATTAACCCCTTTTTATTTAGAGTGTTAAAATGAATATTATTTATGGTTTGACCCAATCAACAAGTAGTTCATATTACTTAGACATTTTAAACAATTATATGGGTTTAATAAAGCAATGTTTATCAAAACTTTCTTATTTAATTTAACCCAATTTAAACCCATGTTAAATTATCCAATAACTTTTCTAAGGGAAAATCCTATTTATTAAAGCAATCTCTTATTATAATTACTTTTATTTTGAAACCAATTCCTCTTTAGGGAACTTAAAAATTAGATACCCGGTTTTAATTTTAAAACTTACCTTTGAAAGCATAATTCATATATCTTTATATATAATAACTTCAAACAATTTATTTATTAAAACTCACTTTGGGTTTATTCGGGTTTTAACTCATTTCGATCGTACAATGATAACGAGAATAATTTACTAAGTATTCCACAAGTTTGCCTAAGCAAACAGCTAATCATCAGTTAGAAGATTATTCAAATTATCACAAAACTAATCGAAACAATTTCCTCCTATTTATCCCAAAGAAAATACATTCCATTTAAAATTTTGCTTCCCAATATTTTTTTTCTTTTACCTTTAAATACTTTCAAAAGTATAGCTATTTCATTTCTAAAAAATTCTTTTGCAATTATTTTCAAAAACTCCGGGATTTAGATTAAAAATCCTTTTTAATCATCGTTTACAAACAAAATTCATATAAAATTTCCTTTATACAAAAACATTTCATATTATAATAGTCCTTCTTTATTATAATAAAATTATATCGAATATTCATTCTCTAAATATATTATCTCACTATTTAGATTATATTAACAACTTTTATTAAGGTTCAAACCTTAACTCATTATTACTAAATGGCGAGTTTCTTAACTTAATCATAATTTTCGAACATCTTTTTAGTTAAATTGTGAAAATTAATTCACAAAGGGTTCATTTTAAATCGAAGCGATAAGTGCTCCTAAATAAACCGAGCACAATTTAGCAATCGACACACAACAGTCTATGCTTCTTATTTAAATTAAGCACAACCGAATGAACAATAGTGATAATAAATATATAATGTCACATTTAAACCAACATACTTTATAACTATATAAAGTTTAAAAAAATCATTCCTTTATATATATGAAATATAATCCTAGGAAAAAATTTAATTTGCCAAATTTTCAAAAATTTCAATACCATGTCCGTTGGCCTTGGTCGAGCATTTAGAAACTCTTATCGATACCGTAGCATCCCACATCTCGACCAGAATTCATAAAAACTCAATAGACCAATTAACATAATATGTTTTTATAACATTAACAAATACGCTCTTACATATATAATACTCTCAAACTCATTCTAGGGTGTCGCTTACCCCATCTCTAATGAGCCAAACCGTACCAAAGCCAAGGTTCTTGCTTAACCTTGCGCTCTAATACCACTTTGTAACGACCCGCCATTTTTACCATCAAAAGTTGACACCGAACACTACCACTGTGTTCCAATGCCGCGCATCCAATCGACAAAAGGGCAGATTATAGGGTAAATAAAAAGAAAAGAACATAGAACAGAGAAAAAAAAATCCCACAATGGAATTGACAACATATAATATAACAATAATAGTAGAAACTTTCACTCCAAACATAGAGTATATCAGAGTTAAAAACAAACCTTATCAGCTGGACAATTATAAAATCCCGACCTTACAAATGCCGATAGGTATACTATATAATACAACGGAAAATAAAATAATACATCCGGTGAATCTTCATCTCCCTCCACGATCTCCAAAACACCACGGTCAACCTGGGAAAATACTCGGTCTCACCCGAGCATTATAAATAAATAACACCCAGATCAGTCTGGAAATACTAGTGTGAGATAACTCGAATAAGGGGAAACATATGTAAAAAAATTGCATGAGACCACGCCGCTAACGTGGAACAGGTTTTTACCTCACAAGAATAACATCCATACAGGCAAGAGTAGAAATAAATATCAGGAAACAATTCCAAATATGATTGAGCATAAATAATATTAAACCAGATTTGAAAGAATGGAATTAAACTGAGTAAAATCCAAACTAGACGGAATGGATAGAACAGGGAAAAACAGTCAAACTTGATAGAACGGACAAAATAAGGTAACAGTCCAAACTCGATAGAATGGGCTAAATAAATTAATAGTCCAAACTCGATAGAATGGGCTAAATAAAGTAAAAGTCCAAACTTGATAGATTGGACTAAATAAACACTTAAATGCCATGACGAGGAGTAGGCTCTACTCGTGGCAATTTCAAAGCTAAAACAGATTCAGGGATACGAATCAAATAAGGAAAGGATATTTTCCAACAAATGACAAGGAGATTGCTCCCCCTCACTGAAACTATACCTCTAGAAATATACTTGAGAACTCTGATGGCTCTTGGAAACCTCCAAGCCGGACCCCGCCAACTGTTATCGAGTATCCGAGTATTTCACATCTCAACGCGCAACACCGAATCCAATCTAAAGTGGATGTGAAGATTCCCTAATGGGAGCAACCCCACATAGCTTGGCCCCCACTCACTCTTTGGGTTTAGTCATTTCAGATAAAGGATAACAAAGCTCAAATGAGCAACACATCGTCTTAGAGTGACGAAATAAAGTGGCTGAAGTAACTGATACCTGAGATACCAACTATCGAGGATATAAAACGATCGTATATGGAAATTAAGTCTTGTATACTTATCACCACTCATTGAATTCAAACTTGTACTATTTCTGGGTTAACACAAATACCGGACAAGTCAACGTAGTGTTACCTCAAAGTCATGTTACACGGTTATTCTTAACTTTCGAAATAGCGACAACTCTACTTCTTCGATGTTTGGTGCTAATTATACAAAGAAATCGTTTCCATATAAGTGATTCGCTTTACATAAATAGTTTTTTTCCATAAACGAATCAAACTTTTTCTTTTTTAAAACGAACTAAACTTTTTGGCTTGATTTCCATTGTTATCCCTCCTTTTGGCAAGGTCGTGATATCAAGGACTTAACTAGAGACAGAAGACAGTCCGCTCTAGAAATCAGTTATCTGTTGATTCACGATGGATACATGCAAACTTGGTCCGAGTATTGATCGAGCCACAGTTAACATGATATGACAACTAGAGCTATGCAATGCGACGTTCCAAATTTTAGGTCAATCGGAGTTCGTATGCTCGAGTTATGGAACGACCAAGATCCATGTGAAACACACCCATCTCGTGTCCATCATTTCGTATCCATCAGCATCAATATGAAATGAACGTAACTCCATCACTCGGATTCCATCGTTGTATCCATAGAGTTCAAGCATATGACAATGGACATCGACACTTCCTAGATCGATCGCGCCTCACTTGGCCAGCAACTGCATTTCTCATATCGATCACCTACTTGATCGATACGAATAACAGAGCTTACAATCGATACGAAGACGGTGGCAAGGCATCGATACGTGAAGCAAGGCATCAAATGGATACGAAAGAAGCTGTCCTTATGCACAAAATATGGATCTCCACAAAGCGCGCATGCCATATCATCGACACGAAGACAACGATACAAAGGTATCAATACGAAAGCTTTAGCCACTCCATATTTGCAACTTTGATCCATCAATAACTCCACAACCACATATCCAAATACAATGAGATTTTCACAGAAGGTTGCATACCATCTCAGGAACATCCATGATCGACCGCAGCTCAATTTGAGCAACTTCCGATCGATACGAAAGCAATGTGGATCGATCAGGGATCGATCCCAAACGGCTCCATATCGATTGTGTGGGCCCACCTAGGCTTGAGAAAGGGTATTTCAAGATTCAAGGTAGATATTTCCAGCTTCACACCTATAAATAGCACCCTCGTTGTAATTAAAAAATGACTTTTATGCTGCTACTTGGGTTAAACTCCATTGAAATTTGACTGTTAGTCATTGTACTGTTGTAATTCAGTTTCTAATCAGTAATAAACAACAAATCTTTCAAATTGGACGTAGGCTACAACGCCAAACCACTATAAATCTGTGTTTTCTTTCTATTCCTGCTTATTTTCTTGTTGTGATTGTTAGATTAGCCTTATTTTATATTTTACTTCTTCATTCTAATCTCTGCAATTACACCCGAAGTGTAGTGTGCCCATTTTTGGTATAAACATTTTGGTGCTTTCACTGAGAAAACTCTGTTTTTCTCTTATTTTGTGGATCCCCCACCGTTGTTGGATTGGTAAAGTCTAAGAAGGAGATCCAAATCCGTCTTCCAATGGTTCCTTTTGTTCTATTCAGATTGTTCCAGATCTAAGAAGAATTACATTCAACATGTTGTGCACTACCAGAACCACTTCCAATGCCGCTAATCACGAAGGAAGGGATAGGAAAAGTCCCATGTAGCTGACTATACAGGCCAAATATCAACTAGATCTCCAGATCCACCCAGTCTAGTAACTAGAGAGGAATTCCAGATCCTCATGCATGAGCTCACTCAAAGCCATCAAGAGCTCACTCAATAGATCCGTGCCAATACGGAACTTGTGAACCAGTTGAATAAAGAAATGTGAGGGTGACCTAGAAGGGAGCATACCTCTTATTCCTTGTCTTAAAGCTCGGCGTCATCTGACTTTAATCAAAGATCTATATGCCGCCGATTAGATGAGAATTACGTGGAAGCCTCTGGGCACCCGTATGCTACAAATCCTGGACAGGCCAAGATAGGTCCTTCTACAAGGCATCAAGCTGCACACTCATCCCGAGGAGGGGCTCTTCCTTGCAACACTACTCATGACAACGCTGCTGTTGCTATAGATCTGGATGCCGAGATCCAGAACCAACCAGATCCAACCCCTCGTCACCGCATTCATGCCCAGGATCCTCACTTCCATGAAGCCCGGGAGCCATGGAGCGTGGAACGGACCGTAGACAGTGACCAGACCATCCTCGTGACATGGAACCCAACCTTACCTTGGCCCCGAATCTTCAGATGCCTGATATTCCAACTATGATACGCCAGATGATAAGAGAAAGTCAAGGCCTCCTAATGATAACTGGAGGAGTTCTAGAAGTCACACCCCGTTCACAAATGATATCTTACATGCGGAACCGCTCCGTTGATTCAGGATGCCGACCTTGCTGGTGTATGAATGAAATTCGGATCCCAACCAACATATTCTGAAATATGAATGGCTTATGAATGCTGCTTGAGCTGATGCAGTTAAGTGTAGAAGCTTCCCTATCTCCTTGGGAGGCATTGCGACAATGTAGTTCACCCGTCTACCACCAAGATCTATTTTATGTTTCGACTAGTTGGCTACTAAGTTTGTTAAGTAGTTTCATGTGCATGCTACAAGACCGAAGGACGTTAACACTTTGTCCAATGTTACAAAAGCTCTAGGAGAACTCTAAGGCATTATCTGGAAAGGTTCCATGCTGCTTGTGTTGAAGTCATCAATCCCAACGACAACTCTATTCTGATGGCATTGACTAAAGGGATCAATCCTGATTCTGAATTTGGTGATTGGTTGGCTGGGAAACCACCTACTTCGTTGGACCATTTCTATGCAAAGGAAGTCCAGTTTTTGAGGAGAGAAGACGCTGGATGATCTAGGAAGTAGGACGTCGCGGGGTCCAGTAGTGAAGGTATCTAGAGTAATGTTGCAATGAAGCAGACCAGGGAGAGTTCTATTAAAGTACAATTAAATATTCAGAATAAACAAGGCCAGCAGAAGGGTAATGAAGGTCAAAGAAAGAAGAGAGACCCCCAATGAGGGAGACCGAGAGCTCCTATGTTTGATCAATATAATCCCTTGAACACGTCGCTAGAGAATGTTTATCTTCAAACCTGTAATACATGGCAGCACCAGAAGCCAGCTTCGAAACCATCGTCGGAGAAGCAGATTCAGACCAGGAAGTTCTGTAGATTCCATGATTATTACGGCCATAACACTAATGAATATCGTCATTTGTAGGATATTATTGAAAGGTTGATTAGAGAGAGAAAGTTAGAGCGGTTTGTTCGGGCTCCACAGGATACTGGAGTAGGCCCATCCAAGCCCAATCGGGGCTAAGACCAGGCTAGGCCTGATGAACTCGCGCATACTAGCGAGAAGTTAGTGATTAATACTATGAGTGGCGATCCTCATCCGGCTGATTGGAGCTGGATGGAAATGAAATCAAATGCTAGTTCGATTAGGCATATGGACTTCGAACATTGTAGTGGTACCGACGAAGGGGCCCTAGCACAGCAATAGAGGATGATGACAGATGACATCGTTTTTAGAAACCGCGATGTCGACAGAGTCGAGTCCCCAACCATTAATCTGTTGGTTATTTCTGCCCAAATAGGTCCTGCTTAGATGAAGAGGATCTTAGTTGATTGTGGAAGTTGTGTAAACATACTTTTCAAGCGTGCTTATGACCAAATGCTGATGGAAGCTAAGGATCTGAAACCGTGCCAGTCACGTATACATGGTTTCAATGGAAGTGCCACCATACCAACTGGAATGGTAGAGTTACCTGTTGAGTTAGGTGTTGGTGATCGCCGGAGAGAATGAATGTTAGAGTTTGCGGTGTTGGATAAACATTCCCCTTACAATGCTTTTCTAGGCCAATCGGCCCTTGCGGACATCAGGGCAGCAATTACCCCTTGGTGCTTGACTCTGAAATTCCCCACTGATAATGGAGTTGGGGTGATCCTTGGAGATTAGGCGGCCGGATGCGCCTGTCATGTTGCAGAACTACGGGATGCGCAATGTAAAGAGAAAGGTAAAGGCATGGAGGAATCTCTTTGTGTCCATATCTCGAAGGATTGACAACTAACGCATGAGCCGAGGCTCGGACGCCACGACCATTTTCCTAAAGATCTTGATCCTAGAGATAACGACGATGAAGGGGAAGCCAAAGACTACCAGGCTTATTCGGCAGAGTTGACAATTGATGTCCCGGTTAACGTTGATGACGATCCTAAAGTGGTAAAGATCGGATCTCATCTAAGCCTCCAAATGAGACAGAAACTGGTTGATTTTTTTCGAGCAAACCTCGATGTATTTTCCTGGACTCATTCAGACATGTATGGGATCTTGCCGAATACCGCAAGCCATGCACTAAATATAGACCCGCGGCATGTCCCAATGAAACAAAAAAGGCACAGTATGAATCCAGAGAGATCTTCCTCCCTGAAGGAAGAGGTGGATAAACTCAAAGTTAATGGGTTTATTCGTGATGCTTTATACCTGGAGTGGGTATCGAATCTAGTGCTTGTTAGAAAGTCGAATGGAAAATGGTGGACATGCGTGGACTATTCAGATCTGAGCAAAGCCAGCCCCAAAGACAGTTTCCCGCTTTCCAGAATCGATCGACTGGTGGATTCAACAGCCAGGCATGAGCTCTTATCTTTCATGGATGCATACTCTAGCTACAATCAAATCCCGATGCACCTTCCTGACCAGGAGCACACTAGCTTTATCACTGATCTAGGACTTTATTGTTACAAGGTGATGCTGTTTGGACTCAAAAACGCTAGAGCAACTTATCAGAGGCTCATAAACCGAATGTTTGCAAACTAGATCGGGAAAACTATGGATGTGTACGTAGACGACATTCTCATGAAGTTGCGACTATCCAGCAACCATATTGGTGATTTAGAGACGATGCTTAACTCACTCCGACAGTACAGAATGAAGCTCAATCCACTGAAATGCCATTTTGGAGTCGCATCTTGAAAGTTCCTTGGGTTTATTGTCAATGCCAAAGGAATTGAAGGCAATCCTAAAAAGATCTGGGCGATTCAGAATCTCGAAACTCCCAGAACCGTAAAGTAGGCGCAAAGTCTTAATGGGAAGGTGACAGCCTCAAGTAGGTTCATTTCCTGATCCATAGACAAGTGCATTCCCTTCTTCGATCTGATCAGAAAAGGGAATGGAATTTCGAGTGGACAGAGGAGTGCGAGGGCACCTTTCAGGCACTAGTACAACATCTAGCAACACCTCCCATCTTATCGAAGACGGTTGATCATGAGAAGTTGTATGTCTATCTGGCGGTTTTCGCAAATGCAATCAGTGTTGCGTTAGTTTGAGAAGAGGATCAGATCCAACGACCGGTCTATTATATCAGCAAAAGATTGACGGGGGCGGAAAGAAACTACCCAAAGATAGAGAAGCTGGCTTATTTCTTGTTGTGGTCTCGAGAAAGCTCCACCCATATTTCCAGGCTCATCCGATCACTGTTTACACCGACCAGCCGTTACGACAGATCCTGACACGACCTGAGACATCTGGTAGGTTGCTCAAGTGGAACATCGAGCTGAGTCAATTAGATATCACTTATACGCCAGGGCGAGCTATTCAAGGACAAGTTCTGGCAGACTTCATCGCTAAATTTGCCATACCGGAGGACTTGCCCGAAACTAGTGAACCTCCTAATTATATATGGAAGTTATACATCGATGGTGCATCAAACGACCGGCGCTCAAGCGTTGGAGTTGTGCTCGAAACCCCAGAGGGGCGATCCGTATGCTATGCTTTGAAATTTGACTTGCGTGCAACTAGCAACGAAGCTGAGTATGAAGCCTTGCTCGGTGGACCGAGGCTTACCAAGGATTCGAGAGTCGTCGCTGTGGAAATTTACTACGATTCACAATTGGTGGGGTGCCAGGTTCGAGGAGAGTATCAAGCCAGTGGCCAAAGGTTAGCCTCATATCTTATGCGATTCCAGGAAGTGTTGAACCAGTTTGACTATTATACTATCCACTGCATACCCTGAGAGCAAAATCAGAATGCCGATTCTTTAGCAAAACTGGCCAGTAGTGGCGAAGCACAGCAGATGGGACTCTATACTACCTTTAGTTACTCAGGTATGGGTACTTCTGTCCAACCATAAACCGAGACGCATCGGATTATGCTAAGAGATGTGGTAGGTGCCAGAAACATGCCATAATTTCGAGATCCCCACCAACCGAGATTACTCAAATGGTCATTCCATGGCTGTTTGCCACATGGGATATTGATATAATAAGGTCCTTGCCTCTAACTAAAGGTAGTATAAAGTACGCCATTGTTGCAGTTGACTACTATCACGATGAAGAAAGTAATCAACTTTGTTGTGCACAACTTCATCTGTCGCTTTGGCCTCCAATAAATGATTGTAACTAACAACGGGGCCCAATTCGATAGTGCCGAGTTTAAGAATTTCTGCCAACGCTATCGCATCCAGAAGAAATTCTCGACGGTAGCTCACCCTCAAGCGAATGGACAAGTCGAAGCTGTCAACAAATTCATCAAGTCCATTTTGAGGAAACGACTAGAGAAGGCTGGAAGTAAGTGGGTCGATGAGCTTCCCAAAGCCTTATGGGAATATCCAACTACCTACAAGTCCCCGACCGGCCATACTCCATTCGCACTTTCTTACGGCTCCGAAGCCATTATTCCAGTTGAGCTAGAAGTGCCTTCTCACCCTGTGACTTATTTTGATCCGAGGACGAATGCCATCCTACTTCCAGAATCTCTGGATTTATTAGATGAGAAGCGTGAAGAGGCTAATTTGGGGGTAGCCGCACATCGCAGCCGAGTCGCCTGATTCTACAATTCCAAGGTCCAACCTTGAACCTTCGAAGTCGACGATCTCGTACTTAAGTGGGTCTATCCGGTCCCTTTGCACATGAAACTGACTTGGGAAGGGCCGTATGTCATCGAATGGAGGCTTGGAGATGGCACATTCAAGATATCAACCATTGATGGTCTCACTCTACCAAGAGCATGGAACAGTGAAAGTCTCCGTCGCTATTACATATAACTGGCATTCATTCATTTAGTCTGCTTTCTTTTTCAAGTTTGTTTAAGCAATTCGAGAATTTGTACTAGTAATAAGGCAATTGACTTTTCCATGATTTCCTATTTCAACATAAAGTGCAGACTCATCAAGCCAGATTAGTGATTCCTAAATGCATCATGCAACCACCATGATGTACGAAGAGCTGAGTTCCTTCTTACGGTGGGACTCATTCAAATAGAGAGTAATCGTGATCCGACCGATCACTCGCTAAATGAAACCCCGAGCTCGGGGGCAAACAAAGATTAATTAAAAGAAAGTTGAAACACGACAATTCTCTAACGAACTCCATCTCCCAAAGTGCGAGCTGAAGTGCAAATTCCAAAATCAAGATGTGAATTGACCATCCAGCTTGAGGAGGATGGACCCGTCCATCCACGACCTCGCTTACCTGGCTCGAGGAGGACGGATCCGTCCATCCACGACCTTGCCTCTTTCCAAGATCGAGGAGGATGGATCCATCCATCCACTACCTCGCTTCTTTCCAATCTCGAGGATGATGGATCCGTCCATCCACGACCTCGCTTTTTCCAAGCTCGAAGAGGATGGATCCGTCCATCTACGACTTTGCTTATTGGACTAAGGAGGATGCGATCGGACCATCCCCGACCTTAACCATCTCCTTATTCCTAGAGCGTGAATAAGATCCTAATCCTTAAACAGATGTGACTGATCGTTTGTCAACTGACTCTAGATTCCCGGAGTGTGAACTAGAGTATAAACATTAAACGGGTGTGATCGACCACCCACAAAATAACTTACGTCCCCAGAGTGTGGACATAATCCTAAACAATAAGCAGGCATGATCGACCATCGGCTTACAAACCTAATCCCTAGAGTGCGGATGCAAACTAGCAAATGAGCGAGTGTGATTCGACCGCTCAAACTCATGTTACTTTAACTTGGTTCCAACTAAGTTAAATCAAAGTTAGTGAAGGTGGAGGACGACTGCCAACTAACTACTTCAACTATTCCCAGAACTGGGGGCATAACTCAAGTACCAGCCACTGGCCGAGACAGCACAATGTTAAGACTCAACTCAAAATGTGATTATGACCCGAGGCCATGATCTCTGGACTTAAAGACCGAACTCAAGTTCGACTCAGAGACTTAAGCTTCATGAGTACATTGAATGGAAATGTGAATGCTTAAGTATTTAAACAAATAAACGCAGAGTTATGCCAAAAAAAAAGGATTTTTATTTATACTATTCTTTAGAAAAGAAGTACAAATTCTGTCTAAAAAATTCCTATAAGCGGGGGGCCAAGCCCACATCAATACATGGCCTACATAAAGCAAAGAAAAGAAGCTTATTCTAACTATCTACCAAAAAGGGATTCAAAATGCAAATCTACACCTTCGATTTCCTGTCCTTTTTAACTTTCTTTGGCGTAGACCTGCTCGAGCTACCGCCCGAACCTCTTTTGGAACCCTTGCCTCCCCGGCTCACTTCAGTTGGCTTGTCTCCAACCGGGGGAATCGACGCGGTCTCCTCTTGGGAGTCCGCGGGGATTGAGGTATCCCCTGTGTGTGAAGCTAGTGGAATAGTGGCACTTTTGATACTAGAAGAATAAGGCGCGCTAGTCTCAATCATGGTGCCACTTGGAGAAACCATGAGAATGGGGTCGGGCCAGGACCCACCATACCTCTACAGGCTCTAAGATCCTGCTCCATCTCAGCCTTTAATATGGATGAAGATGTTAAAGGGCATCTCAATGCTCGGATCGCTTTGGCTGCTGAGAAGCACTTCCATTAGTTGGTCATCAAACATACAGCTGCTATCATGCATCTCCCCAGTCGAAGTAGTACTCGTCACAGTTATGGCCTCTATTGTTAACGCCTCCTGCTCATGATGAATTTCTTGAGTTGCAGGAGGGTTGGCCAATGTGAAATCTAAGGCTGAATAAAGGTAAGAGAATATATTAGTAATATCCTCTGATAACTTTCCTGCATTTGGAAGAATAAGAGAAGTGTCCATAATAGCTTCCTCGGAGTGGCTCCCGGGTTGAGCCAGCATGCCTTCCGAGCTATGCTAGATGACTGGAGAGAGATGTGGCCTGTTAGGATCATACTCTCGGACGACTGAGGGGTTAATAGAAGATGTGAGCGTAGTTTGAGATGCTGGCGGCATTTCAGAAGTAGCGTCATGGTGTTCACCTCCAGATCCTTCTCTGGCCTCTGGGTATTTGGCAGCCAGGGCTTCTCTCTAGAGCGAGATGGTTGTGTCATGAAGAACTTTGGGCTCGTCTTCGATCAACACTTGAGTTTCTAATTCAAAATCATCGATAGTTGCAACTTTTTGGGTTGCCTTTTCATCCTCAACCAGGCGTTCCCAGGCCATATACAATTGGAAGGGATAGTCCTCGCTAAGCTAGTTCAAGTTGCGGTTCCTCAAGACATTTGCATTGTAGGTGACCAGAAGGTCCTCAAATTCACTTTCCATCTTGGCCTCAACGGCTTTTATTTCCCTTTCAACCCTGGTGTCAGCTTCTTCGGCCTTTTGATTTGCGACATCCCTCTCCTCTCTAAGCTTCACCATCTCCTCCCATGCTTCCTGGGCAACCTTATTAGCTTCATCTTTTTCTTTGGTGGCCTCAGTCAGCTTTGCCTTTAATTCAGCAACTTCTTTCAGCGCAGCATTCCTTTCTTGAATGATAACAGTGTTGCGGTGACCCATCCCCTGCACCAAATCTATATGAGTTTTTCTCATTTCTTCCATGGACTTCCTAGCTTCCTCAGCTCTCTGGCCAGCCTCCATCTCAGTTTTTCTTGAGGACTCAAGCTCATTGGTGAGCACCTCTATTATTTTGTCCTTGTGAGAAAGGTCGCCCTCCAGTTTCTCAATCACCTTGGCTCGTTGGAAGGACACAACCGAGACCCACTTTGCCGTTTTAACCCACTCATAGTATTGGCTATACGCATCGTGCACATAATGTTGCACTTGTTTTTTTATATCATTTGGGATCCCCTTCAAGTTGGCAGGAAAGTGGAAACCATCGAAGAATATGTTTGGGAAATATTTCTTTAGTTTAGCAATGTGGATGGCTCCTTCCCCCATTGGCTCTATGGCAGTTTGTTCAACAACAACAACAACGTCTGTTTCAATTCTACGGTGTTGTTTGCCGGTATTTGGAGTGTGAGATGGCGATGTTTGGTGCAAGGATTTAGAAGAGGACCTGTTAGGACAGAAGGTTTAGAAGGCCTTTTCGGTGGCTGTAACGACCCGATATTTTGGACCATTCGCATCCATTATAAGTGTATAGGTAGACACTCATGCCGGAATTGAATTGCTCAAAATACCGCGTTGTTAATTTAAATTTGGAAAAACTGAACATATACGGTAAATAAATAATCACAGATGACAGACACAGAGTAATAAGTGCAGCGGAAATAAAAGAGATAGTAGTTCATGAAGCTACTATATGAATATATAAAATACAACAGAGTTTACAACAGAGAGTAACACGATACATCAGAGTTAAACCAGATACAACGGAAGAGTAATACGATACATCAGATACAAATCAGAATACATCACTAGAATCATCGAACACTAAAAGCAGAATAGATGGCTGGATGTTCAAGCAAAGCTCCAACTTCAAAGGTGAGTCTCGAATACTGGTACACTCAGTCTGACCCGAGCGTAAAGGGAAAAACAAAAAAACACTCGAGTCAGGATTAACATTCTTATATCAATAAATCCAACTCAAGTGAAATAGCAATTGAAATACAAGTAACTCAAAGGATGTTTGGAATAACCATCCTTTAAGGATCCGTTAAACTATCTAGTAGGTAGTAATATACGCTAAGTAGATAAGGTCTATCAGTAATAATAAGATATCAAAATAGCGTTAAGTCATGGCCCATTCCACCCTTAACACATTTTTGTTCCCAAAAGCATATACAAGACCATAGTTTCCCCAAAACCGGAAGTCACCAGAGAGCAATCCATATACTAAAGGTACAAAACAATTTCGTAGTGGTCGCGGATAAAGGGATACAAGTATGACAAGGCACATGAGGCAATACCCAAGGTAGTGATACTACCGTTCGCCTGATCCGGACTGGTGAGAACGCAACGCCGCAGCGCCCGCAACACCATGAAACAACACTCCCAAAATCAAGGGTGCACCAATCGACAACAAGTAATGAGTAGTTCGAAGAAGTGTGTCCACTTGAGGTAGCTAATCCTCCATTGGCCCGGCACGGCCCCTGTTTTAGTCATTTCCAATTTGACATAAGTGTCAAGGCTATCCATTATCGTTCTCTTTCTTCAGTCATCACGAACACCATTCCAACCACTTCATTCTGGATCATCACTCCGCGTATAGTTATTAAAGTGGTTTTCGGTTTAGATAGAGAGTATATCCATAACCGATTCCGGTCTCTTTAATAACTTTCGTGATTATTACACCGATTGGTCGTTTAATATATTTCAAAACCAAATCAATTTCAATTCAATTAGAATTCGTAAACCAACATTTCATTTATCTTTCTAAACCAATTTCCAATATTTACGTTTCAAAACTTCCAAATTCACAATTTCAAAATCTTATAATTCAATTTCAATTTCTATTTAAAACAATTCAAATATTGATTCAAATTCATATATAAATTTCATTCGGAAATCATTTAAATTAATTTAATTTAACATTCAAATCAATTTTGATTCATTTATCTATTTCATTCAATATTTGTTAAGTAAATTTGCCAATCAAAACAATTTCTATTAAATTTCCAATTCATTAAATCCATTATTTAAATTCAACTTCATTATATCAAAACTTGCAAATTTAATTAAATTAAATTCGTCAAATCAAATTCTTTAAACTTCAAGTCTTACGTTAATTTCAATAAATCGCATTTTATTTCTTGTTAAAGAAATTCATTCTCACTTATTTACTTACTTAAATAATTTTCCAAAACTTAATTTTATTCATTTAAGAGGTTCAAATTTACTTATTCAAAGTTCAATTTCTCTTATCAAAGAATTCAAATTTTTATTTAATTATCAAATAATTCAATCTTATTTAATTATTAAATAATTAAAACTTAATTATTAAATAATTTCAAAGTTTAATAATTTCAAACTTAATTATAATTTCAACTTAATTATTTAATCATTTCAAACTTAATTCATTCATTTCTCAAATTAACAACATTTTTCCATCAATTTCATTGTTAATATTTTATTTCATATTATTAAATAATAAAATTTTCCTTCCATTAAAATTCAAATTTCATCTTCATTTCAAAACCGTATTTTTATTCAAATAAAATCTTCATTTTATTTTTAAATCAAATTATTTGACCAATCGGGTTTTTTTTTTATTTAATTTCCTATCCTAGGTCAAAGTTCAATTTGGGTATTTATCATTTCAACCTGATTCCAATTCAATTCAAAATCAAAGCATAGTAAAGGGAACTTGTAGTGTGATAACTGGGATGGTGTCAAAATAAATAAACAAGCAATAACATCCAACAATAACAATCCAATAATCAATTCAAATAATCCCAAAATAACCGTATTAATTCGCATTGTTATTTGTACGAATTAATATAATTATTTCTAGAATCTACACTATCATTTCATGTAGATTAAAGATTATTACATTACGGTTTTCACTTGTCATCTATTTACAATTTCATACATCATCAATTTAACAACATACATTCAGTGGTTCAAAGTATAATTAAACAAATCCTACGTGTCAATAAATTCAACAGTAAAAGGGGTCATATTATACAAATGTCATTTAATCAAATTCAACATTTAACTATCCTATATCAAGTTCAATTTCATACTATTTATCATTTTAACGTTAACAATTTAACGTCCGATATAAACATCAACAATCAATCAATTATCAGCCAAACTGTATTATCATCGCATAAATAATCAACAGATAATGGTGTCAGATGTCACAGGTTAACTAATACAGGTAATAATAGTGTAAATAACTAACAACAGCAATATTTCAATTGTCATTTCAATTGAAATCAAATTTAATAAATAAAAGAACATTAATCGTGAGTGATTGCTCACCTTTCGAGGCTAGAGGGAGAACGAAATGAGAAGAGATACGAACCCAAGCACAGATTTCCAAGCAAAGCAAGATGGACACGATATGACGGATAGAGCTGATAGATAGGGATTTAACGAAATCAAGTCAGAACTATATCGAGAATGATATATGGTATAAGTGCATCCATCTAACTATATATAACTATATACAGATCCTATGTTCAAACACATAAAATTTTAATATATATATTTATTACAAAATACATTGTTACAAATTAAAACACACATTTTTATATTTAAATATATATATATATATATAGATATACATTTACACAGCTTTAAACAACATTGACATATCCATAATCAGTAAAATTTCATAACAGATCAATATATAAATTTTATATAAACTCAATTTAAATCTATAGAAGGCCGCAAACGTCTATACTATACTTTGTACCCATTTCAAGCAATATATAAATTTATATAGCCGCATATGTTAACAAAAAGGTTATGCATATTTCCTTTTAACTTATATGCACGAACAGCTGTACGCAACTATCATGACAACATATATAACTGCTTTATAATGTAATATATATGTAGAAACACTTTATACGGTAACTATATATTCAAATGTAAATAGACTAATATGCTGTACATATATTTCAAGGCTGATATCAAAATAACTTTCTATTTATACACATTTCAAGGTCAAAACACGTCTTAAACTTTAATATATATAAATATGAATTAGATTACAAAGTTTTACAGATTGGATTAGAACATGAGACAACATTATAATACTTCTATAATAAAATGTATTGTTCCTTTATATTAAAATATATACTTCTATTTTAAAGATATTAACAACACCCTTCATAGGTTTACAAGTTAGTTTAAATACATATATACTATCTTGCCATAATACAAAACAAAAATAAAATAAATAGTAAATATTTTATTTTATTTTAATTTTTACCATTAACACTCACATAACTGATAATACTCTTATATATTTATACGCTTAAAGTAAAAACGCAGTACTAAATATATAGATCTATAGGCTCATAAATCAACACATGCAAACACTAAAGTACGAAACAAATGCACATACATGCGAAAACTGCACACTTCCTACAGATGCAGATGCAACTAACAACATACAAAACATCAATATAAGATCTACAATATACTTTGTAAAACATATATAAACCTATACAGTAAACTAATATAAAGTTTGAAAATCAATATATAATATATATACCCATACTTCATAATATATAACCTGGATATAGTAGTGCTACTGCTTTAAAACAAAAGACCAGACTTGCTAATAAATAAATATATATAATACATATATGCGGTCATAAAAAAAAAAGATTGCTATGCGAAATATGCAAATAAACAAACTTTACACTGTAACACACAACCAAATCTCAAAACTAATGTGTATATAAAATACTTACATATATACACTAACCGTTCGAAGACAAGTGGAAGAGAAGGTTTGGTAGAGGGGATATGGTCTCAACTGAGCTAGGGGAAAGGCTGTGTGGAGGATAAAGGCGGAAGGAAGGAGGGTTCGGCGAAGCTGTTGGGCGCGAAGGTGGGTCGGTTGGGGCTGACGTGGCGGGGAGATGGACGGGGCGGGTCGAGTTGGAGAGGAGGAGCCGAAATCAGGTGTGGAGTTCAGGCAGTGGTGGATGTCTCAGCGCACTGGTGTGGGCAATGGGGTGTTGTGGGATGATGGGAACGGCGGCTTTGGCGAGGCCATGGGCGCGGCAGGTCGGCGTTTGGATGGGAGGCCGTTGGCGTTGGATTGCGGAAATAAGGGCGGAACAGTTCGCCTGGGTTTGCATTTGATGGTTAGGCGAAGTGGGAAGGGTGTTCGGCGGAGAGGCACGAGCTGAAGGTTGTGGTGGCACGAAGATAGGGTGGTGGGTTCTTCGGCATGGCAGGTGGTAAGGCAGGGTACTTTGAATATGAAGAGCAATTGAACTAGGAAATGAAAGGTGAATAGCTTTTCTAAAATGCAAATGACAACTAGCTTTGATAAGGAAATAAAGTGGGAGAGCAGAAGAATAAAATGAACGGACCAGTCAATGAATTGAATACAGTGGGAATGACAAAAGGCAGGTGGATGAATTCAAGTAAATATAAAAAGGCAGCTGGCTGTTGGTTGTCTCGGGAACACCAAAGAACACAGGAAAACAAAAGCACAAAACCGGCACCGATACGGTCCGACGTTTTACAGATTCCATCCCGTACTGGACTTCAAAACATAGAATTGAATATACCACAGAGATCAGCACGACCGGACGATCAAAACAGTATATAGATATCAGTGGTACGATTAAATTATAAAATTCGAATTTTCTAATAGCGGAAAATGCAAGAAAAACGATGAAAAATAAGATCGACGGAGCCAAAGATGTCCGAATTTGGAAAAACGACAAACTGACATCTTGCTCAAAAGATGGTTTAGAATTTTTCTATATAAAAATATTTAGGTTTCGGAAACATTTTATTTTCATCGCTTTTAACTGGTTAAATTGAAGTGAATTTACGTGCGAAATAAACTTTCATATTTTCGGACGAAAATTTACCAGTTGCTATGTTTAACTAGACGTATTCCAAATATTAAATTTTATTTCAAAATTTTATCGTTTAAAATTTTTGCAAAATTTCAACTAATTACGTTATTAAAACCGTTGAAATTTACGGGTCGTTACAGTGGCGGAGATCGTGACCTAGAGCGGCTCCTGCTTTGGTGTGATCTCTCTTTTTCCCCTATCGTGGCGCTCACGCTCCGAGGTAGAATGGTACCTAAGACCATAACCTCTCTCGCTCTTGCGGTGGTATGATTAGGAGTGCGATCCAAACGACTGGTACATAGAACGGAGTTTTCCAAGCATAGAACCTTGCCTCACCATTGTATCTGCAAAAAGAAGAAGGAAATCAGTCATCGCCAAATATTGAGAAGCATATGATGGAATGTCATGTAGTGCCATGAAGTGCGTGTATGTATGTGCGTACCTCCAACTGATCGGTTGTAGCAGCTTTGCTTATTGGAGTTGACTCCCTATATCTATTGAGATTAAGTCTATGCCTCTTCTTGAAGGGGAGTGGACCCCCTCTAGCCCAAGATCAGGGAACGATAGTATCTCCTCCAGGATAGGAATATCCGACAGTCATTTCAGTGAACTTTCTGTCTGCAGGGAAGAGGTCTCCGGACCTATAGTAATATATAGTATAAAGTTGGGTTGCTTCGGTGCTCTTTTGCCTCCTGATTTTGTGGATAGGAATTTTTCCTTTTCTCTTTAACACGGATGATTGAGGGCCTTGCGGAGGCACGACCGCGGGCTCCTGACCAGCTTCCGTACCCTCATCATCGCAAGGTTCGATGATTATTATGCCGGGCACGGCCTGAGCTCCATCGACTGGGGGCACGACAGAAGCCCGTCTTCCATCTTGTCTTATTGGGGGCTCTCTTGGTACCCCCGTGAGCCATATGCTCTGTCCTTCCTCTAAAAGCCCAGTGGCTATCAAATTGTCGTCAGTGAGAACTTCGTCTATTTCTCTTAATTCAACAGGCATCGCCTGGAGTGTCCTCACTAGCTCTTTATACTGGGCTCCTTCGAGCCGTGGAATAGCAACTGTAAAAGAAACACAGCAATGAATTCAACATCAATCTATATTATCCAGTCATGGTTAACAACAAAACAAGTAATAGAACTTACGTCTACCCAGGCACCGGTTGGCCAATCCTGGTGGGAACCTTACGTAAAACCACTCCATTTTGAAGTAGCTCAGCTTGCCCCATGCGCCTGCCACAACTTGGAAGTTCCTAATAGCTTCCAGGAAGGTGAATGACGGATTATCCGCCCGACTCTTAACATTAAATAAATATATGATCTTGTCGACATTCGAGGGATGTAAGAGATGTTCCATAAATATAATGTACAAGCTGTTGAGTAGTGCGTATCCGTTAAGGTGAAGCTGAGAAGGTGTGATCCTCAGATAAAACAGCACGTCCCTAATGAACTAGTTGAATGGGGGCATTGTTCTAGTCCAACACATGAATCTGTTGCATGCGGTGAACCCTTCCGGGGTATTGTGTGCTCTATCTTTCGGTCCTGGTAACTAAAATTCTTCCAAAGATAGTTCGTGTCTAAGGCAAATTCTGCCTAGCATTTCTTTTGTAATCTTGGACCGGATGGACTCTTCCAGATTCATTATCACCACTGCATCCGACAGTTCATCTGGAGCAAGATTCACTGTATCTTCCAAGTCATCCGACCTTTCTATTCTGGGGAATGTAGGACTTTGAACTTCTTGCTACTCTGAGCTTCCAGGATCCATAGCTATTGAACTCGGTAAAAGCCATTATTAGATGGTAAAAAAGACTTGTGTCCCCCCGGTGCAAAGTGAGTGATCGTGTTGTGTAATGAAGTGCTACACAGTACTCTAAATTTCTACAAGGTTAAAAGATGGTAATGAGACAAGACTTCGAGATTCGAATGGAGCGACTGTCATCGCTGACCGTCTCAACCGTGCCATTACGACTTTGGAGAATGGTCCATGTTCAAATTTGTTACGTTTAACAAGTTACAATTCCATTGATGAGCTTTGAGGGATAATCACATATGCAATTTTACTGTCGAGGCCAAATATGCAAGGCTAAAGCTCATCGGAGTCAAGTGTTCGAGTATGCAAAAGTCATAACATTCGTATCCATCATAATTCATTTCGGATCATTCCCCTGAAGCAAGCTTTCATATCAATTGCATGTCACTCGTTCATATCGAACAATGATCCAGATCGATAGCCTCTTCGTATCGATCAAACCTTCAGGTCAATAACTTGTTCGTATCGATCACTTCACCCGTAGCCTTCATTCGCATCGATGCTCCCCATATCCATCATTCCATAACTTCGTATCGATCCATTAACTTTGATTTTGGATCGATCAGAAGACATCTCATCCATATCGATACGAGCTGCTCCAACTCGGATCGATCAACAAGCCAATTTTTCCACATCGTTTGTAGACGCTTACTCTTGGCCTCGATCATGATACTGCTTTCCACCATCTCCAAAACTCCATGTATTCTAATCGATTCCACATCCTTCCCTTCGTATCGATATGAGATCGTCACCTGAGTTAGACAGACCTGGAGTCAGTGACTCCATGTCCATCAATCCTCTCCAACTACCCTCTTTCTTCTCCAAATCTCCAAATTGCCATTAGCCACACTCTCAACCTCACCCCAGTCACACTCCGGTGCCAACGACATCGGAGATGATCATTGCCATGAATGAAATGGCACGAAACTGAAGTCTCGTCATTATAAGCACGACTTTATTGATTATTTACCTAGCTCGAAGGACCTGGGTTATAGATTAGCAGTTTGGTATTTGAGGACGAAGGATCTACAGTTTCTTCTTTTTCTTTGATGGATACGAAATGGCAATAGAAGCAAGGTGGAAAAATATGCTAAGTACAAAAAGTATTCATACTCTTTCGTATCCAACGTGAAAGACAATTCGTATCCCAGTTTCCTTACCGATTGAATCGGTCAACGTGCCCATTAATACGAAGCACATCTTTCGTAGCCGTCGATATGAAGCGCATCTTTCGAATCCATCGATACGTACCACATCTGAACCCCAACATCTCATATCCATCGATACGAAGCATTCCCATGCGTTTATGCTTATAACTCTCGTACCCATCGATACGAAATCCACATCGTACAACAATTCAAGCCAAATCGTATCCATCATTATGGAACATGCTTTTAGCAAATTCATCTCGTATCGATCACCATCGATATGAAATCCATTCTGATGCACCCCAGATCGATCCAGGAGAGGACCGATATGAAGAAGGACATCAAAACAACAATCAAATGTTGTTGCAACTCGAATTTCATATCGATCCAGGAGAGGATCGATATGAAACTTGATCTAAAAGGAACCATCAATCGATTGCAAGTACTTCTTTTCACCAAAATCAATTAAAAAAAGAAAGAACTTGACAACTACCCGTGGACGTGCAAGCGTGAATGGGAGTCAGGTTAAAATACGTGCATGCATGCTATACTGACGTTTGATTCTCAAAGTTAAAAGGAATTGAATGCTTACCTGGTGACTGCCAGAACAATTAACAACAAATTGCTAGCACTTGACCTTCAACTATAACAAAAATTGCGTGATCATTAGTAGTCTATAATGCAATATTTATACAACTGGAAATCAACCGAGGGTTACATCTCTTGATGAAAGGACAAAACTGTTCAGTAAATCGGACAGAGCCTTTTCAGAATGAAGATTGTAGCTTTTCAAAGCACGTCATGTTCACACTGGATGTACTTTGGAGGGAAAATGTTATCCCGCCTTTTGGAAAAGCAGTGATATCAAGGGCTTGACTAGAGACAAAAGACAGTCCGCTTCGTAAATCAGTTATATGTAGATTCACGATGGATACAGGAAAACTTGGTCTGAGTCTGGATCGAGCCACAGTTAGCATGATATGACAAGCAGAGCTATGCAAGGAGACATTCCAAATTTCAAGTCAAATAGAGTTCGTATGCTCGAGTTATGGAACGATCAAGATCCATGTGAAACACGTCTATCTCGTATCCATCATTTCGTATCCATCCATCTGTATCCATCGTTTTGTATCCATCAGCATCGATACGAAATAAACGTAACTCCATCACTCGGCATCCATCGTTCGTATCCATATGGTTAAAGCACATGACGATGGACCTCGGCACTTCCCAGATCGATCGCGCTACACTTGGCCAGCAACTGCATTTCTCGTATCAATCACCTACTTGATCGATACGAATAACAGAACTTACAATCGATACAAAGACGGTGGCAAGGCATCGATACGAGAAGCAAAGTATATGATGGATATGAAAGAAGCGGTCAACCCAAAAGAAGCGGTCTCTATGCACAAAGCGCGCACGCCACGTCATCGACACGAAGAGATCGATACGAAGGTATCGATACGAAAGCTTTAGCCACTCCATATTTGCAACTTTGATCGATCAATAACTCCACAATCACAAATCCAAATACAATAAGATTTTTATAAAAGGTTGCATATCATCTCAGGAACATCCATGATCGATCGCAGCTCAATTGGAGCAACTTCTGATCGATACGAAAGTAATGTGGATCGATCAGGGATCGATCCCAAACGGCTCCACATTGATTGTGTAGGCCCACCTAGGCTTGAGAAAGGGTATTTCGAGATTCAGGGTAGATATTTCCAGCTTCACACCTATAAATAACACCCTCATTGTAACTTAAAAAGGACTTTTATGCTGCTGCTCGGGTTAAACTCCATTGAAATTCAATTTCTAATTAGTAATGAACATAAAATCGTTCAAAGTGGACGTAGGCTACAACACCGAACCACTATAAATATTTGTTTTTCTATTACGGCTTATTTTGTTAGTGTGATTTTTAGATTAGCCTCATATTACTTCTCCATTCTAATCTGTTCAATTACACCTGAAGGTTGATGTGCCCATTTTTGGTACAAACATCTGTATTGGTAAAACACTTTTAGAATTAGTTGCACATTGTTAAAAGGTTAAGAGAATAATTTTTCCAAGTGCGCGACCCCGAAGGTTTAAACCCACATCAGACCGAACACCTAGAAGATTATCCAACTTATCATCCCAATAATCGAGTTCCAATTCCTTTTTATACTTTAAAAACAATATTAATCATCCCGAAAGATAATTAATTACATTTAAAATCCCTTTAAATAAACAATTCATTATAGATAATTATTCCCAAACACTTTTATAACATTGGTAAATTAACTTTTAGAAATCTTCATTAAATCGGTTTATTAACTTTAAATCAGTTTATTAAAGCAATTTTTATTATATTAGTTAATTTACTTTAATCACCTTTATTAAATCAATTAATTAAAAGGATTTATGAAAGTCAAATAGTAATTAATTAAATGAATAATTAATCTCAAACATCATTAATCAAAATGATGAGTAATTTTAAATTCCATTAATTAAAATAATTAATTAAGTTTAAAATAATCATAAATTAATCAGATTAATTAAATTCAAACTCCATTAGCTAAAACAGTGAGGGGTATTTTCGGACTGGACCTTTGGACCCTTTCCTCTCGGATTTTGGAAATGTGGTCAAAAGAAAAGTTTTAGATAATTCTTTTGTTGGCCAAGTTTTCAAACACTTAATCAACCAAACGCTCGAACCAGAATCTCTCCATCTCAATATCAAACCAACTCCTTCTAGCTCCTGCCAAACCAAGTACGTACCGAACCACATGCCCCACTCATTCGCCACCGGTCCAAGACGTGCTACCGAACCACCTTCTTTCCCCATGCTGCCGAATCAACTGCCTTTTCCAGCACCTCGCCGAACCAACACATTCGGCATCACCCCCACCGAACCAAGTCTCACCACCGAATGAAGCTCCACCAAATCAACCCACTCCCTATCTACCACCGGACCAGATCCACCGAGCATCCATGCCGAATGAAGCCCCACCGATCCAACCTCTACCAAAGCTCCCCAAGAACGACCGAACCAGAGGACACCGAACCAGATGTGCCAGGCCAGATCACATCAGCCCAGGCCCATCAGCAACTATACATATCCTGGACCCCTACCCCCGGCCTCACTCTATAAATAGAGGGGTAGGGGTACAGCAATGGGGACAAGTTGGAGAGCTCAAGCACGGAAGGAACTCTTCAAACAACTTTCTTTTACTTGTACCAAAGCTTTGTACTTGTAATCATAACAGAACAAGAGAAATAACATATAAAGTGGACGTAGGCACATTCTGGCTGAACCACTATAAATCTGCGTGTCTTTTTACAGTTTCACCCCTGTTTTTTACGTATTTGCATAAGTCGCTCAAATTACTAAGAATAACATAAGATCTACTAAATCATACAACTTTGAGGTGTTTGCCCATTTTTTGTGCAAACATCTTTCCTCTATCATTTAAATAAAATAATTACTCAAAAAATTTAAATTTTGAGGAAGTTATAGCCCAAACAGTGAGGGGTATTTTCGGACATTAAAATCTAGGTTCAAAAACACTCTTGCAAAAAAATGAATTTTTGGAGCATCTAAGCTCGAAATAAGAAAAAGTCGTAAACTACAAAGTTGTAACCACTGAAAATATACATAGTTTGAAAAATGAAAATCTGGTTTTGTAGTATTTTTTAAGAAGTTATGGCCAAAACCATTTCGGGTAAAATGGAAGAAATTTAAATGGAAAAGAAGGAACCTTTAAACAAGTTTTTAAAACATTTAAAAGTTAATTTTTAAAATCTTAAAACGTGAAATATTATTTTGGAAGCCATTAAAAGGTTTCACGAAGCTCTAAGGAAGATAAGAGAAGTGAAAATGAAAATAAAAAATGAGTAAGAAAGGTGAAAAATTAGTTTTATATGAAATAGAAATAGCAAATTACCTTTTTACCCTCATGTACTCTACCCTGCACACATGCATGCCATGTCACACCCTATCCTCTACCTCATCCATTTCAACCAACACCTAGCCACCCTCCCATCAAATCAAAATCAACATGCATAAGTACTCTAATGTACTTATGTCTCCTAATGATGTGATGACATTCTCTTTTTATTTTTTTATTATAGTTGCCAAAGTGTCACATCATCATTTTCTTAACTTAATTAATTACACTTAACCCTAATTCAATTACTAATCTATGTTTATAACATTGCATATATTTGATATATATATATATACAAATGTGTACAAAACATTTCAAATAATATTTATATGATGAAACGTCGAAAATTCGGAAAATGGTTTCCGATCACATTTTCTATTTTTCATCAAACTATATATTTTTGTAAACAAAATTTAAAAACTATTTCATCATTATTATTTATTATTAAAAAGAGTTTTATTTTCATTATAAAACCATTTATTTGAATATTTAAAATTAATTAATATTCGCAAATCAAAGTAGTGAAATTCGCGGTCGTTTTATTACAATTTGATTTTTATTATTATTTATTATATTCGAACCATTTGTTATTGTAATAAATTTGTAAAATGATTCATGATTATCATTTATTAATTAAAAGAAGTTAAGTGACGCTATTAAGTCTATTTAATTCATATTTGGTTCACCATTCAAATATTTAATTCTTAATTCAAATATTTCGATCACTATTATTGAATAACAAGTATTAAATTCCAAAATCCAAATATTTAAATATCTAAAATTAATTAAATATTTAAAATCAAATAACTATTATTTTGCGTTGTTACATATATACCATTTTGATTCAAAATGGGATTCAAAAAAGAAGAAATATTTTTATGTTAACTAGTTTGAGTGGCTTGAAAATGACTAAAGATGGGCATGAAATGTGTTCGGAGAGTAAACACTTCTTTTAAGTATTACCCTACTTGGTAAAGGAATGTATGATACTACTTGGTAGTACCCAGTTCTTTGGTATCATTTTGGAGTTACTCGATCTATATGTATATTTTCCATGGATTAGAATATATAGTATCATTTTAAAAAGCTTTTGAAATAAAAACTAGGTATTTAGTTCTTAAGTTTCCTTAAAGAAAATGGATTTAAAATAAGAAGGTATTTTGGTAAAAGAGTGTGTTGATGAATAAAGTTTTTAAATGAGTTAAATTTAATATGAAGGGTTTAATAAACTTTGTTTTATTAAACCGAGTATTTTTGTTTTAACATCTAAGTGTGAAAAATTATTTGATGTTATTTGGCCGACTAATAAAAATCTTTACATTAGAAGTGCCATACAAAAAGTAGACTCTAGGTCTGAGTTTGGATACCAGCATCCTACTCTTCTTAGCTACTTACCAAACCGAATAGGTAAAGAGGTTGACTCGGCTTGAAGACCCAGATTTATTTTGGACCTGCATCTAAATTTAAAAAGGATAAGATTAAATCAGATAGTTGTATATACTCTTAGGATGTATTAGGGTATTATAGAAGTTTAAAACTTAAATCATGTTTTTATGAAATGATTTCATAAATAATTTTGGGTAGTAAAAAGAATTAGAGTAGTATAATTATTAAGTTATCCTACAAGAATAAAACCATAAGTTGGATTTGGATCATTTTATTCACATGACGGTTCTTGATCCAACTTTCGAGTACATAACATTGAGGCGATTCACATGATCTGGATAAGGAATTATCACTTGATTTGTAACGATCCGCCTTTTCAACCAATCGACACTAATACATCCACGATATTCACGTGCTGAGCACCTAAGTGTTGGAAAGACGAATAGTTAGGGTACAATAAAAAGAAATAAAAATAGAAGAAAGAAGAGAACACTATATCTAAATCTCACATGTGGAACGATAATATATAATATCTTAAAAGGTCCTTACCAAAAAGAAAACCTTTATATACATACATCAATTAGAGAAAACTAACCTATTATCGGCCTGGACAATTATAACATATTGTCCTAACAAATGCTAATAGATATACATCAGGTAATACAGCGGAAAAAAAGTATGGTAAGAAATCATCTAGCTCCTCTCTAAGAGCTCAAATGAACCACAGCTAAATCTAGAAATATACTCAAGCTGACCCAAGCATTATAAGAGAATAACACCCAGATCTGTCTGGTAAACTAGTGTGAGAAACTCAAACCGTATAGATTTATTATATCTTACAACCCTTCAAAATAAGGGTATCTCATAAGACCACGTAGTTAATAAACACAGACGGATTTTTACCTTACGATAACCAAACCATTTCTACTATAAAATTCAATGATAATATAACAATGTCTAAATTGCAAAATATAAATAATCGCATAGCTACGATGTGAGCATACATCACAACAATAATAGGTATACACTTACAACTGCTAAGGCACGTTCGCTAATTGTGTAGGATTTCCACGTAGATCTCTTCAGAAAGCCGAATCCAAACTACTGCACAAGAATAAGACATGTCCTTTCGAAGCGTCATACATTCCCAGTGAATGTACCATAGGAAATACATAGCTGGCCAAACTAGCCAAATGCATCGCTCCCACATGCATATTTGTAACTCTAGGATAGTGTCGCAAGCACCCGCGTTGGTTGCTAAACCTATGGCTATACATCCTATCTTTGGTTTTTGTCGTATCTGCTGGTGAGTCCACGTCTGCCATTCCAGCACATGAGTCACCAGTCGAACAGATCTTCCACATGAGCTCCTACTCAAACAGATCATGAAACTACACATGGATTCACATAACTCAACATATCTCAGAACCCCATATGGATTCTTTACAGATCACGAAATTACACATGGATTCCCATACCTCAATAGTTCTCGAATCACATGTAACAACCCATACCTTAATGGGCCTAATTTCGACAAAAATCGAAACACAAGTCTATCAAAGCATAGATCGTTGGATTTGGTACCTGCAAATAAGCATTAGCATTATCAAAGATTGATAGAAATCTAAACTCATAGCGGAAACAATAATAGGATAAGAATACTGTCTGTGACTACTACCTTGGAATTAATGGTATTGCTTTGATAGCAGACTGTCACATTAACATCGAGCATGAGAGAAAAGAAGACTTCTCCAACAACAAAGCACATCCAGCTCCAGTGACATGTCCCTCTAAACCTATCATGGGGGTTGTAATGAGGAAGGGGTCAGAACAACGTTCTGGTGACTAGAAAATCTATAAACTATCCATAACATAAATTTTTACCGATTGGTGTCCATTTAATTGTTATATGCATTAAGGTTAGCAATTCTAATCTAACCTTGCATTGCGCACACGTTTATTTACTTACCCCTTTCCAAGGTACAAAATACTGATGAAGCCTTATGAACCGCCCAGTACTTCCAACCCATTTGCCACTTAATACTTGTAAAAGAGAAATACATAGAATCTGCCATTTAATACCTCAATCAAGGTAGACCCCATCATTTAAGACCTAAATCAAGGTAGACCTCGTCATTTACGACCTATTCCCAAGGTGATTTCCTAACGATGTTATCAATGGTTGGTGGGTCCTAGCTACGATGATCTCTAACCACTATTTAAGGCTTCTGACATTTAATGTCCAACTATTACCGTGTCTATAGCCAATAAAATCGTAGCCATGTAAGAGACAGTACCCAAGCCACTAATACCTTTAAAAATGACTAAGCGAACTTCTAACCATTTAATGCCTATATTCTAAGCAGGTCCTCATCACTTAATACCTATCCTCAGGCGGACTCCTCACCGGTACAATCATTATTACGACTTTAGCAATGTGAGAGACTATACCTAAGCCACTCAATACCTCAGTAATAAGGACTAGGCAGACAACTGACCGTTTAACACCTATTTATAGGTAGGCCTTTGTCATTTAATACCTAACCTTAAGACCGACTCCTTACTGGTACTATGTAGTTAACATCGCTAGGAATCTCACTAGGTTACTTAATAATTATTTTTAGGGGAGAAGCTAACCATTAGACCAGTAACTCAATACCTCAAACCCGAAGCGAACCCTTCTTGAGATATCCACTATCACTCTTAATTATAAATATGGAATCTCATTAAGCTATTCTTTCGGTAGGGAGGTGGGGTCCTACAACTACTTATTTATTTGAAATCTCACTAGGTTACTTAATAATTCCTTTTAGGAGAGAGGCAGACCCTATAACCACTTAATACCTCAAACAAAAAAGCAAACCCCAATGGAGATATCCCTCACCACTCCTAATTACAAATTTGGACCATTTAATACTTTCCAATTAAGAAAGCAGGCCCAATCTCTCACGTCGTCGCAGGTCCTAGGATTAGTGATATCTCACATAATAGTGAGTACACCTGGCTACTGGTAGCCTCAAAGTGTAGGGCAGTTTTCCATCGAGTGACTCTATTGACCTAGTATCACTAACCTACTAAGTCCAATTAACCATCCTAAGTCTTTACTTATATTATCTTAGGTAGACATTAGAGTTAGCTTACTAATTCCCTTTTTATATAAGGCAATAAGATTTACCTTAAATACTTATCTACCCATAAATCCCCCTTTAATGCTCATAAATGTCAATTTGTCCATAACATCCTAACGAACATTTCCTAAGACATTTGTGTTTGATTACTTATTTCAAATTAGTAATCTTTTTAACTGTTCCATATTTATTAATTCAACTTCTTTATTTATCAGTCCCATTAATCCATTTACCCTATCAAATTCTTGCACCTCTTATATTTATTACCATTTATTCCCCATTTATTGGAGTTACAACCTTTTAAATTCCTTTCCCGTTAATTAATTATCCTAAACCCGAATATTACATGCAAGTGTCGTTATTAGGTAAGTTTTATTATTATAAGCGCAATAAATTACCTACAAATATCAACTTTTGTCAAATATATTCTAGTTATATATCTTAACTAGAATATTCTTTTCCATGTTCAATTAGTGGAATCATATCTGAAAAGATTATGTGCTATAACTTCCATAAATTAGTCCAAAACAAAAGAATTAACTTTAAAAGATTACATTCTTTGAAACTAAAAGGAATAATCATTTCTTTTTGTTACTGAAATAGACAGTGTAAACTACAATGAATTCATACTTTACACATCACTTTCCCTTTCTATTTGCATCTATTCCTTGTTAGATCAAACATTGTATTTTTCTAAAAGGAAAAAAACCAAACTAATTTATAAATATTAACCAAATCTAAATTCCAACAACTCCAAACATAGAAAAGTTTACATTCAAATAAGATTAGGGTAATAATCCAAATTCATAACATTATTATATAGCCTATTTCAGATCTGGAATAAATTTCATTCAAATCAATATTTTAAATTCATACTTTTGGGACTGATTTCCAGATTAGATTGTAAACAATTCTAAATCAATTCATAAACAAGAATATGTGGGCAATATTTATTATATTCAGATCATATTCAATTTTTTGCCTATAACTCATATACAATTATCCAATTAGGCATAAGAAAAATCAAATAAACACCCACGGGATAATTTTTATATTATAACAATTTGTAAAATTTCCCACTCATCTTTTAAAAGCGATCCAAATCTCCAGATCTAAAGTAAAACCTTTGATTCATATTCAAATCCTTTTTAATCCAAGAGATATGTATAAAACAGTATATACATCCATTACAATTACATATCTGAGAAGATATTTAGGATTGGGAGAGAAAATAGATACAAATATATAAATTACCTCAAATATGCGTATAGTTGATTCTCTTCTCTTCTCCTTTTTATTATATTTCTATTCTTCTCCGATTTGTATGAATATGGATATAAATATCTTATTTTTATAGTTTAGAAAGGAAGTGGAGAAGAAGAAATGGCGGAGCTTCGCTATTGCCTCCAGAAAAATATGAGAAGAGAAGGGAGAGCTAGGCATGAATTCATAGCCGTAAGAAATAATCTCCACCATACAATTTAAAATATTACTTCGAGGGTCGTTGTGGCCTAGGTTTATTGCAGCCGCGGTTACTGTTGGGTGCATTTCCTATACATCACCGACCCAGGAAGAGGAGACCACCGGTCCAAATTAACTCCATCTTCATCATCACCGAATCCAACCATAAAGCACACCTACCGAACCAACATCCTTCTCCGTCTTCCACCGAACCAGACCTTGCTCGCTACCGAACCAAAGTACAAGAGGAGACCACCGGTCCAAATTAACTCCATCTTCATCATCACCGAATCAAACCATAAAGCACACCTACCGAACCCACATCCTTCTCCGTCGTCCACCGAACCAGACCTTGCTCGCTGTTGAACCAAAGTACACGAGCTCCACCGGTCCACCATACTCCTTCCACCGAACCAAAGCTCCACCGGTCCACTCATCTCCTTCCACCGAACCAAGGTAAACCGGACCAACTCCACCAGGCCAGATTACATCAGCCCAGGCCCGCCAGCTGCTATACACATCCAAGACCCCTGCCCCCAACCTCACTCTATAAATAGAGGGGCAGGGGTACAACAATGAAAGAAAAAAAAGTTGGAGAGCTCAAGCACGGAGAGAACCTTCAAACAACTTTCTTTTACTAGTATCGAAGCTTTGTACTTGTAATCTGAATTAGAAAGGAGAAATAATATATAAAGTGGACGTAGGCACATTCTGGCTGAACCACTATAAATCTGCGTGTCTTTTACAGTTTAGTCCCTTCTTTTCATATATTTGCATAATTCGCCCAAATCATTGAGAACAATATAAAATCAATTAAATCATACGACTTTGAGGTGTTTGTCCATTTTTTGTTCAAACATTTTTGGTGCTTTCACTGAGAGCTAGAAGCTCGAAGCTTCAGCTTCTTCCGCTTAACCTTCTTCCTAACAGCATCGTTCATTGCTTGGAAAACATGCCTCCCAAACAAAAGAAAGATGTTAACAAAGGAAAAAACATCGCAACCAGCAGCCTTCCAGATCCAGTGGTCACAGATCAAGTAAATCGTCCCCCTTCAGTAGCAGTACCAAATGAAGGTCAGACAAATCCGACCACCCCTGCCACAGAACAGCCTACAACAATTACTAGGGCAGATCTAGATAGGGTTGTGGTTGAAGTAACTAACCGCTTCACGTCCCAGTAGGAAGCCTTGGTGGACCATCTCATGTCACGCTTAAGGGATGCTGAAGAGTCCAACCGCAACACTGAGTCATGGGGTGAGTCCCAGTCTGGAGGATCTCATAGACAACAAAGTTTTTCCTTCTTCGAAGGGGCTAACGGCAGAAGCAGCCATGGTAGGAGCCGAGATCGAGCACAACCCGAAGTTAGGCCTGAGGAAACGCTTGGAACCGAACCCAACGGGGGAGGTACCGGGCGGAGGTCAACTGTAGCTGAGCCGGTTGTACTGCCTAACCACGGAAACGCCAGCGAAAGGGGCCGAGCTAGAGTCCAGCCCGAAGTTGGGCCCGAGGAAGTTCTTAGATCAGAACCCAGCAGGGGAAGATCAAGGCAAGGGCCAACTGTAGCTGACCCTAGCATGCTCCCAGAAGACCAAAGGCAGCCACTGGAAAATATGAGGAATGATAGACGATACCATCCCTACAGGTCGTCTGGACGAAATCAATCCCACCGAACAGAACCGAAATCGTTTCTATCTGCTCCAAATTCTGATGAAAGGATGGCACGCTTATTCAGAGAGTGCGTCCAACGGGAACAAAGAGATCGAGGGATAGGCGCTAGGGTAACCATCCCTTTCGCCCGCAATATCGAAATTGCTATCACCACCCGAAAATGGAAGATGCCAACAATGGAACCCTACAAAGGGACCTCCGACCCCATTGTACACTTACAGAGATACACACAGCATATGCTCATGAGTGGAGCGACAGAGGGAGTACTGTGCAAATGCTTTCCACTATTCTTAGCAGATCTCGCTACCTCCTGGTTCTGTCATTTACCCCAGGGATCCATCAGCTCGTGGGAAATGTTGAAAGAAAAGTTTATCAGTCAGTTCCGCATTCATGTGGAACAACCCAAGGATGCTTATTCCTTATCCAGTATCAAACAGAAACCTGGAGAGAAACTTCAGCAATACCTAACCCGATTCAATGCCGCAGCAGACGCAGTCCAAGATGCCGATGAGAAGCTTATCCTAATGGCCCTCCGTAGTGGTGTGCATCCGGATACTAAATTTACTAGAAGGTTGACAAAAGAAAAACCAGCTACTTTACCCGATTTCTTCCATGAAGATGGGAAATATATGAGGCTTGAGGATGCTGCCGTTGAGGGGCAGTCAGGACAACAAAATAAGGCAACTCATAGCAACGCGCCTGCTATGGCAAGGGACGTTCGAAGAAATGATTCCAGAGACAATGCTGGGGGCAAGAAGGGAGAAAAGCGCCTATATCGGCCAGGACCGAGATTCGACACTTACAATCCTTTGAACGAAACCGTCAAAAACATCTTCCTTGCCACCCAAGGCGAAGTTAGATACAAGCGCCCACCATACAAGAAGGAATCAGATAACGCGCAAAAGTCTGGAAAGTTCTGCCGCTTCCACGAATCTCATGGGCATGATACTAATGAGTGCCATCATCTCCGGGACTTGATTGAAGGACACATCAGAAGGAAGAAACTGGAATGCTATGTAAAAGGTCAGGACATGACTCCAGCTCAAGGCTACCCTCACCGGAGATCGGCAGAGGAAACCGCAACATTAGTAGCTCTAGTCAAGAGAAGATAGTGGTCCATACCATCTCGGGAGGACCGCACATCGCAGACAGAAGCTGGAAAGAGATGGAAAGATATGGAAAGTCGCTTAGAGACAATAAAGACTGTGTCAATTCGGTTATAGAAGAGCGCCACCCAAAGCGGAAAGAAAGTGATGACATCACATTCGGTAAGCGTGACCTAGAAGGAAGGCAATACCCTCACATGGATCCCATGGTTATCTCTGCCCGGCTCGGTCCCGCCGAAGTTTACCGAATTCTAGTAGACACTGGACGCTCAGTAAATATCCTGTTCAAACATGCATTCGACAAAATGAAACTATCAATGAAGGATGTATCTCCCTGCAATAAACCTCTACACGGTTTCACCGGAGATGCGAAGATGCCCCTCGGTCAACTGGATCTCTTTGTTGAAATTGGAAGCCAACCCCGCTCCATTGTGCGGAAACAAACATTTGTGCGAATAGAAAACCACTCGGCCTACAATGCCTTCTTAGGAAGGCCAACCTTGTCTGACTTCCAAATTGTCCTAGCCCCATGGTGCCAAAAGATGAAATTTCCAACGGACAATGGAGTAGGGGAAGTAGAAGGAGACCAGGACGTTGCTCGAGACTGCTATGTGACTGAACTTCGCAACAACCACAGGAAGGATAAAGGGAAGAGTGTAGAGGTTGCCCTCTGCACGAAAAGTCTAGAAGCGTAGCAACTAAAGAAAGCCCCTCCTCTTCGATATACCAGCGGCCCTTTCAAGAATTAGACCCCAGGGACAAAGAGGAGGAGGCCACCGCCGAGCCTGCAGAGGCTATGGAGTTTGTATCTGTAGACAAGCACGACTCAAGTAGACTATTGAAAATTGGGTCCCAACTAAAAGCAGATTTGAAGGAGCAACTCATCGACTTTCTCTGCCACAACTTGGATGTATTCGCATGGTCACACGCTGACATGACCGGAATCTCCCCCGACGTAGCATGCCACGTACTAAACATTGATCCTACCAAGGCGCCCGTAAAACAAAGAAAGAGAATTATGGGGGCAGAGCGATCAACAGCCCTCGATGAAGAAGTAAAGAATCTACTTGCCAATGACTTCATACGAGAAGCCATCTACCCGGAATGGATCGCTAACCCGGTACTGGTAAAGAAGGATAATGGGAAGTGGCGAACATGCATTGACTTCTCCAACCTAAACGACGCCTGCCCAAAGGATTGCTTCCCACTTCCCTGAATCGACCAACTAGTAGACAGCACAGTCGGGCACGAGCTCTTATCTTTTATGGATGCATACTCAGGATATAACCAAATTCCTATGCATGTTCCCGATCAAGACCACACTAGTTTCATCACTGACCGGGGTTTATACTGCTATTAGGTAATGCCTTTCGGACTTAAAAATGCAGGAGCCACCTACCAGCGCCTCGTCAACAAGATGTTTGCAGGGCTAATAGGACAAACTATGGAAGTATATGTGGATGACAGCTGGTACAGTCAAGGAAAGCCGACGATCATGTAAGCCACCTAGGCAAGATATTTCAAGCACTTCGCCAGTATGGAATGAAGTTGAATCCTCTAAAATGCTCCTTCGGAGTATCATCAGGAAAGTTCTTAGGATTCATCGTCCATGCCCGAGGGATTGAAGCAAACCCTGAACAAGTCCGAGCGCTAAGGGATATCAAGATACTTTCCACTCGAAAGGAAATGCAAAGCCTGAATGGAAAAGTGGCCGCCCTAAGCCGATTCATCTCCAAAGCAACGGACAAGTGCATCCCCTTTTTCGAAGCTCTAAGGAAAGACAAAGGAAAGTTCGAATGGACTGACGAATGCTTAACCGCTTTCCTTAACTTAATCGAACACCTCCAGAAACCACCGGTACTCTCGACTCCAAGCTAAGGCGAAGAGTTATACCTATACCTTGCTGTGTCATCTCACGCCCTAAGCGCTGCCTTGGTAAGGGAAGACAACCGCACGCAGCGGCTAGTTTACTTCGTAAGTAAGAGGTTTACGGGGGCAGAAGTCAGATATCCTAAACTTGAGAAGCTAGCATACTGTTTACTAATCACATCACAGAAACTGCGTCACTACTTCCAGTCCCATTCCATCAAAGTTCTGACCGATCAACCACTGAGGCAGGTACTCCATCGTCCCGACACTTCTGGGCGACTACTTAAATGGTGCATTGAACTAAGTCAGTATGATATCACCTATCACCCTCGCACCGCCATCAAGGGACAAGCCATGGCTGATTTCATTGCAGAATTCACTACCAAGGAAGATAAGGAGCAATTGGAAATAGCAGAAGACATCAAGTGGAATCTCTTTGTGGATGGTGCATCAAACGAACAAAGCTCGGGGGCAGGTGTGGTAATAATCACTCCCAGGGGAAACAAGCTGCACTATGCTATAAGGTTGGAGTTCGCTTCCACCAACAATGATGTAGAGTATGAAGCACTGATAGCTGGATTAGAACTTGCCTTAGAAATCAGAGCCAATTCTTTGTGTCTTCATAGCGATTCTCAACTTATTGTTAATCAAATACTATGAGAATTCCAAGCTCGAGAAGAACGACTCATAGCATATTTAAAGAAGACCAAGTTACTTCTCAGCCGATTGGACCACTACTTAGTCAAACACATCCCTCGGGAAGAGAACCAAGAGGCCGACGAATTGGAAAAGCAAGCAACTGTGAGAGACAGCGCCATCTTCGAAGCAGTAACCATCTCAAAGCAACTAACCCCAAGTTTTGAGCAAGTGAATCTGATAGCTGCAACCGAAGAAGAAACTTGGATGACTCCCATCCGAGACTACTTACAAAGCGGCACACTACCCAACGGGCGTAACGAAGTCAAGAAAATCTTGAGGAAAGCTTCCCGCTACACAATACAAGAAGACATCCTCTATCGGTGCGGATTCTCTAACCCGTTATTAAGGTGTGTCGCTGGGAGGGAAGCCAAGGAAATCTTATCCAACATTCATTAAAGAAGCTGCGGAGATCACACCGGAGGGCAAACTTTAGCAAAAAAGATACTTCGATATGGATATTTCTGGCCCACCTTAAGCAAGGACGCCTTAGATTTCGTCAAAAAATGTGACAGATGCCAGAAGTTTACTAAGATTCCGCGGCTACCAACAACTGGGATTACACTAATGACCAGCCCTTGGCCCTTTGCAGTATGGGGAATTGACTTAATCGGCGAACTACCAATGGGCCGAGGTGGGGCCAAATATGCTATAGTGGCAGTCGACTATTTCACCAAATGGGTGGAAGCAGAACCCCTAAATAAAGTATCATCAGCGAAAGTTATTAACTTTTTGATCAAAAATGTTCTGTGCAGGTACGGAGTCCCATTCAAAATCATATCAGACAATGGACTTCAGTTTGACAGCGAGGAATTCGCCAATTGGTGCCGAGAGCACGGAATTCACAAAAGTTTCTCATCCGTAGCGTATCCTCAGGAAAACGGACAAGTCGAAGCCGTCAACAAAATTCTGAAAACAATAATCAAAAAGAAACTCAAAAAGTCAAAGGGCGCTTGGGTGGATGAACTTCCTACGGTACTGTGGGCCTATCGCACATCTTTTAGAACATCAACAGGGCATACTCCTTTCTCTTTGGCATACGGATCGGAGGCTATGCTCCCAGTTGAAACCATCATGCCTTCCCACCGTAGGATCCACTATAACCCAGAAGAGAACGAAGAACTCCTTCTCATGTCTTTGGATCTAATTGAGGAGAGAAGAAATGATGCAGTCCTCAAAGCAGCAGCCCACAAGCAAAAAGTGGCACCACAATACAACTCCAAAGTCAAGCGTCGTACCTTACAAGAAGGGGATCTTGTCCTCAAGCGAATCTTCCCTCGCCCCGGAGCACTAGATCCAATCTGGGATGGACCATATGTAATTCATAAAGATCTCCACAATGGAGCTTATATTTTGTCAACAGCGGACAGAGAGGTGTTCCAAAGGGCATGGAACATCCAACACCTCCGTCGATACTTTTCTTAACTTGTACTGCCCATATGAAGTGAAATAACAAAGAGAATAAGTGGACGTAGGCATTTTCACGCCGAACCACTTTAAAAAACCTTGTCTCTTTTTTAACTTGTCCCTTTATATCTTGGCTGCTTGTTAACTTTATCCTTTTCTTTTGAACAAAATCCTATGCATGTAGCATTTCCATTCAAAGCACTCCACAACGCAACTTCACCCGGGCAAGACCTAACAGGTACTATGTGAATCTATGCCCTCGTCAATGAGACACTTTTGCTCCAACATCCCTCTGCTGCGGGTTAACTCATTGCTCGCGATGGCCCTTAAAGCCAACTGTAATGAGCCGATTATAAGCCACCGAGAAGGCCGACTATAGCCGAGGCAGCTCATTACGGCGTTCGGCTCGCCGGCAACTGTGAACCGACTATAAGCCCCAACATAAGGTGTGGCCAGCCAGGGGCAGTTCACGGTTGACGATCGGCACCCACGCTAGCCGGCCACAGTAAATCGAATAATACCCACGATTACAGGCCATAATGACCCGGGTAGTTACTGTGCGCGATCTCGGCTCCGATGTGTCTTAAGTGTGGTTGTGGCAAAAAAGAATTAACTCCCCGCGGAGGCGTAAGATGGGTGAAAAATGTCTCCAAGACCCACAGCTAGGGAAAGTGACTACAAAGCCCGTTTTCCACGAACTTAAGCACATCGACGGCCTTCCGTGATTGGAAGTTTTACTATTTCTCATATTTCAATTTTACTTAAGAAACTTTTCTCTTATCCTCTGTAACAATCCCTGAAGTACAGAACACAGAACAAGAGACATTCGCTAATGGAAGCGGATACTCACAGCAAGATACAGGACCACATTCCATACTCGGTCGCACAAGACATTCAAAGCTGCCATCTACCAGCAAAATATAAAGGGCGGTATTTCCTTCTTTCATGAGTAAACACGTGGCTATAATTTATTCACACCTCACGCTAACATTGCAAGTCATGAAACTATGTTTTAAACAAGAATTACAAGAATATGCATAGCTATATTTCTCATACAACATGTCAAAATAGCAAAAACATTCAAAAGACAACAGAATCAGCTTAAGTTAAAGAATTACACGTCAAGAATAGAGCTATTTATTACAAGTAGCAAAAATTACAACCTAAGAGTTACGTTACTGTTTTAAGACTAACATATACAACCATGTCAAGTCCACAAAAAAAATTCCAGGTCTAATCAAGGAGCCGGCTGCGTCGGAGTCTTATCCTTGTCCTGTTGCCCACCTGTCTGGTCAGAGAAAGAATTCATTAGTGATAAGCAACCAAGTTAACGGAAAGACTAGAAAGGAAGACTTACCAGCATCTGCTCCTTGATCAACTTGATCATCATCCTCCACTTGCACACCTGCCTCCTCAGCTGCAAGCAACCGCATGCCCTCCTTCATCGCCACCTTCTCCTCCTTGGTAAACTGGGCGGTAACCGCATCCATCCTGAAGGCCACACCACCCTCCTTGTCTGCCTCAGCCTGGGCCTCCTCTAGAGCCCTGAGATAGATCCTAACCATAACCCGGGGGTAATCATCCATCCAGGACAAGTTACCCTACCTCTAAGTACGGAAGTACATATCTTGGAGCATCCCCTCCATCAGCCCCTCGTTCTCTTCAAACTCCCTCGTTCGGGCCTCGGAAGCCGACAACCTTACGACGACGGCATCTCTCTCCAATTGGTATCTTGAGCAGTCAGCTTGAAGGGATTTCCGCATCGCCTCCATCTCCTCCCTCAACTTGGCTTGAGCAAGCTCTGCGGCCTCAAGCTTCCCAGATAACTCCTCTATCTGCTCAAGATCCGTTTTCCGAACCTCATCCACCGTGGCAATGGCCATATCGATCCGTTCCTTGCAAATAGCCTCCATTTTCCGCAGTTCGGCCCGGCTGGCCTCTTCCATAGTTTTCTTTAGTCGTCCGGAGGCGGCCTCGTGCTGAGAGATCTGGATAGCCTGATCGGCGAGTTTCTTGGCCTGGTCGGAAACCACTAATCGTAGTCTTATGTTGGCACTCCCAATTTCCTCCCCGGCCTTGACCAGTCGGGCATGATGCCCCATCAACTTCCTGGTCTCCTCAGCAACCCGGTCGATATTTGCCTTAGCTTCGTCCCTCATAGCGACAATCCGAGTAGTAAGCAAATCAAGGTCCAGGAACTTCGCCTCATCAAGCACCATTACCATAGGATTGCGAGGAAGAAGGTGCTCACCAGTAACCTCATCAAAAGAGATGTCATGAGATGCCGGGTCCAGGTCCGGATGACCTGCAAACGGATTGCGTACTAAGCCAGGATGATCTATTAGGATGATGGTTGGATTCTCAGACGGATGGGGGGAGGGCATAAGCTCGGTATCCTCCTCTGTAATGTCATGAATAGGATGGAGTGGGGCCGGGGGTTCAAGAAGAGGCTCAGACGAAGATCGACTCCTCTTCCTCTTCTGTATATCTTCTTCAATAACTCCGAGAAGAGGACGATAGCCGACTATGTCTCCCGGGCGGTTAGTAGAAGGCTTCGGCTTGGCGGGAGCTTTGAGGAGTTTGTATTGTTCGAGCCTGTGCCGAAGATCTGAGGTCTTGGCCGTTTTGCCCACTCCTGGAGTGAAAAACAAGTGTCACCAGTATGCATTAAGCCATCATTCGAGAATAAAAAAGAACAGAGGGAAATTCACCTTGAACCGCAGAGGTTGCCTCAGTAGAAGCGCTCCCGGAAGATAAATCGACGCCGGTCCCAACTTTCTCAGCTTTCCTGGACTTCTCTGTTCCCTCCAAACCTTCGAAGGCTTGGCGGAAAGCGTCATCCGTCCACTCTTGCATCTCGCGTACTTGCCCAGAAGACAAAGCCCCGACACCGTCACCACCTCCAGCGCCCTCTCCTCCATCTCCGCCTTGCTACTCCTCCACATCTCCCTCCCCCGGGATATCTGGACATGTGCTGGGAGAGGGACCGTTAGACTTTTTGAGCTTCTTCCCCCCGGCAACCGGATGTTTCGGAAAGGGCCTCCTTTTGCTGTTCTTCGACTCGGCCCATTCTTTAGCTTGGGCAGCCTTCTCTTCGGCCGTGTCCCTCTGCTTGACCACGGACTGCTGTGGAAGGATCAAGTTGTGCTCCAAAAGTGTAGCGTTCCTGATCAGGTAAGCAGCCGACCTATCTCTTCCAATAATAGCTTCTATTTATGCTGCCGTCTGAACCAAGCCATCATTCTCCACGACCGCAAAACCACCTGTCGCTAGCAAAAAATAAAAACACATAAGAAGGAGCATTGCAACCAGAACGGGAGTTAAAAATAAAGCTTTGACTTACATCCGGAGGTGAAGCGCCGAATAGAAACGGAATCATCCCTGACAAAAAACCATTCCTTCTTGAACATGATGTACTTGGAGTATAGATCCAGGACAGGCTTAAAGGATACGGCCGATTCCAAGCTGATGTATGGAGACCCCTTCTTATAGCCTCTCAAGTTGTACAAATACCGGATCTCTCGGTTGGAAAGAGGACGCCCATATCTCCTTTGGAAGATGACGAAGAGACTCACCAGAATGGCATAGGAGTTGGGTTGAAGCTGGAATGGAGCTACCTTTAGATATGTGAGAAAGCTGACTACCCAGGCGTTGAGAGGCGGGATGGCACCACACATGCAATGGTATCTGCTGTAGGCAAAATATCCATCGGGAGGATCATACGGCATCACTCCCGCATCCGGCAATAACATGCGCGCTCGGTCGATCCCGAAAGAGCGAGATATAACATCAAGTTGCTCGCCCTTGAGTGAGCTAGGGAAGCAATCAGGAGGCAAGTTAAGAAGTTCCTGAGGACCGTATACATCTACCAATGATCTCGGGGTTGGCCCATGACGGGCAGATCCTGGCTGAGCTGGGGGCACTGAGGAAGGCTCTTCTCTATCTTGAGATCTCTTTTTCTCTAATCGGGTTTCCACTCTTTGAGACATTTATTTGCAGACACAAGAAAGTATATCGTTAAGACACATAAACTATGTAATCTAGAGTTTCACTGGTGATTCAGGTATAAAATTCCATCCGGTAAAGGGTTCATTCAACACTCGGAATCCCCGAATTCATTCAGTAAGGCCCAACCAAGAGCTCATTCGGCATTCCAAATATGAAAGCCCATTCGGCATTCCAACTCTCGGACACATTCGGCGATCATACTCTCCAATACATTCGGTACTCAGAACCAAAAAGCCCATTCGGTAGTACAATATAAAAATTCATTCGGCGATCATACTCTCCAATACATTCGGTACTTAGAACCCTAAATCCCATTCGGTAGTACAATATAAAAATTCATTCGGCGGCAAAGAGGTCTCACCTGGTTCGGCTAGCACTTTGATTAGGCGAAAATGAGAGTTTGATTCGGCAAAAGAGTTGGCTCGGTTAGTGAGAAATAACGAAGGCATGTGGTCCCTATTGATAAGCAAACCGGATGGCTCGGCGTCAGAGACCGGATGGGAATAACCACGCTAAAACAAAGCACGCCATATACAGGCATATGCCCTACTTTGGGGGGCAATTGTTGGGTGCATTTCCTACACACCACCGACCCAGGAAGAGGAGACCACCGGTCCAAATTAACTCCATCTTCATCATCACCGAATCAAACCATAAAGAACACCTACCGAACCAACATCCTTCTCCGTCGTCCACCGAACTAGACCTTGCTCGCTGCCAAACCAAAGTACACGAGCTCCACCAGTCCACCATACTCCTACCACCGAACCAAAGCTCCACCGGTCCACTCATCTCCTTCCACCGAACCAAGGTAAACCAGACCAAATCCACCAGGCCAGATTACATAAGCCCAGGCCCGCCAGATGCTATACACATCCAAGACCCCTGCCCCAACCTCACCCTATAAATAGAGGGGCAGGGGTACAACAATGAAAGAAAAAAAGTTGGAGAGCTCAAGCACGGAGAGAACCTTCAAACAACTTTCTTTTACTAGTATCGAAGCTTTGTACTTGTAATCTAAATTAGAAAGGAGAAATAATATATAAAGTGGACGTAGGCACATTCTGGCTAAACCACTATAAATCTGCATGTCTTTTACAGTTTAGTCCCTGCTTTTCATATATTTGCATAATTCACCCAAATCATTGAGAACAATATAAAATCAATTAAATCATACGACTTTGAGGTGTTTGTCCATTTTTTGTTCAAACAGTTACCCAACCGGTCGACCATCTTATATTCACCAATTGACCACTACATATCTACCGGTGGTAGTGAACGGCCAGCCTATGGACCCGAGTGAATAATTATAAATGTTAATTTATCTACTCGAATTATTTTCGTTTCGAATTCTTTTTCATCTGTAACTTCATCATTTGGACTCCGATTGCAAAACTCTAAATATGAAAGTTGCTAAAAATTTCATCACGAACACAATGATGCATGTTTCGTAATCAAATTCCATCATTTGCACAAATTTGATTTTTGGAGCCTAATTAATTAACGAATTAACTAATGCCAAATTACGCGGTGTTACATCACATATGGATCCCCACATCCTAAATAGATCATGAACAACCACATGTGTTCGAGTATCTCAAATAGATCTCGAATCTCCATATAGATTCCAGCATCACGAAGCAACCACGAATAAATTACGAACAAATCACAAACCTCTTCCAAAGCATATGGCACGTATATGGTTTTGGAGTGGTTACGGTTTCAAACCATCTTATATAAATACACTTCCCTACTTACCAAGTACCCCAAAACTAATCGATGGATTTTCCGATAATCTCAACCCCGGTTCTATGGGAAATAAACAGACAATATGTAAGAGCGGCGATCACCTCCTAACCGTTTAATAGGATGGATTTCGTCATCATTGTCCTAGAAGAGCAAAAGGAGTTTATATGTACAATATAGCATCACTAAAGATAACAATACCATATAATTCTCGTGTTTCTCCTATATATTTCCAAAGTATATTTGGCTAAATAAAATAACACTGAGAATAATCACATACGGGTAACTAAGCCCGGTATACTATCCATAAGCAAGTAACACACAAAGCACGATCGAAACAAACAAGCACGATCAAGTCATATAAACAACTGCTAATCCCTTCTTTAATTAATCTTCCTTTATTAATTAAAAATTTCTTTTATTAGTAAAACTCATTTCTACTCAATAAAATCCTTTATAAATGAAACTCCATTTATTAATTAAACTGCACTATTTAATTAATACATCACTATCATTTCAACACATTTCAACACTTCCCAAAATTGTTCAAATACTTATCTCATTCGTCTAGGTATATTCACAAATCAATTTCAAAGGGCTTAAGACAAATGTTACTCAAATCTTATCACTACAAACCCAAAACTATTTCATTTATGATTATATTTAAAATATTCTGTTCAAAGATTCATTTATGTTCATAAGTACAATATGTTAACTGGGTTCTTAACCCAACTGAATTCAAAAGGAGTTAGAACATATAAATTAAGGCAGATCGGCTCGAAACTTGACCTGAAGGCCTAAAAGAACTTCTTTGAAGTCACCAAAAAGTATGGGCCAAAAATAGCCTAACTTTTTGGATCGGCACCGATCCGCTCCAATTGGATCGGTACCAATCCGAATTATTTATTATTTGGTCCTCAAATTCTCTTTCATCATGACTCTATGCCTCCACTAAGTTCATCCAACAAGTTTAGTAGCAATCCAAGCAACCTAGTTTAAGAAGTGAAGGTTCATTCGATTCAGAATATAGTTCAATCTAACCATAGGTGAATCATTAGCGAAACAAGTCAACAAGCTATGAAAGTACATGGAGAACATCGTAACCAGGCGAAGAACACAACCATGTAGTCAAAGCATAAAAAATGCATAACTATTTAGATCGATACCGATCCAATTGGATCGGATCGATACCGATCCAAATACTTTGCTTTGATGACCTTCAATCTTTCTAGACTTTTTCAATGTGATGAATGCAGGCTTCTAACAAGGCGGCTCTGGCCTAAGTGCTCTTAAACTCCTATAAATACCACTCTATCTGGAACAGAAAAGGGATCCTCCAGACTGGCTGCTGGAACTCTGCCATTGTTATTTTTCAATCTTCTTCTCCCATAAAACGGTCACAAAGGAGCAACTGAGATCCTCTAGTTGCCTCCAAGTACTTATGATCAGATCCGGTTTAGGAGATTCAACCATAATGTAATCCAAATCAATCTTGTAATAGCAATATAAAGTGGACAATGGCTTCGTTAACAGCCGAACCACTATAAAATTCTTGTGTCTCTTTACTATTTCGTCTCCTTTTACATTTATTTTTATACTATTTTCTCTGAGAAACAGGGTTGGTGCTTTCACACTCAATCCAGGGTGTTGATCCATTTTTTGGGTTGATATTTTGGTGCTTTCTCTAAGAAATTAGTGAATTTAGGCATAGATCAAGTTTTTCTCTTTGGATCTGCCAAATCTAAAAACTTGACCCATCAAATTAGCTCTAGAAAGTTTGAAGCCTGCCGTTGAATACCAATGGCGGTGAGAAAGAGAACTACTTTCAAAAAATCCGTAGGAGCTGTTATAGCCGGAGAAGTGATCAATCCTCAGCAAGTCGAAGTCAACAACGCCAATAATCTTCTAATTGGAGCGAATTCTGGAGCTAACACCGGAGATTAGGTGTCAGGATCTTCTACCCAGCATGAGGTCATCACTGTAAGCGAATTAAACAAGATGGTTGATGAAATCAACCAAAAGATGGAGAACAATCAAAAAGCTCTTATGGACAAATTAAATGCCCTCTTAACCTTGTAATCACTAGCTGCTCGAAGAACTATGCCATAACCTCCGTCTGCCATGGAGCAGGAAAACTCTTCCATTTCATGCCTAACAGAAAAAACGGAAGGCAGCTGCAAAAAGGAGTAATGGGTAGAGCTGTAGGAATCATCATAGAAGGAAACGCAAGCACTCCGCCAAATGCAAAGCAACCCCCTACAAATTTGAATCTAGGGGCAAAAACTCCATGGGAAGATATAGCAGTGGATCTCTCCGACTCTGAAGATGGTGAGCAACTTGACGATGACAAGTGGGAAGAAAATGCTAATGCACTCAATACCGGAATGGAGGCCCAGACTGCCCCTACCCAACCAACCGCAAGGCAACGACATTCCAAGGGTGTGGCTCTCCCGAAGATAGGAGAGCCTAGGCTCCATCCCACTTACCAAGATCGTTTGCAAAATCAAACACTTGGCATAGTCACTGACAGCCAACCCACGGAATACCAGACATCAGAGGCATATATCATGGATATGATCAAGCACTTTATGCACGAAAGTAAGGATTAGAGAGATATGAATGGGTATCTGCTCCAAGTCAGACTCCCTTCAATGATGACATTTCGAATGAACAGTACCCTGAAAAGTTTACTATGCAGACTATTTCTTCTTATGATGGAACTAGAGATGCAAAACCCCACTTGTACAAGTATAGTTGGTAAATGGACGGAGAAAATGCTTAAAATGCTATTCGATGTAGATGTTTTCTAATCTTCCTAGAGGGAATTGCTTCTATGTAGTTCACCAGGCTCCCATCAAATCCATCTCCACTTTTAATGAATTAGCAGCAAAATTCCTTCATCAATTTAGGCTTTATATGGCACAGCCAAAACACATGATGTCATTATCTGGCTTATTTCAAGGATGAAATGAACCTTTGAAATCCTTCATGAGTTGGTTCAATACCGCAGCGACTGAAGTAAGTAATCCAAACTAAGATATGGTCTTCATGATCCTAGTCCACGCTATCCACCCCATCACTAAATTTAGAAAATGGATCAAAATAAAGCAACCTACCACTAGGAAGGACTTTAGCCGAATAACAAGCCATACTTGAGATTGGAAAAGGCAGAGGAGCTAGAAGAAAAACCTACTACCCCACAACCAACCAACCAACCAACCAAGCCTCAAACACCTCCGAAACCGCTATAGGAAACACAAGGAAGGATAGGAACCAGAAAAGGAAGAACCATAATTCCAACAAGTGAAACGGAGGTGACAGGCGACTTAAAGGCTTCAGGCCCAAAGATTACACCCCACTCAATGATTCTCTAGAAAACATCTACCTTGCAATACAAGAAACGGAGGAGTACAAGAAGCCACCTAAAAAGGAATAAACTGAACAACAAAAGCATTCCGGAAAGTATTGCCGCTTCTATGAAGCACATGGTCAGAACATGAATGAGTGTCGACACCTGAAGAACCTGATTGAAGATCTGATTCAAGAGAATAAACTTCAGCAGTATGTGAGAAAGCTGCAGAATCCTGACCAACCTACTACACCCCAAGCTCCTAATGTCGAGGAAACCAAGTTGTAACCAACGAAGAGGGACCTCGATGGACCAACCAAAGACTCATCATCAAAACAATATCTGGAGGACCTCATCCCATGCAAAAGATTTAGGGAGAAATGGAGAGATACGCAAGCTCGTTGAAACATGCCTCGAAAGATTAGTGCTTTACGATTGAAGATGGAACTCTTGCCAAGCAGCATAGAACCCTGAATGATGATATAGTATATCAGAACCGAGATATTGAAGGAATAGAAGCTTCGACCTTCGACCTCATGGTCGTGTCGGTACGAATCAGACCAGCCATTGTCCGATGAGTATTGGTGGACAGTGGCAGCTCTGTCAATATCCTATTCAGACACATGTTTGATCAGATGAAAGTCAGTATAAAAGACATATCCGCTTGTCGAATAAAGATCCAAGGATTCACCGATGAACCTAAGAAACTTGACGGAACAATTGATTTTCCCGTGGAACTTAGGGAAGGGGAACGAAGAGTCATTCTCATCCAAACCTTTATGATCATAAATGAAATTTCCATCTACAATGCTTTCTTAGGTCAGCCTCCTTTGGCAGATTTCAGGATTGCTTTCAGTGGTGTCTAACCATGAAATTTACAATGGAGACTAGAGTTGGAGTGATCAAAGGAGACCAAAGTGTCCTTATAGAATGCTACATGTAGAACTACATGAGTCTAGAACCAAAGAAAAGGGGAAGAATGTGGTGAAAACTCTCCACATTTATGAACCTACTACATAGTAGTTACAGAGCCGTCCCTAACTTAGGGACCATAGCCGATTCAACAAGGCTTTGGTCCCTAGAAAGAAGAGTTCGTGATTTGATCCGGCAGCACTGACAGAATTGATGGTGCATGTCCCAATCGATATAGATGATCCAATTCGGGTCCTGAAAATTGGGTCACATCTTGCAAAAAAAAGATGCGACATGAAATTTCTTCGTGCCAATCTGGATGTATTCGCTTGGATGCATTCTGATATGTGCGAGATATCGCCAAAGATAGCATTCCACGCACTCAACATTGATCCCAAGTATACACCAGTAAGGCAGAAGAGGCGCAGCCTAGGACCCGAATGGTCCAAAGCACTAAGAGAAGAAGTGGATAGGCTTATGGCAAATGGTTTGATCCGCGATGCAACCTACCCTGAATGGGTATCTTGCCCAAACATATGAAGACTCCGCCAACACTTATATCAACTACTCTGGAAACTTATATCAACTACTCTGACCTAAACATAGCTTGCCCAAAGGACAGCTTTCCACTGCCTAGAATCGACCAGCTTGTGGATGGGACACCTGGACATGAATTGCTATCATTCATGGATGCCTACTCGGGGTACAACCTGATCATGATGCACAAACTTGACTAGGAAAACACCAATTTCATCATTTATATGGGATTATACTGCTACAAAGTGATGCCATTCTGCTTAAAGAATGCTAGGGCAACTTATCAATGACTGGTGAACACCATGTTCTAACGTCAAATCCGGGAGACTATGGAAGTCTATGTAGATGATATGTTAGTTAAATTGTGCATAGCCACAAATCACTTGGACAACCTCGCTGAAATGTTCAAAATACTCTACAAGTATAGAATGAAGCTCAATCCACTTAAATGTCACTTTGAGGTAACTTTTGGAAAGTTCTTAGGATTAATTGTAAGTGCCAAAGGTATCGAAGCTAATCCCGAACAAATTATCGCTTTGTGGGAAATCGAGGCCTCATGGAACAAAAAAGAGTTACAAAGCTTGAATTGAAAATTTGCAGCGCTAAGCCGGTTCATCTCAAAAGCAACCAACAAATGTATTCCATTCTTTGACGCACTAAAGAAGGGAAAGAAAAACTTTGAATGGAATCAGGCTTGTCAGACTGCCTTCGAGGAACTCCTACGACATATGAAGACTCCGCCAACACTATCCAAGATGGTAGACGGAAAAGACATGTTTATCTACTTAGTAGTCTTGCCCCATGCATTAAGTATCGTGCTTGTATGTGAAGAAGTTTGGATCCAGCGACCCATATATTACATCAGTAAATGGTTCACTGGAGCCAAGAAGAATTAGCCGAATTTGGAAAAACTAGCATATTACCTCTTGATCGCATCCAGAAAGTTACGACCATACTTCCAAGTGCACCCGATTTAAGTGCTAACAAACCAACCCTTGAAGTCGGTGTTGTACCGCCCCGAGACCTCTGGATGGCTTATGAAATGGAACATTGAATTGAGTTAATTGAAATCACTTACCATCCTCGAAGGGTGATTAACGGGAAGGCACTGGTAGACTTCATTGCTGAGTTTACAATACGAGATAACGATGAAGAAGTTACCCCATAAGTGGAGACACATCGGAGGTTATCCATCGATGATGCATCCAACAACTTTTGCTCGGGGGCAGGAGTCATGCTCGAAACTCCAGAAGGACGATCTGTTTGCTACGCCTTACGCTTGGAATTCCCTACAACAAACAATGAAGCGGAATATGAAGCATTGATAGCCGGAATGAAAGTTGTAAAGGAACTATGGATAAAGTACATACATATATATAATGACTCTCAACTAGTCGTCTATCAGGTGAGAGGCGAATATCAAGCCTGAGGAGAGAACCTCGCCCCATATCTATCCAAAGTGCAGGAATTGTTGAATGACATCGAGCATTGCACCATAACTCATATCCTGAGGGAACAAAACACAAAGGCGGACTATCTAGCTAAACTGGCAAGTTTCGGAGAAGCTCAGTCAATGGGATTGGTCCCAATTGAAACTCTGAATGTTCCAAGCATAGGCGAGATGAATATCGATTGGATTTTCGAAATGACCGAAGAACCGGAGACATGGATGACACCGATCAGGGACTATCTGCTAATAGGAACACTCTCCATAGGAAGGAATCAATGGAAAAAGCTCCTTCGAAAGGCACGACGGTTCGTAATAGAAGATGGAATACTCTATCGAAGGGGATTCTCTACCCCTTTGCTTAGGTGTGTGACCAACGGTAAAGCCCGAAGAATCCTCAGGGATGTTCATGAAGGAGAATGCAGAGATCACACTGGGGGGGGGCAAACACTTGCAAAGAAATTCTCCGATATGGGTATTTTTGGCCAACGGTCATCCGCGATGCAGCAGATTATGCCAAACGGTGTGATAAATGCCAAAGATTTGACAAGATCAAAAGAACTCCTTCAATAGAGCTAGGATAAATGGTCAGCCTATGGCCATTCGCAATTCGGGGATTCGATTTGATTGGTTATTGTTAATATCCAAAGGAGGAGACAAATACGTTATCGTTGCTGTTGACGACTTCACCAAATGGGTTTAAGTGGAACTACCTGCCACTATTACCATAAAGAAAGTTATTAACTTTGTCACTAAAAACATTATTTGCCAGTTTGGAGTGCCACAAAAGATCATCAGGGATAACGGGACTCAATTCGAAAGCACTGAGTTCAAAGACTTTTGCAAATGCTTTTGAATTAAGAAAAGCTTTTCTACTGTTGCACATCTTTAGGAAAACAGGCAAGTGGAGGTAGTAAACAAGATCATCAAGTCCACCATCAAAAAAAGGCTAACAAAAGCTAAATGAATACGGGTTAATGAACTTCCACTTGCACAATGGGCTTACAGAACAACTAACAAATCTACAACCGGGCACTCTCTATTAGCCCTGGCATATGGTTAAGAAGTATTGGTCCCAGTCGAACTAGAAGTCCCTTCTCATCGAAGGCAAAACTTCAATCAAAGGCCAAACGAGCAGCTCCTACTCGAGTTGCTCGATATGGTCAATGAGAAGCAGGAAGAAGCTGAGTTAAGGACTACCGCTCGCCGGAAAAGGGTCGCATGACATTTCAATTCCAAGGCCCGTAACCATACTTTCAAAGTAGGAGACCCTATCCTCAAAAGGGTCTACAATGTACTAGGAACATTCGAACCAAATTGGGAAGGGCCCTATGTGATCGACCAGAAGCTAGGGGATGGCACCTTCAAGCTAACAACCGTTGATGGAACCCAACCTCCACTTGCTTGGAACAGCAAATCGCTGCATCATTACTTTATCTACGACTATCTTATGTATTTCCTATTTCCACAAATAAGCTATCCTGCGACACTGAAGGCATTGTAAATAGGCAGAACTTTCCTAACTCTAATTTCAATTATTGAAATTGCTTTGCTTTCTTAACCAACGAAATCGTATTTACATAATTAACTTGCTGAGTCGATGGGGTCAAATCGACTCAAATCCATCTAATCGCTACTTGAGATAGTGGAAAACCACGCTCAAGTATGCCCCATCTACCGACCGAGTCGACGGAAGCAAATTGACTCAAACCGCTGATTGACAAAACTCAATCCCATCCTTCAAAGAACCGGTGTTGCTCCGGCAACACCGGGAAGGCTCGAAGCAAAGCTACACATTTTGTAAGCCATGCATTCTCAAACCACTGATCAACGGAACTCGATCCCAACTTTCTAAGAACCGGTGTTGCTCCAGCAATACCGGGAAGGCCCGAATCAGAGCCATGCATTTTTAAGCCATGCACTCTCAAACCGTTGGATCAACAGAAATCGATCCCTACCTTCTGAGAACCAGTGTTGCTCCGATGACACCGAGAAGGTCATAATCAAAGCTGTGCATTTCGTAAGCCGCGCACCGCCTCTTGGATTATGGAACATGTCCAAGCGAGCACAATTACCTAAGTCGTGCATCTTGTAAGTGGCATATTGCTTCTTGGTTCACAAAAATGCGACTAAGCAAGCCTTGATCCCACTGTGTGCATTTCTGCAAGCTACGCACCACTACTTGGACCAACAAAATTACATCCAAAGATGAGGAACTCTCACATTACAAAAAGCCACGCACCGCCTCTGTAGCCAAGGAAATAGCACTCCGAGGAGCGACATGTATGCACAATAGGCTGATTGTCAGCATTGCGATGCAATCACTTAACGAAATTTCGAGTAATCGGTGTTGCTCCGGCATCACCAATCAATTAATGGAATCCTTAAGTGCGTAAATCACTCGCCGTAAGGTCGCTAAAAAGCTTCATGGATATCCCAAGTCAGAAATCAAAATAGGATATCTAAAATGAGGATAGTAAAACTAGAAGTTCCTAAAGATAGGAGATGCAGTATAGACCCGACTAGGGGCATTCGAAAGACTAGCAGGGGAACCCAGTCTCTTATCAAGTGTTCGGAGCAAATAGTCCTATGAAATAGGGGCGCACACACACCAACACTAAACCAAAATAACAAATACTTCAGATTTCAGTTACCCCAAACAAAGAATTTTAGCAGTAATTACGGGACTAAATAAAACAGCATAGGAAAATTATCAATGACTACTTATCAACGACTACTTACATGTACAAAATCACGCTGAATAAAAAAACAATGGTATATAAAAGGCAACAGTGCATGAAATAGAGATAAGTAGACAAGTGAAATTACTATCAAAATTTCAGTAATTTTATTATTTATAACATTTTTCATGAACAACAACAAACAGCGTGGGTCGTACTCGCACAACATCGGCTAAGAAAAGAAAAATACAAACACCACTGTTGCAACAAGAAGAAAAAAATGCTAAATGCAGACTCTGCACTTATACAAAAAGCAAAAGCTCCGCTTCATAAGTATATGGAGAGATCACCGCTTCTTGTCACTACCTCCCTTGCCACCTTTCCCGCCTCTGATCGACAACTCCTTAAGCTTCTCCAAATCCCCTCCCGGAGTGATCCCACTTTCTGAAACAATGCCACTGGCAAACCCTCCTTTGCCTTAGTGCATGTAGGATTTGTGAGAACTCTTCGATGATCTGCTCTTCAATCATCTCCTTCCTCACCACTACCATCTGCTACTCAGTCATCGGCTGCTCGATCCCCACTTTGTCTGGTTGGCAAGCTTGATCCTCCTGCTCCCGTGTGTTAGTAACTGCTAAGCCCTCCTCTTAAGATATAGAGTGGTCACCCAAACCATGCAGCGATGCAATTTTTTTAGAGTGTGGACCAAGCTGCTAGTTGGGTGTAGAGAAGACAGTTGATGGGGTAAGAATAGTATTAGATTTGGTGCCATGAGGAGAAGGCAGGCGACAGGAAGAGAGGGCTGATCTATAATATCATAATAAAGGGCGGTTAACTCGGTAATTTCATCCGGCATAAATTGGAAATCTTCGAACATGGGGGAGATAAAAAATAACCTACCATAGGGGTTTGTTCATGCATCATAAATTTAAAGACCTCGCCATTGACCTCTTTTGATGGCTACACAATCACAGGATTAGTAGGAGCGACCGAAGGTGCACCACCCACTAAAGTAGGAACGATCACCTCAGCAGCACGAAGATATGACGACGACTCACCAGGACCTAAAGGAAAACCACTCAATTATAGCCTTAGTGGCGGCCACGATATCAATAGCTTCTCGCTCCCTCTCCAGTCTTAAGATCTCCTGGCCCTCCCCTAAAGCTTGACATGACTCTTCGTTCAGATATGCTTGAACCAACTCCTCTTTAGTATAACCGCTGCCCGTGTCTTGAAATCCGGCCTGGATCTCTTCCCAGACTATGCAAGTGTACAAGGGAATAACGGACCCCAAGTAACTGAGAATCCTCTGATGAAGCACGGAGTTAACGTAAAGTCCAAAATCATAGCATCCAAGCCTTTCATCTTCTTTGTGAAGGAATCTTGAAGCTCTAAAAAACTAGCATCCATATTATCCTTCTCTACCGCCAGCTGTTTCTTCTCGGCATCCAAATTTGAGAGCTGTTCATGAAGTAAGGCGATCTCTTGAGCTTTCACGGCAACGGTTTTCTTTTGCATCTCAATCATCGCATTGCTTATCTTCAACCGTTCTTTGAATGCCACCTCATCTATATGACACTACTTTATCTCATTTCTAAATATGATTGCGGCTCGATCAGTGGATTATTTTAGCTCCTTAAGCAAAGAAGCAGTTTTACCCTCCCCCTTGAGGGCATCATCCCTCTGTTTCTTTAGGCACTCGAGCTCAACATCGCGATCTGCGAGCTGCGTTTCATACTCATCCTTTTCAGACTTAAATGAAATGATTTCTTGGTAGTTGTTTCGGTTAATAGTAGACAGCTGTATGCATAAGTTTTTCCATCCTTCATCTTGCTCCAAACCGCTCTAAATTGCTTAGAAATGAGGTGAATAAGATTCGATATGAACTGACTTCAGATTAGGCTTATCAAACACAACCTCCTTTAAGAACAAATTAGGGAATGCAGCTTGTAGGTGCAGGGGGTCAGCAGGAAGAATATAAGGCGAATGCCTAGAATTCTGGGTAGTGGTCGTCACGATAGTATGTGTGGAAGAGGTCACGGCACCAGAAGCATGGACATTTATCCCAGTGGAAGCAAGAGGTTGCGAAGCGGATTCACGCTCTTCATCTCTTTTCAGCCTCTTCGATGGATCTCCCAAGTCAGTCGGGCTCTTCTCTTTTCATAGTTGCCTCTTCTAACTTTGCCTTGATTTCTCTTGACGTGGTGACGCTCTTCCACCTCTCTCTCCTTTCTCCTTTTCCTCTCCTCGTCAGTCCCCAGGGAGTATAGTACCTTGAAGAGTGTCTCTGCATACGACAAGACTCTAAAACTCGATTAAGATCATCGTAAAAAACACAAGACAAGTTTCCTACAGCAAGTGATAAAATGGCTTTCGGAAATGGCGTTTGATGGACCAAAACATCCTAAAAAATTATAATATAAAGTTTCCGATCCTAGTGAAGTGTGTATTGTGATTTAATAACCCCAGTGGAATACACAAACCAGATCGGTCATAAATTAATGTCAGAACACTGCCACCTACAATGGCAATCTGAGTAGACTGGGAAGGCAACCATTCCGAAGCATAGTATTGCATCAACTCATCCTTGTTCACAAAAATGTTACTTGTATCTCCCAAATCAATGTCAGCGTCTTACGGCAGAGAGCTGGACCCAGGCTTGGTCTTGGGAGAAGCTCCATCAATAGGCTCTTTCAAAGAAGGTGAGGGTGCATGACCAGGGATTAATTCCGAGACCTGGTTGCCTAACTTGACATCACCCTCATAAGTGTCCCAATCTATTTCTTCCTCATTTAGAAGATGCTCCTAGTCGATTTCTCCTTCCTCCTTCTCTTTAATAAGCGGAGCCTTTCCCTTTCATTGAATAAATTCTTCCTTTTTCTCTTCTAGAATCGAGGGCATTTTGGGTGAACTATCGGGCCCGATTTGAATTTCAATCTTCTCAGGGGTCTACTCTGGCCCTCGGATGGGCTACTTCCCACTTCATTATCATCATCCTTACCACAATCACAGAAGAGAAGTAGAATGGATTCGGGATCTAGAATAGGAAGGAGCACTAACAAATCTGATGGATCTCCTAGGGTGTACAAGCCCATATCGGCAGAGGTTCTCATCCGTGAGTAAGAATATAATCGTGCGCTCCTGAGCCTCAACCGCTTTTAAGGTGCCAAAAACTGTGTTGAGCGTCGGGTCCTTTTTAGTATTCAGAAGAACTGCAAGAAATATATGATCATTTAGAGAAATTATAGCAATTAATGGAAACTCCGAAGATGATGAAGGAGACTTATCCCCTGTTGTCCATAAACGCATGAATCCTTCTGGACACTTTGCAAAAAAGTACTGATTTTTAATGAAGGAACTTTGCTGGGAAGATCCAGTATAAGCTTCCGGCTCCGCTGTGCTTCAATATAAACAAGCGATGGATTAGCCTCTCTCTTCTTAAACAATAGGTGATACTATAGCTCACGAAGCTTGGGCACAGTTAAGAGTCCGCATGAATAGAACGTACAAGCATGTCAGCATGGCGTATCCATTCAGAAGAATTTGGAAGGGGAATAACCCCATATTTGCAAGGGTTGTCCTTAAGAAGTGGTTGAATGGAGGCATAGCTCCATACACGCACATATATCAATGACATGCCACATACCCATGAGGCGGTCTATGGACAAACTCTTCTCTTGAGTGAAAAAGCTCATCGTCCTTCGGAATACCATATTGTGAGCAGATGCTTCGCAACATATTATGTGTAATAGTTGTAGAAGCCATCTCCGGAGGATCAAGTAGGGCTCTGAAATTAGGAGTAGTATGGTCGATAACGGACCCGATCGTAATCAGATCGCCGTATTGACCTGCAGTCGAAGGAGTGACAGACCCAGCTGGGATCGTTGATGACTCCGCTTCAGAGTGAGGTGAATTTCCTTCAATTGATTTGCGCCATGAAGATTTGCATGCCATTCTACATAACAAAGCTTATGTTAAAAATGGTCAGGTACACCTAATCTCTTAACTATAAACCCTTATGTGGTTGACACTTGAAATCCAAAAGACGATTGACATGTCCCAACCAATCAGATTCCAAGTGTTATTTGGGAGCATGGGTAGTGTGCAATCTAAGTGAAAATGAGTCCAGTGTCCTGAACACTGTAAATTATCCATATCATGTAGATAGCTCATTCATGCTAGGAAAAACGATTCGTATTGTTCGCTGATTTTATTATTTCTATACTTACCCATTATCGATCAACAACCGATAATAGATCCATTGTCCGAAGCGATATGGAAAGCTCTTCCTATTCCAGGAACATTGGGTGTGCAATAAAGGGATTGTTCTGTTGCAAGTAGCTGCCGAGCAACATGTCTAAACTAAATGAAAATCTTTAGCATTAGTCGACTTTAGTTTTTTGGAGGAGGATAACAACATAAGCTATGTATAAGACAATACGCCAAGCTGTTACCACTCTTTAAGAAAACCAAAATCATCACAATAAACATTATTCCCACCATCGATTCAAATTCACCGCTAGTCACTAACCTTGAAAATTGATAAGGATAATTTAGTCTTTGGTTCAAGACAACCAAAACTAGGGTATTGGATGGATTAGATCAGCAACGACTCAAAACGGGGGCGATCTCGATGGTGGGACCCAGTTAAAGCAGAGGTAGCAACTCCAGGAGGCAGCGGTTGATGGTGTTGGTTGTGAAGACCAGCGACAGTGGCTTTCTAGCAGTTGTAGGCTTTGGGTCGACGAGGATTTGGGGCTATTGGATCGGTTCGGCTTGAATTAAGTAAAATGGGAAAAAGGGGAATATTCAACCCTTTATAAACGCGAGAGAGAGAGAGTTTGAAAAAATATTCAATTACTTGAATTGGTACTGATCCAATCCAATTGGATCAGTACCAACCCAAATTTACTCCTTCAAATTGTCCCAAATTTCCTCTACGCGACCTACTCGATTTTTGTATTCATTCTGGAAATTATCAAGTCAAGATCACTCAGTAATCACGAACAATAGAGATCTACACTAAGGACTAAACAGTTCACTAGTACTTCGTAGATAACTTTTCAAGATAACCAAATACAATCAATGAAACTCCTTAGAATGGAAACCCAAAGATAGTTAATTTCAGAGCACACCTTTTTTTCAACGAAAGCGTACTTTGGAGAGTAAATGTTGACCGGGTTCTTAACCTAACTGAATTCAAAAGGAGTTAGAACATACAAAACTAAGCCAGAACGACTCGAAACTTGACCAGAAGGCCAAAAAAGAACATCATTGAAGTCTCCAAAAAGTATGGGCTAAAAATAGCCTATCTTTTTGGATCGATGCCGATCCGATCCAATTAGATCGGTACTGACCCGAATTATCCGTTCTTTGATCCTTTAATTTTCTTACATCTTGACCCTATGCCTCCACTAAGTTTATCCAACAAGTTTAGTAGTAATCCAAGCAAACTAGTTCAAGAAGTAAAGGTTCATCCGATTCAGAATACAGTTGAACCTAACCCATAGGTGAATCATCATCAAAACATGTCAACAAGCTACGAGACTACATGGTGAACATTGTAACTAGAAAAAGAAGACAACCAAGTAGTCAAACCATCAAAAATACTTATCTATTTGGATGGGTACCGATCCAATTGGTTCGATCGGTATTGATCCAAATACTTTGCTCTAATGACCTTCAATCTTTTTGGACTTTCTCAATGTGATGGATGCAGGCTTCCGACAAGGCGGCTCTGGCCCAAGTGCTCTTAAACTCCTATAAATACCATTCCATCTGCAACAGAAATGGGATCCTCTGGACTAGCTGTTGGAACTCTGCCATTATTATTCTTCACTCTTCTTCTCCCACAAACGGTCACAAAGGAGCAAATGAGATCCTCCGGTTGATCCAAGTATTTGTGATCAAATCTGGTCTAGGAGACTCAACCATATTATAATCTAAATCAACCTTGTAATCGTAGTCTGTTAATAAAAACTATAAAGTGGATGTAGGCTTCGTTAACAGTCGAACCACTATAAAATCTTGTGTCTCTTTACTATTTCTGCTCTTTTTACATTTATTTTTTATGTTATTTGCTCTGAGAAATATGGATAATGCTTTCACACACAATCCAGGGAGTTGATTCATTTTTTGGGTTAACACAATCAAAACGAGTTAAAGGCGAATGCTGCTAACACATTGCCATAACAAACCCAAAGCCAATTCATACTTGTTATTCTCTTCAAAATTCCATTATTAAAGATATAAGTATTTTCCAAACTCATTTAACAATATTTTACCACTTTAAAATATTTTCCAAGGGTTTAAAAACAAATGTTACTAAAACATTGTTTGTAACAAACCCAAAACGCTTCACTGTTCCGTTATCTTTAAAACTCCATTATAAAGATCCAAACACTTTTCAAAAGTTTAGTTAAACTGGTTAAAACTAATGTTGCACAAACATCGATGCTATAAACCAAAAATAGATTTTATATTTTCCATTTACTTTAAAATATCCATTTAAAGTTCTAAGTACTTCTCCATTTTATCAAACAAGGTTATATACCTTTTTAATCAACTTATAAAACAATCCAGTATAACATAAGTGTTATAATCTAAGAACTCCTTTTAAATCAATTTACAAAATATTAAACCTCCGTTTTAAATTTTTAAATATACTAAAATACCTTTAAAAAGATAGATATTTACATATACTAATTTATTTATAAAATAAAGATATTTAATACTATTAACTATTGTAAACTATTATAATATAAAATCCTTTTATTTATTAAATAAAACCTTTAACAATTTCTAAAACCATATATATACTAAAAATATACTTCTACAAATATTTATACATATTTTAAAACCTTTGTTTACAACACTACTTTAAAAACCTGTTTTATAATTTAACACCATCAATTATAAATCTATGAATGGTTTTCAAAAATATATTTAAACCTTGTTATTTCCTCATAAGTACGCTAACAATACTTATTAATCAATAGGAAGATGCCCTAGGATGTCTGTCAAAGTTAACTTTAAAATCGCAGATCACAGCGATTTCAAAGTGCATCTATCGCAACCTTTTCGCTTCTAACATTTCCCTTTTCCCATTCCCAATTTACCACAAATATCCAAGACAATTACTCCATGTCAAACATACCAAGTCGTGTGTAGAACAATCAAATATTTATACTTTTAAAATATATCACAATTTATCAAATTTAACTTATGTTAAATATCGGTGATTTCAAAGTACGTTTATAATGACTATATCCTTTCTAACATTCATAACATACTATCACTTTTCACAATGCAATATCAAACATGTATACAAGTAGTATGGGTCATGGTACATATTATAGATGATCAATAGAAATTATACTCCAAAATACTATTATCACTTGTTTTACAAATCAAGGCGGGGTCCAAAAGTAATAACTTGCATTATTCGTTATACATTTTATATTTTCAATACAACAATAATTTTATACATAATAATTATACAATCAAATGGTGAGTAAAACTCATTGAAATTCTAACCAATGCTTACGCATTTCTAAATATTCCAAAATACTAAGATTCCCACAAGCTCCAAACTCGACGAATCCAACTCTATTTTGTAGACAATCCTCATATGAATGCAACGTCGAAGACAGCACCTCGGTTGGACCTCATATGTAAAAGTTACGCATTACAAAAGAATTTGAATTTATAACTTAAATAATTAACTTTAATAAAGTAATTAAATTATGTTAATTAATCCTCTCTCCACTAATCTCCTTCTAACCTTTCTTCCCTCTTTTCCTCTAATTCAAATAACCATGCACGAATACTGACAACACTGTGCACGAGCTCCAATGATACGACGAACCACCCCACGAAATGACTAATCGACCTCGCCAATTAACTCCCCATCCCATGCTCGATGCGTCGACACCATTTTCAGCCCCTTCGACACCCTGCCTCTGATTGCGACCCGATGCCCTAAAATCAACTTCGTCATAGTCGCTTTTCAATTCGGTCCACCGTAGAGCTTCTAACCATCGTCGTTCGACTCCACACACCACACAAACCCATCCATCACGTCGAATCAACTTCGGTACCCCAAATAAAAACACGACCTAACATTATGCGCCTACGACACCCAATGTCGCGATTGTCACCATAGCACCGCACCACCTCTCGCCAACCTTGATTAACTCCCCTTCGAACAACAAGTGCAATGCCCTCCTCGCCATAGCCTCTCACCTCCTTTATCGGTGATCACCTCTTGCCCTTAGTCAAGGCTGTATGAGATCGAACAAAACCAAACACCATCGCACCAAAATCCAAGTCACCAACGTGAAGCCCTTGCCTCTACGAAGCGGACGAATCAAACGCGGTCGAACATCGTCACCCCCAGCTCGCGATTTAATTAGTTGAATAAAGTAAACGACGGCGGCTGCGAATTTTGAAGAATGAAAATGGAAGAGGGAAATAGGTCTAAGTTTGGAGAGATGGGTTATTTATAGGAAATATATAATATATTATATTTGTTTAAATTGAATGCTACACATCTCGAGCACGTATGTCCACATAGCATGTCCAATCGCCACAAAATTCGATGGTGTATAACAATTCATTATTCCAGATCAGATGGCACTAATTTTGTCAAAATCCAAGACAGTGCCCTGCAATGATAATTTCACAGGTTAATTAAAACGAATTATTATTAAAACAATTTTAATTACTTTTAATTCTAAATTAAAAGTCTATTATCATCATTCTTATCCAAACAGAATTTAAATAAGCTTTCGAAATCATTTTTATTCAGGTTAAATCCAAAATTCAATTATTTAAATAATTCTAATATTTAATTATAAAACGTTTAAAAATCTGGGTTGTTATATTCTTTCAACCTTAAAGGAATTTCACCCTCGAAATTTAAACACAAGCACAAAAGAAACAATCACCCATCAATACCTAATGGTATTGCAATCACTAGTGTAACGACACCACCGCTATTCCCAGTTTAGCAAAGAACGTTACAAGTAAAGTCGTTCGCTAATCCGAAGAATACGGTTAGGGTGATCGAATGTGAATATACCTTTATACTAACACTGACACGTCTTATTTACCTTTTTGAGGATCTGAACTGAAAATTTGTCGTGTGCAGTATTAATACAAAGTAATAAACATACCGTTTGAAAATATTCAGAATAGTATATAATATAGATAAATTAGAATCAGATTCACAAATCATAGTGGAATAATATACATCACATATACATAATATAATGTGAGTCTACAAAATATCAGTACTAGACCTACATAAATATATACATCATATCCAAAATCTTGTATCAGGTACAAAGTCACTACTATATAATATAGATGACATAAACTACTAACAGCTAATATATACAGGTATGAAGTAAACTAAAACTATCAAAATAGTCTACTTCAATGCTAGCCCAAAATCCAAAGGTCTATGGGTCCATGTAGCTGTAAAGTCTCGGCCTGCCCCGAGTATTAAAATAATAAACGGGTCAGACTATATCTAAATAAAAAGGTGAGATATTAATATCATAACTATATGACTTAAAATAATAAGTAATATAAAATATGTCGAACAAACAATCATAATAAGGCATATTAATTAAGTTCACTACTTTATAATTCCATATTTGACTTAACTCTGAAATAAGTCATCTCAAAATATGCATAAAACCCAAAAATTCAAAAAAGCATATCAAACCACTAAATACAGATCTCAAAATTTTGACTTAACAATAACCAAATAAGTCATAAATAAAATATGCCCAAAACAAATACTCAAATAAGGCATATCTAACAATTTACCATTTCATAAATACATATCTAGTTCTAGTAGACTGTCATCTCAAAATATGGTGTTAACCAATTCAAAATTCCTCAAAGCCATAAAGGATATAGAATAGAGGGAATTAGGTTGAAGGAAAAACCCGAAGTCAATTTTAGTCCGAAGGACACAAATTTTAAAGTTTAGTCTGAAGGACAATAAAATGATATATTCATATAGCATTACAGGTATATAATGCTAAATTTGTATAGCATTACACACATATATATGAATGGTTGAATTGGTTGATGCTAGTGTGGCTGGTGCACGAATGTCTGCATCCCAGTGGCTTAATCTATGCGTGGTAGCAAATAATTAGGACATTTCATCCAAAATTTTATATTCATTTTGTAGGGATTGTAAGAGATACCAGTCCTTATTATACCCCGTACTTGTATCTCAACAAACCGTTTTAAGAAAGTGGCCCGAAAGGGATGAATGTCATCACAACGATCATTCCAATCATCATTAAGGGTATAATGCTTGCTGCAATAATAATAGTGTATTTGTATCCAAGTTAAAGTCCAATTCAATGTTGCATAATGAAACATCACGATTGTGAAAGTACATCAACAATAATATTTCTTGGACCGAAGCAACAATCAAACCATTGTAATATAGGTTCAGAACCAAAGACTATGTATACGATGAAAGAAACATAAGGAGTATCACAATATGTTATTATTATAAAAAAGCATAATATTCTATAAATAATATATATAATACAGCTAGCTAATACATAATGAGTATCACAATCTGATAAGAAAAGAAAAGGCTAAATCTTTACACTATATGATTAAACACAAAAAAAAATTACAGAAGTAGATGAAGAGCATAAGAGATTGACAAGGTAGGTAAATAGCTAGACAATATGATGATGAGGTTGAAGAAGTAGTGGCGGAGGTAGCAACTGAGTCCTATACAAGGGACATATATTTGTGCACCAACCACACTAGCACTAGCCTAAACAGGTATGGCATGATAAAAGGCTAAAATACTAATGATATGTGTAATGCTATATGGATATAGCATTATATACCTGTAATGCTATATGAATATATCATTTTATTGTCCTTCAGGCTAAATTTTAAAACTTGTGTCCTTCAGGCTAAAATTGACTTTAGGTTTTTCCTTCAGCCTAATATCCTCTATAGAATATCCATACTAAAAATCTCTGAAGAAATAATCATTAGTAATGATATAATAATTGTAGTCATCTATCAGTTTAATACAGTGACACGAAATCTACCGTAAGAGACCCACTATATAGAAAGGAAACCTTCTAGAAGAGATTGCAGATTAGGGAGACCGCTCAAAGAAAAGAGCAACCGTGTACCTAATATGTCCTATAAAAATTTACCTTCCGAAAGAGGTAAACATAGTGTAACAACCTGAATTTTTCAAAGAATTAAATCAGGAATTTAACGTAGATTTTAAAATAAAAATTTATTTTTAACAATAAAATTCAATAACGAGAATTGGATAGTTGAAATACGTTCATTGAAATGAAGAAAATGAAGTTTATTTGTGCGGTCAATGTATTTTTCAGTAAGAATTATCAAATTTTAAAATATAAATGTTTTTACATAGAAATGATCTAAAAAAAATTCTAATTAAAACGTCAAAGTTTGTTCCATCCAATTCTGATCTTTTTAGCTCCTTTTATTGACAGTTATCATTGTCTTTCAAATTTGAAGCTGTATAACTAGCGACAGATGGAATTTTGGTATGACTGTCATAACACAGATTTTAGTACACCATTAGATTCGTCTCGTCGCACTGATCTCCATAGTGTATTTGTTTTCATATTTTAGCGATTGTTGTAAAACGCTAAATGGACGAGATAGCGGTACATGACCGTGCCACGTTGGATATTTTTATTGATCAATCAAATCCTTGCATCATATTTTATTTTCCACTGAGAATTTCATGTGCGCGCCTAGAAAAAATATATCTACTTGTAGTTATTCACCTACCACTCTTCATCCTTGTATTTATACATGCATCTCGTTCCTCTCTTTATTCTTCCAACTTCTTCCTTATTATGAAAAAAATAATAAAATAAAGAAGTAAACGTAACTCATGCAATCTTAACTCATGCAATCCTTACCTCTCTACCACCTTACTCTCCCTTACGCACTACCGCATCTCTCCCCTCCCTTCTGCCTTCACCACCCAGACCCTCCGCCTACCTTCCTGGACTTACAGCCACCTGCACCACCTCCCCTCCGCCCATACAACCACTCATCCCACTTACCTCCCAAAACCCGTACACCCAGCCCGCCTACCTCCCAAAACCCGAACACCCAACCGCCAACCTCCTCACTAGAGCCTTAACTCCTCCCGTCCGCCTGCAACCAAAGTTCACCACCCAGCTGAACAACTTCCCCCTAGAAATCCACCAGCCCTCCACTCCAGCCGAACCACCACATCACCAGAGCTCCCTCTTCCCTTTGCCGAACTACCAGCATCACCAGACGCCTCCGCCTACCTCCCAAAACCCGCAGCCCAACCAAGCCATGCAAAGGAAAAAAAGGAAGCAACGTTGCATTAAAAAAGAAAAAAAATAAAAAGAAAGAAAAAAATAAAAATAAAGAGGGAAACAAAGAAGGAACACAAGCATATCTCACCTGAGCATTGTCGTTGCAGCCGTTGTCTTGTGTGAGCATGTGACCGCTTAAGCTAGTCTGTGTAGACATTTTCTCCATCTCAGTTCATATACACGGAAGGTGAATATTTATAAATTCACGACTAGAAATCGATTGCAAGTTAAACCATAAATCGATAAAAAATTTATTAATTGGAAAATTATATTGACATTGACATTTTGAAATCACGACTAGTTTGATATTGTATGTGATATGGAAATTATGATGACATATGTTTGGTTTGAATTCCGATTGCATGTGTAACCCATAGCTGTTATTATTGTGATTATCAGTATGCTGATTCATGTTATATATACCTATCACTTTGTTATTATATGAATTGATTAAACACTGAAACTTGAACCGAGATATGGGTTGAAATGATATATATCGAAATTTAAATCACTTGGCCTAAGATAGAAAATTTAATAATAAATACCAATTGGTCAAATGAAATTTATACTTGGATATTTAAGATTTAAATTTGGTATAAAGTAATAATTAAGAGATTTAACTTGAAAAAAAAAGAAAATTTTAAATTTTGAAATTTAATTTGGATTTATAAATATGGAATTTAAGTTGAAGTAAATATTAAATTTTGAAATTTAATTAAAGTGGTTATGTTGAATATTAATGATATTTAAACCCGTTAAATTAATTAGTTGGAATTTAATGGTAATTATTAATATTGTATATGTAATTGAATTGTTAAATAAATAATTAATTGATTAAAAATGGGATTTTAATTGATTTCATTGGATTAATATCTAAAGTTAAATTGAATTGTTTTGTATTAAGATTTAATTAAAGGTGTTAAATTGAGTACTTAAGTAAATTGTTTGATTTAGAAGTTTAACTAAAATTGAATATTTAATAACACTTTTGTATTTAAAAAGTTAATTGAATTTGTTAATTTAAATAAGATATTTAAATTTGGTTAATTATGTAAAATAAAATAATTGTTTAAATTCGAAGGTTTAGATTTTAAGTCTAAAATTCATTCAAGATTAATGAGGAGATTTTAATTGGAAATAAGATATGCTTTGATTTAATAAAATAACCAATCGGTGTGTTAAACGACATTTGGTTGTTAAAGATACGAGGGCCTCTTATTGACATACTCTCTGTCGATATTGGAACCACTTTAACAACTGTGTACGTGGATGAGATTTCAGAATAAAGTGGTTGGATTTGGCATACGTTTGCCGGATTCGAAGAAAGGGAACGATGATGGATAGACCCTAGCACTTGTGTGAATTTGAAATGACTAAAACAGGATGGCTTGACAGGGCCAATGAGGTTCGCCACCTCTAGCAGACATACTTCTTTGTATTTATATCCTTACTTCGGTTGTTGTAGGTGACCACCCTTCGATTATGGGAGTGTAGGACGAGCTGGCGGTCGCTGCCGCGATACGTTACCACTAGCCTTGCGACCCGAACTCATAGTATCCTACCTTGGGCATTGCCTCAGTTGCCTTGTCATACTTTTATCCTTATACGAGACCACTACATGTTTGTTTTAGTGTTATTGTATCATGGCGCATCCCTATCCCTCGACGTGCTACTGAGGCGTTATATGCAAACTGTATGACAATGCTTGAAAACAGGTTAAGGGAGATTAATGTAAAGCCTTAATGCTAAGAAAAATATTTACTTTACTGATAGACATTACATATATAGTGCATCCTACTATATATAGATAATTTGACGGATCCTTAAGAGATGGAAAATCCTGTAACATCTCTTGAGTTACTTTGTACATTTCACTTGAGTTGGATTTACTTACATAAGAATTTCTAGTCCTGATTCGAGTGTATTGTTTTACTTTATGCTTGGATCAGCCTGAGTGTTGCAGTTTATGAGCAGTGCTTATTTAGAGACGAAGACTTAGTCGTAGACTCCACTCTATCCAATATTAGTTCCTTACATTATTTTGGGTTGAATTAGCAGACTCTTATGTATTTCCAGTATTGTATAATTAAAGGCTAAACTCTAATGTATTTTTTTTAGTAGCTTCATGAACTACTATGTTTATTATTTATTTCCGCTGCGAGATTCTGTATTTTTCTGTGTGTGTGATACTGTGTTTGATTTTATTTTAAACCACAAATTGATAATCTGTCAAATTTGAATGGTTTAAGTTGGACATGTGTGGTTTATTATCAGCTTAAGTTGTTTGAAAAAGATGGGTCGTCACAATTGGTAATAGGGCTTTGGTTTAGTGAATACCTTAGCCTGAAAGATAAACTCATTAGGAATAGGGTTAGTAATGCCCTATAATGAATAGAATCCTTCTTCAGAGAGCGTATTTTGAAAATGTAAATTTTTTTAAGATCCAATCTATTTTCAAATTTCTATCAACTTCAATCTGCCTTCCTTGTTAAAAATTTGTTTGATTAGGATTTCCTTTATATCATAGTGTTGTTCCATGTCCTTAACCCATCCTTGACTTTTCAGGATGAGCAACAGAAGGAATGCTCGAGGTCGGGGAAGAGGGAATGGCTCCACACCAGAAGCTGTCGCACCAGTTGCACCAGTTCCGCCAGTTAAGTTCACTATGTTTTGCAAAGAGCACACACAACTTAGTGGTACTAAATTCTCAGGGTCCGAAGGTATTATTGAAGCTCAACAGTGGCTTAAGAGCTTGGAAAGAATCTTTACAGGACTTGAGATTTCTGATGCCTAGAAGCATCGGTTGGCCGCTTGGTAGTTAAAAGATACCACCCAAGATTGATAGGAATCCGTTACCACCTGCAGTGAGGAAGCAAACATCACTTGGGCGCAGCTCAGGAAGGTATTCATGACTCAGTGGATGCCTGAAGCTAGGAAGTCTCAGTTATATCGCAACTTTATGGATCTTAAGCAGGGAAGCATGACATTTTCGGAGTATGAAAGGAAATTTAACGAGCTATCCATGTTCGGACTAGGTCTGATTGATACTCCGCTTAAGAAGAATGAGAAGTTCATAGCTGGCGCTCTTCCATAATATTATGACCGTTTGACTGCCCATGTCCATGGCACTTCCACTGGTCTTATTGATATGGCCCTCAGATATGAAAACTCAAGCTCGAAGGAAGGATCGGTTGTTCACTCCTCAACTTCTCTAGCAATTCTAAGAAGAAAAGGTCTAACTTTCAGCAGTAGAAGAGGAATTGGCAGAACACGAGCGGGATTGGACATTCTCAGAGGAACCCATTGATATATCTTCTATCACTTGCTTCAAGTGTGATCAGAAGGGTCACTATGCTAATAGTTGCCCAGTTTCTACAGGAGCGTCTGTTCCATTAGTTCAGATGACCAGGCGAGACCTTTGCCATATTTGCTTACATCCTGGCCACTTCAAGAAGGATTGTCTTACTCAGAAGAAGGGAACTCCATCAGGTGTCTACGCGGTTTCTGCATCTACTCCTAAGGATGAAACCACCAACACAACCCTTCAAGGTACCTTCCAAATCTTGCCGTCTTTTACTGTTCATTTTTTGTTTGACACTGGTACATCTCATAGTTTTATATCTGCCGATTTATGTGAGAAACTCAACCATATTTTGAAACCCAAACCTACATCTCAACCTTTATGTGTATCAAATCCTGTTAGGGGTCCTGCAAATATGGGTCTGATTTGTAAAAGGTTCAGACTCTTCAAAAATGATAGACACCATTTTACATGGGACTTTTATGTTCTTGGTTTCATAAGGTTCGATATTCTGTTAGGTATAGATTGGATGACAACATTTAATGCTCATATTGCCAACCAATCTCGAGCGATTTCTTTAGTAGATGATGGTGGAAATTGCTTGGTAGTAGAGTGTAGAATGCCTTTAGATTTGTCGTGAGTTTTGTTTTCTCTCTTGACTCATGTCCGAGTGATCTTAGTATTACTCCAGTTGTCCAACACTTCCTTGATGTTTTCGGTGAAGTGAATTCTTTGCCACCTCGGCGAGAAATTGAATTCCAAATTGATCTCATTATTGAATTCCAAATTGATCTCATTCTTGGAGCTAGGCCTGTCGTACTTGCTACAAGAAGAATGACACCAAAAGAGAAATACGAATTAAGTGCCCAAATCGAAGATTTATTCTCAAAGGGTTTGATTCATCGTAGTCATTCGGAATAGCGCGCGGCAGTGGTATTTGTTACCAAGTCTGATAGTTCTCTAAGAATGTGCATCGATTATAGAGAGTTAAATAAGCTCACTCTCAAAAATAGATATCCAATGTCTCGTATTAACGACATGCTTGATTAGCTGCATGGAGCAAAGGTATTTTCTCAACTTGACCTAGCCATAAGTTTTCACCAAAATAGAATTGCAGAGGATTACATTCCCAAAACCGCTTTTCGAACCGAATATGGATTCTATGAATGGTTAGCTATGACTTTTGGTTTAACTAATGCCCCAGCTTACTTTGTCGATCTCATGAACAGAGTATTCCGGGAGGGTCTAAACAAATTCGTTCTAGTTTTCATTCACGATATTCTAGTATTTTCTAGGATAATGAAAGAGCATGATGGGCACCTTAAATTTGTGCTTGAAACTCTGAGAAGTCATCAATTGAAAGCTAAATTTTCTAAATGCCACTTCTAGCCAGAAGAAGTTAGATTTCTTAGGCATATGGTTTCGGAAAATGGGATTTCGATCGATCCAGCTAAGATCGTCGTAATCTATGATCGAGAAACTCCTAAAATTCCTATAGATGTTCGCAGCTTCCTAGGCTTAGCTGGTTATTACAGGAGATTTATCGATAATTTTGCTCGAATTTCATCACCACTCACAGCTTTGACTAGAAAGAATGTTAAGTTTGTTTGGAGTGAGAAGTGTAAGGCAGCATTTTATGAACTAAAGCGCAAGCTAACCTTTGCCCCTATTCTCACTATTCTGAAAGGGAGTGTAGGTTTAACTGTTTATACAGATGCTTGTCGAGAGGGGTTAGGTGTTGTTTTAGTGCAGCATGGTAAAGTTACTGCTTATGCTGGTCGTCAATTGAAGACTCATGAGGTTAATTATGTAGCTCATGATATGGAATTGCTCGCTGTTGTCTTTGCTTTGAAGTTATGGAGGCATCATCTTCTAGGAACAAAATTTGAGCTCTTTACAGACCACAAATCGCTGAAGTATATCTTTACCTGAAGAATCTGAACCAGAGACAAGTTAGATGGCTTGAATTCTTAGCATCATATGACCTCGACATCAACTATACTCCCGGAAAGGCTAATGTTGTGGCCGACGCTCTAAGCAGGAGCAAAGCCATGTTATGTCAACTTGTTGCTTCTCCAGCTCTCATGGATCACATTGCTGCTAAGCAGGATGAGGATCCAATGCTTAGGCATATAAAGGAAAACGTTCTAAGTAGGAAGGAAATACCCAAGGCGAATGGGGCGCACAAATCGATAGGGATAGAATTCTGAGGATTAATAATTGAATTTGTGTTCCGAATGTGGATGGTTTGTGACAGGAAGTGCTTAAGGAAAATCATCAGTCCAGAATCTCTATTCACCTAAGAACTGCAAAGATGTTAAAGAATATGAAGAAGTTGTATTGGTGGAGAGGGATGAAAAGAGATACTTCTATTCACATCAATAGATTTGCCATTTACCAGCAGGTCAAAGCAGATCATCAGAAGACAACGGGATTATTGCAGCCTCTTGAGATTCCAAACTAGAAATGGGATCAGATTTCTATGGATTTTATTGATGGACTACTAAGGACCAGAAAAGGTAAAGAGAGCATTTGGGTTATTGTTGATAGATTGACCAAGTCTGCTAACTTTATTCATGTGAAGACTATTCGAAATACCTCGAGTTTAGCCGAGCTTTATATGAAAGAGATTGTTCACTTCCATGGTATTTCGTCTAGCATTGTGTGTGATCGAGACCCTATCTTTACTAGCAATTTCTGGAAAGCTTTTCAGGAGACTCTGGGTACACAACTGAATTTGAGCATAGCTTATCATCCTCGGACGGATGGCCAGACCGAAAGGGTGTATTAGATTTTAGATGATCTTCTCCGAGCTTATGTTTTAGATTTTGGAGGATCTTGGGAAGCGCAACTCCATCTCATTGAATTCACCTATAACAATAGCTATCGGACGAGTATCAAGATGGTGCCGTTCGAAGATCTTTACGGACGACCATGTAAATCTCCATCATGCTGGGTTGAATCTGGAAATCGACTTGTTCTTGGTCCTGAAATGATCTTAAAAACTTTTGAGAAAGTTGAAGAAATCAGAAGGAACATGAGAATTGCCCAGGATCAGCTGAATAAATATGCAAATAGAAGGAGAAGAGACTTGGAATTCGCAGTGGGAGACCAAGTATTTCTCAAAAATTCTCCTTTGAAAGGTGTAATCCGATTTGGAAGGAAAGGGAAGCTTGATCCTAGATTTGTTGGTCCTTTCCGCATCTTAGAAAGGATTGGTACTTTTGATTATAAAGTTGACTTGTCAGAGAAACTATCAAGAGTGCATAATGTGTTTCATGTTTCACACCCGTAGATATGTACACGATCCATCCGCGATAATCCAGCCTACTCTATTTGAAGAAATGGATGTTGAGCCCAATCTGACTGTTAAGAGAAAGCCCTTCGTATAGTAGGCAGAAGCACGAAGCAGCTAAGGAGGAAGGTAGTCAATCTCGTCATAGTTCAGTGGAGCGGAGATGATCGAGCTTGCACTTGGGAAATGGAAGAGAGTATCTGTGCTTCAAAACCCTAATTGCTAATACCGGGTATGCAGTCAATGCCCGAATTTATTTCTATCTTTCTACTTATTTTTCTTTTCCCTTTTTTCGTACTTTTCGAGGACGAAATGTTTGGAGTGGGGGTGATTGTAACGACCGGAATTTTTCAATGATTTAAATCGGAAATTTAACAAAGATTTTAAAATAAAAATTTATTTTTAACAACAAAATTCAATAACGAGAACTGGATAGTTGAAATACGTCCATTGAGATGAAGAAAATGAAATTTATTTGTGTCAAAATTTGTTCGAAACTCCATCGGTGTATTTGTCAGTAAGAATTATCAAATTTTAAAATATAAATATTTTAACATAGAAATGATCTAAAAAAATTCTGATACAAACGCTAAAGTTCATTCCGTCCAATTCTGATCTTTTTAGCTCCTTTTATCAACAATTGTCGTTCTCGTTCAAATTTGAAGCGGTATAACTAGCGATAGATGGAATTTTGGTACGACTATCATAACACATATTTTAGTACACCATTAGATTTGTCTTGTCCCGATGATCTCTGTGGTATAATTGTTTTCATATTTTAGCGTCCGTTGTAGAACTCTAATGACTGGTTTGACATTGTATGTGATATGGAAATTATAATGACATATGTTTGGTTTGAATTCTGATTGCATATGTAACCTATAGCTGTTATTATTTTGATAAATAGAATGCTGATTCATGTTATATATACCCGTCACCTTGTTATTATATGAATTGATTGGACAATGAAACTTAAACCGAGATATAGGTTGAAATGATATATACTGAAATTTAAATCAATTAGCCTAGGATATAAAATTTAATAATAAACATCGATTGGTCAAACGGAATTTATATTTGGATATTTAAGATTTAAATTTGATATAAAGGAATAATTAAGAAATTTAACTTGAAAATAAGGAAAATTTTAAAATTTGAAATTTAATTTGAATTTATAAATTTGGAATTTAAGTTGAAGTTAATGTTAAATTTTAAAATTTAATTAAAGTGGTTATGTTGAATATTAATGATATTTAAACCCATTAAATTTACTGGTTGAAATTTAATGGTAGTTGCTAATATTGTATATGTAATTGAATTGTTAAATGAATAGTTAATTGACTTAAAATGGGATTTTAATTGATTTCATTGAATTAGTATGTAAAGCTAAATTGAATTGTTCTAAATTATGATTTAATTAAAGGCTTTAAATTGAGTGCTTAAGTAAATTGTTTAATTTAGAAGTTTAATTAAAATTGAATATTTAATAACACTTTTGTATTTAAAAATTTAATTGAATTTGTTAATTTGAATAAGATATTTAAATTGGTTAATTATGTAAAATAAAATAATTGTTTAAATTTGAATCTTTTGATTTTTAGTCCAAATTCATTCAAGATTAATGAGGAAATTTTAATTTGAAATAAGATATGCTTTGATTTAATAAAATAACCAATCGGCGTGTAAAATAACGTTTGGTTGTTAAAGAGACCGGGGCCTCTTATTGACATACTCTCTGTCAATATTGGAACCACTTTAACAACTGTGTACATGGAGGAGATTCCAGAATGAAGTGGTTGGATTTGGCGTACGTTTGTTGGATTCGAAGAAAGAGAACGATGATGGATAGACCCTGACACTTGTGCAAATTTGATATGACTAAAACAGGATAGCTTGACAAGGCCAATGAGGTTCACCACCTCTAGCGGGCACACTTCTTCGTATTTATATCCTTACTTCGGTTGTTGTTGGTGATGACATGGGAGTGTTGGACGTGGTGGGCGGTCGCTGCGGCGATGCATTACCACCAGCCCTACGACCCGAACTGGTAGTATCCTACCTTGGGCATTGCCTCACGTGCCTTGTCATACTTTTATCCTTGTACGAGACCACTACGAGTTTGGTTTAGTGTTGTCATATAACGGCGCATCCCTATCCCCCGATGTGCTACTGGGGCATTATATGCAAACTGTACGACAATGCTTGAAAACGTGTTAAGGGGGACTAATGTAAAGCCTTAACGCTAAGAAACATATTTACTTTACTGATAAACATTACATATATAGCGTATCCTACAATATATAGATAATTTGACGGTTCCTTAAGAGATGGAAATCCCGTAACATCCCTTGAGTTACTTTGTACGTTTCACTTGAGTTGGATTTACTTACATAAGAACTTCTAGTTCTGACTCGAGTGTATTGTTTTACTTTATGCTTGGGTCAGCCTTAGTGTTGCAGTTTACGAGCAGTGCTTATTTGGAGACGAAGACTTAATCGAAGACTCCACTCTATCCAGTATCAGTTCCTTACTTCATTTTGGCTTGTATTAGTAGACTCTTATGTATTTCCAGTATTCTATGATTAAAGGCTAAACTCTGATGTATTTTGTTTAGTAGCTTCATGAACTACTATGTATATAATTTATTTCCGCTGTGAGATTCTGTATTTTTCTATGTGTGTGATTCTATGTTTGATTTTAATTAAAACCCCAAATTGATAATCTTTCAAATTTGAACGTTTTAAGTTGGACATGTGTGGTTTATTGTCAGCTTAAGTTGCTCCAAAAAGACGGGTTGTCACAGTCGGTATCAGAGCTTTGGTTTAGTTAATACCTTAGCCTGAGGGGTAAACTAATTAGGAATAGGGTTAGTAGTGCCCTTTAATGATTAGAATCTTTCTTGGGAGAGCGTATTTCAAAAATGTAAATTGTTTTAAAATCCAATCTATTTTTAATTTTCCTATCAACTTTAATCCGCCTTTGTTTTTAAAAATTCATTTGATTAGGATTTCCTTTATGTCATAATGCTTTTCCATGTCCTAAACCCATCCTTGACTTTTCAGGACGAGCAATAGAAGGAATGCTCGGGGTAGAGGGAAAGGCTCCATACCAGAAGTTGTCGCACCAATTGCACCAGTTCCGCCGGTTAAGTTCACTATGCTTTTTAAAGAGTACGCACAGCTTAGTTGTACTAAATTATCAAGGTCCGAAGGTATTATTGAAGCTCAATAGTGGCTTAAGAGCTTGGAAAGAATCTTTACAGGACTTGAGATTTTGATGCCCAGAAGCGTCGGTTGACCGCTTGGTAGTTGCAAGATGCTACCTAAGATCGGTAGGAATCCATTACCACCCTCATCGAGGAAGCAAACATCACTTGGGCATAGTTCAGGGAGGTATTCATGACCCAATGGATGCCTGAAGCTGGGAAGTCTCAGTTATATCGCAACTTTATGGATCTTAAGTAGGAAAGCATGACATTTACAGAGTATGAAAGGAAATTTAACGAGCTATCCATGTTCGGACTAGGTCTGATTGATACTCCGCTTAAGAAGAATGAGAAGTTCATAGCTGGCGCTCTTCCATAATATTATGACCGTTTGACTGCCCATGTCCACGGCACTTCCACTGGTCTTATTGATATGGCCCTCAGATATGAAAACTCAAGCTCGAAGGAAGCATCGGTTGTTCACTCCTCAACTTCTCCAGCAACTTTAGCAATTCTAAGAAGAGAAGGTCTAACTTTCAGCTGCAGAAGAGGAATTGGCAGAACACGAGCAGGATTGTACTTTCTCAGAGGATGCCCATTGATATATCTTCTATCACTTGCTTCAAGTGCGATCAGAAGGGTCACTATGCTAATAGTTTCCCAGTTTCTGCAGGAGCGTCTGATCCACCAGTTCAGATGACCAGGCGAGACCCGCCCACTTCAAGAAGGATTGTCCTACTCAGAAGAAGGGAACTCCATCAGATTTCTTCGCAGATTCTGCATCTACTCCTAAGGATGAAACCACTAACATAACCCTTCAAGGTACCTTCCATATCTTGCTGTCTTTTATTGTTCATGTTTTGTTTGACACTGGTGCATCCCATAGTTTTATATCTGTTGATTTATGTGACAAACTCAACCATATTTTGAAATCTGAACCTGCATCTCAACCTTTATGTGTATCAAATCCTTGTAGGGGTCTTGCAAATCTTGTTATGATTTGTAAAAGGGTCAGACTATTCAAAAATGGCAGACACCATTTTACATTGGACTTTTATGTTCTATTAGGTATATATTGGATGACAACATTTAATGCTCATATTGCCAGCTAATCTCGAACGTTTCTTTAGTAGATGATGGTGCAAATCGCTGGGTAGTAGAGTGTAGAATGCCTTTAGATTTTGCTAGGAGTTTTGTTTTCTCTCTTGACCCATGCCCGAGTGATCTTTGTATTACTCCAGCTGTCCAGCTCTTCCCCAATGTTATCGATGAAGTGAATTCTTTGCCACCTAGGTGAGAAATTGAATTCCAAATTGATCTCATTCCTGGAGCTAGGCCTGTCATACTTGCACCAAAAAGAATGACACCAAAAGTGAAATACGAATTAAGGGCTCAAATCGAAGATTTATTCTCTAAGGGTTTGATTCGTCGTAGTAATTTGGAATGGGGCGCGGTAGTGGTATTTGTTACTAAGTCTGACAGTTCTCTAAGAATGCGCGTCGATTATAGAGGGTTGAATAAGCTCACTCTTAAAAATAGATATCCAATGCCTCGTATTAACGACATGTCTGATCATCTGCATGGAGCAAACGTATTTTGTAACGATACGACTTTTCGACGCTCGAAAGTCGACATTAATACGTCCACTGTATCAAATGCCGTGCAATCGAATGCCGGAAAATCGAACCATTAGGGTTAAAAAGAAGAGGTAGAAGAAGACAGAAGAAAAGGAGAACAGAAAAACACAGAAATAGAAACAATATCAGAATCTCACATTCACAGCGGAACAAAATATAATAGATAATCACTAGTCTTTTAAACAAAGAACTATATCAGTTATACAATACATCATCAGAGTCAATATACAACTCAATACAACAATGGACAGTTATATAAACTTGTCCTCATACAGAATACACAACGGAAATAATAAACAAGTACGAGAGTACGTCTCTCCATCCAGCTTGTCTCCAAAGCTCCAGAATATCCAGAATATCCTGATAACATAACTCTAGGCTGCCTGTATGGAAAATTTATGGGCACCCACGGTTTAGAAAGGAAACAATAAACTCCGAGTCTGTCATGGTGACTGGTGTGAGATCGTAAAACATTTATTTTCACAAAGAAAATAAAATTAATTCGCAATGCTTTTGGAAAATGAAACTACCATAAGACCTCCCGCTACACACACAATGCAAACGCAGAATTGGAGGAGATTTCTTCTTATGATAGTCAAAGATGCTTACTACGCAAATCATTGGATTATTATTATTAATGTCTAATGTGGAAAACATTTCGAATGTATAATATTAATCTTAGCCAGCATAGACATTTCGAACTATGCCTACTATAGCTACCATCTAAACAGTGGTGACCACCATAAGTAAATGGCAGGTTCTACAACTAAAACCGTACAAGTTCCGTATTGTGAAATGGATTTCCAACAAATAATCAGGCTAAGGAACTTCCTACCGCCACATGGGATCGCCTCTAGCTGGACGTCCCGAGAGACAACTGCTCTCTGCCAACACAAGGCCGGGTTACCCTTGTAACAGGTAACTCACGAATATGTCATCCCCCGGTCCTTTGGGACCTTTATCCGAGGCGCCTCGATAAACACACAATCACACAATAAATGAGATCGGAGTATCCACATAGGTTAAATACCAGGGCTCCATACCTGATACCACCCTTTTCCAGAAGGAAATGACATACCCTAAAGGGCGCGACCCTCATAACCTTGCCGCATATTTCTGTTTCGACCATTTCCGGGGAATGAGGTCTGACGAAGTCTCGTCCACAAAGCTACACTTTTTCACAAAGCCACGCTTTGATCACAAATGATCAATAAATGATCATCACACAGCAACACTCAGCATGCCACATTACCAAATTGCGAATATATCGCTGATAACCTTCAACTACATAACCTCTGAGCTCGTACGTCTCAGAGAAGGGTGTTAAGCTAAGAGAATAAATTCTCTGCCACCAACAGAAATGTATTTGAAAGAAATCAGCTTTATATCCCAAAATGTAATGTCAGACATGTAACCATACAAGTCTGTTCCTGGTTCGAACAGAACCGAAGTCACTTCTAAAGAAGTTCTGGCAATCCGGATATTCACTAATCACGTCCGGACTTCCCATCACAAAAAGAGTGATATAAATCTCTATACCGGAGCAACTCGGTGCAGAGACATTCGACAGGTTGTCCTTTCATTTTCGAAAATATCCGGTCTTCACCACCAGTCTTCAATACGATCCATATCGTCGTATCACTAATTCGGAATGGGTTATATGACACAAAGGTCTTTTCCCGACTAACCCGAATAGTGAGCGTTTGTTTTAAAAAAACAAATCAAGTGCCATTTCAAAGGCAAATATCGATAGTCGGTTATTTAACTATCAACTACATTCACAACAATCAACCAATTTAAATAATTTTCCCAAATTATTTATTTTCAAAATATCTTCACAAGATATATATTTTCCAAACCTTACATTTGAAAACCAATTTCAAATCACATTTTCACACTTTACATTTGAAAACCAATTTCAAATCACAAAATGGTCCATTTAAACCAATTAGATAAATCCTTATCGATTTATTTCAAATTTACATTCCAAATCTGTAAATTTATTTCCACACTTCAAAAATAAATCAATGTTTATTTTTAAAACAAGTTTCCTTCTCCTTTATAAATTCTATTCTGAATTTACATTCTCAAATATTCACTTTTTACACCAAATCAACTTTCAAATTGATTTCTCAATTTTTTTTCAAACCCCAAATCAAATTCAAATTGATTTCTAAATTTATTTCAACACCGAATCAAATTTCAAATTGATTCTAATTTTTAATCCCAAATACCAAATCATTTTTATAAATCGATTTCCAAATTTATTCTCAACACAAAAATCAATTTTCATTCAAACACCAAATAAATTTTTCCATATCGATTCCTCAAATATTTATTTTCAAATACCAAATCAATTATTAATTTGATTCCAACCAAATTTATCATTTTTAAAAATAAATTCCTTAATCTTTTCCAAACCATTAAAATTTCCATTTTCAATAAATTCTTCATCTTCCGAATAATACTATTCCAAATCCATTTATAAACAATCTTTTCTCATATTTTGGAATTTATTCGATAAGATTTCAAAATCAACTTTATACTTTTAAAATTCCTTCTTTTAAATTCACTCAATTCTTTGAAAAAGAATTTACTAAAAATTTCCATTTTTTATTTCAAAAATCCAATTATTCATTTCTGGTATCCAACGATACCAAAAATACATTCGGCTACATTATTGCCTTCAACACATTCAATCACAGATATTATCATTCACAGATTATAAATAATCAATCACACAACATATGTAACCAATTCAAATGTTTTGAGGAATCCTGTTGGATCCCTCCAACCTGTTTCCCTACATCCACAGATCTTAGCACAATACCAATTCCACTTCGAGGTGGAATATCGCGGTATATGGGATTTATAAAAAATATCATTCCGCTATTATGCGGTGCAATAGGGTCTCATCCGCTATATAATGCGGGAAATCACAATTCCAATATATACATATGCCAATATATATTTATATTGCTATATATATATATAGATATATCCTACTATATCTAATATCACAACAAAACAGCAATCAATCAATAACTGCAAATCCAACTTTCAAATTTGAGTGAGAAGATCTCACCTTTGCTTTTATTTTGCAATCCCATTTTCCATTCCAGTTTGTTTTCTCGATTTATAGACCTTGTATAACAATTTATACAATTATTAATATTCGAAATAAATCGAACAATTAATTTCTTTTGAAACTGCATATACACTTATATAGAATAGATTATAGATTTCAAAAAAATCTATTTTTTATAAATTTTCCAAACACTTCAAAATTTCTTATATACCTTCCAAAGTCTTTTCTAAATATATAACTTTATATTTATTTTCATTTTTCTTCCTTTTAAATCTTATCTACATATATTATTATTTTCTGTTTTTTTTCTAACTTATATATACAGATACACATATATAGAATTCAACTAAAATATGTTTAATGCCTTACTGCAAGTTCATATTTTTTTTCTCTATTTACCTAAAATTAAAATAAGCATGTATACATATATATATATATATATATATCAACATTTATTTTCTTTTTCTTTACTGTAACACTCCCGTATACATATAAACTTTTAAATTGAAATAATAAATAGTTTTATACCTTACTGTTTCTCGATCGAGGACGAACTGACCTCCTTCCAGCGAGAACACATCGACTACCACCACCAGACCCATCGCGCGGCCCACGGATAATCGCTGAACCCTAGCTTTGTTGCCATCACGACTCACAGTAACTTCCATCGTCACTTGCGAGCTCGATTCAATCCATCTTCGAACTGCCCCAAATCACCTGCTCGATTTCGTGGCCACGCGTGAACAACTCCTTAACATGGCACCACGTCTTCGTTTGCCTGAACACATCCTCGCGAGCAACTCGCGATCGACGCTTGCCCTAGAGACGATGCCGCGATTCCATATCTGAACGAGACGAGCGACTCGCCCACTTCTTTTAATCGATATTTGATTCGGTTCCACACGAATATCCCTTGCTTGAATCGATTTTGAGAATGGATTAAGGGGAAAAGATAAGCGATCGATCCCCTTTGTTTCATCCACCATTATTTTTTTTTCTTTCTGAATTCGGTTTTGATATATTGAGGGACGAGGGAACTAAATAGATGGAGACGACATGATTTTGAATTCGAGCGAAAGATTGTCGACTTTGATTTGATTTTTGCTTCTGAGGGGAAGACAAAGAGTACGTGAGTAGGTTGGCTTGCTCAGGAATAGAGTGGCCGATGGAAAGAAATCTCACTGCTGACTAAAATATCTAAATATATACATATATTAATTAAATTCCAATCGTCTCGATAAATGCAACTTACAATTTCGAACTCCTATCGAGGTGTGCCGCTAGGCGTTCGTAATGTTATACGCCTATTCCGAACACAATGGAAAAGGTTCCTAGTCCAAATTTGATCCTATGGAAAAGATAGCTTTTTGGACCAGCTAAAATATTAAATTTTCGATTTAATTTCAGCGCGTATGCTTATCGTACGGCCAAACAATCACTCCAAACATTACGAAAATTGAAATCCGATAATAATAAAATATTGCGGATCCAATGAAACTGGTTTCGTCGAATTCCGAAATTATGCCTCGGAAAGCTATTTTTAAATATCGATTTAAACGATAAAATTCAAAACTGAACAAAACAGTTTCAAATTCAATTCTGAAACTTTTATTATCTTCAAAATTATCAATATAAATTTTCTAAGCCTTCAGATTATTTTAATCAGCTTAAAACTAAAGATTCGAATTTTTTACCCAATTTTAATAATTAAATTCAATAATTTAATCGCCAAATCCATTCTGATATTTGAATTTCAAATTAAACTATCATTCGAATATTTAAACTCAATTAAATACACATTTCAAATGTCAAAAATTCAGGGTCGTTACATATTTTCTCCGCTTGACCTAGCCACAGGTTTTCACCGGCCTAGAATTGAAGAGGATAACATTCCCAAAACCGCTTTCCGAAGCAATGATGGATTCCACGAATGGTTTGTTATGCCTTTTGGTTTAACTAATGCCCTAGCTTACTTTGTCGATCTCATGAACAGAGTATTCCGGGAGGTTCTAAACAAATTGGTTATAGTTTTCGTTGACGATATTCTAGTCTTTTCTAAGACTAGGAAAGAGCATGATGGGAACCTTAAATTTGTCCTTGAAACTCTGAGAAATCATCAACTGAAAGCTAAATTTTCCAAATACCACTTCTGGCATGAAGAAGTCGGATTTCTTGGGCATGTGGTTTCGGAATATGGGTCGGTCGATCCAGCTCAGATCGCCGTAACCAATGATCGGAAATTCCTAAAATTCCTAAAGATGTTCACAACTTCCTAGGCTTAGTTGGATATTACAGGAGATTTATCAAGAATTTCGCTCGAATTTCTTCACCACTCACAGTTTTGACTAGAAAAAATGTTATGTTTTTTTGGAGTGAGAAGTGTAAGGCAACATTTGATGAACTAAAGTGCAAGTTAACCTCTGCCTCTATTCTCACTGTTCCGAATGGGAGTGAAGGTTTAACTGTTTATACAGATGCTTGCCGAAAGGGATTAGGTGTTGTTTGATGCAGCATAGTAAAGTTATTTCTTATGCTGGTCATCAGTCGAAGACTCATGAGGTTAATTATGCAGCTCATGATCTGGAATTGCCCGTCGTTGTCTTTGCTTTGAAGTTATGGAGGCATCATCTTCTAGGAACAAAATTTGAACTCTTTATAGACCACAAATTGCTGAAGTATATCTTTACCAGAAGGATTTGAACTAGAGACAATTTAGATGGCTCGAATTCTTAGCATCATATGACCTCGACATCAACTATACTCTCGGAAAGGCTAATGTTGTGGTCGACGCTCTGAATAGGAGAAAAGCCAATTTATGTCCACTTGTTGCTTCTCCAGATCTTATGGATCGCATCACCACTAAGCAGGATGGGGATCCAATGCTTAGGCATATAAAGGAAAATGTTCTTAGTAGGAAGGATAATAACCAAGGTGAATAGGGCACACATATCGATAGAGATGGAACTCTGAGGATTAATAATAGAATTTGTGTTCTGAATGTGGATGGTTTGAGAAAGGAAGTGCTTAAGGAAAATCATCAGTCTAGACTCTCTATTCACGCGGGAACCACGAAGATGTTCAAGAATAAGAAGAAGTTGTACTGGTGGAGAGGGATGAAGAGAGATATTTCTATTCGCATCAATAGATGTGCCATTTTCCAGCAAGTCAAAGCAGATCATCAAAAGGCAGCGGGATTATTGCAACCTCTTTAGATTTCAAACTGGAAATGGGGTCATATTTCTATGGATTTTATTGATGGACTACCAAGGACCAAAAAAGGTAATGAGAGCATTTGGGTTATTGTCGATAGATTGACCAAGTCTGCTTACTTTATTCCTTTGAAGACTACTCGAACTGCCTCGAGTTGAGTCGAGCTTTAAATGACAAAGGTTGTTCGCTTCCATGGTATTCCTTCTTGCATTATATGTGATTGAGACCCTATCTTCACTAGAAATTTTTGGAAAGCCTTTCAGGTGACTCTGGGTACTCAATAGAATTTTAGCATAGCTTATCATCCTTAGACGGATGGCCAGATCGAAAGGGTGAATTGGATTTTGGAAGATCTTCTCTGAGCTTGTGTTTTAGATTTTGGAGGATCTTGGGAAGAGGTTCTCCATCTTGTTGAATTCACCTATAATAATAGCTATCGGGTAAGTATCAAGATGGCGTCGTTTGAAGCTCTTTACGGACGACCATGCAAATCTCCATCTTACTTGGTTGAATCTGGAAATCGACTTGTTCTTGGTCCTGGAATGATCTTAAAAGCTTCTGAGAAAGTAGAAGAAATCAGAATGAAAATGAGAATTGCCAAGGATCGGTAGAAGAAATATGTAGACAAAAGGAGAAAAGACTTGGAATTCGCGGTTGGAGACCAAGTATTTCTCAAAATTTCAACTTTGAAGAATGTAATCCGATTTGGAAGGAAAGGGAAGTTTCTCCTAGATATGTTGGTCCTTTCCGCATTTTAGAAAGGATTGGTACTTTGGCATATAGAGTTGACTTGCCAGAAAAACTATTAGGATTTAAGCCCAATCTGACTGTTGAGATAAAGCCGCTTCATATAGTAGGCAGAAGCACGAAGCAACTAAGGAGGAAGGTAGTCAATCTCGTCGAGGTTTAGTGGAGCAGAGATGATCAAGATTGTACCTAGGAAAAGGAAGAGAGTATCCGTGCTCTAAACCCTGAATTGCTAATACCAGGTATGCAGTCCATGCCCAAATCTATTTCTATCTTTCTACTTATTTTTCTTTTCCCTTGTTTCGTTCTTTTCGAGGATGAAATGTTATGAGTGGGGGAGATTGTAACGACCAAAACTTTTAAACGATTTATATCGGGAATTTAACGAAGATTTTAGAATAAAAATTTATTTTTTAATAATAAAATTCAATAACGAGAACAGTATAGTGGAAATATGTCCATTGAAATGAAGCAAATGAAATTTATTTATGTCAAAATTTGTTCGAAACTCGGTTAGTATATTTTTCAGTAAGAATTATCAAATTTTAAAATATAAATATTTTTACATAGAAATAATCTAAAGAAATTACTGATTAAAACAACAAAGTTCATTCCATCCAGTTCTGATCTTTTTAGCTACTTTTATCGACAATTGTCGTTGTCGTTCAAATTTGAAGCGATATAACAAGCGACATGCGAAATTTTGGTACGATTGTCATAACAAAGATGTTAGTACACCATTAGATTCATCTCGTCGCACTTATCTCGCAATATATTTGTTTCCATATTTTAGCGTCTATTGTAAAACGCTAAATGGATGAGACAACGGTACTCAACCATGCCACATTGGATATTTTTATTGATCAATCAAATCCTTGCTTCGTATTTTCTTTTCCACTGAGCATTTCACGTGCGCCTAGCAAAAATATCTCTGCTCGCAATTATTCACCTACCATTGTTCATCCTTGTATTTATACGTGCATCTCCTTCCCCTCTTTATTCTTCCAACTCTCTTCCTCATTATAAAAAAATAATAATAACAAAAGAAAGAAGCAAACATAACTCATGCAATCTTAACCTCTCCACCACCTCACTCTCCCTCACACGTTGTTGCATCTCTCCCCTCTCCTCTTCCTTCACTACCTAGACCCTCCGCCTATCTTCCTGGACTCGCAGCCACCTGCATCACATCCACTCCGGCCGTACAACCACCCAACCCGCCTACCTCCCAAAACCCGTACACCCAGCCCGCCTACCTCCCAAAACCCGTACACCCAGCCCGCCTCCCTCCTCACCAGAGCCCCAACTCCTCCCCTCTGCCTGCAACCAAAATTCACCACCAAGTCGAACAACTTCCCCCTAGCAACCCGCCAGCCCTCCTCTCCAGTCGAACCACCACATCACCAGAGCTTTGCCTCCACTCTAGCGAACAACCAGCATTGCCTACCTCCCAAAACCCGCAGCCCGCCAAGCCGTGCAAAGGAAAAAAAAGAGACAACGTTGCAAAAAATAAAGAAAGAAAATAAATAAAAAGAAAGTGAAAACAAGGAAGGAACCCAAGCCTATCTCACCTGAGCATTGTCGTCGTAGCCACTGTCTTGTGTGAGCACATGGTCGCTTAAGCTAGTCCATGTAGATCTTTTCTCCATCTCAATTCATATACACGGAAGGCGAATATTTATAAATTCACAACTAGATATCGATAAATAAATTTGTTAATTGGAAAATGATATTGACATTGACATTTGGAAATCATGATTGGTTTGACATTGTATGTGATATGGAAATTATAATGACATATGTTTGGTTTGAATTCCGATTGCATGTGTAACCCATAGTTGTTATTATTATGATTCTCAGTATGCTGATTCATGTTATATATACCCATCACCTTGTTATTATATGAAATGATTAGACGATGAAACTTGAACCGAGATATGGGTTGAAATGATATATACCCAAATTTAAATCACTTGGCCTAGGATAGAAAATTTAATAATAAACACCGATTGGTCAAATGAAATTTATATTTGGATATTTAAGATTTAAACCTGATATAAAGGAATAATAACGAAATTTAACTTGAAAAAAAATTTAAATTTTGAAATTTAATTTGAATTTATAAATTTGAAATTTAAGTTGAAGGTAATATTAAATTTTGAAATTTAATTATGTGAGAAATGCGGATTAAGGATCTTAAGGCTAGAATTAACACTAGAGGGGGGTGAATAGTGTTTAAAGAAATATGTTAATCTTTTTGAGTTTATCTTAATTTGTTAACAATGTATACACTAATCAGACACAGATATGAACACATAATCAAACACAGATGCAAATATAAAGTAAAAGCAGTAAAGGAAAGAACACACCGGATTTTATACTGGTTCGGAGTTACCCTACATCCAGTCCCGCACAACTAAGTACGGATTTCCTTTCAAAGCCAATTCAACAATTACAACCCTCGGTTTCAAGGCTACGAGGTACACCCTCCAGAATAACAATCCTCTGGGTAGAGATACTTGATTTCCAGGGCAACACGTTCACCCAATTGATTTCCAAGGCTACAATCACACCTTTTCTCGCTCAATTGATTTCCAAGGCTACAATTACACCTTTTCTCGCTCGATTGATTACAAAGAAGTCTATAACTCTGAATAGCACTTGGATCTTGTAGAGATAATGATGGAGAATCACACTAGAAGTAATCGAGTATGATACGATGTTGATTTCGGTAGAGTAATGGTATGATTTTGTATTAAGAAATGTGGAAGAAGAAGAGGAGTGAAAAACAGAAAAATATGATTGAAAATTCGTTGAAACTGACCCCTATTTATAGAAGAGAAACAACCATGACCATTCATGAAGAGTTATGGAGAATAGACACTTCTTTTGAAATTTGAATTTTGAAGCCACCTGTCACTATGTCGACATGGGGTATATGGGCATGTCAACATCCCAAAGGGATTTTTGGTGTTTTGATTTTCTTTGAAAATAACCTCTATTTTATATTAAAATTATTTTAAACTTTATAAATATACTTAACTATAGTTAAAATACATAAGTAAATATAAAGAACAATATATACATAATTTAACTATAATTTTATATTTAAATCTAAGTATAAATATTTAAAAGTTAAATATATTATTTGAAAAGATAGTTTAAAATCAGGAGTAATTCGACTTTGAAAATAAAGATGTTTTTGAGGCTAAAATTATTTAAATTCAGGACAGAGAGTTCTGAATCTTTTAAAAGGAAAGTTTTGAAATCATTTTGAAAACAAGATAATTTTGTAAAATCATTTGAATTAAAATTAGTGGATACAAAACAATGTCCCACTAGATTTTTCGTAGGTTCATCCTACTTAGGTCTCCATCCCTTTAACGGGCTCGAAGTGGATTCCATTCCACGAATAAATTGGATATTAAGATGCTAGTGCTTTTCTACTAGTTTTAACAAATATTCCTAATAAAACAAACTTAACCTTGAAATCTTGAACTCTTGATAATCTTGATAATCTTGATACTCATGAGTTTTCAATCTTCGATATCTTGAATATCTATATTGTACAGTCTTCATTCTTGATACCTGCATGGTTAGATCCTGCATATACATATATATCTAAACTTGTAATGTCAGTATTTATATTTTATAATCTATTCTAAGGTTGTTGTCATCAAAACCAACTCCTCAGGGACTAACAATCTCCCCCTTTTTGATGATGACAACCTTTGTTTATAAAATATCACTTCTATCCTAATAACTCTAATAACTCCCCTTAATCTATGCATAACTATCCTATTTTATACTTGTCCCCCTTTGTCATCAACAAAAACTATATAACTCTATATAACTCCCCCTAAAACTAAGACTACATTACTTGTGATTATAATGATAATGTTATATCATACATAATCAGTACTTAACTAAAATATAATCCTAAACTATTAACTATCCTAACTAAGAATTAACAACAATACTAACATATATAAGAACACAAGTTTATTTATTACGAATATGGTTGTATTTACATTTGTGATTGAAAGACATAAAAACACAAATAACAACGGAAAGAAAGAGAAGAAACTAATGTGTGTTTCTGAACATAGGAGATTTATGAATTGAACAATTTGGATAGTGGAAACAAAAATTTCCACGTTGTTCAACAAGATTCCCATTTTTGTCGAAACACACTTCTCCAACGCATACTACTTGGTCATGATCCTCCTCGTGTGCTTCTTCCATTAGTTCTTCTTCTTCTTCGTCGCTGACCTCATGTTCTTAATTGAGTGAAGAGTCTTCATCGATCAAGATAGGGTTGGCATGGTTATCCATTAGGAATTTTTATCAATTCCTAAGAATCTTGCCTTGCCTCTCTTGCTCTTTCGCCATATGAAATTGAGTCACTTGAATTTCAGTCAACATCTGAAGAGTATCCTTCATAGACTCCTCCAATTTAGTTACACGTGCGAGAGTAGAGCATTGGAATGGACCAGAAGTAGGAGAGGGGAATAAGAAAGTTGGTTTTAAGTTTGATTTAGAGGAAGATGCCATTATTATATATATTTCAGAATATAAAATGAAGAGAAAACAGAGAAAATGAATAAGAATTCGAAATAGAGAAGAATATATAACTGAATTTTTGAATTTTTGGTGGGAACAAAATTATAAAAATAAAAACGTTACATGTCGACATGTCTTCCTAGGGGATGTCGACATGGTCCTCATATTTTAACTATATGATTTTTTAATATTAATTATTAATTATACTTGTTATTTATATTTCATATTTCAGTTATGGAACAAATACCTAATTCTCTTCTGAATTTAGTAAAAATTGATTCATTTAAGGGTTTTGTTAAGATATCAGCGATTTGATTCTCAGAATTTATATATTCAAGAGTAATTACTTCTTTGGATATATTATCTCTAAGAAAATGATGTCGAATATCAATATGTTTAGTTCGAGCATGATGAGTAGGATTTTTAGATAAATTTATTGCACTAGTATTATCACAATAAATTGACGATTTTGAGATATTTAATCCAAAATCTCTTAAGGTTTGTTCCATATATATTACTTGAGAGAAAGCCAAAGCAGCAGATATATACTCTGCTTCAGTTGTTGATAGAGAAACTGTATTTTTCTTTTTACTAAACCAGGAAACCAGAGAATTCCCCAAAAAGTGACAAGTTCCACTTGTACGTTTTCGGTCTGATTTACATCCAGCATAGTCAGCATCACAGTATGATATTAAATCAAATAAATCATTTTTAGAATAAAATAAGCCATAATCAGAGGTGTGTTTAATAAATCTTATGATACGTTTTACAACTTTTAAGTGAGTTTCTTTAGGATGAGATTGATATCTTGCACAGAGACATACACTATGCATGATATCAGGTCTACTAGCAGTGATATAGAGCAATGATCCGATCATTCCTCTATACAACTTTTGATCTACATCTTTCGAGAGATCTTCTTTACTTAGATATTCATTGGTTGCCATGAGAGTAGATTTTCCACTCGCAATAGTCAAACCAAATTTATTAACTAGTTCTTTAGCATATTTTTCTTGACTAATAAAAATACCATTATCTAACTGTTTTATTTGTAATCCTAAAAAGAAGTTTAATTCACCCATATGACTCATCTCAAACTCTTTTGTCATTATATCAGAAAATTCTTTATTCATTTCAAAATTAGTTGATCCAAAAATGATATCATCTACGTAAACTTGTACTAGTTGAATATCATTTTTATTTCTTTTAATAAAAAGAGTATTATCTATTTTACCAATTTCAAAATTTGATTGTAATAAATAAGATCTTAGTCTATCATACCAGGCTCTAGGAGCTTGTTTTAGACCATATAAAGCTTTCTTAAGTTTGTACACATGGTTTGGAAAATTTTCATCTTAAAAAAGTGGTGGTTGTTCAACATATACTTCTTCTTTTACAAAACCATTTAAAAATGCACTTTTAACCTCCATTTGAAATAATTTGAAATTATTATGATTTGCGAAAGCAAGTAGAATCCTAATGGCTTCTAATCTTTCTAAAGGAGCAAAGGTTTTGTCACAATCTATACCTTCTTCTTGACAATAACCTTGGGCGACTAATCGTGCTTTATTTCTAACGACCTCACCATGTTCATTCATTTTATTTTTATAAACCCATTTAGTTCCAATTATAGTTTTATCTTCAGGTCTAAGAACAAGTTCCCAAACTTCATTTCTAGTGAATTGATTTAATTCTTCTTGCATATCCAAAATCCTTGAATCATCAGTTGATGCTTCTTTATGATTTTTGGGTTCAATAGTTGATATAAATGCTACATTACCCATTTTACTTAGTTGATTTCTAGTTGTAACAATAGATTGCATATCTCCTATTATATTTTCAATAGGATGATCTTTTAAAAGTTTAATCCTTTTATTAGGATGATTAATTTCATTATTAATTTCGGTTGACTCTTGGTTTTGAATGATTAAATCCTCTTCATCATTTATTTCTTTGAAATTTTTGAAATTTTCATCAAATGAAACATGCATTGTTTCTTCGATGGTACTAGATTTTAAATTAAAAACTCTATAAGCTTTACTTCTATTAGAATATCCGATAAAGATTCCTTTGTCGGATTTAGGATCAAATTTATCCAAATTATCTTTTGTAAAATAAAGCATTTACTTCCAAAAATTCTGAAGTATGATACCTTAGGTTTCTTTCCATGAAGAAGTTCATAAGGTGTCTTATCAGTTAAAGGTCTAATTAAAATTCTATTCAAAATATAACAGGCGGTAGCAACAGCTTCTACCCAAAAGTGTTTTGGTAAATTACTATCTGAAAGCATAGTTCTCACACACTCTTGTATCGTTCTATTTTTACGTTCAACTACTCCGTTTTGGTGTGGAGTTCTTGGAAATGAGAAATTGTGAGTTATTCCCTTCTTATTGCAGAATTCCTAAAACTTTTCATTTTCAAATTCACCACCGTGATCACTACGAATAGTTATAATTTTTAAAGATAATTGATTTTGAATCCTTTTTGTAAAGTTCTTAAAACATTCAAAAGTATCACTTTTATGTTTCAAAAATATTGTCCATGTAAATCTAGAATAATCATCTACAATTACAAAAACATATTTACTATGATTTGTTGACTGAATTTGAGATCGGCGAAATAAATCAAGATGAAGTAACTCAAGGGGTTTTGAAGTTGAAATCATATCTTTTAATTTAAAGGAACTTTTTCTAAGCTTTCCTAATTGACATGCATCACATAAACTATCTACTTTAAAATTCATTTTAGGGAGACCTCTTACTAGATCATGTTTTGACAGTCTAGATAAGAGTTTGAAATTCAAATGTCCAAATCTCTTATGCTAAATCCAAGGGTCACTTGTATTTGCCAAAAGACATAGGTTATCATTTGAAACTTTCATACTAAGAATATAAATATTCTTTTTCCTAGTTCCCTCAAATATTATGGTTGAGTTATTATCTTCAATATGACATTTGTCTTTTTCAAAATTAATTTTATATCCTTTATCACATAGTTGACTTATACTTAGTAGATTGTGTTTCAGATTCTTAACTAGCAAAACATTAGTAATAATAGGAGTTTCAGAGTTACCGACATTGCCGATGCCAACCACGTATCCTTTCGAGTTGTCTCCAAAGTTAACCAGTCCTTCGTCTTTGTATATAATATTATTCAGCATATCCGGATTACCAGTCATGTGTCTAGAGCATCCACTATCAAGTATCCACTTATTCCTTTTGATCTGCGTAGATTGTCCATTGTGGATTGTTTCCTTAATGCCCATAAAGCATCTTTCCTGCACATTATAAAATTTGGGTAGACAACTAGAATTTGAATAACATTCATATGCAGACTCATGGAACAATGATGATTTAAACAATTCTAAAATAATTTTAACAGATTTTTCAAAAATAGCCATTTTAAAACTTTTCAAAATTCAGATTATGAAACTTTTGAAAACAAAGCTCTGATACCAAATGTGAGAAATGCGGATTAAGGATCTTAAGGCTAGAATTAACACTAGAGGGGGGGTGAATAGTGTTTAAAGAAATCTGTTAATCTTTTCGAGTTTATCTTAATTTGTTAACAATGTATACACTAATCAGACACAGATATGAACACAGAATCAAACACAGATGCAAATATAAAGTAAAAGCAGTAAAGGAAAGAACACACCGGATTTTATACTGGTTCGGAGTTACCCTAGATCCAGTCCCGCACAACTAAGTACAGATTTCCTTTCAAAGCCAATTCAACAATTACAACCCTCGGTTTCAAGGCTACGAGGTACACCCTCTAGAATAACAATCCTCTGGGTAGAGATACTTGATTTCCGGGGCAACAAGTTCACCCAATTGATTTCCAAGGCTTCAATCACACCTTTTCTTGCTCAATTGATTTCCAAGGCTACAATTACACCTTTTCTTGCTCGATTGATTACAAAGAAGTCTATAACTCCGAATAGCACTTGGATCTTGTAGAGATAATGATGGAGAATCACACTAGAAGTAATCGAGTATGATTCGATGTTGATTTCGGTAGAGTAATGGTATGATTTTGTATTAAGAAATGTGGAATAAGAAGAGGAGTGAAAAACAGAAAAATATGATTGAAAATTCATTGAAACTGACCCCTATTTATAGAAGAGCAACAACCATGACCATTCATGAAGAGTTATGGCGAATAGAAACTTCTTTTGAAATTTGAATTTTGAAGCCAACTTACACTATGTCGACATGGGGTATATGGGCATGTCGACATCCCAAAGGGATTTTTGGTGTTTTGATTTTCTTTGAAAATAACCTCTATTTTATATTAAAATTATTTTAAACTTTATAAATATACTTTGTAACGACCCGTAAATTTTAACAGTTTTAATATCGTAATTAGTTGAAATTTTGTGAAATTTTAAACGATAAAATTTTGAAATATAAATTTGATATTTGGAATGCGTCTAGTTAAACATAGTAGCTGGTAATTTTCGTCCGAAAATATGAAAGTTTATTTCGCGCGTAAATTTACTTCAATTTAATCAGTTAAAAAGCGATGAAAATAAAATGTTTTCGGAACCTAAATAGTTTTACATAGAAAAATTCTAAATCATCTTCTGAGCAAGACGTCATTTTTCGTTTTTTCCAAATTTTGACCGTTACTGCTCCGTCGATCTTATTTTCGACGAAATAGCAGCATTTTGGTACCGATATCGATTTTTGATCGGATGATAATACCACTGACATCTATATACCGTTTTGATCGTCTCGTTGTGTTGATCTCTACAATATATTCAATTATTAGTTTCAAAGTCCGGTGTGCGGTACAATCTGCGAAACACCTAGCATATCGGGTCCGCAACCAGTCATTTAGTTTCCCTATCTATTTGTTTGCCTTAGCTGAAATGAATGGCCATAAAACTCTTACTATTTCCCAGATTTTCAACGGTCATGACCTTTGGCTTTTAATTGGTTTCAAAATTTACCTGGTACGGTTCTCTTTCTCGTTTGATAATATATTTTATATTAGCCAAACCATGCCTTTCCCATTCGTCTACCACTCATCACGCAACCCACCTTCGCCCTCACAGCAACCTAAGGCACAACAGCTCCACTCGATAGCCCGCGCCAACCACTCCGCCCTTCACCGCACCAAAGTCAACCCATTCTCGGGCAGTTAGCCGTGATGACCTTCAGCTTTCTCATCGCTGTGAAGTCGGCTTTGTCTCTCCTCATTTTCTTCCTGGCCATATATATTGCGTACGTTTTATTTTTCTGAAGTATATATATATATATATGAGGTGTGATTTCATATTTACCTGCAGCATACATATATATATGATTTTTTTTTCTTTCAGTCCGTTCTTGTGTGTAGTCTTGAGAAGTTTTATATATGTTATCTATTACATGTTTTAAATATAGGAGGTCACTGTGATTTAAATATACACTTAGTATATGTCTGGTTTTCATATATAGGTAATATGGGTCTGTTATTTTAGTTTCTTTGATCTTATATATATATATATATATATATATATATATTTACAGTATAATTTTATATGGAAAGTTGACAAATTATAATAAGTTTTATATGTTATAATAAGTTATTGATATTGATTTTAAGATGTTATGAGTATAAAATATAACTGATAGTATGTTATAATAGATAGATTTGTAAACATCTTTGTAACCGGGTGTTCCATATATACATCATATATTGATTCTGTAACGACCCGCCACTCATTCCACAGATTGGCGCGTCGTTTTGAAGAAAAGAAAGAGGTGAGAAAGTAGAAAAGAAGAGAAGAAAGAAAGAACAACAACAGAATCTCAACAGCGGAACGAATAAATTATATTAATAACAAAAGTATTACATAATATACAACGACTATCAGAGTTACACAGATTATACAACACATACTAGACAGTTATAAACATCTGTCTAGTTATTACAACTCAACACAAAACTCTATTCAGAGATTAACACAGCGGAACTACTATCTATATCTACAACGCCGAAGCCTCCTGCTCCATTGCTCCTCCAGATTACTCGTCAAAGCTAACCTGAATCCCTTGGCTACTCGTAAAAATTTGAGTACCCAAGAGTTTATAAAACAGAAATAAACAACTTGGGTCAGACATGGGTCTGGTGTGAGTAACAGGTTAAACTTGTTTAACTTCAAAAACCATTTCGAAAGAAAAGGTATCACGTAAGACTCCCCACAAATAAACATGGGTAAGTTTTTACCTTACGCTAACCAAAACATTTGATAGGAAATTCGATTATATTATTATAGGGTCTAGGGTTTTCAAGTAAAATACAGAAATAGCTGGAATGCTTACATCTCACGTTCCAACATAGTTGGGCACAACTAATACGTACGGCACTTATTGGATTTTGGATTCCATACAATGGCAGGGCTACCGGGGTACCGCCCGTCACAGTACGTGGCCTAGATCACCGTACCGAGGATCACTCCCAATCCCCTGCAACACAAGGCCGGAACATCCCTTACTGGATAATTCCCGCACAAGATATCCCAGCAGTTGTTGCAATTCAACTGCCCACTCAACCGAATAATAAGAAGGGACCTCTAGACAGGGATAATCTTGTCCTACTTGGGTGCTACCCACTAACCTTGCTGCACCTCCCCTGTTTTAGCCATTCCCGGTTTGATGAGGCTTGAGGCTACGATTACCTTTAATCAGGACATCACTTAGAATGCTCATCGTCCACCTGACGATGTTCTGAAAGCATTCAATCCATACAAGTTCGTTCCGGGTTCGAACGAAACCGAAGGCATTATCTCGTTACACTCATTTTGGAATCACCCTCAGAGTTAACGACAATAACCCTTGCACTCTGAATCTTCATCTTCACTTGAGATTCACGACCTATCGTTAATTTGGATCGATGTGGTATTCGGGTCTCCAGACCTGGAAATCCGGTATACGGAAACCCGATCCCGGTCTCATCGAAATCCAAAGCGTATCTTTTAAGGCCAAGTTGTTTTAAAGGTTAAAACAATTTAATTCTACTATCTATTAACACATAGATAGATAATTCACAGATTCATAATAGATAATCAACATTATCATTATAAGCAGATAATTCTTATCATCTTTACTATGCAACCAATGCATCCAAATCATACAGTATTAATTATCTCATATCTGAGATTTCAAACCATTCAAGGTACACAATATCATCCATTCATAAGCAATGATTTATTTATCACCATCTATAATTAATTTAAAATGAATTAAATTAATTATTTCATCTTTAATTAATTTAAAGTAAATTAAATTAATTACTACATCTATAAATCCTGCTTAAATCATTATTAATTAATTATAAATTAATTAATCCACCCTTATCCAATTATTCATTTTAATTAATCATCCTTGATTAATTACATTTAATTACATTCAAGTAATTAGTACTTAAATTAATTTCACAAATTAATTATTCTTAACTACTTATAGTAATTAATCCTTGAATTACTGCATTTATTAATTAACTATAATTAATTATCTTACTCCTTAATTAATTACATTAATTAATCACTTCATTTATAATTATTACTTAATTAATCAATTCTTAATTACATCATAATTATATAAATTAATGATCCTTAATTACATTTTATCATTAATTACTTTATTTAAATTAATTACATTTAGTAATTAATCTTTAATTAAACCATAATTATTAATCATTATTGATTAATCACATTCAGTAATTAACTAACCTTAATTACTTCTTAAAATAAATTAATTATTCCTTAATTCATTTCTTAATTAATCCCTTGATTAACTTCCATTAAGTAATTAACTACCCTTAATTACTTTATTAATTACATCAGTAATTATCCATTAATTACTTCCCTAAGTAATTATACCTCCTTAAATTACATTAAGTAATTATACAATCATTAAGTGATTATCTTAAATTAATTAAACTAAATTAATTAACTTAACTTATCAATTTAAACTCAATTAATTACAATGAGTAATTAATTTCTTAATTACTTCCATTAAGTAATTTTATTAATTTCACAAATGATTATCCTTTAAATTAATTAAACTTAATTAATTATCAAAATTAATCACATTAATTAATTATCCTTAGTTAATGATCTACATTAACTATTAATTATTTTAATTACCTTTCTAAAATTATTAAACATTAATTAACCATTATTAATTTCAACTTAATTAATCCTAATTATCAATAAATTAATCTCTAATTACTTAATTAATTAAGTACTTAACTATAACTTAATTAAACCTTAATTACTTGATTAATTTATTCCTAACCATTAACTTATAAAATTAATGATCCTTAATTCAAATTAATTAATCTTTAAATTAATTTAATTAATCCTTCATCAATAAAGTTTTAAACCCTTAATTACTAATTTATTAACCCAAGTCATAAATTAATTAGATTGATTTATTAACTTTCAATTACCTTAATAATTTATCCCAAATTATTAAATCTAATTTATCTTTAAGATAAAACTTTATTCTTATTAATAACTTATTTGTTATTAACAATTACATTTGAAACCTTTTACTTTTAAATTATCTTTAAATTTTATTTCAATTAGGATTCAAATTAACTTGAATCCAGAATTTAAACTTAAACTTAGAATTCTATTTAAATCTTTAATTTCAGATTTTAAAACCATTTTATAAAATACCTTAACAATTTAAAGTTGTTTAAATATTCCATTTTTTATCAAACTTATTTATTTTAAAACTAGGATTCAAATTCACTTTTAATCCATTCTTTAAATCTGCTTCAACCTTGATTTCAAACCTGCTTTCCATTTTAAATTCAGTTTAAATTTAAAAGAAAATTAAACACTGCCAGGTTTCAATAGAAACCTGTAACTTAAAAATTTACTCAAGCCAGATAAAATCACTTCGAGTCAAACTTTAAATTCTTCGAGTAAAATATTCGAATTACTCGTGACAAACTCGAGTAAAAACTACATCCACCCAAATAACAAATGTCCAGATCATCAGAAACAAGTGCAACGTGCACATGCACGGTGCCGCCGATCGCCTCTGATCATCGACGATGATCTTCCCTCATCGGCAACCTCCTTTACATCCTACCACGATCAACAGATCGACCTTCCAGACCCGAAATCAAATTCGAGCATTCCATCTCAAATTGGAACAAAGACAACAACCTGGAACAACTTCAATTTCCAATCTCCGATCACCAGAGTTGATGAAACTCCGGCCATGACTTCGACAACACTCCAGCTTTCATCCATCTGAAACTTGTTGCACTCGATCAACCAGAGGAGTTTGTACCAATCAAATTCCTGACCTATTAAAAACTAGGGCTACAGATTTCTACGATCAACCACCGCCGCCATAGTCCTTTGATCACTCACTAACCATTTTTCCTGACCTTCCCTATCATCCTTCCAACTCCAGAAGAAACCCCGACCTCCTCGAGCCATTAGATCACCAGAAATCACTCAAAACACAAACCCTGAACAAACTCGAACTGCTCGTTCAATTCACCTCTAAAAATTATGATTTTAGTTTTAAAAATCGTGTTTTAGGATAAGAATCCAGTTTACATTCCTGAATTTATAAATTTAGATGTTTGAATTTTTACTTAAATTAAGTTTACTCAGTTTTCTTGATTCCCAGAGATATTACAAATTTATTTTAACTTAAATAAATTTTAAACTAAAATTTATGATGGAACAAACAAGTTTCATTTGAAACTTAAGTTTAAACAGAGACTAAGTTAAAAGAATTTGAACTTAAATCAAAACAGGAACTTAAATCTGGGAACAGAGAAATTCCAGATATTCAAATGTGCACATCATACATCAGGAATTCAACAATATACATACACCAACATACTTATAAATATACACAAGGCAATATTTATCACAGCAATAACATGCAACCAAATACCTAAGTTTGAAAGTAAAAGTTACTCATCAATTTTAGAATGAAGACAGAGCTTCCAGATTTTTGCAAACAGCACTTATAATAACAGCATGCACATCAAATATTCACTTATATATATATACATGCAAACACATTTAAATTCAACCATACTAACATGCAACTAATTATGATTTAAATTTTTTAAAAGTTACTCACCGATTTAAAATAGAGACAGGGCCCTTTTTGATTTTTGAAAACAGCCTTTGCTTTGATTTGAATTTGAAAACTTGAGTTGCTGTAGCTTGCTTATCAAACTGAAATGCTTCTTGCCTTTGAAAACTTGAAAACAACATGCATGCTACTGGAAACTTAAAGTTGTTGAGATGTTTTAAGATATGATTTCCAGGTGCTTGCTTATCTCAGGCTTGATTCCAGGTATTGAAGATGAAAACAGACTTTGATTTTGAGTTTGCTTTTTAAAACAGAGTTGAAGAATGATGTTCAGACTTTATTCCCAGGTTTATGAAATGAGTTCAAGCTTTTGTTGTTTTGATTTCTGAAGATGCTTAACAGGCTATTGAATTTGAATAGATAGTGGTTTGAGGATTTAATTACAGATTTTGTTTAGAGGAGTTTGTACAGGGTATATATGTTTGGATGGATTTCTGGTTTTGAGGAGTGAATTTCAGATTTGCTTTGAGTTATTATACAGCTGAATTTTTTCTTAGTTTGGCAAATGAAATAGAAAAAGAATGGAAGGAGGAAGGCAAAGTTTATATAAGCTGAAATTATAAAATAAATAAAAATAAAAGAAAAACAAAATTAAATGACACTTGTCATTATCCCTTACTCATAATTTAACACTTGTTTAAATGAGGTCTTAGGAAAATAACATGTGTCCTTTTTATTTAATGAGTATATATATATTTAAAATGTTAATAAGGATTTTTCACTTTAATAATTCTTATGTAAATGTATATATGTATTTCTCTTTTAAAGAAAATGTAAATAAACAAATTAAAAGCTTATCCAAATATTTTTAAAATGTTTATTCTTTTAATTTCTATTATAAATCCAATTTCATATTTTAAATCCAAATAAAAATCAAGTTATATATATGCATATATAACTACCATTTATATTTAAAATAACCATTCTATTTTATTAAAGTCTATTCATATTTAAAAAAACAAAGTATTATAATTATTATTTGAAAATATCAAATTTGACAATTTTAAATAATTTATAAAAGAGATTATAAATTACTTCTATTATTAAATCATATATCTCAAGTAATATTTAAAAAGAAATAAACAAACCTTTTATTTAAATTTGAACTTAAGCTAAAATCTATTTTTAAACAATTAAACATTTATATTATGTATTTTAAAACTATATAGTTATTTATTAAAAAGCATAATATTAAATTAAATCATGATTTCCAAATTATTAAATATTAGAAATTTGAAAACATAACTTTATTTGTTAAATCCAACCAACTCATCTATTTACAATATATACACTTATATATATATTATTAATAGAAATCATTCTATTAAAGTTTTAAAAGATAAATCACTAATTAAATATTTATTTTAATTAGATTATTAAATTTATTTAAATTTATTAACAAAGATCATCAAATCAATTTAATTTCCAATGCAGATTATTAAATTGATATTGTCCAAATTCCCGGGATATCACATTCCTCCCCCCTTAAAATAATTTCGTCCCCGAAATTTAAACAAAGGTAATTTAATAATCCATTTAAATCACAAGCATATACTATCATCCATATGCTAACAACCATAGCAACCAATCATTCAAACAAACGATTTTAATTATCCAGAAAAGAAAAATTCTGGATAAAATTTTCTTGAGTTTCCCCAAGTATATATATATCGGGACACTCGCTCTACAAATAATCTAAACTACGAAGCTATAGAACTCCTACTCAACTAGATCTACAGAACTAGACAGGATATCAGACTACAGACGAGTCTGACTCAACTACCAAACCTCTTGAACTGCTGGTTCCAAAACCAAAGATAGATCAAATACGTACTCCCTCAGAGATACGTAAAATACAACAAATTCCAGTTGTCCAAACTGACAATTCAATCCGGAAGACCAAATACTTATCCAAATCAAAACAAGGAAGAGATCCACAACTTTACTCCTCAAACAATAGAAGACTGAACTTACTTCTCCTATCCAAAAATGAGACAGATGCACTTCCAAACTGCTTCTGCTGCATAACTCTGATCTGAAGTAGATAAGAATACTGATGGAGAACACAAACAAAGACTGAACAACTCATCCAGAAAAATGGTTCAACAGATTCAACAAGAAAACTCAGATACTCCATCAAAACTTGAGCTGCTTCACCCAACTCTATCTCTAGGAACTATCCTTCAACTAGGCTGAACTACCGGTACCACTCCTGGAATCCAGTCGATAAGAAAACTCATCTCCAGATGCAGACAACTTCTGACTTCCCTGAAGACATCCATAAAATCTTCAATAACTCAAAGATCACTCAAACTATCGCAAGTCACTTTTGCGATCAACCCAAACCAAACTCAAAGAAACTGCTCACTCTTTACCAATCAGAACAGCTTACGCTTATCTATCCAATTCATCGAAGAAATGGATCCACTTTGCTGCTTCTGAACTTCACCTTCAGAAAAACTGCTCAGCCAGAAAACTTCCTGCTAACACACAGAACACTCCGAACTGCCCTGCTGCCACAGATGCCAAGGACTTCCCAATCCAAAGCTCTTCGAAAAACTCGAACCTCAAACAGAGACGTCATGCTGAACTCATCCACAACACCGAAGCAGACTTACTCCTTAAACTTGTTCCAAAGAAAACATCTTCGGAAACATCCATAGTCACTGTGTCTCATCACACAGCTACTTTTTCCAGAAGTTACCAAGATACATCACTTGCTTCTGCTTAACTGGTAGATCCAAACTCTACTCATCCAACTGCACTTCAAAGATTGACTTCGAACCTTAATCGTTTCCTTCGGAGATCAATGACATCCTTCACCACAGCAAAGCTCACTCGAGACGGTATTAGGTCTACAGTCTCGACAAATACACTTCTAACTCCAAATATTCAAACTCCAATCAATGGTAGTCGTGTTACACACAACCTACCTCATCTACCCTTATAACTTAATTTGGATAACCCGAACAGGTAACCCAAATAGGTAGAAATAAATATATATATATATATTTAAAATGATACTTTTTATATAGAAATTATTTCTGGGTAAAATTATTTCATCTACCTCTTTAAAACAATATTGTGTCCGTTGGCCTGGTTCAAGTGTTTAGAGATCCCTATCAATAACGTTAGCTACTCGTATTGACCAGAATCCATATACCACTCAACCGATCAATTAACACAATAAAAAAAATCATTTTTATATAACTAACAATTACGCGCTCTTAAGATAGACACCACTCCAGAGCCTAGGTATTCACTCAACCTGGCTCTGATACCACTGTAACGACCCGCCACTCATTCCACAGATTGGCGCGTCGTTTTGAAGAAAAGAAAGAGGTGAGAAAGTAGAAAAGAAGAGAAGAAAGAAAGAACAACAACAGAATCTCAACAGCGGAACGAATAAATTATATTAATAACAAAAGTATTACATAATATACAACGACTATCAGAGTTACACAGATTATACAACACATACTAGACAGTTATAAACATCTGTCTAGTTATTACAACTCAACACAAAACTCTATTCAGAGATTAACACAGCGGAACTACTATCTATATCTACAACGCCGAAGCCTCCTGCTCCATTGCTCCTCCAGATTACTCGTCAAAGCTAACCTGAATCCCTTGGCTACTCGTAAAAATTTGAGTACCCAAGAGTTTATAAAACAGAAATAAACAACTTGGGTCAGACATGGGTCTGGTGTGAGTAACAGGTTAAACTTGTTTAACTTCAAAAACCATTTCGAAAGAAAAGGTATCACGTAAGACTCCCCACAAATAAACATGGGTAAGTTTTTACCTTACGCTAACCAAAACATTTGATAGGAAATTCGATTATATTATTATAGGGTCTAGGGTTTTCAAGTAAAATACAGAAATAGCTGGAATGCTTACATCTCACGTTCCAACATAGTTGGGCACAACTAATACGTACGGCACTTATTGGATTTTGGATTCCATACAATGGCAGGGCTACCGGGGTACCGCCCGTCACAGTACGTGGCCTAGATCACCGTACCGAGGATCACTCCCAATCCCCTGCAACACAAGGCCGGAACATCCCTTACTGGATAATTCCCGCACAAGATATCCCAGCAGTTGTTGCAATTCAACTGCCCACTCAACCGAATAATAAGAAGGGACCTCTAGACAGGGATAATCTTGTCCTACTTGGGTGCTACCCACTAACCTTGCTGCACCTCCCCTGTTTTAGCCATTCCCGGTTTGATGAGGCTTGAGGCTACGATTACCTTTAATCAGGACATCACTTAGAATGCTCATCGTCCACCTGACGATGTTCTGAAAGCATTCAATCCATACAAGTTCGTTCCGGGTTCGAACGAAACCGAAGGCATTATCTCGTTACACTCATTTTGGAATCACCCTCAGAGTTAACGACAATAACCCTTGCACTCTGAATCTTCATCTTCACTTGAGATTCACGACCTATCGTTAATTTGGATCGATGTGGTATTCGGGTCTCCAGACCTGGAAATCCGGTATACGGAAACCCGATCCCGGTCTCATCGAAATCCAAAGCGTATCTTTTAAGGCCAAGTTGTTTTAAAGGTTAAAACAATTTAATTCTACTATCTATTAACACATAGATAGATAATTCACAGATTCATAATAGATAATCAACATTATCATTATAAGCAGATAATTCTTATCATCTTTACTATGCAACCAATGCATCCAAATCATACAGTATTAATTATCTCATATCTGAGATTTCAAACCATTCAAGGTACACAATATCATCCATTCATAAGCAATGATTTATTTATCACCATCTATAATTAATTTAAAATGAATTAAATTAATTATTTCATCTTTAATTAATTTAAAGTAAATTAAATTAATTACTACATCTATAAATCCTGCTTAAATCATTATTAATTAATTATAAATTAATTAATCCACCCTTATCCAATTATTCATTTTAATTAATCATCCTTGATTAATTACATTTAATTACATTCAAGTAATTAGTACTTAAATTAATTTCACAAATTAATTATTCTTAACTACTTATAGTAATTAATCCTTGAATTACTGCATTTATTAATTAACTATAATTAATTATCTTACTCCTTAATTAATTACATTAATTAATCACTTCATTTATAATTATTACTTAATTAATCAATTCTTAATTACATCATAATTATATAAATTAATGATCCTTAATTACATTTTATCATTAATTACTTTATTTAAATTAATTACATTTAGTAATTAATCTTTAATTAAACCATAATTATTAATCATTATTGATTAATCACATTCAGTAATTAACTAACCTTAATTACTTCTTAAAATAAATTAATTATTCCTTAATTCATTTCTTAATTAATCCCTTGATTAACTTCCATTAAGTAATTAACTACCCTTAATTACTTTATTAATTACATCAGTAATTATCCATTAATTACTTCCCTAAGTAATTATACCTCCTTAAATTACATTAAGTAATTATACAATCATTAAGTGATTATCTTAAATTAATTAAACTAAATTAATTAACTTAACTTATCAATTTAAACTCAATTAATTACAATGAGTAATTAATTTCTTAATTACTTCCATTAAGTAATTTTATTAATTTCACAAATGATTATCCTTTAAATTAATTAAACTTAATTAATTATCAAAATTAATCACATTAATTAATTATCCTTAGTTAATGATCTACATTAACTATTAATTATTTTAATTACCTTTCTAAAATTATTAAACATTAATTAACCATTATTAATTTCAACTTAATTAATCCTAATTATCAATAAATTAATCTCTAATTACTTAATTAATTAAGTACTTAACTATAACTTAATTAAACCTTAATTACTTGATTAATTTATTCCTAACCATTAACTTATAAAATTAATGATCCTTAATTCAAATTAATTAATCTTTAAATTAATTTAATTAATCCTTCATCAATAAAGTTTTAAACCCTTAATTACTAATTTATTAACCCAAGTCATAAATTAATTAGATTGATTTATTAACTTTCAATTACCTTAATAATTTATCCCAAATTATTAAATCTAATTTATCTTTAAGATAAAACTTTATTCTTATTAATAACTTATTTGTTATTAACAATTACATTTGAAACCTTTTACTTTTAAATTATCTTTAAATTTTATTTCAATTAGGATTCAAATTAACTTGAATCCAGAATTTAAACTTAAACTTAGAATTCTATTTAAATCTTTAATTTCAGATTTTAAAACCATTTTATAAAATACCTTAACAATTTAAAGTTGTTTAAATATTCCATTTTTTATCAAACTTATTTATTTTAAAACTAGGATTCAAATTCACTTTTAATCCATTCTTTAAATCTGCTTCAACCTTGATTTCAAACCTGCTTTCCATTTTAAATTCAGTTTAAATTTAAAAGAAAATTAAACACTGCCAGGTTTCAATAGAAACCTGTAACTTAAAAATTTACTCAAGCCAGATAAAATCACTTCGAGTCAAACTTTAAATTCTTCGAGTAAAATATTCGAATTACTCGTGACAAACTCGAGTAAAAACTACATCCACCCAAATAACAAATGTCCAGATCATCAGAAACAAGTGCAACGTGCACATGCACGGTGCCGCCGATCGCCTCTGATCATCGACGATGATCTTCCCTCATCGGCAACCTCCTTTACATCCTACCACGATCAACAGATCGACCTTCCAGACCCGAAATCAAATTCGAGCATTCCATCTCAAATTGGAACAAAGACAACAACCTGGAACAACTTCAATTTCCAATCTCCGATCACCAGAGTTGATGAAACTCCGGCCATGACTTCGACAACACTCCAGCTTTCATCCATCTGAAACTTGTTGCACTCGATCAACCAGAGGAGTTTGTACCAATCAAATTCCTGACCTATTAAAAACTAGGGCTACAGATTTCTACGATCAACCACCGCCGCCATAGTCCTTTGATCACTCACTAACCATTTTTCCTGACCTTCCCTATCATCCTTCCAACTCCAGAAGAAACCCCGACCTCCTCGAGCCATTAGATCACCAGAAATCACTCAAAACACAAACCCTGAACAAACTCGAACTGCTCGTTCAATTCACCTCTAAAAATTATGATTTTAGTTTTAAAAATCGTGTTTTAGGATAAGAATCCAGTTTACATTCCTGAATTTATAAATTTAGATGTTTGAATTTTTACTTAAATTAAGTTTACTCAGTTTTCTTGATTCCCAGAGATATTACAAATTTATTTTAACTTAAATAAATTTTAAACTAAAATTTATGATGGAACAAACAAGTTTCATTTGAAACTTAAGTTTAAACAGAGACTAAGTTAAAAGAATTTGAACTTAAATCAAAACAGGAACTTAAATCTGGGAACAGAGAAATTCCAGATATTCAAATGTGCACATCATACATCAGGAATTCAACAATATACATACACCAACATACTTATAAATATACACAAGGCAATATTTATCACAGCAATAACATGCAACCAAATACCTAAGTTTGAAAGTAAAAGTTACTCATCAATTTTAGAATGAAGACAGAGCTTCCAGATTTTTGCAAACAGCACTTATAATAACAGCATGCACATCAAATATTCACTTATATATATATACATGCAAACACATTTAAATTCAACCATACTAACATGCAACTAATTATGATTTAAATTTTTTAAAAGTTACTCACCGATTTAAAATAGAGACAGGGCCCTTTTTGATTTTTGAAAACAGCCTTTGCTTTGATTTGAATTTGAAAACTTGAGTTGCTGTAGCTTGCTTATCAAACTGAAATGCTTCTTGCCTTTGAAAACTTGAAAACAACATGCATGCTACTGGAAACTTAAAGTTGTTGAGATGTTTTAAGATATGATTTCCAGGTGCTTGCTTATCTCAGGCTTGATTCCAGGTATTGAAGATGAAAACAGACTTTGATTTTGAGTTTGCTTTTTAAAACAGAGTTGAAGAATGATGTTCAGACTTTATTCCCAGGTTTATGAAATGAGTTCAAGCTTTTGTTGTTTTGATTTCTGAAGATGCTTAACAGGCTATTGAATTTGAATAGATAGTGGTTTGAGGATTTAATTACAGATTTTGTTTAGAGGAGTTTGTACAGGGTATATATGTTTGGATGGATTTCTGGTTTTGAGGAGTGAATTTCAGATTTGCTTTGAGTTATTATACAGCTGAATTTTTTCTTAGTTTGGCAAATGAAATAGAAAAAGAATGGAAGGAGGAAGGCAAAGTTTATATAAGCTGAAATTATAAAATAAATAAAAATAAAAGAAAAACAAAATTAAATGACACTTGTCATTATCCCTTACTCATAATTTAACACTTGTTTAAATGAGGTCTTAGGAAAATAACATGTGTCCTTTTTATTTAATGAGTATATATATATTTAAAATGTTAATAAGGATTTTTCACTTTAATAATTCTTATGTAAATGTATATATGTATTTCTCTTTTAAAGAAAATGTAAATAAACAAATTAAAAGCTTATCCAAATATTTTTAAAATGTTTATTCTTTTAATTTCTATTATAAATCCAATTTCATATTTTAAATCCAAATAAAAATCAAGTTATATATATGCATATATAACTACCATTTATATTTAAAATAACCATTCTATTTTATTAAAGTCTATTCATATTTAAAAAAACAAAGTATTATAATTATTATTTGAAAATATCAAATTTGACAATTTTAAATAATTTATAAAAGAGATTATAAATTACTTCTATTATTAAATCATATATCTCAAGTAATATTTAAAAAGAAATAAACAAACCTTTTATTTAAATTTGAACTTAAGCTAAAATCTATTTTTAAACAATTAAACATTTATATTATGTATTTTAAAACTATATAGTTATTTATTAAAAAGCATAATATTAAATTAAATCATGATTTCCAAATTATTAAATATTAGAAATTTGAAAACATAACTTTATTTGTTAAATCCAACCAACTCATCTATTTACAATATATACACTTATATATATATTATTAATAGAAATCATTCTATTAAAGTTTTAAAAGATAAATCACTAATTAAATATTTATTTTAATTAGATTATTAAATTTATTTAAATTTATTAACAAAGATCATCAAATCAATTTAATTTCCAATGCAGATTATTAAATTGATATTGTCCAAATTCCCGGGATATCACAGATTCATAAATACTGTATGGATTTAAATATATTATATACATAAGATATTTTGATTCTGAAATACGTGTAAGCTATATTAGTTATGTTTATGTGTTAAATTATTTGCTCAAGCTATGTTATATTATGAAACAAATTTTATTAATGATATATGATGTGGTGTATTTGCTGTGAACCAGCAGCCCCCCTTATCTTCTTTACTTTTGAATAGTGTACAGTTATATGGGGTTAAAGTAATATATATTAAGTCCTACTGTTACCTTGTTTCATAAAATATAGTTTTGTTCGTATAATACGTATATACATATTTTGTTGATAGGTTATTTTATTGTATGTAATGTGTATAATAATATATGTACATATACATACTATAGAACAGTTTTGTGTAAAGGTATATATGGGGTTTAAAGTGTACAGTTTATGCATATATAGTCTTATTCTGGTTTGTATATTGTTTATGTATTACAGTTTGTTTACAATTTAAATAAAAAATTTGATCAGCTAGGTTGGTTCATGATGCAGCGCAAGGAGTAAGTCACACACGACTTAAGGAAAATTACATAAGTCGTTCACGACTTATAGGGGCACCACGAGATAACAAAGAAGCAACGCGAGACAAAGGCGTAAGTCGTACGCGACTTAACGAAGTGGATGTAAGTCGTTTACGACTCAAGGAAGTGACCAGCAAAGGTCGCCCACGACTTAAAACGGAAGTTATAGGTCGTCTACGACCTAAGGAATTGATAGGTCGCGAATGACCTAACTTTGCAGTACAACATGGTGAACGACCTAACATAGCACCAGGGAAAGAACTACGACCTAACGGGTTTGGGGATGGCGAGTTAAAACAAGGAGATAGGTCGCTGGAACGACCTAACATGCTTTTAGGTCGCATACGACCTAGCGAGATAAGGCTTAGGTCACGTAGTTGTTTCTGGACCCGCTTACCTTTTAAGTCGCAAAACACTGGATGCCGTTGATGTGTCTGTCGAGTTAATCTCTGCCTTTGATTCCCTTAAGGCGTTGATTTGGGATGCCGCTTATGTTTTAAGTCGCTGAAGCTCTGGATGCCATAGATTCTTATGCCGAGTTAATCTAAAACCGTTGATTCTTTAAGTTGTAACGACCCACTATTTTGGACCATTCAAATCGACAATAATCCACGCATGTCTGACTTGAATAATTCAAAATAACAGATTGTAATAAAATTTGGAGCAAATAAAATCAAATACAGAATCACAGACACAGAATATCAGAATAACTCGCAGCGGAATATAAAAACCATAGTAGTTCATGAAGCTACTATAACAAACTCTCAAAACAAAATACATAATATCTGTTTGAAAACATATACAATAGAAATCTCAAATACATAGAAGTTTATAATACCAGAGCTGAAATAGAACAACTGAAACTGGAATGGATAGATAACTAGATAAGCAGAATCTCCAACGATTTCTAGCTCCAGAAAGAGATCCAAATCTAAGCTGTAAATACTCAGGCTGACCCGAGCGTAAAGCAAAATACAAAACACTCGAGTCAGGACAATATATACTTATATAATGTAAACCAACTCAAGTGAACTGTAGCAGTAATGCATAATAACTTAAAGGATGCTTGGGATCGCCCATCCTCTAAGGATCAGTTAAACCTTAAATTAAATACATCCCGTGGTTAAAATTTCAAAATTGTTATTTTATATTTCGAAATCAAATATCATTTCAAAATTCAATATCATTCAAAAATCCAGTTCAAAATATCAAAATATCATATTTCAAAATAGTTTATATTACGAAACAAATTACTTCATTTTAAATCATAAAATGAAGTTATTATATTAAATAATTAAATTATTAAATTTCCAAAATTTTAATCTTTCAAAGTTCATTCGTTCACTTAAATTAATTAAAACAATGAAAATTCAACTTTCGCAACATTTAGAAAATGCAATGGAAAGTCACATTTAAAACAGTTCAATTTAACAAAAGACAGCATTTAAAATGCTGTAATAGGGTTACATTAGTTTCAAATAAACTTAGTTAAATTCAACCATTATAACATTTACAAAAATGCCATAATAGCCTTTAATTAAATTCGGCCATTTGGTTCATTATTATCAACTACAACATTTACAAATGTTGTATTATCATTTACATTAGAATTAATAGCATTTCAGAAATGCAGTTAATTAACTTCAAATATTTAGTATAACTTCACAACAATTATATTTTATATAAATCATTTTTAACTTATAAAATCATATAATTTCACTTTTAAAACAATCATTCAAATACCCTTATATTCATGATTTTATAAAGTTAAACCTCCATTCAAAAATCAAAATTTAATAATAATTCACTTATTAAATTCCAATATTAAATTATAAATTCATTAAATTAAATTAACTTAACACTTAAGTTTAAATTTTCAAATATAACTTAATTCCATTTCTATTTACTTAACTTAAAATTCATTTTTAAGCCAAATTCACAAATTTCCAATTTTAGTTATATTTCAAAATTTCAACTTAAATATTCATTCATTTCACATTTTAACTTTATTCAAAATCATTAATATAAAATAAAATCATTTAAATTCACTTTAATCCAAATTATCATGAATGTATCACATTTCATATTTAATTTAAATTCCAATTATCACCAAATTAAAATTTCCCAAAATAACTTACATTTCAAATTTTCTAATTTTACCATTAATTTATTTCACTTATAAATTTTCAGAAAATCAATAATGCTTTACAAAAATCATTTTTATTTAGTTTAAGTCAAAATATTATAATATTTACATTTCTAAAATAATTAAAAAAAATTATAAAACATATTTTAACAACGGGTCTGTATTTCATTTTCTAGCCTAGGTAAAGTGATACGGGTAATTTATCATTTCAACCCGTAATTTACAAAGATACCCGGGTTTGATCATTTCAAACCCGCAATCCCAAGCAAATGAAAATAATTTAAAATCATTCAGGCCTATCATTTCAGCCCGTAACGATTTTCTCTTATTCTAAAGTCCGTTCGGGTATGTATCATTTCAACCCATAGTGATTCTAATCTAAAGGGAACTTGCAGTGTGATAAACTGATAAAAATAACAGAACAACATAATATAACAGTAACATATGATATAATAGGTGTTTAAGCATGGGTGAGCATCATATAATCATAACATAGCAGATATAATATGGTGATGCATTTTACAGATTCAAAAGTGGTCAATTTACTAGTTATATAGGTATACACTGTCTGGTGAGAATAACTCACTTGTTAAAAGCTGGAGATAGCCACAAAAGCACACAATACTGACACTATGAAGGCACGACAACACGGGAATGACTTGAGAGTGGAGAGCGAGATCCAAGTTATAGATCTTGTGTTACAACCCAAAAACAAAACCAAAATAATAGTTAAAAATCAATACGATTGAATTTGAATAACTTTGAAACAAAAAGCAGTTTGAATACGAAACTTTTTACCTTGCTTTCGCTACTTGTTTGCATGGCCTAGGGGATCAATTAGGTCAGGTTTGTACTTGGTTTGGATCAGGTATGGGTCTGGAAAAGGTAAGGCTACAAGGTAGAACATGATGGAGGAAGTTACAACACAGGGATGTGAAGGGGTTTAGGCTAAAACATGGTTTTTGGCAACCAAAAGGGCTCGGTCATGGGGTTATATGCTTGGCCAGTCAAGCTCAGGTCTGGACAGAGGTTGGAGTGGTGTGGGGAGGTATGGAAAAGGTGGTGGTGGCAGCTTATGGTGGTGGTGGTGGTGTAAAATGAAGGGAAGGTTGCATACATGGCTCGGGTAGGCGATAATTGTAGAGTTTTCAATGTTTTTGTAGAGTTTTGCTCAAGGGGAGGCCATGGCACTTTCATGTCAGTGGAGAATGATGGTTTGGCCGTGGATTTAGTGGGGAGGAAGGGATGGTGGTCGATGGTGGTGATGGTGAGGCTATGGGCCGAGCAAAGCATGAAGATTTCAAGGCAATTTACAAAGGAAAATCAATAAAAGAAGGTGAAAAAGAATAGAAAAGAGGAAGACATTACAATTCTTTTTCTTCAGATCTGAAAACATATGTGAATGAGGAATGAGAAAGTGATGTTTTCACGTGAATTGCAAAATGAGATATGCAGCTGAAAGAATGAGGAGTTAAGGCCAATTGAATGAAAAGTAATGTTGAAATGTGAAAAGGTGGGAATTCAAAAGGCCTTAGGAAATAAAAAGCCACAAACCTTTCAAATCACTTTTATTTCTTTTTAATAAGTTTAAATAACTGAAAATAATTAAAAATTCAGTTTCAATTCGAAAATGTAACAAATATACAAAATATAAATAAATAAATATTAATTATATATGATTAAAATAAGAAAATAGTACAAAATGAAAACTAGTCTAGAAAATTTGAAAATAAATGAAATAAACTTAGGGAAAATTGTATGGACTTGGAAAAATATTTATAAATAAAGATAAGAACATAAAATAAAAATGCATTCACAAAAATAAATAAATAAATTTTAATTAAATAAAATTTAAATGAAGAATAAAGTAGAAAAATAGAAACTGGTCTTTAATAAATGCAATAAATTTTGGAAAAGTTTTATTATCACTTCAAAAATATTAAAAGACAAAAAATACATAAAATAACATATTAACACATTTTAAAAAAAATATGACAAAGAAAATATGATTTATAAAAGTTAAAATAGGCAAAATTGCAAAATAAAACAAATTATACTCAAAATTGAAATGTACATAACTTTTACAATTTAATTCCGTTTTCAACGAAACAAAAAGCAGTATTCATGTTATTAAGTCTATTTGCATAATAAAAGATAAAATTTAAGATTTTAAACAATTTAAATTTGAAGTTTTAAAAGTCAAAGTTTGACCAGTTTGACCAGAAATCCCTTTTTCAGGAAATGTTCAATTTATACCAGTTTGAAATTAAAAGTTACATAATAATCAACATTTATATTTAAAAATGAAATGTTTGAAATAAAACAAGTTTAAAATAGTTTTCAAAATATAATAAAGTCAAATAAAATATATACAAAAATCTAGGATTGTTACACTCTCCCCCACTCAAATCTTTTCGTCCTCGAAAAGGAATGAAGTATGGAAAACACAGAAAAAGATAGAATGGAATAGGATTAAGACAAGATGACAAGAATATTAAAATTATACCTGATAACTATTGTTATAGGTAAGTTTAACAAGGTGGAGAATAGGAATAGCAAGAAGGGAAAATAGGATGAAAGACAAGGATGAGCCATTTATTAAAAGTGTTGGTTAAAGAGGTAAAATATTTAAAACACTTTAAAATCCTTTAAAAAGGAAATAACTGATCAAAGTATCATTTATATAATATTTTATCAAAATACCTTTATAACTCGATGTCTTAACAAGTTTATCCTCATTCCTGCAGACTCTGGTAGTGCGTTGATCAGGCGCAAAGCTAGAATTCTCCAGGTACTTAGTAGACTTGTTTCAACACCCAGTGAAAATACTGGAAAACTTTTTAAAAACAGATATGGAAAGTACAATCCAAACAAAAACAAACAAAACCTTTGTCTAACCATGGTTCGCAGATACACAATGGTTACGCCTGGATCCCACAGGAAACAATCCATATCCGTAAGCTTTCTCAGCCCTGCGAGTTACGCCATGATGACTAGTAGAATGCAGGATACACAATGGTTACGCCTGGATCCCCCAGGAAACAATCCGTACCCCTAGGCAAGACTCAGCCAAGCATTTGCGCTACTATTCGCGACCTACATAGATTGCAGGATACACAATGATTACGCCTGGATCCCCCAGGAAACAATCTGTACCCCTAGGCAAGACTCAGCCAGGCAGTTGCGCTATGTAGTCACGAGAGAACAATAAGACCATGGGTAACGCCATGGAATTCGAAGGACACTCGAGTATCATATCCGGAAAACCAAAAATCAGAGAGAATAATATCGATAGAATGAATCCAAGATGTGGCCACAAATCGGATATCAAGCAGAAGGCAGTTTCCATATCTTTACTTCGAAAATATGTATCATATAGTACCTTTTCAAATCACTTTCAAATATCGTACTTATATAAAATCCATTATATATAAGATTTAATTTTCAAATCGAATACTTTCCAAAATCAATAGTATATCAAATCATACTTATATATACTTCAATTATATAAGATTTCACTTTCAAATTGAGTACCTTTTCAAATCTATAGTTTTCGAATCAATTTCATACTCATACAAATCAATTTTATATAAGTTCGACAACTCCCAAATCAAGTGTTTAGTAACATAAGGTTCTCAAATTTCAATTTGTTTCAATATCAGTTCAATTTCAAAATCATATACAATTTCATTAAATTATTTCTTCTCAAATTAATTATCTTTAGTTTCAAAGTTTCCAAAATAATAGATTTAGAAAATAAATCCAAATTTCCAAATCAATATAATTTAAGTCAACCAATTCATTTCCAAAATCAAATGTTTTCAAAATCATCTTATACTTACGTAAGGTCTATCTTACATAAGGTTCAAATTTTCAAAATAATTTCGCTGTATGAAGAGCCATATGGGATTGAATATCTTTGCTTTTATGGGTTATATATCTTTGTAATTTAAATTGGAAATTTTCTTTTAGTAAGCAAAGATATTCTAACTCGACGGCTTTCAATTTCAGCGTCAAAATATATCAAAGATATTAGAATATAAGATGTACATATGTCATCATTTCGCAAAGTCACATTCGATCGCTCGCTCGATCACACAAGTTTGCTTTCGAACTAGTATTGTCCATTCACTTCCCTAATGCGGATTTCGATATGGTTTCTCGACTAGAAGCCATCAGTCTCCTTGCATAGCCACATACTATGATAGAGAATTCTAGAATCGAGCCCAAAATCCATATCAAATATTCGTCATCAAGAATCGAATGAAAAATCCTAACACGAAATGGTGTAATTCACCTCGAACTTGTGTACTCAAACTTGGATCAAATTAATTATGCGAATAAAACAGCATACGTACAACTTATATATTTATTCCAACTTGTTACCTATATAGTTTCATAAAGATGTTACTAAGTTAAAACACTTAAAATTTATTCAAAATATTTTGAAGAACAATTTCTTTTCAAAACATTTCAAATCTAAATTTCATATTAGAAAAAACTTAAATTGCCTTATTCATTTACTTAACAAAACAGTTTCAACTTATTTAAATCAGATTACTTCATACTTAAACATTCAAAACAAACTTATATACTTTATCAAAATACTTTTCAAATTTCTTAGCTTTGAAAAGTTAACCTTGATTTGGAAGTACTCGAACTTCAAAATAGTTGAAGAAATCATTTTCAAATTCAAGAGTTGGAAATTAGCAACAAATCAGTAAATCAATTTTAATAGATAGGGTTATATCAAATCCAAAACTCGAGGACTGAACACCGGTTCATTTCAAATCGTTTCAAATATATTTACATATATCTTTTGAATATCAAATCATACTTCGGAATTTGAAATCAAAAATGGTTTCACAAAATCACTCGCATAGCAAAGCTATTAAAGTGGCCTCTCCCTCACTTAGAAACTCGAAAATCAATGTCGATGATGCGTGCACTCATCACCGAAATTATTTTCCAGCGACACAAGTGAGTTCTGGACTTCCATTTACTTTGAAAACTTCTTTGAAATTCCTTCGAAATCATTAAAACCCATTAAAATCATTGAAACATTACTTATTCGGAAAAATAATTTCAAATCATATTATTTATTATTTCAAAATCCTAAAACCAGTTCCAAAATGCCGGAGTTCAATCACTTAAATTCAGATTCAAAACCTTCAGTTATAAATCATTTTATATGAAACCATTTCTTATAAAATTTTCACAATTTCAAATCCTTTCAAAACTTCAAATTCTCATTTTTTTAAAAGGTATATAATCCTTATCAAAAACATTTCATCTTTATATAAAAATATGGTCATCCTTATCAAAATAAAAACTACGATGAATACACAATTTTCAAAAGACAATCAACCACAAACTTTCCAAGGGACGATTCAAGGATGGATTTCAAAGCAAAACAGAGATTCAAATTTAGAAGGACTCTAATCAAATAGAATTCTAATTCAAAGATAGGCTCAAACGAAGATAAGATAATTAAATTACCAAATAGAAGACGGATAAGCCTATATGAATCGCGGGCGACCTTAACCGGTCAACCGTGACTTCAGGAATATAATCGATGCGAAAATCTAAGGCAAATCGACCTTCGATTGCCAGAGATAGAATCTAAATATAGCAGAAGATAGAAAACATCGTAAACCGAGGATACAGAAATATCCGATGAATCAATGCCAATTATAATCATTCAAAGATTGGCGGAATCGCCACCCTATAAAGGTCATACAAAGTGGAGTGATGCAATGCTCCAAAATCAAAAGAATACAATTATGGGAGACAGGAATGGATTTCAGAACAAGTGGGAGCGTTCCAAAATTCAAAGGAATCCTATTCGATAAGAATCCAAACGAAGATTAGAGATATATAACCTATATCGATACAGAAAAATTCCCATTCAAAATTTGGAATGACTCGAATTCATAACATACGAAAACAGAAGCATAAATATCTTTTGTTGGACAACTTTAGCTAAGCAAAAGATACAACAGAGTTTACTCAAAACAACCTAACAAACTACAGATTTTGCCATACTCAAAATAGATTCCTATCAACAATGGATCTAGATCAATCAAGAGAGAAGTTCAAAATTTTAGAGGATCCTAATCAAAGAAATTACTAACAAGGTGGATACAAAAGGAATGAAGTTTAAGAAATATTTTACATTCAAAGCAAGGAAATTTATATCAAAATAATCTTTGAAAATTCTTTAAAAATCATTTGAAAATCATTTTATACTTCGAAAATACGTTCTCTCACAAAGAAATGATTCTGAGATAGATTTCACTCATTCTAGGGTATTTCTACCCTATCTCTAATGAGTTTTTGCTCCGCAGGCTAAGGTTTGCCTAAAACCAAAGCTCTGATACCAACTGTAACGACCCACTATTTTGGACCATTCAAATCGACAATAATCCACGCATGTCTGACTTGAATAATTCAAAATAACAGATTGTAATAAAATTTGGAGCAAATAAAATCAAATACAGAATCACAGACACAGAATATCAGAATAACTCGCAGCGGAATATAAAAACCATAGTAGTTCATGAAGCTACTATAACAAACTCTCAAAACAAAATACATAATATCTGTTTGAAAACATATACAATAGAAATCTCAAATACATAGAAGTTTATAATACCAGAGCTGAAATAGAACAACTGAAACTGGAATGGATAGATAACTAGATAAGCAGAATCTCCAACGATTTCTAGCTCCAGAAAGAGATCCAAATCTAAGCTGTAAATACTCAGGCTGACCCGAGCGTAAAGCAAAATACAAAACACTCGAGTCAGGACAATATATACTTATATAATGTAAACCAACTCAAGTGAACTGTAGCAGTAATGCATAATAACTTAAAGGATGCTTGGGATCGCCCATCCTCTAAGGATCAGTTAAACCTTAAATTAAATACATCCCGTGGTTAAAATTTCAAAATTGTTATTTTATATTTCGAAATCAAATATCATTTCAAAATTCAATATCATTCAAAAATCCAGTTCAAAATATCAAAATATCATATTTCAAAATAGTTTATATTACGAAACAAATTACTTCATTTTAAATCATAAAATGAAGTTATTATATTAAATAATTAAATTATTAAATTTCCAAAATTTTAATCTTTCAAAGTTCATTCGTTCACTTAAATTAATTAAAACAATGAAAATTCAACTTTCGCAACATTTAGAAAATGCAATGGAAAGTCACATTTAAAACAGTTCAATTTAACAAAAGACAGCATTTAAAATGCTGTAATAGGGTTACATTAGTTTCAAATAAACTTAGTTAAATTCAACCATTATAACATTTACAAAAATGCCATAATAGCCTTTAATTAAATTCGGCCATTTGGTTCATTATTATCAACTACAACATTTACAAATGTTGTATTATCATTTACATTAGAATTAATAGCATTTCAGAAATGCAGTTAATTAACTTCAAATATTTAGTATAACTTCACAACAATTATATTTTATATAAATCATTTTTAACTTATAAAATCATATAATTTCACTTTTAAAACAATCATTCAAATACCCTTATATTCATGATTTTATAAAGTTAAACCTCCATTCAAAAATCAAAATTTAATAATAATTCACTTATTAAATTCCAATATTAAATTATAAATTCATTAAATTAAATTAACTTAACACTTAAGTTTAAATTTTCAAATATAACTTAATTCCATTTCTATTTACTTAACTTAAAATTCATTTTTAAGCCAAATTCACAAATTTCCAATTTTAGTTATATTTCAAAATTTCAACTTAAATATTCATTCATTTCACATTTTAACTTTATTCAAAATCATTAATATAAAATAAAATCATTTAAATTCACTTTAATCCAAATTATCATGAATGTATCACATTTCATATTTAATTTAAATTCCAATTATCACCAAATTAAAATTTCCCAAAATAACTTACATTTCAAATTTTCTAATTTTACCATTAATTTATTTCACTTATAAATTTTCAGAAAATCAATAATGCTTTACAAAAATCATTTTTATTTAGTTTAAGTCAAAATATTATAATATTTACATTTCTAAAATAATTAAAAAAAATTATAAAACATATTTTAACAACGGGTCTGTATTTCATTTTCTAGCCTAGGTAAAGTGATACGGGTAATTTATCATTTCAACCCGTAATTTACAAAGATACCCGGGTTTGATCATTTCAAACCCGCAATCCCAAGCAAATGAAAATAATTTAAAATCATTCAGGCCTATCATTTCAGCCCGTAACGATTTTCTCTTATTCTAAAGTCCGTTCGGGTATGTATCATTTCAACCCATAGTGATTCTAATCTAAAGGGAACTTGCAGTGTGATAAACTGATAAAAATAACAGAACAACATAATATAACAGTAACATATGATATAATAGGTGTTTAAGCATGGGTGAGCATCATATAATCATAACATAGCAGATATAATATGGTGATGCATTTTACAGATTCAAAAGTGGTCAATTTACTAGTTATATAGGTATACACTGTCTGGTGAGAATAACTCACTTGTTAAAAGCTGGAGATAGCCACAAAAGCACACAATACTGACACTATGAAGGCACGACAACACGGGAATGACTTGAGAGTGGAGAGCGAGATCCAAGTTATAGATCTTGTGTTACAACCCAAAAACAAAACCAAAATAATAGTTAAAAATCAATACGATTGAATTTGAATAACTTTGAAACAAAAAGCAGTTTGAATACGAAACTTTTTACCTTGCTTTCGCTACTTGTTTGCATGGCCTAGGGGATCAATTAGGTCAGGTTTGTACTTGGTTTGGATCAGGTATGGGTCTGGAAAAGGTAAGGCTACAAGGTAGAACATGATGGAGGAAGTTACAACACAGGGATGTGAAGGGGTTTAGGCTAAAACATGGTTTTTGGCAACCAAAAGGGCTCGGTCATGGGGTTATATGCTTGGCCAGTCAAGCTCAGGTCTGGACAGAGGTTGGAGTGGTGTGGGGAGGTATGGAAAAGGTGGTGGTGGCAGCCTATGGTGGTGGTGGTGGTGTAAAATGAAGGGAAGGTTGCATACATGGCTCGGGTAGGCGATAATTGTAGAGTTTTCAATGTTTTTGTAGAGTTTTGCTCAAGGGGAGGCCATGGCACTTTCATGTCAGTGGAGAATGATGGTTTGGCCGTGGATTTAGTGGGGAGGAAGGGATGGTGGTCGATGGTGGTGATGGTGAGGCTATGGGCCGAGCAAAGCATGAAGATTTCAAGGCAATTTACAAAGGAAAATCAATAAAAGAAGGTGAAAAAGAATAGAAAAGAGGAAGACATTACAATTCTTTTTCTTCAGATCTGAAAACATATGTGAATGAGGAATGAGAAAGTGATGTTTTCACGTGAATTGCAAAATGAGATATGCAGCTGAAAGAATGAGGAGTTAAGGCCAATTGAATGAAAAGTAATGTTGAAATGTGAAAAGGTGGGAATTCAAAAGGCCTTAGGAAATAAAAAGCCACAAACCTTTCAAATCACTTTTATTTCTTTTTAATAAGTTTAAATAACTGAAAATAATTAAAAATTCAGTTTCAATTCGAAAATGTAACAAATATACAAAATATAAATAAATAAATATTAATTATATATGATTAAAATAAGAAAATAGTACAAAATGAAAACTAGTCTAGAAAATTTGAAAATAAATGAAATAAACTTAGGGAAAATTGTATGGACTTGGAAAAATATTTATAAATAAAGATAAGAACATAAAATAAAAATGCATTCACAAAAATAAATAAATAAATTTTAATTAAATAAAATTTAAATGAAGAATATAGTAGAAAAATAGAAACTGGTCTTTAATAAATGCAATAAATTTTGGAAAAGTTTTATTATCACTTCAAAAATATTAAAAGACAAAAAATACATAAAATAACATATTAACACATTTTAAAAAAAATATGACAAAGAAAATATGATTTATAAAAGTTAAAATAGGCAAAATTGCAAAATAAAACAAATTATACTCAAAATTGAAATGTACATAACTTTTACAATTTAATTCCGTTTTCAACGAAACAAAAAGCAGTATTCATGTTATTAAGTCTATTTGCATAATAAAAGATAAAATTTAAGATTTTAAACAATTTAAATTTGAAGTTTTAAAAGTCAAAGTTTGACCAGTTTGACCAGAAATCCCTTTTTCAGGAAATGTTCAATTTATACCAGTTTGAAATTAAAAATTACATAATAATCAACATTTATATTTAAAAATGAAATGTTTGAAATAAAACAAGTTTAAAATAGTTTTCAAAATATAATAAAGTCAAATAAAATATATACAAAAATCTAGGATTGTTACATAAGTCGTGAAGAAGCTGCTGTTAAGTCGCCACCGACTTATACTAAGTCGTAAGTCGCATCATTTTAAGTCGTCTGAAGATTGAGTCGTGGGAAATTGCTAGGTCGTCTACGACTTAAGTGATGTAATCTGTTTGTGTTTTTCCGTTTGATAACTTGTAGTTCTTACTTGTTTTTAAGTCACATGTGTGTAAGTCGTAAGTCGTCTGAAATGTTAGGTCGTGACTGTTAAGTCGGAACCGACTTAGGAGATGTAATTTTTGTTGTTTTTTTCGTGTGAGTTGTAAAACGCCTATAAATAGGCCGAGTCTCTCATTTGTAAGGTTGTTGATTTTTGAATAAAATTCTCTTTTGATTGCTGTGTGCTTTCATCTAAATTGGTAGTTGAGTGTAATCTCCTATCTCCTCTTTCGGTTAATCGAGTGCGCTCGATTCAACGATTGTAGAAGCCGATTCGCGGAATCAAGTGCGCTTGATCAACACTTGAAGAATTGAAGATCTTTGATCCCGGTATCGTGCGCGATCAACGAGTTCGGGATAGCTAGAATTCGGTATCTTCGGATCAACGAATTTGGGCATTTCAGTATCTTCCAATCCACCGATTACTACTTTCACCGATTGAAGATTGTTTTGTTTAATCCGTTGCGTCAGTTTTGGTATCAGAGCTTGTTTTAGCCAATCATAGCTAAATCGAGACTTGGAGCCTATTCATTTTGAAGTTGAAGTGATAGCCGAGAGCTTGAGGTGTTGAGCCGTGATCAAGTTGAAGTGTTCGACTTTGTATTGAAGTTGTTTGATCGGATTTGAGTGGGAGGCCGAAACTTTGTCCATCGTGTTCATCGCGATTTGCAACAAAGTGGAAGTTTTCGATCCGTTTCATTTTGGATCAAAGTCCGAAAAGTGTTTGAATTTTGAAGTGTTGAAGTGTTTGTAAAGATTTCAAGTATGCCGCCAAGAAGAGCTAATCGCCACCAAAACGTAGAAGCTTTATATCGAAGAGAAGAAGCTGATGAGATGGAGCAAAGAATCAATGAAAATTTTAGTGAAAAGCTTAACGAAGGGATTGGACGATTAGAGAAGATGATGTTAGAAATGAATCAAAATCGGAGAAGGGTTTCACCTGAATCTAACCATGGGGGAAGTAGAGTCTCGCCACATTCCAATCGAGACCGAAGTGTTGAAAATGATCAAGGGCGTGGGAGGAACGTGAATGATCGTGAACGGAGGAATGTAGATAGAAGGGATGATGGTGGTAGGCGTGATGGTAGTAGAGATGTGGGTGGACGAGATAGACATAGATATACATCTGATTTTGAAGAGGAGTATGATGGTGGTAGCATTCAAGGACGAGGTCAAGGAAGAAATTACTCTGAGTATGATCACAAATGGGAGTCGGGGATGAAGACTGAAATTCCTGAATTCAAAGGTGGTATGCAAGCGGAGGAGTTTCTAGATTGGGTGGCTAACGTTGAAGAAATTTTTGATTTCAAAGAAGTTCCAGAACGTCGAAGAGTGAAGTTGGTTGCTACAAGGTTGAGGGGTAGAGCTTTGGCATGGTGGCAGCAAACCAAACTTACACGTGAACGAATGGGGAAGTCAAAGATTGAAGCTTGGGAGAAGATGAAGAAATTGATGAAAGCGACATTCTTGCCTTATAATTATCAATCGCTTATGTATCAGAGGTTGCAAAACTTGAGACAAGGAACGAAGTCTGTGAATGACTATGCTGATGAATTCTATCAACTGATTGCAAGGAACGACATTATGGAGACCGAAGAACAGCTAACATCTAGATTTATTGGGGGATTGCGAATGCAGATTCAGGATATGGTTAACATGTTTGATCCTAGATCTGTAGCAGAAGCACATCAAAAAGCGTTGGCTTGGGAGAAACAGGGAAGACGAGGAGGAGGTGTGTTTCCAAATTCCAACAATCCAGTGAAGGGAGTTAGTGGGAGTTCTAATGTTTCAAAAGCTGTTGCAAAACCAGTTGTGAATGAGGTTGGGAAGGCGAAAGTCAATAATGGTTTCAAATGTTATAATTGCCAAGAAATGGGCCACAAAAGCAGCGAATGTCTGAAGCCGAAGAAGAGAGCTATGATAGCGGAGGTTGAGGATGAGGATGAAGAAGCTGAATGTTCCAATTCACCACCTGATGAGGAGGAAGAAGAAGTGTCGGGAGACGAAGGTTATAATCTAATGATGAAGAGGTCCTGTTTAACACCAAAGCAAAAGGAGTATTGTAGTTGGTTAAGGAGCAATATTTTTCAGTAAACATGTACCATTCTGGGGAAGGTTTTCAAATTTGTTATTGATGCTGGAAGCTGTGATAATATAATTTCTTTAGAAGCTGTGAGAAAGTTGGAATTGAAGACTGAGAAACATCCAAAACCGTACAAGCTAGCTTGGTTGAGGAAAGGCGGGGAGGTGAAGGTTGGACGAAGGGCTCGTGTGAATTTTTCAATTGGGAAGAAATACAAAGATGAAATCTGGTGCGATGTGGTAGATATGGACGTTTGTCATTTGTTGTTGGGAAGACCGTGGCAGTATGATAGAGCAGTACAACATGATGGGCGTACCAACAGTTACAGTTTCATGTTTGAAGGCACAAAGATTACTCTAGTTCCAAAGAAGCGACAACAGGAGGAAAACAAGTTGGAGGAGATTGAAGAGCTCAAAACTTTGTTATCTTTGAAGGAGTTTGTGAAGGAAGTAGAGGAGGAGCCTGAAGTATTTTTATTGATCGGACGGGAGAGTCAGGAATTGGTTGAAATCCCAGAAGAAGTTAAACCAGTTTTGAAAGAATTTGACTATGTATTTCCAGAGGAGTTACCAACGGAATTGCCACCGTTGAGGGATATACAACATCAGATAGATCTTGTTCCAGGTGCTATGTTGCCACACAGACCACATTATCGAATGAGTCCGAAGGAACATGAAGAGTTGCGGAGGCAGGTAGAGGAATTTCTTGAACAAGGGCGTGTGCAAGAGAGTCTGAGTCCTTGTACTGTACCAGCTTTATTGGTACCCAAGAAGGATGGGACGTGGAGGATGTGCACAGACAGTCGAGCATTGAATAAGATTACTGTGAGATATAGATTTCCAATGCCGAGGCTTGATGATTTATTGGATCAGATCAGTGGGTCCGTAATCTTTTCTAAGATTGACTTGAAGAGCGGTTATCATCAGATTCGCATTAGACCAGGGGACGAATGGAAGACAGCATTCAAGATGAGGGAAGGCTTGTATGAATGGCTGGTAATGCCGTTTGGTCTATCGAATGCACCAAGTACATTCATGAGGGTGATGAACCAGATTTTTAGGCCATACATTGGGAAATTCGTTGTGGTTTACTTTGATGAATCTACAGTGCTAGTACAGAAGAGCATGTTCAACATCTGAAGAAAGTGCTAATTATTCTTCGTGAAGAACAATTCTATGCTTCTACAAAGAAGTGTGTTTTTATGGCGAAGAGTGTTTTATTTTTGGGATATGTTGTGTCGGAAGAAGGAATACAGGTTGACCAAAGTAAAATCGAAGCTATCATAGATTGGCCGCAGCCCAAGACGATAACGGAAGTTCGTAGTTTTCATGGGTTGGCTTCATTTTATCGAAGGTTCATTCCACACTTTAGTAGTGTGATGGCACCTGTTACTGGTTGCATGAAGGGTAAACAGTTTGCATGGACGGAGGAAGCCGGGGTTGCTTTTGAGCGAATTAAAGAACTCTTGACGTCTGCACCAATTCTAATATTACCAGATTTTCAGTTAGTGTTTGAATTACATACTGATGCATCCAAGTTTGGAATTGGAGGAGTATTGAGTCAGAGGGGACGTCCGATTGCATACTTTAGCGAGAAGTTATCAGGAGCAAAGATGAGATACAGTACATATGATGTTGAATTTTATGCTGTTGTGCAATCTATTAAACACTGGAGACACTATCTATTTTAGAAGGAGTTTGTTCTTTACACTGATCATGAGGCGTTGAAGCATTTACAAGGGCAAGACAAGATTTCAGCGAGACATGCATCGTGGATTGCATATCTGCAACAGTTTACTTTCGTTGTTAAACACAAGTCAGGGGTGACGAATCGAGTGGCTGATGCTTTAAGTAGAAGGAGTCATTTGTTGACGACAATGAAAGTTGAGGTGACTGGTTTTGAATTATTGCCGAAGCAGATTGCAGAAGACTCTTATTTTAAGAAATTTGTTGAAAGGAACAATGAAGGGAAGACTGATGAGTTTATAATGATAGATGGTTTTCTGTTCAAAGGAAATCGATTGTGCATACCGGAGGGTAGTTTGAGAATGAAGATCGTAAAAGAACTACATGAAGAAGGACATGTTGGGAGAGACCGTACATTACAGTTGATTTCACAGTCTTACTTTTGGCCATCAATGAGGAAAGAAGTAGAGAGGTTTGTGAAGCGTTGTCATATTTGTCAGGTTTCGAAAGGAACTGCGACTAATGCTGGTTTATATATGCCGCTACCTGTACCAACTAAACCATGGGTTGATGTGAGTATGGACTTTGTGTTGGGGTTACCAAGAACACAGCGTGGTAAAGATTCCATTTATGTGGTAGTTGACCGATTTTCAAAAATGGCACATTTTATTTCTTGTAAGAAGACGGCGGATGCTGTTCATGTTGCTCAATTGTTTTTCAAGGAGATCTATCGACTTCATGGATTGCCAGAATCTGTTGTGTTGGATAGAGATACTCGATTTCTGAGTCACTTTTGGTTGAGTTTGTGGAAAAGGGTGGGAACGAAGCTGAAGTTTAGTAGTGCTTATCATCCGCAAACGGATGGACAAACTGAGGTTGTGAACAGATCATTGGGGAATTTGCTGAGGTGTCTTGTACAAGATAATCTAAAGAGTTGGGATGTGAAGTTATGCCAGGCATAATTTGCTCATAATCATGCGATAAATCGTAGCACAGGGTTCAGTCCATTTCAGATAGTATATTCAAACTTACCCGAAGGGTCCGTTGGATTTAACGGTAGTGCCACAATCAAAGAAGACAGTTAAGAAAGCTGCTGATTTTGTTGAAGGATTGGCAGAATGTCACAAAATCGTTCAGGAACGATTGGAGAAAGCAAATGAGAAGTATAAACGATCTGCAAATTTGAAACGAAGGAATGTTGAATTTCATGAAGGTGATTTGGTTTATGCAGTATTAACAAAAGATCGTTTTCCAGTGGGAACGTATAACAAATTGAAGGCGCGGAAAATTGGTCCTGTGGAAGTTGTGAAACAGATTAATGAAAATGCTTATAAATTGAAATTACCGGAGGATGTGTACACTTCTGATGTGTTTAATGTTAAGCATCTCATACCATACCACGGGGATGAACTCATAGTGGAAGAAGAGGGTGCAAATTCGAGGTCGAATTTCTCTCGATCTGGGGAGGATGATGCAGCGCAAGGAGTAAGTCACACACGACTTAAGGAAAATTACATAAGTCGTTCACGACTTATAGGGGCACCACAAGATAACAAAGAAGCAACGCGAGACAAAGGCGTAAGTCGTACGCGACTTAACGAAGTGGATGTAAGTCGTTTACGACTCAAGGAAGTGACCAGCAAAAGTCGCCCACGACTTAAAACGGAATTTATAGGTCGTCTACGACCTAAGGAATTGATAGGTCGCGAACGACCTAACTTTGCAGTACAACATGGTGAACGACCTAACATAGCACCAGGGAAAGAACTACGACCTAACGGGTTTGGGGATGGCGAGTTAAAACAAGGAGATAGGTCGCTGGAACGACCTAACATGCTTTTAGGTCGCATACGACCTAGCGAGATAAGGCTTAGGTCGCGTAGTTGTTTCTGGACCCGCTTACCTTTTAAGTCGCGAAACACTGGATGCCGTTGATGTGTCTGCCAAGTTAATCTCTGCCTTTGATTCCCTTAAGACGTTGATTTGGGATGCCGCTTATGTTTTAAGTCGCTGAAGCTCTGGATGCCATAGATTCTTATGCCGAGTTAATCTAAAACCGTTGATTCTTTAAGTCGTGAAGAAGCTGTTGTTAAGTCGCCACCGACTTATACTAAGTCGTAAGTCGCATCATTTTAAGTCGTCTGAAGATTGAGTCGTGGGAAATTGCTAGGTCGTCTATGACTTAAGTGATGTAATCTGTTTGTGTTTTTCCGTTTGATAACTTGTAGTTCTTACTTGTTTTTAAGTCACATGTGTGTAAGTCGTAAGTCGTCTGAAATGTTAGGTCGTGACTGTTAGGTCGGAACCGACTTAGGAGATGTAATTTTTGTTGTTTTTTTTGTGTGAGTTGTAAAACGCCTATAAATAGGCCGAGTCTCTCATTTGTAAGGTTGTTGATTTTTGAATAAAATTCTCTTTTGATTGTTGTGTGCTTTCATCTAAATTGGTAGTTGAGTGTAATCTCCTATCTCCTCTTTCGGTTAATCGAGTGCGCTCGATTCAACGATTGTAGAAGCCGATTCGCGGAATCAAGTGCGCTTGATCAACGCTTGAAGAATTGAAGATCTTTGAACCCGGTATCGTGCGCGATCAACGAGTTCGGGATAGCTAGAATTCGGTATCTTTGGATCAACGAATTTGGGCATTTCAGTATCTTCCAATCCACCGATTACTAATTTCACCGACTGAAGATTGTTTTGTTTAATCCGCTGCGTCAGTTCATGATCTGTTAAGTTGAAATATAAGTCTTGTTTGGTGGTACATATTATATAAAGTTACCATAGTATATTTAAAGTTGTATGTTAGTTTAAGTCCATAAGCTTATACAAAAATTTTACATATAAAAGCCAATATGTTAAACTTTTTATATAATGAGGCTATGTTATAGTATAACCCATGAGTCTATTTTATGCGGTATTTTGTTCCATTATTTTATTGTAATGTTACATGTCGGTTTATTAAGTTTATAAAGTTTTAATGGTTTATACAGGCATAATTTTGGGTTTGGTTATGTATTGGTTTCATAGAATAGTTGTATACGCTGTTTACGAAATTATTTATAAATATATACTTATTATTTTAATTTATACTATACAGGTACGCTGTTTTATATGTGTTTTATTTTATTTATAACTGCACATTTGTATAGATTTTCTATCCATATCAAACTGATCTGATTCAGTTTATCGATTTCTGTTATCAGCTTTGATCGTTGAAGTCGTGCCGATTTGCTTTGCTTGAATTTGTAACTCAAATTTCTATGTCCGTATCAGTGTACGTATCCGTGTCATCTTCTCGTCCATCTCTTGCCTCGAAAGGTGAGCAATCACTCACGATTAACGTTCTTTTATTTATTAAATTTGATTTCAATTGAAACGACAATTGAAATATGCTGCTGTAGTTATTTACACGGTTATTTATGTTATTACCTGTATCATTTCACCTGTGACATCTGACACCATTATCTGTTAATTATTTATGCAATGATAATACTGTTTGGCTGATAATTGATTGATTGTTCGATGTTTATATTGGACGTTAATTTGTTAGTGTTAAATGATTAATAGTATGCAAAATTGAAATTGATATAGGATAGTTAACAATTTTAAAACTGATTTATATGTCAAATTCGATCAATTGAATATGACCCCTTTTAATTGTTAAATAAATTGACATGTAGAATAGTGATAATTACACTTTGAACCATCGACGTATACTGGATTAATTGTTGTAGTGTAAAATTGAAATTGAATGACAAGTGAAAACCGTATAAATAATTAGTGGAATAATCTTTAATCTGCATGAAATGATAGTGTAGATTCTAGAAATAATTATATTAGTTTGCACAAACAACAATGTGAATTAATACTATTATTTCGGGATTATTTGAATTGATTATTAGATTGATATTGATTGTTGTTATTGCTTGTTTATTTACTTTGACACCATCCCAATTATCACACTGCAAGTTTCCTTTGGTATGCTTTGATTTTGAATTGAATTGGAATCGGGTTGAAATGATAAATACCCAAATTAAACTTTGACCTAGGATAGAGAATTAAATAAAAACCCGATCGGTCAATAATTTGATTTAAAAATAAAATGAAGATTTTATTTGAATAAATAATATGGTTTTGAAACGAAGTTGGAAATCGAATTTTAATGAAATTTAAATGTGAATATTTAATAATCTGAATTAAAATATTAATAAAGAAATTGATGAAAGAATGTTGTTTAATTTAAGAAATGATTGAATTAAGTTTTGAAATTATTTAATAATTTAATGAGATTGAATTATTTAATAATTAAATTAAATTGAATCCTTTGATAATTAAAATTGAACTTTTAATTAGTGAAATTTAGTTCTTATTTAATTGAGCTTTGAAATTGTAACTAAGTAAATTAATAAGTGAAATTGAATTTCTTTAATAAGAAATAAAATGTGTTTATTGAAATTAATGTAAGACTTGAAATGTAAAGAATTTGATTTGATGAATTTAACTTAATGCTATTGTAAGTTTTGATATAATGAAGTTGAACTTAAGTAATGGATTTAATGAATTGGAAATCAAATAGAAATTGTTTTGAATGACAAATTTACTTAACGAATATTAAATGAAATCGATAAATGGATTTAAATTGATTTGAATGTTAAATTAAATTAATTTAATGATTTCGGAATGAAACTTATATACGAATTTAAATCAATATTTGAATTGTTTAAATAAAGATTGAAACTGAATTATAAGATTTTGAAATGATAATTTGGAAACGTAAATTATGGAAATTGTTGTAGAAAGACAAATGAAATGTTGGTTTACAAATTCTAATTGAAATTGTAATTGATTTGGTTTTGAAATTTATTAAACGACCAATCGGTGTAATAATCACGAAAGTTATTAAAGAGACCGGAATCGGTTAGGGACATACTCATTGTCCAAACCGAAAACCACTTTAATAATTACACGTGGAGTGTGATCCAGAATGAAGTGGTTGGTACGTGATGACTGAAGAAAGAGAACGATAACGGAAGCCTTGACACTTGTGTCAAATTGGAAATGACTAAAACAGGAGCCGTGCCGGGCCAAATGGGGGCTAGCTACCTCGAGCGAACACACTTCTTCGAAAACTACTCATTACTTGTTGTCGATTGGTGCACCTTTGATTTTGGGAGTGTTGTTTCGTGGTGTTGCGATCGCTGCAACGATGCATTCTCACCAGTCCGGATCAGGCAAACGGTAGTTTCACTACCTTGGGTATTGCCTCATGTGCCTTGTCATACTTGTATCCCTTTATACGTGGCCACTACGATTTGTTTTGTGTTATACCTATGGAGTGCTCCCTGATAGCCCGCTAGTTTACGGTGGAGTTTACAGTGCTGTATTGAAATGACCCTCCCATTTTCACCCTAATTTCATAAGGATTTTTTTTTGTTAAGAGATGATATATAGATATATCATTCATTACAAATATATTTCCCAGGGTCATTTTCTTTCTCCAATAAACAAAATATATCCAGGATCAAGATAACTTACCAATATAAATATATCAGTGTATTTCTAATAACCTACACATACATATGAAGATGTATGTGTTCCTCTTGTTTATATTCAGAGTATATACTTTTTTTTTTATTTGTTGTACAAGAACATTCTGTTTGATTTAGATTTTAGCAATTCAGATTAATTGATTTTTGACCATAGAATCCACTGGAAACATGTACTTTAGTCTGTTATTCTAATTAAGAAATGATCAAGTAATAATCAGTGGAAAGCAAGCTTTTAATATGGGTGATTGTGTAAAAGTCTGTATAGTATCAAACTCAGGTTAAAAGAAAGTGGATCATAAGTGAACACAAGCAACATCTAGGCGTAATGGAAACGCGCCTAACTTATACATGAGAGGTCACGAGTTCGAGTGCTATGTTGGTCGGTTCAAACACAATTTTTGTTTTTCTTTTTATTTTTCTCCTGTATGGTTTGAAATCTGATATCTACCTATATCAGCACATATATACTTAATTTCATCCTATAATCTAACGTACAAAAAAAATTTCTTGCTTTATTATTTTTAAAACCCTTTCCTACAATTGTTCTAGGAATTTATGTTTATATTTTTGCCCAAATATCAACATGTACACAGATATACACGTACATGTCAATATCTTTGCTCATTTTCCAGAAAAACTGGTTCAAATGGTTCCTTGCTTCATTGATTTGAAGTGAACAATTTGCCTGACCTATGGTCTAACCATATGGTTAATCTGACCATTCTTTTATTTGCATTTTACAAACCAGAATCTACCTAAACTTCAGAGTATATGGAGTGTTGCCAGGTTTTGTTTGTTCAAACCAGTTTACATTGCTTATCTGTCTTAAACTTTTAAAGATGATTGTGGTGAAACAATTGCTAAATGTACTAAGCTTTTGAAATGCATTTTTATTTTCAAAATACAATCTATCATGATCAACCAATACATCATTTATTTGAAGCTGGTTAACTCATGTATCCTGTATCTGCTACACACTAGTTCAAAGCAATGGAGATACCATTCATTGCATTCTGTCTGAAGCCTTTAAAAACATTTTACTTTTCTCAATACGATTCAGAAATGAATTCAAACTTATTTACAAAGCATTTCAGTAAAAAGGAAACTAAGATCCTTATAAGTTTACTTCTAGCTAAATCCAGATTTTATTCTAAAACTCAGTGCTCTGTTATGTCTCAAGATTAACTAATACATAATGTAAATTATGCAAAACAGTAGCTCACCTACATATGCATATTTCTTTTCCAAGCATCCATATCAATACTTAAAATCATTTCCTTGTTCCCCACTCAGATATTTCTTTTAGATTTTAATCCTTAGTGCATAACAATATATTTAACATGATACAACTAGTCCATCTAACCATAATAGAATTCATTACATGACTGGAAATCTTAGAAACATAAAATTTTTCCTGAATACATGCAGATATAATCAATTTAAGCTCTTATTGAAACTAGCTAGCATGTTCATTCACTCCTCCATGATAGCCATAACTTCATTTTTTACTTAGTGCCTGGGTTACCTGAAAGAGCATGAGTGGCTGCCTCATTTTAAAATGAGACACCCCATATGCCATGAGCAAACAAGGGTCAGATCTATGATCTGGTATGAGTAACATCAATACATTCATGATATTAAGCAATAGAGAATATAAGAGCACCAATTAGTTATTTAAGCAAATTCCTGCAATCAATTACTTTAACATAGTATAATTAAGTTGATTCAGGTATGATATATTCATTTATCATTCTTACACTTGCATACATAATCATGCAAACATAATTATCTATTTGCAACAATTGCATTCACTGGAACCATCTTGGATCCATACCATTCAACCTAAGAAATATCCATATTCCTATTTCTTCATTTACAGGTTGTATAATTCAGTTTAAATCCCTGCCTCATCTGCTATTAAGGAATCACAGGGACACATTGCAATGATCTAATTCACATCATTGCACAAAGATCTCAGGGCTTAAACAAACCATGTGCCAACTTGCATACTTCAAATATGACAAGCATTCCAGCAGCCTTCTTGGCCTTCCCTTCCCTAGTTTATTTACTAGTGTATTGTCTTAAATCCTATCATCAAATATGCTAAGTGAACATGTCACTGCAAACATGGAAACATCCATAATCTTCCCTAGCATAATTCTCCTCAGAAATAAGCAGACAGTTATTTCCTAAATGGGGTCAATATGTCTTGATCTTAGTAAAATATAAGAATATTTTCAACTGTAAAAAGAGGCATGGCATGTTCTTATTATATTGATCTGCAAGCCTTTATGATTGATTCAGATTCAGGATCTGGTTCAATCATAATTTTAGCTTGTGAGTTTCTTCTTTTTTTTTTGATTTGATTAAGGGCTCAGCACTTAGAAAATTTCTATTGCACCCTTAACATTTTTCTTTTCAAGCCTCAGCACTTATACCAAGTATAATGCAGCTCCCAACAATTTTTATAAAGTTTTCATGCCATAGATCTATAACAGTTGAGAGTATTCTCTATATAATTTTAAGATCCTAGACTTTAACATTTATGAGTATAAATAAAACAGTATGATACACATCCAAAGACAAATGTCTCAGCAAATCAAAGATCACCAAAAAAATCATCCATATTAAATCATATCAGATTTAAAATAAGACATCCAAAAAGCATTGCTGAAATCATATACATCAAAACCAGAAATATATATATAAATGGCAATAAAAAGTGGCTGCCTCATCTCAGGTCTTAATGCCATGAACTCAGTGAGGTTGCTCACCTAAATATTTCCTCTTATTAATCCAGAGAATCCTTGTATGAGTGTTTTCTCCTTCCTTCCAATATTTTTCTTCCTTTCTTATTTTTGTGCAGCTCGGGGTAAAGATTATTCTACTGGCTAAAACTGCCTATTTATATGCATTTTTTCCACTAGGGTTTTGTTAAAACAGAATTCCATTTCTGTCCTGGCTAGCATCATGCATTTTTCATTCATAATACCCCGGCCATATTAACCAATTTAAAGGCTGCATTTTCTTTCTTTTACTTTTCAGAAAATGGCCACTCACCTAGTCATGTTAAAAGTGTGACTATCCTATTTTATATTTTAATTATTCCTGAGAATTCCCTTTGCTATTTTTGCCTACACAAGCATATTGACTTGTATCACATTTCATGTCATTTTAATGTTATAGTTTCACTTGCTTATATATATATACTTTTTAGTACTTAAAAATGTATATTTGTATACATATCTTATCTAGGCTTATTTAATTCCTCTTTAATTTCAGAAACATATGCACCTATATGTATACAGGTTTACAAATCCTTATAATATATATATGTAAAATTTTCTTTTCTGGGTTTTAAATAAAATCTGTTTACTGATTTAAAGTAAAACTTACTTTTCTTATTTTCTAAGATGATCCATATAATTCCAGAAATCAAATATCCATGTTGCAAAATCATATTTGTATTGCTTTTTAATTCTTGTTTTAAATCCAAGAAATCTGGAGTTCTTCCTTGTGCCATTTCAGTGTGCACGTGCACACATATACTTGCACACTATTTATTCCAGAAATTTCACCATATTTAAATCTAAATATTTCAAAAATTAAATCATTTTACAAAAATGATTTTTCACAAAATTTTGGGGTATTACATTCACCCCTCCTTTTAGGAATTGTGTCCTCACAATTTTTCTAACATTTATATCAAGCATCATTTTCTTTTCTGAAAACTTATCAAACATATGCATAAGCAAACAAATTCAACCATATCAACCATGCATAACAAAAATTTTTCCAGAAAAAAAAATTTACCTTTTAATTTGCAAAAAGCTTAGGATAATCCATTCTAATCTTATCCTCTAACTCCCATGTGCAGTCATTAGGATCACTACTCCACTGGATCTTAACTAGTTTCAAGGTTTTGCTCCTTAATTTCTTTTCTTCCTTGGCTATAATCCCCACTGGTTCTTTTTCATAAACCAAGTCAGGATTTATTTGAATTCTGGTAGGCTCTTCCAAAATGTCTTCTTTATCATGTACCCATCTTCTAAGTTGGGACACATGAAAAACATTATGCATTGCTTTCATTTCCTCTGGTAGTTCTAATTTGTAAGCCAATGAACCAATTCTTTCCAGAATTTTATAGGGTCCAACATACCTTGGTGTGAGCTTACCTTGCTTGCCAAATCTCAAGACTTTCTTCATAGGTGAAATCTTGATGAAAACAAAGTCTCCCACTTCATATTCCACTTGCTTTCTCTTCCTATCTGCAAATTTCTTTTGCCTATCTTGAGCTGCTGCTATTCTTTTTCTTATTAACCCAATTTTCTCTGTAGTTTCTTTAACATATTCAGGTCCAAGAACAGCCCTTTCTCCAGTCTCTACCCAGCATATAGGTGATAAACATGGCTTGCCATATAAGGCTTCAAATGGTGCCATCCCTATGGTGCTTTGGTAACTGTTATTATATGTGAATTCAGCTAAATGGAGGTGGTCTTCCCAGTTGCCTCCAAAGTCCAGTGTGCATGCTCTCAACAAATCCTCTAAGACTTTGTTCACCACCTCAGTTTGACCATCTGATTGTGGATGGTAGGCAGTGCTTAAGCACAATTCACTCCCCATGGCCTCTGGAAAACTTTTCCAAAATCTTGAGGTGAAGATGGTATCCCTATCACTCACAATGGTTTTGGGTATGCCATGCAACCTTACTACCTCTTTCATGAATATTTGAGCCAATTTTGGAGCATTTCTTTCTGTTTTAACTGGGATAAAATGTGCTACCTTAGTTAGCCTATCCACTATTACCCATATACTTGTGTTTCCCTTCTTAGATCTAGGCAGACCATCTATGAAATCCATAGATATATCCTCCCACTTCCACTGTGGTATACTAAGGGGTTGCAATAGTCCTGATGGCCTTTGTGTCTCTGCCTTGACTTGTTGGCAAGTCATGCACCTTGCAACATATCTGGCCACATATGACTTCATCCCCTTCCACCAAAGATTTCTTTTCAAATTTTGATACATCTTGGTGCTACCTGGGTGTATGGAGTACTTACTCCTATGGTACTCATTTAATATTTCCTCCTTCAATTCTATATTTTCTGGAACACATATCCTATTTTTATTCCTTAAATAACCATTTTTATCAACTTGATAATTTATTACTTCCTCCCCTTTTGATATGAGCATTTTCTTTTCCACCATGTTTAGGTCTTGTTCCTGCATTTTCCCAATCTTAAGAAGTAAATCTGATTGCAGAGATATCATACTTAATTTTCCTTTACCTTCACCTTCTTCAATGGGCATCATTTGTTCCTCACTGTTTTCCTCAATTTCCAAATCAGTAAGTATAGACAAATCCCTAAACTCTTCCATCATCAACATGGCTACCTTGGCATGTTGTCTACTCAAGGCATCTGCAACTTTATTTTCCTTGCCTGGTGTATACAGTATATCTAGATCATAGGCAGCTAGGAACTCTACCCATCTATGTTGCCTCATGTTCAAATCTTTTTGTGAGAATAAATATTTCAGTGCCTTATGATCAGTGTACAAAATGAATTTGGCACCTAACAAATAATGTCTCCAAAGTTTCAAAGCATACACAACTGCTATTAGTTCAAGATCATGGGTTGCATATCTGGTTTCATGTGGCTTTAATTGCCTAGATGCATAGGCTACCACCTGGTCTTGCTGCATCAACACAGCCCCTAACCCAGAGCCACTTGCATCAGTGTACACAACCAAATTTTCATTTCCTTCTGGCACTCTCAATACTGGTGCATTAATTAGAGCTTCCTTTATTTTGATAAAAGCTTGCTCACATTTTTCTGTCCATACAAAGGCTTGGTTCTTTCTAGTTAAATTGGTAAGTGGTGATGATATTTTTGAGAAATCTTTTATAAATCTCCTATAATATCCTGCCATCCCCATAAATGATCTAATCTCACTGATGGTGCTAGGCCTTTTCCATGCTTGGATTGCCACTACCTTATTAGGGTTTACTGATATTCCTTTGGCAGAGATAACATGCCCAAGAAAATGCACTTCTTCTTTCCAAAATGCACATTTTGAAAATTTTGCCTTTAAATCATTTTCCCTTAGTCTTGACAAAACTAAATGCAAATGATTTTTATGCTCTTCCACTGTCTTAGAATAAATCAAAATGTCATCAATGAAAATCAGTACAAACTTGTCTAAATAATCTCTAAATATTCTATTCATTAAATCAACAAAATATGAAGGAGCATTTGTCAAACCAAATGGCATAACCAAAAATTCATATAAGCCATATCTTGTGTTAAATGCAGTATACTTAACACTTGAGTCTTCAACCTTCATCTGATGGAATCCTGATGCTAAGTCTAGCCTAGAAAATATTTTAGCTTCACTGAGTTGGTCAAAGAGATCATCTATTCTAGGCAATGGGTATTTATTCTTGATGGTTACTTTATTTAGTTCCCTGTAATCTATGCACATTCTCAAGGTACCATCATGTTTTCTTACAAACACTACTGGAGAACCCCAGCAGGAATTGCTTGGCCTTATAAATCCCTTGCCTTCTAATTCTTCCAACTGATTTTTCAATTCTTTCAGTTCACTTGGCCCCATTCTATAAGGTTTCTTGATTATTGGACTTGCTCCTGGAATGAGATTAATTTGGAACTCAACTGGTCTGTGGTGTGGAACACCCTTAACTTCCCCAAACACATCCAAGTATTCATTAACTATGGGAATTTCTTCAATGGTTAGTTCACTCAGATCTTTTTCTAAGTCAACTAAATGATACAATTTCCCTTCCTTAGCTACTTCACATAGAACTGTGATCCTCTGGCCTCTAGAATTTTGCAATGATATGGTGGATGAGTCTAAATTAATTATGGCTTTAAATTGCCTTAACCAATCTACCCCCAATATAACTCCTATATTTGGGTAATTTAAAACATATAAATTGGAAATAAAAATATTTCCTCCTATGTTTAACTCCACATCCACACAATTCATGTTCAAAACACTAGAACTCCCTAGGGGACTTTGTACAAGCAATGGGGTTTTAACCAATATGCAGTTTAATTTTAACACTTTAACTAATTCATAGGAAATCAAAGAGTGTGTTGCTCCAGTATCATATACTACTGGTATGGGTATGGCACAAATGAGTAATGTACCTTCCACTTGGCCATGATTTTCAGCATCAATTTTCACTGCAGATTTGCCTTTACCTTCCAAAGTTGCCAATTTCCCTTGCTGTTTATTCTCAGGACAGTTCCTCTTCATATGCCCCTCTTTCCCACATAGGTAGCATTTGAAGGCTCCTCCTTTTAACACTGGGCACCTTGGTTTGATGTGTCCTTCTTTTCCACAATGATGGCAAACCAATTTCTTCTTAGTATCATTGGCTTTTGTATCTTTACTCTTCCTGTTGTCTGCCTCCTCCTTCTTTTTATCATAAGGGTGATATCTTCCCTTATCCTTCTTGTTGTTACTCTTAAAATTCCTATATTTCTCTCTTTCTTTGTCATGTTGTTCCAGTTTCAAGGCCAGATCAATTACTTGATCAAATGTTCTATCTGCATATGGTAGCATAGCTCTGCTAAGTCCTGGGTTCAGTCCTTTTATATACCTATCATTTTTGGATGCTTCATCTGCCACTAGCATTGCTCCATAATTAGATAGCCCCTCAAACTTTTGAGTGTATTCAGTGACATTCAAAGTTCCCTGCCTAAGTTTGATAAATTATTCAAGCAAAGTGGTCTTGGCTGATGCTGGTACAAATCTTGCCTCCAACATCTCCTTGAACTGATTCCAAGTGATTTCATTTTCATTTCTTCCAGCTATGATCACCTCCCACTAGCTTAAAGCTACCCCTTTCAGTTGTCTAGAAGCTACTTGCCTCTTCCTTTGGTCATCCAACTGCATGTCATTGAAAATCCTATCAAGTGTTCTCAACCATGCTTGAATTTCCATCACACTCTCAGTTCCTTCAAAACTCCTGCCTCCCAAATTGGAATAAGTCTTCAGTAGTTTTGAAAGCTCTTCATGTGGGTTCTCAGGCCTATGCCCAATCCCTTCTCTTAAAACCCTCACAAATTTTTGCATATTAAGCATTTGAGGTGCACTGGGTCCTGCATTGTGATGAGATCCTCTTCCTACCATGGTCTGCTAACTAAATTCTGGGCAAATGGTATTAGTATTTTATGAGTACTTCTATAATTTCTATTTTCTTATCTAAATTATTTCATCCAAAACAAACAGACATAATACATTTCTATAATACTTAACAATCAATGCAACCAAGTGCTCTGATACCAACTGAAATGACCCTCCCATTTTCACCCTAATTTCATAAGGATTTTTTTGTTAAGAGATGATATATAGATATATCATTCATTACAAATATATTTCCCAGGGTCATTTTCTTTCTCCAATAAACAAAATATATCCAGGATCAAGATAACTTACCAATATAAATATATCAGTGTATTTCTAATAACCTACACATACATATGAAGATGTATGTGTTCCTCTTGTTTATATTCAGAGTATATACTTTATTTTTTTTTATTTGTTGTACAAGAACATTCTGTTTGATTTAGATTTTAGCAATTCAGATTAATTGATTTTTGACCATAGAATCCACTGGAAACATGTACTTTAGTCTGTTATTCTAATTAAGAAATGATCAAGTAATAATCAGTGGAAAGCAAGCTTTTAATATGGGTGATTGTGTAAAAGTCTGTATAGTATCAAACTCAGGTTAAAAGAAAGTGGATCATAAGTGAACACAAGCAACATCTAGGCGTAATGGAAACGCGCCTAACTTATACATGAGAGGTCACGAGTTCGAGTGCTATGCTGGTCGGTTCAAACACAATTTTTGTTTTTCTTTTTATTTTTCTCCTGTATGGTTTGAAATCTGATATCTACCTATATCAGCACATATATACTTAATTTCATCCTATAATCTAACATACAAAACAAAATTTCTTGCTTTATTATTTTTAAAACCCTTTCCTACAATTGTTCTAGGAATTTATGTTTATATTTTTGCCCAAATATCAACATGTACACAGATATACATGTACATGTCAATATCTTTGCTCATTTTCCAGAAAAACTGGTTCAAATGGTTCCTTGCTTCATTGATTTGAAGTGAACAATTTGCCTGACCTATGGTCTAACCATATAGTTAATCTGACCATTCTTTTATTTGCATTTTACAAACCAGAATCTACCTAAACTTCAGAGTATATGGAGTGTTGCCAGGTTTTGTTTGTTCAAACCAGTTTACATTGCTTATCTGTCTTAAACTTTTAAAGATGATTGTGGTGAAACAATTGCTAAATGTACTAAGCTTTTGAAATGCATTTTTATTTTCAAAATACAATCTATCATGATCAACCAATACATCATTTATTTGAAGCTGGTTAACTCATGTATCCTGTATCTGCTACACACTAGTTCAAAGCAATGGAGATACCATTCATTGCATTCTGTCTGAAGCCTTTAAAAACATTTTACTTTTCTCAATACGATTCAGAAATGAATTCAAACTTATTTACAAAGCATTTCAGTAAAAAGGAAACTAAGATCCTTATAAGTTTACTTCTAGCTAAATCCAGATTTTATTCTAAAACTCAGTGCTCTGTTATGTCTCAAGATTAACTAATACATAATGTAAATTATGCAAAACAGTAGCTCACCTACATATGCATATTTCTTTTCCAAGCATCCATATCAATACTTAAAATCATTTCCTTGTTCCCCACTCAGATATTTCTTTTAGATTTTAATCCTTAGTGCATAACAATATATTTAACATGATACAACTAGTCCATCTAACCATAATAGAATTCATTACATGACTGGAAATCTTAGAAACATAAAATTTTTCCTGAATACATGCAGATATAATCAATTTAAGCTCTTATTGAAACTAGCTAGCATGTTCATTCACTCCTCCATGATAGCCATAACTTCATTTTTTACTTAGTGCCTGGGTTACCTGAAAGAGCATGAGTGGCTGCCTCATTTTAAAATGAGACACCCCATATGCCATGAGCAAACAAGGGTCAGATCTATGATCTGGTATGAGTAACATCAATACATTCATGATATTAAGCAATAGAGAATATAAGAGCACCAATTAGTTATTTAAGCAAATTCCTGCAATCAATTACTTTAACATAGTATAATTAAGTTGATTCAGGTATGATATATTCATTTATCATTCTTACACTTGCATACATAATCATGCAAACATAATTATCTATTTGCAACAATTGCATTCACTGGAACCATCTTGGATCCATACCATTCAACCTAAGAAATATCCATATTCCTATTTCTTCATTTACAGGTTGTATAATTCAGTTTAAATCCCTGCCTCATCTGCTATTAAGGAATCACAGGGACACATTGCAATGATCTAATTCACATCATTGCACAAAGATCTCAGGGCTTAAACAAACCATGTGCCAACTTGCATATTTCAAATATGACAAGCATTCCAGCAGCCTTCTTGGCCTTCCCTTCCCTAGTTTATTTACTAGTGTATTGTCTTAAATCCTATCATCAAATATGCTAAGTGAACATGTCACTGCAAACATGGAAACATCCATAATCTTCCCTAGCATAATTCTCCTCAGAAATAAGCAGACAGTTATTTCCTAAATGGGGTCAATATGTCTTGATCTTAGTAAAATATAAGAATATTTTCAATTGTAAAAAGAGGCATGGCATGTTCTTATTATATTGATCTGCAAGCCTTTATGATTGATTCAGATTCAGGATCTGGTTCAATCATAATTTTAGCTTGTGAGTTTCTTTTTTTTTTTTTTGATTTGATTAAGGGCTCAGCACTTAGAAAATTTCTATTGCACCCTTAACATTTTTCTTTTCAAGCCTCAGCACTTATACCAAGTATAATGCAGCTCCCAACAATTTTTATAAAGTTTTCATGCCATAGATCTATAACAGTTGAGAGTATTCTCTATATAATTTTAAGATCCTAGACTTTAACATTTATGAGTATAAATAAAACAGTATGATACACATCCAAAGACAAATGTCTCAGCAAATCAAAGATCACCAAAAAAAATCATCCATATTAAATCATATCAGATTTAAAATAAGACATCCAAAAAGCATTGCTGAAATCATATACATCAAAACCAGAAATATATATATAAATGGCAATAAAAAGTGGCTGCCTCATCTCAGGTCTTAATGCCATGAACTCAGTGAGGTTGCTCACCTAAATATTTCCTCTTATTAATCCAGAGAATCCTTGTATGAGTGTTTTCTCCTTCCTTCCAATATTTTTCTTCCTTTCTTATTTTTGTGCAGCTCGGGGTAAAGATTATTCTACTGGCTAAAACTGCCTATTTATATGCATTTTTTCCACTAGGGTTTTGTTAAAACAGAATTCCATTTCTGTCCTGGCTAGCATCATGCATTTTTCATTCATAATACCCCGGCCATATTAACCAATTTAAAGGCTGCATTTTCTTTCTTTTACTTTTCAGAAAATGGCCACTCACCTAGTCATGTTAAAAGTGTGACTATCCTATTTTATATTTTAATTATTCCTGAGAATTCCCTTTGCTATTTTTGCCTACACAAGCATATTGACTTGTATCACATTTCATGTCATTTTAATGTTATAGTTTCACTTGCTTATATATATATACTTTTTAGTACTTAAAAATGTATATTTGTATACATATCTTATCTAGGCTTATTTAATTCCTCTTTAATTTCAGAAACATATGCACCTATATGTATACAGGTTTACAAATCCTTATAATATATATATGTAAAATTTTCTTTTCTGGGTTTTAAATAAAATCTGTTTACTGATTTAAAGTAAAACTTACTTTTCTTATTTTCTAAGATGATCCATATAATTCCAGAAATCAAATATCCATGTTGCAAAATCATATTTGTATTGCTTTTTAATTCTTGTTTTAAATCCAAGAAATCTGGAGTTCTTCCTTGTGCCATTTCAGTGTGCACGTGCACACATATACTTGCACACTATTTATTCCAGAAATTTCACCATATTTAAATCTAAATATTTCAAAAATTAAATCATTTTACAAAAATGATTTTTCACAAAATTTTGGGGTATTACATTCACCCCTCCTTTTAGGAATTGTGTCCTCACAATTTTTCTAACATTTATCTCAAGCATCATTTTCTTTTCTGAAAACTTATCAAACATATGCATAAGCAAACAAATTCAACCATATCAACCATGCATAACAAAAAAATTCCAGAAAAAAAAAATTTACCTTTTAATTTGCAAAAAGCTTAGGATAATCCATTCTAATCTTATCCTCTAACTCCCATGTGCAGTCATTAGGATCACTACTCCACTGGATCTTAACTAGTTTCAAGGTTTTGCTCCTTAATTTCTTTTCTTCCTTGGCTATAATCCCCACTAGTTCTTTTTCATAAACCAAGTCAGGATTTATTTGAATTCTGGTAGGCTCTTCCAAAATGTCTTCTTTATCATGTACCCATCTTCTAAGTTGGGACACATGAAAAACATTATGCATTGCTTTCATTTCCTCTGGTAGTTCTAATTTGTAAGCCAATGAACCAATTCTTTCCAGAATTTTATAGGGTCCAACATACCTGGGTGTGAGCTTACCTTGCTTGCCAAATCTCAAGACTTTCTTCATAGGTGAAATCTTGATGAAAACAAAGTCTCCCACTTCATATTCCACTTGCTTTCTCTTCCTATCTGCAAATTTCTTTTGCCTATCTTGAGCTGCTGCTATTCTTTTTCTTATTAACCCAATTTTCTCTGTAGTTTCTTTAACATATTCAGGTCCAAGAACAGCCCTTTCTCCAGTCTCTACCCAGCATATAGGTGATAAACATGGCTTGCCATATAAGGCTTCAAATGGTGCCATCCCTATGGTGCTTTGGTAACTGTTATTATATGTGAATTCAGCTAAATGGAGGTGGTCTTCCCAGTTGCCTCCAAAGTCCAGTGTGCATGCTCTCAACAAATCCTCTAAGACTTTGTTCTCCACCTCAGTTTGACCATCTGATTGTGGATGGTAGGCAGTGCTTAAGCACAATTCACTCCCCATGGCCTCTTGAAAACTTTTCCAAAATCTTGAGGTGAAGATGGTATCCCTATCACTCACAATGGTTTTGGGTATGCCATGCAACCTTACTACCTCTTTCATGAATATTTGAGCCAATTTTGGAGCATTTCTTTCTGTTTTAACTGGGATAAAATGTGCTACCTTAGTTAGCCTATCCACTATTACCCATATACTTGTGTTTCCCTTCTTAGATCTAGGCAGACCATCTATGAAATCCATAGATATATCCTCCCACTTCCACTGTGGTATACTAAGGGGTTGCAATAGTCCTGATGGCCTTTGTGTCTCTGCCTTGACTTGTTGGCAAGTCATGCACCTTGCAACATATCTGGCCACATATGACTTCATCCCCTTCCACCAAAGATTTCTTTTCAAATTTTGATACATCTTGGTGCTACCTGGGTGTATGGAGTACTTACTCCTATGGTACTCATTTAATATTTCCTCCTTCAATTCTATATTTTCTGGAACACATATCCTATTTTTATTCCTTAAATAACCTTTTTTATCAACTTGATAATTTATTACTTCCTCCCCTTTTGATATGAGCATTTTCTTTTCCACCATGTTTAGGTCTTGTTCCTGCATTTTCCCAATCTTAAGAAGTAAATCTGATTGCAGAGATATCATACTTAATTTTCCTTTACCTTCACCTTCTTCAATGGGCATCATTTGTTCCTCACTGTTTTCCTCAATTTCCAAATCAGTAAGTATAGACAAATCCCTAAACTCTTCCATCATCAACATGGCTACCTTGGCATGTTGTCTACTCAAGGCATCTGCAACTTTATTTGCCTTGCCTGGTGAATACAGTATATCTAGATCATAGGCAGCTAGGAACTCTACCCATCTATGTTGCCTCATGTTCAAATCTTTTTGTGAGAATAAATATTTCAGTGCCTTATGATCAGTGTACAAAATGAATTTGGCACCTAACAAATAATGTCTCCAAAGTTTCAAAGCATACACAACTGCTGCTAGTTCAAGATCATGGGTTGCATATCTGGTTTCATGTGGCTTTAATTGCGTAGATGCATAGGCTACCACCTGGTCTTGCTGCATCAACACAGCCCCTAACCCAGAGCCACTTGCATCAGTGTACACAACCAAATTTTCATTTCCTTCTGGCACTCTCAATACTGGTGCATTAATTAGAGCTTCCTTTATTTTGATAAAAGCTTGCTCACATTTTTCTGTCCATACAAAGGCTTGGTTCTTTCTAGTTAAATTGGTAAGTGGTGATGATATTTTTGAGAAATCTTTTATAAATCTCCTATAATATCCTGCCATCCCCATAAATGATCTAATCTCACTGATGGTGCTAGGCCTTTTCCATGCTTGGATTGCCACTACCTTATTAGGGTTTACTGATATTCCTTTGGTAGAGATAACATGCCCAAGAAAATGCACTTCTTCTTTCCAAAATGCACATTTTGAAAATTTTGCCTTTAAATCATTTTCCCTTAGTCTTGACAAAACTAAATGCAAATGATTTTTATGCTCTTCCACTGTCTTAGAATAAATCAAAATGTCATCAATGAAAATCAGTACAAACTTGTCTAAATAATCTCTAAATATTCTATTCATTAAATCAACAAAATATGAAGGAGCATTTGTCAAACCAAATGGCATAACCAAAAATTCATATAAGCCATATCTTGTGTTAAATGCAGTATACTTAACACTTGAGTCTTCAACCTTCATCTGATGGAATCCTGATGCTAAGTCTAGCCTAGAAAATATTTTAGCTTCACTGAGTTGGTCAAAGAGATCATCTATTCTAGGCAATGGGTATTTATTCTTGATGGTTACTTTATTTAGTTCCCTGTAATCTATGCACATTCTCAAGGTACCATCATGTTTTCTTACAAACACTACTGGAGAACCCCAGCAGGAATTGCTTGGCCTTATAAATCCCTTGCCTTCTAATTCTTCCAACTGATTTTTCAATTCTTTCAGTTCACTTGGCCCCATTCTATAAGGTTTCTTGATTATTGGACTTGCTCCTGGAATGAGATTAATTTGGAACTCAACTGGTCTGTGGTGTGGAACACCCTTAACTTCCCCAAACACATCCAAGTATTCATTAACTATGGGAATTTCTTCAATGGTTAGTTCACTCAGATCTTTTTCTAAGTCAACTAAATGATACAATTTCCCTTCCTTAGCTACTTCACATAGAACTGTGATCCTCTGGCCTCTAGAATTTTGCAATGATATGGTGGATGAGTCTAAATTAATTATGGCTTTAAATTGCCTTAACCAATCTACCCCCAATATAACTCCTATATTTGGGTAATTTAAAACATATAAATTGGAAATAAAAATATTTCCTCCTATGTTTAACTCCACATCCACACAATTCATGTTCAAAACACTAGAACTCCCTAGGGGACTTTGTACAAGCAATGGGGTTTTAACCAATATGCAGTTTAATTTTAACACTTTAACTAATTCATAGGAAATCAAAGAGTGTGTTGCTCCAGTATCATATACTACTGGTATGGGTATGGCACAAATGAGTAATGTACCTTCCACTTGGCCATGATTTTCAGCATCAATTTTCACTGCAGATTTGCCTTTACCTTCCAAAGTTGCCAATTTCCCTTGCTGTTTATTCTCAGGACAGTTCCTCTTCATATGCCCCTCTTTCCCACATAGGTAGCATTTGAAGGCTCCTCCTTTTAACACTGGGCACCTTGGTTTGATGTGTCCTTCTTTTCCACAATGATGGCAAACCAATTTCTTCTTAGTATCATTGGCTTTTGTATCTTTACTCTTCCTGTTGTCTGCCTCCTCCTTCTTTTTATCATAAGGGTGATATCTTCCCTTATCCTTCTTGTTGTTACTCTTAAAATTCCTATATTTCTCTCTTTCTTTGTCATGTTGTTCCAGTTTCAAGGCCAGATCAATTACTTGATCAAATGTTCTATCTGCATATGGTAGCATAGCTCTGCTAAGTCCTGGGTTCAGTCCTTTTATATACCTATCATTTTTGGATGCTTCATCTGCCACTAGCATTGCTCCATAATTAGATAGCCCCTCAAACTTTTGAGTGTATTCAGTGACATTCAAAGTTCCCTGCCTAAGTTTGATAAATTCTTCAAGCAAAGTGGTCTTGGCTGATGCTGGTACAAATCTTGCCTCCAACATCTCCTTGAACTGATTCCAAGTGATTTCATTTTCATTTCTTCCAGCTATGATCACCTCCCACTAGCTTAAAGCTACCCCTTTCAGTTGTCTAGAAGCTACTTGCCTCTTCCTTTGGTCATCCAACTGCATGTCATTGAAAATCCTATCAAGTGTTCTCAACCATGCTTGAATTTCCATCACACTCTCAGTTCCTTCAAAACTCCTGCCTCCCAAATTGGAATAAGTCTTCAGTAGTTTTGAAAGCTCTTCATGTGGGTTCTCAGGCCTATGCCCAATCCCTTCTCTTAAAACCCTCACAAATTTTTGCATATTAAGCATTTGAGGTGCACTGGGTCCTGCATTGTGATGAGATCCTCTTCCTACCATGGTCTGCTAACTAAATTCTGGGCAAATGGTATTAGTATTTTATGAGTACTTCTATAATTTCTATTTTCTTATCTAAATTATTTCATCCAAAACAAACAGACATAATACATTTCTATAATACTTAACAATCAATGCAACCAAGTGCTCTGATACCAACTGAAATGACCCTCCCATTTTCACCCTAATTTCATAAGGATTTTTTTGTTAAGAGATGATATATAGATATATCATTCATTACAAATATATTTCCCAGGGTCATTTTCTTTCTCCAATAAACAAAATATATCCAGGATCAAGATAACTTACCAATATAAATATATCAGTGTATTTCTAATAACCTACACATACATATGAAGACGTATGTGTTCCTCTTGTTTATATTCAGAGTATATACTTTATTTTTTTTTATTTGTTGTACAAGAACATTCTGTTTGATTTAGATTTTAGCAATTCAGATTAATTGATTTTTGACCATAGAATCCACTGGAAACATGTACTTTAGTCTGTTATTCTAATTAAGAAATGATCAAGTAATAATCAGTGGAAAGCAAGCTTTTAATATGGGTGATTGTGTAAAAGTCTGTATAGTATCAAACTCAGGTTAAAAGAAAGTGGATCATAAGTGAACACAAGCAACATCTAGGCGTAATGGAAACGCGCCTAACTTATACATGAGAGGTCACGAGTTCGAGTGCTATGCTGGTCGGTTCAAACACAATTTTTGTTTTTCTTTTTATTTTTCTCCTGTATGGTTTGAAATCTGATATCTACCTATATCAGCACATATATACTTAATTTCATCCTATAATCTAACATACAAAACAAAATTTCTTGCTTTATTATTTTTAAAACCCTTTCCTACAATTGTTCTAGGAATTTATGTTTATATTTTTGCCCAAATATCAACATGTACACAGATATACATGTACATGTCAATATCTTTGCTCATTTTCCAGAAAAACTGGTTCAAATGGTTCCTTGCTTCATTGATTTGAAGTGAACAATTTGCCTGACCTATGGTCTAACCATATAGTTAATCTGACCATTCTTTTATTTGCATTTTACAAACCAGAATCTACCTAAACTTCAGAGTATATGGAGTGTTGCCAGGTTTTGTTTGTTCAAACCAGTTTACATTGCTTATCTGTCTTAAACTTTTAAAGATGATTGTGGTGAAACAATTGCTAAATGTACTAAGCTTTTGAAATGCATTTTTATTTTCAAAATACAATCTATCATGATCAACCAATACATCATTTATTTGAAGCTGGTTAACTCATGTATCCTGTATCTGCTACACACTAGTTCAAAGCAATGTAGATACCATTCATTGCATTCTGTCTGAAGCCTTTAAAAACATTTTACTTTTCTCAATACGATTCAGAAATGAATTCAAACTTATTTACAAAGCATTTCAGTAAAAAGGAAACTAAGATCCTTATAAGTTTACTTCTAGCTAAATCCAGATTTTATTCTAAAACTCAGTGCTCTGTTATGTCTCAAGATTAACTAATACATAATGTAAATTATGCAAAACAGTAGCTCACCTACATATGCATATTTCTTTTCCAAGCATCCATATCAATACTTAAAATCATTTCCTTGTTCCCCACTCAGATATTTCTTTTAGATTTTAATCCTTAGTGCATAACAATATATTTAACATGATACAACTAGTCCATCTAACCATAATAGAATTCATTACATGACTGGAAATCTTAGAAACATAAAATTTTTCCTGAATACATGCAGATATAATCAATTTAAGCTCTTATTGAAAATAGCTAGCATGTTCATTCACTCCTCCATGATAGCCATAACTTCATTTTTTACTTAGTGCCTGGGTTACCTGAAAGAGCATGAGTGGCTGCCTCATTTTAAAATGAGACACCCCATATGCCATGAGCAAACAAGGGTCAGATCTATGATCTGGTATGAGTAACATCAATACATTCATGATATTAAGCAATAGAGAATATAAGAGCACCAATTAGTTATTTAAGCAAATTCCTGCAATCAATTACTTTAACATAGTATAATTAAGTTGATTCAGGTATGATATATTCATTTATCATTCTTACACTTGCATACATAATCATGCAAACATAATTATCTATTTGCAACAATTGCATTCACTGGAACCATCTTGGATCCATACCATTCAACCTAAGAAATATCCATATTCCTATTTCTTCATTTACAGGTTGTATAATTCAGTTTAAATCCCTGCCTCATCTGCTATTAAGGAATCACAGGGACACATTGCAATGATCTAATTTACATCATTGCACAAAGATCTCAGGGCTTAAACAAACCATGTGCCAACTTGCATACTTCAAATATGACAAGCATTCCAGCAGCCTTCTTGGCCTTCCCTTCCCTAGTTTATTTACTAGTGTATTGTCTTAAATCCTATCATCAAATATGCTAAGTGAACATGTCACTGCAAACATGGAAACATCCATAATCTTCCCTAGCATAATTCTCCTCAGAAATAAGCAGACAGTTATTTCCTAAATGGGGTCAATATGTCTTGATCTTAGTAAAATATAAGAATATTTTCAACTGTAAAAAGAGGCATGGCATGTTCTTATTATATTGATCTGCAAGCCTTTATGATTGATTCAGATTCAGGATCTGGTTCAATCATAATTTTAGCTTGTGAGTTTTTTTTTTTTTTTTGATTTGATTAAGGGCTCAGCACTTAGAAAATTTCTATTGCACCCTTAACATTTTTCTTTTCAAGCCTCAGCACTTATACCAAGTATAATGCAGCTCCCAACAATTTTTGTAAAGTTTTCATGCCATAGATCTATAACAGTTGAGAGTATTCTCTATATAATTTTAAGATCCTAGACTTTAACATTTATGAGTATAAATAAAACAGTATGATACACATCCAAAGACAAATGTCTCAGCAAATCAAAGATCACCAAAAAAAATCATCCATATTAAATCATATCAGATTTAAAATAAGACATCCAAAAAGCATTGCTGAAATCATATACATCAAAACCAGAAATATATATATAAATGGCAATAAAAAGTGGCTGCCTCATCTCAGGTCTTAATGCCATGAACTCAGTGAGGTTGCTCACCTAAATATTTCCTCTTATTAATCCAGTGAATCCTTGTATGAGTGTTTTCTCCTTCCTTCCAATATTTTTCTTCCTTTCTTATTTTTGTGCAGCTCGGGGTAAAGATTATTCTACTGGCTAAAACTGCCTATTTATATGCATTTTTTCCACTAGGGTTTTGTTAAAACAGAATTCCATTTCTGTCCTGGCTAGCATCATGCATTTTTCATTCATAATACCCCGGCCATATTAACCAATTTAAAGGCTGCATTTTCTTTCTTTTACTTTTCAGAAAATGGCCACTCACCTAGTCATGTTAAAAGTGTGACTATCCTATTTTATATTTTAATTATTCCTGAGAATTCCCTTTGCTATTTTTGCCTACACAAGCATATTGACTTGTATCACATTTCATGTCATTTTAATGTTATAGTTTCACTTGCTTATATATATATATACTTTTCAGTACTTAAAAATGTATATTTGTATACATATCTTATCTAGGCTTATTTAATTCCTCTTTAATTTCAGAAACGTATGCACCTATATGTATACAGGTTTATAAATCCTTATAATATATATATATGTAAAATTTTCTTTTCTGGGTTTTAAATAAAATCTGTTTACTGATTTAAAGTAAAACTTACTTTTCTTATTTTCTAAGATGATCCATATAATTCCAGAAATCAAATATCCATGTTGCAAAATCATATTTGTATTGCTTTTATTTCTTGTTTTAAATCCAAGAAATCTGGAGTTCTTCCTTCTGCCATTTCAGTGTGCACGTGCACACATATACTTGCACACTATTTATTCCAGAAATTTCACCATATTTAAATCTAAATATTTCAAAAATTAAATCATTTTACAAAAATGATTTTTCACAAAATTTTGGGGTATTACATGTATAGACTATAACGCTTGTATAAAATGTGTTAAGGGGGATAATGGTAACGCCTTAACACTATTTTGATATTTTATATTACTGATAGGCATTATCTACTTATCGTACACTACTACATAATAGATAGTTTAATGGATCCTTAAAGGATGGCTATTCCAAACATCCTTTGAGTTACTTGTATTTCAATTGCTATTTCACTTGAGTTGGATTTTTTGATATAAGAATGTTAATCCTGACTCGAGTGTTTTGTGTTTTGCTTTATGCTCGGGTCAGACTGAGTGTACCAGTATTCAAGACTCACCTTTGGAGTTGGAGCTTCGCTTGGAGATCCAGCTATCTATCCAGCTTTCAAATATCCAGTTGATTCCAGTGATGTATTCTGATATTGTATTTGACTATTGTATTTGAGACATCTGTTGTACCTTATTTAACTCTAATATGTATATAGTAGCTTCATGAACTACTATCTTTTATTTCCGCTGCATTTATTACTCTGTGTCTGTGATCTGTGATTATTTATTTACTGTATAAGTTCAGTTTTACCAAATTTAAATTAACAATTCGGTATTTTGAATTATTCAAGTCTGACATGTACGGATGCGAATAGACCAAAATAGCGGGTCGTTACAGTTGGTATCAGAGCTTTGGTAGCTCTAGGCAAAACTCAACATATATGGTAAATGTATTTACAGAATCACTCTCATTCTAGTTTCAATCTCTTCCTTTTGACTTGATTCCTTTGAATTTTGGAACATTCCCTGCGGTTCCAAAAAAATCTATTCGTGTCCCTCACTATTCGTCTTCTTTCAAATTCTGGAGCACCCTATAACTCCATTTTGAATGATATCTATAATAAGATCGGCGGTCTCGCCAATCTTTGAATGATTCGTAAAGGAGCAAAACTCCTTTACAATAGGTATTGATTTACCGGAGATTTCTATATCCTCGGTTTACGGTGCTATCTATCTCCTGCTACATCTGAATTCTATTTCGTGAGATCAAATGTTGATTTACCTCGTAATTCTACATCGATCTTATTCTTAAAGTCACGGTCGACCCGGATAAGGTTGCCCGCGATTTATATAAACTCATCCATCTTCTTATTTGTTATTTAAATCATCTTATCTTCTGTTTCGGACTTATCTTCGAATCAAAAATTCTCTTTGATTTGATTTCTATCAAAATTGAATCTCTATCCATGCTTTGAAATCCATTTTTGTATCGTCGAGCGAGAAGTGTATTTGTAAATTAATATTAAAATGTTTTATATATCGTGTTGTTTGAGTTGTTGATGTTGATTTGGGTTTCCGATCGATTCGTCTGATCAACGCTATCGATAGGATTTCCAAAACACTTGAACAGAGCAAATTGACATAATAGTATTTCCAAAATTTGGTAAATAAAATAATCTTGTATGATTATATTATATATAGTATAAATTTTCTGAAATTGAATAGTTAACTAAATTGATTGGTAAAATAATTTTTCATTTTATTATTTTGTAAACCATTGATTTTACCAACATATAAATAAAATGAATTTATAAAATATGGTTTATAATTTGACTGAAATTTAAATGAATTTAAAACTTAGAATTTGAGAATTTAAATTTCTGGAACTTTCAAGATTTTGGTTTTTAAAGTTTTGGAAGGTATGATTATTTAAAGTATTTTCGAATAGAAATTGTTTCAAGAGAATAATTTTAAAGGTTTTAAATCTGTACTCTTCTCTTTTGTCGCTGGAAAATAATTTCGGTGATGACGGCCGCATCATCGACATTCATTTTCGAGTTTCGAAGTGAAGAGACCATTCAGTAGCTTTGCTACACTTTTGTTTCGGAAATTGAATTTGATTTGAATTTCTGTGGTATGACCTGATTTATTATATAGATATATAAATTAATTTTGATCTGATATATACTATATATAATTATCTCAAAATTGTTTGAAGTAAATCAAAATTTAAATTCTTAAGTTTATGATTTAAAGATGATTTCAATTATAAACTGAAGTCAAAAATTTTGGATAAATATTTAAACTTGAAATAATTGAATTTGAAAATTTTATTTGTATAGTACTAAATTGCATTCAATATAACTTACCTAAATTATTCAGAAGTTAAAATATAATTGGATAATATACAATATAAAATAATTTTATAAATAAAATTTGAGTGTTTATAATAAATGTTATGCACTTAGATTTTAATATATATATGTTTCCTGGGGATTTGACCAGGCAACTAGTACTCGGCAATAAGTGCTCGGCATCAGAGAGCGACTGGCATCAAGGAGTGTTCGGCGAAGCACTGGCCATCCAAGAGTGTTCGGCGAAGCAACTGACATCCATGAGTGCTCGGCGACAAGTGTGCTCGGCATAGTACTCGGCATCCATTAGTGTCCGGCATCGAGACTGTTCGGCGTACCAGAGTACTCGGCGTCAAGGCTGCTCGGCATACAGGAGTACTCGGCATCCCATGGTGTTCGGCGAGGCACTTGACAGCCAGGAGTGTTCGGCGAGGCACCCAACATCCAACGAGTGCTCGGCGACAAGTGTGCTCGGCATAGTACTCGGCATCCATTAGTGTCCGGCATCGAGACTGTTCGGCGTACCAGAGTACTCGGCATCAAGGCTGCTCGGCATACAGGAGTACTCGGCATCCCATGGTGTTCGGCGAGGCACTTGACAGCCAGGAGTGTTCAGCGAGGCACCCAACATCCAACGAGTGCTCGGCGACAAGTGTGCTCGGCGTCAAGACTGCTCGGCATACGAGACTGTTCGGCGTACAGGATTACTCGGCGTAAGGGCACTCGGCGTCAAGAAGAGCGTTCGGCTTCAACTGACTAACATCCTACACTTCCCAAACATCAACCACCTTGTTCGGCATAGAAGGGATGGTTCGGCGTAGAGAGTTCGGCCTCAACAGACAACCATCCTACACTTCCCACGACACCAACATACCGTTCGGCATAGAAGGGATGGTTCGGCGCAGAGCGTTCGGCGAGCCTTGCTCGGCATACGACGACCACTGTACTCGGGCTGGAGCGTTCGGCAATCAGCCCACTTGGGAAGTCCAGCCCATCTTTGCCTATAAATAGAGGGGCAGGGTCACAGTGAAATGGATCCTTTTTTGGGAGAGAAAACACCGGGGAGACTCTGCCATTTTCAAGACTCATCTTTTCTACATAACAACTTCATTCAAGCATTTGATTCACGAATTGTATTTGTAATCAACTATAGAGAAGATCAATAAAGTTTAACCTCAAAGTGGACGTAGGCAATTACGCTGAACCACTATAAATTTGGTGTTCTTACTTTCTGTATTTAGATTAGCATTGTCTTCTCTGTTTAATTTGATTTCATCACTTATATCTCTTCACAATCTTCTTCTACGAGGTTAGCGACCAATTTTGGTGCTAACAATATAAAAAATGCTAATAAAGATGATAGAATAATAAGTTAATTGAATGAGATAAATAAAGTAAATTTTGTCCTGAAAGATTTAACAAATTGAATTGAATCAGCTTATTGAAATACCTTGAATTAAGATCAATTATTGAATATTAATTGATTTAAAATGAAATTTATATGAGTAGAATTAACAGTTGAACTAACAAATGTAAATCGAATGACTATTTATTGATTTAATATAAATGGATTTAACCAAATTGAAAAATATGACTTAATTGAAATTTATATGGTTTAAATTAATTTATATGGGTTAAATATATGTGATAAGATATATTAAGTAGAATAAATTTAACAATAATTTCGAATAAAGAAGAATTTAAATTATTGAAAAATATGATTATAATAAAGGACTATTCAAATTTATGGTTTCAGAAGTTGTAAATTGAAGATAATTGGATAATAAGATAATGAATTTAGAAATAGTTGCGATTGATTTTAGTAAAATCAAATGGATTAAATCAATTATTGAATATCAATTAATTTAAATTTGAATTTATATGGTTTAAGTTAATTGTTATTTTATATTTCAAAATCTGTTTTTCTTTCTAATTGTTCTATTCTCCTACCTCGTTCCTTTTCGGGGACGAAAAGTTTTGAGTGGGGGAGAGTGTAACGACCCGTAAATTTTAACTGTTTTAATATCGTAATTAGTTGAAATTTTGTGAAATTTTAAACGATAAAATTTTGAAATATAAATTTGATATTTGGAATGCGTCTAGTTAAACATAGCAGCTAGTAAATTTTCGTCCGAAAATATGAAAGTTTATTTCGCGCGTAAATTTACTTCAATTTAATCAGTTAAAAAGCGATGAAAATAAAATGTTTTCGGAACCTATATAGTTTTACATAGAAAAATTCTAAATCATCTTCTGAGCAAGACGTCATTTTTCGTTTTTCCAAATTTTGACCGTTATTGCTCCGTCGATCTTATTTTCGACGAAATAGCAGCATTTTGGTACCGATATCGATTTTTGATCGGATGATCGTACCACTGACATCTGTATACCGTTTTGATCGTCTCGTTGTGTTGATCTCTACAATATATTCAATTATCAGTTTCGAAGTCCGGTGTGCGGTACAATCTGTGAAACACCTAGCGTATCGGGTCCGCAACTAGTCTTTTAGTTTCCCTGTCTATTCGTTTGCCTTAGCTGAAATGAATGGCTATAAAACTCTTACTATTTCCCAGATTTTCAACGGTCATGACCTTTGGATTTTAATTGGTTTCAAAATTTATCGGGTACGATTCTCTTTCTTGTTTGATAATATATTTTATATTAGCCAAACCATGCCTTTCCCATTCGTCTACCACTCATCACGCAACCCACCTTCGCCCTCACAGCAACCCAAGGCACAACAGCTCCACTCGATAGCCCACGCCAACCACTCCGCCCTTCACCGCACCAAAGTCAACCCATTCCCGGGCAGCAAGCCGTGACGACCTTCAGCTTTCTCATCGCTGTGAAGTCGGCTTTGTCTCTCCTCATTTTCTTCCTGGCCATATATATTGCGTACGTTTTATTTTTCTGAAGTAAATATATATATATATATATATGAGGTGTGATTTCATATTTACCTGCAGCATACATATATATATATGATTTTTTTTTTCTTTCAGTCCGTTCTTGTCTGTAGTCTTGAGAAGTTTTATATATGTTATCAATTACATGTTTTAAATATAGGAGGTCACTTTGATTTAAATATACACTTAGTATATGTCTGGTTTTCATATATAGGTAATATGGGTCTGTTATTTTAGTTTCTTTGATCTTATATATATATATATATATTTACAGTATAATTTTATATGGAAAGTTGATAGATTATAATAAGTTTTATATGTTATAATAAGTTATTGATATTGATTTTAAGATGTTATGAGTATAAAATATAACTGATAGTATGTTATAATAGATAGATTTGTAAACATCTTTGTAACCGGGTGTTCCATATATACATCATATATTGATTCATAAATACTGTATGGATTTAAATATATTATATACATAAGATATTTTGATTCTGAAATACGTGTAAGCTATATTAGTTATGTTTATGTGTTAAATTATTTGCTCAAGCTATATTATTTTATGAAACAAATTTTATTAATGATATATGATGTGGTGTATTTGCTGTGAACCAACAGCCCCCCTTATCTTCTTTACTTTTGAATAGTGTACAGTTATATGGGTTTAAAGTAATATATATTAAGTCCTACTTTTACCTTGTTTCATAAAATATAGTTTTGTTCGTATAATACGTATATACATATTTTGTTGATAGGTTATTTTATTGTATGTAATGTGTATAATAATATATGTACATATACATACTATAGAACAGTTTTGTGTAAAGGTATATATGGGGTTTAAAGTGTACAGTTTATGCATATATAGTCTTATTCTGGTTTGTATATTGTTTATGTATTACAGTTTGTTTACAATTTAAATAAAAAATTTGATCAGCTAGGTTGGTTCATTATCTGTTAAGTTGAAATATAAGTCTTGTTTGGTGGTACATATTATATAAAGTTACCATAGTATATTTAAAGTTGTATGTTAGTTTAAGTCCATAAGCTTATACAAAATTTTACATATAAAAGCCAGTATGTTAAACTATTTATATAATGAGGCTATGTTATAGTATAACCCGTGAGTCTATTTTATGCGGTATTTTGTTCCATTATTTTATTGTAATGTTACAGGTCGGTTTATTAAGTTTATAAAGTTTTAATGGTTTATACAGGCATAATTTTGGGTTTGGTTATGTATTGGTTTCATAGAATAGTTGTATATGTTGTTTACGAAATTATTTATAAATATATAATTATTATTTTAATTTATACTATACATATACGTTGTTTTATATGTGTTTTATTTTATTTATAACATGCACATTTGTATAGATTTTCTATCCATATCAAACCGATCTGATTCAGTTTATCGATTTCTGTTATCAGCTTTGATCGTTGAAGTCGTGCCGATTTGCTTTGCTTGAATTTGAAACTCAAATTTCTATGTCCGTATCAGTGTACGTATCCGTGTCATCTTCTCGTCCATCTCTAGCCTCGAAAGGTGAGCAATCACTCACGATTAACGTTCTTTTATTTATTAAATTTGATTTCAATTGAAACGACAATTGAAATATGCTGCTGTAGTTATTTACACGGTTATTTATGTTATTACTTGTATCATTTCACCTGTGACATCTGACACCATTATCTGTTAATTATTTATGCAATGATAATACTGTTTGGCTGATAATTGATTGATTGTTCGATGTTTATATTGGACGTTAATTTGTTAGTGTTAAATGATTAATAGTATGCAAAATTGAAATTGATATAGGATAGTTAACAATTTTAAAACTGATTTATATGTCAAATTTGATCAGTTGAATATGACCCCTTTTAATTGTTAAATAAATTGACATGTAGAATAGTGATAATTACACTTTGAACCATCGACGTATACTGGATTAATTGTTGTAGTGTAAAATTGAAATTGAATGACAAGTGAAAACCGTATAAATAATTAGTGGAATAATCTTTAATCTGCATGAAATGATAGTGTAGATTCTAGAAATAATTATATTAGTTTGCACAAACAAAAATGTGAATTAATACGATTATTTCGGGATTATTTGAATTGATTATTGGATTGATATTGATTGTTGTTATTGCTTGTTTATTTACTTTGACACCATCCCAGTTATCACACTGCAAGTTCCCTTTGGTATGCTTTGATTTTGAATTGAATTGGAATCGGGTTGAAATGATAAATACCCAAATTAAACTTTGACCTAGGATAGAGAATTAAATAAAAACCCGATCGGTCAATAATTTGATTTAAAAATAAAATGAAGATTTTATTTAAATAAATAATATGGTTTTGAAACGAAGTTGGAAATCGAATTTTAATGAAATTTAAATGTGAATATTTAATAATCTGAAATAAAATATTAATAAAGAAATTGATGAAAGAATGTTTTTTAATTTAAGAAATGATTGAATTATGTTTTGAAATTATTTAATAATTTAATGAGATTGAATTATTTAATAATTAAATTAAATTGAATCCTTTGATAATAAAATTGAACTTTTAATTAGTGAAATTTAGTTCTTATTTAATTGAGCTTTGAAATTGTAACTAAGTAAATTAATAAGTGAAATTGATTTTCTTTAATAAGAAATAAAATGTGTTTATTGAAATTAATGTAAGACTTGAAATGTAAAGAATTTGATTTGATGAATTTAACTTAATGCTATTGTAAGTTTTGATATAATGAAGTTGAACTTAAGTAATGGATTTAATGAATTGGAAATCAAATAGAAATTGTTTTGAATGACAAATTTACTTAACGAATATTAAATGAAATCGATAAATGGATTTAAATTGATTTGAATGTTAAATTAAATTAATTTAATGATTTCGGAATGAAACTTATATACGAATTTAAATCAATATTTGAATTGTTTAAATAAAGATTGAAACTGAATTATAAGATTTTGAAATGATAATTTGGAAACGTAAATTATGGAAATTGTTGTAGAAAGACAAATGAAATGTTGGTTTACAAATTCTAATTGAAATTGTAATTGATTTGGTTTTGAAATTTATTAAACGACCAATCGGTGTAATAATCACGAAAGTTATTAAAGAGACCGGAATCGGTTAGGGACATACTCATTGTCTAAACCGAAAACCACTTTAATAACTACACGCGGAGTGTGATCCAGAATGAAGTGGTTGGAATGATGTACGTGATGACTAAAGAAAGAGAACGATAATGGATAGCCTTGACACTTGTGTCAAATTGGAAATGACTAAAACAGGAGCCGTGCCGGGCCAAATGGGGGCTAGCTACCTCGAGCGAACACACTTCTTCGAAAACTACTCATTACTTGTTGTCGATTGGTGCACCTTTGATTTTGGGAGTGTTGTGTAACGACCCAAAATTTTAATCGTTTTATTTAGATAATTGTCACATCCTGAAATTTTCGACTTTCGAAAATTCGACATCGATACTCACTTTATCGACTGCCGAGAAATCGAACGCCGGAAACTTCAAAAGTGAGGGTTTTAGAAAGAAGAAAAAGGCAGAAGAAGAGAACAGAAGAAGAAAGAAGAAGAACTGAACAACATCAGACAGAAAACAATATCAGAATCTTACACATCGCAGCGGAACAATATATAATAGATAAATCAGTAATCTTTAAAACAAAGAATTTTATCAGTTTTTATACATACATCAATCAGAGTCAATATACAACAATGGACAGTTTTATAAACTTGTCCTCATACAGAATACACAGCGGAAAAAAAGTACTATCAATTACAAATAATACGTCTCGTCATCCAGCTTATCTCCAAAGCTCCAGAATATCCAGAATATCCTGATAATCTAACTCTAGACTGCCCGTGTGGAAATTGGTGGGCACCCAGAGTTTAGAAGGGAAACAATAAACTCCGAGTCAGTCATGGTGACTGGTGTGAGATCGTAAAACAGTTATTCTTTAAAAATAAACAGCAGAGAATTTTAAAGTCAATTCGAAATGCTTTTGGAAAATGAAACTACCATAAGACCTCCCGCCACACACACAATGCAAACGCAGAATTGGAGGAGATTTCTTCTTATGATAGTCAAAGATGCTTACTACGCAAAATCAAATCATTTTGATATTATTATTAGTGCATAGTGTAGAAATCATTTCGAAAGTATAATATTAATCTTAGCCAACATACGACCAGTATCGTATGCCTACTATAGCTACCATCTAAACAGTGGTGACCACCGTACGTAAATGGCAGGTTCTACAACTAATACCGTACAAGGTGCGTATTGGAGTTTGGATTTCCAACAAATGGTCAGGCTAAGGAACTTCCTATCCACGATGGGTACGTCCCTGGAATAGACGACCCGAGAACCTAACCGGATCTCTGCCAACACAAGGCCGGGTTACCTCTGCAAAAATAGGTAACTACTGACACGCGTATGCCATCCCCCGATCGTAACCGATCTTCCCGAGGATCCCCGATTTCCAACAAACCACATAGATAATAATGCAGCAACCACATAGGTTAAGTATCTGGGCTCCATACCATGATACCACCTCTATCCAGAATAAATGACATACACTAAGGGGCGCTACTCCCTAGAACCTTGCTGCATCCTTCCTGTTTCGACCATTTCCGGGGTGTGAGGCTCGATGAAGTTTCGTCCACAAAGCTACGCTTTCTACAAAAAGCCCTGCTTCGGGTCAAACAAAATGATCAACCTATGATCACAAAGATATAAGATCAAACAAATGATCATATCACAAATGATCAAACACCGATCATTTCACAGCAACACTCAGTATGCCACGTTACCAAATTGGGATATATCGCTGATAAATTTCAACTACATAACCTCTGAGCTCGTACGTCTCAGAGAAGGGTGTTAAGCTAAGAGAATAAATTCTCCGCCACCAACAGAAATGTATTTGAAAGAAATCAGCTTTATATCTCAAATTGTAACGTCAGACACACAATCCATACAAGTCTGTTCCGGGATCGAACAGAACCGAAGGCACTTCTCACGAAGCCCTTGCATTTCCGGATAATTTTCTAATCACGTCCGGACTTCCCGTCACTAAGGGTGATAAAACCTCTAAATCGAAGATCAGTCGATGTAGAGTAACTCGACGGTAATCCTTCCGTTTTCAAAAATATCCGGTCTTCAACACCGGTCTTCAAATGCAATTCATAACGACGTATCACATATTCGGAATGGGTTATACGACCCCATGGTCCTTTCCCGGTTAACCCGAATAGTGAGCGATTATTCAAAAACAAGTGTGGCATTCAAATTCATCCAATTCACAACAAATACCTATCTAAAGGTAATTATTGATAGTCGGTTATTTAACTATCAATAAAAATGCGCAACATCATCAGATTCCAAATAATTTTCCAAATTATTTCATCTTCAAAAATATCTTTACTAGATATAAAATTTCCACACTTAACCATTTGAAAACAATTTCAAATCAAATTTCCACACTTCAAAAATAAATCAATATTTGTTTTTAAACAACTTCGCTTTCTTTTATAAATCCCATAGTGAATTTATATCTTTCAAAATATCTACTGATATACGATTTTCAATCGTTTCAAATATTCAATTTCAATGTATCTTTAAAAAGATAAATTCTCAAAACGTTCGTTTCATATTGGAAAAGCAATTCCATACTTATTTAAAAATAAGTATTTCACAAATCTATTTATTTTCAACACTTGGAAAATATTCGATATACTTAAATCCAATTAAGTATATTTTTCATTCTTTAAGGAAATCCGTTTTCTATAACAACATCAATTTGAGTCAAAACGAATGTTGCGTAAAACATCGTTACGACGACTCAAAATCACTAGTATAGGGATTCGGAATTAAGATAGATATCTAAATACCAATACTACATCAAAACATTTTCTTCCGAAAATCATTTACTATAACAACAGTGTTATAGTCCATCATTTCCTTATATTTTCGAAAACGCCTATTTCAACAATAACAATGTTGAAATCTATGTTTTCGATTCACAATACATTTTAAAAACATCTCTAAAATGTTTAACTTCATTTTCAATGCCACTTTTCCAAAACTATCCATTTTACTTAACAATATATTCACCGTCCAAAATCGTGAATATATCTTCTTTAAAAATCTTCTATATTTAATTTCTCAAATCCCATTGATTTCGAATTTATAAAACAACGTTTATAAATTCTACTTCTATTTTATAACAACTTCGATTTAATAAATCTCCTTTTATTTACAAATTCGATCAATATTCCATTTAAAGGCAAAAATCAAATTTATAAGTTAATCTCTTATAAATCTTTTATGCTACCGTTTCATCCATTTTATAACTTCATACTTTATAAATCTATAAAATTCATATTTTCACAATTTATAATTCTATAAATCTCATGTCTTTACAATTTATAATTCTATAAATCTCTAACACTTATAAACACTCGTTTTAAAATTCCAACACTTTAAATTGATAAATATCAATTCTGTACATCCTTTATATACATCATTTTTAGTAATTCAAAAGAAATCCAAACTTAAACTATTTTATAAATTACTTGGCTATTTATTTCAAAATCACTTTTCAGTTATATGTCACAATTTAAAATTTTCATAACTTTAAATTTATAACATTTATTTATTTAAAGTAAACCAATTCAAAGATTCAAATAAAACGTATACTTTCAAATAATCACTTTTAAAATCTCTTCTTAAAATTAAATTCGTTATTTTTAAACTTCAAAATTTGAATCCGATGATGCAACAGCATCAATTGGTCAATCACAACAACAACATCATATATCAACATATGATAACAGAATATATGTAACAACCCGCATATCTATCGATTTTATATTTAAATATTTTATCGTTAGTCGGATGTTAGTCCGAAAAGCTACTTTTTGCATACGGTCAAATTAGAACTCGAGACCACCCCCATTGAGTTCAAAATGACGTTTGCGATCTTTTTGAGTGTAAACTTCGATATGTTTGGAGATAGTGAAATTTTCGTCACTTTTCCCACTTGTGACTTTGGTTGGGACTGCACCTTCTTAACTCAGCCCAACCCCCCTCTTCTCTTCATCACTTCATCAAACACTTCAAGCTTCTTCAAAAATGGTGGGGGGAAAGAGAAATTAAAATTCCAAGCTCGAGATCTTTAGTAAATTCAACATCAAACTCCGAATTCAAGGTGAAGAACATAGATTCAAGCTAGGGATTGATTCTTGCTTCGTTCTTAAGCTCTCCAACATCAATTTCGTGGAAAAGGTGAGATTTTTGATCTCACATCTTGCCTATAATCGTCATTGGACTGTTGGGAATGATTCCTCATCACTTTAGCATGTTTGTTGCATTTGGTTTGGATTGGATTGGCGAAAAATTCCAAATTTTAGTGATTTTGGTGAAAAAACTGCTACTAGGTCGTTCTGGCCATTTTTAGCTCGTTCGGAGTTAGGTCGTCCATCCATAAGTCTTAGGTCACCTGCGAGTTAAGTCTTAGGTCGTCGCCGACCTATAAATCCCAGGCAAAAACTTAGGTCACTGCCGACCTATAAATCCCAGGCAAAAACTTAGGTCGCTGCCGACCTATAAATCCCAGGCAAAAACTTAGGTCGCTGCCGACCTATAAATCCCAGGCAAAATCTTAGGTCGTTGCCGACCTAAAATCCCCAGGCAAAACGTTAGGTCGTTGCCGACCTAAAATCCCCAGGCAAAACGTTAGGTCGTTGCCGACCTAAAATCCCCAGGCAAAACGTTAGGTCGTTGCCGACCTAAAATCCCCAGGCAAAACGTTAGGTCGTTGCCGACCTATAATCTCCAGGCAAAGTTAAGTCGCTCGAATTTTGTTAAGTCTTAGGTCGTTGCCGACCTATAATTCCCAGGCAAAAAAGTTAAGTCGTTCGCGAGTTAAACCTTAAGTCTTAGGTCATTGCCGACCTATAATTCCCAGGCAAGATGTTAAGTCGTTCGCGAGTTAAACCTTATGTCTTAGGTCGTTGCCGACCTATAATCCCCAGGCCAAGTTAAGTCGTTCGCGAGTTAAACCTTAAGTCGTAGGTCGTCTCCGACTTATCCCCCAGTTAAGTCGTTCAAGTTAGGTCGAACCCCGTATTACTCTGCGTAGGCAATCTCTTCTGAAAAACGTTTATCAGAATTTCTACTTTGATGGTTTTGGGATTGACTTCTTTGGACTTTACTCACGTCTTCGAACGTGAATTGATTTGTTCTACCATCGTTTTATGACTTGTCACTTTAAAGATATATGAAGGTTTCAATACTAATAGTAAATATCAAAACTCTTTCATCAAAGCGATTTCAACACTATTTTAAGTATCAAAAGTTCGTTTTCTCAAACCGATTTTCAATCTACTAGTATATACAAGCCTTTACTTCACTCGAATGAGAAATCGACTTAAACGACTTAGTAAAACGAGTGGTATGAAACGCTTGCGTTCACTTCGTCGGTTAGCTCTTGGACTTGTTCGATTGAACCCTTTTTGTGACAATTTCCTAGTGAAGATTTACAGCTTGTTCGTAAATATTTAAGTTAAGCAAGTGGTTATGAGACATGAAGCTAAACTCATATATTTACTGGCTTGGTGTGATTGACACTTCCTTATGATCATGACGATCATTTTTGTGATTTAGACTAGCGATTGAGCGATGTCTCTTTGTCTACGTGGGAGACTATACCCCGATTATGTGATGTTTCGCCATCACATTTCCTATGGTCTTCGGGCCATTCATGTGTAAAAATTTAATGGATAGCTTCCATGAGATAACTTCTCGTCATGTGTTTACGCGTAGGTGAGTTTTCATGCTCCCATTCATGTGTTAGGCCTCCCCCCTTTATGTGTTTTCTGGATTTCTGATGATGATTTCTGGAATTTTGTGCTTCACCAATTTTCATGATTTTCATTGATATGATATCAGCTTTTGTGCATTGGTGAATTTATGTGTAATTGACTTGTTATGAATACAAGTTTAGGGTATGATACCCTATTTTATCTTTGAGAAGATTCTTGTGATATTGATAAATCTTTTGTTGATTATCATTTACGTACTTATAGTAGTATGTCGCTATGGTTATTACATGTTCATGTCATGCCTTTTACTGTATACCATATCATCTGATATTTATAGTTAGACTGATCCGTTTATTATTTTCTTATAAATAATACTCGGGTCAGACCGAGATGTTACAGGTGCTTCTGCTTGACTTCTCTTCAGGATATTTCTGACTTTTGGCTAACTACATAGATTTGTAGTTTTTGGATGTACACCTTTGAGATATAGACTCTATGTTGTGTACTTATTCTTTTGTAAAGCACGTGACGCTATTCTTTTGTATTATCGTGGATCTTTCTGACCACTACTCTGATGTACACTTTCATGTGTTATATATTTATTCATATCTTCTTCCGCCTTTGTGATATGGATGTCTGTGACTGATTTATGTTATGATTATTTCTATGTTTGTTTCCGAAGATTATATATAGCCACCGTGTGATAGCTTTGTGTTTGTATCGGTATGTCGGATTTCCTCCTTAAAAGATATGCATTCTATTCTATCTGACGTATCGACGCTCGCACAAAGAAGTTACATGGATGGTCGCTCCTCCACAGCCTTATTCTCCGCGCTAATTGACAGCACTACATCGTAGTGTTCTTGGTTAGCGTGGGTATAGAGGTGGGGCGTCACAATATACATCAATCCTGTAAATAAATAACTACTGGTGAGGAATCCAGTTGGATCCCTCCAATCTGTTTCCCTGCATCCAAAGACGTTAGCACAATACCAATTCCGCTCCAGTACGGAATTATCGCGGTATATAGGTTTTTATAAATCCGCTTACTAACGGCGCAATAGGGTCTCATCCGCTATACGAGGCGGGAAATCATCAATCCAATATATACATATGCCAATATGTATATATTGCTATATATAGATATATATCCTACTATATCTAATATCAACAATCCAATAGCAATCATATCAATCAATAAATAACTGCAATTCAATTTTAAATCTGAGTGAGAAGATCTCACCTTAGCTTTTAATTTTGCCATTCATTTTCCATCCAATTTGTTTTCTTGATTTCAACCTGGTATAAACAATTTTATTCAAATAAATTTACATTCGAACTAATCAAATAACCAATTTCCGTCCTTGATTGTTTAATTAATCAATAGTTTTATTTAAACTAATTTTTCCTTTAATAAATTTTATTTTTAAATAATTAAATTTAACTTAAGCTATTTCTCCTTTTAACAGATTTTCCCATCTCCTTAAATTTTTGTTTAACTAGAAATTCCAAATTAAAACTAAATTTTCTCGTACTAATTTATTATTTTCACTTATATACCTTTTCTGTTTAGCCTACATATTAAACACTAATAGGATAAAATTTCTTTTAAATGAGTATACATATATTAGATTAAAAATAGATCACAATTGTTTACCAAATCCTACTGCTATATGTATTTATCTACTTTACTGTAAAATAAAAATTTCTTTTACTCGTGTGTGAATATACAAAAATAAATAAAATAAATTCCAATTGAACGCAAGTAATCAAACGATTACCTTAATGTCAATCGAAACTCCAGATCGCCACTGCCTGCTCGATCTCGATTTCCCCCACGACTTGAGACACGCGAGCTCCTCTGATACAATCGAAGTCGTCGCCTTGGCCTGGAGCTCGCACTACCCCCCAGTCGACCACGTGGCATCGGAGACCACCCCAAATACTCGCGTACGCGAGTACGATCCCTGTTCGACTCGAGCTCGAATTCGCGACCCACTGCCGCGCCTTCAATGACACGCCACCAACATCGCCGAGAAACCCCAATCCCCCATCATCGCGTCGCCGCCTTCTGCCTCGCGCCTTCCAATCGCGCGACACCGGATCGTCGCCGCCGCTGACGCTCGAACGCGAGCCTACCAGAATCGCGATGCCCTAGCTTCGCCGCTGCCGCCGTATCTCGTGCGCCTTCCCTCGCCGTGAATCATCTCGTCACCATCGCTATTCCCCAAGCGCGCGCGCGATCGATTTCGAATTAAATTTGAGAGAGGAGAAATGGAATTTCGTTCTGGGGAAACTGTCGATTTATTGGAGAGGACTCGCATCCCTTTGAACCCCACGGCATTGATTTGGGAACGAGAGCGGTTGCCAACATTTATTTTCTTTCTTTTGAATCTCGGTTGTGAAATTTCGATCGAGGGAAGATGGTAATTTAAAATAGAAGGAACATCGGTTGCACGATCTTCTGCGTGATCGAAGGCGTGAGATAAGGGGAGTATCGTGCTGATGTGAAGAAAAATGCAGCTGAGGTTGATTGAATATTTTAAATTTTAAATTTAAATTCGGTAAAGATTCAACGCGTTTACTCTCCGTATGGTTACATAACAACTCCGAAAAATACGAAATTTGAAATCCGACAATAATTCAACATTACGGATCCAATGGAACTGGTTTCGTCGAATTCCGAGACTGTTTGAAAAATGACTACTTTTAAATATCGATTCGAACAATATAATTTCAAAACTGAACAAAACAGTTCGAAATTAAATTTTGAAGCTTCTATCATCTTCAGTATTATCAATACGAATTTTAAAAGCTTTCAAAATATTTTTCTTCAGCTTAAAATTGTAGAATCAAATAAATTATTTAACTTCAATCGATTAAATTTTATAATTTAATTGCCGATTTTCAAAATTATATCGGGGACACAAATTAAATCATCGTTTAAATATTTAAAATAAATTAAATATTCTCAATTTAATTCGTTCAAAATTTTGGGTCGTTACAAACTTCCCCCCTTAAAAGAATTTCGTCCTCGAAATTACAAGTCAGGAAAAGTGGTCCTTAACTCGTCTACTATTTTTCAACATCCAATAGTTTTATCAATTTATCAAAACAAATCTTCCTACTAAAGATTCGTTATCATTTCAACTTGTTTCCAAATTCAATTATAAGTTCCAACAACATTGTTTACTTAACAATTCAAATTTAAGTTTAAATTCAAATTTTAAACTTTCAAAATTTCTCAAAATTTTTCTAACACTCGAAATTTTCGAAAAATTTCGCCAGCGTCTCCTTTGCGCGGTGTAACGACCCTGAATTTTGAACGAATTAAATTGAGAATATTTAATTGATTTTAAATATTTGAACGATGATTTAATTTGAATCCCCGATTTCCATTTGAATCATCGATTTAATTTATAAAATTTAATCGATTGAGAGTTGAATAAAAATTTGAATCCTCAATTTAAAGCTGAAGAAAAATATTTCAAACGCTTGTAAAATTTATATTGATAATTCTGAAGGTAACCGAAGCTTCAGAATTCAATTTCGAATTTATTTGATCAGTTTTGAAAATTTTCGTTCGTATCGATATTTAAAAATAGCATTCCGAGGCGCAGTCTCGGAATTCAACGAAACCAGTTCCATTGGGTCCGTAATATTGAATTATTGTCGGATTTCAAATTTCGTGGCATTTGGAGTTGTTATGTGAGAATACGACGTGTAAACGCATCGAAATTTATTCGATTTCGAATTTAAATTTAAATTTAAATTTGTCACATCTTATATACTTTTCGTTCCTTTAAACACGCTCCGTTGTTCACGCTGAAGACCACGAAATTATCGTGTAACCCATCCCCTCTCTTTTCAAATATCTCGTTCTCCCTCATTTCGAAATCAATGCCGAGCCATCTTCGTTAAACTTTCCCTTCTCGAAATAAAATGGCCGCCTCCTTCTTTCTAATTCGAATCACGGCTAAAAGAAAAAAAAAATTAAACGAAAACAATTTCGTCTTCGTTCAAAAATCAGAAGAATTGCCGCCTTCGTTTTTCTAACTTAAATCTCGCATTCGATTGGGGCTTGTCTTGGTTCGAGCTCGAGTGCGAATAAGGGAGGCGACGAATCTAGGGTTTCGTACGATGGAGCGCGAGCGCAGCTGCGTGGCGTCGAGCAGGCGATTTTGGGCAAACGGTGAGAGACTGGTGGAGCTCGAGTCTGTGATGGCATGCGCTTGGGGTCGCGCGAAACTGGAGGGAAGCGGTGGCTGAAGCACGTGAAGTCTCTGGCGATGTTCGCGAAATCTGGGAGGACGGCAGCGCGACTAGGGTTTGTCGCTCGACTCGGGGTCGCGATTGGGAGGCGATGAGGGTGAAGCATTCCTGGGTTCGTTCAAGTTGTCAGTGAGGTAGTCTTCCTCATTTTTTTTCTTCTTGCTGGTACATCATATTCAAATTTAAATTTAGATTTATTTTAGGTCAGTTTAATTTAATAAATGAGAGATGTTTGCTATGTATAGGCAGTTTGGGATAAAATAAATGAGTATATAATATTTTGAAAACTACCGAAGTTTATAATTTATACAGAGAAATTTATATAAGCAAAATGTTTGATAAGTTTATTTAAATTCGTTTAGTTGTTAAGAAAATAATAATAATTTAATTTGTTGTTATAGTAAAATAATTTACTAAAGAATATACATATAGGAAATTTAGTTTTAAAAATAAACTTTTGAGTTAAAATGAATTTAGTTTTAGTTTTAAAATTTTATTAAATAAATTATTAAAAAGGATTAAGTTAAAATCAATTGTATTTAATTTGTTAAAAGAAGATTTGTTTAATTTAATTGTTTTAGAAATGGTTAGAGAATATTAGGTTGAAACTGGAATGTTGGTTAAATAAATCTATTTATAAAGAAATTGGTTTAGAATAAATTTTTCGATTGATTCGAATATTTACAAATTGTGTAAAATATTTATACAAGGTTTAAAATCAAGAAATCAAGCCGAGAATGGAAGTGGAATTGCAAATTAAAAGCTAAGGTGAGATTTTCTCACTCGAAGAAAATTTGAATTTACAGTTATTATTGATGATTTGATTTCTATTGGATGTGGTATTAGATATGATAGGATATATCTATATATATAGCAATATATACATATTGGCATATGTATATATTGGATTGATGATTCCCGCCTCGTATAGCGGATGAGACCCTATTGCGCCGTTAGTAAGCGGATTTATAAAAACCTATATACCGCGATAATTCCGTACTGGAGCGGAATTGGTATTGTGCTAACATCTTTGGATGCAGGGAAACAGGTTGGAGGGATCCAACTGGACCCCTCACATGTATTTAATTCATTTCTATTGTGATATGAATCTGTGAATGATTATAGTGATGCTATAAATCATATTGATATCTGGAATTTGTTTGAAAGCTAAAATTTAGCTGAATAGATGTTTTGACATCATTGGATTCCAAAAATAAACGAAATTGAATTTTTGGAAATCAAAATAGAAATTTCTAAATGAATTTGATTTTAGAAATTTAATAAATTTGAAGAAAGAAAATTTTAAAGTATAAAAAGTTAATTTTTATAATCTTATCGAATTTATTCCAGAATCAAGTGAAAATGTTAAATAAATGGATTTCGTAAAATAGTGATTATAAATTGAAGAATTTAATTTAAGAAGTTGGATTTTGAAAAAGACGTTTTCGAGAAACTTAAGAAAATAGTGGACTATAACACTGTTGTTATAGTAAATGATTTCCGGAAGGAAATGTTTTATTTAGTATTGGGATTTATATATCTATCTTAATTTCGAATCCCTATACTAGTGATTTCGAGTCGTCGTAACGATGTTTTACGTAACATTCGTTTTGACTCAAATAAAGGTGTTAAAAAAATATTTTCCTTAAAGAATGAAATTATACTTAATTTGATTTAAGTATATCGAATATTTTCCAAGTGTTGAAAATAAATGGATTGTGAATTGCTGACTTATTTTTAAATAAGTATGGAAATGTTTTCCAAAATGAAATGAAATGTTTTGAGAATTTATCTCCTTAAAGATAAATTGAAATTGAATATTGAAAACGATTTGAAAATCGAATATCAGTAGATATTCGAAAGTATAAATTCAATACGGAATTTATAAAAGGAAGCGAAGTTGTTTAAAAATAACTATTGATTTATTTTTGAAGTGTGGAAAATTGATTTGAAATTGTTTTCAAATGGTTAAGTGTGGAAATTTTATATCTAGTAAAGATATTTGTGAAGATGAAATAATTTGGAAAATTATTTGGAATCTGATGATGTTGCGCATCTTTATTGATAGTTAAATAACCGACTATCAATAATTACCTTGAGTAGGTATTTGTTGTGAATTGGATGAATTTGAATGCCACACTTATTTTTAAATAAGCGCTCACTATTCGGGTTAGCCGGGAAAGGACCATGGGGTCGTATAACCCATTTCGAATATGTGATACGTCGTTATGAATCGCATTTGAAGACCGGTGTTGAAGACCGGATATTTTTGAAAACGGAAGGATTACCGTCGAGTTACTCTACATCGACTGATCTTCGATTTAGAGGTTTTATCACCCTTAGTGACGGGAAGTCCTGACGTGATTGAAAATTATCCGGATATGCAAGGGCTTCGTGAGAAGTGCCTTCGGTTCTGTTCGATCCCGGAACAGACTTGTATGGATTGTGTGTTTGACGTTACAATTTGAGATATAAAGCTGATTTCTTTCAAATACATTTCTGTTGGTGGCGGAGAATTTATTCTCTTAGCTTAACACCCTTCTCTGAGACGTACGAGCTCAGAGGTTATGTAGTTGAAATTTATCAGCGATATATCCCAATTTGGTAACGTGGCATACTGAGTGTTGCTGTGAAATGATCAGTGTTTGATCATTTGTGATATGATCATTTGTTTGATCTTATATCTTTGTGATCATAGGTTGATCATTTTGTTTGACCCGAAGCAGGGCTTTTTGAGAAAGCGTAGCTTTGTGGACGAGACTTCATCGAGCCTCACACCCCGGAAATGGTCGAAACAGGACGAATGCGGCAAGGTTCTAGGGAGTAGCGCCCCTTAGTGTATGTCATTCCTTCTGGATAAAGGTGGTATCATGGTATGGAGCCCAGATACTTAACCTCTGTGGTTACTGCATTATTTTTTTCTATGTGGTTTGTTGCGAATCGGGGATCCTCGGGAAGATCGGTGACGATCGGGGAATGGCATACGCGTGTCAGTAGTTACCTACTTTTGCAGAGGTAACCCGGCCTTGTGTTGGCAGAGATCTAACCGTAATGTTAGGTTATTTCTCGGGTCGTCTATTCCAGGGACGTACCCATCGTGGATAGGAAGTTCCTTAGCCTGACCATTTGTTGGAAATCCAAAGAAACAATACGAGCCTTTACGATTTCAATTGTATAACCTGTCTCCTCAGGAGGCAGCTATAGCAGGCATAATATAATGGTACCTATGCTGGCTAAGATTTATATTCTACTTTCGAAATGTTTTCCACTATGCACTAATAATAATATCAAAAAGGTTTTGATTTTTGCGTAGTAAGCATCTTTGACTAACATAAGAAGAAATCTCCTCCAAGTCTGCGTTTGCATTGTGTGTGTGGTGGGAGGTCTTATGGTAGTTTCATTTTCCAAAGGCATTGCGAATTGACTTTAAAAATATTTCTGTTGTTTAATTTAAAGATAAACTGTTTTACGATCTCACACCAGTCACCATGACTGACTCGGAGTTTATTGTTTCCCTTCTAAACTCTGGGTGCCCACAAATTTCCACACGGGCAGTCTAGAGTTAGATTATCAGGATATTCTGGATATTCTGGAGCTTTGGAGATAAGCTGGATGGCGAGACGTAGTATTTGTATCTGATAATATTTATTCCGCTGTGTATTCTGTATGAGGACAAGTTATATAACTGTCCATTGTTGTACTGAGTTGTATATTGACTCTGATGATTGATGTATGTATAAAATGATATAGTTCTTTGTTTTAAAGATTATTCATTTATCTATTATATATTGTTCCGCTGCGATGTGTAAGATTCTGATATTGTTTTCTATTCTGATGTTGATGTGTTGTTCTTCTTTTCTTTTTCTCTTCTTTTCTTCTATCTCCTTCTTCTTCTACTTTTTCTTTCTTAAAACCATAACTTTCCGGGTTTCCGGCATTCGATGTCTCGGCAGTCGATAAAGTGAGTATCGATGTTGAATTTTCGAAAGTCGAAAATTTAGGGATGTTACATTTGGTATCAGAGCATATGGTTAAGCGACAACCCTGCTCTGTTGGGTGTTACTCATTAGAGATAGAGTCAGCAGTACTCTAGAATGAGTTGAGTGTAATAATAGATATGAGCGCGTATTTGTTATTTGAATATAAAATTGTTTTATATTGTGATGATTGGTTTATTGAGTGGTATATGAACCTTCGTCGGCACAGTCTTGCAAAACTGTATCGAAGGGGTTTCTAAACACTCGAATAGAACAATTCGGCACAGTATTGTTTTGAATAGGGTAAATAAAATAATTTTACCCAAAGCTATTTTTGTATAGAAAAGAAATGATTTTCTGTAAATTATTATAGTATATGGTTGCCTGGATGTTAGAAGTGATAATATTAATCTATTATCATTGAAATTAAATGAGAAATTGGAAATCGTAACTCCAAAGTTAAGAAATAAATCCATATACAAATGAAATTTAAAGAATATAAATTATAAATGTGATTTGTAATTTAAAACGGAATTCCAGAGGAGTATTTGGAAATGTTTTGAAAGAATTTGAAAATTTTGGAGGTTTGAAAAGTTTAAATCATTTTTGATTTGAAAATGAATTTCGAAGGTTTTGAAAAATATTTTGAAAAGATGAAAGCTCTAAACTCTTTTCGGTCGCTGGAAAATAACTTCGATGATGACCATGGCATCACCGGTGTTCATTTTCGGGTTTCCAAAAGAGAAATTGCTGTCAAATTGTTTTAAATAGGAGTTGTTTGAAAATTTGGGTTTTTGTTTGGAAATTCAAATGGAATTTGAATTGTTTTCAAAATGATTTTTTTTGAAATGTTGCTAAGACTCTGGAATACTATGAAATATAACTAAGTTGATAACTTATACAATTTCAATTTTGGTCGAATAAATTTAACTTAAGGAATGAAGTTAAATCAAAGTAAGTATAAGTGAATCAATTAAATGAAGAGTGAAATTCTTTAAGTGAAACTTGATATTGAAATTACTCTAAGTTGATAATTGAAAAAAAGAATAAAATTTGGATTCGAATTGAAAATGAAAGAATGTGAGAACAAACAAATAAAAATTGCGATTGTAAGTGCAAGAGAATAAAATTGAAATGTTAAGATTCATTTTGAATTTGTAAGAATGTAAGACTGAATTTGAATTGGATTGTGAAGTATTAAACTAAAATTAGTAAGTGAAGCTAATTGAATGAAGATAAAACTGGAATTGAAACTGAATGTTGAAAGCAGATTTGAATTTGTAAGTGGATTAGAATTAGAAATGAATTAGTAACTGAAACTAATCTAAAAATAATCAGTTATGAATGAGAGCTGATAAAATTCAATATTCAGGAGATAAACCGAATCCAAATTAGATTTGAATTGTGAATTGGATTCAAATGAATTTGAAATGAAAAGTTGAATGGAAATATATGTAACTTCAACAGTGAAGTAAAAATGTATAAGCAGTTTATATTGAAAACTTTGTAATAGAATTTGCAAAATGGTTTGAATATATGTAACTAGATATTATGGCTAGTAGGATATACAGGTATAAAGGAATTGGAATTTGATTTCGAAGATAAATTTGAATTTCTCGAAAAAGGTACGTATTTTAATTTCTATATGAGTTTTTGATGATTTCTCTCTAGCCGCTTGGCTTTTTCTTTTTCTTTTTGAAATCTGAGAGTCCGTAGGGACGTTTTGTAGTCGTGCCGTATTAGCCGCGCAAAGGAGACGCTGGCGAAATTTTTCGAAAATTTAGAGTGTTAGAAAATTTTTGAGAAATTTTTGAAAGTTTAAATTTGAATTTAAACTTAAATTTGAATTGTGAAGTTAAACAATGTTGTTTTGAAACTTAGAGTTGAAGTCGAAATGTAGTTGAATGATAACGAATCTTTAGTAGAAAGATTTGTTTTGATGAATTGATAAAACTATTTAGATTGTGAAAAATAGTAGACGAGTTAAGGACCTTTCTTTCTAACTTGTAATTTCGAGGACGAAATTCTTTTAAGGAGGGAAGTCTGTAACGACCCTAAATTTTGAACGAATTAAATTGAGAATATTTAATTGATTTTAAATATTTGAACGATGATTTAATTTGAATCCCCGATTTCCATTTGAATCATCGATTTAATTTATAAAATTTAATCGATTGAGAGTTGAATAAAAATTTGAATCCTCAATTTAAAGCTGAAGAAAAATATTTCAAACGCTTGTAAAATTTATATTGATAATTCTGAAGGTAACCGAAGCTTCAGAATTCAATTTCGAATTTATTTGATCAGTTTTGAAAATTTTCGTTCGTATCGATATTTAAAAATAGCATTCCGAGGCGCAGTCTCGGAATTCAACGAAACCAGTTCCATTGGGTCCGTAATATTGAATTATTGTCGGATTTCAAATTTCGTGGCATTTGGAGTTGTTATGTGAGAATACGACGTGTAAACGCATCGAAATTTATTCGATTTCGAATTTAAATTTAAATTTAAATTTGTCACATCTTATATACTTTTCGTTCCTTTAAACACGCTCCGTTGTTCACGCTGAAGACCACGAAATTATCGTGTAACCCATCCCCTCTCTTTTCAAATATCTCGTTCTCCCTCATTTCGAAATCAATGCCGAGCCATCTTCGTTAAACTTTCCCTTCTCGAAATAAAATGGCCGCCTCCTTCTTTCTAATTCGAATCACGGCTAAAAGAAAAAAAAAATTAAACGAAAACAATTTCGTCTTCGTTCAAAAATCAGAAGAATTGCCGCCTTCGTTTTTCTAACTTAAATCTCGCATTCGATTGGGGCTTGTCTTGGTTCGAGCTCGAGTGCGAATAAGGGAGGCGACGAATCTAGGGTTTCGTACGATGGAGCGCGAGCGCAGCTGCGTGGCGTCGAGCAGGCGATTTTGGGCAAACGGTGAGAGACTGGTGGAGCTCGAGTCTGTGATGGCATGCGCTTGGGGTCGCGCGAAACTGGAGGGAAGCGGTGGCTGAAGCACGTGAAGTCTCTGGCGATGTTCGCGAAATCTGGGAGGACGGCAGCGCGACTAGGGTTTGTCGCTCGACTCGGGGTCGCGATTGGGAGGCGATGAGGGTGAAGCATTCCTGGGTTCGTTCAAGTTGTCAGTGAGGTAGTCTTCCTCATTTTTTTTCTTCTTGCTGGTACATCATATTCAAATTTAAATTTAGATTTATTTTAGGTCAGTTTAATTTAATAAATGAGAGATGTTTGCTATGTATAGGCAGTTTGGGATAAAATAAATGAGTATATAATATTTTGAAAACTACCGAAGTTTATAATTTATACAGAGAAATTTATATAAGCAAAATGTTTGATAAGTTTATTTAAATTCGTTTAGTTGTTAAGAAAATAATAATAATTTAATTTGTTGTTATAGTAAAATAATTTACTAAAGAATATACATATAGGAAATTTAGTTTTAAAAATAAACTTTTGAGTTAAAATGAATTTAGTTTTAGTTTTAAAATTTTATTAAATAAATTATTAAAAAGGATTAAGTTAAAATCAATTGTATTTAATTTGTTAAAAGAAGATTTGTTTAATTTAATTGTTTTAGAAATGGTTAGAGAATATTAGGTTGAAACTGGAATGTTGGTTAAATAAATCTATTTATAAAGAAATTGGTTTAGAATAAATTTTTCGATTGATTCGAATATTTACAAATTGTGTAAAATATTTATACAAGGTTTAAAATCAAGAAATCAAGCCGAGAATGGAAGTGGAATTGCAAATTAAAAGCTAAGGTGAGATTTTCTCACTCGAAGAAAATTTGAATTTACAGTTATTATTGATGATTTGATTTCTATTGGATGTGGTATTAGATATGATAGGATATATCTATATATATAGCAATATATACATATTGGCATATGTATATATTGGATTGATGATTCCCGCCTCGTATAGCGGATGAGACCCTATTGCGCCGTTAGTAAGCGGATTTATAAAAACCTATATACCGCGATAATTCCGTACTGGAGCGGAATTGGTATTGTGCTAACATCTTTGGATGCAGGGAAACAGGTTGGAGGGATCCAACTGGACCCCTCACATGTATTTAATTCATTTCTATTGTGATATGAATCTGTGAATGATTATAGTGATGCTATAAATCATATTGATATCTGGAATTTGTTTGAAAGCTAAAATTTAGCTGAATAGATGTTTTGACATCATTGGATTCCAAAAATAAACGAAATTGAATTTTTGGAAATCAAAATAGAAATTTCTAAATGAATTTGATTTTAGAAATTTAATAAATTTGAAGAAAGAAAATTTTAAAGTATAAAAAGTTAATTTTTATAATCTTATCGAATTTATTCCAGAATCAAGTGAAAATGTTAAATAAATGGATTTCGTAAAATAGTGATTATAAATTGAAGAATTTAATTTAAGAAGTTGGATTTTGAAATAGACGTTTTCGAGAAACTTAAGAAAATAGTGGACTATAACACTGTTGTTATAGTAAATGATTTCCGGAAGGAAATGTTTTATTTAGTATTGGGATTTATATATCTATCTTAATTTCGAATCCCTATACTAGTGATTTCGAGTCGTCGTAACGATGTTTTACGTAACATTCGTTTTGACTCAAATAAAGGTGTTAAAAAAATATTTTCCTTAAAGAATGAAATTATACTTAATTTGATTTAAGTATATCGAATATTTTCCAAGTGTTGAAAATAAATGGATTGTGAATTGCTGACTTATTTTTAAATAAGTATGGAAATGTTTTCCAAAATGAAATGAAATGTTTTGAGAATTTATCTCCTTAAAGATAAATTGAAATTGAATATTGAAAACGATTTGAAAATCGAATATCAGTAGATATTCGAAAGTATAAATTCAATACGGAATTTATAAAAGGAAGCGAAGTTGTTTAAAAATAACTATTGATTTATTTTTGAAGTGTGGAAAATTGATTTGAAATTGTTTTCAAATGGTTAAGTGTGGAAATTTTATATCTAGTAAAGATATTTGTGAAGATGAAATAATTTGGAAAATTATTTGGAATCTGATGATGTTGCGCATCTTTATTGATAGTTAAATAACCGACTATCAATAATTACCTTGAGTAGGTATTTGTTGTGAATTGGATGAATTTGAATGCCACACTTATTTTTAAATAAGCGCTCACTATTCGGGTTAGCCGGGAAAGGACCATGGGGTCGTATAACCCATTTCGAATATGTGATACGTCGTTATGAATCGCATTTGAAGACCGGTGTTGAAGACCGGATATTTTTGAAAACGGAAGGATTACCGTCGAGTTACTCTACATCGACTGATCTTCGATTTAGAGGTTTTATCACCCTTAGTGACGGGAAGTCCTGACGTGATTGAAAATTATCCGGATATGCAAGGGCTTCGTGAGAAGTGCCTTCGGTTCTGTTCGATCCCGGAACAGACTTGTATGGATTGTGTGTTTGACGTTACAATTTGAGATATAAAGCTGATTTCTTTCAAATACATTTCTGTTGGTGGCGGAGAATTTATTCTCTTAGCTTAACACCCTTCTCTGAGACGTACGAGCTCAGAGGTTATGTAGTTGAAATTTATCAGCGATATATCCCAATTTGGTAACGTGGCATACTGAGTGTTGCTGTGAAATGATCAGTGTTTGATCATTTGTGATATGATCATTTGTTTGATCTTATATCTTTGTGATCATAGGTTGATCATTTTGTTTGACCCGAAGCAGGGCTTTTTGAGAAAGCGTAGCTTTGTGGACGAGACTTCATCGAGCCTCACACCCCGGAAATGGTCGAAACAGGACGAATGCGGCAAGGTTCTAGGGAGTAGCGCCCCTTAGTGTATGTCATTCCTTCTGGATAAAGGTGGTATCATGGTATGGAGCCCAGATACTTAACCTCTGTGGTTACTGCATTATTTTTTTCTATGTGGTTTGTTGCGAATCGGGGATCCTCGGGAAGATCGGTGACGATCGGGGAATGGCATACGCGTGTCAGTAGTTACCTACTTTTGCAGAGGTAACCCGGCCTTGTGTTGGCAGAGATCTAACCGTAATGTTAGGTTATTTCTCGGGTCGTCTATTCCAGGGACGTACCCATCGTGGATAGGAAGTTCCTTAGCCTGACCATTTGTTGGAAATCCAAAGAAACAATACGAGCCTTTACGATTTCAATTGTATAACCTGTCTCCTCAGGAGGCAGCTATAGCAGGCATAATATAATGGTACCTATGCTGGCTAAGATTTATATTCTACTTTCGAAATGTTTTCCACTATGCACTAATAATAATATCAAAAAGGTTTTGATTTTTGCGTAGTAAGCATCTTTGACTAACATAAGAAGAAATCTCCTCCAAGTCTGCGTTTGCATTGTGTGTGTGGTGGGAGGTCTTATGGTAGTTTCATTTTCCAAAGGCATTGCGAATTGACTTTAAAAATATTTCTGTTGTTTAATTTAAAGATAAACTGTTTTACGATCTCACACCAGTCACCATGACTGACTCGGAGTTTATTGTTTCCCTTCTAAACTCTGGGTGCCCACAAATTTCCACACGGGCAGTCTAGAGTTAGATTATCAGGATATTCTGGATATTCTGGAGCTTTGGAGATAAGCTGGATGGCGAGACGTAGTATTTGTATCTGATAATATTTATTCCGCTGTGTATTCTGTATGAGGACAAGTTATATAACTGTCCATTGTTGTACTGAGTTGTATATTGACTCTGATGATTGATGTATGTATAAAATGATATAGTTCTTTGTTTTAAAGATTATTCATTTATCTATTATATATTGTTCCGTTGCGATGTGTAAGATTCTGATATTGTTTTCTATTCTGATGTTGATGTGTTGTTCTTCTTTTCTTTTTCTCTTCTTTTCTTCTATCTCCTTCTTCTTCTACTTTTTCTTTCTTAAAACCATAACTTTCCGGGTTTCCGGCATTCGATGTCTCGGCAGTCGATAAAGTGAGTATCGATGTTGAATTTTCGAAAGTCGAAAATTTAGGGATGTTACACGCGGCTAATACGGTACGACTACAAAACGTCCCTACGGACTCTCAGATTTCAAAAAGAAAAAGAAAAAGCCAAGCGGCTAGACCAGAAATCATCAAAAACTCATATTATAATTCAAATACGTACCTTTTGTCGAGCAATTCAAATTATCTTTGAAATCCAAAATTCCAATTCCTTTATAACACCTGTATGTCCTACTAGCCATAATATCTAGTTACACATTCAAACTATTTTGCAAATTCGCTTACAAAATTTTCAGTATATGCTTATATATTTACGGTTGAAGTTACATTTGTTTTTAAACAAAATGAATTCATATCCATTCTAGTTTATACCCAATTTAAATTGATACAAATTCAATTTATTTTAATTCTACTTCATTTGCAATTGATTCCATTCAATTTAATTTGCATTTCATATTTTCATTCGGTTTATTCTACAAACCAAACAACCTTCATTCATAATTGCTCTTTTAGCTTAGTTTCAATTACTAACTCATTACAACTTCCAATTCACTTACAATTTCAAATTTGTCTTCAATTTCATTTACAATTGCAAATTATTCATTCATCCACTAATTCATTCGTTTTCAATTTAAATCTCATTTCTATCAAATTACCAAATATTCTATAAGTTATTAACTTATTTACATTCCATTATGAATTTTATCTTTTATTCATCTTTCATTTATAATTATTCAATTCAATTCATTTCTTACAAATTTGAAACGAATTTCAATTTTCAATCTCATTTTATTTAATTGATTCACTTGCAAATTTATTTGTTCATTCACAATTTTCATTTATTTTCATAATTCAGTACTCAATTCCAGAGTCTTTTCAACCTTTTCAAAACCATCTTGAAAACAATTCAAATTATCCTTTTGAATTTTCAAAACAAAACCCAAATTTTCCAAAACAACTTCCTTTTAAAATAATTTGGCAGCAATTCCTCTTCCGGAAACCCGAAAATGAACATCAGTGATGCTGCAGTCATTACCGAAGTTATTTTCCAGCGACCGAAAAGAGTTTAGAGCTTTTCATCTCTTCAAAACATTTTTCAAAACCATTGAAATTCATTTTCAAATCAAAAAGGATTTAAACTTTTCAAATCTCCAAAATTTTCAGATTCTTTTCAAAACATTTCCAAATACTTCTCTGGAATTCCGTTTCAATTTACAATTCACATTTATAATTTACATCTTAAATTTCATTCGTATGTGAATTTATTTTAACTTTGGAGTTATAATTCCAATTTCTCATTCAATTTCAATGATAATAGTTTAATGTTATCATTTCTAGCAACCATGCAACCATACACTATAATAATTCATAGAAAATGATTTCTTTTCTGTACAAAAATAGTTTTGGGCAAAATTATTTCATTTACCCTATTTTAAAACAATACTGTGCCGAATTATTCTATTCGAGTGTTTAGAGATCCCTATCAATGATCGTTAATTACTCGTATTGACCAGAATCCATATACCACTCAATAAATCAATCATCACAATATAAAACAATTTTATATTCAAATAACAAATACGCGCTCATATCTATTATTACACTCAACTCATTCTAGAGTACTACTGACTCTATCTCTAATGAGTAACACCCAACAGAGCAGGGTTGTCGCTTAACCATATGCTCTGATACCACTTTGTCACATCCTGAAATTTTCGACTTTCGAAAATTCGACATCGATACTCACTTTATCGACTGCCGAGAAATCGAACGCCGGAAACTTCAAAAGTGAGGGTTTTAGAAAGAAGAAAAAGGCAGAAGAAGAGAACAGAAGAAGAAAGAAGAAGAACTGAACAACATCAGACAGAAAACAATATCAGAATCTTACACATCGCAGCGGAACAATATATAATAGATAAATCAGTAATCTTTAAAACAAAGAATTTTATCAGTTTTTATACATACATCAATCAGAGTCAATATACAAAAATGGACAGTTTTATAAACTTGTCCTCATACAGAATACACAGCGGAAAAAAAATACTATCAATTACAAATACTACGTCTCGTCATCCAGCTTATCTCCAAAGCTCCAGAATATCCAGAATATCCTGATAATCTAACTCTAGACTGCCCGTGTGGAAATTGGTGGGCACCCAGAGTTTAGAAGGGAAACAATAAACTCCGAGTCAGTCATGGTGACTGGTGTGAGATCGTAAAACAGTTATTCTTTAAAAATAAACAGCAGAGAATTTTAAAGTCAATTCGAAATGCTTTTGGAAAATGAAACTACCATAAGACCTCCCGCCACACACACAATGCAAACGCAGAATTGGAGGAGATTTCTTCTTATGATAGTCAAAGATGCTTACTACGCAAAATCAAATCATTTTGATATTATTATTAGTGCATAGTGTAGAAATCATTTCGAAAGTATAATATTAATCTTAGCCAACATACGACCAGTATCGTATGCCTACTATAGCTACCATCTAAACAGTGGTGACCACCGTACGTAAATGGCAGGTTCTACAACTAATACCGTACAAGGTGCGTATTGGAGTTTGGATTTCCAACAAATGGTCAGGCTAAGGAACTTCCTATCCACGATGGGTACGTCCCTGGAATAGACGACCCGAGAACCTAACCGGATCTCTGCCAACACAAGGCCGGGTTACCTCTGCAAAAATAGGTAACTACTGACACGCGTATGCCATCCCCCGATCGTAACCGATCTTCCCGAGGATCCCCGATTTCCAACAAACCACATAGATAATAATGCAGCAACCACATAGGTTAAGTATCTGGGCTCCATACCATGATACCACCTCTATCCAGAAGAAATGACATACACTAAGGGGCGCTACTCCCTAGAACCTTGCTGCATCCTTCCTGTTTCGACCATTTCCGGGGTGTGAGGCTCGATGAAGTCTCGTCCACAAAGCTACGCTTTCTACAAAAAGCCCTGCTTCGGGTCAAACAAAATGATCAACCTATGATCACAAAGATATAAGATCAAACAAATGATCATATCACAAATGATCAAACACCGATCATTTCACAGCAACACTCAGTATGCCACGTTACCAAATTGGGATATATCGCTGATAAATTTCAACTACATAACCTCTGAGCTCGTACGTCTCAGAGAAGGGTGTTAAGCTAAGAGAATAAATTCTCCGCCACCAACAGAAATGTATTTGAAAGAAATCAGCTTTATATCTCAAATTGTAACGTCAGACACACAATCCATACAAGTCTGTTCCGGGATCGAACAGAACCGAAGGCACTTCTCACGAAGCCCTTGCATTTCCGGATAATTTTCTAATCACGTCCGGACTTCCCGTCACTAAGGGTGATAAAACCTCTAAATCGAAGATCAGTCGATGTAGAGTAACTCGACGGTAATCCTTCCGTTTTCAAAAATATCCGGTCTTCAACACCGGTCTTCAAATGCAATTCATAACGACGTATCACATATTCGGAATGGGTTATACGACCCCATGGTCCTTTCCCGGTTAACCCGAATAGTGAGCGATTATTCAAAAACAAGTGTGGCATTCAAATTCATCCAATTCACAACAAATACCTATCTAAAGGTAATTATTGATAGTCGGTTATTTAACTATCAATAAAAATGCGCAACATCATCAGATTCCAAATAATTTTCCAAATTATTTCATCTTCAAAAATATCTTTACTAGATATAAAATTTCCACACTTAACCATTTGAAAACAATTTCAAATCAAATTTCCACACTTCAAAAATAAATCAATATTTGTTTTTAAACAACTTCGCTTTCTTTTATAAATCCCATAGTGAATTTATATCTTTCAAAATATCTACTGATATACGATTTTCAATCGTTTCAAATATTCAATTTCAATGTATCTTTAAAAAGATAAATTCTCAAAACGTTCGTTTCATATTGGAAAAGCAATTCCATACTTATTTAAAAATAAGTATTTCACAAATCTATTTATTTTCAACACTTGGAAAATATTCGATATACTTAAATCCAATTAAGTATATTTTTCATTCTTTAAGGAAATCCGTTTTCTATAACAACATCAATTTGAGTCAAAACGAATGTTGCGTAAAACATCGTTACGACGACTCAAAATCACTAGTATAGGGATTCGGAATTAAGATAGATATCTAAATACCAATACTACATCAAAACATTTTCTTCCGAAAATCATTTACTATAACAACAGTGTTATAGTCCATCATTTCCTTATATTTTCGAAAACGCCTATTTCAACAATAACAATGTTGAAATCTATGTTTTCGATTCACAATACATTTTAAAAACATCTCTAAAATGTTTAACTTCATTTTCAATGCCACTTTTCCAAAACTATCCATTTTACTTAACAATATATTCACCGTCCAAAATCGTGAATATATCTTCTTTAAAAATCTTCTATATTTAATTTCTCAAATCCCATTGATTTCGAATTTATAAAACAACGTTTATAAATTCTACTTCTATTTTATAACAACTTCGATTTAATAAATCTCCTTTTATTTACAAATTCGATCAATATTCCATTTAAAGGCAAAAATCAAATTTATAAGTTAATCTCTTATAAATCTTTTATGCTACCGTTTCATCCATTTTATAACTTCATACTTTATAAATCTATAAAATTCATATTTTCACAATTTATAATTCTATAAATCTCATGTCTTTACAATTTATAATTCTATAAATCTCTAACACTTATAAACACTCGTTTTAAAATTCCAACACTTTAAATTGATAAATATCAATTCTGTACATCCTTTATATACATCATTTTTAGTAATTCAAAAGAAATCCAAACTTAAACTATTTTATAAATTACTTGGCTATTTATTTCAAAATCACTTTTCAGTTATATGTCACAATTTAAAATTTTCATAACTTTAAATTTATAACATTTATTTATTTAAAGTAAACCAATTCAAAGATTCAAATAAAACGTATACTTTCAAATAATCACTTTTAAAATCTCTTCTTAATATTAAATTCGTTATTTTTAAACTTCAAAATTTGAATCCGATGATGCAACAGCATCAATTGGTCAATCACAACAACAACATCATATATCAACATATGATAACAGAATATACATCAATCCTGTAAATAAATAACTACTGGTGAGGAATCCAGTTGGATCCCTCCAACCTGTTTCCCTGCATCCAAAGACGTTAGCACAATACCAATTCCGCTCCAGTACGGAATTATCGCGGTATATAGGTTTTTATAAATCCGCTTACTAACGGCGCAATAGGGTCTCATCCGCTATACGAGGCGGGAAATCATCAATCCAATATATACATATGCCAATATGTATATATTGCTATATATAGATATATATCCTACTATATCTAATATCAACAATCCAATAGCAATCATATCAATCAATAAATAACTGCAATTCAATTTTAAATCTGAGTGAGAAGATCTCACCTTAGCTTTTAATTTTGCCATTCATTTTCCATCCAATTTGTTTTCTTGATTTCAACCTGGTATAAACAATTTTATTCAAATAAATTTACATTCGAACTAATCAAATAACCAATTTCCGTCCTTGATTGTTTAATTAATCAATAGTTTTATTTAAACTAATTTTTCCTTTAATAAATTTTATTTTTAAATAATTAAATTTAACTTAAGCTATTTCTCCTTTTAACAGATTTTCCCATCTCCTTAAATTTTTGTTTAACTAGAAATTCCAAATTAAAACTAAATTTTCTCGTACTAATTTATTATTTTCACTTATATACCTTTTCTGTTTAGCCTACATATTAAACACTAATAGGATAAAATTTCTTTTAAATGAGTATACATATATTAGATTAAAAATAGATCACAATTGTTTACCAAATCCTACTGCTATATGTATTTATCTACTTTACTGTAAAATAAAAATTTCTTTTACTCGTGTGTGAATATACAAAAATAAATAAAATAAATTCCAATTGAACGCAAGTAATCAAACGATTACCTTAATGTCAATCGAAACTCCAGATCGCCACTGCCTGCTCGATCTCGATTTCCCCCACGACTTGAGACACGCGAGCTCCTCTGATACAATCGAAGTCGTCGCCTTAGCCTGGAGCTCGCACTACCCCCCAGTCGACCACGTGGCATCGGAGACCACCCCAAATACTCGCGTACGCGAGTACGATCCCTGTTCGACTCGAGCTCGAATTCGCGACCCACTGCCGCGCCTTCAATGACACGCCACCAACATCGCCGAGAAACCCCAATCCCCCATCATCGCGTCGCCGCCTTCTGCCTCGCGCCTTCCAATCGCGCGACACCGGATCGTCGCCGCCGCTGACGCTCGAACGCGAGCCTACCAGAATCGCGATGCCCTAGCTTCGCCGCTGCCGCCGTATCTCGTGCGCCTTCCCTCGCCGCGAATCATCTCGTCACCATCGCTATTCCCCAAGCGCGCGCGCGATCGATTTCGAATTAAATTTGAGAGAGGAGAAATGGAATTTCGTTCTGGGGAAACTGTCGATTTATTGGAGAGGACTCGCATCCCTTTGAACCCCACGGCATTGATTTGGGAACGAGAGCGGTTGCCAACATTTATTTTCTTTCTTTTGAATCTCGGTTGTGAAATTTCGACCGAGGGAAGATGGTAATTTAAAATAGAAGGAACATCGGTTGCACGATCTTCTGCGTGATCGAAGGCGTGAGATAAGGGGAGTATCATGCTGATGTGAAGAAAAATGCAGCTGAGGTTGATTGAATATTTTAAATTTTAAATTTAAATTCGATAAAGATTCAACGCGTTTACTCTCCGTATGGTTACATAACAACTCCGAAAAATACGAAATTTGAAATCCGACAATAATTCAACATTACGGATCCAATGGAACTGGTTTCGTCGAATTCCGAGACTGTTTGAAAAATGACTACTTTTAAATATCGATTCGAACAATATAATTTCAAAACTGAACAAAACAGTTCGAAATTAAATTTTGAAGCTTCTATCATCTTCAGTATTATCAATACGAATTTTAAAAGCTTTCAAAATATTTTTCTTCAGCTTAAAATTGTAGAATCAAATAAATTATTTAACTTCAATCGATTAAATTTTATAATTTAATTGCCGATTTTCAAAATTATATCGGGGACACAAATTAAATCATCGTTTAAATATTTAAAATAAATAAAATATTCTCAATTTAATTCGTTCAAAATTTTGGGTCGTTACAATAATTAATTGAAATTTTGTGAAATTTTAAACAATAAAATTTGGAAATAAAATTTATTATTTGAATACGTCTATTTTAATATAGCAACTGGTAAATTTTCATCTGATAATATTGAAGTTTATTTTCCTGTGAAATTTCATTTCAAATCAAACCGGTTAATAACAGTGAATTTAAAAGTTTTCCGAAACCAAAATATGTCAACAGGAGAAAATTTATTCAGGTCATTCTGAATCAGACTGTGAAATTCGTTTTTCCAAATTTGGACTTCTACTGCTCCGTTTATCTTTCTGGCAAATAGCAGCATCTCCTGTACCGATTATCGACTTTTGATCGGATGATCGTACCACAAATATCTGTATACCGTTTGATCGCCTCATCGTGCTGATCTTCGTAGTGTATCCATTTCTGTATTTTGAGATTTCGGTACACGACGGTAAGGATAAAGCAGCTCGTCGTAGCATACCACTTTTACACTTTATTAGTGGTGTCCATTCAAAATTTTCTATCACCTGAGTTGTAATGGCAATTAGCATTTATTATTCCCAGCGTGATCTTTTCTTTTCCAGAATTTTACTCAAGCTTTAACGTCGTTTCCCTGCTTGCTCAATTTGTTGCCGTTCCACCTTTATTAATTCGCGTTCGTTTCTATTCCCTTTATTTCGCCTGAACCTTATTTGGATCTGACTTCCACCTTTCCATCCCCGGTATTTAATACATTTGCTTAAAATTTGGCTATTTATTTCAAAGAGAAAAGAAACCATTCGTTTTCTGTAGCCTTTTTATTTGCTTTTAATTCGTTGCTTAATTTAATACGTTTTCTGTACTCGAGCAAATCGTTGCTTTGAATTCTTCTTCCATTCATTTTGCCTACTATTTCTCCTTCTTCTGGATCTCATTCTCTCCACACCTTCCTCTATTTTTTTTCTTTCCTAAGATCTATTTTTCCACTTGAAGCTAGATCACACATTGCGTCTCCACGTGAAGCCTCCCCATTCCATTCTCCCTTCACCTTCCCGAGACCCTCCGCGTTCGCCACCCACCTTGAACAAAAGCCTCATGCGTGCATCCCCTACCGCCGAAGGCCTCCCACCACCACACTCGGCTCCACCTCTAGCTTACCCTCCTTTGCCGAATACCTGAGCACCCATCCCGCACCTCCACCGTACCCACGGCCAACGACCACCATCAGTGCCCAGACCTCCGCCCATCACCCCGAACCCACCCAGGCCTCATATCCACCCACCAAGCAGCCCACCCATCTCAGCACCAAGCCAATCATGCCTATTTCTCCTCTCAGCCTCACGACCCCTACCCGCCACGTCAACACTCCACCGCCCCTCTCCTCTTCCACCTTGCCGTCACCATCGAACTTCAGCCCTTCCTTCTCCTCCACGCCAAGCATGTTAGCTCCCCTCCTCCATGCTTTTCGACCGACCTGACATCTTCACCAAGAATCGTGCTCAACTCGACTCTTTTCTTTTTTCTCCAGCCGCGAGATTATATAAGGTATATATATATATTATATTAGTATGTTAGTTTATATGAGATACATACATATATTAGTTAGTCTGTAATATAATGTTTATGTTAGTTTTCAAGTTGCAGTATGATATTTTGTTAATATTTTTAAATAGTGTTTTGATTGTGAAAAGGCTGGTCCAACCTGCTCTTATATATGTGTGTCAGTTAGATTATTATATATGTATATTATTTGAGTAAGTTGTGCATATTCTATTAGTTATAAAAAGTTAGAGTGTGTATGTATATATAGTTTTAGTACAGTATAGTTTTGATGTTGTCAAATTTTAAGTTACATATTATATTTTTTTTTGGTTTTACGGTATCATATATATCATTTTATAGTATCTTAGTTTCGTATATAAGGGTTTTGAGTTTTATAGGGCCTGTTGATTGCATGGAGTTGTAAAGCTTTGGTTTCTTTTGTTTATAATTTCTTTTACACCATATATATTTATGAAATCGTAAGTCTACTCAAACCATTGAATTTTTTTGTAAGTTATACATATTACATTATACATTCAGTGTCTGCATAGTCTGTTCAGTATATATATAAACTTTATAATATGTTTACAGAAATATATATAAGTGGTAGTTTGTTGTATATAACTCTATTGACAAAATATATGTGTATAACTAAACTATATTTATTTTATAATAGTGTATATATACTCTGTTTTATAAGTTATATAAATTTTTATATATAATATGGTGTGTATATAGAAGTTCAAAATATCATATGCATGTTAGTTTATATAAATTAGTTGAATATATAAAGGTAAATATCAAATATATGCTTGCTGTATGTATAGTTTTCTTTTCAGTAGTTGCAGTTTGTAGAAGGTTTGTTGTTTTGAAAATTTAATTTTTAGAGGAATGTGGGTATTGTCATTTTGAAATAAATATAGATATCGTTTAAATATATATATTAGTCTATATATTAGTTTATATCAATACATGAGTTTAGTTTTTGTATATTTCTAAAAATGTATTTTATAGGTGTTTAAAAATTTGAATATTCACTTTTATAAAATAATAATATGTATTCTCGGTTTATATTAAAATTGATCTTTAAATTGTTTCATCGATTCCCATTTTACCAGCTTCTGGTCCGTCCTGCCTGTTTTCTTCGATGACTTCGTGCCCATCTCACTTTTCTCTAGATTCGTAGCTTATTTCATTGTCAAATTTCTCTAGCCTTGAAAGGTGAGCAATCACTCACGATTTAACGTTCTTATATTGATTAAATTTGATTTCAATTGAAACGACAATTGAAATATGCTGCTGTAGTTGTTTAAATTGTTATATATGCTATCATCTGTAACTGTTCACCTGTGGGATATGACACCATATCCTGTTGTTTATATTATATTGTTTTGATGATATATCTATGCCTGTTATATTATTTCTATATCTGTTATCACTCTGCAAGTTCCCTGTTAGTATAGAAATCACTATGGGTTGAAATGATACATACCCGAACGGACTTTAGAATAGGAGAATTTCGTTATGGGTTGAAATGATAAACCCAAGCGATTTTCATTTGAATTGAAATTGGGATTACGGGTCGAAATGATATCTACCCGTATACATTTAAATTTTGGATTGAAATGATAAATATCCGTATCACTTAACCATATGATAAATATATATACAGACACCGTTGGTCCATATATATAAATATTTTGAAAATGAATTCTATGGTTTGGAAAGAAATATATGGTTTAAAATGTTGAGCCTTAAATTATTATATAAATGGGAATGATTGATTAAATACATATAATATGGTTGAGTATTTAAATTTATGTTTCAAAATAGATTTCAGTAATAATTTGACTAAGTTAAGGTTGGGAAGATAAATTGGAATTTAGTAAAGAATTTTTTTTAATTAAACCGATTTAAAACTTATTGAAATTGGGATTTAAGATATGATTTATAACTTGAGTTTGATTTAAATAATTTAATGAATATTTCTTATTTAAATAAATTTAAGGAAATATTTAGTAAAAATGAAATTTAAGGCTAGTTAAATGATATTGAATTCATTAAGTGAATATTCCCTGATTAAATAATAATAAAGTTAAATCAAGAGCTATATGAAACTGTTAAATGTAACTTTGAAATTTTGAATATTAAAGCTTTGAAATATATTAAAATTTTAAATGGTATATTTAGAACTGAATTGAATTGATGAAATGAGCTTTAAATAAATTTGAATTTGGAATTTGAGTTAATTTGAATCGATTTGTGAGACTTGAGGAAATTTTAAATGCTTTACTTTATAAATTAATTAATATATATACTATCTTGGAAAATAGTTATATTTGAAATGAAATGATATTTGGGTTTTGAAGTATAAATTAAATTGAAACGACCACGGTGTTATATTGTATATTTCCCCCTTGTAGATAGTTCTGAAGATCCTTAGAGGATGGTTATCCCAAACATCCTTTAAGTTACTTGTATTTCAATTGATATTTCACTTGAGTTGGATTTATTAGTATAAGAATGTTAATCCTGACTCGAGTGTTTTGTGTTTTGCTTTACGCTCGGGTCAGACCGAGTGATACAGCAATTGAGACTCACCTTTGGAGTTTGGAGCTTCGTTTGGAGATCCAACCATCGATTCAGCTTTCAGCTTTCCAGTTGATTTGTTCAGAGAGGTCGTCTATTCGTACTGAAGACTTCACTGTATTTGAGATATTCTGTTGTATTTTATTTTAACTCTGATGTTTATATAGTAGCTTCATGAACTACTATTTTATCTATTCCGCTGCGTATTATTGTATTACTCTGTGTCTGTGATTGTGATTGATTTATTTACTGTATATGATGAGTTTGCCAAATTTAAATAACAATCTGATATTTTGAATTATTCAAGTCCGACATGTGTGGATTTATTGTCGATTTGAATGGTCCAAAATAGCGGGTCGTTACAGTTGGTATCAGAGCTTTGGCTCTAGGCAAAACTTAGCATATATAGTAAATTTATTTACAGAATCACTTTCGTTCGAGTTTAATCTCTTTCTTTTGACTCGATTTCCTTTGAACTTTGGAACGTTCCCTACGGTTCCAAAATTCATTCTTGTCTCTCTCTATCGGTATTCTTTTGATTCTGGAGTATCCCATAACTCCACTTCGAATAATCTCTATAAGAACAGGCGATCACGCCGATCTTTGAAGGTTTTGAAAAGGGGTGGAACTCCTTTACAATTGGCATTGATTCACCGGAGATTTATATATCCCTCGGTTTTGATGTTGCCATCTCTTATTATGCTGAATTCTATCTCTGGCGATCGAATGTCGATTTGCCTTAGATTTCCGCATCGATTATATTCTTGAAGTCACGGTTGACCCGGTTAAGGTTGCCCGTGATTTATATAAATATATCCATTATTTGTTTTGTAATTGATTATCTCATTTTCGTTCGAACTTATCTTCGAATCAGAATCCAATTTGATTAGAGTACCTCTGATTTGAATATCTATCTTTGTTTTGAAATCCATTCTTGAATCATCCTTTTGAAAAATCGGGTTTATTCGTATTTTGGAAATTGTTTTGTATATCGAAATTATTACATTCCATATATAAAAGTGAAATGTTTTCAATAAAGATTATAAACCCTTTAAAATAAGAATTTGAGGTTTCGAAAGGATTTGTAATTTTGAAAAATTATATAAGAAATTGAGTTATATAAAAATGATTTATAACTGAAGGATTTTGAAATTGAAATTCGAGAATTGAACTCCGGTATTTTGAAATTGGTTTTAAGATTTTGAAATATATAATAATAATATGATTTAAAAGTATTTTCCGAATAAGAAATGTTTCAAATGATTTTAATAAGTTTCGAATGATTTCAAAGAAATTTCAAAAGAAGTTTGGGAAAATAGAAGTCCAGAACTCACTTATGTCGCTGGAAAATAACTTCGGTGATGAGTGCACGCATCATCGACATTGATTATCGAGTTTCCAAGTGAGGGATAGGCCACTTCAGTAGCTTTGCTATGCGAGTGATTTTGTGAAACCATTTTTGATTTCAAATTCCAAAGTATGATTTGATATTCGAATGATATATGTAAAGGTATTTGAAACGATTTGAAATGAACCGGTGTTCAGTTCTCGAGTTTTGGATTTGATATAACCCTATCTATTAAAATTGATTTACTGATTTGTTGCTGATTTCCAACCCTTGAATTTGAAAATGATTTCTTCAACTATTTTGAAGGTTCGAGCACTTCCAAATCAAGGTTAACTTTTCAAAGCTAAGAAATTTCGAAAAGTATTAAGTATATAAGTTTGGTATGTATGTTTAAAGTATGTAGTAATATGATTTAAATAAGCTGAAACTGTTTTGTTAAGTAAATGAATAAGGCTATATGAAATTTTTGAAGGTTAGATTTGAAATGCTTTGAAAAGAAATTGGTCTTCAAAATATTTTGAATAAAATTTAGTTTAAATGTTTTAACTTAGTAACATCTTTATGAAACTATATATTTAACAAGTTGGACTAAATATATAATTTGTACGTATGCTGTTTATTCGCATAATTAATTTGATCCAGGTTTGAGTACACAAGTTCGAGGTGAATTACACCATTTCGTGTTAGGATTTTTCATTCGATTCTTGATGGCAAATATTTGATATGGATTTTTGGGCTTGATTCTAGAATTCTCTATCATAGTATATGGCTATGCAAGGAGACTGATGGCTTCTAGTCGAGAAACCATATCGAAATCTGCATTAGGGAAGTCGAATGGACAATACTAGTTCGAAAGCGAACTTGTGTGATCGAGCGAGCGATCAAATGTGATTTTGCGAAATGATGGCGTATGTACATCTTATATTCTAATATCATTGATATATTTTAACGCTGAAATTGAAAGCTATCGAGTTAGAATATCTTTGCTTACTAAAGGAAAATTTCCAATTTAAATTACAAAGATATAACCCATAAAAGCAAAGATATTCAATCCCATATGGCTCTTCATACAGCGAAATTTATTTTGAAAAATTTGATTCTTATATAAGATAGACCTTACGTAAGTATAAGATGGTTTTGAAGACATTTGATTTTGGAAATGAATTGGTTGACTAAAATTATTGATTTGGAAATTTGGATTTATTTTCTAAATCTATTATTCTGGAAACTTTGAAACTAAAGATAATTAATTTGAGAAGAAATAATTTGGTGAAATTGTATATGATTTTGAAATTGAACTGATATTGAAACAAATTGAAATTTGAGAACCTTATGTTACTAAACACTTGATTGGGGAGTTGTCGAACTTATATAAAATTGATTTGTATGAGTATGAAATTGATTCGAAAACTATAGATTTGAAGAGGTACTCAATTTGAAAGTGAAATCTTATATAATTAAAGTCTATATAAGTATGATTTGATATACTATTGATTTTGGAAAGTATTTGATTTGAAAATTAAATCTTATATATAATGGATTTTATATAAGTACGATATTTGAAAGTGATTTGAAAAGGGTACTATATGATACATATTTTCGAAGTAAAGATATGGAAAGTGCCTTCTGCTTGATATCCGATTTGTGGCCACATCTTGGATTCATTCTATCGATATTATTCTCTCTGATTTTGGTTTTCCGGATATGATACTCGAGTGTCCTTCGAATTCAATGGCGTTACCCATGGTCTTATTGATTCTCTCGTGACTGCATAGCGCAACTGCCTGGTTGAGTCTTGCCTAGGGGTACGGATTGTTTCCTGGGGGATCCAGGTGTAATCATTGTGTATCCTGCAATCTGTGTAGGTCACGAATAGTAGCGCAAATGCTTGGCTGAGTCTTGCCTGGGGGTACAGATTGTTTCCTGGGGGATCCAGGCGTAACCATTGTGTATCCTGCATTCTACTAGTCATCATGGCGTAACTCGCAGGGCTGAGAAAGCTTACGGATATGGATTATTTGTGAAGACCCAAATTATTGAGATAAAAATAATTTTGAAATGAGAATATTTAAGAAAAGAAAATATAGTCTGACAATAATAATATTAGGAGTAAGTGAAATGAATAAATAAGAGGATAGAGATTTTTTTTTCAATAAATATATATGTATTAGATATGAGTAGCCAAAGAAGTATAAAATGATAAAGCCCTTTTGATAACCAAATTGCATGAGAACCAGTTTAGTATTATTGTGCATAAACACCTTCTCTAAAATAAATCAGGAAATAAATGGTTTGAAATAATATAAGAGGACCATTCAGGCCTAACAAGGTATACAATGTATCTGAGTCACACAAAGATGATGTGTAGATGGATCATGCAAATAGCATGTGCACAGAAAAGCAGAGAAGCAACTGCTTTTACTAGAAATAGAAATCAAGAGAAAATGGCACATTTGGCCATAACAACACACACATAATTCTCTGAGTAATGTGAGGATAAAATGGGTTTTTCCTTTAGTAAAACCCTAGCAAAATGATTTAAATCAAGAGGGAAGCAGAGGTTTTCTCTGGGGGAAAACAGAAACACACTAAAAAAAAATAGAAAGGAGAGCTCACCCTGTTTTCAAGCTTAGACATTCTCGGGGAAGAGAGGAGGAAGGTGAGTGATTAATCACTTATGATCTGTAAGGCATTAAGACCCATGTTAAGGGCAGCCAAGTTATTTTATATAAACATTACATTATGTTTTTCCTATTTGATTTTATTTTCTGGATGAAAATATGTTGATCATGGATGGTATTCTGGTTGAGTTTTTGGATGAGGTTTTAATCTGTTTTGACTTGTTGTGATGGTTTCAGTTTTTGTTTTAAAATATAGATAATCAAACAAATACACTAATCACAGGAATAGATTTTATATATGCTAGTTTTGATATGAAAAATGAATCAAATATTTTACTGTGGAATAGGGTATCAATGAAAGAAAAGAATTAGGCAGTGTGAATATTGAGATTTATGCTTATGTCTAGTCTATATTAAAAATGATATGAACAATGCAATATTACAAATATGTGCTGATTTGTTCAGATCATAAACCAATAAGTTTTTATGGGTTTTTCTCAAAAACCATTCCCTATGTTCACAGTAAAAGAATAAATATAGTTTTGCAAATGACTTCTTCATATTTGTGTAAGAAATGGAAATTTCTAGAAATAAAAATATAAGTAGGTTTTAGAAAAATGTGATTAAAGCAAAAATGACTTTGAAATAAGGTGTGCAATTTTACATGAATGCTTTGTATGTCTGGATATGATCTTTGGGTGATTTTAATAATTCTTGACCTATATAAGGAAGGAAAGAATACGAGTATCTCTGGAATCAAAAGAAAAATTCCCCAGAAAGAAATAAATAAGCATGGTCTCTAAATTATAAAATAATTTAGGAGTAGTGCCTTGATCTACTCATCAGCAGGTGGTTGATGGGTATGTGCATGACTTGTTTAAGTCCCGTAGGCCTCTGTGTAAAGGGTTAACAGAACTGAGCCCCTTTGCAATGCACACATGGTGTTCAATGGCAAGAGTTCAGACCAAACAAAATGAAAAGATGAGAAGGAGAAATTATGCTATGGAATTTAGAAAGTTAATCCATAGGAGTTTTGTACTTGTACAACTGAATGAAGTAAGTGGATGAATGCTTGGGTGTATGTTTATAGATAAACTTAAATATACACATTCTCAGATTTTAAATGGGATTTGAATAGCATTTAATAGAAAAGTTCTCTATACAGCCTTAAGAATTTACAAGATATTTGCATACTTGATTTCACTCACACCAGAATTTACTTCTGACCCTATTTGTTGCCTTTGCAATACTTGGGGTGTCTCATTTTATTGAGGCAGTTCAAAGTTTTGCTGCAGGGAAAGATGCATGAATTGCTTGCTTGCTTGCATGGATATTTGGAGATCTTGAGGAATTTAAAGTGTTTAAGAGAAGTAGCAGTGTCTTTGTAATAATTAAGTTAGGAAAACTCTAATATGTTCTAAGTATTTTAATGAGTGTCTTTTACTTTGATATCTGGAAAACAGTATGTAAGAAGAAAAAGAAACTTAAATGTTATATGTGTTTGTGAGCTGTGGACTTAAGTAACAAGTTCTGAAATAGTTTTAGTAGATAATGCTGAAGGAGAAGATGCCATTTAATCTGATATGTGAACATGTTTTTCTAGACAGTCTTGAGGCACTTCAGTTATGATACTATAAAACTGATACTAATTAGGAGAGATCTGATACTATAAAACTGATAAAACTGATACTAAGTAGGAGAAATCTGATACTATAAAACTGATACTAGGTAGGAAATTTCTGATACTATAACTACTGATCTAATACTAGGTTGGGAAAATCTGATACTATAGCTTCAAAACTGATACTAAGTGGTAAGACACCGGATTCAACACTTTTTCTAGCTCCAGATATAAGAAGTTGTGTGATTTATAAAGTAGCTCACAACACCATCACTCATGTGATGACTATCTGCTCAGTTAACCAGGAAATATGTATTTTGTCTGTCATGATTGGTTTGTGCTTGTTGTGTCTAAACCCTGATCACATGTGTTGTTTTTCTCTGCTTAGGCTTCAACCTAGTTTATCACCTCATAATTCATATGATAAGTACCAAATCACAAAAGAATTCCGGAATTTAAATGTATGGCTTGTAAACCAAGAAACCAATTAATTTGAGAAGTAAGCAAGAAAATTATAAGTGGCAATATTCGAATTTATTATTAATCAAGCTTGAGATCAAAAAGGGGAATGTAAAAATAGAAATGGCTATGTGACACCAATTCTCTGAAAAATGAGAAATATTGTGTGATTGAATTTTCCTTGTTAATTTTTAATACTCTGATAAGCAAGGAAACATTTATATATCTTCATATATATAAATGACTTGAATTGACTTATATACTAATATTTTTATATTGGTAAGAATTTGGATCTTGGGGGAAAATGAAATTAAAGAAGTGATCACTTGGTTTGGAAAAAAAAAAATCTCAACAGTAAATCACTGAAAAATAACAATCCAAAAGAAGTGGGTCACTTCAGTTGACTGAAGTGACCCACTTCTTTTGGATTGTTATTTTTCAGTGATTTACTGTTGAGATTTTTTTTTTTCCAAACCAAGTGATCACTTCTTTAATTTCATTTTCCCCCAAGATCCAAATTCTTACCAATATAAAAATATTAGTATATAAGTCAATTCAAGTCATTTATATATATGAAGATATATAAATGTTTCCTTGCTTATCAGAGTATTAAAAATTAACAAGGAAAATTCAATCACACAATATTTCTCATTTTTCAGAGAATTGGTGTCACATAGCCATTTCTATTTTTACATTCCCCTTTTTGATCTCAAGCTTGATTAATAATAAATTCGAATATTGCCACTTATAATTTTCTTTAGCTTCAAAACTGATACTAAGTGGTAAGACACCGGATTCAACACTTTTTCTAGCTCCAGATATAAGAAGTTGTGTGATTTATAAAGTAGCTCACAACACCATCACTCATGTGATGACTATCTGCTCAGTTAACCAGGAAATATGTATTTTGTCTGTCATGATTGGTTTGTGCTTGTTGTGTCTAAACCCTGATCACATGTGTTGTTTTTCTCTGCTTAGGCTTCAACCTAGTTTATCACCTCATAATTCATATGATAAGTACCAAATCACAAAAGAATTCCGGAATTTAAATGTATGGCTTGTAAACCAAGAAACCAATTAATTTGAGAAGTAAGCAAGAAAATTATAAGTGGCAATATTCGAATTTATTATTAATCAAGCTTGAGATCAAAAAGGGGAATGTAAAAATAGAAATGGCTATGTGACACCAATTCTCTGAAAAATGAGAAATATTGTGTGATTGAATTTTCCTTGTTAATTTTTAATACTCTGATAAGCAAGGAAACATTTATATATCTTCATATATATAAATGACTTGAATTGACTTATATACTAATATTTTTATATTGGTAAGAATTTGGATCTTGGGGGAAAATGAAATTAAAGAAGTGATCACTTGGTTTGGAAAAAAAAAAAATCTCAACAGTAAATCACTGAAAAATAACAATCCAAAAGAAGTGGGTCACTTCAGTTGGTATCAGAGCTATGTTATTAAAACATAGCATAAATATATTATCCAATTTTCTTGTAAGGATAAAATTCTAAAAAAAAAAAAATATAGTAATGATAGAAATAAATATCCACAGTAGAAATAAATTTCAGAAAAATAATTAAATTAGAAATATGACTGACTAGCTATGCAATTGAATAGTGAATCATGGTAGGAAGACCACCAAGTCATGGAGCAGGACCCTCCAATACAACACCAATGGTTAACTTGCAAGATTTGGTGAGGGCATTTAGAGAAGGAGCAGTGCAGAGGGAAGAGAATCCTCATGAGGAATTAGCTAAGTTATTGAAGACATTTTCAAATTTGGGAGGCAAGGATTTTGAAGGCACTGAGGGAGTTATGGGAGTGCAGACATGGTTGAGAACTTTGGAAAGGATATTTGCAGATATGCAAATTAATGACCAAAGAAAGAGGCAGATAGCTTCAAGGAGACTCAAAGGAGCAGCCTTAGATTGGTGGGAGGTGATCATCACAGGAAGGCCAGAAAATGAGATAACATGGGATCAATTCAAGGAAATGCTTGAAGCAAGGTTTGTTCCAGCAACAGCTAAGGCAACATTGCTTGAAGAATTCATAAGGCTGAGGCAAGGACCAATGAGTGTGACTGAATACACTCAAAAATTTGAGAGTTTGTCCAAGTATGGAACTATGCTCATAGGAGATGAAGAATCAAAGAATTCAAGATTTATCCAAGGATTAAATGCAGGTCTGAGTATAGCAATGTTACCATACAAGGATAAAACATTTGATCAAGTCATAGACCTTGCTCTTTCTTTTGAACAACATGACAATGCAAGGGAAAAATTTAGGAGCATGAGGGCTACCAATCAAAAGAAGGGGAAAAATAGAGCACATCCCTATGACAAAAAGAATATGGATAAGAAAATGGAGGGAGCAGCCACTGGGGAAGCTAAGAAGAAGGTTACTTGTTTTAATTGTGGCAAAGAAGGACACATGAGTAATAGGTGTCAAGCAGCCAAGAAGGCATTGTTTAGCTGCTATAACTGTGGGAAGGAAGGCCATATTAAAAGAAACTGCCCAGAGTTCAAAAAGGGAGCAAAGGTAGGAGCACTTGAGGGCAAAGCAAAAGCAACTGCAGTGGGAAATCCTGGACAATTGGAAGGTATACTTCTAATTAAAGATCACCCCATCTCAGTTATATATGACACTGGAGCAACACATTCACTAATATCCCAAGACATAGTGAATAAATTAACTCTCACATGCTATTTAGTTGATAATCCCTTGTTTATTCAGAGCCCACTAGGTAATTCTTGCATGCTAGGGATTAAATGTTTGGGAGTAGAGTTAAACATAGGTGGAAATATGTTTAGTTCTGATTTGTTTGTGCTAAAATATCCTGGAATAGGAATTATTCTAGGAATTGATTGGCTAAGAAAATACAAAGCAATTTTAAACTTAGAAAATCTTACTATTTCTCTGAAAACAGAAAATGGTAAAAATATTATAGTTATGAGTGAAATTGCTAAAATCAATTACTGTAACCACATATGTAGCATGACTGAGAAAGAATTAACACTGGAGGACATAAAAATTATAAATGAATACCCAGATGTCTTTGGTGAAGTCATAGGTGTTCCAGAAAATAGGCAAGTAGAATTTCAAATAAGGCTAATCCCAGGAGCCAGCCCAATCATCAAGAAGCCAACTAGAATGGGTCCTAAAGAACTTGTGGAATTGAAACATCAGTTGGAAGAACTGGAGCAGAAAGGCTTCATAAGGCCTAGTAGTTCAAACTGGGGTTCTCCAATTGTATTTGTGAAGAAGCAGAATGGTACTTTGAGAATGTGCATTGATTATAGGGAATTAAACAAAGTCACCATTAAAAACAAATATCCACTTCCTAGAATTGATGATCTATTCGATCAATTAAATGGAGCAAGGGTCTTTTCAAGGCTAGATTTAGCCTCTGGGTTTCATCAGATGAAGGTGGAGGAAGAGAGTATTAAGTATACTGCCTTCAACACCAGGTATGGATTATATGAATTTTTGGTGATGCCTTTTGGATTGACAAATGCACCATCATATTTTGTAGATTTGATGAATAGAACATTTAGAGATTTTCTAGACAAATTTGTGGTTGTTTTTATTGATGACATTTTAGTATATTCAAAATCAGAAGAAGATCATGCAAAGCACTTGCATCTGGTTTTGTCTAGACTGAGGGCACATGATTTAAAAGCCAAATTCTCTAAATGTACATTTTGGCAGAAGGAAGTAAAATTTTTGGGGCACATTGTATCACAACAAGGGGTTAGTGTAGACCCAAATAAGGTGATGGCAGTGCAATCTTGGAGTAGACCCAAATCAGTAACTGAGGTGAGGTCATTTTTGGGAATGGCAGGCTATTACAGGAGATTTATAAAAGATTTTGCAAGGATAGCTATCCCATTGACCGAGTTAACTAAAAAGGAGCAACCATATGTGTGGACAGAGAAGTGTGAACAAGCTTTCATATCACTAAAGAAGGCACTGGTAGAAGCTCCAGTTTTACAAGTGCCAGAGGGTAATGAAGAATTAGTAGTTTACACAGATGCTAGTGGATCTGGATTGGGGGCAGTGCTTATGCAACATGGTAGAGTCATAGCTTATGCATCAAGGCAACTCAAGCCAAATGAAACTAGGTATGCTACACATGACTTAGAACTAGCTGCTGTGGTGTATGCATTGAAACTATGGAGACATTATTTATTAGGTGCTAAGTTTGAATTGTTTACTGATCATAAGTCACTTAAATATTTGTTTTCCCAAAAAGACTTGAACATGAGGCAACATAGGTGGGTAGAATTTCTAGCTTCCTATGATCTTGATATATTGTATACCCCTGGAAAAGCTAATAAAGTAGCAGATGCATTAAGTAGACATCAAGCTAAATTGGCAAGCTTAATGATGGCAGAATTCAAGGATTTGATAATTCTTAGTGAGGTGGAAGTGAAAGAAGAAGCTAGTGTATCAGATAAGACACACAGTAAGATGATTGAATATGGTAAATTAAGCCTCTTATCCTTAAAATCAACACTGGTTGATAAAATAGGACAAATGCAGAATCAAGATATAAATTTGAAGGAGAAAAAGAACATGATATCCCAAGGCATGACAGTGGAAAACTATGAGGTAGATGGTAAAGGATACTTAAGGAAAAAGGGGAAACTCTGCATACCAAATGTAGGGGAACTAAAGCAAGAAGTTATGGATGAGCATCACAAAACAAAGTATACTATCCATCCAGGTGGTACAAAAATGTACCATGATCTCAAGAGAAATTATTGGTGGCCAGGAATGAAAGGAGCAGTAGCAAAATATGTGGCAAATTGCTTGACATGCCAACAAGTAAAGGCAGACTATCAAAGGCCCTCAGGTCTATTGCAACCTTTGGAAGTGCCTACTTGGAAATGGGAGAGTATATCAATGGATTTTGTGGATGGTTTGCCAAGAACAAGGAAGGGAAATGATAGTATTTGGGTAGTGGTTGATAGACTCACAAAAACAGCACACTTTATCCCAATAAGTTCAAACAGAAATGCTCACAAGCTAGCTCAATTATTTGTGAAGGAAATAGTGAGGTTGCATGGCATCCCCAAGACTATCATTAGTGATAGAGATACTTTGTTTACTTCAAGGTTTTGGAGTAGCTTTCAAGAAGCTATGGGGACAGAACTAAGCCTAAGCACAGCCTACCACCCACAAACAGATGGGCAAACTGAGATTGTTAATAAAGTTTTAGAGGATTTGCTGAGAGCATGCATACTTGATTTTGGAGGCAACTGGGAGGATCATATTTATTTAGCTGAGTTTGCTTATAATAATAGCTACCAATCCACTATAGGAATGGCTCCATTTGAGGCTTTGTATGGGAAGCCTTGTTTATCTCCTGCATGTTGGATGGAGGCTGGTGAAAGGGTGTTGCTTGGACCAGACCATGTAAAAGAAACTTCTGCAAGAATTGAATTAGTGAGGCAAAGAATGAGAGTAGCTCAAGAGAGACAGAAAGCTTATGCAGATAAAAAGAGAAGGCCAGTAGAATTTGAGGTGGGAGACTATGTGTTTCTCAAAGTTTCACCAATGAGGAAAATATTGAGATTTGGAAAAGCAGGGAAACTGTCACCAAGGTATGTAGGACCATATGAAATTGTTCAAAGAATAGGGACTTTAGCTTATAGGTTGAAGTTACCAGAGGAATTGAGCAAAATACATGATGTATTTCATGTATCCCAATTGAGAAAATGGGTGCATGATAAAGAGTCCATTCTTGAATCTCCTACACATGTTGAAATTCAAGAAAATCTGGTTTATAAAAAGGAACCAGTGGGCATTGTGGCTAGAGAAGAAAAGAAACTGAGAAATAAAATAATTAAACTAGTTAAAATCCAATGGAGTTTGGATGGGAATGATTGCACTTGGGAGGCTGAAGAGAGGATAAAGGATAAATATCCTAATCTGTTTTCTACTTAAAGGTATGTTTAAAAATTATGATGAGACCTTAAAATTATTTATTTATGTTTGATTGATTTGGAATGAATGAGTTTTTGAAATTTCATTCAATTGAAATTATGCTTTGTATACATTTGGATGGAAATGTATGAGAGAATAATTGTGGGACACAATTCCTTTTAGGAGGAGAGTATGTGAAGACCCAAATTATTGAGATAAAAATAATTTTGAAATGAGAATATTTAAGAAAAGAAAATATAGTCTGACAATAATAATATTAGGAGTAAGTGAAATGAATAAATAAGAGGATAGAGATTTTTTTTTCAATAAATATATATGTATTAGATATGAGTAGCCAAAGAAGTATAAAATGATAAAGCCCTTTTGATAACCAAATTGCATGAGAACCAGTTTAGTATTATTGTGCATAAACACCTTCTCTAAAATAAATCAGGAAATAAATGGTTTGAAATAATATAAGAGGACCATTCAGGCCTAACAAGGTATACAATGTATCTGAGTCACACAAAGATGATGTGTAGATGGATCATGCAAATAGCATGTGCACAGAAAAGCAGAGAAGCAACTGCTTTTACTAGAAATAGAAATCAAGAGAAAATGGCACATTTGGCCATAACAACACACACATAATTCTCTGAGTAATGTGAGGATAAAATGGGTTTTTCCTTTAGTAAAACCCTAGCAAAATGATTTAAATCAAGAGGGAAGCAGAGGTTTTCTCTGGGGGAAAACAGAAACACACTAAAAAAAATAGAAAGGAGAGCTCACCCTGTTTTCAAGCTTAGACATTCTCGGGGAAGAGAGGAGGAAGGTGAGTGATTAATCACTTATGATCTGTAAGGCATTAAGACCCATGTTAAGGGCAGCCAAGTTATTTTATATAAACATTACATTATGTTTTTCCTATTTGATTTTATTTTCTGGATGAAAATATGTTGATCATGGATGGTATTCTGGTTGAGTTTTTGGATGAGGTTTTAATCTGTTTTGACTTGTTGTGATGGTTTCAGTTTTTGTTTTAAAATATAGATAATCAAACAAATACACTAATCACAGGAATAGATTTTATATATGCTAGTTTTGATATGAAAAATGAATCAAATATTTTACTGTGGAATAGGGTATCAATGAAAGAAAAGAATTAGGCAGTGTGAATATTGAGATTTATGCTTATGTCTAGTCTATATTAAAAATGATATGAACAATGCAATATTACAAATATGTGCTGATTTGTTCAGATCATAAACCAATAAGTTTTTATGGGTTTTTCTCAAAAACCATTCCCTATGTTCACAGTAAAAGAATAAATATAGTTTTGCAAATGACTTCTTCATATTTGTGTAAGAAATGGAAATTTCTAGAAATAAAAATATAAGTAGGTTTTAGAAAAATGTGATTAAAGCAAAAATGACTTTGAAATAAGGTGTGCAATTTTACATGAATGCTTTGTATGTCTGGATATGATCTTTGGGTGATTTTAATAATTCTTGACCTATATAAGGAAGGAAAGAATACGAGTATCTCTGGAATCAAAAGAAAAATTCCCCAGAAAGAAATAAATAAGCATGGTCTCTAAATTAAAAAATAATTTAGGAGTAGTGCCTTGATCTACTCATCAGCAGGTGGTTGATGGGTATGTGCATGACTTGTTTAAGTCCCGTAGGCCTCTGTGTAAAGGGTTAACAGAACTGAGCCCCTTTGCAATGCACACATGGTGTTCAATGGCAAGAGTTCAGACCAAACAAAATGAAAAGATGAGAAGGAGAAATTATGCTATGGAATTTAGAAAGTTAATCCATAGGAGTTTTGTACTTGTACAACTGAATGAAGTAAGTGGATGAATGCTTGGGTGTATGTTTATAGATAAACTTAAATATACACATTCTCAGATTTTAAATGGGATTTGAATAGCATTTAATAGAAAAGTTCTCTATACAGCCTTAAGAATTTACAAGATATTTGCATACTTGATTTCACTCACACCAGAATTTATTTCTGACCCTATTTGTTGCCTTTGCAATACTTGGGGTGTCTCATTTTATTGAGGCAGTTCAAAGTTTTGCTGCAGGGAAAGATGCATGAATTGCTTGCTTGCTTGCATGGATATTTGGAGATCTTGAGGAATTTAAAGTGTTTAAGAGAAGTAGCAGTGTCTTTGTAATAATTAAGTTAGGAAAACTCTAATATGTTCTAAGTATTTTAATGAGTGTCTTTTACTTTGATATCTGGAAAACAGTATGTAAGAAGAAAAAGAAACTTAAATGTTATATGTGTTTGTGAGCTGTGGACTTAAGTAACAAGTTCTGAAATAGTTTTAGTAGATAATGCTGAAGGAGAAGATGCCATTTAATCTGATATGTGAACATGTTTTTCTAGACAGTCTTGAGGCACTTCAGTTATGATACTATAAAACTGATACTAATTAGGAGAGATCTGATACTATAAAACTGATAAAACTGATACTAAGTAGGAGAAATCTGATACTATAAAACTGATACTAGGTAGGAAATTTCTGATACTATAACTACTGATCTAATACTAGGTTGGGAAAATCTGATACTATAGCTTCAAAACTGATACTAAGTGGTAAGACACCGGATTCAACACTTTTTCTAGCTCCAGATATAAGAAGTTGTGTGATTTATAAAGTAGCTCACAACACCATCACTCATGTGATGACTATCTGCTCAGTTAACCAGGAAATATGTATTTTGTCTGTCATGATTGGTTTGTGCTTGTTGTGTCTAAACCCTGATCACATGTGTTGTTTTTCTCTGCTTAGGCTTCAACCTAGTTTATCACCTCATAATTCATATGATAAGTACCAAATCACAAAAGAATTCCGGAATTTAAATGTATGGCTTGTAAACCAAGAAACCAATTAATTTGAGAAGTAAGCAAGAAAATTATAAGTGGCAATATTCGAATTTATTATTAATCAAGCTTGAGATCAAAAAGGGGAATGTAAAAATAGAAATGGCTATGTGACACCAATTCTCTGAAAAATGAGAAATATTGTGTGATTGAATTTTCCTTGTTAATTTTTAATACTCTGATAAGCAAGGAAACATTTATATATCTTCATATATATAAATGACTTGAATTGACTTATATACTAATATTTTTATATTGGTAAGAATTTGGATCTTGGGGGAAAATGAAATTAAAGAAGTGATCACTTGGTTTGGAAAAAAAAAAAATCTCAACAGTAAATCACTGAAAAATAACAATCCAAAAGAAGTGGGTCACTTCATTATTTCCTGGGGGACCCAGGCGTAACCACTGTGTATCTGCGAACCATGGTTAGACAAAGGTTTTGTTTGTGTTTTTGATTGGATTGTACTTTCCATATCTATTTTTAAAAGTTTTTCCAGTATTTTCACTGGGTGTTGAAACAGGTCTACTAAGTACCTGGAGAATTCTAGTTTTGCGCCTGATCAACGCACTACCAGAGTCTACAGGAACAAGGATAAACTTGTTGAAACATCGAGTTATAAAACTATTTTCGAAATGAAATTTGTTTCGTTATAAAAAAATATTTTATTATAAAAGTATTTCTAACAAAGAAATTTTGCATGGATATTCGAAATTGAAATTCTAATGGTTTGAATTAATTATTCATGCCCGATTCTATTCATTTGAATCTACCTTATCTGCTCAGCCTTATTTATTTACCTATATTCTGTTTTCCAAGCCCTCCTTCTTTTCCTTGTTGACTATAACATATTTAAAGTTAATGATTATTGATTTATTAATAATATTTGAAAAGTATTTTAGATAGAATTAATAAATTTATGACCATGGATTTAATAGCTTCTTTGTAAATATAAGTAATAATGTAAATAATTGTTTTCAAATGGTTTTCATATATTTATAAAGGTGTTATTTAAACCTATAAATGATACTTATAAAGGAAACAAGAAATTTTACAAATGGGTTTGAAAAATATTAAGGTATTAAAAATAATTGAATTGTAAATGAAGTCTTCAAATGAATATTTCAAGTAAAATTTTATAAAGTTTCAAATTAATTGTTTAATCTTGACTTCCAATCTACTTTTATCTCTCGTTGTTCTATTCTCCTGCCTCCTTCCTTTTCGGGGACGAAAAGTTTTGAGTGGGGGAGAGTGTAACGACCCAAAATTTTAATCGTTTTATTTAGATAATTAATTGAAATTTTGTGAAATTTTAAAAAATAAAATTTGGAAATAAAATTTATTATTTGGAATACGTCTATTTTAATATAGCAACTGGTAAATTTTCATCTGATAATATTGAAGTTTATTTTCCTGTGAAATTTCATTTCAAATCAAACCGGTTAATAACAGTGAATTTAAAAGTTTTCCGAAACCAAAATATGTCAACAGGAGAAAATTTATTCAGGTCATTCTGAATCAGACTGCGAAATTCATTTTTCCAAATTTGGACTTCTACTGCTCCGTTTATCTTAATTCTGGCAAATAGCAGCATCTCCTGTACCGATTATCGACTTTTGATCGGTTGATCGTACCACAAATATCTGTATACCGTTTGATTGCCTCATCGTGCTGATCTTCGTAGTGTATCAATTTCTGTATTTTGAGATTTCGGTACACGACGATAAGGATAAAGCAGCTCGTCGTAGCATACCACTTTTACACTTTATTAGTGGTGTCCATTCAAAATTTTCTATCACCTGAGTTGTAATGGCAATTAGCATTTATTATTCCCAGCGTGATCTTTTCTTTTCCAGAATTTTACTCAAGCTTTAACGTCGTTTCCCTACTTGCTCAATTTGTTGCCGTTCCACCTTTATTAATTCGCGTTCGTTTCTATTCCCTTTATTTCGCCTGAACCTTATTTGGATCTGACTTCCACCTTTCCATCCCCGGTATTTAATACATTTGCTTAAAATTTGGCTATTTATTTCAAAGAGAAAAGAAACCATTCGTTTTCTGTAGCCTTTTTATTTGCTTTTAATTCGTTGCTTAATTTAATACGTTTTCTGTACTCGAGCAAATCGTTGCTTTGAATTCTTCTTCCATTCATTTTGCCTACTATTTCTCCTTCTTCTGGATCTCATTCTCTCCACACCTTCCTTTGTTTTTTTTTCTTTCCTAAGATCTATTTTTACACCTGAAGCTAGATCACACATTGCGTCTCCACGTGAAGCCTCCCCATTCCATTCTCCCTTCACCTTCCCGAGACCCTCCGCGTTCGCCACCCACCTTGAACCAAAGCCTCCTGCGTGCATCCCCTACCGCCGAAGGCCTCCCACCACCACACTCGGCTCCACCTCTAGCTTACCCTCCTTTGCCGAACACCTGAGCACCCATCCCACACCTCCACCGTACCCACGGCCAACGACCACCATCAGTGCCCAGACCTCCGCCCATCACCCCGAACCCACCCAGGCCTCATATCCACCCACCAAGCAGCCCACCCATCTCAGCACCAAGCCAATCACGCCTATTTCTCCTCTCCGCCTCACGACCCCTACCCGCCATGTCAACACTCCACCGCCCCTCTCCTCTTCCACCTTGCCGTCACCATCGAACTTCAGCCCTTCCTTCTCCTCCACGCCAAGCATGTTAGCTCCCCTCCTCCATGCTTTTCGACCGACCTGACATCTTCACCAAGAATCGTGCTCAACTCGACTCTTTTCTTTTTTCTCCAGCCGCGAGATTATATAAGGTATATATATATATATTATATTAGTATGTTAGTTTATATGAGATACATACATATATTAGTTAGTCTGTAATATAATGTTTATGTTAGTTTTCAAGTTGCAGTATGATATTTTGTTAATATTTTTAAATAGTGTTTTGATTGTGAAAAGGCTGGTCCAACCTGCTCTTATATATGTGTGTCAGTTAGATTATTATATATGTATATTATTTGAGTAAGTTGTGCATATTCTGTTAGTTATAAAAAGTTAGAGTGTGTATGTATATATAGTTTTAGTACAGTATAGTTTTGATGTTGTCAAATTTTAAGTTACATATTATATATTTTTTTGGTTTTACGGTATCATATATATCATTTTATAGTATCTTAGTTTCGTATATAAGGGTTTTGAGTTTTATAGGGCCTGTTGATTGCATGGAGTTGTAAAGCTTTGGTTTCTTTTGTTTATAATTTCTTTTACACCATATATATTTATGAAATTGTAAGTCTACTCAAACCATTGAATTTTTTTGTAAGTTATACATATTACATTATACATTCAGTGTCTGCATAGTCTGTTCAGTATATATATAAACTTTATAATATGTTTACAGAAATATATATAAGTGATAGTTTGTTGTATATAACTCTATTGACAAAATATATGTGTATAACTAAACTATATTTATTTTATAATAGTGTATATATACTCTGTTTTATAAGTTATATAAATTTATATATATAATATGGTGTGTATATAGAAGTTCAAAATATCATATGCATGTTAGTTTATATAAATTAGTTGAATATATAAAGGTAAATATCAAATATATGCTTGCTGTATGTATAGTTTTCTTTTCAGTAGTTGCAGTTTGTAGAAGGTTTGTTGTTTTGAAAATTTAATTTTAAGACGAATGTGGGTATTGTCATTTTGAAATAAATATAGATATCGTTTAAATATATATATTAGTCTATATATTAGTTTATATCAATACATGAGTTTAGTTTTTGTATATTTCTAAAAATGTATTTTATAGGTGTTTAAAAATTTGAATATTCACTTTTATAAAATAATAATATGTATTCTCGGTTTATATTAAAATTGATCTTTAAATTGTTTCATCGATTCCCATTTTACCAGCTTCTGGTCCGTCCTGCCTGTTTTCTTCGATGACTTCGTGCCCATCTCACTTTTCTCTGGATTCGTAGCTTATTTCATTGTCAAATTTCTCTAGCCTTGAAAGGTGAGCAATCACTCACGATTTAACGTTCTTATATTGATTAAATTTGATTTCAATTGAAACGACAATTGAAATATGCTGCTGTAGTTGTTTAAATTGTTATATATGCTATCATCTGTAACTGTTCACCTGTGGGATATGACACCATATCCTGTTGTTTATATTATATTGTTTTGATGATATATCTATGCCTGTTATATTATTTCTATATCTGTTATCACTCTGCAATTCCCTGTTAGTATAGAAATCACTATGGGTTGAAATGATACATACCCGAACGGACTTTAGAATAGGAGAATTTCGTTATGGGTTGAAATGATAAACCCAAGCGATTTTCATTTGAATTGAAATTGGGATTACGGGTCGAAATGATATCTACCCGTATACATTTAAATTTCGGATTGAAATGATAAATATCCGTATCACTTAACCATATGATAAATATATATACAGACACCGTTGGTCCATATATATAAATATTTTGAAAATGAATTCTATGGTTTGGAAAGAAATATATGGTTTAAAATGTTGAGCCTTAAATTATTATATAAATGGGAATGATTGATTAAATACATATAATATGGTTGAGTATTTAAATTTATGTTTCAAAATAGATTTCAGTAATAATTTGACTAAGTTAAGGTTGGGAAGATAAATTGGAATTTAGTAAAGATTTTTTTTTAATTAAACCGATTTAAAACTTATTGAAATTGGGATTTAAGATATGATTTATAACTTGAGTTTGATTTAAATAATTTAATGAATATTTCTTATTTAAATAAATTTAAGGAAATATTTAGTAAAAATGAAATTTAAGGCTAGTTAAATGATATTGAATTCATTAAGTGAATATTCCCTGATTAAATAATAATAAAGTTAAATCAAGAGCTATATGAAACTGTTAAATGTAACTTTGAAATGTTGAATATTAAAGCTTTGAAATATATTAAAAATTTAAATGGTATATTTAGAACTGAATTGAATTGATGAAATGAGCTTTAAATAAATTTGAATTTGGAATTTGAGTTAATTTGAATCGATTTGTGAGACTTGAGGAAATTTTAAATGCTTTACTTTATAAATTAATTAATATATATACTATCTTGGAAAATAGTTATATTTGAAATGAAATGATATTTGGGTTTTGAAGTATAAATTAAATTGAAACGACCACGGTGTTATAATGTATATTTCCCCCTTGTAGATAGTTCTGAAGATCCTTAGAGGATGGTTATCCCAAACATCCTTTAAGTTACTTGTATTTCAATTGATATTTCACTTGAGTTGGATTTATTAGTATAAGAATGTTAATCCTGACTCGAGTGTTTTGTGTTTTGCTTTACGCTCGGGTCAGACCAAGTTATACAGCAATAGAGACTCACCTTTGGAGTTTGGAGCTTCGTTTGGAGATCCAACCATCGATTCAGCTTTCAGCTTTCCAGTTGATTTGTTCAGAGAGGTCGTCTATTCGTACTGAAGACTTCACTATATTTGAGATATTCTGTTGTATTTTATTTTAACTCTGATGTTTATATAGTAGCTTCATGAACTACTATTTTATCTATTCCGCTGCGTATTATTGTATTACTCTGTGTCTGTGATTGTGATTGATTTATTTACTGTATATGATGAGTTTGCCAAATTTAAATAACAATCTGATATTTTGAATTATTCAAGTCCGACATGTGTGGATTTATTGTCGATTTGAATGGTCCAAAATAGCGGGTCGTTACATGTTGTTTCGTGGTGTTGCGATCGCTGCAACGATGCGTTCTCACCAGTCCGGATCAGGCAAACGGTAGTTTCACTACCTTGGGTATTGCCTCATGTGCCTTGTCATACTTGTATCCCTTTATACGTGGCCACTACGATTTTTTTTGTGTTATACCTATGGAGTGCTCCCTGATAGCCCACTAGTTTACGGTGGAGTTTACAGTGCTGTATAGACTATAACGCTTGTATAAAATGTGTTAAGGGGGATAATGGTAACGCCTTAACACTATTTTGATATTTTATATTACTGATAGGCATTATCTACTTATCGTACACTACTACATAGTAGATAGTTTAACGGATCCTTAAAGGATGGTTATTCCAAACATCCTTTGAGTTACTTGTATTTCAATTGCTATTTCACTTGAGTTGGATTTTTTCATATAAGAATGTTAATCCTGACTCGAGTGTTTTGTGTTTTGCTTTACGCTCGGGTCAGACTGAGTGTACCAGTATTCAAGACTCACCTTTGGAGTTGGAGCTTCGCTTGGAGATCCAGCTATCTATCCAGCTTTCTGATATCCAGTTGATTCCAGTGATGTATTCTGATATTGTATTTGACTATTGTATTCGAGACATCTGTTGTACCTTATTTAACTCTGATATGTATATAGTAGCTTCATGAACTACTATCTTTTATTTCCGCTGCATTTATTACTTTGTGTCTGTGATCTGTGATTATTTATTTACTGTATAAGTTCAGTTTTACCAAATTTAAATTAACAATTCGGTATTTTGAATTATTCAAGTCCGACATGTGCGGATGCGAATAGACCAAAATAGCGGGTCGTTACAGTTGGTATCAGAGCTTTGGTAGCTCTAGGCAAAACTCAACATATATGGTAAATGTATTTACAGAATCACTCTCATTCGAGTTTCAATCTCTTCCTTTTGACTTGATTCCTTTGAATTTTGGAACATTCCCTGCGGTTCCAAAAAAATCTATTTATGTCCCTCACTATTCGTCTTCTTTCAAATTCTGGAGCACCCTATAACTCCATTTTGATGATATCTATAATAAGATCGGCGGTCTCGCCAATCTTTGAATGATTCATAAAGGAGCAAAACTCCTTTACAATAGGTATTGATTTACCGGAGATTTCTATATCCTCGGTTTACGGTGCTATCTATCTCCTGCTACATCTGAATTCTATTTCGTGAGATCAAATGTTGATTTACCTCGTAATTCTACATCGATCTTATTCTTAAAGTCACGGTCGACCCGTATAAGGTTGCCCGCGATTTATATAAACTCATCCATCTTCTTATTTGTTATTTAAATCATCTTATCTTCTCTTTCGGACTTATCTTCGAATCAAAAATTCTCTTTGATTTGATTTCTATCAAAATTGAATCTCTATCCATGCTTTGAAATCCATTTTTGTATCGTCGAGCGAGAAGTGTATTTGTAAATTAATATTAAAATGTTTTATATATCGTGTTGTTTGAGTTGTTGATGTTGATTTGGGTTTCCGATCGATTCGTCTGATCAACGCTATCGATAGGATTTCCAAAACACTTGAACAGAGCAAATTGACATAATAGTATTTCCAAAATTTGGTAAATAAAATAATCTTGTATGATTATATTATATATAAGTATAAATTTTCTGAAATTGAATAGTTAACTGAATTGATTGGTAAAATAATTTTTCATTTTATTATTTTGTAAACCATTGATTTTACCAACATATAAATAAAATGAATTTATAAAATATGGTTTATAATTTGACTGAAATTTAAATGAATTTAAAACTTAGAATTTGAGAATTTAAATTTCTAGAACTTTCAAGATTTTGGTTTTTAAAGTTTTGGAAGGTATGATTATTTAAAGTATTTTCGAATAGAAATTGTTTCAAGAGAATAATTTTAAAGGTTTTAAATCTGTACTCTTCTCTTTTGTCGCTGGAAAATAATTTCGGTGATGACGGCCGCATCATCGACATTCATTTTCGAGTTTCGAAGTGAAGAGACCATTCAGTAGCTTTGCTACACTTTTGTTTCGGAAATTGAATTTGATTTGAATTTCTGTGGTATGACCTGATTTATTATATAGATATATAAATTAATTTTGATCTGATATATACTATATATAATTATCTCAAAATTGTTTGAAGTAAATCGAAATTTAAATTCTTAAGTTTATGATTTAAAGATGATTTCAATTATAAACCGAAGTCAAAAATTTTGGATAAATATTTAAACTTGAAATAATTGAATTTGAAAATTTTATTTGTATAGTACTAAATTGCATTCAATATAACTTACCTAAATTATTCAGAAGTTAAAATATAATTGGATAATATACAATATAAAATAATTTTATAAATAAAATTTGAGTGTTTATAATAAATGTTATGCACTTAGATTTTAATATATAAAAAAATTCTAATAAAGATGATATAATAATAAGTTAATTGAATGAGATAAATAAAGTAAATTTTGTCTTGAAAGAATTAACAAATTGAATTGAATCAGCTTATTGAAATACCTTGAATTAAGATCAATTATTGAATATTAATTGATTTAAAATGAAATTTATATGAGTAGAATTAATAGTTGAACTAACAAATGTAAATCGAATGACTATTTATTGATTTAATATAAATGGCTTTAACCAAATTGAAAAATATGACTTAATTGAAATTTATATGGTTTAAATTAATTTATATGGGTTAAATATATGTGATAAGATATATTAAGTAGAATAAATTTAACAATAATTTCGAATAAAGAAGAATTTAAATTATTGAAAAATATGATTATAATAAAGGACTATTCAAATTAATGGTTTTAGAAATTGTAAATTGAAGATAATTGGATAATAAGATAATTAATTTAGAAATAGTTGCGATTGATTTTAGTAAAATCAAATGGATTAAATCAATCATTGAATATCAATTAATTTAAATTTGAATTTATATGGTTTAAGTTAATTGTTATTTTATATTTCAAAATCTGTTTTTCTTTCTAATTGTTCTATTCTCCTACCTCGTTCCTTTTCGGGGACGAAAAGTTTTGAGTGGGGGAGAGTGTAACGACCCGTAAATTTTAACTGTTTTAATATCGTAATTAGTTGAAATTTTGTGAAATTTTAAACGATAAAATTTTGAAATATAAATTTGATATTTGGAATGCGTCTAGTTAAACATAGCAGCTGGTAAATTTTCGTCCGAAAATATGAAAATTTATTTCGCGCGTAAATTTACTTCCATTTAATCAGTTAAAAAGCGATGAAAATAAAATGTTTTCGGAACCTATATAGTTTTACATAGAAAAATTCTAAATCATCTTCTGAGCAAGACGTCATTTTTTGTTTTTCCAAATTTTGACCGTTACTGCTCCGTCGATCTTATTTTCGACGAAATAGCAGCATTTTGGTACCGATATCGATTTTTGATCGGATGATCGTACCACTGACATCTGTATACCGTTTTGATCGTCTCGTTGTGTTGATGTCTACAATATATTCAATTATCAATTTCGAAGTCCAGTGTGCGGTACAATCTGCGAAACACCTAGCGTATCGGGTCCGCAACCAGTCTTTTAGTTTCCCTGTCTATTCGTTTGCCTTAGCTGAAATGAATGGCCATAAAACTCTTAATATTTCCCAGATTTTCAACGGTCATGACCTTTGGCTTTTAATTGGATTCAAAATTTATCTGGTACGGTTCTCTTTCTTGTTTGATAATATATTTTATATTAGCCAAACCATGCCTTTCCCATTCGTCTACCACTCATCACGCAACCCACCTTCGCCCTCACAGCAACCTAAGGCACAACAACTCCACTCGATAGCCCGCGCCAACCACTCCGCCCTTCACCGCACCAAAGTCAACCCATTCCCGGGCAGCTAGCCGTGACGACCTTCAGCTTTCTCATCACTGTGAAGTCGGCTTTGTCTCTCCTCATTTTCTTTCTGGCCATATATATTGCGTACGTTTTATTTTTCTGAAGTATATATATATATATATGAGGTGTGATTTCATATTTACCTGCAGCATACATATATATATGATTTTTTTTTCTTTCAGTCCGTTCTTGTGTGTAGTCTTGAGAAGTTTTATATATGTTATCTATTACATGTTTTAAATATAGGAGGTCACTGTGATTTAAATATACACTTAGTATATGTCTGGTTTTCATATATAGGTAATATGGGTCTGTTATTTTAGTTTCTTTGATCTTATATATATATATATATATATTTACAGTATAATTTTATATGGAAAGTTGACAGATTATAATAAGTTTTATATGTTATAATAAGTTATTGATATTGATTTTAAGATGTTATGAGTATAAAATATAACTGATAGTATGTTATAATAGATAGATTTGTAAACATCTTTGTAACCGGGTGTTCCATATATACATCATATATTGATTCATAAATACTGTATGGATTTAAATATATTATATACATAAGATATTTTGATTCTGAAATACGTGTAAGCTATATTAGTTATGTTTATGTGTTAAATTATTTGCTCAAGCTATGTTATATTATGAAACAAATTTTATTAATGATATATGATGTGGTGTATTTGCTGTGAACCAGCAGCCCCCCTTATCTTCTTTACTTTTGAATAGTGTACAGTTATATGGGTTTAAAGTAATATATATTAAGTCCTACTGTTACCTTGTTTCATAAAATATAGTTTTGTTCGTATAATACGTATATACATATTTTGTTGATAGGTTATTTTATTGTATGTAATGTGTATAATAATATATGTACGTATACATACTATAGAACAGTTTTGTGTAAAGGTATATATGGGGTTTAAAGTGTACAGTTTATGCATATATAGTCTTATTCTGGTTTGTATATTGTTTATGTATTACAGTTTGTTTACAATTTAAAAAAAAATAAAAAAATTTGATCAGCTAGGTTGGTTCATGATCTGTTATGTTGAAATATAAGTCTTGTTTGGTGGTACATATTATATAAAGTTACCATAGTATATTTAAAGTTGTATGTTAGTTTAAGTCCATAAGCTTATACAAAAATTTTACATATAAAAGCCAGTATGTTAAACTGTTTATATAATGAGGCTATGTTATAGTATAACCCGTGAGTCTATTTTATGCGGTATTTTGTTCCATTATTTTATTGTAATGTTACATTGCGGTTTATTAAGTTTATAAAGTTTTAATGGTTTATACAGGCATAATTTGGGTTTGGTTATGTATTGATTTCATAGAATAGTTGTATAGGCTGTTTACGAAATTATTTATAAATATATACTTATTATTTTAATTTATACTATACATATACGCTGTTTTATATGTGTTTTATTTTATTTATAACATGCACATTTGTATAGATTTTCTATCCATATCAAACCGATCTGATTCAGTTTATCGATTTCTGTTATCAGCTTTGGTCGTTGAAGTCGTGCCGATTTGCTTTGCTAGAATTTGTAACTCAAATTTCTATGTCCGTATCAGTGTACATATCCGTGTCATCTTCTCGTCCATCTCTAGCCTCGAAAGGTGAGCAATCACTCACGATTAACGTTCTTTTATTTATTAAATTTGATTTCAATTGAAATGACAATTGAAATATGCTGCTGTAGTTATTTACACGGTTATTTATGTTATTACCTGTATTAGTTCACCTGTGACATCTGACACCATTATCTGTTAATTATTTATGCAATGATAATACTGTTTGGCTGATAATTGATTGATTGTTCGATGTTTATATTGGACGTTAATTTGTTAGTGTTAAATGATTAATAGTATGCAAAATTGAAATTGACATAGGATAGTTAACAATTTTAAAACTGATTTATATGTCAAATTCGATCAGTTGAATATGACCCCTTTTAATTGTTAAATAAATTGACATGTAGAATAGTGATAATTACACTTTGAACCATCGACGTATACTTGATTAATTGTTGTAGTGTAAAATTGAAATTGAATGACAAGTGAAAACCGTATAAATAATTAGTGGAATAATCTTTAATCTGCATGAAATGATAGTGTAGATTCTAGAAATAATTATATTAGTTTGCACAAACAACAATGTGAATTAATACGATTATTTCAGGATTATTTGAATTGATTATTGGATTGATATTGATTGTTGTTATTGCTTGTTTATTTACTTTGACACCATCCCAGTTATCACACTGCAAGTTCCCTTTGGTATGCTTTGATTTTGAATTGAATTGGAATCGGGTTTAAATGATAAATACCCAAATTAAACTTTGACCTAGGATAGAGAATTAAATAAAAACCCGATCGGTCAATAATTTGATTTAAAAATAAAATGAAGATTTTATTTGAATAAATAATATGGTTTTGAAACGAAGTTGGAAATCGAATTTTAATGAAATTTAAATGTGAATATTTAATCATCTGAAAAAAAATATTAATAAAGAAATTGATGAAAGAATGTTGTTTAATTTAAGAAATGATTGAATTAAGTTTTGAAATTATTTAATAATTTAATGAGATTGAATTATTTAATAATTAAATTAAATTGAATCCTTTGATAATTAAAATTGAACTTTTAATTTGTGAAATTTAGTTCTTATTTAATTGAGCTTTGAAATTGTAACTAAGTAAATTAATAAGTGAAATTGAATTTCTTTAATAAGAAATAAAATGTGTTTATTGAAATTAATGTAAGACTTGAAATGTAAAGAATTTGATTTGATGAATTTAACTTAATGCTATTGTAAGTTTTGATATAATGAAGATGAACTTAAGTAATGGATTTAATGAATTGGAAATCAAATAGAAATTGTTTTGAATGACAAATTTACTTAACGAATATTAAATGAAATCGATAAATGGATTTAAATTGATTTGAATGTTAAATTAAATTAATTTAATGATTTCGGAATGAAACTTATATACGAATTTAAATCAATATTTGAATTGTTTAAATAAAGATTGAAACTGAATTATAAGATTTTGAAATGATAATTTGGAAACGTAAATTATGGAAATTGTTGTAGAAAGACAAATGAAATGTTGGTTTACAAATTCTAATTGAAATTGTAATTGATTTGGTTTTGAAATTTATTAAACGACCAATCGGTGTAATAATCACGAAAGTTATTAAAGAGACCGGAATTGGTTAGGGACATACTCACTGTCTAAACCGAAAACCACTTTAATAACTACACGCGGAGTGTGATCCAGAATGAAGTGGTTGGAATGATGTACGTGATGATTGAAGAAAGAGAACGATAATGGATAGCCTTGACACTTGTGTCATATTGGAAATGACTAAAACAAGAGCCGTGCCGGGCCAAATGGGTGCTAGCTACCTCGAGCAAACACACTTCTTCGAAAACTACTCATTACTTGTTGTCGATTGGTGCACCTTTGATTTTGGAAGTGTTGATTCGCGGTGTTGCGATCGCTGCGGCGATGCGTTCTCACTAGTCCGGATCAGGCAAACGGTAGTTTCACTACCTTGGGTATTGCCTCATGTGCCTTGTCATACTTGTATCCCTTTATATGTGACCACTACGATTTGTTTTGTGTTATACCTATGGAGTACTCCCTGATAGCCCATTGGTTTACGGTGGAGTTTAAAGTGCTGTATAGACTATAACGCTTGTATAAAATGTGTTAAGGTGGATAATGGTAACGCCTTAACACTATTTTGATATTTTATATTACTGATAGGCATTATCTACTTATCATACACTACTACATAGTAGATAGTTTAACGGATCCTTAAAGGATGGTTATTCCAAACATCCTTTGAGTTACTTGTATTTCAATTGCTATTTCACTTGAGTTGGATTTATTGATATAAGAATGTTAATCTTGACTCGAGTGTTTTGTGTTTTGCTTTACGCTCGGGTCAGACTGAGTGTACCAGTATTCAAGACTCACCTTTGGAGTTGGAGCTTCGCTTGGAGATCCAGCTATCTATCTAGCTTTCAGATATCCAGTTGATTCCAGTGATGTATTCTGATATTGTATTTGACTATTGTATTCGAGACATCTGTTGTACCTTATTTAACCTTAATATGTATATAGTAGCTTCATGAACTACTATCTTTTATTTCCGCTGCATTTATTACTCTGTGTCTGTGATCTGTGATTATTTATTTACTGTATATGTTCAGTTTTGCCAAATTTAAATTAACAATTCGGTATTTTGAATTATTCAAGTCCGACATGTGCAGATGCGAATAGACCAAAATAGCGGGTCGTTACATACTTAACTATAGTTAAAATACATAAGTAAATATAAAGAACAATATATACATAATTTAACTATAATTTTATATTTAAATCTAAGTATAAATATTTAAAAGTTAAATATATTATTTGAAAAGATAGTTTAAAATCAGGAGTAATTCGACTTTGAAATTAAAGATGTTTTTGAGGCTAAAATTATTTCAAATCAGGACAGAGAGTTTTAAATCTTTTAAAAAGAAAGTTTTGAAATTATTTTGAAAACAAGATAATTTTGTAAAATCATTTGAATTAAAATTAGTGGATACAAAACAATGTCCCACTAGATTTTTCGTAGGTTCCATCCTACTTAGGGTTCCATCCCTTTAACGGGCTCGAAGTGGATTCCATTCCACGAATAAATTGGGTATTAAGATGCTAGTGCTTTTCTACGAGTTTTAACAAATATTCCTAATAAAACAAACTTAACCTTGAAATCTTGAACTCTTGATAATCTTGATACTCATGAGTCTTCAATCTTCGATATCTTGAACCTCTATACTGTACGGTCTTCATTCTTGATACCTGCATGGTTAGATCCTGCATATACATATATATCTAAACTTGTAATGTTAGTATTTATATTTTATAATCTATTCTAAGGTTGTTGTCATCAAAACCAACTCCTCAGGGACTAACAAAGTAAAGTGGTTATGTTGAATATTAATAATATTTAAACCCGTTAAATTTATTAGTTGAAATTTAATGGAAATTGCTAATATTGTATATGTAATTTAATCGTTAAATGAATAATTAATTGATTTAAAATGGGATTTTAATTGATTTCATTGAATTAGTATCTAAAGTTAAATTGAGTTGTTTTTAAATTAAGATTTAATTAAAGGTGTTAAATTGAGTACTTAAGTAAATTGTTTAATTTAGAAGTTTAATTAAAATTGAATATTTAATAACACTTTTGTATCTAAAAATTTAATTGAATTTGTTAATTTGAATAAGATATTTAAATTGGTTAATTATGTAAAATAAAATAATTGTTTAAATTTGAATGTTTAGATTTTTAGTCTAAATTCATTCAAGATTAATGAGGAGATTTTAATTGGAAATAAGATATGATGTTGGCTGTTAAAGTGACCGGGGCCTCTTATTGACACACTCTTTGTCAATATTGGAACCACTTTAACAACTATGTACGTGGAGGAGATTTTATAATGAAGTGGTTGGATTTGGCGTACGTTTGCTGGATTCGAAGAAAGAGAACGATGATGGATAGACCCCGGAACTTGTTCCAATTTGAAATGACTAAAACAGGACGGCTTGATAGGGCCAATGAGGTTCGCCACCTTTACCGGACACACTTCTTTGTATTTATATCCTGACTTCGGTTGTTGTTAGTGATCACCCTTCGATTATGGGGGCGTTGGAAGCGGTGGGCGGTCGCTGCGGTGATGCGTTACCACCAGCCCTGCGACCCGAACTGATAGTATCCTATCTTGGGCATTGCCTTGCATGCCTTGTCATACTTTTATCCTTATACGAGATCACTACGAGTTTGGTTTAGTGTTGTCGTATCACGGTGCATCCCTATCCACCGACGTGCTACTGGGGCGTTATATGGAAACTGTACGACAATGCTTGAAAACGTGTTAAGGGGGATTAATGTAAAGCATTATCGTTAAGAAAAATATTTATTTTATTGATAGACATTACATATATAGTGTATCCTACTATATATAGATAATTTGACAGATCCTTAGGAGATGAAAAATCCCATAACATCTCTTGAGTTACTTTGTACATTTCACTTGAGTTGGATTTACTTACATAAGAACTTCTAGTCCTGACTCGAGTGTATTGCTTTACTTTATGCTTGGGTCAGCATGAGTGCTGTAGTTTACGAGCATGACTTATTTGGATCCAAAGACTTAGTCAAAGACTCCACTCTACCCAGTATTAGTTCCTTACTTCATTTTGGCTTGTATTAGTAGACTCTTATGTATTTCTAGTATTGTATAATTAAAGGCTAAACTCTGATGTATTTTGTTTAGTAGCTTCATGAACTACTATGTATATTATTTATTTTCGTTGCGAAATCCTGTATTTTTCTATGTGTGTGATTATGTGTTTGATTTTATTTTAAACCACAAATTGATAATCTGTCAAATTTGAACGGTTTAAGTTGGACATGTGTGCTTTATTGTCAGCTTAAGTTGTTCTAAAAAGATGGGTCGTCACACATAGTCTAACTGTATAAAAAGAATAAACTGATAGGTTGTAGTATCTATAGACTACGATGCATGTAAAAATCTACCTTCCAAAAGAGACAGCCGTATTTATACTATAACAGGCCTTTCGAAAGAGGTCTGCCTACCCAAATCTAAAAATGTATCGATTCTTACATCGTTGAAATATGAGTTATCTTCTCTCGGGGATCTATCGGTCTGAAATCCAAACACCCTAAGATAATACAACTCTAAGTGTTAATTAGTGTCACTCAAGTAATCACAAGAATTTAACTAACTGTCCCATGCTAGATACTAAATTCAAGTATTTACTACAAGCTATTAATTTTCACTCAAACTCTATTTAACAAATGATAATTATAAGTGAAAGAATTGTGCAAAGTGTCCCATACCACCCGATAATTCAATCGTTTATTAAAATTCTTTGTTTTATAGAAAAGCACGAAATTCAATAGAAACACAAGTGAAAGCATTAATTTTTTGAAATCAATGTTTCCAAAAGTCATCTAAGAAATACCAAAATGGTATATAATTAGCCAAAAGCTAAACACAATTAAAGAAAATAAGGGTTTATAGTATAGAAGCAAATAATAAGAGTTTACCATATAGGAATTAGTTTCTAAATTAATTTATATATACTTACTTTCAAACTTCTCATTTTAAAATCCATAAACTTATTTTAAAGAAGAGTTACATAGTTACAAAAGCTTTTAGAACTCTTCCAAATCATTTAAACCACTTTTATAACAAAATTACTTGAAATTAAAATTATTACTATCATAATCACTTTTATAAAATAATACTATATTTTATATTTTGCTCTTAAGCATTTCCAAAGTTATAATATACTTATAATAATAAATCTAAAAAGCTTTTATAAATAAATTTACTAAATTTTAAAAGTTTTGAAGAGAAATTTTTAATAAGAAATAAGTTAAGAATATAATATAATTTAGCAATATATTCTGTAAATAAAATTTCAATAAGGATCAAAATAAATAAAATCTCATTTTTGGAATTCTTTTAAAACATTCAAACAATAAACTCATCGAAATTTCAATAACTAGAGCCAACATCGCTCTAAAAATATAATTACATAATATGAAATTATTTTAAGACCCAAGTTGCATTCCGACTACTTCGGTCACACAAACAATGCATAACAACCATATGATTTAGTTACAACTAATCAAATGCATTTCGATGGTTTTCAACATCGTGCGATTTCATAATTGATAATGTATTTGAATCCAATATTTATAGCATACGATTCAACCAACTCAACCACCAATCTAATAGAAACCATAGCATGCAATTTCATTCCAAGCATTTCAATCAATCATTACCCAATTTTATCACATAATCATAATCGATAAAACATGCAAATTATTTTGATATAGAAATGCGAGTTAATCAACTCACCTAAACCCATTTCTTGTTGAAATTCCATTTACAACAATCTACACCTAAACCATAGTTGCTACCTGTTAACCCAAAAAATGGATAAACACCCTGGTTTAAGTTTGATAGCACCAGCCCTGTTTTGACAGAGAAATATCACAGATCACAGATATCAGAAAAGAACAGTAAAAGAAAGAAGATAGAGAATCTTTATAGTGGTTATTGATTGCTGTTACAAGATGTGTTTTGCTATAAGACTTTGATTATCTCTTAATAGATCGGATCCCCAGAGTTGGAATCCACTGGAGAATCACAGCGAATTGCTTTGGAGATTGTTGTGAGGGAGGCAGAGAATGAAGAATTTTTCCAGCAAAGCCTTAGTAAACAGTCTCCAGGATCCCCTTTTGTGTTGTTGGTAGGATGCTATTTATATAGATTAGAGAGCTTCTGGGCTATGTTTGTCTTCATCAGCTCGCAGGTAGGTTTCAGGCGATCTAGGGGTCTTTACCTCACAAAATACAAAACGAGCCAAAACCATGGGTCAATGGCGTCCCATGGTCCCTGGGTCGGGGCGACCGTCGCAGTCGCCGGCGACCCAACGGGTCGCGGCCGACCCGACGGGTCGGGGGCGACCCATTGGGTCACGGGCAACTTGATGAATTGATTCATTTTTGCGGACTGAATCTTGCCTCTTTTGATAGTGTTCCAGATCGAGTTTATTTAATGGTTTGAGCAGAGGCATGGGTCGCTGATGAGCAAAGCACTTAAGATTTTTCCAGGGTTTGTAATTGGAGATGTTTCCATAGTCTTTCATCGTTGCTGTTTCGCTTCGATGGCAATTCTCTAGCTGTTGCATTTAGCTGCTGATTGAACTAAGAGGAATGCTGATCTCAGTCATTGTCTTAGTCGTATAGCTTGACCCTTGTTAATTCCTTGCCTTCGTTTTATGATTAAGCTCTACGCCATTTTGATGTGATGGGATTGTTTCGTATTCTGCTTGATCCGTTGGGTTAAAAACTCGGATAACACTACCGTCGTCATCAAAAATCGTTGTTCCTCCCTTATTCGTGCATACTTTGCTTACATCGCAATCTTTGAATTCGTTAGCAACTACCTTGTCCACGAACGTCGTTGGCTACCTCCTCAATGCTCTAGGTTGTTATCGTACTTCACCTTCACCTCAACCACACCCGCGTTTGGCCCCATCACCTGCCTCCAGTTCGTCGACGAATGAGGTGCGCTATCCTCCTCAACACGATACGTCGACCTCCTCCCTTCACCACACACGTGGCCAGCCTTTGCGAATGCCGTCACCAGCCCGTGTTAATGCCTCCATGCTCGACGTCGCTAGGCTCGCGCCCAAACCCTAGCCGCAATTTTGTTTTTCGTCGTTTCTTTTTTCAGTTTAATCTTTATTTAGGGATTAGGGTACAAGGAAAAAAATTGATTTTCGAGGAAATAAGGACCCAGCATGTTAACGTGAAAGAGAGAAGTTTGATTTCCTACTTGGGCTTTGGGCTCTACAAGTGTTAATGAAGGGAAACAAAAACAAATTAATCTATAGATACTCTTATCCTCAATCAAGTCCTTATTTTGATAAATTTTCATTTCATTTCCTTGAATTGCAATTAATTTACACTTCATTTTCAAAATACATGTATTTCAACAACTACTAAATTTCTATTCAATTAAATATTGTTCCATTTTATTCAATTATTCACAATATTGATACAAACTAGATTTATTAATCTTCGATGATTTAATGATTAAACTAAATATCAATTAAAACATCTTTTCATCTTTTTCAATTATATGTAATTATTTATACTTCAAAATATTCTACATTTAACAATAACACTTTATCCCATTTAATATATCTTCTAAAAATTATTTTATTAATTCATTCAATTTGTTTAAACAAAATCTGCTATTAGATGGACTTTAATTAAATAAATCTTATTTCCAAAATACTAATTATAAAAAAAATCTAATTCGAATATTTTTACTATAATTAATTCGGTCCAATTTTACGTCTTCAAAAATGGGGTTGTTACAACTAGCAACCATAGAGACAACCACACAACAATACAATACAGTATTGCAATCACTATCAAACAATACTCATGGTTCGCCTAAGTTTACAAACCATCTCATCGTATAAGGATGATAAACAATTCGTTAAGCGTTACCTTACGCTCAACAGCCTTAGGTATTACTCAATCGATCACTTATGCTAACAAAACAATTTGAAGCGTCATTATCCAAACTCCCCACAGGCCAACATACATAGCACACAGATATTTATAAGGTCGTATGATATGCAAATGTCATCCGTACACAATATCAAATATGATCACTAGCTCGATCGCATAAATTGCACTTTCAAACCAGCATAGATCACTTGACCTCTCTAGTGTGGACTCAAATCCAGTTCCTTTATTAGAAACTTCTGTTCTCCTTACATAGCCATATACTATGGTAGAAAACTTCAGGATCCTATCAAAAACATGTAACAAGTGTTTACCATCAAGAATCAAGTGAAAAATCGTAACTCGGATCAGTGTAAATCACTTCGATATCCATGTACTCGAATCCTGGAAATGCCAAGTGAAGAAGATGATCTACATGCAACTTAAGTACTCTATTCAATTTGTTTCTTAACTACACTAATTACTTTTCATTTTAATTCACATTCAATTTCACTTAGTATTTCTCATTTAGTACTAAAATCATTTATGAACCATTTCATAAAATTTACTTCAAGTTAAATTAAGTTCATATCCATATAATACTCCATTATATCCTCGGAGTATATACAAAAATATCCAATCATTTTACTTGACATGGATATTAAATCAATTTAAAACTTGTTTAAATTCTACTATCTCTAAGTTCAACTATTATATAAATACATCTTTATATTTTCACAAAACACCTAGCTTTAATTACTTATACAAATTCCATAGTTTTGACTATTCAAAGTCGCCAAATATTCCATTGCATTTCAACAAATGAAAATTACCGATCAACAGATCAAACAAAACTTACCCTAATACATAGGATACATGCATACATACTATAACTGAACCGAAAACTTAAGAATTAAACACCCGATTACATTTCAAATCATTTTGAAATACATATACTAATAACTTTTGTATAGAAAATCATACTTTAGATATTTAATTCAAAATATGATTTACCAAAACAACTTTGAAGCAAAATTACTCTAATAGCATCCCCCACTTTGAAACTCGAATATAAATGCCGATGATATTACAGTCGTCACCAGAATCATTTTCCAACGACAGAAGTGAGTTTGGTACTTCCAAACAGTGCCTTCAAACATAACCAAAATCCTTTCCAAACCGGTATCAAATACTTCATAAATATTACTAAGTACCATGGTATCAATTTCATAAACCAATTCCCAAATATTTACTTCCTAATAGTAATAGTATTATTTTTCCAAATTTTTAGAAAACCAATTTCGAAAACACCGGGATTTAAGTTCTCAAATTCTCAGTTTAAATCCTTTTTATATTTATAAACTATATTTTAAACCATACTTATATAAGTCACTCTCTTATATAAAGCTATTACACAAGTGTTTACCTTTAAAATATATTACTTCCATTAAGAATATAATAAACAACTTTTATTAAAATCATATTTTAACCAACATTATCACCAAATGCCTTATAATCAAACCATGAAACTTAATTCACAAGGTGTCCATTTCAATATTCCCATAATTTATTATCTACAAACCCATGTAGTGAAATGGTAAAACTACACATAAGTTGGTCGGGCACAACAAATGATAATAATAGGATATTACCATTTCCTAATAATCAAACACATCATAAATAAGTATATCGATTTATGAAAATTATTCTTTTATATATAAAATACAATCTTAAGTAAAATTATTTCATTTACCAATTTAAAAAATAATACAGTGGCGGTTTGCTTTGCCCAAGTGTTTAGAGACCCTTGTCAACAACAATAGCAACTCGTATTGATCAGAATCCATAAGCCACTTTAAAAACCAATCAACACAATACAAAACATTTTTATAACAATAACATATACGTGCTCTCGTATATATACACTCAACTCATAATAAGACATTCTATTACCCATCTCTCAATGGGTTATACCAACCAAAGCCAAGATTCTCGCTTAACCTCCATCTTTGATACCACCTATAACGTTCCTCCATTTCGACCCCCAAATGTTGACACTGATACGTCCATGGTATTCACATGTCGAGCACACGTGCCAAAAAACAAATTGTTAGAGTAAAATAAAAAGAAAAAGAAATAGAACAAGAAAGAAGAGAACACAATATCAGAATTTCACATGTGGAACGATAATATATAATATCTCAAAAGGTCTTTACCAAAAAGAAAACCTTTATATACATACATCAATCAGAGAAAACTAACCTATCATCAGCCTTGACAGTTATCATATCCTATCTTAACAAATGCTGATACATATACATCAAGTAATGTAGTGGAAATAAAGTACGGTAGGAAATAATCCAGCTCTCCAAGAGCTCCAATGAACAAACCCAAATCTGGGAATATACTTGAGCTGACCTGAGCATTATAAGAGAATAACACCCAGATTAGTCTGTTAAACTAGCGTGAGAAACTCAAATCATATAGATTTATTATATCTTAAAATCCATCAAAATAAGGGTATCTCATAAGACCAGGCCGTTAATAAACATGGACGGGTTTTTACCTTACGATAACCAAACCATTTCTATTATAAAATCTAGTGATAATATAATAATGTCAAAAGTGTGAAATATAAATAATCATATAGCTGCGATGCAAGTAAGTGTACATCACAACAATAATAGGTATACAATCACAACCGCTAAGGCACGTTCGCTGATTCTATAGGATTTCGACGTAGATCTCCCTTCGAGGAAGCCAAATCTGAACTACTACGCATGATTAGAGATATCCTCCTGAAGCGTCGTACATCCCCAGTGAATGTACCATAGGAAATAGGTAGCTGGCTAAACTAACCGAGTGCATTGCCCTCGCATGCATATCTATAAGTAACTTTAGGATAGAGTCGCATGCACCCTTTTGGGTTGCTAACCCTATGGCTATGCATTCTATCTTTGGTTTTTGTCATATCTGTTTGTGAGGCGATGTCTGGCATTCCAGCACATGAGTCACCACTTGAACAAATCTTCTACATGAGTTCCAACTCGAACAAATCACGAAAACCAAACATGGATTCTCGTATCTCAATATAGATCACAGAACCGTACATGGATTCCTTACAGCTCCCAAAATCATACCTGGATTCCCATACCTCAACAGGTCTCGGAATCACACATGGATCCCCATATCCTAAATATATCACGAACAACTACATGTGTTTGAGAATCTCAAATAGATCTTGAATCTCCACATAAATTCCAGCATCACGAACCAATCGCGAACCTCTTCCAAAGCATAGGACACATATATGGTTTTGGAGTGGTTACGATTTCATGGCATCTCATATAAGTGCACTTCCTCGCCAATCGGGTCCCCCAAAACCAATCGATCGATTTCCCGGTAATCTCAACCCCGGTTCTATGGGAAATAAATAGACAATACATAAGAGCAGAGATCACCTCCTTACTGTTTAAGCGGATGGATTTCCTTATCATTGTCCTAGAAGAGCAAAACGAGTTTATATTTACAATATAGCATCACTGAAAATAACTGTACCATATACTTCTAGTTTTTCTCCTAGATATTTCCATAGTATATTTGGCAAAACCAAATAACATTGAGAATAATCACATATGGGGAACTAAGCCCAGTATACTGTCCATAAGCAAGCAACACACAAAGCACAATCGAAACAAACAAGCACGAACATGTCATATAAACGACTTCTAATCCCTTTTTTGGTTAATCTTCCTTTATTAATTAAAAACCTCTTTTATTAGTAAAACTCATTTTTACTCAATAAACTCCTTTATAAATAAAATCCATTTTTTAATTAAACTCCACTATTTAACTAGTACACCACTATTCGTTTCAACACATTTCAACACTTCTCAAAATTATTCATATGCTTATCTCAATCGTATAAGTAGATTCAACAATTAGTTTCAAAGGGCTAAAGAAAAATATTACTCAAACCTTGACGCTACAAACCCAAAACCATTTCACTTATGATTGTCTTTAAAACATTCTTTTCAAAGATTCATTACGTTCATAAGTACAATCAAAACAGGTTAAAGGCGAGTGCTGCTAACACATTGCCAAAACAAACCCTAAACCAATTCATACTTGTTATTCTCTTCAAAATTCCATTATTAAAGATATAATTATTTTTCGAACTCATTTAACAGTATTTTATCACTTTAAACTATTATCCAAGGGTTTAAAAACAAATGTTACCAAAACATTATCTACAACAAACCCAAAACACTTCACTATTCTGTTACCTTTGATACTCCATTTTTAAAGATCTAAACACTTTTCAAAAGTCTAGTTAAACGAGTTAAACTAATATTGCACATACATCAAAAATAAAAACCCAAAATCACTTTTATACTTGCCATTTACTTTAAAATATCCATTTAAAGTTCTAAGTACTTCTCCATTTTAGTAAACAAGGTTAATACCTTTTTAATAAATTTATAAAATAATCCATTATAACAAAGGTGTTATAATCTAAAAACTTCTTTTAAATCAATTTAAAAAATATTAAACCTCCTTTTTAAACTTTTAAATATACTAAAATACGTTTAAAAAGATAGTTATTTACATATACTAAATTATTTATAAAACAAATATATATAATAAAATATTGTAAACCATTTGTAAATATTGTAATATAAAATCCTTTTATTTATTAAATAAAACCTTTAACACTTTCTAAAACCTTATATATTAAAAATATACATTTAAAAATACTTATACATGTTTTAAAAACTTTGTTTAAAACAACACTTTAAAAGCTTGTTTTATAATTAAAACCATCAGTATAAATCCATGAATGATTTTCAAAAATATATTTAAACCTTGTTATTTTCCCAGAATAAGTACACTAACAGTACTTATTAACCAATACGAAGGATCTCTAGGATATCTTCCAAAGTTAACTTTAAAATAGGATATCACAGTGATTTCAAAATGCATCCATCGCGACATTTTGCTTCTAACATTTCCCATTTCCCATTCCTAATTTACCACAAATGTCCAAACCAATTTCTCTATGTCAAACACACCAATTCATGTGTAGAACAATCCAATATATATATTTCAATAATATATCACAATTTATCTTATTTAACATATGTCAAATATCAGTTCAAAGCACGTTTATAATAACTATATCGTTCTAACATTCATAATGTACTATCAGTTTTCACAAAGCAATATCAAATATGTAAACATGTAGTCTGGGCCACGATGCATGTTATAGATGATCAAACAGAGATTATACTCCAAAATACTATTATTACTTGTTTTACAGAACAAGGCAGGGTCCAAATAGTAATAACTTGCATTGTTCATTATACATTTTATATTTTCATGAAACAACAATTATATATACAATAATTGTAAAATCAACTGGTGAGTAAAACTCAACCAAATTCCAACCAATGCTTACTCATTTCCAAATAGTCCAAAATCGAACACCATTCAATTTTAACTAAAATTCCAAAAGCTCTAAACTCAACAAATCCAACTTCATTGAGGAGATAATCCTGATACGAACGCAACGGCGAAGACGACACCTTGATTGGACCTCGTATGCAAAAGTTACACGTTATAAAAGAATTTAAATTTATAACTTAAATTATTAACTTTAATAAAGTAATTAAATTACCTTAATAAGTCATCTCTCCATTAATCTCCTTCTAAACTTTCTTCCCTCCTTTCCTCTAATTCAAATGGTCATGCACGAATAGTGATACCGCCGTGCACAAGCTCTAATGATACGACGAACCACCCTACAAAACAACTAATCAATCTCGCCAATCAACTTCCCATCCTACACCCGACGCGTGGGCACCGCTTTCTGCTCCTCTGACACCCAATCTCTGTTCGTGACTTGATGCCCTAAACTCAACTTTGCCATAGTCGCTTTTTAATTCGGTCCACTGTAGAGTTTCTAACCACCACCGTTCGACTCTATACACCACCTCAAATCTATCCATTACCTCGAATTAAACTCTGGTGCCTTCAATAAAAATGTGGCCTGACATTGTGCCTGTATGACATCCAATGTCGTAATCATCACTATAGCTTCGCACCACCTCTAGCCTACCTCGATCAACTCCCCTTCAAACAAGTGCAACGTTCCCCTCTCCCAAGCCTCTTGCCTCCTCTATCGACGGTCACCTCTTTCCCTAGTCATGGCTATATAAGATCGAAAAAACCAAACACCATCGTGCTAAAATCCAAGCACACCAACATGAAGCCCTTATCTTTACGAAGCCGACGAATCAAATGACGTTAAATATCGATGCCGTACCTCGCGATTTAATTGGTTAAAAAACAAATGGTGGCGGTTATTGATTTAAGTGTTGGAGAGATGGGTTATTTATAGTAAATATATAATATATTATATTTATTTAAACTAATACACATTTCGAGCACGCACGACTACACAGCATGTTCGATCGCCACAAAACTCGACGGTGAATAACAATACATTATTCCGGATCCAATGGTACTAGTTTCGTCAAAATCCAAGACAATGCCCTAGAATGATAATTTCCCATGTTAATTAAAATGATTTTAACCAATTTTAATTATAAATTAAAAGTCTAGCATCATCATTCTTATCTAAATAGAACGTAAATAAGCTTTTGAAATCATTTTTATTTAATTATTTAAATAATCCTAATATATAATTATAAATTGTTCAAAAATCCGGGTCGTTACACGATTCTTGATGGAGAATGCTTGGTGAGGGTCCATGATATGGAACAAAGGTTTTCTATCATAGTATATGGCTATGTAAGGAGAACGGAGGTTTCTAATCAAGAAGTCTGATCAAAGTTTGCACTAGGGAAGTTGGGTGAGCAATACTAGTTCGACGATGAAGTTTATGTATTCAAACAAGGTATTAGATATTATGTACGAATGATTCATGCACATTATACGGGCTTATAAATAATGTTAAATATTCATGTGTTGGTTTGTTTCCTTCTTTGTTTTGTTTGGGATGAAATTTCGGGGTCAAAATTCTTTTATGGGGGAAGAATGCAATGACCCATAATTTTATCGCTTTGATTAGTGAATATTTAATTAATTTTAAATATCCAATTAATAGACTATTTTATTCAAATAACCCTCTTTTAGTTAAAAAGTAAGGATGGTGAACTCATTTTGAAAATTGGTTTACATAAATTAGTAGTGCGATGAAAAACTGAAAACGTGACCGAAAAACGATTTATCGAAAATACCCTTTCTAGTCATTAAAAGTTGTTCAAAACATTTTGGAACTTGAATAGTAGCATATGAACACGATTACAACCTTCTTAAAACATCTTATATTAATGAAAAATATTGATTAAACTAAAGTATAATTAAGAAAAAAGAAGTGGGACGAAAAGTACATAAGAACCCTTGAATCAAGGAAGAGCATGGAGATTCTTTCCCTCTTTCAAGGCCATCCACATTTTTGAGGGCATGAAAGTATTTCTCCACTTAATTAACATCACTACATCATTTCCTTTAGTTTCATTATTTTCATTTTTACAAAATATTTCAAAGGTTTTGGAAGAAACAAAAATGGCTTCTTTCTTTATCTTTCTTCTTCCAAAATTCTTCAAATCTTCTCCAACTCTCTCCATACTATAGTATAGTCCTTAAAAACACCCTAAAACACCTTAGAAATTCGAAGGTTGGAGAAAAATAGAGCAAGGAGGGTTGCACTAGGTGGACTGTGAGCAATTTAAGGGTGGAGGAGGCTTGGTTTTGTGTTTTGTGGAGAAAGGTGGTAGCTTTGGTATTTTGGTGATGGTAGGAGGAAGTAGTAGGCTTTTACTTGGGTTTGCTTGGTTTTAAAGTGTGTAATCTCACCTTGAATAAATTTACATAACTCTAAAATATTGCTTGCTATTATATATGTATATAACTTGTGCTGTGCTTTGTAAAGCAATATTGATGTGTATATTGTAGTGCTTTGGAAAGCACTTTGATTTGTTGGTTTGATGTGTATATTATAGTACTTTGGAATGCACTTTAATTTGAGATTATTTTGGCATATATAATGGCACACAAGGATTAGTATGGGACTATGGACTTGGACTTTTAAATTTAAGCATATGTAATGGCATATAAGGATCAGTAGGGGACTTGGACTTGAAATGAATGTGTTCGTATAGCGATAGTCGCTATAAAAGCACTTTGATGTTGTGTGGTTTATTCTTGTATTGAGTAACTATATTTTATGTATAAATGTTGTATATATGAATTTCTTGTATGTCATTGCTTGGTAGCTCAAATTTGTTGTTTGTGAACTTGATGTTTAAAGTTGAACTTTTTGGTAAAGATAAGAAGTGGTAGTATGTGTTAAGCACTATAGTAATCACTAAGCCACATTACGAATTTGAAAAGTTACGGATTTTAAATTGACTTCAACTTTACTTAATATTTTGAAACAAAATGCTTTCTATATTTATAGTGGTTTAAACTATAGAAAAAGTTATGATTAAGCTTATTTTATTTTAAAAACAAAGTTTGAAAAGTTACGGTCAATATAGCGATAGTCCCTAAGGATGCACTTTGGAAAAATTGGAATTTTGTTAAGTATAAAAGGTTATATACTTTAGATATTTTGTAAATTATTTTTAACTATATTTTATAAGGGTTATATAAGTATTTGAAAAGAATTTGAGGTTTTAAAATTATTTTTAAATGGTATTTAATAATTTTAAAGTAAAAGTTTTTCGTATTATAAAACTTGTTTATTTTAGAAAGGAGTTTTTAAACAAAATTAAGGAATTATTATAAAGTAATGTTTTTATCTATAAATGTTTAAAGAGATTTGAGATATAAAATGATTTAATTTGAGATATTTAAACAAGTGGTTTATTAAAGAGAAATCTCCTTACTTTTCAAAGTCGTATTCTCTTTTAAAGGTAATGGCTTTTAAGTTATAATTCAAATGGAAGTTCAAACTTTGTTTAAAAGTGTATTAAAAGTGGTTTGAAATGTATGTATTTTATTTAAAGGATTATTTGATATAGTAAAATTAATGGTACTTTTATGAAGAAAAAGATCTTATCTTTTAAAATCAAATGTGATTTTAAAAAAAGGTTTTCAAGTGAGATTTTATATTAAATTTCCAAGTGATTTATAAGGGTTCAGATGAAGTTTTAAGAAACCAATATTCAAATTTTAGCAAAAGATTTTAGAAAGTGAAAAAATGAGTTTATTTTATAACTCTCTTGGTTGTAAATGAAATAGTATATGGAATTTATTAAATCTTATACTTGACATTAAGCTTCGAGGTAAAGAAACTTCAACCTATCTTGAAAGACAAGAATGTTATCGAGTCAAGGTTTGAGAGGTAATTATACCCTAACTTGAACGGCCTTATTGTTATCCGAAGGATAGTTTAAATTTAAAATCGAAGATTGATGTTCAGTATATTAAGCATTATTTCCATATGCGAATTTAGCTACTAAATTATGTAGTCCTACAGTTGGCACTAAAAGCCGATGAGTAGACTGATCCTCTATCTGTGAGATCTAGGATCGGAGTGCCTAGGAAAGGAGTTAACTTACCGGGATTTGTTTATAGGTGAGGCATAGGGTAAGTCGAGAATATAAAAAATGTAACATTTGTAGGAGAGTAGATTTCCATAATTGTTCTTTATAATTTCGATGGTGTGGAAAATATTGTTTTCATAATTAACACCAAATTTCGAGGTTGGAAACTCATCTCTATCTTGAGAATTAAGAATGTATGTCGAGGCAAAGATAGTTTTCTAACTTGTCTGATTTCATTGTTAATCGAGGGATAGTACTATTTGAAATTGGAAAGTTGTGGTAAGTATATTTGGTCTAATTTCCATACAAAAGAAAAGTGGTTTGGGATTTTTAGAAAACAATGTTTTTAATTGATAGTTGCTTTTGACCCTTTTTAATATGGTTTGGAAAATATGAAATTTTCCTTGAGATTTGAGAATATACTTAAACCGTTCAGATAAGTATATGGATACAATTTCTAAGTATTCAGAATGTAGTGTTTTGTGAATATACTTATGTCGTCTAAATAAATATATGGATATTTTTCCAAACATTAAAGGAGTAAATGAAAAATGAATGAGTAATATACTTATTTATGTCTTTTGTAAAGGGTATTTTAATACAAGTGTTTACAAAAATGATTTTTAATTAATAAGGGCATTAATTAAAGAGGCTTAGCGGTGGACTATATGCTAAATCACGCTTGGTTTTCCATATGTGAAATTAAATCTTTGGATTTGATTGTTTATTTATTTTATAGTTAAATAACTGACTATCAAACCTTGGCTAGTTTTTAAAACTATCGATTATCAGTTCCGAGAGACCGGGATCAGATATGTTATCACAAAACCACTTCGAACCGGCATAAGCGTTCGAATTAGAGAAATCCTAAAGATGATGGAAATCGATGACGACGTTATTGAAAGTGCAAGAGCTACTTGCTACTAATCCTGATTATAATTCCAAAAATGATGTAGTAGAAGTAGTGTCTTCGGTTAGTTCATATCCTGAACAACTTGTACGGATGAATGCTGGCATTGCATTATTTCCTGTAGGGCAGTGTTAACATCCCAAGTAGGATTTGCTAAAAAAGGTAAAATTTAAACTCAAGCCTCACACCCAAAAATAACTAAAATAAGGGATATGCAGCTGGCCTTTGTGGTTCACTATCATTTAAGTATGATCGTCACCTGTATCTAGATCGATATTTAACGAATTTTGTATGTTGGGCCCACGAAGATGGTTTGTCTAGGTGACAGTCGAGGTGATAATCATACTCGATACTATCTATTAAGAGGTAGGCCATTTCTGTGTTGGCAGAGGTGCAATAGGTTTGTAGCTCCGGTACATTTTCTCTAAAGGTGTATTGTACAGAAGGTAGTCCCTTACCTAGTCATCGTTGGAATCCATTTTCCAATATGCGCCTTTACGGACTTAGTTGTATACTAAATATGCTATAATGTAATTAATGTCACCATTTTGGTTATGTTAAATATTTATTTTAAACTCTAAACATTATTATAATATCATAAGATTTTCTAATAAAATAGTTTGGTTATCGTAAGGTAAAAACCTGTCAGTGTTTATGTGTGGTGTGGTCTTACGAGATACCTTTATTTTTGAAAGGTTTTATAAATCTAAAAATCCATATGATTTAAGTTTCTTACGCTGGTTTACAAGGCTGATTCTGGTGTTATTGTCTTATAATGCTCGGGTCAGACCCGAGTACTTTTCCAGATTTAGATATGGATGCTTTGGAGCTTTCAGGAGACAAGCTGGATGCCTCCAAGACGTATTTAAGTATTTTATTTCCGCTGTATTTTCTTGTTTGTATTTGCCAGCAATTGTAAAGACAGGCTGTTATAACTTTGCAGGATGATGGCAAATTTGTTTACTCTGATTAATGTATGTACATTATAGTTTTCTTTTGTAAAGATCTATTGCATATTATATATTACTCGTCATGATGTGAGATTATGTTATGTCCTTTCTTTTCTTTCACCCCAACAACCTGTCTTTCCAGGACTTGGATGCTTGGCACGTGAATACCGTGGATGTATTAGTGTCGACTTCTATAACGACCCAGAATTTTAGTGATTTGAAATTTGAATATTTAATTAATTTTTAATATTGAAAAGTTAATTTTATAGATTTAATAACTTGAATTTCAAATATAACGATATATTAGGTAATTTAATTGTTGAATTAAATAATAGAAAATCGTTTAAATAATTTTAATCTTGGATTTTATTTGGAATAAAAATGATTTAAAGGCTTATCAAATTTCTATTAATAAAAATGAAGACAATAAAACTTTAAAATTGGATTTAAAAGTAATTTTACTAATTCTAGAAAATATCTCATTTTAATTAACGAGAAAAAATAGCTTTCGGGGCACAATCTTGGATTTCGACGAAACTACTTCCATTTGATCCGTAATAGTGTATTATTATTGGATTTCAAATTTCGTAGCGTTTGGAGTTATAGTTTGGTCGTACGAGATAGAAACGCGTTGAAATTTATATTGAAAATTTCATATAATAATTAGGTTCAAAAAGCTATCTTCTCCATACGATCGAATTGGGGCTCGAGACTTATTCCATTGAATTCGAAATAAGGGTATAACTTTAGGAACGCCAGGCAGCACGCCTCGATCAGGGTTTAGAATAAAATATCTAGATATTTTGCATTTAAATAATATATATTTTTATCTGATTTGACTTTGCATACCCTAACCTATCTATATCAGCCGCACCTACATTGTACCATCGCATTCATTCGTACCCACCTTCCATTTAAAAGCTGACTTCTCCCTCTCTCGGCTAACTCATTCCAACCAGAGAAAGAAAAACGAAAAAAATGGAAACTTTAAAAATCAAATTCACCTGAAATACAAAATGATAAATCATGAAACAAGCTTTAAAATTCATGTTCAAGTGGGATCTAGCTCTTGGCTAAGTGTTGGACGATGCGGCAATTCCTTTAGGTGATCGAAAGTAATGTCGTGAACGAGTTTGAACTAGGATTACATTTTATCGACAACTGGGGAGGAATTAGGCCGAGGCGATGTTTGTAGTGCATTGCTCGAGCAAAAACGATGAGATTGTGATCATTTGGGAGCGTGCGACATCATTTGGTGGGCCGCAACATGGTACGACAGAGGGAGGAGTCAGTAGATTGCTATTGCTTGGCGGTTTCTTGGAGGAGTTCTCTACTGTGTATTTCTTTTATTTCAGCTTTAGTTCTTTTCATGTACTGGCTTATTATGAGGGACATTATGTACTCTGATTTTGAGACTATGAATTTTTATTTCATAAGACATGATGGGTTTTGAGATATGGATGTTGTATTTGGTATTTGACTTATTTATGAAGCAACTATGAAGTTTTGTTTTAATTAAGTTATTATTTTAGTTTCCGCTGTTTTTACCTATTTTTGTCTTGTGAATCTTAGTCTTTGTTAGTTTCAGTTATACCTACAATGCACCACACCTTTTAATGTTTCCTTTTGGGTATATTAAGGGGTGTGGGGGTGTTTCACTTGGTATCAGAGCTAAGGTTACAAGATTTCAAAAAAAATTAGTTTTTAAAGGTAAAGTATTTTTCAGAATAACTTGTTTTTTTCAAAAAGGAACTTTTAGAAATGATTTTTATGTATAAAAGAATTTTTTTTTAAAAAAAATCCCCTCATAAGTCCAGTTCAATCTCCTTTTGACTCTTTCCTAAACTATCCTTTTCTTTCCGTAGAATGACTGATGCCCCGAACCTTCCTGAGGGCATTCCAGTCCCAGCCTTGTTTTGTAGGTACTTACAAGCCACGACTCTAGAGGTGCACGGGCCTGTGCCCAATCCTGCACCAGCGTGTGGGAATCCCATCAACCCACCTACCGCCATCAGTTTCTCTAAGCTTTGTAAAGATTTTGTGAGTTTGGGCGAGAAGACTTTTTCTGGCGAAGAGACTTATGTGGAGGCGAGAGCATGGCTTAGGGACACATAGAGGATTTTTGGTCTTTTGGGATTGGATGGTCAGCAACGAGTTTAGCTAGCCGCTTGGCAGCTGAAGGAAGAGGCATCTTATTAGTGGGAGGTGATCGAGTTGGAGGGAAGGAATATTACTTAGGATGGATTCCGAGAGCGTTTCGATATGAAGTTTCTGTCTTGGGCGGAAGAGAGTTTTCAGTTGGAGAGGTTTATCAATTTGAAGAAAGGGAGTTTGTCTGTTAAGGAATACATCAATCAATTCAATGAGGTGTCACGGTTTGGTATGGATTTGGTGAACATACAGCATAAGAAAGCTATGAAGTTTGTGAAGGGATTGAATCAACCCCTTCAGGGACTATTACTGACTCATGTACCGATGGGAGCTACTTATGAGTCTTTGGTTGAGATGGCACTTATGTCGGATACAGTCAAGGAGGGAGAGTCTAAGGAGGAAGTTAAGTCAGAAGGTTCAAAGAAGAAGTGGTGGGAAAAGAATAGGAAGAAGAAGAAAGGTGATGGTCCTTAGAAGAAGATTAAGAAAGGAATAAAGTGCCATGGTTGTGGGAAGGTTGGACATATGGCCAAGGATTGTTGGAAGGAGAAGATGAAGGATAAGTGCTATATTTACGGGCAGCCCGGTCATATGAGTAGGAGTTGTCCCCAGGGAGCGAGTGCACCAGTTGCGCAGATTCAGGCGTTAGACACAGCACCTTCCAATAGCATTCTAGATAGAGGTAGGAAAGTCACAGTTGAAGTTTGATTTCTATATCTGATTTTCCCATTCGGACTTTATTTGATTCTGGAGCATCACACTCTTTTATCTCTAGCTCTCTAGTAAGTTTTTTGCACTTGGACATATCATTAGTAGTAGACCCCATTATTGTTTCAAACCCCATAGGAGGATTGGCACACTTATCTATGGTTTGTAGGGGTTTGAATATCTTTATCTTAGGCGTAGAATTTGACTGCGACGCCTATGTTTTGTGATTCTCATGGTATGGGATGATCTTAGGAATGGATTGGCTAATTATATACGGAGCTATCTTAGACCGCGAGAGGAGAGTAGTTAGACTTGATACTTGCAGTGGGAGGACTCTAGAGGTATCTTGCGACCCACAAGGGTCGGTCATGTTGAGTTTTCTCTATTCCCTCGATTCATCGTCATCAGAGTTGCATTCGGTTCCTGTCGTCAGAGATTTTGCAGACGTCTTTGAGGAGGTTATGGGACTACCCCGTAAGAGAGAGATTGACTTCAGGATTTACTTGACCGGGAATGCTAGGCCAGTAGCATTACATGTGGGGCACATGGCACCTAGGGAGAGGAAAGAATTGAGCAAGCAGATTTGTGAGCTTTTGGATAAAGGATTCATAAGAAGGAGCATATCAGAGTGGGGAGCGCCAGTTGTCTTCACCACTAAGGCGGATGGTTCTCTCCGACTTTGCATGGACTATAGGGAATTAAATAAGCTCACTAAGAAGAACCGATATCCACTCCCTAGGATTGATGATCTTTTTGACCAGTTGGTACGTTCTTCGGTTTTCTCTCAGCTTGATTTTGCCACGGGATTCCATCAGCTTAGAGTCACTGATGACGACATAGATAAGACTGACTTTAGGACACCTGACGGATTCTTCGAGTGGTTGGTTATGCCTTTTGGCTAACCAATGCTCCAGCCTATTTCAATGACTTGATGAGCCACGTCTTTAGGGATGTCCTAAACAAGATTGTGTTGGTATTCGTGGATGATATCTTAGTATTTTCCAAGACTATGGAGGAGCATGCTATTCATTTGGAAGAAGTTCTTCGCACACTTCGTAGTCATCATTTGAGAGCTAAGTTTTTGAAGTGTCATTTATGGAGAGAGGAAGTTCGTTTCTTGGGGCACGTAGTCTCGAAAGAAGGTTTGGCTATTGACCCCGCCAAGGTTATTGCAGTGCAAGATTAGAAGGCCCCCCAGAACGTTACTGAGGTTAGGGCTTCCTAGGATTGGCTGGCTACTACAGAAAGATCATTAGAGACTTTGCCAAGATTTCGGCATCACTCACGCACCTTACTAAGAAGAATAAAGCTTTCGTGTGGGACGTGGATTGTGAGGATTCCTTCATAAAGCTTAAGAGAGCCCTTACAAGTGCACCAGTGTTAGTTTTACCCAACGGAGCTAAGCCTTTCATTGTATACACTGATGCATGCGGAAAGGGTCTAGGAGCGGTTTTAATGCAAGAAGGGAGGGTAGTGTGTTATGGTAGTAGGAAGTTGAGGATGCATGAGAAGAACTACCCTACCCACAATTTGTAGTTGGTTGCCATAGTTTTTGCACTTAAGTCTTGGAGGCACTATTTTCTTGGAGTGAGGTTTGAGCTTTTTACCGACCATAAGTCTTTGAAGTACCTATTCTCGCAGAAGGACTTGGACTTGAGGCAATAGAGGTGGATGAAGTTTTTAGCCTCGTATGATTTTGAGATAGCTTATACCCCTGGCAAGGGTAATGTGGTTGCAGATGCATTGAGTAGAAAGAAAGCAACCCTTGGTCCTTTGTCCGTAGAGTGGAGGAGCTTGGAGTTTATTTCTACCTTTGATTTTAAGCCCTCTACGGACATTACTCCTGGATTGATGGCAACATTAGAGGTGAGGCCTACTCTTATGGATCAGATTGGCTCAAGGCAGCGGGAAGATTCGGAGCTCATGGACATTATGGATGGGATTAGCCGAGGAGAGGTCTCGAGACATCTCCAATGTTATTCCATTGATAGAAGAGGGTGGCTTAGGAGAGATGGAAGGCTTTGTGTTCCGCGTGCAAGTGACTTGTTAAGAGCAATTTTGGAGAAGGCGCACCATTCCCGTATGACTATTCATCTAGGTGGTGACAAAATGTATCGGGATATGAAAAGGATGTTCTATTGGGGTGGCATGAAGAAGGACGTGGCTGAATTCATAGCTAAGTATCTCATATGCCAATAGGTAAAAGCAGAACAGCAGAAGCCCGGTGGATTACTTCAGCCCTTAGATGTGCCGGAGTGGAAGTGGGATAATATTTCTATGGATTTCATTGATGGTTTACCCCATTTTAGGAAGGGAACACTACCATTTGGGTGATTATTGATAGATTGACCAAGAGTGCTCACTTCATTCCAGTTAAGAGTAAGCGTACGGCTTCATATTTGGCATCCTTGTATATTCGGGAGATAGTCCGTCTACACGGAGTTCCTTCTAGCGTTGTTAGTAATAGAGATCCCATTTTCACTAGTGAGTTTTGGAGAAGCTTACAGGAGGCACTAGGGATGCAACGTAGGTTGAGTACGGCCTATCACCCCAGACAGATGGCCAAACGGAGAGGATCAATAGGGTGCTTGAGGATTTGCTGCGGATGTGCATTTTGGACTTTGGAGGTACTTGGGAGGAGCATCTTCCGTTGGTTGATTTTGCATACAATAATAGTTACCTAATAAGTATAGGAATGGCTCCATTTGAGACTTTATATGGAAGACCTTGCAAGTCCCCGTCATGTTAGGTAGAGTCTACGGAGAAATTATTACTTGGACCCGATATGGTTAGGGAGACCTCTGAGAGGGTGGATTTGATTCGTTGAAGGATGAAGAAGGCTCAAGACAGACAGGAGTCGTATGCAGACAAGCGGAGGAGAGACTTAGAGTTTGAAGTTGGAGACTTTGGTTTTATCAAAGTATCCCTGCTTAGGAAGGTGGTAAGATTCGGATCAAATGGAAAGTTAGCCCCTAGATTTGTTAGACCATTTCCTATCACAGAGAGAGTTGGGAAGATGGCTTACTGAGTAAGGCTACTTGATAGGCTCGCAGGGGTGCATGATGTTTTCTATGTTTTGCACTTGCGAAAGTGCTTACATGACTTGGCGGAGGTTGTAGAGCCTAGTCAGTTGGAGGAGGTGGAGGTAGAAAGGGAAGCTTCTGTTCGGCGTATCCCCACGAAGATTGCTGGAAGAGACATTTAGTGACTAAGGAATAAGGATGTTCCACTGGTGAAGGTGCAATGGGGAGATGATGTTGTAGACGCCACTTGGGAAGAAGAAGAGAAGATTTGTACTTGTTATCCTCCTCTTTTTGATAGTAAGTTTTAGAATTCCTTTTTCCATCTTTAGATTTGAATAGGTTATTTCCTTTATTATTCTTTGAGAGGGTAGAACTTAGGATTTAACCTATGGATGGTAGGATTTGACGTAAACTTATTAATAGAACGTGTTATGATTGATGTATGCTAGTGGTTGCAAGTGTTTGCTAGTGGATGCTAATGGATGCATATAGGTACACCAGGCACTATTATTCTTTAGGGATCAACCTAACTAGGACACTAGAGCATATGCATATGGATGTGTGCGCATTTTTATTTTATTTTCATTATTGCTATAAATGAATGTTTATCACATGATTGTTGCATTTGGATGATGTTTGTAGCATGCATATAGAGCTATCAATTATCATTAGGAAAATTTTACATTCATTGGGATACATGGCACATACATGATTGCATAAAAAGGAGGTCGACTGAATCGGTGGACCGCCTAATCTTTTGCATTAGTTAGGGATATTTACACTACACTAATTGCATAAGTATCATAAAATGCATTAGAAAAACTTAAGGACAATGGATGAATGGTTGATGATTGAGTAGTTGGTTGTAGAATTGGATGAAAACATTTAGTACATTCTCTTATCCTTAGAGATTTTAGGGATGAAATCCCTTAAGGAGGGGAGAATGTAACAACCCAAAATTTAACCCGTAATTATTAATTTGTTAATTAATTAAATAATAAAATAACTTTGTGAAATTATCAGAACTGAGCCACCGGAGTTACACCATTGTGTCCGTGGTAATTTTCTGGTCAATTTCCATATATAGAACGTCAGAATCCGAGGTAATATGAGCAAAGAACGAAATAATCCAAGAAATATATATATATATATAGACACACACACACATATCGACCGGTCGGTTGACCGGGGCAAGGGGGCGGTCGACCCGCCTTGCATATTGGCAAGCGAACGAACATTCGTTCGTTCGAATGATTCTCTGACGATTGAACATGTATTTTGCATCGTTTAAACTAATTTGGTCCCTCCGTTTCTACATCCGATGGCCCCTATTCAGCCTATGACGTGGTTGTATCCTATTCAATCTCCAAATCCAACGGTCCGAGGTCCACTTCTACACCTATAAATAGATCACTAGACCTAACACTTTTTCTCATCCTAGGTTTTCTCCAATTGTGTTCGCCTTTCTAGGAAGGACACTAAACGGAATAATTTTTCCAAAGGAGAAAATAATTATAAATTAAATTATTTTACAATTCCAAGTGGATCCGGGAAGACCAAGGGAAAAGCTTAGGACCGGAGGTGAGTGATTGTAATTATTTTCAGATTTCTTTAAGTAATTTAAAATAATAGGGTTTCCAATAGTTGTAGTTTTACTATGATTTTTGGAATAGCCTTTTTAGTAGTTGATTTACAGTTTTTAGAATTATTTTCAGTCTATTTCCTTTCAGCTATTATTTTCAGAAATTTTAGTGTTGTTAATTATAGCTTTTCCGTTTATTTACAGTTTATTTACAGTATTTTAGTTTATTTACTATTGTTTATCCGTTATTTACATCTTCGTTCTACGCTTTGGATTTTATTCTATTTCAGTTTTCTTTTATTCCTCCTTCTTCTTCGTGTATGGATTAGAATAGGATTAACCCGAATACGGATTAAATTGTAAGAAAACTGAAATAATGGAATATAAGACGTAAATTTCAAAGACTGTAATATAAATGGAATTGGACTGAAATTACGCCTAATTATGACGTTAATTGGAATGAATTAAAAAGATTGGCCTAGTTATAACTTAGAATTATAACTAAAAAAAGAGTAAAAGATGAAAGAATCTTATTTTTACACTTAGACCTTGGGTTAAGTAATAGGCATGATTATAACGTAGGTTATAATAAGAAAAAGAACAGAATAAGGCTTATTTTAAGACTTAGGAGAAATTAATAAGCACAGATAGTAGAGAAAAATGTAAAGGCTTATTTAAATAATTTACGTAAGTTAATAAGCAAAGATGAAAGTAGGCCTTTACCAAATAGCATTCCCTATTAGACAAAACGGTGGGCCTAGGTCATGCTTATGCTAAGAATGGTAGTAATTAGTCAAATAGAAGTCCAAATTACGCGGGATTTGGATAAGGGGCGCAACTAGATATTGTTTGGATGAAGGGCCAGTACCAACAACATTTCCCCTATAGATTCTATGGACACACGGTGATCTCATGTTAGCCAGAAGTGGGATGAGGGGCACGCTTGTGCTGGAAGTTTGAGGTAAGAAGAAGACCTAATAGGTGGAGCAAAAGGTAGCATGGGCATGGTGGCAGTTACGTGTGCGACTTCCATTCGGGTGTTCAGTAATAGCTATGAGTTCGAAGCGCTTAGTATGAGTGTCTTTCGTAGACACCATTGCCTTCTGTGTAAGGAGCTATATATGTCGTTCGGATCCACAGTGGTTTCTCTATGCATCTTTCGTAGATACCATTAGCTGCTGTGTAGGGAGTTATATAGCGGCTGGTCCACAGTAAGGTCTATGGAGTAGCAAGCCAATCAAAAAGGGTAGAATTAGGATTACATCCTAATTATAGGATTAGGAATTCAGCCTAATTAAAGCAAAAATCAGGGACAAGTGCAAGCAATCAAAGTTAACCTATCTTATAAATTGAGCAATATTTAATCGTACTCAGTTCTAGTTTATCCCTTTCCTATTTCCTTTATTATCCTTATTTATGCTAGAGCTGTTGTAGAGTCAATTACTTTTATCTTGCTTAAAGACTCTAGTAAATACTATCATTCACCAGACTTTTAGTCTGACCCACTCCTCTATTTTCCCCTTTCCCCCCATAGGCAATCAAAGGAGCAGTTAGTAGATTATTATTGCTTGGCGGTTTCTTCGAGGAGTTCTCTACTGTGTATTTCTTTTATTTCATCTTTAGTCTTTTCATGTACTGGCTTATTACGAGGGATATTATGTACACTGATTTTGAGACTATGAATTTTTATTTCATAAGACATGATGGGTTTTGAGATATGGATGTTGTATTTGGTATTTGACTTATTTATGAAGCAACTATGAAGTTTTACTTTAATTAAGTTATTATTTTAGTTTTCGCTGTTTTTACTTATTTTTGTCTTGTGAATCTTAGTCCCTGTTAGTTTCAGTTATACCTACAACGCACCGCGCCTTTTAATGTGTCCTTTTGGGTATATTAAGGGGTGTGGGGTGTTTCAGCTTTGATGTTTTAAATAATTATTAAACTATGTTTCTGAAATTTATTATTATAAATATATATATATATATATAGTTTAAAAGTAAGTGATTGCAATTTATTTATAAATGCTCTCGAGATTTATGAACAGGGTTTTATTTAATGGATGTGACTTTATAAGAGAAAATCTTATAAGAGAATTCAGGAACTTAAGAAAATTTGAGAAAAGGAAATTTCCAAATTGTTTAAATACGGGAACTTCGAAAATGAATCTGAATTCATTAAGGAGTTATAAATTGTTAATTGGATTATAAATAAGTATATTCGATAATTTTTGGAAATTGTAAGGGAATTGATTAAAATTCCGGAAATTTATGAGATAAGTACGGAATATTTTCTATGTATGGACATTAGAAATGATTTTGGGAAAAAGAATTATAATATTTTCCTAAGTATTGGAATTAAAGGGTTGGAGATATTTTAGCGACGAAATGATTATTATAGAAATATTTTTCTAAGCAATGAATTATAAGTTGGATTTGGAAATATTTCTAAGTGTTGATATGATTTGAGAATATCTTATTATGGATATAAGTATTCACAACATATAAGTATTCACAACAAATATTGAAATACTAAAAGAGATTTCAATATATATTTTTTTGAAAGATATTTGAAACAATGTTTTGAAAGATTTATAATATGGGCCTAGTGACTGCTTATGTGTGTAATTTGATAGTTAAATAACCAACTATTAAATCTGGCTAATTTTGTTAATCGTTTCGAAGAGACCGGGATCAAATTTAATTATCCGAAACCACTTTGATCTGATTTGAGTGTTAAGAATTATGATATTGTGAAGAAAAAGAAGACGGAGTTCATGGAGATTCGGTTTGTTCAGACCTAGAACAATTTGTATGGATGAATGCTATCAGCACATTGTCATTGGAGGGCAATGAGTATTCTAAGTGTAATTTTTTTGAAAGGTAATCATAGCCTCAAGCCTCATCAACCGAGAATGATTGAAAATCAGGGGAGATGCAGCAAGGCTAAGTGGGTTGCACCTATTAGGGTATGTTGTCACCTTTCTAGATACCCTACATCCACATATTTATAGATTGGTTGTGCATGAGATCTAAAAAAGATTGCAAAGCAACCAGGGTGATGACATATTCGATACTATCCAGGTCAAGGAGAGGTCGGTCTTGTCTTGGTAGGGGATCCAGGCGAGGTCCTCGGTATATTTTCTAGACGTATACCGTGATAGGTGGTACCCTAGTTCCTAGTCATTGTATGGAATCCATTCTCCAATAACCGACGTACGGTTTTAGTTGTATACCAAATATGCTAAAACGTGAGATGCAAGCATTTCAACTATTTTATAGTTTATTTTCTATAGACACTATTATACTATCAGATGATTTTGATATAAAAGGTATTTGTTATCGTAAGGTAAAAACTCGTCGTGTTTATGTGTGACGTGGTCTTACAAGATACCCTTTGATTTCAAAGATTTTCTTGTAACTTTAAATCTAGTTAGGTGTGTTTTCTCATGCTGCTTTTCCAGACTTACTCGGGTGTTATTTTATTATATTACTCAGGTCAGACCGAGTATATTACAGATTAGTTTGGACGATTGGAGCTTCAAGAGACTAGTTAGAGGCCTAGAGACGTATTCACGTAGATGGTTATATTTTCCCCTGTATTCATTATTGTGTTTATCAGTAATTGTGAGGGAAGACTGTTATAACTGTCCAGGCTGAGATAGGTTAGTATACTCTGATTGATGCCTTCATATATATATATATATATATTGCATTTTTTCTTTTGTGTAAAGATTTATGGTATATTATAGATTATTCGTTCCGCTGTGAAATTCTATGTTGTTTAGCTTATCTTCTTCCTTCTTTCTTTTTCCCCTAACCATCCGCCTTTCTGTTCAATTTGGGTTGGACATGTGTGGTTTATTGTAAGCTTAAAATGTATGGAAAAATTGGGTTGTTACAACTTCTGAATATCAAAAAGGTTAGGCATTACATTGAGGGTGATTCCAAAATGGATGTAGTAGAAGTAGCTCCTTTTGTTTGTTCAAATCTTGAGCAACTTGTACAGATGAATGCTGGCATTGCATTGTTGTTTAGAGGGTAGTATTAGCATTCCAAGTTGGATTTGCTAAAAAGGTAAAATGTAGCCTCAAGCCTCGCACCCGGTAATGACTAAAACATGAGATATGCTACAAGGCTATGTGGTTTTCTACTATTAGGGTATGATCATCGCTTGTATCTAGATTAATATTTATTGATTAATTCTGTACTTGTGACCATGGAAACGGTTTGTTAAGTTGGCAACCGGGGTTATGATCATATTCGATACTATCAAGGAAGGAGTAGGTCGATCCTGATTTGCAGGGAGTCAACTAAGGCTCTCTGTACATTTTTCTAGAGGTGTACTATAGCATGTGGTGCCTTAGTAGCCTTGTCATTTATGGAATCCATTCTCCAATACATGCATATAGACTTAGCTGTATACTAAATATGCTGTTGAATGTAATTAATGTAACCATTCCGGCTAAATTAATATTTATTTTAAACCCTAGGCACTATTATACTATCAGTGGATTTTCTAGTAATATGGTTTGGTTATTGTAAGGTAAAATCCCATTCATGTTTATGTGCGGAGTGGTCTTATAAAATCCTTTATTTATAAAAGATTTATAACTTTAAAAGATCCGTATGATTTGTGTTTCTCATGCTGGTTTACCGGACTGATTAGGGCTTTATTTTCATATAATGCTCGGGTTAGGCTTCAGTATGTTTCCAGATTTAGCTGGATGCTTTGGAGCTTCAGGAGACGAGTTGGATGCCTATAACACCTATTTACGTATTTTATTTCCACTACATATTTTGTTTTGTATTTATCAGCAATTGTGAGGACGGATTGTTATAACTGTCCAGGCTGATGATATGTTAGTTTACTTTTATTGATGTATGTATATTATAGTTCCGTTAAGATCATGTGTATATAATATATTACTCGTCATGATATGAGATTCTATTCTTTACTCATCACGATATGAGATTCTGTTCTATCTTTTCTTTTCTTTCACCCCAACAATTTGTCTTTCCGGCACTCGGATGCTTTGCACATGAATACCGGGGATGTATTAGTGTCGACTTTTGTGGGTCAAAAAGGTGGATCGTCACAGTAACACATCATCAATGTTATTATAAATCATCTAGTGTATATTAATCACTCTGTAATAACAACACAACATCAATAATATCAATTATGTACCAATCAAACCAATATTGGGAACACAAGCACCAAATAACCATAATTAACTGCCAATCATCTAACAGTAATAATTGTAAAATATCGCACACTCATCCAAATGTGATGCCATCATCAAATATATATGATAATTACATCGACAATTAACCATACATTCAACAATCATCCAAATAATATATTTGTATCCATTATCCTTTTAAGTATAAAATGATTTATTATTGCTTATTTTAAAAGCTTCATTTGTGTAACGACCCGCTATTTTGGACCATTCGCATCCGCACATGTCGGACTTGAATAATTCAAAATACCGAATTGTTAATTTAAATTTGGCAAAACTGAGCATATACAGTAAATAAGTAATCACAGATCACAGGCACAGAGTAATAAATTGCAGCGGAAATAAAAGAGATAGTACTTCATGAAGCTACTATATAAATATATATGTTACATCAGAGTTAAACCAGATACAACGGAAGAGTAATACGATACATCAGATACAAATTAGAATACATCACTGGAATCATCGAATACTGAAAGCAGAATAGATGGCTGGATCTTCAAGCAAAGCTCCAACTTCAAAGGTGAGTCTCGAATACTGGTACACTCAGTCTGACCCGAGCGTAAAGCAAAACACAAGACACTCGACTCAGGATTAACATTCTTATATCAATAAATCCAACTCAAGTGAAATAACAACTGAAATACAAGTAACTCAAAGGATGTTTGGAATAACCATCCTTTAAGGATCCGTTAAACTATCTACTATGTAGTAATGTACGCTAAGTAGATAATGTCTATCAGTAATATAAGGTATCAAAATAGTGTTAAGGCGTTACCATTATCCCCCTTAACACATTTTTATAAGCATTATAGTCTATACAGCACTGTAAACTCCACCGTAAACTAGTGGGATATCAGGGAGTACTCCATAGGTATAACACAAAACAAATCGTAGTGGTCGCATATAAAGGGATACAAGTATGACAAGGCACATGAGGCAATACCCAAGGTAGTGAAACTACCGTTTGCCTGATCCGGACTGGTGAGAACGCATCGCCGCAGCGATCACAACACTGCGAAACAACACTCCAAAAATCAAGGGTGCACCAATCGACAACAAGTAATGAGTAGTTTTCGAAGAAGTGTGTTCGCTCGAGGTAGCTAGCCCCCATTTGGCTCGGCACGGCTCCTGTTTTAGTCATTTCCAATTTGACACAAGTGTCAAGGCTATCCATTATCGTTCTCTTTCTTCAGTCATCACGAACATCATTCCAACCACTTCATTCTGGATCACACTCCGCGTATAGTTATTAAAGTGGTTTTCGGTTTAGACAGAGAGTATGTCCCTAACCGATTCCGGTCTCTTTAATAACTTTCGAAATTATTACCTCGATTGGTCGATTGATAAATTTCAAAACCAAATCTAATTCAATTTCAATTAGAATTCATACATCAACATTCATTTGTCCTTCTAAATCAATTTCCAAAATTTTCGTTTCATAACTTTCAAATTTCCATTTCAAAACTCTATACTTCAATTTCAAAAATTGTTTTAAAACAATTCAAATATTGTTTCAAGTTCGAATATAAGTTTAATTCCGAAATCATTTAAATTAATTTAATTTAACATTCAAATCAATTTAAATTCATTGATCGATTTTATTCAATATTCGTTAAGTAAATTTGTCATTCAAAATAATTTCTATTTAATTTCCAATTCATTAAATCAATTACTTAAGTTCAACTCCATTGTATCGAAACTTACAAATAGCATTAAATTAAATTCATCAAATCAAATTCTTACATTTCAAGTCTTACATTAATTTCAATAAAACACATTTTATTTCTTGTTAGAGAAATTCAATTTCACTTATTTATTTACTTAGTTACAATTTCAAAACTCAACTTATAAAGAAACTTAATTTCACTTTATTCAAGAAGTTCAATTTTACTAAATAAAGAATTCAATTTTATTTAATTATTAAGTAATTAAATCTTATTTAATTATTAAATAATTTCAAAACTTAATTATTAACTAATTTCAAAACTAAATTATTAATAGTTCCAAATTTAATTATTAAATAATTAATTTTAAAACAACGTTCATTCATCATCTACTATGTTAATATTTTGGTTCAGATTATTAAATATTAACATTTCCTTTCATTAAAATTCAAATTCCAACTTCGTTTCAAAACCATTTTTATTTATTCAAATAAAATCTTCATTTTATTTTTAAATCAAAGTATTGACCAATCGGTTTTTATTTAATTCTCTATCCTAGGTCAAAGTTCAATTTGGGTATTTATCATTTCAACCCGATTCCAATTCAATTCAAAAATCAAAGCATAACAAAGGGAACTTGCGGTGTGATAACTGGGATGGTGTCAAAGTAAATAAACAAGCAATAACAACAACCAATATCAATCCAATAATCAATTCAAATAATCCCGAAATAATCGTATTAATTCACATTGTTGTTTGTGCAAATTAATATAATTATTCCTAGAATCTACACTATCATTTCATGTAGATTAAAGATTATTACAATAATATTAATACGGTTCTTCACTTGTCATTCGATTTCAATTTTTACACTACAAAAATTAATCCAATATACGTTCAATGGTTCAAAGTGTAATTATCACTATTCTACGTGTCAATTAATTAAACAATTAAAAGGGGTCAGATTCAACTAATCAAATTCAACATATATGTCGATTCAAATTTTAATTATCCTACGTCAAATTTACTTGCATAATATTTATCACTTTATACATTACAATTTAACATCAAATATAAACAACAACCAATCAATCAATTATCAATCAAACAAGATTATCATCGTATAATTAACAAATAATTGTGTCAGATGTCACAGGTGAACTGATACAGGTAATAACATACATATAACAGTGTAAATAACTGACAGCAGCATATTTCAATTGTCGTTTCAATTGAAATCAAATTTAATAAATAAAAAACATTAATCGTGAGTGATTGCTCACCTTTCGAGGCTAGATAGACTTAACAAAGAGATGAGCTACGAAATGAAAGCACGACTTCCAAAGCAAAGCTAGATTGGCACGAATCGACGAACAAAGCTGATAAATGGGAATATATGAAATCAAATCAGACTGGATCAATGAAGATAATTGATATAAGTGAACTTATATATAGAAATAAATACTGTATATATATCAAATCATATTCTACATTCAAACACATTTTAAATTATATATATATATATTTCAAAATCATTGTTTTAACTAAACACAAAAATAAAACAAACATATCTACGCAATAAAATTTGGAATAAGTACTTATATATATATACTAAAAAAACAAATTACTTACATAAATTTGTATATAAATCAAATAGATTTTACTCCTTATAAAAGCATACATTATAAACATATATACATGCTACTCAAAAATATGCGCAGACCCCATATTAAAACGAATAAATGCAGACTGTTTCGGACTAAAGGGGGATATGCCATAAAACGTACACTCACACAACAAAAAAACTAATATATAAAATCAACTTATAACCGTATATATAATATCAAACGTGTGTATATATATAATATCAAATCAATACACATATAACCAAACATATTATTTGTAACTTGTGTAAATTTATATATACAACAGCTTATATATAAAAGTAATTTACCTAACTATATGTATACATAACAGGTTTTTAAAATTTTATATTACTCATACTTATGCTTATATAACTACCAAAAAGACATAGGTAGGCTCTATAAGATTTGCAGACCACAACTAATATATACATACACTAGTATACGACTAAAGTGTAAACAGACATGCAAACTGTGAATACAAAGAAACATAAAGTGATAAAACCCATGATGTAAATAATAAAAACTAACACATAGGTATATGTGTAACTAACAATTATAGGATATAAGTATACATACAACAAATTGAATACTATACAAAATCTTATTATATAAACCAGCATATACAAATAAAATATATATATACCTACATAACCAATTATATATACTAACCCGCTTTAAAATAATAAAGAAAAACACACACACACACACACCTACATATATATAACACAATAATGTACAATTATATGAACTAAACTTATGAAAATCCAAACAAGTATAGAAACTCACATACATAAAATGGGATAGCCACTATTTTATACGTACTGTAACATTATATAACATGTACTCGCTTCATATATAGATTAATATATATATACATATATAAATAACCTGAATTTATGCATAACTTTATATACACAGAATATCGATATTAGAATTGTATAGATATTTACCTTAAAATAAGGAGGCTAAGGGTGGACGAGGGGAAGGAGAGGAGCTCGGCTCGAAGGACGAGACTGCGGTGATGGTCGGTGAGGTGGACGGGATGAGCATGCCGAGGCTATGGCGGGGCTGGTCGCGTGGGCTTTGATTCTGGGTGGTCGCACTAGGCTGACGAGGTGGAGGAGTAGAGTGGGAAAACTGGTGAGGCGAGGCCATGGGCTAGGGGAGAGACATGCGCGCGCTCTCGGTGGTTTGGCCACAGTTGATGGAAGAGGGGAGGTTTCGGGTTGCCTGGAGTAACGGGGTAGAGGATGAGCGGACTGGCGGATGCTTGGAGGGGCTGGAGAACAAGCAGTAGGAAGAAAAATGAAATGGGGAATGGAGATCGAACGGCAAGAGGGAAATAGGAATTGAACGAAAAACCTAGCCTATATTTTATCATATATTCATCTTTAGAAATCAACAGACCGAAAATGTAGAGAACAGTTTGCAACAGACAAAAGTAATAATAATAACCATTCGGAATAGAGAAAGCCACGCATGCCAATTCAAAAAGTAATAAAAGCAAACGTCACATTGATTTCATCCAGTGGTTAACTGAATAGACACAAAAAAGCCCAAAGGGTCCAAATACGGAATTGACCCGGCTGATTGTTATGTAGATTTCGCCGCGTACAAGCTGCCGAAATTTACAATTGAATATACTACGAAGATCAGCACGACGAGACGATTAAAATGGTATATAGATATTAGCGGTACGATTGAACTATAAAAATTTCAGATTTTCTACTACGGAAAATGCACGAAAAATGCAGAAGAATAAGATCGACGGAGCTAAAGAAGCCCAAATTTGGAAAAACGAAAAATGACGTCTTGCTTGAAAGATGATTTAGAATTTTTCTATGTAAAAATATTTAGGTTCCGAAAACATTTTATTTCCATCGCTTTTTAACTGATTAAATTGAAGTAAATTTACGCGCGAAATAAACTTCCATATTTTCGGATATAAATTTACCAGTTGCTATGTTTAACTAGACGCATTTCAAAAATTAAATTTTTATTTCAAAATTTTATCGTTTAAATTTCACAAAATTTCAACTAATTACGTTATTAAACAGTTAAAATTTACGGGTCGTTACTCTCTCCCCCACTCAAAACTTTTCGTCCCCGAAAAGGAAGGAGGTAGGAGAATAGGAACAACCAAAAAGAAAAACAGATTGAAAACAAACTAAAACAATTAATTTAAAGCATATAAATTTCAATTTAAATTAATTTATATTCAATATTTAAATTTAAATAGAAGATATTTCATTTAATTGATTTAGTTTCAAATTTATTAATTCCTACAAAACAATATTTATTAATTTTTCTCATTTATTCATTGTCTTATTATCCAATTATCCTCTATTAAAAATTTTCTAAAATCATAAATTTGAATAATCATTTGTTATAATCATATTTTATTTAACAAATTTAATTCTTTTATTCCAAATTATTATTAAGTTTATTTCACTTAATATATCTTATCACATATATTAAGTATATTTACACTTATTATAACTACTCAAATTAATTTAAAATTCCTTTGACATCATTTATATTGTATAATATTCAATTACATAATTAACTTTTGAAAATTTAGGTAAGTTATATATATAATGCAATTGAGTATTATCCGAGTGAAATTTTACAATTTGCTTATTTCAAGTTGAGTATTTAGTCAAAACTTTTGGCTTCATTGAAGATCGTCCTTAAATCAAAATTTTAAGAATTGATTTTCAATTAACTTCAAACCATTTTATAAATGAAATAGATATATCAGATTTAAAATCTTCAATATATATTATAAATCAAGTCATGCTTAGAATTTCAAATCAATTTATTTTTCAAAACAAACCGTATAAAAACTACAGAATAGTCTCTCCACTTCGAAACTCGAAAATGAATGTCGATGATGCGGCCGTCATCACCGAAATTATTTTCCAGCGACAAAGAGAAGAGTACTGTTTAAACATTTAAAGTTTCTTTGAAATGATTTCTATTTGAAAATAATATACCTTCTAAAACTTTAAAACCAAAGTTTGAAATTTTCAAAAATTAAATTCTCAAATTCTAAGGTTAAATTCATTTAAATTTCCAAATCAAATTATAAACATAGTTTATAATTCTATTTATTCATAAGTTGGTAAATCAATGGTTTACAAAACACCAAATGAAAATCAAATAATATCATTTCTGACAACAAATTCATTAACCATTTAATTTCAGAAAATTTTATACTTTTATAATATAATCAGTCAAAATTATCTTATTTATCAAATTGGAAAACAATATTGTGTCAGTTTGCTCTGCTCAAGTATTTTGGAAATTCTATCGATAGCGTTGATCAGACGAATCGATCAAAAACCCAAATCAACATCAACAACTCAAACAACACAATGTATAAAACATTTTTAATATTTATTTACAAATACACTTCCTCGCTCGACGATAAAAAAATGGATTTTAAAGCAAGGATATAGATTCCAATTTGATGGACTCAAATCAAAGAGAATTTTGATTTGAAAATAGGTTCGAAACAAAGATAAGATGATTAAATAACGAAATAGGAAGATGGATAAATTTATATAAATCGCGGGCAACCTTAACCGGGTCGACCGTGACTTCAATAATAAGATCAATACAAAATTCCGAGGCAAATCGACATTTGATCTCAAGAAATAGAATTCAGGCATAGCAGGAGATAGATAGCATCGTAAACCGAGGATACAGAAATCTCCGGTAAATCGATGCCTATTATAAAGGAATTTCACCCCTTTACAAATCATTCGATGTTTGGCGAGACCACCGATTCACTATAAGGGTCATTCGAAGTGGTGTTATGTGATGCTCCCGAATTGAAAGAAGACGAATAGTAAGGGACACGAATGAAATTTGGAACCGTAGGGAACGTTCCAAAATTCAAAGGAATCGAGTCAAAAGGAAGTGATTGAAACTTGAATGAGAGTGATTCTGTAAATACATTTACCATATATGCTAAGTTTTGCCTAGAGCTACCAAAGCTCTGATACCACTTGTAACGACCCGCTATTTTGGACCATTCACATCCGCACATGTCAGACTTGAATAATTCAAAATACCGAATTGTTAATTTAAATTTGGCAAAACTGGTCATATACAGTAAATAAGTAATCACAGATCACAGGCACAGAGTAATAAATTGCAGCGGAAATAAAAGAGATAGTAGTTCATGAAGCTACTATATAAATATATAAGTTACATAAGAGTTAAACCAGATACAACGGAAGAGTAATACGATACATCAGATACAAATCAGAATACATCACTGGAATCATCGAATACTGAAAGCAGAATAGATGGCTGGATCTTCAAGCAAAGCTCCAACTTCAAAGGTGAGTCTCGAATACTGGTACACTCAGTCTGACCCGAGCGTAAAGAAAAACACAAGACACTCGAGTCAGGATTAACATTCTTATATCAATAAATCCAACTCAAGTGAAATAACAACTGAAATACAAGTAACTCAAAGGATGTTTGGAATAACCATCCTTTAAGGATCCGTTAAACTATCTACTATGTAGTAATGTACGCTAAGTAGATAATGTCTATCAGTAATATAAGGTATCAAAATAGTGTTATGGCGTTACCATTATCCCCCTTAACACATTTTTATAAGCGTTATAGTCTATACAGCACTGTAAACTCCACCGTAAACTAGTGGGATATCAGGGAGTACTCCATAGGTATAACACAAAACAAATCGTAGTGGTCGCGTATAAAGGGATACAAGTATGACAAGGCACATGAGGCAATACCCAAGGTAGTGAAACTACCGTTTGCCTGATCCGAACTGGTGATAACGCATCGCCGCAGCGATCGCAACACCGCGAAACAACACTCCCAAAATCAAGGGTGCACCAATCGACAACAAGTAATGAGTAGTTTTCGAAGAAGTGTGTTCGCTTGAGGTAGCTAGCCCCCATTTGGCCCGGCACGGCTCCTGTTTTAGTCATTTCCAAATTGACACAAGTGTCAAGGCTATCCATTATCGTTCTCTTTCTTCAGTCATTACGAACATCATTCCAACCACTTCATTCTGGATCACACTCCGCGTATAGTTATTAAAGTGGTTTTCGGTTTAGATAGAGAGTATGGCCCTAACCGATTCCGGTCTCTTTAATAATTTTCGAAATTATTACCCCGATTAGTCGATTGATAAATTTCAAAACCAAATCTAATTCAATTTCAATTAGAATTCATACATCAACATTCGTTTGTCCTTCTAAATCAATTTCCAAAATTTTCGTTTCATAACTTTCAAATTTCCATTTCAAAACTCTATACTTCAATTTCAAAATTTGTTTTAAAACAATTCAAATATTGTTTCAAGTTCGAATATAAGTTTCATTCCGAAATCATTTAAATTAATTTAATTTAAAATTCAAATCAATTTAAATTCATTGATCGATTTTATTCAATATTCGTTAAGTAAATTTGTCATTCAAAACAATTTCTATTTAATTTCCAATTCATTAAATCAATTACTTAAGTTCAACTCCATTGTATCGAAACTTACAAATATCATTAAATTAAATTCATCAAATCAAATTCTTACATTTCAAGTCTTACATTAATTTCAATAAAACACATTTTATTTCTTGTTAGATAAATTCAATTTCACTTATTTATTTACTTAGTTACAATTTCAAAACTCAACTTATAAAGAAACTTAATTTCAATTTATTAAAGAAGTTCAATTTTACTAAATAAAGAATTCAATTTTATTTAATTATTAAGTAATTCAATCTTATTTAATTATTAAATAATTTCAAAACTTAATTATTAACTAATTTCAAAACTTAATTATTAATAATTCCAAATTCAATTATTAAATAATTAATTTTAAAACAACGTTCATTCATCATCTACTATGTTAATATTTTGGTTCAGATTATTAAATATTAACATTTCCTTTCATTAAAATTCAAATTCCAACTTCGTTTCAAAACCATTTTTATTTATTCAAATAAAATCTTCATTTTATTTTTAAATCAAAGTATTGACCAATCGGTTTTTATTTAATTCTCTATCCTAGGTCAAAGTTCAATTTGGGTATTTATCATTTCAACCCGATTCCAATTCAATTCAAAAATCAAAGCATAACAAAGGGAACTTGCGGTGTGATAACTGGGATGGTGTCAAAGTAAATAAACAAGCAATAACAACAACCAATATCAATCCAATAATCAATTCAAATAATCCCGAAATAATCGTATTAATTCACATTGTTGTTTGTGCAAATTAAAATAATTATTCCTAGAATCTACACTATCATTTCATGTAGATTAAAGATTATTACAATAATATTAATACGGTTCTTCACTTGTCATTCGATTTCAATTTTTACACTACAAAAATTAATCCAATATACGTTCAATGGTTCAAAGTGTAATTATCACTACTCTACGTGTCAATTAATTTAACAATTAAAAGGGGTCAGATTCAACTAATCAAATTCAACATATATGTCGATTCAAATTTTAATTATCCTACGTCAAATTTACTTGCATAATATTTATCACTTTATACATTACAATTTAACATCCAATATAAACAACAACCAATCAATCAATTATCAATCAAACAAGATTATCATCGTATAATTAACAAATAATTGTGTCAGATGTCACAGGTGAACTGATACAGGTAATAGCATACATATAACAGTGTAAATAACTGACAGCAGCATATTTCAATTGTCGTTTCAATTGAAATCAAATTTAATAAATAAAAAACATTAATCGTGAGTGATTGCTCACCTTTCGAGGCTAGATAGACTTGACAAAGAGATGAGCTACGAAATGAAAGCACGACTTCCAAAGCAAAGCTAGATTGGCACGAATCGACGAACAAAGCTGATAAATGGGAATATACGAAATCAAATCAGACTGGATCAATGAAGATAATTGATATAAGTGAACTTATATATAGCTATAAATACTGTATATATATCAAATCATATTCTAAATTCAAACACATTTTAAATTATATATATATATATATATCAAAATCATTGTTTTAACTAAACACAAAAATAAAACAAACATATCTACGCAATAAAATTTGGAATAAGTACTTATATATATATACTAAAAAAACAAACTACTTATATAAATTTGTATATAAATCAAATAGATTTTACTCCTTATAAAAGCATACATTATAAACATATATAGATGCTACTCAAAAATATGCGCAGACCCCATATTAAAACGAATAAATGCAGACTGTTTCGGACTAAAAGGGGATATGCCATAAAACGTACACTCACACAACAAAAAAACTAATGTATAAAATCAACTTATAACCGTATATATAATATCAAACGTATATATATATAATATCAAATCAATACACATATAACCAAACATATTATTTGTAACTTGTGTAAATTTATATATACAACAGCTTATATATAAAAGTAATTTACCTGACTATTTGTATACATAACAGGTTTTTAAAATTTTATATTACTCATACTTATGCTTATATAACTACCAAAAAGACATAGGTAGGCTCTATAAGATTTGCAGACCACAACTAATATATATATACACTAGTATACGACTAAAGTGTAAACAAACATGCAAACTGTGAATACAGAGAAACATAAAGTGATAAAATCCATGATGTAAATAATAAAAACTAACACATAGCTATATGTGTAACTAACAATTATAGGATATACGTATACATACAACAAATTGAATACTATACAAAATCTTATTATATAAACCAGCATATACAAATAAAAAAAATATATATATATACCTACATAACCAATTATTTATACTAACCCGCTTTAAAATAATAAAGAAAAACACACACACACACCTACATATATATAACACAATACTGTACAATTATATGAACTAAACTTATGAAAATCCAAACAAGTATAGAAACTCACATACATAAAATGGAATAGCCACTATTTTATACGTACTGTAACATCATATAATATGTACTCGCTCCATATATAGATTAATATATATATATATATACATATATAAATAACCTAAATTTATGCATAACTTTATATACGTAGAATATGGATATTAGAATTGTATAGATATTTACCTTAAAATAAGGAGGCTAAGGGTGGACGAGGGGAAGGAGAGGAGCTCGGCTCGAAGGACGAGACTGCGGTGATGGTCGGTGAGGTGGACGGGATGAGCATGCCGAGGCTTTGGCGGGGCTGATCGCGTGGGCTTTGATGCTGGGTGGTCGCACTAGGCTGACGAGGTGGAGGAGTAGAGTGGGAAAACTGGTGAGGCGAGGCCGTGGGCTAGGGGCGAGACATGCGCACGCGCTCGGTGGTTTGGCCACAGTTGATGGAAGAGGGGAGGTTTCGGGTTGCTTGGAGTAGCGGGGTGGAGGATGAGCGGGCTGGCGGATGCTTGGAGGGGCTGGAGAACAAGCAGTAGGAAGAAAAATGAAATGGGGAATGGAGATCGAACGGCAAGAGGGAAATAGGAATTGAACGAAAAACCTAGCCTATATTTTATCATATATTCATCTTTAGAAATCAACAGACCGAAAATGTAGAGAACAGTTTGCAACAGACAAAAGTAATAATAATAACCATTGGGAATAGAGAAAGCCACGCATGCCAATTCAAAAAGTAATAAAAGCAAACATCACATTGATTTCATCCAGTGGTTAACTGAATAGACACAACAAAGCCCAAAGGGTCCAAATACGGAATTGACCCGGCTGATTGTTACGTAGATTTCGCCGCGTACAAGCTGCCGAAATTTACAATTGAATATACTACGAAGATCAGCACGACGAGACGATTAAAATGGTATATAGATATTAGCGGTACGATTGAACTATAAAAATTTCAGATTTTCTACTACGGAAAATACACGAAAAATGCAGAAGAATAAGATCGACGGAGCTAAATAAGCCCAAATTTGGAAAAAAGAAAAATGACGTCTTGCTCGAAAGATGATTTAGAATTTTTCTATGTAAAAATATTTAGGTTCCGAAAACATTTTATTTCCATCGCTTTTTAACTGATTAAATTGAAGTAAATTTACGCGCGAAATAAACTTCCATATTTTTGGGCGAAAATTTACAAGTTGCTATGTTTAACTAGACGCATTTCAAATATTAAATTTTTATTTCAAAATTTTATCGTTTAAATTTCACAAAATTTCAACTAATTACGTTATTAAACAGTTAAAATTTACGGGTCGATACAATTTATTTATTGCATCTTGAAGCAATAAAACTTCTTTAAACCATAATAAACTTATGAAATCCTTTATTGCACTCCATTTCTTAAAATACCGTGGAACATCGTATTTTAAATCAAAATTAGTAAAATCTAATATTTTTTATACTACTCAAATAATAACAATAATAAAAAATATCTTTTTTATAAAAACCCTACTCCGTAAAATCAACCTTTTTATCATTTACTCAAAGCAATATAAGTTTCCCAAAACCTATATCATTGTTTATAAAATCCGACTTTGTTAAATAATAATAATAATAAACATTTCAATTTTAATTTGAAACATATTTTCCATAAGTATGTATGAATTTGTAAAAAAATTCATAAATAATAACCCTATTAAATTTCTTCCATTATTTTTATTTTGTTTCGTTCAAATACTGTCAAAACAATAAATAATCACATCTATCATTTATTTATCTTACTTTCCACTTATTACATAATTTCACCCATTTTATTTAATAAATTATAGTAATATTTCAAATCCATAATCAATTACAATAAAAAAAATCCAATAATTCAACAATCAAGAATAAAAAGTCAACCCAAGATAACACATATTCAAAATATCCATAATATCCAAACAATCACCAATATATCACAAACATATTAACAATTATAATATTTATTAATGGATTATCATATAATATTTTAAAATTAAATTAATTAAATTAACCATACCAATATGCTTTTGCAAACAGCCTTCAAATTCAACAAACCTAAAGTTAAATTGTTTGAAATTTCGACAAGAGTCCAGCGAAAGAAACCGCGCATGAATTGGAGTTCATACGCAAAAGATACGATGATTATAAGTTACAAGGGTAATATAGTAATTTAATAATTAAGTTAATTAAATAAATGAATGAGCATGGTACCTCATCCTCCCCGGTTAAACCTTTAGCCACCAATTCCAATCAATCTTGTCATAGACTCTGATGCCTGCACCAAGATTCACCCCCACCACCACCTTGGCTAGGCTCCGATGCACCATCGCCAACCGCCTCACCACCTCGACCACCCATGGTGCTGCCATCGATGAATGAAAATGTGGCTGCCTTCTGCCAATTTCTAGTCAACCCTAACATTTTTGACCAGCTTTGAACCGATAGATGAACTCCACTCACCATCCTTTACAACCCAGTAACCTTTGGTTATCCGATTGTCGCCAATTTACTATTGATTTCGAAGCCCTAAAATGGACGACCGTGGATATTTCTTTAAATTCTAGTCAACTGAAGCATTCAATGGAAATACGAATCTCAGATGCCTTTTCACCTCATTGTGAGCTTGAAATCCATATATAATTCAATAGGGTTTGGACATTTTAGATTTTAATCACTTTTTAATTTAATTTGTTAATCATCATTAGAGAGAATTAAGGTGGTTAGGAAGAAAATTGAAGATAGAGGTGATGGCTAGTGTTTCATAGCTCACTTATATAGTTCTTAGGCTAGGTTATGGGCTGTGTGTCCATTTTGACTCGAAATAGCTACGTACGCCGTTTAAACACTTTAATGCCCTTATTTTGCAAATTGTAACTCCAAATGTATCAAAATTATATATCGTATTGATCGGCCCGGAAAGACCTTCGAGTACGACACCTAATTCATTTTTCTATTAAAAATTCATTTTTAATTACTTGAATTAAAAGCGTAAAATTTGTGGGTCGTTATATTCTTCCCCTTAATAGAATTGCACCCTCACAATTGCCCAAATACAACTTTCAATCAAAATTTATAAAATATTGGTCTAACCATAAAATATGGAGTAATACACCACCCATAAGTTAATTACTTTTAAAGTAGTATATGATGACCATATAATATTAATTGTGCTACAGTCAAACTCATCCATAAAACGAATTCAAATTTGCACTCACAAAAATTATAGTAATGCATACACTTTCTCAATCATACAATCCAAACTATAGTATAGAAAATAACACTTCATTAATAAGGGTGAAATAATGTCAATCGTGGATTACTTCATCTCATGCATTTCAATAATTCAACCATTATGGACTATAAAAAAAGTCCACAACAAAATATAGATTGATCCAAACATGCATGTACAATTAAATGAATATAAATCAACAGTCATCACAACTCAAAAAAACACACATTCAAAATATTATGATACTATCACCATATTAACCAATCAACGAACAACACGTGTGTGTTAATTCGTATGTTGACTACGCATCCTTTGTAATATGCGTACCCTCAAATTATTAACGATCTTCTTCATGGTCTCATCCTCAATATATCTATTGTACCATTTCATACTTATGTCATCCAAAATATTATGTATACCTACCTATGGTCAGATCCTAAAAATAGTATGTATGTAGTCATGGCTATTCTCTTCAAAAGATTTGGTCATCCACTTGTGCTACAACTACATCGATCCTTGCATCACCGATGTGCTTTGGATATATGATAACTCTTATGACCATTTCTGTACTAGGGTTTAATGAAAATATCTCGATTTTTTATGTACCCGAACACTATCCCAAAGCTGACACTAGATCCCTTATTCGATCCAAGGTATACCGATCTCTTCAACAATCCAGGGTTACCTGACTAAGTAACCAATGAGTTTTCTCACAATACCCTTTGTAATGACCCGATATTTTGGACCATTCGCATCCATTATAAGTGTATAGGTAGACACACATGTCGGAGTTGAATTGCTCAAAATACCGCGTTGTTAATTTAAATTTGGAAAAACTGAACATATACAGTAAATAAACAATCACAGATCACAGACACAGAGTAATAATTGCAGCGGAAATAAAAGAGATAGTAGTTCATGAAGCTACTATATGAATATATAAAATACATCAGAGTTTACAACAGAAGAGTAATACGATACAATAGATACAAAGCAGAATACATCACTGGAATCATCGAATACTGAAAGCAGAATAGATGGCTGGATCTTCAAGCAAAGCTCCAACTTCAAAGGTGAGTCTCGAATACTGGTACACTCAGTCTGACCCGAGCGTAAAGTAAAAACACAAGACACTCGAGTCAGGATTAACATTCTTATATTTATAAATCCAACTCAAGTGAAATAGCAATTGAAATACAAGTAACTCAAAGGATGTTTGGAATAACCATCCTTTAAGGATCCGTTAAACTATCTACTAGGTAGTAATGTACGCTAAGTAGATAATGTCTATCAGTAATATAAAGATATCAAAATAGCGTTAAGTCATGGCCCATTCCACCCTTAACACATTTTTATTCCCAAAAGCATATACAAGACCGTAGTTTCCCCAAAACCGGAAGTCACCATAGGGCAATCCATATACTAAAGGTACAAATCAAAATCGTAGTGGTCGCGTATAAATGGAATACAAGTATGACAAGGCACATGAGGCAATACCCAAGGTAGTGACACTACCGTTCGCCTGATCCAGACTGGTGAGAACGCAACGCCGCAGCGCCCGCAACACCGTGAAACAACACTCCCAAAATCAAGGGTGCACCAATCGACAACAAGTATAAGTAGTTCGAAGAAGTGTGTCCACTTGAGGTAGCAAATCCTCCATTGGCACGGCTCCTGTTTTAGTCATTTCCAATTTGACACAAGTGTCAAGGCTATCCATCATCATTCTCTGTAACGACCACGACTTTCTCTCCATAGAAAGTCGTATCGCTAATAAGAAAGAAAGGGGTGAGAAGTAGAAAAGAGAAGAAGAGAAAAGAAACAAACACAAATACTCACAGCGGAAACGAACAAAATATATTATATCACATAAATATTACACAGTATCATATACAACACTTATCAGAGTTACACAGATTACACATCACATACTAGACAGTTATAAACATCTGTCTAGTTATTACAACTCAATACAAAACAAAGATCTAAACAAGATCAACACAGCGGAAACTACTATCTATCTACAACGCCGAAGCCTCCTGCTCCATTGCTCCTCCACAATTCGTCAAGGCTAACCTGAATCCCTTGGCTACTCGTAAAAATTTGAGTACCCAAGAGTTTATAAAACAGAAATAAACAACTTGGGTCAGACATGGGTCTGGTGTGAGTAACAGGTTAAACTTGTTTAACTTCAAAACCTTTTGAAAGAAAAGGTATCACGTAAGACTCCCCACAAATAAACATGGGTAAGTTTTTACCTTACGCTAACCAAAACATTTGATAGGAAATTCGATTGTATTATAATAGGGTCTAGGGTTTTCAAGTAAAATACAGAAATAGCTGAAATGCTTACATCTCACATTTCAACATAGTTGGGCACAACTAATACGTACGGCACTTATTGGAGTTTGGATTCCATACAATGGCAGGGCTACCGGGGTACTGTCCGTCACAGTACGTGGCCTAGATCACCGTACCGAGGATCACTCCCAATCCCCTGCAACACAAGGTCGGAACATCCCTTACTGGATAATTCCCGCACAAGATACCTCACGGTTGGGATCAGCAACCGCACCACTAAGTCGAAATAGAAAGGGACATCTAGACAGAGGTAACCTTGTCCTACTTGGGTGCTACCCACTAACCTTGCTGCACCTCCCCTGTTTTAGCCATTCCCGGTTTGTGAGGCTTGAGGTCACGATTACCTTAGAAAAGAACACATCACTTAGAATGCTCATCGTCCACCTGACGATGTGCTGAAAGCATTCAATCCATACAAGTTCGTTGTGATATCCCGGGAATTTGGACAATATCAATTTAATAATCTGCATTGGAAATTAAATTGATTTGATGATCTTTGTTAATAAAATTGAATAAATTTAATTATCTAATTAAAATAAATATTTAATTAGTGATTTATCTTTTAAAAGTTTAATAAAATATTTTCTATTTATAATATATATGTATAATTGTATATATTATAAATAGATGAGTTGGTTTGAATTTAACAAATGAAATTATGTTTTCAAATTCTAATATATTTTGGGTAATTTGGAAATCATGATTTAATTTAATATTTAGCTTTTCAAAGATATTTGATAAATAACTATATAGTTTTAAATACATAAGATAAATGTTTAATTGTTTAAAAATAGATTTTAGCTTAAGTTTAAATTTAAATTGAATATGAATTTGGATTTATAATAAAAATTCAAAAGAGAAATATTTTAAAATATTTTGGATTTAAAATATAGATATAAGATTTTATTTATATATATATTGGTTATTTACATTTTCTTTAAAGTAATTTATATACATATACATATTAGGTAAGTATTTATAAATAGTAAACTAGTGTAAAAAGCTTTTATTCACATTTTAAAAATAAATAAAGTTATGTATTAAATACTTATAAGACAAATGTCACTATATTAAGCTACCTATAACATGTGTAATTTAGATAATTAGTGTGTGTGACAAATGTCAAGATAAATAACAAGTGTCTTTTTAATAAATCACATTTTAACTTATAAATACATATGTTTCCCCTCTTTATTTTCTTTTCTATTTTTTTTTTCAATTCAAAACCAAGAAGAACTCAAACCCAAAAATCTCAGAACAAAAATCTAAAACTCAGTCCTATTCTCAAAAACAAAATCTGAAATCAACTTCCTCAAACAAACTTTTCAAAAACAATTTATAATCAAAACACTCCTCAAAACAAGAATGCAAATCAAAACCTGGAAACCATTTTCTTCAACCTGAAATCAAGAACCTGTAACCTCTCTTCAATCTGAATGCATTTCAAAATCTGGAAGCAATTTCTTCTCTGTTTTAAAAAAAGACAAAATCATTTCAGCTAGCAAGTAAATCATCTTAGCAAGCAACCTGGAAATCAGATCTTAAATCATCTCAACAAATGTTTCCAGTAGCATGCAGTTTTAAAGCAAAAGCATTTCAGTTTTAAGGATTCAAAGGTTTTCAAAGTTTTTCAAAAATCAAAGGCTCTGTCTCTGTTTTAAATCAGGTGAGTAACTTCATTTTTAAAAATTTAAAGTAGGTAAATTTGGTTGCATGCTATGTAATTTGAAATGAATATATATTATGAAATCTGCTGTGAATATATATATATGTGTGCATGCTTGTTTACCTGTAGCATTTCTATTTCTTTGATTTCAAGCTTCGTTTGATTTAAAAACCATTCTCTCTTGATTTAATCTTGGTTTGGATTTAAGGCTTGAACAAAATATAACAGAACTGTTCTCTGTTTCTTTTTAACCTGGTGAGCAAACTCTTCAACCAATACATATGTAAATCTTGATTTGTCTGTAATAATAGATGTAAATGGTGATTTGAAAATGTTTTTGTTATAAAAATAAATGCATGAATATAAATTACAAAATGCCTGTGCCTGTCTGTATCAACAGACATATTATCATTCTGTTAATATACAGGTTCCTGTTATAGTTACAGGTATCCATGTTTTAAGTTAAAAATTAAAATTCTCTCTGTAAAATCAATATTAGGCTAAAATTTTAAAAAGGAAGTTGATCACCACAATGAAATTTCATTTTCAAAAATATTTGCAAGTAAAAATACTCAGTATATTTTTCAAATTATACTATATTATTGTAAAATTAAATCAAGTCATAAAATCTATGATTGCAAAATTTTGTTTTGAATATATAGCCAGAATCGTATTGAAAATTTATGAAATTAGACAATGATTTCAAGATTTTTAGTTCGGTATTTATTGCGAAATTGCAAGATGAACGGAATTGACAAAAAAGTCAATTTCCGTCGATCAAAGAACAATCGAGTTTCGAGTTTGAATCTGAAGGATGATGATGTGATGTAGATTGAAGGAAAAATGGTTGGTTAATTTTTAGATGATCGTAGGAGTGTCACGACGTGGATTTAGGGTTTAAAATCTGGTTTGACTCGTCGAGGTTTGAGGTAGGAATGTGGTGTCGTGGGCTGATCGGACGAGGCCGGACCGGGGGAAATAGGAAGAGGGAACGCTGGCGAACATTTGGGCGAAAGGGCGAGTTCTCTGATGATCGGAGGTTGTGGCGCAAAGTGTTTTTTTGTCGATCAGGTGGGTTCCAGTGTCCACCGATATGCTCGATTTTGATTTCCGACAAAGTTGTGGGCGATGGGTGATCGTGATGTTCGAACATGTCATCGGCGACTGGTTGGCGATGGTGATGATGGTCGGAGCGTCATTGTTTGATCGTACACGTGCACGCGTGTATGTACATCTGGGTTGTAGTTTTGTGATGGAGGTAGGATCGGGTTCGAGAGAGAGAGAGAACTCGGGAAGATAAGGATTTTGATCGAGTCGTTCTGTGGTTTATTGAGGGGATGGGTTGGCACGAGTTTGAGCTCGGAAATCATGAGTGTTGGGCTTGGGCTTTTGTTCTTTTGACTCGGGTTTGTCTTTGAGGTAGCATGAGTGTTTACGTGAACAGATTTAAAGTTTTAAAGCTTTTTATAAATGCAAGTTTTTAAATTTAAATTGGAACTAGTTTAAACCATTACTTGATAATGTTTTAAGTATTTAAAGGAAGTATGATTTGGTAACTCCAATTTATCAAATTAAATGTTTATTTTATTTCAAAACTTAATTAAGTGATTTAATTAAGGAAGTCAATTATAAGGATAAAAAAAAATGTTTTCTTATGATAATTAAGTCATCAAATAAGATAATGGTTTACCGTAAAGGATAATTAAGGTTTTTAATGATTTAAGGATTAATTAAGTTATTGATAGGTACTTAATTAATTAAGAAATTAGAAATTAATTTATTTGAAATTAGAATTAATTAATTTGTAATTAATAATGATTAATTAAAGTTTAATTATTTAAGAAAAAATAAAAAAATTAAAGAATAGTTAATGTAGATCATTAACTTGGGTTAAATAAGTAATTAATTAATGTGATTAATTGTGATAATTAAATAGATTAATTAATTAAGATTAATCATTTGTGAAATTGGTTTAATTAAATATAATTACTTACTGGAAGTAATTAAGATATTAATTACTCATTGTAATTAATTAAGTTTCTTTTGATTAGTTAAGTTAATTAATTAAGTTTAATTAATTTAAGATAATCATTTAATGATTTGTGAAGTAATTACTAAATGTAATTTAATGAGGTATAATTACTAAGGAAGTAATTAATGGATAATTACTGATGTAATTAATAAAGTAATTAAAAGTAGTTAATTACTTAATGGAATTAATCAAGAGATTAATTAAGAAATTAATTAAGGAATAATTAATTTATTTTAAGAAGTAATTAAGGATAGTTAATTACTGAATGTGATTAATCAATAGTGATTAATAATTATGGTTTAATTAATTTAAATAAAGTAATTAATTAAAATGTAATTAAGGATCATTAGTTAATAATTGATGATATAATTAAGACTTGATTAATTTAGGGATAATTAATAAAGGAAGTGATTAATTAATGTAATTAATTAAGGAGTAAGATAATTAATTATAATTAATTAATAAATGTAGTAATTAAAGGTTAATTACTATAAGTAGTTAAGAATAATTAATTTGTGAAATTAATTTAAGTACTAATTACTTGAATGTAATTAAATGTAATTAATCAAGGATGATTAATTAAAATGAATAATTGGATAAGGGTGGATTAATTAATTTATAATTAATTAATAGTGACTTAAGCAAGATTGTTAATGATGAAAGTAATTAATTTAATTTACTTTAAATTAATTAGAGATGAAGTATTTAATTTAATTCATTTTAAATTAACTATATATGTGATTAATAAATCATTGCTTAAGGATATTGAATGATATTGATTTACCTTGAATGGTTTGAGATCTCAGAGATGAGATAATTGATACTGTATGATTTGGATGCTTTGGTTGCATAATGCTGATGATAAGAATTATCTGCTTATAATGATAATGTTGATTATCTATTATGAATCTGTGAATTATCTATCTATGTGTTAATAGATAGTAGAATTAAATTGTTTTAACCTTTAAAACAACTTGGCCTTAAAAGATACGTTTTGGATTTCGATAAGACCGGGATCGGGTTTCCGTATACCGGATTTCCAGGTCTGGAGACCCGAATACCACATCGATCCAAATTAACGATAGGTCGTGAATCTCAAGTGAAGATGAAGATTCAGAGTGCAAGGGTTATTGTCGTTAACTCTGAGGGTGATTCCAATACGAGTGTAACGAGATAATGCCTTCGGTTTCGTTCGAACCCGGAACGAACTTGTATGGATTGAATGCTTTCAGAACATCGTCAGGTGGACGATGAGCATTCTAAGTGATGTGTTCTGATTAAAGGTAATCGTAGCCTCAAGCCTCATCAAACCGGGAATGGCTAAAACAGGGGAGGTGCAGCAAGGTTAGTGGGTAGCACCCAAGTAGGACAAGATTATCCCTGTCTAGAGGTCCCTTCTTATTATTCGATTGAGTGGGCAGTTGATTGCAACAACTGCTGGGATATCTTGTGCGGGAATTATCCAGTAAGGGATGTTCCGGCCTTGTGTTGCAGGGGATTGGGAGTGATCCTCGGTACGGTGATCTAGGCCACGTACTGTGACGGGCGGTACCCCGGTAGCCCTGCCATTGTATGGAATCCAAAATCCAATAAGTGCCGTACGTATTAGTTGTGCCCAACTATGTTGGAACGTGAGATGTAAGCATTCCAGCTATTTCTGTATTTTACTTGAAAACCCTAGACCCTATTATAATACAATCGAATTTCCTATCAAATGTTTTGGTTAGCGTAAGGTAAAAACTTACCCATGTTTATTTGTGGGGAGTCTTACGTGATACCTTTTCTTTCGAAATGGTTTTTGAAGTTAAACAAGTTTAACCTGTTACTCACACCAGACCCATGTCTGACCCAAGTGTTTATTTCTGTTTTATAAACTCTTGGGTACTCAAATTTTTACGAGTAGCCAAGGGATTCAGGTTAGCTTTGACGAGTTATCTGGAGGAGCAATGGAGCAGGAGGCTTCGGCGTTGTAGATATAGATAGTAGTTCCGCTGTGTTAATCTCTGAATAGAGTTTTGTGTTGAGTTGTAATAACTAGACAGATGGTTATAACTGTCTAGTATGTGTTGTATAATCTGTGTAACTCTGATAATCATTGTATATGATGTAATACTTTTGTTATTAATATAAATTATTCGTTCCGCTGTTGAGATTCTGTTGTTGTTCTTTCTTTCTTCTCTTCTTTTCTACTTTCTCACCTCTTTCTTTTCTTCAAAACGATGCGTCTTCCTTGTCGTAGGATGGCGGGTCGTCACAGTGGTATCAGAGCTATTGGTTGAGTGAATACCTAGCTCTGGAGTGGTATCTATCTTGAGAGAGCGTATTTGTAATTTTTATATATATTTATTTCTACCTATTTGGGTTACCTGTTCGGGTTATCCAAATTAAGTTATAAGGGTAGATGAGGTAGGCTGTGTGTAACATGACTACCATTGATTGGAGTTTGAATGTTTGGAGTTAGAAGTGTATCTGATGAGACTGTAGACCCAAATACCGTCTCGAGTAAGCTTTGCTGTGGTAAAGGATTTCATCGATCTCCGAAGGAAACTGTTATGGTTCGGAGTCAATCTTTGAAGTGCAGTTGGATGAGTAGAGTTTGGATCTACCAGTTAAGCAGAAGCGAGTGATGGTATCTTGGTAACTTCTGGAAGAAGTAGTTGTATGATGAGATACAATGACTATGGATGTCTCCGAAGATGTTTTCTTTGGAACAAGTTTAAGAAGTAAGTCTACTTCGGTGTTGTGGCTGAGTTCAGCATGGCGTCTTTGTTTGAGATTCGAATTTCTCGAGAAGCTTTGGATAGGAAGTCTTTGGCATCTGTGGCAGCAGTGCAGTTCGGAGTGTTTTGTGTATTAGCAGGAAGTTTTCTGGCTGAGCAGTTTTTCTGAAGATGGAGTTCAGAAGTAGCAGAGTATATCCATTTCTTCGATGAATTGGATAGATAAGTGTAAGCTATTCTGATTTGTTAAGAGAGAATAGTATCTTTGGATACTGGACTGGGTTGATCGCAAAAGTGACTTGCGATAGTTTGAGTGATCTTTGAGTTATTGAAGATTTTATGGATGTCTTCAGGGAAGTCAGAAGTTGTCTGCATCTGGAGATGAGTTTTCTTATCGACAGGATTCCAGGAGTGGTACCGGTGGTTCAGCCTAGTTGAAGGATGTTTCCTAGAGATAGAGTTTGGTGAAGCAGCTCAAGTTTTGATGGAGTATCTGAGTATTCTTTATGAATTTGTTGAACCATTTCTTCTGGGATGAGTTGTACAGTCTGTGTGGTGTTCTTCATCGACATTCTTATCTACTTCAGATCAGAGTTGTACAACAGAAGCAATTTGGAAGTGCATCTCTGTATAGGAGAAGTAAGTTCAGTCTTCTTTTGTTTGAGGAGTAAAGTTGTGGATCTCTTCCTTGTTTTGATTTGAATAAGTATTTGGTTTTCCGGATTAAATTGTCAGTTTGGACAACTGGAATTCGTTGTGTTTTACGTATCTCTGAGGGAGTACGTATTTGATCTATCATTGGTTTTGGAACCAGCAGTTCAGGAGGTTTGGTAGTTGAGTCAGACTCGTCTGTAGTCTAATATCCTGTCTAGTTCTGTAGATCTAGATGAATAGGAGTTCTGTAGCTTCGTAGTTTAGATTGTTTGTAGAGCGAGTGTCCCGGTATATATATATACTTGGGGAAACTCGGAAAATTTTATCCAGAATTTTTGTCTGAATAATTAGAATTGTTTGATTGGATGATGGTTTGCTATGGTTGTTAGCATATGGTTGATAATATATGCTTGTTAAATCTTGAATAGATTATTAAATTATCTTTGTTTAAATTTCGGGGACGAAATTATTTTAAGGGGGGAGGAATGTGATATCCCGGGAATTTGGACAATATCAATTTAATAATCTGCATTGGAAATTAAATTGATTTGATGATCTTTGTTAATAAAATTGAATAAATTTAATTATCTAATTAAAATAAATATTTAATTAGTGATTTATCTTTTAAAAGTTTAATAAAATATTTTCTATTTATAATATATATGTATAATTGTATATATTATAAATAGATGAGTTGGTTTGAATTTAACAAATGAAATTATGTTTTCAAATTCTAATATATTTTGGGTAATTTGGAAATCATGATTTAATTTAATATTTAGCTTTTCAAAGATATTTGATAAATAACTATATAGTTTTAAATACATAAGATAAATGTTTAATTGTTTAAAAATAGATTTTAGCTTAAGTTTAAATTTAAATTGAATATGAATTTGGATTTATAATAAAAATTCAAAAGAGAAATATTTTAAAATATTTTGGATTTAAAATATAGATATAAGATTTTATTTATATATATATTGGTTATTTACATTTTCTTTAAAGTAATTTATATACATATACATATTAGGTAAGTATTTATAAATAGTAAACTAGTGTAAAAAGCTTTTATTCACATTTTAAAAATAAATAAAGTTATGTATTAAATACTTATAAGACAAATGTCACTATATTAAGCTACCTATAACATGTGTAATTTAGATAATTAGTGTGTGTGACAAATGTCAAGATAAATAACAAGTGTCTTTTTAATAAATCACATTTTAACTTATAAATACATATGTTTCCCCTCTTTATTTTCTTTTCTATTTTTTTTTTCAATTCAAAACCAAGAAGAACTCAAACCCAAAAATCTCAGAACAAAAATCTAAAACTCAGTCCTATTCTCAAAAACAAAATCTGAAATCAACTTCCTCAAACAAACTTTTCAAAAACAATTTATAATCAAAACACTCCTCAAAACAAGAATGCAAATCAAAACCTGGAAACCATTTTCTTCAACCTGAAATCAAGAACCTGTAACCTCTCTTCAATCTGAATGCATTTCAAAATCTGGAAGCAATTTCTTCTCTGTTTTAAAAAAAGACAAAATCATTTCAGCTAGCAAGTAAATCATCTTAGCAAGCAACCTGGAAATCAGATCTTAAATCATCTCAACAAATGTTTCCAGTAGCATGCAGTTTTAAAGCAAAAGCATTTCAGTTTTAAGGATTCAAAGGTTTTCAAAGTTTTTCAAAAATCAAAGGCTCTGTCTCTGTTTTAAATCAGGTGAGTAACTTCATTTTTAAAAATTTAAAGTAGGTAAATTTGGTTGCATGCTATGTAATTTGAAATGAATATATATTATGAAATCTGCTGTGAATATATATATATGTGTGCATGCTTGTTTACCTGTAGCATTTCTATTTCTTTGATTTCAAGCTTCGTTTGATTTAAAAACCATTCTCTCTTGATTTAATCTTGGTTTGGATTTAAGGCTTGAACAAAATATAACAGAACTGTTCTCTGTTTCTTTTTAACCTGGTGAGCAAACTCTTCAACCAATACATATGTAAATCTTGATTTGTCTGTAATAATAGATGTAAATGGTGATTTGAAAATGTTTTTGTTATAAAAATAAATGCATGAATATAAATTACAAAATGCCTGTGCCTGTCTGTATCAACAGACATATTATCATTCTGTTAATATACAGGTTCCTGTTATAGTTACAGGTATCCATGTTTTAAGTTAAAAATTAAAATTCTCTCTGTAAAATCAATATTAGGCTAAAATTTTAAAAAGGAAGTTGATCACCACAATGAAATTTCATTTTCAAAAATATTTGCAAGTAAAAATACTCAGTATATTTTTCAAATTATACTATATTATTGTAAAATTAAATCAAGTCATAAAATCTATGATTGCAAAATTTTGTTTTGAATATATAGCCAGAATCGTATTGAAAATTTATGAAATTAGACAATGATTTCAAGATTTTTAGTTCGGTATTTATTGCGAAATTGCAAGATGAACGGAATTGACAAAAAAGTCAATTTCCGTCGATCAAAGAACAATCGAGTTTCGAGTTTGAATCTGAAGGATGATGATGTGATGTAGATTGAAGGAAAAATGGTTGGTTAATTTTTAGATGATCGTAGGAGTGTCACGACGTGGATTTAGGGTTTAAAATCTGGTTTGACTCGTCGAGGTTTGAGGTAGGAATGTGGTGTCGTGGGCTGATCGGACGAGGCCGGACCGGGGGAAATAGGAAGAGGGAACGCTGGCGAACATTTGGGCGAAAGGGCGAGTTCTCTGATGATCGGAGGTTGTGGCGCAAAGTGTTTTTTTGTCGATCAGGTGGGTTCCAGTGTCCACCGATATGCTCGATTCTGATTTCCGACAAAGTTGTGGGCGATGGGTGATCGTGATGTTCGAACATGTCATCGGCGACTGGTTGGCGATGGTGATGATGGTCGGAGCGTCATTGTTTGATCGTACACGTGCACGCGTGTATGTACATCTGGGTTGTAGTTTTGTGATGGAGGTAGGATCGGGTTCGAGAGAGAGAGAGAACTCGGGAAGATAAGGATTTTGATCGAGTCGTTCTGTGGTTTATTGAGGGGATGGGTTGGCACGAGTTTGAGCTCGGAAATCATGAGTGTTGGGCTTGGGCTTTTGTTCTTTTGACTCGGGTTTGTCTTTGAGGTAGCATGAGTGTTTACGTGAACAGATTTAAAGTTTTAAAGCTTTTTATAAATGCAAGTTTTTAAATTTAAATTGGAACTAGTTTAAACCATTACTTGATAATGTTTTAAGTATTTAAAGGAAGTATGATTTGGTAACTCCAATTTATCAAATTAAATGTTTATTTTATTTCAAAACTTAATTAAGTGATTTAATTAAGGAAGTCAATTATAAGGATAAAAAAAAATGTTTTCTTATGATAATTAAGTCATCAAATAAGATAATGGTTTACCGTAAAGGATAATTAAGGTTTTTAATGATTTAAGGATTAATTAAGTTATTGATAGGTACTTAATTAATTAAGAAATTAGAAATTAATTTATTTGAAATTAGAATTAATTAATTTGTAATTAATAATGATTAATTAAAGTTTAATTATTTAAGAAAAAATAAAAAAATTAAAGAATAGTTAATGTAGATCATTAACTTGGGTTAAATAAGTAATTAATTAATGTGATTAATTGTGATAATTAAATAGATTAATTAATTAAGATTAATCATTTGTGAAATTGGTTTAATTAAATATAATTACTTACTGGAAGTAATTAAGATATTAATTACTCATTGTAATTAATTAAGTTTCTTTTGATTAGTTAAGTTAATTAATTAAGTTTAATTAATTTAAGATAATCATTTAATGATTTGTGAAGTAATTACTAAATGTAATTTAATGAGGTATAATTACTAAGGAAGTAATTAATGGATAATTACTGATGTAATTAATAAAGTAATTAAAAGTAGTTAATTACTTAATGGAATTAATCAAGAGATTAATTAAGAAATTAATTAAGGAATAATTAATTTATTTTAAGAAGTAATTAAGGATAGTTAATTACTGAATGTGATTAATCAATAGTGATTAATAATTATGGTTTAATTAATTTAAATAAAGTAATTAATTAAAATGTAATTAAGGATCATTAGTTAATAATTGATGATATAATTAAGACTTGATTAATTTAGGGATAATTAATAAAGGAAGTGATTAATTAATGTAATTAATTAAGGAGTAAGATAATTAATTATAATTAATTAATAAATGTAGTAATTAAAGGTTAATTACTATAAGTAGTTAAGAATAATTAATTTGTGAAATTAATTTAAGTACTAATTACTTGAATGTAATTAAATGTAATTAATCAAGGATGATTAATTAAAATGAATAATTGGATAAGGGTGGATTAATTAATTTATAATTAATTAATAGTGACTTAAGCAAGATTGTTAATGATGAAAGTAATTAATTTAATTTACTTTAAATTAATTAGAGATGAAGTATTTAATTTAATTCATTTTAAATTAACTATATATGTGATTAATAAATCATTGCTTAAGGATATTGAATGATATTGATTTACCTTGAATGGTTTGAGATCTCAGAGATGAGATAATTGATACTGTATGATTTGGATGCTTTGGTTGCATAATGCTGATGATAAGAATTATCTGCTTATAATGATAATGTTGATTATCTATTATGAATCTGTGAATTATCTATCTATGTGTTAATAGATAGTAGAATTAAATTGTTTTAACCTTTAAAACAACTTGGCCTTAAAAGATACGTTTTGGATTTCGATAAGACCGGGATCGGGTTTCCGTATACCGGATTTCCAGGTCTGGAGACCCGAATACCACATCGATCCAAATTAACGATAGGTCGTGAATCTCAAGTGAAGATGAAGATTCAGAGTGCAAGGGTTATTGTCGTTAACTCTGAGGGTGATTCCAATACGAGTGTAACGAGATAATGCCTTCGGTTTCGTTCGAACCCGGAACGAACTTGTATGGATTGAATGCTTTCAGAACATCGTCAGGTGGACGATGAGCATTCTAAGTGATGTGTTCTGATTAAAGGTAATCGTAGCCTCAAGCCTCATCAAACCGGGAATGGCTAAAACAGGGGAGGTGCAGCAAGGTTAGTGGGTAGCACCCAAGTAGGACAAGATTATCCCTGTCTAGAGGTCCCTTCTTATTATTCGATTGAGTGGGCAGTTGATTGCAACAACTGCTGGGATATCTTGTGCGGGAATTATCCAGTAAGGGATGTTCCGGCCTTGTGTTGCAGGGGATTGGGAGTGATCCTCGGTACGGTGATCTAGGCCACGTACTGTGACGGGCGGTACCCCGGTAGCCCTGCCATTGTATGGAATCCAAAATCCAATAAGTGCCGTACGTATTAGTTGTGCCCAACTATGTTGGAACGTGAGATGTAAGCATTCCAGCTATTTCTGTATTTTACTTGAAAACCCTAGACCCTATTATAATACAATCGAATTTCCTATCAAATGTTTTGGTTAGCGTAAGGTAAAAACTTACCCATGTTTATTTGTGGGGAGTCTTACGTGATACCTTTTCTTTCGAAATGGTTTTTGAAGTTAAACAAGTTTAACCTGTTACTCACACCAGACCCATGTCTGACCCAAGTGTTTATTTCTGTTTTATAAACTCTTGGGTACTCAAATTTTTACGAGTAGCCAAGGGATTCAGGTTAGCTTTGACGAGTTATCTGGAGGAGCAATGGAGCAGGAGGCTTCGGCGTTGTAGATATAGATAGTAGTTCCGCTGTGTTAATCTCTGAATAGAGTTTTGTGTTGAGTTGTAATAACTAGACAGATGGTTATAACTGTCTAGTATGTGTTGTATAATCTGTGTAACTCTGATAATCATTGTATATGATGTAATACTTTTGTTATTAATATAAATTATTCGTTCCGCTGTTGAGATTCTGTTGTTGTTCTTTCTTTCTTCTCTTCTTTTCTACTTTCTCACCTCTTTCTTTTCTTCAAAACGATGCGTCTTCCTTGTCGTAGGATGGCGGGTCGTCACATTCGTTCCGGGTTCGAACGAAACCGAAGGCATTATCTCGTTACACTCGTTTTGGAATCACCCTTTGAGTTAACGACAATAACCCTTGCACTCTGAATCTTCATCTTCACTTGATTCACGACCTATCGTAAATTTGGATCGATGTGGTATTCGGGTCTCCAGACCTGGAAATCCGGTATACGGAAACCCGATCCCGGTCTCATCGAAATCCAAAGCGTATCTTTTAAGGCCAAGTTGTTTTAAAGGTTAAAACAAATTCAATTCATTATCTTTATACACAAAGAAAGATAACTCACAACAGATAATCAACATTATCAGATAATCCATACAATTCAACTAACATCCATAACATACAGCATATATCTCATCAGAGATATCAATCAATGCCAAGTATTCAATACTATCACTCATTCATAAGTAATGATTTATATCATCTCTAATTAATTTAAAGTGAATTAAATTAATTACTTTATTTTATAAATCCTTCTTACTTAACCATTTATTAATTAATAAATTATCCTTAACCACTTATAGTAATTAACCTTTAATTACTTCATTAATTAATTAACTAAAATTTATTAAGTTAATCAACTATATTTAATTATATTAATCCTTAATTAATTACATTAATTAATTACTTCATTTATTAATTATTACTTAATTAATCAATTCTTAATTACATCATTAATTATATTAATTAATGATCCTTAATTACAACTTAATTATTAATTACTTAATTAAATTAATTACATTAAGTAATTAACCTTTAATTAAACAACATTTATTAATCACCCTTGATTAATCTTCAATCAGTAATTAATTACCCTTAATTACTTTCATTAACTAAATTAATTACTCCTTAATTAATTTCTTAATTAATCCCTTGATTAATTATTCAAAGTAATTAACTCAAATTACTTCTATTAATAAAATCATTTATTCAACTAATTACTTCCAGTAATTATCTTATTATTTACTCCCCTAAATAATCTTACCTTAATAATTACATTAAGTAATTTATTATCAAATCATCTCTTGATTATTCTAAATTAATTAAACTTAATTAATTAATTTAACTAAATCAAATTAACTTCAATTAATTACAATAAGTAATTAATTCTTAATTACTTCCAATAAGTAATTACATTTAAACAAATTCATAAATGATTATTCTTAAATTAATTCAACTAATTAATTATCAAAATTAATCCTATTAATTCATTATTTAATAATCCATAGTTAATGACTTCATTAACTATTATTTAATTACTTTCCTTAAGTAATTAACTTATATTAATTATTATTAATCCTAAATTAATAAATTTTAATAACCAATTTATTAATCTCTAATTACTAAATTAATTAAGTGTTAACCATAACTTAATTAATATTTAATTACTTATTAATTAATTCCTAACAATTAATTAATATTCTAATTTATAATCCTTAATTACAATCTAATTAATAAATCTTAATCATTAATTAATTAGTATAAACCTTTAATTACCTATTTAATTAATCCAAATGATTAATTAATCAAATAAATTAATTATCCATTAAATTTCCTTATAATTTAAATGAACACAAATCTCTAATTTTCTTTAAGATAAAACTTTGTTCTTATTGATAATCAAGTTATCATTTACAAAGTATCTTAAATCCTTAATTATAGATTAATTAATTCAAATCATTAATTAATTAAATAAATTAAACCACTTTAATTACCTTAAAGATTTAATGATTTAAACTTTAAGATAAAACATTTCTTAACAATTGTTAAATTATCATTCATAAATACTATTGCAAATATTTATTTCAATTTCAATTTCCATTTTAAGTTCAAACTTTAAAATGAAATCAAATTATCTTTAACCAATATGAAATTTGTAAATCATATGTTAAATAATACTTATAAAAGAAATTTTAAGGTTTTAAACCAATTTCTTTTTAATCTCAGATTATTTAAAGTATACTTTAACCTTTCAACTTATTTACAATTTTTAATTTATAAACTTTACTTTATTTCCACTTTTAAGATTCAAATCAAATTTGAAATTTAAAAATTTTAAAATTCTGATTTAACTTTAATTAAATCTTCTACTACATTCCAAAACTCCATTTAAATTCAAATTCTTTAATTTCATTTAACTTCTTAAACCCTTAATAATATTAAGTCAAATTTGAATTTAAAAACTCATTTCCAAACTAGATTCAAATTCAACTTGAATCTACTTTTAAACTTAGATTTTAAACCTAACTCAGATTTAAAACTAGATTTAAATCTCATTTAAAACTTTACTTCTTTTTATTTTATTTTTTTATTTTTTTTAAAAATTAAACAGAGTAACAGGTTTCTGTTTAAACCTGTTACCATACTAAACCCACCCTACCCAAAATTTGCTTCGAGTCACCATGCTAAAAACTCCGAGAAAACTTCCCAAAATCACGAGTAAAACTCACGTGTCCTCCTCTTCCTTTACCTAAACCTCATTATACAAACTACCTCACCAGAAACGAAGTACACCGTGCACATGCACGGTGACTTTGATCACCTCCGACCATCTTCGATGGTCGTCCCACATTGGCAACCTCCTTCACAGCCAAACAGGATCAACAGAATCACCACCAAAACTCGAAATCGAATTCGAGTTCAAACCCCCAAACCTGGAACACTGATCTCCTCAAAAACTCTAACCTGGAATCATCTCGTGCTCGAGACTCTGTCCATCGTCAGTTCTGAAACTCCGGCATCACCTACTTCTTCAAGTCAACTCCTTCCTCCCTGAAGCTCGCTGCACTCGATCGTCTCTGGTCATCGAACGAGACCAAAATAAAACCACAGCAAAATCTAGGTTTCCCGAAGAAAAACCACTACCGCATCTTCCTTGTTGAATTCCATCACCACCATCTATTTTTCCTAGCATCTACACTCACTCCTCCATCCACCAGAAGAACCCCGACCTCTCCTGTTACCCAGATGATCAGAAACACCCCAATTTCCCATTTTCATTCAAACCCAAACTGCACCCTCAATACTCCACTAAAAATTGTGATTCTTGTTTTAAAAATCAAGTTTTTGTTTATGTATTCGATTTATAATAATGAATTTATAAATTTCACAGTTTGAGTTTTGCTTTATATTGAGCATGCACTGATGTTCTTAAATTCCAGAGATAAATAGGTTTTATTTTAACTTACTTAAATTTTTAAACATTAACCTATGTTACATCAAACAACTTTTGTTTGTTAATTTAGTCCTAACAACCATTGGTTCCAGAATAAATGAATTTAAATCAAAACAGTAAAAAAAAACTGGAACTATAAACAGAAAGTAAAACATGCATACCAACCATTTATATGTATAACATACTTCATAATACATATTCATTTTGACAACATTAGCATGCAACCAATCTTTATACTTTAACTTCAAAAAAAATAAAGTTACTCACCTGAAACAAAGATGAAACAGAGCCTTATATTTTGAAAACTTGAAACAGTTTTGAACTTAAGACCGGAATGCCTTGCTTTGAAACTTTAACTTGAATGCTTCTTTAAATCTGATTCTAAACTTGAGTTGTTGAAGCTTTAAATTGATTTAAACTACATGCATGCTTCCAGGTTGAAAATGAATGCAGACAGGCTTCTTGAATTGATTGCAGATTTGAAAAGAGTGTTTGCAGGGCTTTGTTTTGGTATTGAAATTTGGTTACGGTTTGATCTTTGATTTGGAAGATGAGTTATAGGTTGTTGAATTTTGGTTTGAGGCATTTGAATTTCTGATTTCAGATTTTAGATTAGAGAATTTGTTTTCAGATTTGTATTAGAGAAAGAAGTTTGGGTTTCTCTTGTTTTGAAAAAGAAAATAGAAAGGAATGAAGTGAATATATGAAAATGTATATATAAGTGAATTTGTAATTTATAAAAATAAAATAAAAAGAAAATAATTAAGGACACTTGTCATTAGAGTTCATCTTTTATTTACACTTGTTAAAACAAGGTTTTAGGATAATGACACATGTCTTTTAAGTAATTTTACATATTTCTATTTATTTTAAAAGTTATTTAAAAAGCCTTTTTCTTATTTATCTAAACACTTATCTATATATATTAAAGAGAAACAAAAACTAATTATAGTTTATAAATATAAGTTTATACAAATATTATAATATCCAACAATTTAAATATTCATTCTTTTGAATTTCAAAACTTTAAATTCAAATTTAAATAAAGTTAAATCCTAAGATTCAATTTAAAAGTCAAGTTATATATATTTACATACACTATTTATTCCATTTAAAATAACAATTCCTTTTAGCATTAAAATTCATATATATTAAAAATAATACATTATACTTATTATTTGAAATTAACATATTTTATAATTTAAACAAGAGATTATATTATCAAGAAATATTTAAAAAGAAATAAAACAAACCAATTTTTGTAAATCTTATTTATATTTAAGCTTAAGTAAAAATATCTTAAACCAATTAAATATTTTCTTAAAGTATTTTAAAACTATAAAATTACTTATTTAAATATCTTTGAAAAGTCCAGATTAAATTAAATATAAATTTCCAATTTATCAAAGCTTCCATTTACAATATATATAAATAAATATATATTCAAATAGAAATATCTTATTAACTTTTAAAATAAAATCATCAATTAATACTAATTTAATCAGATTATTAAATTAAATTCAAATCTTATTATCAAAGATTATCCATATCAATTTAATTATTCAACAGATTATTAAATTGATATTGTTAAAATTTCCGGGATATTACATTCCTCCCCCCTTAAAATAATTTCGTCCCCGAAATTTAAACAAAGGTAATTTAATAATCTTATTAAAGATTTTAAATTTTAAAACACAAGCATATACTATCATCCATATGCTAACAACCATAGCATCCAATTCATCCAATCAATCAATTCTAACTACCTAGACTAAATTCTAGATAAAATTCCTCGAGTTTCCCCAAGTATATATATACCGGGATACTCGCTCTACAAACAATCTAAACTACTAAGCTATAGATCTCCTACTCATCTAGATCTACAGAACTAAACAGACTATCAGACTACAGACGAGTCTGACTCAACTACCCAACTTCCAGAACTGCTGATTCTACAACCAAAGATAGATCAAATACGTACTTCCTCAGAGATACGTGAAACTCAATGAATTCAAGTCATCCAAATTGACAATTTAACCAAGTAGACCAATTACTTATCCAAATCAGAACACAGACGAGATCCAAACATAACTCTACTTCACAACATCAGTAGATTCCAAACTTACTTCTCCCATCCAGAGATACACTCCAAACTGCTTTCGCTGCTCAACTCTGATCTGAGGTAGAACACAAGCACAGACTGGACAACTCATCCCAGAAATAAGGTTCACTGATCCATAAAGAAAACTCAGATACTCCAGCAAAACTTGAGCTGCTTCACCAAACTCTATCTCTAGGAAAACATCCTTCAACTAGACTGAACCACTGGTATCACTCATGGAATCCAGTCGATAAGAAAACTCAACCTTCAGATGCGGACAAACTTCTGACTTCCCTGAGACATCCAGAAAACTCTGATAACCCAAGAGAACATTTAGACAATCGCAAGTCACTTTTGCGATCAACCCAACCTAATTCCAAAGAAAACTGTTCTCTCTTTACCAATCAGAACAGCTTACACTTATTTATCCAATTTATCGAAGAAATGGATATACTCTGCTGCTTCTGAACTCCACTTCAGAAAAACTGCTCAGCCAGAAAAACTTCCTGCCAATCCAAGAATACTCCGAGCTGCAACGCTGCCACAATGCCAAAGACTTCCTAACCAAAGCTCTTCGAGAAACTCGGACTCCAAACCAACAGAAACACTGTGCTGAACTCAGCCACACTACCGAAACATACACACTTCCTTAATCTTGTTCCAAAGAAAACATCTTCGGGAACATCCATCGTCACTGTATCTCATCATACAGCTACTATTACCTGAGGTATCAAGGTACCATCACTCGCTTCTGCCTCATCGACAGATCCAATTCTACTCATCCAAACTTCAGAGATAAACTCCGAACCATTACAGTTTCCTTCGGAGATCGATGAAATCCTTCACCACAGCAAAGCTTACTCGAGACGGTATTGGGTCTACAGTCTCGACAAATACACTTTCAACCTCAACATTTAAATTCCAACCATTGGTAGTCGTGTTTCACACACCACTACCCCATCTACCTTTATAACTTATATTGGAAAACCCGAACAGGTAACCCAACAAATAGGTAGAAATATATATATATTTAAAATGATACTTTTTATATAGAAAATATTTCTGGGTAAAATTATTTCATTTACCTCTTTAAAACAATATTGTGTCCGTTGGCCTGGTTCAAGTGTTTAGAGATCCCTATCAATAACGTTAGCTACTCGTATTGACCAGAATCCATATACCACTCAACCGATCAATTAACACAATATAAAACCATTTTATATAACTAACAAATACGCGCTCTCGTATATATATATACTCAGACTCAAATAGGTTGCTACAGATCCTATCTCTAATGAACAATCCTTCTGAACCTAGGTATTCACTCAACCTAGTGTTCTGATATTCACTTAACCAAAAGCTTAGGCATTCGCTCAACCTATGCTCCGATACCACTGTAACGACCACGACTTTCTCTCCATAGAAAGTCGTATCGCTAATAAGAAAGAAAGGGGTGAAAAGTAGAAAAGAGAAGAAGAGAAAAGAAACAAACACAAATACTCACAGCGGAAACGAACAAAATATATTATATCACATAAATATTACACAGTATCATATACAACACTTATCAGAGTTACACAGATTACACATCACATACTAGACAGTTATAAACATCTGTCTAGTTATTACAACTGTAATATCCCGGGATTTCGAGGAATTTAAAATGTGATAATCTCTTAATTTAAATTGATAAAATTGTTATTTTCTAATATAAATAACCAAATAATATAATAATAAGATGTTTTAATTATGGTATAGATTGATTTGTAATAAGAATAATTGTTTAAATTATGTTATTTTATAAATTTGATTTTTAATAGATTTATCATTTCTAAAATTAATAAGTATTGTTTTAATATATTTGGGTATAAGAATATACGAACAAGACTTTTATTTAAAATAAGGCTTTTGTTTTATTTTTGTCTTCCTTAAAGAGATTTTGTATATAAATTTAGAAAGTATTTATTTAATAGTAAATAAATACAAAAGATATTTTTACACTTAAAAATGAATGAAATACATTGTATATGATTTTATTAGGATATAAATGAGTTTTATTTTATTTTCTTTTAAAGGTTTCATTTATTTATAATATAGAAAAGCATTTATTTAAAAAGATATGTATTTATCTATTTAGGAAATACATATAAAAGCTTTTAAAATCTTTTTAAAAATAATATAAAAAGATTAAGGACAAGTGTTAAATTTCTAAACATGTTAAATACATGTGTAAGGTAATTAAACAATGTATGAGACAAGTGTCATTTTATTATCATTTTCTTTGATTTTTAATAAACCATAAAATTAAGTTTATAAAAGCCTACATCTCTATTTCCTTTTTCTTTTCTAATCTCATTTCTAAACAAAGACAAAGCCAAAACCAGATAATTTTTCAAACCGAAATCATCTTCAACCAAAACTGAAATCAAATCTCCTCAAACCTGAATTCATCTTCAAAAGCTTGATTCTCAAATGCCTGAAACCATTTATTATACAACCTGAAAACATTTTCCTGTTTCAACAATCAAACCCTCTAATTTATTTTTAAAACCAGAAACAACTTGAAATCATTTCCTCAAAAACAAACCCGTAAACATTTTCCAATCAAAAGCCAAAGCCTGCAACCATTTTCATGTTTCAAACCAAGTCTGTAACCCTTCTCAAATGCCTGAAACCATGTATTCTTTCAAGCCTGTAAACATTTATTCTTCAAGACCAGTAATTAATGCATGCAAGTAAATCTGAAGTTTTCAAGAGCTTCTCAAATTTTAAAAAGGAATCAAGGGAGTCAAATTGAAAGTAGATTCAGTTCAAAGCTTCCAGTTTTCAAAAGATCAACATTCCAGTTATAACTTCTCTGTTCAACATTTTAGGTGAGTAAACAATCATTTTATTTGTTTAATCTGCTTGAACTGGATAAAGTGATAAGTAGTTGAAGTAATGTTGTTTGCATGGATGAATTAATGTAGTTGTATGTATATAAATATGAAATGTCTGTGTATGTCTGAGTATACATATATATATGTCTCTGATTGTATTAACAGGCTAATTTAAGTTAGAAATTCAATCTCTCCTCCTCGAAAATTTTTTTTAGACTGTGATGTTCAAACAAAATATGCCTATATACATATATATATATATATATATATGTAAATGTTTACATGTGCATGTTTGTGTTTACCAGATGCATCTCTCTGTTTTTAAATTCACAGGTTAATAACAAGTTTAAAAATCAATTCCTTTCTCTCTAAACCTTTTTAGGCTATGATCTCTAAAGAAGAAATGATGGTAAGACTGTAACATCATTTTTAAAAATAATTTCAAGTGAAAATATTGAGTTAATATTTTGGAAATGAGAAATTACAGTATAATCTTTTCAAAACAGAAAATTCGATCATCTTAATTTCAAGTATTGATTATAGAAACATATTCGTATAACAAAATGATGAATTTAGATGTTATAATCATGATTTTATAGTTTGGAAATATGGTTATATTCTGAGTTGATCAGAATATGGATATTGGTCGATTTGCGACGAACGAGGAGATGATTTTGGTCAGGACCAAGGCTGGAGGTGGTGGGTGATCTAGTGATCACAAGAAAAATAATGGGAGGATTTACTGATGGTCGTTGTGGCCGGACAGAGTCGGAATATGGTTCGAAGTTGATTTTCGATTTTGGAGGTAGTCGAGACTGTTGCATTGCCATTGTTGAATCGGAATCTTGCGCATATGGGTGTAACGACGCTGGATGTCGTGAAGAGGCTCTGGACGAAGCGGCGGAGGTCCAGGTGGATGGGATCGTCGGAGCGAAGTGAATTTGATGTGGTGATGGTTCCTGGAATTGAAATTTTAGGTCGATTTCAATTTTCATCAAATCGAGGAAGTAAGGTGGTCGGACTTGGTTGCGAGTGACGACGGTGATGTGTTGAAGCGAGCATGGATGGCCGGAGTGTCGCAGCTTATTGGTGTACGTGCACTTCTGTGTATCTGGGTTTGACGAAGCTTTGGGGAAGAAGCTATTAGTCGGGTCGAACTCGAGTTTTGCGTGAGTTTTCTCGAAGTTAAGGGATGGGAGAGATTCGTGTGAGTTACTCGTATTCGTACTCGGGGAAGAACAGTTTAGGCTCGAGTTTGTGGTAGGGTCGTACGCAAGGTTTCAGTGATAATTGTTAAAGTTTTTAACAGATGGAAAATTTAAGCGAACAGTTTTAAAATTCTCGGGGAGGTCTCGGGTAGATTAGGCTCTGGCTCGGGTTTGCCTTCGGGTTGCTTGTGAGCTGAGTGAAATAGTTTTTAACAGTTTAAATTTTCTTTTAAAATCAAACAGTTTTAAAATGTAAAACTAAAACTCTGTTTTAAGAAGAAGAATAAGAAGAAGAAGATGTGTTTGTTTGATTTAAATACATATGGGTTAAACCCAAAGTAAATGTTAAACCAGTTTTTAAATTTAAATAAAAGTAAGTTGTAAATTTAAATAATTAAGTTAAATCAATTCTCTTGAAAATTTATTACTTTGTAATAAATTGTTTAAATAAATTGTATGATTTATTTAACTTAAATATATTAAGTCAAAATCTTAAGTTATTTTCAAACTTAATATAAAGGTTAATTAATAAGGATATGTTTTTATCTTAAAAACTTAATTAAAGTTGGATAGTTTATGAGATAATTAAAGAGTGACTTATTAATTAAATTTGTTGATGTTTAAGGATAAGTAAATTAACAATTAAGTTTTCAAGTGTTTTATTTACTTGTAATTAAGGATTGTTAATTTATAATTAAAGATAAGTAATTAATGATTATTTTAAAACTTAATTAATAATTTAATTAAGTAAGTTAATTACTAAGATCAAATGTTTTAATGATAATGTTTTATCTTAAGATAATTAAGATTTTTAATGAGTTGAAATTAATTAAGTTTAATTAATTTTTGATAAGGATTAATTAAGGATTAATTAAAATAGTAATTAATAAGTACTTAATAAAGTTTTATTAAGTAATAATTAAGTTTTCTTAATTAATAATTAAGAAATTATTAATCTAAAATTTAAGTTAATTAAGGATTAATTAAATTGTCATTAAAGAATAATTAATTGGTAATTATGGATTAATTAAATTGATAATTAAAGTTGTTAATTAATAGTTAAGTTTTATTAATTAATAATTAAGAGGTAATTAATTAGTTAATTAAGTTTAATTAATTAATTATAAAAGTAATTAAGGATTGATTACTTTGTATTAAAGAATATTGATTAATAATTAAGGTTTATTAATTAATAGTTAAAGAATAATTAATCAAGGATTAATTAAATTGTTTAAAGGGTAATTAAGGATGAGTTACTCAGTTATGATTTAGGAATGAATGTGATTTATTTAAGTTAATTAATTTGTTAATTAATTAAAGATAGTCACTTGGTAATTAAGTATAATTACTTAATAAGATTGGATAAGAGTAATTACTTAGTGTAAGTAATTAATAAATGAATTACTATATGTAATTGGTGAATTTAATCAAAAAGGATTTATAAAAGAAATTAAAGTAATTAAGAATAGTTAATTACTGTTAATGATTATTTAAGGTTGATTAATGGAAGTAATTAATTAATGCATGATTAATTAATGTAATTAATTAAGGAATAATGTAATTAATTATAGTTAATTAATTAATTAATGTAATTAATTAAGGATCATTAATTATTGTAGTTAATGAGAGTAATTAAAGGTTAATTACTATAAATGATTAAGGATAATTAATTTGTTAAATTGATTAAAGGATAATTACTTTATGTAATTAATGGATAATTTAATCAAGAGTGATTAATGGTTAATTAATTAAATGGTTGTAATTAATTAATGGTTGATTAAGCAAGGTTAGGAATTAATTCTTAAGTAATTAATTTAATTTAAATTGATTAAATTGATTATAATAGAGATTAATAAATGGTTGCTTATGAATGATGGTTGAGTAGAATGTCTGATTTGGTTGATATCTATTGGATGATATTGTAACATCCCGAAATTTTCGACTTTCGAAAATTCAACATCGATACTCACTTTATCGACTGCTGAGCCATCGAATGCCGGAAACCCGAAAAGTTATGGTTTTAAGAAAAAGAAAAAGTAGAAGAAGAAGAAGATAGAAGAAAAAGAGAAGAAGAACAACAAAACAACAACAGATACAGAACAGAGACAGAACAATATCAGAATCTCACATATCGCAGCGGAACAATATATAATAGATAAATGAATATCATTTAAAAACAAAAGAATTATATCTGTTATTACATTACATCACATCATATCATCAGAGTCAATATACAACTCAGTACAACAATGGACAGTTATATAACTTGTCCTCATACAGAATACACAGCGGAATAAATATATCAGGTACAAATACTACGTCTCGTCCTCCAGCTTATCTCCAAAGCTCCAGAATATCCAGAATATCCTGATAATCTAACTCTAGACTGCCCGTGTGGAAATTGGTGGGCACCCAGAGTTTAGAAGGGAACAATAAACTCCGAGTCAGTCATGGTGACTGGTGTGAGATCGTAAAACAGTTATTCTTTATAACAACAAAAATAATTTTTTTTAATGTCAATACGAAATGCTTTTGGAAAATGAAACTACCATAAGACCTCCCGCCACACACACAATGCAAACGCAGAATTGGAGGAGATTTCTTCTTATGATAGTCAAAGATGCTTACTACGCAAAATCAAATTCTTTTTGATATTATTATTAGTGCATAGTGTAGAAAACATTTCGAAAGTGTAATATTAATCTTAGCCAACATACGACCAGTATCGTATGCCTACTATAGCTACCATCTAAACAGTGGTGACCACCGTACGTAAATGGCAGGTTCTACAACTAATACCGTACAAGGTTCGTATTGGAGTTTGGATTTCCAACAAATGGTCAGGCTAAGGAACTTCCTATCCACGATGGGTACGTCCCTGGAATAGACGACCCGAGAACCTAACCGGATCTCTGCCAACACAAGGCCGGGTTACCTCTGCAAAAATAGGTAACTACTGACACGCGTATGCCATCCCCCGATCGTCACCGATCTTCCCGAGGATCCCCGATTTCCAACAAACCACATAGATAATAATGCAGCAACCACATAGGTTAAGTATCTGGGCTCCATACCATGATACCACCTCTATCCAGAAGGAATGACATACACTAAGGGGCGCTACTCCCTAGAACCTTGCTGCATCCTTCCTGTTTCGACCATTTCCGGGGTGTGAGGCTCGACGAAGTCTCGTCCACAAAGCTACGCTCTCTATAAAAAGCCCTGCTTCGGGTCAAACAAAATGATCAACCTATGATCACAAAGATATAAGATCAAACAAATGATCATATCACAAACGATCAAACACTGATCATTTCACAGCAACACTCAGTATGCCACGTTACCAAATTGGGATATATCGCTGATGAATTTCAACTACATAACCTCTGAGCTCGTACGTCTCAGAGAAGGGTGTTAAGCTAAGAGAATAAATTCTCCGCCACCAACAGAAATGTATTTGAAAGAAATCAGCTTTATATCTCAAATTGTAACGTCAGACACACAATCCATACAAGTCTGTTCCGGGATCGAACAGAACCGAAGGCACTTCTCACGAAGCCCTTGCATTTCCGGATAATTTTCTAATCACGTCAGGACTTCCCATCACTAAGGGTGATAAAACCTCTAAACCGAAGATCAGTCGGTGTAGAGTAACTCGACGGTAATCCTTCCGTTTTCAAAAATATCCGGTCTTCAACACCGGTCTTCAAATGCGATTCATAACGACGTATCACATATTCGGAATGGGTTATACGACCCCATGGTCCTTTCCCGGCTAACCCGAATAGTGAGCGATTTTTCAAAAAATAAGTGTGGCATTCAAATTCATCCAATTCACAACAAATACCTATCTAAAGGTAAATATTGATAGTCGGTTATTTAACTATCAATAAAGATGCGCAACATCATCAGATTCCAAATAATTTCCCGAATTATTTAATTTCCAAAAATATCTTGATAAGATATATTATTTCCACACTTAACCATTTGAAAATAATTTCAAATAAATTTCCACATTTAAATTTATCTTTAAAAGATAAAATCTCAAAACAGTTCATTTCATATTGGAAAAGCATTTCCATATTTATTTAAAAATAAGTATTTCACAAATCATTTATTTTCAACACTTAGAAAATATTCGATATACTTAAATCAAATTAAGTATATATCCATTCTTTAAGGAAATCATAAATTTCAACATCTATTTGAGTCAAAACGAATGTTGCGTAAAACATCGTTACGACGACTCGAAATCACTAGTATAGGGATTCGAATTTAGGTAGATATATAAATCCCAATACTACATTAAAAACATTTCCTTTCGGAAATCATTTACTATAACAACAGTGTTATAGTCCACCATTTCCTTAAATTTCTCGAAAACGTCTATTTCAACAATAAATGTTGAAATCTATGCTTTCGATTCATAACACATTTTAAAACACCTTTAAAATGTTTTAACTTCATTTTTAAAATATTACTTCTTCAAAAATGAATCCATTTTACTAAACAATATATTCACTGTCCAAAATCGTGAATATAATTTACTTAACCCCATTTCAATCATTTCTACACATTTTTATTTCAATAAAAATTCGCTATCCAAAATCGTGAATATATTTTCTTAAATAATCTTCTATATTTTAATTTATCAAATTCAATCGATTTCGAATTTATAAGCACGTTTATAAATTCTATTTCTATTTATAAAAACTTCAGTTTATAAATCTTCTTTATTTACCAATTCAATTCACAATTCAATTTATATACCACAATCCAGATTATAAGTTAAATACTTATAATTTCATTTATTTACAAAGATCATTCTTTTAAAACTTTACAACTGTAAAATTTACCCTTTTATAAACCCATTTTAACGTCATTTCCAAATACTACATCAATTACAGATTGATTTCCAAAATTTTATCATTTCTAAATAATTTTCCTTATTCTTTCCAATTTATTCAATATTCTATTTTTAAAAGAATTCTTCAATTTGAAATCATTTTTACATTGATTTCCCAAGTTATTTCAATTCATATATTTAATTTCTAATTGGACTTCCAACTTATTTCATTTTAAATAAATTCTTTTTGAAGAGTATAAATTTCTTTGTCTCTTTCAATCTATTAAAAAATCCAAATGTAAATCAAATTCTTCAATTTATAACCACTGTTTTATGAAATTCTTTTATTTAGCAATTTCACTTTATTCTGGAATTTATTCCATAAGATTATAAAAATTAACTTTTTATACTTTAAAAATTCCTTTCTTCAAAATTATTAAATTTCTAAAATTGAATCATTTAGAAATTCCTATTTTTGATTTCAAAAATCCAATTTCGTATATTTTGGAATCCAATGATATCAAACATCCATTCGGCCAATTTTTATTTTCAAACAATTCCCAATCATCAATATCATCGATCGTATCAATAAAATCATTCACAGAATTATCATATCACAATAAAATAAATTCACAACAATATTGAGGGGTCCAGTTGGATCCCTCCAACCTGTTTCCCTGCATCCAAAGACGTCAGCACAATACCAATTCCGCTCCAGTACGGAATTATCGCGGTATATAGGTTTTTATAAATCCGCTTACTAACGGCGCAATAGGGTCTCATCCGCTATACGAGGCGGGAAATCATCAATCCAATATATACATATGCCAATATGTATATATTGCTATATATGTAGATATATCCTAAAATATCTAATACCACAATCAACATAGCAATCATATCAATCAATAATAACTGAAAGTTCCACTTCATTTTTGAGTGAGAAAAATCTCACCTTAGCTATTATTTTGCAATCCAATCCAATCCGTCTTGTTCCCTTTACGATTTCAAACTGTATAAACATTTATACGATTTATTAATATTCGAACAGATCGAATAATAAATTTTCATTTGATAATTTTGATTCATCGATGATTTCATTTTAAACAGTAAATTTTAAATTCTAACTGATTTCCATTTTGAAATAAACTTATTTAACCAAGGTTTTATTTTGTCCCAATTTCTTTTAATAAATTTATCTAACAAAATTTTAAATCAAACTATTCTTCCTTTAAATAAATATTCCACTAAATAAATTATATTAGTTTCGATTTATAATTGACTACTTAACATTTTAAAATTCCAAATTAACTTCCAAAATATTATACAATTTAAATTAACAGTCGAACCAATTTCTCCTTTATTAAATAAATATATTCCACCTAGATTCTATTTTAAATAAATATCTTTTCAAATTAATTTGCTTTTAAATGATTAAGTTAACAAACCCTTTTAAATAAATTCTAAAACTGTTAATTACGTTGATTAAATAAATTAAACACCTAAATATAAAAATTAAAGATCTTTTCAATCAGTTAAATATTGGTATATATATGTCTTTATATTTTTTTTTTCACTGTAACTACATTATCGATGCACAAATCATTTAGATTAAAACAAAAAATAAAGATAGCTTACTGTGAAAACCTTCACTGTCGAACATGAACTCCATCACCAACAGATCGTTGCCGCGACCACTGCCTCGCGTGCTCGACCTCGAGCTCGCCACCTATCGCCATCGACACCCTCGTCGTTATTGCCCTCAACGTCACCAGCTCGAAAACACCCAGCTGATACTTCCACGCCTCCTACTCCACGTCGCAACTCCCATGGCGCCGCGCTTGATCGATCGCGACACCCACCGGAACGACGCGTGCGAGATGCCTCGCGCCGACACCCCTGCTCGCGAGCGTCGCCGAGCCCAACGCGAAACCCTAGCGACTCGATGTCGCCTCCTGCTGCAGCCACACCATCGTCGAATCGACTCGCCGCCTAAAACAGCCTCGCGTCCCCCTGCTTTGATTTCGAACGGGGTCTCCAATTTGATGTGAATGCGGTCTGGGTTTCGTTCGTTCGAACGAGAATCTGAAGTGGGCTACGGCCATAAATTTGTTTTGATTTCGTGAACGAATTAGAGGAGAGGGGGAAACTCGGCTTCCATTGTCTTTTGTTTCGTTCGATTTTCAAACTGAAAAGAGATGAGGACGAGATGTTTTAAAAATGAAAGAGGTATGGGTTTCACGATAAATTCTCGTGATCTTCGGCGTGATTTAAGGCTGAAACCAAGGGAAGAAACGTGTATTGATATTGACAATTTAGAATTTTAAATTCAAATTGAACTCGATTAAATTTCAAAGCGTTTACCCATCATGTGGTCACATAACCACTTCAAACGCTACGAAATTTGAAATCCGGTAATACCCAACTATTACGGACCCAATGGAACTGGTTTCGTCGAATTCCGAGACTGTTTAAAAATTGACTATTTTATAAATATCGGTTAAACGATATAAATTTCAAAACTGATCAAACCAATTCGAAATCGGATTCTGAAGCTTCTGTTATCTTCAGAATTATCAACACGAGTTTTATAAGCGTTCCAAATATTTTTCTCTAGCTTTAAACTGAAGATTCAAAATTTTTATTCAGCATTAAATAGATTAAATTTTAAAATTAAATCGTCAAATTCCAAGTTATATTCGGGATACAAATTAAATCATCGTTCAAATATTTAAAATAAATTAAATATTCTCAATTTAATTCATTCAAAATTCTGGGTCGTTACAAACTTCCCTCCTTAAAAGAATTTCGTCCTCGAAATTACAAGTTAAGAAAAATGGTGTCCTTAACTCGTCTACTATTTTTCACAATCTAAATAGTTTTATCAATTTTCAAAACAAATCTTTCTACTAAAGATTCGTTATTTATTCAACTACATTTCCAACTTCAATTACCGATTTCAAACAACATTGTTTTCTTAACAATTCAACTTTAAGTTTAAATTCAAATTTAAACTTTCAAATTTTCTCAAAAATTTTCTAACGCCCTAAATTTTCGAAAAATTTCGCCAGCGTCTCCTTTGCGCGGCTAATACGGTACGACTACAAAACGTCCCTACGGACTCTCAGATTTCAAAAAGAAAAAGAAAAAGCCAATCGGCTAGAGAGAAATCATCAAAAACTCATATTAAAACTCAAATACATACCTTTTTCGAGCAATTCAAATTTATCTGTGAAATAAATTTTCCAATCCCTTTATACACCTGTATATCCTACTAGCCATGATATCTAGTTACAACATTCAATCCAATTTGCAAATTTGATTACAAAATTTCAATACAAACTGCTTATATCATTTTTAGCTTACTATTGAAGTTGCATATTCAATTTCGTTCAATCTTTACATTTCAATTCCATTTGAATTCAATTTCACCTTCTATTCTGAATATTGAATGTTTATCAACTATCTTTCATTCAACTGCACTATTTTAGATTAGTTTCATTTACTAATTCATTTCAAATTTCAATATTCAGCTTGAATTACATTTACTAACAAATTCAAAACAAAGTTTCACATTCATCTTCAATTTCAGTTTTACTTACTTACCAATTCAAAATGAATTTTTACATTAAATTTCATTTTCTTGCATTTGCTATTGCCAATTCATTTATTCATTCGTAATTTTATCCATTTTCAATTCGAATCCTCATTTCAATCGAATTTCAAATACTTTATAAGTCTTCGACTTATTTACAATTTGATTTATAAAGTCATTTGTACATTCATATTACTGATTCCATTCCTTTATGAATTTTATCTTCAAATATTTTTCTGGAACTTTATTTCAAACTATATATCACATTAATATTTCATATTCACAAATTCTATTCATATATGAATTCATTTCTTTTAAGTTAGATTTTTATTTAAACTTAAACTTTACAAGTTATCGACTTCATAATATTTCATAAACATTTTCATATAGCATTCCAGAGTTTACCAGCATTTCAAAAATCATTTTTGAAAATAATTCAATTTACCCTTTTGATTTCCTAAAACAAAAATCCAAATTTTTCAAACACTTCCATTTAAAACAATTTGGCAGCAATTTCCTCTTCTGGAAACCCGAAAATGAACATCAGTAATGCTGCAGTCATTACCGAAGTTATTTTCCAGCGACCGAAAAGAGTTTAGAGCTTTCATCTCTCAAAAATACTTTTCAAACCTTTGAAATTCATTTCCAACTCCAAAAAGAATTTAAACTTTCCAAATCTCAAAAATTTCAAATTCTTCTCAAAACATTTCCAAAAACTTTTCTGGAATTCCGTTTTAAATTACAATTCACATTTATAATTTATATTCTCAAATTTCATTTGTCTGTGAATTTTATTCCTTAACTTTGGAGTTACAATTCCAATTTCTTATTTAATTTCAATGATAATACATAAATATTATCACTTCTAACATCCATGCAACCATATACTATAATAATTCATAGAAAATCAATTCGTTTCTATACAAAAATAGTTTTTGGGCAAAATTAATTCATTTACCCTATTTAAAACAATACTGTGCCGAATTGTTCTATTCAAGTGTTTAGAGATCCCTATCAATGATCGTTAATTACTCGTATTGACCAGAATCCATATACCACTCAATAAACCAATCATCACAATACAAAACAATTTTATATTCAAATAACAAATACGCGCTCATATCTATTATTACACTCAAACTCATTCTAGAGTACTACTGACTCTATCTCTAATGAGTAACACCCAACAGAGCAGGGTTGTCGCTTAACCATATGCTCTGATACCACTTGTAACATCCCGAAATTTTCGACTTTCGAAAATTCAACATCGATACTCACTTTATCGACTGCTGAGCCATCGAATGCCGGAAACCCGAAAAGTTATGGTTTTAAGAAAAAGAAAAAGTAGAAGAAGAAGAAGATAGAAGAAAAAGAGAAGAAGAACAACAAAACAACAACAGATACAGAACAGAGACAGAACAATATCAGAATCTCACATATCGCAGCGGAACAATATATAATAGATAAATGAATATCATTTAAAAACAAAAGAATTATATCTGTTATTACATTACATCACATCATATCATCAGAGTCAATATACAACTCAGTACAACAATGGACAGTTATATAACTTGTCCTCATACAGAATACACAGCGGAATAAATATATCAGGTACAAATACTACGTCTCGTCCTCCAGCTTATCTCCAAAGCTCCAGAATATCCAGAATATCCTGATAATCTAACTCTAGACTGCCCGTGTGGAAATTGGTGGGCACCCAGAGTTTAGAAGGGAACAATAAACTCCGAGTCAGTCATGGTGACTGGTGTGAGATCGTAAAACAGTTATTCTTTATAACAACAAAAATAATTTTTTTTAATGTCAATACGAAATGCTTTTGGAAAATGAAACTACCATAAGACCTCCCGCCACACACACAATGCAAACGCAGAATTGGAGGAGATTTCTTCTTATGATAGTCAAAGATGCTTACTACGCAAAATCAAATTCTTTTTGATATTATTATTAGTGCATAGTGTAGAAAACATTTCGAAAGTGTAATATTAATCTTAGCCAACATACGACCAGTATCGTATGCCTACTATAGCTACCATCTAAACAGTGGTGACCACCGTACGTAAATGGCAGGTTCTACAACTAATACCGTACAAGGTTCGTATTGGAGTTTGGATTTCCAACAAATGGTCAGGCTAAGGAACTTCCTATCCACGATGGGTACGTCCCTGGAATAGACGACCCGAGAACCTAACCGGATCTCTGCCAACACAAGGCCGGGTTACCTCTGCAAAAATAGGTAACTACTGACACGCGTATGCCATCCCCCGATCGTCACCGATCTTCCCGAGGATCCCCGATTTCCAACAAACCACATAGATAATAATGCAGCAACCACATAGGTTAAGTATCTGGGCTCCATACCATGATACCACCTCTATCCAGAAGGAATGACATACACTAAGGGGCGCTACTCCCTAGAACCTTGCTGCATCCTTCCTGTTTCGACCATTTCCGGGGTGTGAGGCTCGACGAAGTCTCGTCCACAAAGCTACGCTCTCTATAAAAAGCCCTGCTTCGGGTCAAACAAAATGATCAACCTATGATCACAAAGATATAAGATCAAACAAATGATCATATCACAAACGATCAAACACTGATCATTTCACAGCAACACTCAGTATGCCACGTTACCAAATTGGGATATATCGCTGATGAATTTCAACTACATAACCTCTGAGCTCGTACGTCTCAGAGAAGGGTGTTAAGCTAAGAGAATAAATTCTCCGCCACCAACAGAAATGTATTTGAAAGAAATCAGCTTTATATCTCAAATTGTAACGTCAGACACACAATCCATACAAGTCTGTTCCGGGATCGAACAGAACCGAAGGCACTTCTCACGAAGCCCTTGCATTTCCGGATAATTTTCTAATCACGTCAGGACTTCCCATCACTAAGGGTGATAAAACCTCTAAACCGAAGATCAGTCGGTGTAGAGTAACTCGACGGTAATCCTTCCGTTTTCAAAAATATCCGGTCTTCAACACCGGTCTTCAAATGCGATTCATAACGACGTATCACATATTCGGAATGGGTTATACGACCCCATGGTCCTTTCCCGGCTAACCCGAATAGTGAGCGATTTTTCAAAAAATAAGTGTGGCATTCAAATTCATCCAATTCACAACAAATACCTATCTAAAGGTAAATATTGATAGTCGGTTATTTAACTATCAATAAAGATGCGCAACATCATCAGATTCCAAATAATTTCCCGAATTATTTAATTTCCAAAAATATCTTGATAAGATATATTATTTCCACACTTAACCATTTGAAAATAATTTCAAATAAATTTCCACATTTAAATTTATCTTTAAAAGATAAAATCTCAAAACAGTTCATTTCATATTGGAAAAGCATTTCCATATTTATTTAAAAATAAGTATTTCACAAATCATTTATTTTCAACACTTAGAAAATATTCGATATACTTAAATCAAATTAAGTATATATCCATTCTTTAAGGAAATCATAAATTTCAACATCTATTTGAGTCAAAACGAATGTTGCGTAAAACATCGTTACGACGACTCGAAATCACTAGTATAGGGATTCGAATTTAGGTAGATATATAAATCCCAATACTACATTAAAAACATTTCCTTTCGGAAATCATTTACTATAACAACAGTGTTATAGTCCACCATTTCCTTAAATTTCTCGAAAACGTCTATTTCAACAATAAATGTTGAAATCTATGCTTTCGATTCATAACACATTTTAAAACACCTTTAAAATGTTTTAACTTCATTTTTAAAATATTACTTCTTCAAAAATGAATCCATTTTACTAAACAATATATTCACTGTCCAAAATCGTGAATATAATTTACTTAACCCCATTTCAATCATTTCTACACATTTTTATTTCAATAAAAATTCGCTATCCAAAATCGTGAATATATTTTCTTAAATAATCTTCTATATTTTAATTTATCAAATTCAATCGATTTCGAATTTATAAGCACGTTTATAAATTCTATTTCTATTTATAAAAACTTCAGTTTATAAATCTTCTTTATTTACCAATTCAATTCACAATTCAATTTATATACCACAATCCAGATTATAAGTTAAATACTTATAATTTCATTTATTTACAAAGATCATTCTTTTAAAACTTTACAACTGTAAAATTTACCCTTTTATAAACCCATTTTAACGTCATTTCCAAATACTACATCAATTACAGATTGATTTCCAAAATTTTATCATTTCTAAATAATTTTCCTTATTCTTTCCAATTTATTCAATATTCTATTTTTAAAAGAATTCTTCAATTTGAAATCATTTTTACATTGATTTCCCAAGTTATTTCAATTCATATATTTAATTTCTAATTGGACTTCCAACTTATTTCATTTTAAATAAATTCTTTTTGAAGAGTATAAATTTCTTTGTCTCTTTCAATCTATTAAAAAATCCAAATGTAAATCAAATTCTTCAATTTATAACCACTGTTTTATGAAATTCTTTTATTTAGCAATTTCACTTTATTCTGGAATTTATTCCATAAGATTATAAAAATTAACTTTTTATACTTTAAAAATTCCTTTCTTCAAAATTATTAAATTTCTAAAATTGAATCATTTAGAAATTCCTATTTTTGATTTCAAAAATCCAATTTCGTATATTTTGGAATCCAATGATATCAAACATCCATTCGGCCAATTTTTATTTTCAAACAATTCCCAATCATCAATATCATCGATCGTATCAATAAAATCATTCACAGAATTATCATATCACAATAAAATAAATTCACAACAATATTGAGGGGTCCAGTTGGATCCCTCCAACCTGTTTCCCTGCATCCAAAGACGTCAGCACAATACCAATTCCGCTCCAGTACGGAATTATCGCGGTATATAGGTTTTTATAAATCCGCTTACTAACGGCGCAATAGGGTCTCATCCGCTATACGAGGCGGGAAATCATCAATCCAATATATACATATGCCAATATGTATATATTGCTATATATGTAGATATATCCTAAAATATCTAATACCACAATCAACATAGCAATCATATCAATCAATAATAACTGAAAGTTCCACTTCATTTTTGAGTGAGAAAAATCTCACCTTAGCTATTATTTTGCAATCCAATCCAATCCGTCTTGTTCCCTTTACGATTTCAAACTGTATAAACATTTATACGATTTATTAATATTCGAACAGATCGAATAATAAATTTTCATTTGATAATTTTGATTCATCGATGATTTCATTTTAAACAGTAAATTTTAAATTCTAACTGATTTCCATTTTGAAATAAACTTATTTAACCAAGGTTTTATTTTGTCCCAATTTCTTTTAATAAATTTATCTAACAAAATTTTAAATCAAACTATTCTTCCTTTAAATAAATATTCCACTAAATAAATTATATTAGTTTCGATTTATAATTGACTACTTAACATTTTAAAATTCCAAATTAACTTCCAAAATATTATACAATTTAAATTAACAGTCGAACCAATTTCTCCTTTATTAAATAAATATATTCCACCTAGATTCTATTTTAAATAAATATCTTTTCAAATTAATTTGCTTTTAAATGATTAAGTTAACAAACCCTTTTAAATAAATTCTAAAACTGTTAATTACGTTGATTAAATAAATTAAACACCTAAATATAAAAATTAAAGATCTTTTCAATCAGTTAAATATTGGTATATATATGTCTTTATATTTTTTTTTTTCACTGTAACTACATTATCGATGCACAAATCATTTAGATTAAAACAAAAAATAAAGATAGCTTACTGTGAAAACCTTCACTGTCGAACATGAACTCCATCACCAACAGATCGTTGCCGCGACCACTGCCTCGCGTGCTCGACCTCGAGCTCGCCACCTATCGCCATCGACACCCTCGTCGTTATTGCCCTCAACGTCACCAGCTCGAAAACACCCAGCTGATACTTCCACGCCTCCTACTCCACGTCGCAACTCCCATGGCGCCGCGCTTGATCGATCGCGACACCCACCGGAACGACGCGTGCGAGATGCCTCGCGCCGACACCCCTGCTCGCGAGCGTCGCCGAGCCCAACGCGAAACCCTAGCGACTCGATGTCGCCTCCTGCTGCAGCCACACCATCGTCGAATCGACTCGCCGCCTAAAACAGCCTCGCGTCCCCCTGCTTTGATTTCGAACGGGGTCTCCAATTTGATGTGAATGCGGTCTGGGTTTCGTTCGTTCGAACGAGAATCTGAAGTGGGCTACGGCCATAAATTTGTTTTGATTTCGTGAACGAATTAGAGGAGAGGGGGAAACTCGGCTTCCATTGTCTTTTGTTTCGTTCGATTTTCAAACTGAAAAGAGATGAGGACGAGATGTTTTAAAAATGAAAGAGGTATGGGTTTCACGATAAATTCTCGTGATCTTCGGCGTGATTTAAGGCTGAAACCAAGGGAAGAAACGTGTATTGATATTGACAATTTAGAATTTTAAATTCAAATTGAACTCGATTAAATTTCAAAGCGTTTACCCATCATGTGGTCACATAACCACTTCAAACGCTACGAAATTTGAAATCCGGTAATACCCAACTATTACGGACCCAATGGAACTGGTTTCGTCGAATTCCGAGACTGTTTAAAAATTGACTATTTTATAAATATCGGTTAAACGATATAAATTTCAAAACTGATCAAACCAATTCGAAATCGGATTCTGAAGCTTCTGTTATCTTCAGAATTATCAACACGAGTTTTATAAGCGTTCCAAATATTTTTCTCTAGCTTTAAACTGAAGATTCAAAATTTTTATTCAGCATTAAATAGATTAAATTTTAAAATTAAATCGTCAAATTCCAAGTTATATTCGGGATACAAATTAAATCATCGTTCAAATATTTAAAATAAATTAAATATTCTCAATTTAATTCATTCAAAATTCTGGGTCGTTACAGATATACTATGATATATCTGTGATAAATGTGTGATATTTATCTATGTTAATGCTATGTGAATTCAAGTATTAAATTGAATTGAATTGTTTAAACCTTTAAACAACTTGGCTTTAAAAGATACGTTTTGGATTTCGATGAGACCGGGATCGGGTTTCCGTATACCGGATTTCCAGGTCTGGAGACCCGAATACCACATCGATCCAAATTAACGATAGGTCGTGAATATCAAGTGAAGATGAAGATTCAGAGTGCAAGGGTTATTGTCGTTAACTCTGAGGGTGATTCCAAAACGAGTGTGTAATATCCCGGAAATTTTAACAATATCAATTTAATAATCTGTTAAATAATTAAATTGATATTGATGATCTTTGATAATAAAATTTGAATTTAATTTAATAATCTGATTAAATTAGTACTAATTGGTGATTTTATCTTTTAAAAGTTAATAAGATATTTTCTATTTGAATATATATATTTATTTATATATATATTGTAAATAGAAGCTTTGGGTAAATTGGGAATTTAGATTTAATTTAATATGACTTTTCAAAGTTATTTAAATTAGTAAATTTATAGTTTTAAAATACTTTAATTGCTTAAGATATTTTTACTTAAGTTTAAAATTATATAAGAGTTAACAAAAAGGCTTGTTTTGTTTCTTTTTAAAATATCACTTGATAATATAATCTCTTATATAAATTATTTAAATATCAAATATGTTAATTTCAAAATAATAAGTATAATGTATTATTTTTAATATGTATGAATTTTAAAAGACTATGAAATTGTTATTTTTAAATTGAATAAATAATTGTATATATATAACTTAACTTTTTAAATTGAATCTTAGGATTTAATTTAATTGAATTTGAATTTAAGCTTTGAAATTCAAAAGAATAAATATTTAAATTTGTTTTGGATTTTAGAATATTTGTATAAACTTTTATTTATAAATATAATTAGTTTTGTTTCTTTAAAATGATTTATATATATATAGATAAGTATTTTAATAAATAAGGAAAGGTTTTTATATACTTTTAAAACTAAATAAAAATAAGATAAATACTTAAAAGACATGTGTCTTTATCTAATGACTCACTTTAACATGTGTAATTTAATTAGCTAATGTAATGACAAGTGGCTTATTTTTATTTTCTTTTTCTTTTATTTTTATTTATCATAAATTCACTTATATAAAACATTTGCATCCCTTTTCTTCATTCTTTCTATTTTCCTTTTCAAAAACAAGAAACCATCTTCCTCTCTAATGCAAATCTGATAATCAGTAAACAATTATGCCTCCAACCCAAAATCGAAATCACTCTTTTAAATCAAAGATCAAAACCTATCTCATTTTCACAATCAAGTCTTCAGCCTGCTGAAATTCTTTCATCTCTGGAATCAATTCAAGAAGCTGTCTGCCTTCATTTGCAACCTGGAAGCCAGCATCTCATTCAACCTGAGTTTATCAATCAAGCAAACCTGTAGATTAAATCAACAGCAAAATCTTAGCAACTCAGTTTCTAAAAGCAACTCAAGTTAAAAATTAAAAGAGGCATTCAAGTTTCAAGATTTTCAAAAATAAGGCTCTGTCTCCATTTTAGTTGGTGAGTAACATTCTTACTTAAATTAACTTAAGTATAATTATGTTGCATGCTTAATTCTGTGATAAATTGTGTTGTGGATGTGAATATTTATAGATGATTATGCATATACATGAATGTATATAGTGTGCATGTTGTTTTGCATCAGTGTATCTCTGTTTCTTGAATTCCAGGCTATTGTTTTTTTTTGATATAAAATCAATATCTCATGATCTAGCTTTGATTTGGATCTAAGATTTAAATAAAATTAGTTGTTTCAGAATAAACTAAAGTTTAAAAGGTTTAATTATGTCAAACTTTTATCCTGAGTGTCTCTGTAAACTAAAATAACAGGTGTATGTTATAAAATGTAAAAATTCAAACTGGGTAATTTAAAAGTTCAGGATTATATATGGAATATATAAGTAATAACATGATTTTTAACATTAAAATCATAGTTTTAGTTTAGTATTATAGGAGCAGTTCTGGCTTAAGCTAAAAATGAATTTTTGGTAATTTCGATTATCTCAGTGAAATTTGGATGTTGTATTCTTCAACAATGGTAGTGGGATGATCAAGAATATAGAGAAAATTATTAGAAATCGAATTAAAGCATAGAGGAAGAAATGAATTGGAATATAAAATTTTAAACCTAGTTTTATTGGGTCACTGTTTTTGCTCTAGTGTGGTCTCCTCGGTTGATCGAGTTCAACCATTGATTGCGTACTGGTAGATGGTAGTTGGAGGAAGCTTTCGCCGGAGTATGGAAGATGATGGTGGTCGGAATCGTGAGCACGAACGATGTTGACAGGTTTTGGCCATTGCGATTGTTCTGTTCCAGGTTTTGTTTTATGCTCGAATTTGAATTCGAGTAGGAATCGACGAAGTTGGGATTTGGTTCGTCTGAAGTGGTGAACGCCGACTTGTGAGGGTTAGTGGTGATGGTCGGAGGCGACTGTACCTCCGGTGCACGTGCACGCGATCGAGCATGTATCTGGTGATGTCTGGTTGTTAGCAGTGAGATGCTCGAGTTATTTCGAGTGATGTTCGAAGTATTGAGAGAGGCGACTCGAAGAAATTTGCAAGGATAGGTTTATTTCTGGATTGTTTAAATGTTGGGGAAGATGATATTCTCGAGTTCGTACTCGAGTTGTTTCGTGAAATGCTAGGGTTTTTAGAGGGTACGACTCGAAGTTAATTAGTTTGGTCTCGAGAAATCTTTAGTGTTGTCAGGTTTTTTAGAAACCTGTCTGTTTCAATTTTAAACTAAAGTTAAATTTGTTAAAGTAATATCTTAACAGGGTTTTAAATCAAAGATTTAGTTTAGATTCAAGTTAGTTTGAATTTTGGATTAGATATAAATAAGTTATAAATTTATATGTTTTAAATAGGTTTTAATTGGTAGTTAGATTTAAATATTTGAAATTAAAAAGGGATTTGGTTTAAACTCTTTTAAAATTTCTTTTATAAGAGATAAGAAATTTTTAACAAGTAAAAGTTTTTAAATTGGTTTTAAAACTTTGTTAAAAATAAATTGGTATTCATTTTAAATACAGAATTTAAAATGAAATTTAAAAGTTAATTTGAAATGGATGTTTTCAAATATATTTAAGGATGATAATGTAACCTTTGATAAGAAATGTTTTATCTTAAAGTTTAAATCATTAAATCTTTAAGATAATTAAAATAGTTAAATTAATTTAATTAATTAATGAATTGGATTAATTAATTTGTAATTTAAATACTTTGTAAATGATAACTTGTTTATCAATAAGAAAATGTTTTATCTTAAAGTAATTAAAGATTTGTGTTCATTGAATTAATTAGTAAATTTAATGGATAATTAATTTGTTTGATTTATTAATCATTTGGATTAATTAAATAAATAATTAAAGGTTTAAACTAATTTATTTATGATTAAGATAAATCAATTAGGAACGATTAATTTATAATTGAGGATTATAAATTAGAGTATTAATTAATGATAAAGAATTAATTAATAGAGTAATTAAATATTAATTAAGTTATGGTTAACACTTAATTGATTTAATAATTAGAGATTAATTAATTGGTTATTAAGATTTATTAATTTGAAATTAATAATAATTAATATAAGTTAATTACTTGAGAAAAGTAATTTAATAATGGTTAATGAAGGTCATTAACTATGGATTATTAAATAATAAATTAATATAGTTAATTTTAATAGTTAATTAGATTAATTAATTTTAAGATAATCAATTATAGAATTTGTTTTAAATACTTAATAAAAGTAATTAAGAATTAATTACTTATTGTAATTAATTGAAGTTAATTTGATTAGTTAAGTTAATTAATTAAGTTTAATTAATTTAGAATAATCAAGAGATGATTTGAAATAATTACTAATGTAATTATTAAGGTGTGATTATTTAGGAAGTAAATAATAGATAATTACTTGAGGTAATTAATGGATTGGTTATGTATTAAGGAAGTAATTAATCTAGTTAATAAAAGTAATTAAGGGTAGTTAATTACTGATTGAAGATTAATCAAGGTGATTAATAAATGTTGTTTAATTAAATGTTAATTACTTAATGTAAATAATTTAATTAAGTAATTAATAATTAATTTGTAATTAAGGATCATTAATTAATATAATTAATGATGTAATTAAGATTGATTAATTAAGTATAATTAATAAATGAAGTGATTAATTAATGTAATTAATTAAGGTTTAATATAATTAATTATAGTGATTAATTTAATTAATTATAGTTAATTAATTAATGAAGTAATTAAAGGTTAATTACTATAAGTGGTTAAGGTTAATTAATTTGAGTAATTAATTAAAGATAAATAACTTGAAGGTAATTAAAAGATAATTAATCAAAGATGATTAATTGAAAAAGGTAATTAGAGGATAATTAATTAATTTGTAATTAATTAATGTTTAAGTAAGAAGGATTTATAAAATAAAAGTAATTAATTTAATTAACTTTAAATTAATTAGAGATGATATAGATCATTACTTATGGATGGATGATAATACTGAATGCTTTGCATTTGATTGATATCTCTGATGAGATATATGCTATGTGATATGGATGTTTAGTTGAATTGTGATAATATGGATTATCTGATGATATTGATAATGTTGATTATCTATTGTGAATTATCTTTCTATGTGTATAAAGATAAATGAATTGAATTGTTTTAACCTTTAAAACAACTTGGCCTTAAAAGATACGTCTTTGGATTTCGATGAGACCGGGATCGGGTTTCCGTATACCAGATTTCCAGGTCTGGAGACCCGAATACCACATCGATCCAAATTAACGATAGGTCGTGAATCAAGTGAAGATGAAGATTCAGAGTGCAAGGGTTATTGTCGTTAACTCTGAGGGTGATTCCAAAACGAGTGTAACGAGATAATGCCTTCGGTTTCGTTCGAACCCGGAACGAACTTGTATGGATTGAATGCTTTCAGAACATCGTCAGGTGGACGATGAGCATTCTAAGTGATGTGTTCTTTTCTAAGGTAATCGTGACCTCAAGCCTCACAAACCGGGAATGGCTAAAACAGGGGAGGTGCAGCAAGGTTAGTGGGTAGCACCCAAGTAGGACAAGATTACCTCTGTCTAGATGTCCCTTTCTATTTTCGACTTAGTGTGTGCGGTTGAATCATGACAACCGTGGGGTATCTTGTGCGGGAATTATCCAGTAAGGGATGTTCCGACCTTGTGTTGCAGGGGATTGGGAGTGATCCTCGGTACGGTGATCTAGGCCACGTACTGTGACGGGCGGTACCCCGGTAGCCCTGCCATTGTATGGAATCCAAACTCCAATAAGTGCCGTACGATTTAGTTGTGCCCAACTATGTTGGAACGTGAGATGTAAGCATTCCAGCTATTTCTGTATTTTACTTGAAAACCCTAGACCCTATTATAATATAACTGGATTTCCTATCAAATGTTTGGTTAGCGTAAGATAAAAACTTACCCATATTTATTGGTGGGGAGTCTTACGTGATACCTTTTCTTTCAAAAGGTTTTGAAGTTAAACAAGTTTAACCTGTTACTCACACCAGACCCATGTCTGACCCAAGTTGTTTATTTCTGTTTTATAAACTCTTGGGTACTCAAATTTTTACGAGTAGCCAAGGGATTCAGGTTTAGCTTTGACGAGTAATCTGGAGGAGCAATGGAGCAGGAGGCTTCGGCGTTGTAGATATAGATAGTAGTTTTCCGCTGTGTTGATCTTTGTATTGATCTGTATTGTGTCGAGATGTAATAACTAGACAGATGTTTATAACTGTCTAGTATGTGATGTGTAACTCTGATAAATGATGTATATGATACTATGTAATATTTATGTGATATATTATATTTCGTTCGTTTCCGCTGTGAGTATCTGTTGTTGTTTTCTTTTCTCTTCTTCTCTTTTCTATTTCTCATCCCTTTCTTTCTTACTGTCGATGCGATTTTCCGGGAGTGGAAAGTCGGGTCGTCACACGTGGTATCAGAGCTTAGGTTGAGCGAATGCCTAAGCTTTTGGTTAAGTGAATATCAGAGCAGTAGGTTGAGTGAATACCTAGGCTCTAGAGTGGTATCTATCGTGAGAGAGCGTATTTGTAATTTTTATATAACTATATATATATATTTTACCTATATTGTTGGGTTACCCGTACAGGTTTTCCAATATGAGTTCTAAAGGTAGATAAGGTAATGGTGTATAAACACGACTACCAATGGTTGGAATTAAGGTTGGAAGTGTATTTATCGAGACTGTAAACCCAATACTGTCTCGAGTAAGTTTTGCTGTGATGAAGGATTTCATCGAATCTCTGAAGGAAACCTGTTAAGGTTCGGAGTTTATCTGTAAAGTTGGATGAGTAGAGTTTGGATCTATCGGTTGAACAGAAGCAAGTGATGGTACCTTGATACCTCAGGTAATAGTAGCTGTGTGATAAGACGCAGTGAATATGGATGTTCCCGAAGATGTTTTCTTTGGAACAAGTTGTGGAAGTGTGTCTGCTTCGGTGTTGTGGCTGAGTTCAGCATGGTGTTTCTGTTTGGTTTGGAGTTCGAGTTTCTCGAAGATCTTTGGAGTACGAAGTCCTTGGCATCAGTATCAGCAGTGCAGCTCGGAGTATTCTGTGATGGCAAGAAGTTTTCTGGCTGAGTAGTTTTTCTGAAGGTGAAGTTCAGAAGCAGCAAAGAGGATCCATTTCTTCGATAGATTGGATAGTTAAGTATGGGCTGTTCTGATTTGTTAAGAGGAACAGTTTTCTTTGGAAATAGGCTGGGTTGATCGCAAAAGTGACTTGCGATAGTTTGAGGGTTCTCTTGGGTTATCAGAGTTTTTCTGAGTGTCTTCAGAGAAGTCAGGAGTTGTCCGCATCTGAAGGTTGAGTTTTCTTATCGACTGGATTCCAGGAGTAGTACCGGTAGTTCAGTCTAGTTGAAGGATGTTTCCTAGAGATGGAGTTGGTGCAGCAACTCAAGTTTTGATGAAGTATCTGAGTTTTATTTATGGATCAGTGAACCTTATTTCTGGAATGAGTTGTCCAGTCTGTGCTTGTGTTCTACCTCAGATCAGAATTGAGCAGCGAAAGCAGTTTGGAGTATATATCTGGATAGAAGAAGTAAGTTTGGAACCTACTGATGTTGTGAAGTAAAGTTATGTTTGGATCTCTTCTGTGTTTTGATTTGGATAAGTATTGGGTTTTCAGGATTGAATTGTCAGTTTGGACAATTGGAATTCATTGAGTTTTATGTATCTCTGAGAGGTACGTGTAAGATCTATCTCTGGTTTTAGAATCAGCAGTTCTGGAAGGTTTAGTTATTGAGTCAGACTCGTCTGTAGTCTGATATTCTGTTTAGTTCTGTAGATCTAGATGAGTAGGAGATCTATAGCTTAGTTGTTTAGATTGTTTGTAGAGCGAGTATCCCGGTATATATATATTTGGGGAAACTCGAGGAATTCTATCTAGAATTTTGTCTGGATAGTTAGATTTGTTTGATTGGATGAATTGGTTGCTATGGTTGTTAGCATATGGATGATAGTATAAGCTTGTGTTTTGAATTAAAATCTTTAATAAGATTATTAAATTACCTTTGTTTAAATTTTGGGGACGAAATTATTTTAAGGGGGGAGGAATGTAATATCCCGGAAATTTTAACAATATCAATTTAATAATCTGTTAAATAATTAAATTGATATTGATGATCTTTGATAATAAAATTTGAATTTAATTTAATAATCTGATTAAATTAGTACTAATTGGTGATTTTATCTTTTAAAAGTTAATAAGATATTTTCTATTTGAATATATATATTTATTTATATATATATTGTAAATAGAAGCTTTGGGTAAATTGGGAATTTAGATTTAATTTAATATGACTTTTCAAAGTTATTTAAATTAGTAAATTTATAGTTTTAAAATACTTTAATTGCTTAAGATATTTTTACTTAAGTTTAAAATTATATAAGAGTTAACAAAAAGGCTTGTTTTGTTTCTTTTTAAAATATCACTTGATAATATAATCTCTTATATAAATTATTTAAATATCAAATATGTTAATTTCAAAATAATAAGTATAATGTATTATTTTTAATATGTATGAATTTTAAAAGACTATGAAATTGTTATTTTTAAATTGAATAAATAATTGTATATATATAACTTAACTTTTTAAATTGAATCTTAGGATTTAATTTAATTGAATTTGAATTTAAGCTTTGAAATTCAAAAGAATAAATATTTAAATTTGTTTTGGATTTTAGAATATTTGTATAAACTTTTATTTATAAATATAATTAGTTTTGTTTCTTTAAAATGATTTATATATATATAGATAAGTATTTTAATAAATAAGGAAAGGTTTTTATATACTTTTAAAACTAAATAAAAATAAGATAAATACTTAAAAGACATGTGTCTTTATCTAATGACTCACTTTAACATGTGTAATTTAATTAGCTAATGTAATGACAAGTGGCTTATTTTTATTTTCTTTTTCTTTTATTTTTATTTATCATAAATTCACTTATATAAAACATTTGCATCCCTTTTCTTCATTCTTTCTATTTTCCTTTTCAAAAACAAGAAACCATCTTCCTCTCTAATGCAAATCTGATAATCAGTAAACAATTATGCCTCCAACCCAAAATCGAAATCACTCTTTTAAATCAAAGATCAAAACCTATCTCATTTTCACAATCAAGTCTTCAGCCTGCTGAAATTCTTTCATCTCTGGAATCAATTCAAGAAGCTGTCTGCCTTCATTTGCAACCTGGAAGCCAGCATCTCATTCAACCTGAGTTTATCAATCAAGCAAACCTGTAGATTAAATCAACAGCAAAATCTTAGCAACTCAGTTTCTAAAAGCAACTCAAGTTAAAAATTAAAAGAGGCATTCAAGTTTCAAGATTTTCAAAAATAAGGCTCTGTCTCCATTTTAGTTGGTGAGTAACATTCTTACTTAAATTAACTTAAGTATAATTATGTTGCATGCTTAATTCTGTGATAAATTGTGTTGTGGATGTGAATATTTATAGATGATTATGCATATACATGAATGTATATAGTGTGCATGTTGTTTTGCATCAGTGTATCTCTGTTTCTTGAATTCCAGGCTATTGTTTTTTTTTGATATAAAATCAATATCTCATGATCTAGCTTTGATTTGGATCTAAGATTTAAATAAAATTAGTTGTTTCAGAATAAACTAAAGTTTAAAAGGTTTAATTATGTCAAACTTTTATCCTGAGTGTCTCTGTAAACTAAAATAACAGGTGTATGTTATAAAATGTAAAAATTCAAACTGGGTAATTTAAAAGTTCAGGATTATATATGGAATATATAAGTAATAACATGATTTTTAACATTAAAATCATAGTTTTAGTTTAGTATTATAGGAGCAGTTCTGGCTTAAGCTAAAAATGAATTTTTGGTAATTTCGATTATCTCAGTGAAATTTGGATGTTGTATTCTTCAACAATGGTAGTGGGATGATCAAGAATATAGAGAAAATTATTAGAAATCGAATTAAAGCATAGAGGAAGAAATGAATTGGAATATAAAATTTTAAACCTAGTTTTATTGGGTCACTGTTTTTGCTCTAGTGTGGTCTCCTCGGTTGATCGAGTTCAACCATTGATTGCGTACTGGTAGATGGTAGTTGGAGGAAGCTTTCGCCGGAGTATGGAAGATGATGGTGGTCGGAATCGTGAGCACGAACGATGTTGACAGGTTTTGGCCATTGCGATTGTTCTGTTCCAGGTTTTGTTTTATGCTCGAATTTGAATTCGAGTAGGAATCGACGAAGTTGGGATTTGGTTCGTCTGAAGTGGTGAACGCCGACTTGTGAGGGTTAGTGGTGATGGTCGGAGGCGACTGTACCTCCGGTGCACGTGCACGCGATCGAGCATGTATCTGGTGATGTCTGGTTGTTAGCAGTGAGATGCTCGAGTTATTTCGAGTGATGTTCGAAGTATTGAGAGAGGCGACTCGAAGAAATTTGCAAGGATAGGTTTATTTCTGGATTGTTTAAATGTTGGGGAAGATGATATTCTCGAGTTCGTACTCGAGTTGTTTCGTGAAATGCTAGGGTTTTTAGAGGGTACGACTCGAAGTTAATTAGTTTGGTCTCGAGAAATCTTTAGTGTTGTCAGGTTTTTTAGAAACCTGTCTGTTTCAATTTTAAACTAAAGTTAAATTTGTTAAAGTAATATCTTAACAGGGTTTTAAATCAAAGATTTAGTTTAGATTCAAGTTAGTTTGAATTTTGGATTAGATATAAATAAGTTATAAATTTATATGTTTTAAATAGGTTTTAATTGGTAGTTAGATTTAAATATTTGAAATTAAAAAGGGATTTGGTTTAAACTCTTTTAAAATTTCTTTTATAAGAGATAAGAAATTTTTAACAAGTAAAAGTTTTTAAATTGGTTTTAAAACTTTGTTAAAAATAAATTGGTATTCATTTTAAATACAGAATTTAAAATGAAATTTAAAAGTTAATTTGAAATGGATGTTTTCAAATATATTTAAGGATGATAATGTAACCTTTGATAAGAAATGTTTTATCTTAAAGTTTAAATCATTAAATCTTTAAGATAATTAAAATAGTTAAATTAATTTAATTAATTAATGAATTGGATTAATTAATTTGTAATTTAAATACTTTGTAAATGATAACTTGTTTATCAATAAGAAAATGTTTTATCTTAAAGTAATTAAAGATTTGTGTTCATTGAATTAATTAGTAAATTTAATGGATAATTAATTTGTTTGATTTATTAATCATTTGGATTAATTAAATAAATAATTAAAGGTTTAAACTAATTTATTTATGATTAAGATAAATCAATTAGGAACGATTAATTTATAATTGAGGATTATAAATTAGAGTATTAATTAATGATTAAGAATTAATTAATAGAGTAATTAAATATTAATTAAGTTATGGTTAACACTTAATTGATTTAATAATTAGAGATTAATTAATTGGTTATTAAGATTTATTAATTTGAAATTAATAATAATTAATATAAGTTAATTACTTGAGAAAAGTAATTTAATAATGGTTAATGAAGGTCATTAACTATGGATTATTAAATAATAAATTAATATAGTTAATTTTAATAGTTAATTAGATTAATTAATTTTAAGATAATCAATTATAGAATTTGTTTTAAATACTTAATAAAAGTAATTAAGAATTAATTACTTATTGTAATTAATTGAAGTTAATTTGATTAGTTAAGTTAATTAATTAAGTTTAATTAATTTAGAATAATCAAGAGATGATTTGAAATAATTACTAATGTAATTATTAAGGTGTGATTATTTAGGAAGTAAATAATAGATAATTACTTGAGGTAATTAATGGATTGGTTATGTATTAAGGAAGTAATTAATCTAGTTAATAAAAGTAATTAAGGGTAGTTAATTACTGATTGAAGATTAATCAAGGTGATTAATAAATGTTGTTTAATTAAATGTTAATTACTTAATGTAAATAATTTAATTAAGTAATTAATAATTAATTTGTAATTAAGGATAATTAATTAATATAATTAATGATGTAATTAAGATTGATTAATTAAGTATAATTAATAAATGAAGTGATTAATTAATGTAATTAATTAAGGTTTAATATAATTAATTATAGTGATTAATTTAATTAATTATAGTTAATTAATTAATGAAGTAATTAAAGGTTAATTACTATAAGTGGTTAAGGTTAATTAATTTGAGTAATTAATTAAAGATAAATAACTTGAAGGTAATTAAAAGATAATTAATCAAAGATGATTAATTGAAAAAGGTAATTAGAGGATAATTAATTAATTTGTAATTAATTAATGTTTAAGTAAGAAGGATTTATAAAATAAAAGTAATTAATTTAATTAACTTTAAATTAATTAGAGATGATATAGATCATTACTTATGGATGGATGATAATACTGAATGCTTTGCATTTGATTGATATCTCTGATGAGATATATGCTATGTGATATGGATGTTTAGTTGAATTGTGATAATATGGATTATCTGATGATATTGATAATGTTGATTATCTATTGTGAATTATCTTTCTATGTGTATAAAGATAAATGAATTGAATTGTTTTAACCTTTAAAACAACTTGGCCTTAAAAGATACGTCTTTGGATTTCGATGAGACCGGGATCGGGTTTCCGTATACCAGATTTCCAGGTCTGGAGACCCGAATACCACATCGATCCAAATTAACGATAGGTCGTGAATCAAGTGAAGATGAAGATTCAGAGTGCAAGGGTTATTGTCGTTAACTCTGAGGGTGATTCCAAAACGAGTGTAACGAGATAATGCCTTCGGTTTCGTTCGAACCCGGAACGAACTTGTATGGATTGAATGCTTTCAGAACATCGTCAGGTGGACGATGAGCATTCTAAGTGATGTGTTCTTTTCTAAGGTAATCGTGACCTCAAGCCTCACAAACCGGGAATGGCTAAAACAGGGGAGGTGCAGCAAGGTTAGTGGGTAGCACCCAAGTAGGACAAGATTACCTCTGTCTAGATGTCCCTTTCTATTTTCGACTTAGTGTGTGCGGTTGAATCATGACAACCGTGGGGTATCTTGTGCGGGAATTATCCAGTAAGGGATGTTCCGACCTTGTGTTGCAGGGGATTGGGAGTGATCCTCGGTACGGTGATCTAGGCCACGTACTGTGACGGGCGGTACCCCGGTAGCCCTGCCATTGTATGGAATCCAAACTCCAATAAGTGCCGTACGATTTAGTTGTGCCCAACTATGTTGGAACGTGAGATGTAAGCATTCCAGCTATTTCTGTATTTTACTTGAAAACCCTAGACCCTATTATAATATAACTGTGACGACCGCCCATGACCCCTGCACCGAATCTAGAGATAGAGCGCTGTAAAGTGTGCCAGGCGACCATGGACGATTGTCAAGGTAAGATTAAAACAACAGGATCTATCGTATTACTCACAGCGCATGGACAAAATACAATAGAACATACGTATAGTGAAGCTTTACAGAATAAAATGACATCATATAAAACTCCATAATAGTTGAATACAAGCATCCACATAGTCAATACATCCAGCCTCACTACATAACTCTCAGAGAATACAAAACAGCGGAAAAATCCAGTACATATAAGAAGATAATATGCAACCCTCTAGCTCGTCTTCGATATCAGCATCGTGAGAAGAGAACAGCACCTGTCACCTGCTACCTAGTCTGCCCGTCCCAAAATGGACGAACAGCCCAAGGCAATAAGAATCAAAACATAAAGCCTTGAGTCAGACAACAGTCTTAGTGAGCAGTAAATTAACTAACAACATACCAAAAGAGCATAAAGGAAAAGGAATAGGAATACTCCCACTCCAACCTCATTCTACAGTGATAGCCCCCAGACACACACTAAGCAGAAGCAACATAGCAGAGCATACAATTTAAAGTAAAGCAATTGTCACTCGAGTCAAGAGCGATGTTTTCCAAGTACAAATCCCAAGGTCTAAAACCAAGGTCAGATAAGCACCCAGGAAATACCGCTCTTGAGACCGAATGATGATACAACCAAACATCCATGACTCGGCTATCACTGTTATCATTGTTGCGATATCACCGTTAATTGAATGACCGGCACATTCTTTCAGCCGTCCGTCAAGGGCTAATGGTAACCCCGGTTCTAGACATAACTCCCGCACGTCATCGTGACCCGTGCCTAGGATTATCGAATCTACCCAGAGTACTCGACCATCAACTTAGTCTTTTGGGCGTCCCCATGTACTCTTGCTTAGAGCATGCTAGAACCTTCAACAACGATGAGATCTCAACCTCCTAGTCATCCTCCTCGACGACTATTGCCATACTAGCTCAAGCGCCTCTCGAGCATCCATTATCCTCAACTCGAATCATATCACCGAGTTATCAACATGCTTGGAATGATCCCGCCTGGATTAGACCAAGTCTTCATCATATGATTGCCTCGCTTCATTACATCCTTGCAAAGCCCCATCTCTACATCACATCATCGGATCTATGCATAAGAGCTTCATCATCCCGCTACATATGCCACGAGCAGCTTTTCCAATTCAAGAGCCTTTCCCTTAGCTTTTGAATCATCTTCGATCTAATCTAATCATCAATCATCTAGTTCATAACAATCAATCAAATCAAACATCAATCCAAGCAATCAAGCATTCAAAAATGATCTAAGTAGACAATTATAACAATAATGGCATTTTCGTAATTAAAGAGTTGAAAGTCCAATAAGCATGAAAACATGGATTATATCTCTACAAACTTGATGAATGAACTTGCATAGGTTAACATATGATAAAATGGATGCAACATCATTATGAACAATGGATCTATATGGATCTACACATAGGATGGAGAAAATGCATGGAAGTCTCTATTTTAACACCAAAACGAGCCAACAATCCGATATACTCCTTTGGATCCGTGTGAGAGATAATCACCACTCACCAAATCACCTAAACAATCCAAAAGATATCAACTTCAGATCTGGACAGCGAAGAACTAAGCTAGATCCGACAAGATCTCACTTCAAACGATGAAATCTCTCTTGAAAAGATGAAGATCTTCAATCTAAGCTCTTGAATCTTCAATCTTGATCTTCGATTTGGATGGATGGAAGCACTAGATTAGAGTGGAGAAAAGAAGTGAAGAAGTGTAGAAGTCGAGCTCTCAAAATGGCAGCACTTCGTCGCTTCAAAATCCGGATCCCAAAAAGTGAGAACAACCCCTCCTATTTATAGCAGAAATTTCCTTAAGTCGCTTAACACGGCTATCTCCCTAGGTCGTTTCCGACCTAAGACTCTCCGACCTAACAGATAGATCTACGCGACCTAACACAAACTATCCTAGCGACCTAACAACTTAGCAATCTACGCGACCTAACAGATGTACGACTTAACTCCTTTGCGACCTAACACTTAGGAAACCCAGCGACCTAACAACCTAACGACCTAACTACCTAAGACTCAGTTGGGTTGCGACCTAACACAAGTCGACCTAAAACAACACACGACCTAACACTTAGCCTAACTCCTAAGGTCGCCAACTTGTTAACTCCTTAGGTCGCCAACTTGTTAACTCCTTAGGTCGCCAACACGGAACCACTAGGTCGCTAACTCAGAACCACTAGGTCGCTAACTCAGAACCACTAGGTCGCTAACTCGGCAACTACTAGGTCGCTAACTCGGCAACTACTAGGTCGCTAACTCGGCAACTACTAGGTCGCTAACTCGGCAACTACTAGGTCGCTAACTCGGCAACTACTAGGTCGCTAACTTTCCCAGCCGACCTAACACTTAACAAAACTTAGGTCGCTCACAACATTTTTCTTAAGTCGCAGACCTTCTCTAAGTTGCCAACAACCCTTAGGTCGCGTACGACCTAGGACTTAGACAAATCTGCCTAAAAATCTGAAATGACATGAAAGTGCTAAAATTCCAGATTTTGACGAACATGTCGATCCGTAAAAATACGGGTCGTTACAATAACTGGATTTCCTATCAAATGTTTGGTTAGCGTAAGATAAAAACTTACCCATATTTATTGGTGGGGAGTCTTACGTGATACCTTTTCTTTCAAAAGGTTTTGAAGTTAAACAAGTTTAACCTGTTACTCACACCAGACCCATGTCTGACCCAAGTTGTTTATTTCTGTTTTATAAACTCTTGGGTACTCAAATTTTTACGAGTAGCCAAGGGATTCAGGTTTAGCTTTGACGAGTAATCTGGAGGAGCAATGGAGCAGGAGGCTTCGGCGTTGTAGATATAGATAGTAGTTTTCCGCTGTGTTGATCTTTGTATTGATCTGTATTGTGTCGAGATGTAATAACTAGACAGATGTTTATAACTGTCTAGTATGTGATGTGTAACTCTGATAAATGATGTATATGATACTATGTAATATTTATGTGATATATTATATTTCGTTCGTTTCCGCTGTGAGTATCTGTTGTTGTTTTCTTTTCTCTTCTTCTCTTTTCTATTTCTCATCCCTTTCTTTCTTACTGTCGATGCGATTTTCCGGGAGTGGAAAGTCGGGTCGTCACAGAGTGTAACGAGATAATGCCTTCGGTTTCGTTCGAACCCGGAACGAACTTGTATGGATTGAATGCTTTCAGCACATCGTCAGGTGGACGATGAGCATTCTAAGTGAAGAGTTCTGATTTAAGGTAATCGTGACCTCAAGCCTCATCAACCGGGAATGGCTAAAACAGGGGAGGTGCAGCAAGGCTTCGTGGGTAGCGCCCACTGAGAGTAAGGTCATCCCTGTCTAGATGTCCCTTTCTATTTTCGACTTAGTGGTACGGTTGCAGTACACAACCGTGGGGTGATTTTATTCGGAATTATCCAGTAAGGGATGGTTCCGGCTTTGTGTTGCAGGGGAGCGGGCGTACTCCTCGGTACGGTGATCTAGGCCACGTACTGTGACGGGCGGTACCCCAGTAGCCCTGCCATTGTATGGAAATCCAACTTCCAATAAGTGTTAACGGACTTGATTGTATAACCCACTTTGTTGGCTAGTATGCTGGAATTTAATAATGTAACAATTTCAGCTATTTCATATTTATTTGAAAACCCTAGACCTATTATAATACAATCGAATTTCCTATCAAATGTTTTGGTTAGCGTAAGGTAAAAACTTACCCATGTTTATGTGTGGGAAGTCTTACGTGATACCTTTGTTTTCAAAAGGTTTTGAAGTTAAGCAATTTAAACCGTTTACTCACACCAGACCCATGTCTGACCCAAGTGTTTATTTCTGTTTTATATAAACTCTTGGGTACTCAAATTTTTACGAGTAGCCAAGAGAGTCAGGTTTGCTTTGACGAATATTCTGGAGGAGCAATGGAGCAGGAGGCTTCGGCGTTCGTAGATATAGAATTCCGCTGTGTAGATCTTTGTGATAGTGTTTGTATTGTATTTGAGTTGTAATGTCTAGACAGATGTTTATAACTGTCTAGTATGTGATGTATATGTTGTATAACTCTGATAAGTGTTGTATATTGTGTAATACTTTTGTTATTAATATAATTTATTCGTTCCGCTGTGTGAGATTCTGATGTTGTTTCTTCCTTTCTTCTCTTCTTTTCTCTTTCTATCCCTTTCTTTCTTACCAACGATGCGTCATTCTGTGGAATGAGTGGCGGGTCGTCACATTTGGTATCAGAGCTCTTGGTTGAGTGAATACCTAGGCTCTGGAGTGGTGTCTATCTTGAGAGAGCGTATTTGTAAATTTTATATAACTATATATATATTTATTTCTACCTATATTTTGGGTTACCTGTTCGGGTTTTCCAATATGAGTTATAAAGGTAGATAAGGTAGTGGTGTGTAACACGACTACAAATAGTTGGAGTTTGAATGTTTGAGATTGGAAGTATTTGTCGAGACTCTAGACCTAATACCGTCTCGAGTGAACCTTGATAGTGTTGTAAGGATTTCATCAATCTCTGAAGAAAACCTGTTAAGGTTCGGAGTCCATCATTGAAGTATAAGTTTGAATCGCGCTCGTGTGGGCGGATTTTTGAGAGTTTGGATCTGTTGATTGAGCAGAAGCAAGTGATGGTATCTTGATACCTCAGGAAATTGTAGCTGTGTGATGAGACGCAGTGACTATGAATGTTCCCAAAGAAGTTTTCTTTTAGAGCAAGTTTAAGGAAGTGTGTCTGCTTCGGTGTTGTGGCTGAGTTCAGCAGGATATTTGTGTTTGGTCTGAGGTCCGGGTTCTCTAGAAGCTTTGGATAAGGAGTCTTTGTCATCCGTGTTAGCGGTGCAGCTCGAGTGTTCTGTGTTCCTGCTGGAAGATCTTTTGGCTTAGCAGTTCGTAAAGTGGAGTTCAGAAGCTGCGGAGTAAATTCATTTTTCAAATGGATTGGTCAAGCACTAGACTGTTCTGATGGATTAAGAAAGAACAGTAATCTTTGGATATTGGACTGGATAGGATCGCAAAAGTGACTTGCGATAGTTGAACATTCGCTTGGGAAATCTTTGCTTGAGTTTGAGGCATCTCTAGAAGATGTAGGAGTTATAGAGTTGTCAGAAATTTTCTGAAGTGTTGTTCTAGTTTGTGTTCGAGTTCATAGACGACATCTAGATCAGAGTTGAGCAGCGAAAGCTTGGTAGTAGTTGTTCTAGAGTAGAAGCAACCGGAAGTTGCAGTGTTTGGATTAAAGGGTTCCTACAGGAAGCTTTTCAAGATTTGAAGGTCAGATTGGTGAGAGAATCTGTTTTGTCTTGTCCAGATAGAAGAAGTATTTGGAATCTACCGATGATTGTGGAGTAGAGTTTGTGTTCTGGATTTCTGTAGATCTTGAGAGGATCCGTTTATTGGATTGTTTTTGGTCCTGTTTGTTTTGAGAAGCGTCAGCGAAGATTGAGCTGATCAGGAAAGGTGAAGGCAACCCAGAATCGTCAAAAGAGTTCTGTGGATTAGAGATGGAGAATTTGGAATTCGAAGTTGGAGACTTCGTTGTTATTTCTCCAGTAAAAGGGAGCAAGTAAGATTGGGTAAGATTAGAAAGATAGCTCCGAGTATATTGGATCTTTCTGAATTTTTGTGAAGATAAGTGTTTTGGCTTCGATATTGAATTACCAGTTTGGATTTAGTAGAGCGAGTAACCCAGTATCTGTATCGGGGAAACTCGGGATAATTTTAGGTAGTTTATCCGGATCTATGTTCGGATAACTAGAATTGTTGTTTGTATGAATTGTTGCTTGGATGAAATTGTTTGTTTGGATGAATGGTTGTTTGTTTGATAGTGTATGGCTGATAAGTATGCTTGAATTGTTTTAAAATGGATTGAAATAAAATAAAAATTTGGATTATCTTTTGTTTTAAATTTCGAGGACGAAATTCTTTTAAGGGGGAAGGAATGTAATATCCCGGGATTTCGAGGAATTTAAAATGTGATAATCTCTTAATTTAAATTGATAAAATTGTTATTTTCTAATATAAATAACCAAATAATATAATAATAAGATGTTTTAATTATGGTATAGATTGATTTGTAATAAGAATAATTGTTTAAATTATGTTATTTTATAAATTTGATTTTTAATAGATTTATCATTTCTAAAATTAATAAGTATTGTTTTAATATATTTGGGTATAAGAATATACGAACAAGACTTTTATTTAAAATAAGGCTTTTGTTTTATTTTTGTCTTCCTTAAAGAGATTTTGTATATAAATTTAGAAAGTATTTATTTAATAGTAAATAAATACAAAAGATATTTTTACACTTAAAAATGAATGAAATACATTGTATATGATTTTATTAGGATATAAATGAGTTTTATTTTATTTTCTTTTAAAGGTTTCATTTATTTATAATATAGAAAAGCATTTATTTAAAAAGATATGTATTTATCTATTTAGGAAATACATATAAAAGCTTTTAAAATCTTTTTAAAAATAATATAAAAAGATTAAGGACAAGTGTTAAATTTCTAAACATGTTAAATACATGTGTAAGGTAATTAAACAATGTATGAGACAAGTGTCATTTTATTATCATTTTCTTTGATTTTTAATAAACCATAAAATTAAGTTTATAAAAGCCTACATCTCTATTTCCTTTTTCTTTTCTAATCTCATTTCTAAACAAAGACAAAGCCAAAACCAGATAATTTTTCAAACCGAAATCATCTTCAACCAAAACTGAAATCAAATCTCCTCAAACCTGAATTCATCTTCAAAAGCTTGATTCTCAAATGCCTGAAACCATTTATTATACAACCTGAAAACATTTTCCTGTTTCAACAATCAAACCCTCTAATTTATTTTTAAAACCAGAAACAACTTGAAATCATTTCCTCAAAAACAAACCCGTAAACATTTTCCAATCAAAAGCCAAAGCCTGCAACCATTTTCATGTTTCAAACCAAGTCTGTAACCCTTCTCAAATGCCTGAAACCATGTATTCTTTCAAGCCTGTAAACATTTATTCTTCAAGACCAGTAATTAATGCATGCAAGTAAATCTGAAGTTTTCAAGAGCTTCTCAAATTTTAAAAAGGAATCAAGGGAGTCAAATTGAAAGTAGATTCAGTTCAAAGCTTCCAGTTTTCAAAAGATCAACATTCCAGTTATAACTTCTCTGTTCAACATTTTAGGTGAGTAAACAATCATTTTATTTGTTTAATCTGCTTGAACTGGATAAAGTGATAAGTAGTTGAAGTAATGTTGTTTGCATGGATGAATTAATGTAGTTGTATGTATATAAATATGAAATGTCTGTGTATGTCTGAGTATACATATATATATGTCTCTGATTGTATTAACAGGCTAATTTAAGTTAGAAATTCAATCTCTCCTCCTCGAAATTTTTTTTTAGACTGTGATGTTCAAACAAAATATGCCTATATACATATATATATATATATATATATATGTAAATGTTTACATGTGCATGTTTGTGTTTACCAGATGCATCTCTCTGTTTTTAAATTCACAGGTTAATAACAAGTTTAAAAATCAATTCCTTTCTCTCTAAACCTTTTTAGGCTATGATCTCTAAAGAAGAAATGATGGTAAGACTGTAACATCATTTTTAAAAATAATTTCAAGTGAAAATATTGAGTTAATATTTTGGAAATGAGAAATTACAGTATAATCTTTTCAAAACAGAAAATTCGATCATCTTAATTTCAAGTATTGATTATAGAAACATATTCGTATAACAAAATGATGAATTTAGATGTTATAATCATGATTTTATAGTTTGGAAATATGGTTATATTCTGAGTTGATCAGAATATGGATATTGGTCGATTTGCGACGAACGAGGAGATGATTTTGGTCAGGACCAAGGCTGGAGGTGGTGGGTGATCTAGTGATCACAAGAAAAATAATGGGTGGATTTACTGATGGTCGTTGTGGCCGGACAGAGTCGGAATAGGGTTCGAAGTTGATTTTCGATTTTGGAGGTAGTCGAGACTGTTGCATTGCCATTGTTGAATCGGAATCTTGCGCATATGGGTGTAACGACGCTGGATGTCGTGAAGAGGCTCTGGACGAAGCGGCGGAGGTCCAGGTGGATGGGATCGTCGGAGCGAAGTGAATTTGATGTGGTGATGGTTCCTGGAATTGAAATTTTAGGTCGATTTCAATTTTCATCAAATCGAGGAAGTAAGGTGGTCGGACTTGGTTGCGAGTGACGACGGTGATGTGTTGAAGCGAGCATGGATGGCCGGAGTGTCGCAGCTTATTGGTGTACGTGCACTTCTGTGTATCTGGGTTTGACGAAGCTTTGGGGAAGAAGCTATTAGTCGGGTCGAACTCGAGTTTTGCGTGAGTTTTCTCGAAGTTAAGGGATGGGAGAGATTCGTGTGAGTTACTCGTATTCGTACTCGGGGAAGAACAGTTTAGGCTCGAGTTTGTGGTAGGGTCGTACGCAAGGTTTCAGTGATAATTGTTAAAGTTTTTAACAGATGGAAAATTTAAGCGAACAGTTTTAAAATTCTCGGGGAGGTCTCGGGTAGATTAGGCTCTGGCTCGGGTTTGCCTTCGGGTTGCTTGTGAGCTGAGTGAAATAGTTTTTAACAGTTTAAATTTTCTTTTAAAATCAAACAGTTTTAAAATGTAAAACTAAAACTCTGTTTTAAGAAGAAGAATAAGAAGAAGAAGATGTGTTTGTTTGATTTAAATACATATGGGTTAAACCCAAAGTAAATGTTAAACCAGTTTTTAAATTTAAATAAAAGTAAGTTGTAAATTTAAATAATTAAGTTAAATCAATTCTCTTGAAAATTTATTACTTTGTAATAAATTGTTTAAATAAATTGTATGATTTATTTAACTTAAATATATTAAGTCAAAATCTTAAGTTATTTTCAAACTTAATATAAAGGTTAATTAATAAGGATATGTTTTTATCTTAAAAACTTAATTAAAGTTGGATAGTTTATGAGATAATTAAAGAGTGACTTATTAATTAAATTTGTTGATGTTTAAGGATAAGTAAATTAACAATTAAGTTTTCAAGTGTTTTATTTACTTGTAATTAAGGATTGTTAATTTATAATTAAAGATAAGTAATTAATGATTATTTTAAAACTTAATTAATAATTTAATTAAGTAAGTTAATTACTAAGATCAAATGTTTTAATGATAATGTTTTATCTTAAGATAATTAAGATTTTTAATGAGTTGAAATTAATTAAGTTTAATTAATTTTTGATAAGGATTAATTAAGGATTAATTAAAATAGTAATTAATAAGTACTTAATAAAGTTTTATTAAGTAATAATTAAGTTTTCTTAATTAATAATTAAGAAATTATTAATCTAAAATTTAAGTTAATTAAGGATTAATTAAATTGTCATTAAAGAATAATTAATTGGTAATTATGGATTAATTAAATTGATAATTAAAGTTGTTAATTAATAGTTAAGTTTTATTAATTAATAATTAAGAGGTAATTAATTAGTTAATTAAGTTTAATTAATTAATTATAAAAGTAATTAAGGATTGATTACTTTGTATTAAAGAATATTGATTAATAATTAAGGTTTATTAATTAATAGTTAAAGAATAATTAATCAAGGATTAATTAAATTGTTTAAAGGGTAATTAAGGATGAGTTACTCAGTTATGATTTAGGAATGAATGTGATTTATTTAAGTTAATTAATTTGTTAATTAATTAAAGATAGTCACTTGGTAATTAAGTATAATTACTTAATAAGATTGGATAAGAGTAATTACTTAGTGTAAGTAATTAATAAATGAATTACTATATGTAATTGGTGAATTTAATCAAAAAGGATTTATAAAAGAAATTAAAGTAATTAAGAATAGTTAATTACTGTTAATGATTATTTAAGGTTGATTAATGGAAGTAATTAATTAATGCATGATTAATTAATGTAATTAATTAAGGAATAATGTAATTAATTATAGTTAATTAATTAATTAATGTAATTAATTAAGGATCATTAATTATTGTAGTTAATGAGAGTAATTAAAGGTTAATTACTATAAATGATTAAGGATAATTAATTTGTTAAATTGATTAAAGGATAATTACTTTATGTAATTAATGGATAATTTAATCAAGAGTGATTAATGGTTAATTAATTAAATGGTTGTAATTAATTAATGGTTGATTAAGCAAGGTTAGGAATTAATTCTTAAGTAATTAATTTAATTTAAATTTATTAAATTGATTATAATAGAGATTAATAAATGGTTGCTTATGAATGATGGTTGAGTAGAATGTCTGATTTGGTTGATATCTATTGGATGATATACTATGATATATCTGTGATAAATGTGTGATATTTATCTATGTTAATGCTATGTGAATTCAAGTATTAAATTGAATTGAATTGTTTAAACCTTTAAACAACTTGGCTTTAAAAGATACGTTTTGGATTTCGATGAGACCGGGATCGGGTTTCCGTATACCGGATTTCCAGGTCTGGAGACCCGAATACCACATCGATCCAAATTAACGATAGGTCGTGAATCTCAAGTGAAGATGAAGATTCAGAGTGCAAGGGTTATTGTCGTTAACTCTGAGGGTGATTCCAAAACGAGTGTAACGAGATAATGCCTTCGGTTTCATTCGAACCCGGAACGAACTTGTATGGATTGAATGCTTTCAGCACATCGTCAGGTGGACGATGAGCATTCTAAGTGAAGAGTTCTGATTTAAGGTAATCGTGACCTCAAGCCTCATCAACCGGGAATGGCTAAAACAGGGGAGGTGCAGCAAGGCTTCGTGGGTAGCGCCCACTGAGAGTAAGGTCATCCCTGTCTAGATGTCCCTTTCTATTTTCGACTTAGTGGTACGGTTGCAGTACACAACCGTGGGGTGATTTTATTCGGAATTATCCAGTAAGGGATGGTTCCGGCTTTGTGTTGCAGGGGAGCGGGCGTACTCCTCGGTACGGTGATCTAGGCCACCTACTGTGACGGGCGGTACCCCAGTAGCCCTGCCATTGTATGGAAATCCAACTTCCAATAAGTGATAACGGACTTGATTGTATAACCCACTTTGTTGGCTAGTATGCTGGAATTTAATAATGTAACAATTTCAGCTATTTCATATTTATTTGAAAACCCTAGACCTATTATAATACAATCGAATTTCCTATCAAATGTTTTGGTTAGCGTAAGGTAAAAACTTACCCATGTTTATGTGTGGGAAGTCTTACGTGATACCTTTGTTTTCAAAAGGTTTTGAAGTTAAGCAATTTAAACCGTTTACTCACACCAGACCCATGTCTGACCCAAGTGTTTATTTCTGTTTTATATAAACTCTTGGGTACTCAAATTTTTACGAGTAGCCAAGAGAGTCAGGTTTGCTTTGACGAATATTCTGGAGGAGCAATGGAGCAGGAGGCTTCGGCGTTCGTAGATATAGAATTCCGCTGTGTAGATCTTTGTGATAGTGTTTGTATTGTATTTGAGTTGTAATGTCTAGACAGATGTTTATAACTGTCTAGTATGTGATGTATATGTTGTATAACTCTGATAAGTGTTGTATATTGTGTAATACTTTTGTTATTAATATAATTTATTCGTTCCGCTGTGTGAGATTCTGATGTTGTTTCTTCCTTTCTTCTCTTCTTTTCTCTTTCTATCCCTTTCTTTCTTACCAACGATGCGTCATTCTGTGGAATGAGTGGCGGGTCGTCACAACAACTCAATACAAAACAAAGATCTAAACAAGATCAACACAGCGGAAACTACTATCTATCTACAACGCCGAAGCCTCCTGCTCCATTGCTCCTCCACAATTCGTCAAGGCTAACCTGAATCCCTTGGCTACTCGTAAAAATTTGAGTACCCAAGAGTTTATAAAACAGAAATAAACAACTTGGGTCAGACATGGGTCTGGTGTGAGTAACAGGTTAAACTTGTTTAACTTCAAAACCTTTTGAAAGAAAAGGTATCACGTAAGACTCCCCACAAATAAACATGGGTAAGTTTTTACCTTACGCTAACCAAAACATTTGATAGGAAATTCGATTGTATTATAATAGGGTCTAGGGTTTTCAAGTAAAATACAGAAATAGCTGAAATGCTTACATCTCACATTTCAACATAGTTGGGCACAACTAATACGTACGGCACTTATTGGAGTTTGGATTCCATACAATGGCAGGGCTACCGGGGTACCGCCCGTCACAGTACGTGGCCTAGATCATCGTACCGAGGATCACTCCCAATCCCCTGCAACACAAGGTCGGAACATCCCTTACTGGATAATTCCCGCACAAGATACCTCACGGTTGGGATCAGCAACCGCACCACTAAGTCGAAATAGAAAGGGACATCTAGACAGAGGTAACCTTGTCCTACTTGGGTGCTACCCACTAACCTTGCTGCACCTCCCCTGTTTTAGCCATTCCCGGTTTGTGAGGCTTGAGGTCACGATTACCTTAGAAAAGAACACATCACTTAGAATGCTCATCGTCCACCTGACGATGTGCTGAAAGCATTCAATCCATACAAGTTCGTTCCGGGTTCGAACGAAACCGAAGGCATTATCTCGTTACACTCGTTTTGGAATCACCCTCAGAGTTAACGACAATAACCCTTGCACTCTGAATCTTCATCTTCACTTGATTCACGACCTATCGTAAATTTGGATCGATGTGGTATTCGGGTCTCCAGACCTGGAAATCCGGTATACGGAAACCCGATCCCGGTCTCATCGAAATCCAAAGCGTATCTTTTAAGGCCAAGTTGTTTTAAAGGTTAAAACAAATTCAATTCATTATCTTTATACACAAAGAAAGATAATTCACAACAGATAATCAACATTATCAGATAATCCATACAATTCAACTAACATCCATAACATACAGCATATATCTCATCAGAGATATCAATCAATGCCAAGTATTCAATACTATCACTCATTCATAAGTAATGATTTATATCATCTCTAATTAATTTAAAGTGAATTAAATTAATTACTTTATTTTATAAATCCTTCTTACTTAACCATTTATTAATTAATAAATTATCCTTAACCACTTATAGTAATTAACCTTTAATTACTTCATTAATTAATTAACTAAAATTTATTAAGTTAATCAACTATATTTAATTATATTAATCCTTAATTAATTACATTAATTAATTACTTCATTTATTAATTATTACTTAATTAATCAATTCTTAATTACATCATTAATTATATTAATTAATGATCCTTAATTACAACTTAATTATTAATTACTTAATTAAATTAATTACATTAAGTAATTAACCTTTAATTAAACAACATTTATTAATCACCCTTGATTAATCTTCAATCAGTAATTAATTACCCTTAATTACTTTCATTAACTAAATTAATTACTCCTTAATTAATTTCTTAATTAATCCCTTGATTAATTATTCAAAGTAATTAACTCAAATTACTTCTATTAATAAAATCATTTATTCAACTAATTACTTCCAGTAATTATCTTATTATTTACTCCCCTAAATAATCTTACCTTAATAATTACATTAAGTAATTTATTATCAAATCATCTCTTGATTATTCTAAATTAATTAAACTTAATTAATTAATTTAACTAAATCAAATTAACTTCAATTAATTACAATAAGTAATTAATTCTTAATTACTTCCAATAAGTAATTACATTTAAACAAATTCATAAATGATTATTCTTAAATTAATTCAACTAATTAATTATCAAAATTAATCCTATTAATTCATTATTTAATAATCCATAGTTAATGACTTCATTAACTATTATTTAATTACTTTCCTTAAGTAATTAACTTATATTAATTATTATTTGTAACGACCCGGAATTTTGAACGAATTAAATTTAGAATATTTAATTAATTTTAAATATTTGAACGATGATTTAATTTGAATCCCCGATTTAAATTTGAAGCTGACGATTAAATTATAAAATTTAATCTATTGATAGTCGAATAAAAATTTGAATCTTCTATTTTTAGCTGAAGAAAAATATTTCAAAAGCTTTTAAAATTCATATTGATAATTCTGGAGGTAATAGAACTTTCAGAATTGAAATTGAAAGTGTTTCGTTCAGTTTTGAAATTTTATTGTTCGAATCGATATTTTAAAATAGTCAATTTTCAAACAGTTTCGGAATTCGACGAAACCAGTTCCATTGGGTCCGGAATGTTGTAGTATTGCCGGATTTCAATTTTCATAATTTTCTGAGTTGATACGTGAGCACGCGATATATAAACGCGTTAAAGCTTTAACGATATTCAATTTAAAATTTGAAATTTAAATTTAAGTCAAATATCACACGTTCTCTTCCCTAACTTCAGCCTAAAATCACGCAGAGAATCACGAAGCCAAATCGTGCCTGCCATGCTTCGTTCGACTTTAACGTTATCTCGTCCCTCCCTCATTCATTTTCAAAATCAAGACAGTCGTTTCCCTTCCTTCACAAACGAAATATAAATGGCCACAATAATTCTCAGATTTGAAATCGAATCCCCTTTCAAAATATAAATCACGAGTTCGTTCAAGGGAAGAGGGGGTTTCGCCATCATCAGAGAGGCGCGCGAGCGCCTGGAAATCATGATCGCGAGATTCGCGAGTGGGTGGAAATTGGTAGCGGCGGCGCGAGCGTGGGAGATGTCGCGGTGCTGAGAGGTTCGCTAGGGTTTGGGGGCGACTTCCGCGACTTCGCGATGGCATTCGCGAGGCCAAGGCAGGCGACGAGAAAAAGTTGGGTTGCGAAATCGAGCTCGAGTCTGGAGGAAAGGAGTCGCGAGTAGGAGGGAGGGCTCGTTTTGGGATGTCAGGCTCGTGCGGCAGTGGGTGATAGGAAATCGCGATGAAAAGGGGTCGAGCGCGTGAGGGGATCGGCGATAGTTCGTGGGTCGATTTCGAGCAGGAGTTGGAACTCACGATGATGAAGTGCGTTCGAGCTTCGTCTAGAGGCGAGTTCGTTATGGCGACTGTAGCAAATCGATGGTGGTTCGCCTCGCGTGTGGGGTTTGGCAGTGCGACGATGAGGTATTCTCTGATATTATTTTTGTTGTTGTTGTTAAACTTAGTTTATAAAAAACATAACAGCAAAGATGATTTTTATTTAAGAGGAAATTTTGTTTAAGGTTTAACTGTTAGGAAATAGGAAAAAATATATAAAGCAGTTCTATTTAAATTTTTAGAGGCATATAAGTTTGAAATCATGACAATATATTACGATGATTTACTTGTTCGACTATTTTATATACTGGAAATCTATAAATAATTTTAAGTACAGGAGTTTCAAAATGAGAAAAGGATAAATTTATGAACGTATATACATTTTGATTTACTTGTTTGATTTTAAAAATAAAATAAAATATATTTTGGAAATAGTTTTGTTAGTTGTTAAAAGGATATTTTATTAAAAAGGAAAAGTTGTTTAAAATCAAATTATTAGCTAAAACCAAAACGCTTAGTTAATTAAATAAGTAAATGGAAATTCATTATTCGATCTATTCGAATATTAACAGAATTGTATAAATTATTTATACAAGGTTTGAAACCGTGAAGAAATGGTCAAATTGGAAAATGGATGGCAAAATAAAAGCTAAGGTGAGATCTTCTCACTCACATTGAAAAGTGGAAACTTTCAGTTATTGATTTGATTTGACTGTTTGATTGCTATTGAATGTGCTATTAGATATGATAGGATATATCTATATATATAGCAGTATATACATATTGGCATATGTATATACTGGATTGATGATTTCCCGCCTCGTATAGCGGATGAGACCCTATTGCGCCGTTAGTAAGCGGATTTATAAAAACCTATATACCGCGATAATTCCGTACTGGAGCGGAATTGGTATTGTGCTGACGTCTTTGGATGCAGGGAAACAGGTTGGAGGGATCCAACTGGACCCCTCACATTGATTGAATTTATTTCTACTGTGATGTGGTAATCTGTGAATGATTATTGTTGTTATTGAATTGATATCTGAAAATTGTTGAAAAGCTAAAATTTAGCTGAATGGATGTTTTGACATCATTGGATTCCAAAGATAAACGAAATTGAATTTTTGAAATTCAAGTAGAAATTTCTAAGTGAATCAATTTTAGAAATTGAATAAATTTCGAAGAAAGGAATTTTAAAGTATAAAAAGTAAATTTTTATAATCGTATTTAATAAATTCCAGAATAAAGTGAAAATGTTAAATAAATGGATTTCGTAAAAACAGTGATTTTAAATTGAAGAAATTAATTTAAATTTGGATTTTTTAAATAGATTGAAAGAAACGATTGAAATTTATTTTCATAAAAAGGAATTTATTTAAAAGAAGATAAGTTGGAAATTCAGTTTGAAATTTAATTGGTAAATTGAAATAAGTGGTGAAATCAATGTAAAATGATTTCAATTTGAAGAATCCATTTTAAAACAGGATATTGAATAATTTGAAAAGATAAAGGAATTTATTTTAGTAGAGATAAATAAAATTAGAAATCAATCTGTAATTGATTTAATATTTAGAAGTGAATTTTTGAGAAATCAATATGGAAATTTTATTCAAACGTTGAAAATAAGATTGGAAATCAATATTGAAATTGATTTGGTACTGAAGCTTTTATAAGTAGAATTAAAATTTATAAAAGTTGTTTATAAACCCAAAGTCACTTATTTTGATAAGTTAAATATAGAAGTTGATAAAAGAAGGTTTATAAGCCGAAGTTGTTATTAAAAAGAGAAATAGAATTTATAAACGTGTTTATAAATTCGAGATAGATTGAATGTGATAAATTTAATATAGAAGATTATTTAAGAAGATATATTCACGATTTTGAATAGCGAATTTTTATTGAAATAAAAATGTGTAGGAATGATTGAAATGGGGTTAAGTAAATTTTATTCACGATTTTGGACAGTGAATATATTGTTAAGTAAAATGGATTCATTTTTGAAGAAGTAATATTTTAAAAATGAAGCTAAACATTTTAAAGGTGTTTTAAAATGTATTATAAATCGAAAGCAGAGATTTCCGCAGTTCTTGTTGAAATAGACGTTTTCGAAGAATAAGGAAATGATGGACTATAACACTGTTGTTATAGTAAATGATTTTCGAAAGAAAATGTTTTATCTAGTATTGGGATTTACATATCTATCTTAATTTCGAATCCCTATACTAGTGATTTTGAGTCGTCGTAACGATGTTTTACGTAACATTCGTTTTGACTCAAATAAATGTTGTTATAGTAATGTTTTCCTTAAAGAATGAATTTATACTTAAATTTTGATTTAAGTATATCGGATATTTTCAAATGTTGAAAATAAAAGATTTGTGAAACACTTATTATTAAATAAGTATGGAATGTTTTCCAATATGAAATGAAACGTTTTGAGAATTTATCTTCTTAAAGATAAATTGAAAATGAATGTTGAAAACGATTGAAAATCGTATACCAGTAGATATTTTGAAAATATAAATTCACTATGGAATTTATGAAGGAAAGGGAAATTGTTTTAGAAAAAAAATAAACGTTGATTTATTTTTGAAGTGTGGAAATTTTATATCTAGTAAAGATATTTTTGAAGATGAAATAATTTGGAAAATTATTTGGAATCTGATGATGTTACGCATCTTTATTGATAGTTAAATAACCGACTATCAATAATTACCTTTAAATAGGTATTTGTTGTGAATTGGATGAATTTGAATGCCACACTTATTCTTGAATAATCGCTCACTATTCGGGTTAGCCGGGAAAGGACCATGGGGTCGTATAACCCATTCCGAATATGTGATACGTCGTTATGAATCGCATTTGAAGACCGGTGTTGAAGACCGGATATTTTTGAAAACGGAAGGATTACCGTCGAGTTACTCTACATCGACTGATCTTCGATTTAGAGGTTTTATCACCCTTAGTGACGGGAAGTCCTGACGTGATTAGAAAATTATCCGGAAATGCAAGGGCTTCGTGAGAAGTGCCTTCGGTTCTGTTCGATCCCGGAACAGACTTGTATGGATTGTATGTTTGACGTTACAATTTGAGATATAAAGCTGATTTCTTTCAAATACATTTCTGTTGGTGGCGGAGAATTTATTCTCTTAGCTTAACACCCTTCTCTGAGACGTACGAGCTCAGAGGTTATGTAGTTGAAATTTATCAGCGATATATCCCAATTTGGTAACGTGGCATACTGAGTGTTGCTGTGAAATGGTCAGTGTTTGATCATTTGCGATATGATCATTTGTTTGATCTTATATCTTTGTGATCATAGGTTGATCATTTTGTTTGACCCGAAGCAGGGCTTTTTATAGAAAGCGTAGCTTTGTGGACGAGACTTCGTCGAGCCTCACACCTCGGAAATGGTCGAATTAGGAAGGATGCGGCAAGGTTCTAGGGAGTAGCGCCCCTTAGTGTATGTCATTCCTTCTGGATAAAGGTGGTATCATGGTATGGAGCCCAGATACTTAACCTCTGTGGTTACTGCATTATTATTATCTATGTGGTTTGTTGGAAATCGGGGATCCTCGGGAAGATCGGTGACGATCGGGGGATGGCATACGCGTGTCAGTAGTTACCTACTTTTGCAGAGGTAACCCGGCCTTGTGTTGGCAGAGATCTAACCGTAATGTTAGGTTATTTCTCGGGTCGTCTATTCCAGGGACGTACCCATCGTGGATAGGAAGTTCCTTAGCCTGACCATTTGTTGGAAATCCAAAGAAACAATACGAGCCTTTACGATTTCAATTGTATAACCTGTCTCCTCAGGAGGCAGCTATAGCAGGCATAATATAATGGTACCTATGCTGGCTAAGATTTATATTCTACTTTCGAAATGTTTTCCACTATGCACTAATAATAATATCCAAAATGATTTGATTTTTTTCGTAGTAAGCATCTTTGACTAACATAAGAAGAAATCTCCTCCAAGTCTGCGTTTGCATTGTGTGTGTGGTGGGAGGTCTTATGGTAGTTTCATTTTCCAAAAGCATTGCGAATTGACTTTAAAATTTTCTGCTGTTTATTTTTTTTAAAGAATAACTGTTTTACGATCTCACACCAGTCACCATGACTGACTCGGAGTTTATTGTTTCCCTTCTAAACTCTGGGTGCCCACCAATTTCCACACGGGCAGTCTAGAGTTAGATTATCAGGATATTCTGGATATTCTGGAGCTTTGGAGATAAGCTGGATGGCGAGACGTAGTATTTGTATCTGATAGTAATTATTCCGCTGTGTATTCTGTATGAGGACAGGTTATATAACTGTCCATTGATGTGCTGTGTTGTATTGAGTCGTATATTGACTCTGATTGATGTATGTATAAACTGATATAGTTCTTTGTTTTAAAAGACTAGTAATTATCTATTGTATATTGTTCCGCTGCGATATGTGAGATTCTGATATTGTTTTCTGTTCTGTTGTTCTTCCGTGTTGTTGTTCTTCTCTATTCTCTCTTTCTTCTCTTTTTCTTCTATCTTTTCTTCTTTCTCTTCTTTTAAACATTAAAGTTCGCGTTTCCGCCATCCGATTGTTCGGCAGTTGCTACAGTGGACGTAGCAGTGTCGGGTTTTCGGAAGACGGATTTGCGGGTCTTTACAGGTGGTATCAGAGCATATGGTTAAGCGACAACCCTGCTCTGTTGGGTGTTACTCATTAGAAATAGAGTCAGCAGTACTCTAGAATGAGTTTGAGTGTAATTATAGATATGAGCGCGTATTTGTTATTTGAATATAAAATTGTTTTGTATTGTGATGATTGGTTTATTGAGTGGTATATGAACCTTCGTCGGCACAGTCTTGCAAAACTGTATCGAAGGGGTTTCTAAACGCTCGAATAGAACAGTTCGGCACAGTATTGTTTTGAATAGGGTAAATGAAATAATTTTACCCAAAACTATTTTTGTATAGAAAAGAAATAATTTTCTATGAACTACTATAGTATATGGTTGCATGGATGTTAGGAAGTAATAATAGTGAATTATCATCGCTGAAATTGAATAAGAAATTCAAATCGTAACTCCAAAGTTAAGAAATAAATTCACATACAAATGAAATTCGAGAATACAAATTATAAATGTGATTTGTAATTTAAAACGAAATTCCAGAGAAGTTTTTGGAAATGTTTGAAAAGAATTTGAAAATTTTGGTGATTTGGAAAGTTAAATCTTTTTGATTTGAAAATGGATTTCGAAGGTTTTGAAAAGTATTTTAGAGAGATAAAAGCTCTAAACTCTTTTCGGTCGCTGGAAAATAATTCCGATGATGACCATGGCATCACCGGTGTTCATTTTCGGGTTTCCAAAAGAGGAATTGCTGCCCAATTGTTTTAAATGAAAGTTGTTTGGAAAATTGAGTTTTGTTTTGAAAATTCAAAAGATAAATTTGAATTGTTTTCAAAATGGTTTTGAAAGGTTGAAAGGACTCTGGAATACTGTATAAGAATATTTATGGAATATGATTGAATTGATAACTTATACAAATAGAAATTGTTAATGTAAATTATGAAATTGTGATTGGAATTAAAGTTCATTAACAAATGAAATATATAAATGTGGATTGAAAGTATAAGGAAATAAATTCATATATGAATAAAATGGTGAATATAAATTGTAAATGAATTTATAATTGAAAATAAAATTCCTTAATAAAATGGAATTGTGAAGGTGAATGTATAAATGATTATATAAATCAAGATGTAAATAAGTTGTTAACTTATAGAATATTTGAAATCTGATTGGAATGGAATTCAAATTGAAGACGAATGAATTAGTAATTGGAACTAATTTAAGATAGTGCAGTTGTAAATGACAGATAATTGATAAAATTCAATATTTCAGAATTGAAAGTGAATTGAATCCAAATTAGATTGGAATTGTGAATTAACTCAAATGAGAAATTGAAATGTGAAATTGAATTCAAATAAAATTTGAAATGTAAAATTGAAGATAATGGATATAACTTCAATAGTGAACTAATGATGATATAAGCAGTTATATTGAAAATTTTGTAATTGAATGTACGAAATGGTTTGAATATATGTAACTAGATATAATGGCTAGTAGATATACAGGTGTAAAGGAATTGGGATTTTAATTTAGAAGAGAATTTGAATTGCTCGACAAAAGGTAAGTATTTCAATTCGAATATGAGATTTGATGACTTATTTCTCTAGCCGCTTGGCTTTTTCTTTTTCTTTTTGAAATCTGAGAGTCCGTAGGGACGTTTTGTAGTCGTGCCGTATTAGCCGCGCAAAGGAGACGCTTGCGAAATTTTTCGAAAATTTCGAGTGTTAGAAAATTTTTGAGAAAATTTTGAAGTTAAAATTTGAATTTAAACTCGAATTTGAATATTGAAGTTAAACAATGATGTTTTGAAACTTAGAGTTGAAGTCGAAATGTAGTTGAATGATAACGAATCTTTAGTAGAAAGATTTGTTTTGATGAATTGATAAAACTATTGGATTGTGAAAAATAGTAGACGAGTTAAGGACATTTTTTTCCTAACTTGTAATTTCGAGGACGAAATTCTTTTAAGGGGGGAAGTCTGTAACGACCCGGAATTTTGAACGAATTAAATTTAGAATATTTAATTAATTTTAAATATTTGAACGATGATTTAATTTGAATCCCCGATTTAAATTTGAAGCTGACGATTAAATTATAAAATTTAATCTATTGATAGTCGAATAAAAATTTGAATCTTCTATTTTTAGCTGAAGAAAAATATTTCAAAAGCTTTTAAAATTCATATTGATAATTCTGGAGGTAATAGAACTTTCAGAATTGAAATTGAAAGTGTTTCGTTCAGTTTTGAAATTTTATTGTTCGAATCGATATTTTAAAATAGTCAATTTTCAAACAGTTTCGGAATTCGACGAAACCAGTTCCATTGGGTCCGGAATGTTGTAGTATTGCCGGATTTCAATTTTCATAATTTTCTGAGTTGATACGTGAGCACGCGATATATAAACGCGTTAAAGCTTTAACGATATTCAATTTAAAATTTGAAATTTAAATTTAAGTCAAATATCACACGTTCTCTTCCCTAACTTCAGCCTAAAATCACGCAGAGAATCACGAAGCCAAATCGTGCCTGCCATGCTTCGTTCGACTTTAACGTTATCTCGTCCCTCCCTCATTCATTTTCAAAATCAAGACAGTCGTTTCCCTTCCTTCACAAACGAAATATAAATGGCCACAATAATTCTCAGATTTGAAATCGAATCCCCTTTCAAAATATAAATCACGAGTTCGTTCAAGGGAAGAGGGGGTTTCGCCATCATCAGAGAGGCGCGCGAGCGCCTGGAAATCATGATCGCGAGATTCGCGAGTGGGTGGAAATTGGTAGCGGCGGCGCGAGCGTGGGAGATGTCGCGGTGCTGAGAGGTTCGCTAGGGTTTGGGGGCGACTTCCGCGACTTCGCGATGGCATTCGCGAGGCCAAGGCAGGCGACGAGAAAAAGTTGGGTTGCGAAATCGAGCTCGAGTCTGGAGGAAAGGAGTCGCGAGTAGGAGGGAGGGCTCGTTTTGGGATGTCAGGCTCGTGCGGCAGTGGGTGATAGGAAATCGCGATGAAAAGGGGTCGAGCGCGTGAGGGGATCGGCGATAGTTCGTGGGTCGATTTCGAGCAGGAGTTGGAACTCACGATGATGAAGTGCGTTCGAGCTTCGTCTAGAGGCGAGTTCGTTATGGCGACTGTAGCAAATCGATGGTGGTTCGCCTCGCGTGTGGGGTTTGGCAGTGCGACGATGAGGTATTCTCTGATATTATTTTTGTTGTTGTTGTTAAACTTAGTTTATAAAAAACATAACAGCAAAGATGATTTTTATTTAAGAGGAAATTTTGTTTAAGGTTTAACTGTTAGGAAATAGGAAAAAATATATAAAGCAGTTCTATTTAAATTTTTAGAGGCATATAAGTTTGAAATCATGACAATATATTACGATGATTTACTTGTTCGACTATTTTATATACTGGAAATCTATAAATAATTTTAAGTACAGGAGTTTCAAAATGAGAAAAGGATAAATTTATGAACGTATATACATTTTGATTTACTTGTTTGATTTTAAAAATAAAATAAAATATATTTTGGAAATAGTTTTGTTAGTTGTTAAAAGGATATTTTATTAAAAAGGAAAAGTTGTTTAAAATCAAATTATTAGCTAAAACCAAAACGCTTAGTTAATTAAATAAGTAAATGGAAATTCATTATTCGATCTATTCGAATATTAACAGAATTGTATAAATTATTTATACAAGGTTTGAAACCGTGAAGAAATGGTCAAATTGGAAAATGGATGGCAAAATAAAAGCTAAGGTGAGATCTTCTCACTCACATTGAAAAGTGGAAACTTTCAGTTATTGATTTGATTTGACTGTTTGATTGCTATTGAATGTGCTATTAGATATGATAGGATATATCTATATATATAGCAGTATATACATATTGGCATATGTATATACTGGATTGATGATTTCCCGCCTCGTATAGCGGATGAGACCCTATTGCGCCGTTAGTAAGCGGATTTATAAAAACCTATATACCGCGATAATTCCGTACTGGAGCGGAATTGGTATTGTGCTGACGTCTTTGGATGCAGGGAAACAGGTTGGAGGGATCCAACTGGACCCCTCACATTGATTGAATTTATTTCTACTGTGATGTGGTAATCTGTGAATGATTATTGTTGTTATTGAATTGATATCTGAAAATTGTTGAAAAGCTAAAATTTAGCTGAATGGATGTTTTGACATCATTGGATTCCAAAGATAAACGAAATTGAATTTTTGAAATTCAAGTAGAAATTTCTAAGTGAATCAATTTTAGAAATTGAATAAATTTCGAAGAAAGGAATTTTAAAGTATAAAAAGTAAATTTTTATAATCGTATTTAATAAATTCCAGAATAAAGTGAAAATGTTAAATAAATGGATTTCGTAAAAACAGTGATTTTAAATTGAAGAAATTAATTTAAATTTGGATTTTTTAAATAGATTGAAAGAAACGATTGAAATTTATTTTCATAAAAAGGAATTTATTTAAAAGAAGATAAGTTGGAAATTCAGTTTGAAATTTAATTGGTAAATTGAAATAAGTGGTGAAATCAATGTAAAATGATTTCAATTTGAAGAATCCATTTTAAAACAGGATATTGAATAATTTGAAAAGATAAAGGAATTTATTTTAGTAGAGATAAATAAAATTAGAAATCAATCTGTAATTGATTTAATATTTAGAAGTGAATTTTTGAGAAATCAATATGGAAATTTTATTCAAACGTTGAAAATAAGATTGGAAATCAATATTGAAATTGATTTGGTACTGAAGCTTTTATAAGTAGAATTAAAATTTATAAAAGTTGTTTATAAACCCAAAGTCACTTATTTTGATAAGTTAAATATAGAAGTTGATAAAAGAAGGTTTATAAGCCGAAGTTGTTATTAAAAAGAGAAATAGAATTTATAAACGTGTTTATAAATTCGAGATAGATTGAATGTGATAAATTTAATATAGAAGATTATTTAAGAAGATATATTCACGATTTTGAATAGCGAATTTTTATTGAAATAAAAATGTGTAGGAATGATTGAAATGGGGTTAAGTAAATTTTATTCACGATTTTGGACAGTGAATATATTGTTAAGTAAAATGGATTCATTTTTGAAGAAGTAATATTTTAAAAATGAAGCTAAACATTTTAAAGGTGTTTTAAAATGTATTATAAATCGAAAGCAGAGATTTCCGCAGTTCTTGTTGAAATAGACGTTTTCGAAGAATAAGGAAATGATGGACTATAACACTGTTGTTATAGTAAATGATTTTCGAAAGAAAATGTTTTATCTAGTATTGGGATTTACATATCTATCTTAATTTCGAATCCCTATACTAGTGATTTTGAGTCGTCGTAACGATGTTTTACGTAACATTCGTTTTGACTCAAATAAATGTTGTTATAGTAATGTTTTCCTTAAAGAATGAATTTATACTTAAATTTTGATTTAAGTATATCGGATATTTTCAAATGTTGAAAATAAAAGATTTGTGAAACACTTATTATTAAATAAGTATGGAATGTTTTCCAATATGAAATGAAACGTTTTGAGAATTTATCTTCTTAAAGATAAATTGAAAATGAATGTTGAAAACGATTGAAAATCGTATACCAGTAGATATTTTGAAAATATAAATTCACTATGGAATTTATGAAGGAAAGGGAAATTGTTTTAGAAAAAAAATAAACGTTGATTTATTTTTGAAGTGTGGAAATTTTATATCTAGTAAAGATATTTTTGAAGATGAAATAATTTGGAAAATTATTTGGAATCTGATGATGTTACGCATCTTTATTGATAGTTAAATAACCGACTATCAATAATTACCTTTAAATAGGTATTTGTTGTGAATTGGATGAATTTGAATGCCACACTTATTCTTGAATAATCGCTCACTATTCGGGTTAGCCGGGAAAGGACCATGGGGTCGTATAACCCATTCCGAATATGTGATACGTCGTTATGAATCGCATTTGAAGACCGGTGTTGAAGACCGGATATTTTTGAAAACGGAAGGATTACCGTCGAGTTACTCTACATCGACTGATCTTCGATTTAGAGGTTTTATCACCCTTAGTGACGGGAAGTCCTGACGTGATTAGAAAATTATCCGGAAATGCAAGGGCTTCGTGAGAAGTGCCTTCGGTTCTGTTCGATCCCGGAACAGACTTGTATGGATTGTATGTTTGACGTTACAATTTGAGATATAAAGCTGATTTCTTTCAAATACATTTCTGTTGGTGGCGGAGAATTTATTCTCTTAGCTTAACACCCTTCTCTGAGACGTACGAGCTCAGAGGTTATGTAGTTGAAATTTATCAGCGATATATCCCAATTTGGTAACGTGGCATACTGAGTGTTGCTGTGAAATGGTCAGTGTTTGATCATTTGCGATATGATCATTTGTTTGATCTTATATCTTTGTGATCATAGGTTGATCATTTTGTTTGACCCGAAGCAGGGCTTTTTATAGAAAGCGTAGCTTTGTGGACGAGACTTCGTCGAGCCTCACACCCCGGAAATGGTCGAAACAGGAAGGATGCGGCAAGGTTCTAGGGAGTAGCACCCCTTAGTGTATGTCATTCCTTCTGGATAAAGGTGGTATCATGGTATGGAGCCCAGATACTTAACCTCTGTGGTTACTGCATTATTATTATCTATGTGGTTTGTTGGAAATCGGGGATCCTCGGGAAGATCGGTGACGATCGGGGGATGGCATACGTGTGTCAGTAGTTACCTACTTTTGCAGAGGTAACCCGGCCTTGTGTTGGCAGAGATCTAACCGTAATGTTAGGTTATTTCTCGGGTCGTCTATTCCAGGGACGTACCCATCGTGGATAGGAAGTTCCTTAGCCTGACCATTTGTTGGAAATCCAAAGAAACAATACGAGCCTTTACGATTTCAATTGTATAACCTGTCTCCTCAGGAGGCAGCTATAGCAGGCATAATATAATGGTACCTATGCTGGCTAAGATTTATATTCTACTTTCGAAATGTTTTCCACTATGCACTAATAATAATATCAAAAATGATTTGATTTTTTTCGTAGTAAGCATCTTTGACTAACATAAGAAGAAATCTCCTCCAAGTCTGCGTTTGCATTGTGTGTGTGGTGGGAGGTCTTATGGTAGTTTCATTTTCCAAAAGCATTGCGAATTGACTTTAAAATTTTCTGCTGTTTATTTTTTTTAAAGAATAACTGTTTTACGATCTCACACCAGTCACCATGACTGACTCGGAGTTTATTGTTTCCCTTCTAAACTCTGGGTGCCCACCAATTTCCACACGGGCAGTCTAGAGTTAGATTATCAGGATATTCTGGATATTCTGGAGCTTTGGAGATAAGCTGGATGGCGAGACGTAGTATTTGTATCTGATAGTAATTATTCCGCTATGTATTCTGTATGAGGACAGGTTATATAACTGTCCATTGATGTGCTGTGTTGTATTGAGTCGTATATTGACTCTGATTGATGTATGTATAAACTGATATAGTTCTTTGTTTTAAAAGACTAGTAATTATCTATTGTATATTGTTCCGCTGCGATATGTGAGATTCTGATATTGTTTTCTGTTCTGTTGTTCTTCCGTGTTGTTGTTCTTCTCTATTCTCTCTTTCTTCTCTTTTTCTTCTATCTTTTCTTCTTTCTCTTCTTTTAAACATTAAAGTTCGCGTTTCCGCCATCCGATTGTTCGGCAGTTGCTACAGTGGACGTAGCAGTGTCGGGTTTTCGGAAGACGGATTTGCGGGTCTTTACATTATTAATCCTAAATTAATAAATTTTAATAACCAATTTATTAATCTCTAATTACTAAATTAATTAAGTGTTAACCATAACTTAATTAATATTTAATTACTTATTAATTAATTCCTAACCATTAATTAATATTCTAATTTATAATCCTTAATTACAATCTAATTAATAAATCTTAATCATTAATTAATTAGTATAAACCTTTAATTACCTATTTAATTAATCCAAATGATTAATTAATCAAATAAATTAATTATCCATTAAATTTCCTTATAATTTAAATGAACACAAATCTCTAATTTTCTTTAAGATAAAACTTTGTTCTTATTGATAATCAAGTTATCATTTACAAAGTATCTTAAATCCTTAATTATAGATTAATTAATTCAAATCATTAATTAATTAAATAAATTAAACCACTTTAATTACCTTAAAGATTTAATGATTTAAACTTTAAGATAAAACATTTCTTAACAATTGTTAAATTATCATTCATAAATACTATTGCAAATATTTATTTCAATTTCAATTTCCATTTTAAGTTCAAACTTTAAAATGAAATCAAATTATCTTTAACCAATATGGAATTTGTAAATCATATGTTAAATAATACTTATAAAAGAAATTTTAAGGTTTTAAACCAATTTCTTTTTAATCTCAGATTATTTAAAGTATACTTTAACCTTTCAACTTATTTACAATTTTTAATTTATAAACTTTACTTATTTCCACTTTTAAGATTCAAATCAAATTTGAAATTTAAAAATTTTAAAATTCTGATTTAACTTTAATTAAATCTTCTACTACATTCCAAAACTCCATTTAAATTCAAATTCTTTAATTTCATTTAACTTCTTAAACCCTTAATAATATTAAGTCAAATTTGAATTTAAAAACTCATTTCCAAACTAGATTCAAATTCAACTTGAATCTACTTTTAAACTTAGATTTTAAACCTAACTCAGATTTAAAACTAGATTTAAATCTCATTTAAAACTTTACTTCTTTTTATTTTATTTTTTTATTTTTTTTTAAAAATTAAACAGAGTAACAGGTTTCTGTTTAAACCTGTTACCATACTAAACCCACCCTACCCAAAATCTGCTTCGAGTCACCATGCTAAAAACTCCGAGAAAACTTCCCAAAATCACGAGTAAAACTCACGTGTCCTCCTCTTCCTTTACCTAAACCTCATTATACAAACTACCTCACCAGAAACGAAGTACACCGTGCACATGCACGGTGACTTTGATCACCTCCGACCATCTTCGATGGTCGTCCCACATTGGCAACCTCCTTCACAGCCAAACAGGATCAACAGAATCACCACCAAAACTCGAAATCGAATTCGAGTTCAAACCCCCAAACCTGGAACACTGATCTCCTCAAAAACTCTAACCTGGAATCATCTCGTGCTCGAGACTCTGTCCATCGTCAGTTCTGAAACTCCGGCATCACCTACTTCTTCAAGTCAACTCCTTCCTCCCTGAAGCTCGCTGCACTCGATCGTCTCTGGTCATCGAACGAGACCAAAATAAAACCACAGCAAAATCTAGGTTTCCCGAAGGAAAACCACTACCGCATCTTCCTTGTTGAATTCCATCACCACCATCTATTTTTCCTAGCATCTACACTCACTCCTCCATCCACCAGAAGAACCCCGACCTCTCCTGTTACCCAGATGATCAGAAACACCCCAATTTCCCATTTTCATTCAAACCCAAACTGCACCCTCAATACTCCACTAAAAATTGTGATTCTTGTTTTAAAAATCAAGTTTTTGTTTATGTATTCGATTTATAATAATGAATTTATAAATTTCACAGTTTGAGTTTTGCTTTATATTGAGCATGCACTGATGTTCTTAAATTCCAGAGATAAATAGGTTTTATTTTAACTTACTTAAATTTTTAAACATTAACCTATGTTACATCAAACAACTTTTGTTTGTTAATTTAGTCCTAACAACCATTGGTTCCAGAATAAATGAATTTAAATCAAAACAGTAAAAAAAAACTGGAACTATAAACAGAAAGTAAAACATGCATACCAACCATTTATATGTATAACATACTTCATAATACATATTCATTTTGACAACATTAGCATGCAACCAATCTTTATACTTTAACTTTAAAAAAAATAAAGTTACTCACCTGAAACAAAGATGAAACAGAGCCTTATATTTTGAAAACTTGAAACAGTTTTGAACTTAAGACCGGAATGCCTTGCTTTGAAACTTTAACTTGAATGCTTCTTTAAATCTGATTCTAAACTTGAGTTGTTGAAGCTTTAAATTGATTTAAACTACATGCATGCTTCCAGGTTGAAAATGAATGCAGACAGGCTTCTTGAATTGATTGCAGATTTGAAAAGAGTGTTTGCAGGGCTTTGTTTTGGTATTGAAATTTGGTTACGGTTTGATCTTTGATTTGGAAGATGAGTTATAGGTTGTTGAATTTTGGTTTGAGGCATTTGAATTTCTGATTTCTGATTTTAGATTAGAGAATTTGTTTTCAGATTTGTATTAGAGAAAGAAGTTTGGGTTTCTCTTGTTTTGAAAAAGAAAATAGAAAGGAATGAAGTGATGTAACGACCCTGGATTTTGGCCCCATTTATTTTAATAAATATTTAATCTGATTAAATAAAATGTGAACTGATTTTTTTTTTTTTTTTTTTAAATGAATAAATCTTCGGGAATGATTGCCATTTTATTTATATATATTGCTATGTTAAAAAAGGAAATAATCTTTATTCACAAGAACCTACCTACAAATGTTTTGCACAAATAAAAATATAAAAATAAGAATAAGAATTAAGTGTTAGTGTATGTTGGCAACCTAACATTGGAAAATTTTAAACATAGTATGACATATACCAGATAACCATTTTCTGTTAGAATTAAACAAGAGCAAAGTATAAAATAAAATTTAGTCAAAATATAAAATGTAAACCAGACAAACACAATTATATGAGTTATTCAAGCAAACAAATAAGAAGACAATATCTATATATATATATATACAATCTTCACATGCAAGATAAATATCTAACTGCATAAGTACATGTCTGCATATAATATCTTCACTCAGCAAAACAAATGATAATTATGTAAACTAAGTTAGAAGCACAAAGTACTCAAAGCATTTAATGCTTTCATATTTAACAGCAAACAAGGTCAATTCGACTTGTTTAAAAAAAATCATCTCAGCCCCCTCTAGAAATAAAATGATCTGACCTATGCATATAAATAAAAGAAATTGTACCAGGCTGATGTACAAACCCTTCTTTATGTATACACAAAACTTGTCTTCTTTATATTGGCAGTGCTTTTTGTTCTAATTAGTTCAAACATTTTCAAAGCTGTATACATTGTCTCCTATATGTCAATATCAACTTCTCGTTCCAGTTGCCTCTATTAAAACTGAGAAACTAAAACCAAAGAAATATCATCATCATTCAAACAAAACAAACAACTACAACCTGAAAACAACAACAACCAGAGAATCAAACTAGGAAGCTTCAACTACAAATTCGAGACAGTTTCAAAATGGTGAAAGCTCTGTTCTTTCTTTTTAAAGTGAGCAAACTCTTAAACCTATATATCTTGATCTCTGAAGTATGATTTGAGGTGTTCCTGAATGATTGAGTGAATTTGGTTTGCCTGTTTATAGATGTGAAGATATAAAGTTATGCATGCCTGAATTCATATATATCTCTGTTCTTGTAGTTACAGGCTAAAATCCACATTTATAAATTCAAATTCTCTGCACATATTTAAAATTTTGGGCTAAAATATTTGAAGATAAAATGGGTGTATGAATGAAATATTAATTTTAAAAATAGTTTTAAATAAGAATATTTAGTAAATATTCAGAAAAATAAGAAAGTGCAGTAGTATCATTTCAAATCTGAAAATTTTGTGTCTTTAATTTCAAGGTTGGTTTATATAAACAGATTCGCATCTAAAATTTATGATTTTTAAAATAAAATTCACGATTTTTAGTTTATTATCGAATGAGAAAAATCAAGTTGATCGGAATTGGTATTTTGACCAATTGCCGGCGATACGATGAACTGGGAGTGACGAGCTTGCGCGTGGAGGTGGATGAACTTACGGTGGTGATGGGAAAAATGGTCGGAAGTGGTCACGATCACGGTGGCGACAGCGGCAGGTGAATGAAGTTTCTAGACCTAGTTTTTGTCGCGGCTGCATTTTGGTCTCGTTCGATGACCAAAGACGATCGAGCGTTATGAGTTGTGGGGGATTAGTAGAGGGGAGGTAGGCGAAGCAGTAGCCGGAGGTGGTGGTACTCTGGTGATCGGAGTTTGAAGCGCGGTGAAGTTTCCAGGTTTCGAGGGGAACCTAATTTTTTTTGGTTCCAGGTTTGGGTTTCAACCCAAATTTTGATTACGAGGAGATGGGGAATTTCGTTGGTCGGAAGATTGATGTGGGGAGAAGCGCCGACTTACCTCGATGATTTGCAAGGGGCCGGAGGTGGTGGCGGCACCGTGCACGTGCACGGTGCCATGAATCGTTCCTGGTGAAAGTCTGGGTTTGTACAGGGGGTATTGGGTGATCAGGGAAGAAGCGATGTCTCGGATTGACTCGAGAATGTCGCGTGTTTTACTCGAAGTGATCTCGAGAAAAATTGGATTCGTACGCGAATAGTTTTGAGTTACAGGTTTTGATAAAACCTGTCCCTGTTTTGTTTTCTTTTTGATGAATTTGAATTTTTAACAAAATTAAATGAATTTAAAGATGGTGATAATCGATCTAAAACAAGTTTAAACCCAGCTCTAAGTTTAGTTTCAATAAACTTTGAATTTAAAAGTAAATTTGTTTTTAAACAAATAATTAAACTTGATTTTTGATAAGTTCTTTTATAAAAGGATTTTAAATGTAAGTTAAAGGATTAGATAACTTGAATTTGCAAGTTGAATAGCGATGTAGTTTAAAGGCTAAATTTTTAAATAAAATTTAGTAAACTTGTTAAAGGCTTTCCTTATATAAGTTTCCTATGTAAATATATAATCATTTTGGAACCTTAAATTCAAAAGGAAATGTGGATCTAAATTTAGAAGTGTAAGGTTTAAATACACTTGAATACTAATGAAGTTATTAATAAAGAAATGGATTACCTTAAAAATGATTGAGGTATTAAAAGATTCAATTAATAAGATAATTAAGGTTTGATTTATTTATAAATGAATTAATTAAAGGAAATTTATGTAAAGGATAATCGAATAATTTAAAGGTTAATTGATTTAATAAATAAATGATTAAAGGATAATCAATCAAATGATTTGAAATTAATTTATGTTAATTAACCACGATTGATGACTTATCTGATTTAAATTAATCAGATAATTAATTGAGCTTACTCATGGATGTTTAAATTTTATTGATAGTCGAATTGTTTGATATCCCTGATATATGATGCTTTGTGATACATCCTGATTTGTGTTGTGATCTGTAGTTCACTTATCTGCGATATATATATATATATCTGTGATTTCTGTTTCTGTGATATATTACTATGTGAATATGAAACCCTTGGCCCGTAAAACGGCACTTGAATTTCGATGTGACAGGGAGTCGGATTCCAGTTAGTTATCCGAAACCCACATCGAATTGTAATGATGAATCTTTGTGACTGATAAATTTATTTTATCTATGAATCTGTGAATGAAGATAAGCGTTGTGGATTATACCGCTTATCGATATTGATATATCTGTGATGAGTGAATGATGTTGCACTATTGTGTGTGAAACCCCTGGACTACACCTTTACACACACAAATATGGATTTCACGTGGAAATCGGTTAAATCACAGATGATTTAAATTTAATGTTTTTGAAATTGAAATTTTAATTTCAATTGATTTTGAAATTGGAAATTTGGGTTTTATATGGAAAGCTTTTGAAAGGGAATTTCAAAGATAAAAGTTATTTTGAATAACTTAATCGAGTTTTGAAAATTTAAATAATTTGATTTAAATTTGAATTCAAGTTTGAAATTGAATCCTATGATTTGAAACTAAGGATTAAAGATGCTGTACAAGTTATGTATGGGTTAAACCATTTTAAAGGTATTGATTTGGGAATTTGAATTTTAATTCAAGGGTTTTAACTCGTGTAAATATAACTGGATTTTTCTGAAATGAAACTATTTGTTTTCAAATAGTAAAAGCTTTCACAAAAGTAATGAACTTCAAAATTTTGTTGAAAGAATTTCAAGTTTGAAATGGAATTGAAATGTTTTGAAAAATATGAAATGAGTCTTTGATTTCAAAGACCGGATGAGTTAATCTAACTTGAAATGGAATTGATTTTGAAAGACTATGAATGAATCTTTGGAAACGAGTTTTGAAAGCTATAAGTTAAATCTTGATTTAAAGATTTAACGAGTAAGTCTATTAAAATGGAAATCGATTTGAAAATCTATGAATGAATCTTTGTGAACGGGGTAAACTTTGTGAATTGAATCTTTTTGTTTAAAAGATTGGAAATGGTAATTTGTTTTACCATTCGAATGAAAAGTTTTTAGCTTTAAGCTGTGATTTAACTGAGATCCCAGTATCCATATGATTTTTAATTGCGCTCGTTATTCGGTTTAGCCGGGGAAGGACCTTTGTGTCATATAACCCATTCCGAATAGTGATACGACGATATGGATAGCATTTGAAGACTGGTGGTGAAGACCGGGTATTTGCGAGAACGATAGGATGACCTATCGATTGTCTCTGCACTGAGTCGCGCCGGTATAGAGATTTCCTAAGTGATGGGAAATCCGATCGAGATTGTGAATACCCGGAATTGCAAGGGCTTCTTTGGAAGTGCCTTCGGTTCTGTTCGAACCCGGAACAGACTTGTATGGATGTGTGTCTGACGTTACACTTTGAGATGTAAAGCTGGTTTCTATCAAATACATTTCTGTTGGTGGCGGAGAATTTATTCTCTTAGCTTAACACCCTTCTCTGAGACGTACGAGCTCAGAGGTTATGTAGTTGATGGTTACTAGTGATACATTCCCAATTTGGTAATGTGGCATACGAAGTGCTGCTGATCAATTGTTGATCAAAGCGTGGCTTTGTGAAAAAGCGTTGCTTTGTGGACGAGACTTCGTCGAGCCTCACAACCCGGTAATGGTCGAAACAGGAATGTTGCGGCAAAGGTTTGTAGGGGTAGCGCCCCTAGGGTATGTCATTTCCTTCTGGATAAAGGGTGGTATCATGGTATGGAGCCCAGATACTTAACTCGTGTGGACACGGTAATTTATTACTGTATGATGTTGCTTTGTTGGTTTTCGGGATCCCGGGATAAAGGTCGGTAACGACCGGGGGATGACATGACTCGTGTGTTAGTTACCTAGTTACAGCTGTACAGCGTGAGGTAGCGTCGGCCTTTTGTTTGCAGAGATCCGGTTAGGATCCGGGGCGTCTTTCCAGAGGCGTTTCTATTTCGGTAAGGAAGTTCCTTAGCCTGATCATTTGTTGGAAATCCAAAGAAACAATATGAACCCTGTACGGTTTTTAGTTGTATTACCTGCTATGGGATGTGGCGGTAACCTGCTATTGAACGTAGTAGCTATAGTAGGCATACGATGAAATGTTGTATGCTGGCTAAGATTTATATTATACTTTCGAAATGTTTTTCTACACTATGCACTAGAAATAATATCAAAAGAGTTTTGATTTTGCGTAGTAAGCATCTTTGACTATCATAAGAAGAAATCTCCTCCAATTCTGCGTTTGCATTGTGTGTGTGGCGGGAGGTCTTATGGTAGTTTCATTTTCGAAAAGCATTGCGGATTTCAATGTTTAAAAGCCTTTCGTGTTTGTTTAAAGATAAACTGTTTTTGTTGCTCACACCAGTCCCATGACTGATCCGGAGTTTATTGTTCCCTTCCTAAACTCTGGGTGCCCACTATTTTCCACACGGGCAGTCTAGAGTTGGGTTTTCTTAGATATTCAGGTTGAGTAGATTATCTGGAGCCAGTTCAGTTCTTGGAGTTCATGGACTGACGTTGCTTATCTTGGAGCATTCTATTAGAGACATTCTATCCGCTGCTGGTGTTATCTATTTTCTTTCCGCTGCTATTTCTTGTATCATATCTCTGATGTATATAGATATTCATTGTATCATCATTGTATCTGGATATTGTATCAGATGTTGTATATCTATATTCTTTTTCTTTTCCGCTGTGTTGTTTACTTAATGTTGTTATAAGCTCCGGCGACTCGGATTTGAACGGTCGAATCTACGGCATTCGAGTACGATGTAAAGTATGGATGTCGATTTTCGAACGGGCAAAATCCGTATCGTTACAAGTGGTATCAGAGCTAAGGTTGAACTTTAGCTCAGGAGTATAACACATTAAGTAGCTCATTAGAGATAGAGTGAAGTAAACTCTAGAATGAGTAATCCTTAAGATATCCATCCGTATGCCTCAGTAAATTTTCTTGCTATTCACTGATAGTAAGTATGAGTGCAAGAAGAGGATGAGATAGGGGACAGGAGAATACGACTATAAATGGTCAATATCCTGTAGCAACAAGGAAACAATCTTTTCTCTATCCATCTCTTTTGTTCAGCATCTTCTTCTCAATTCATCGATAATTTCTGGTAGATCCAGGAAGGAGATTCGATATCAATATGGGACATAAACTCCAAATAGGCCAAAATTGTTGTTTGGATGAATTGTTGCTTTGGTTGCTATGGTTGATATGTATACTTTAGTTTCTAAACTGAGAGTTTTGAAATTGTATCCATATATCTATTTTTTTGGGACCGGATATATTCTACGAATGGTTAGTTATCCCTTTGAACTAACCGATGCTATTGTATATTTCGTAGATCTGGATAACCCGAGTATCTTGTGAAGTGTTAAAACAGATTTGTTCTTTATCTGTTATTGATATTCTGATTTGGTAAGCCAAATGCAGAATAGATATTCAGTTGATTCGATGAAATATCCTTCATCTATCTTTTTGTCTTCTTGGCAATTTCGAGGACGAAATTCTTTTAAGGGGGGAAGTCTGTAACGACCCTGGATTTTGGCCCCATTTATTTTAATAAATATTTAATCTGATTAAATAAAATGTGAACTGATTTTTTTTTTTTTTTTAAATGAATAAATCTTCGGGAATGATTGCCATTTTATTTATATATATTGCTATGTTAAAAAAGGAAATAATCTTTATTCACAAGAACCTACCTACAAATGTTTTGCACAAATAAAAATATAAAAATAAGAATAAGAATTAAGTGTTAGTGTATGTTGGCAACCTAACATTGGAAAATTTTAAACATAGTATGACATATACCAGATAACCATTTTCTGTTAGAATTAAACAAGAGCAAAGTATAAAATAAAATTTAGTCAAAATATAAAATGTAAACCAGACAAACACAATTATATGAGTTATTCAAGCAAACAAATAAGAAGACAATATCTATATATATATATATACAATCTTCACATGCAAGATAAATATCTAACTGCATAAGTACATGTCTGCATATAATATCTTCACTCAGCAAAACAAATGATAATTATGTAAACTAAGTTAGAAGCACAAAGTACTCAAAGCATTTAATGCTTTCATATTTAACAGCAAACAAGGTCAATTCGACTTGTTTAAAAAAAATCATCTCAGCCCCCTCTAGAAATAAAATGATCTGACCTATGCATATAAATAAAAGAAATTGTACCAGGCTGATGTACAAACCCTTCTTTATGTATACACAAAACTTGTCTTCTTTATATTGGCAGTGCTTTTTGTTCTAATTAGTTCAAACATTTTCAAAGCTGTATACATTGTCTCCTATATGTCAATATCAACTTCTCGTTCCAGTTGCCTCTATTAAAACTGAGAAACTAAAACCAAAGAAATATCATCATCATTCAAACAAAACAAACAACTACAACCTGAAAACAACAACAACCAGAGAATCAAACTAGGAAGCTTCAACTACAAATTCGAGACAGTTTCAAAATGGTGAAAGCTCTGTTCTTTCTTTTTAAAGTGAGCAAACTCTTAAACCTATATATCTTGATCTCTGAAGTATGATTTGAGGTGTTCCTGAATGATTGAGTGAATTTGGTTTGCCTGTTTATAGATGTGAAGATATAAAGTTATGCATGCCTGAATTCATATATATCTCTGTTCTTGTAGTTACAGGCTAAAATCCACATTTATAAATTCAAATTCTCTGCACATATTTAAAATTTTGGGCTAAAATATTTGAAGATAAAATGGGTGTATGAATGAAATATTAATTTTAAAAATAGTTTTAAATAAGAATATTTAGTAAATATTCAGAAAAATAAGAAAGTGCAGTAGTATCATTTCAAATCTGAAAATTTTGTGTCTTTAATTTCAAGGTTGGTTTATATAAACAGATTCGCATCTAAAATTTATGATTTTTAAAATAAAATTCACGATTTTTAGTTTATTATCGAATGAGAAAAATCAAGTTGATCGGAATTGGTATTTTGACCAATTGCCGGCGATACGATGAACTGGGAGTGACGAGCTTGCGCGTGGAGGTGGATGAACTTACGGTGGTGATGGGAAAAATGGTCGGAAGTGGTCACGATCACGGTGGCGACAGCGGCAGGTGAATGAAGTTTCTAGACCTAGTTTTTGTCGCGGCTGCATTTTGGTCTCGTTCGATGACCAAAGACGATCGAGCGTTATGAGTTGTGGGGGATTAGTAGAGGGGAGGTAGGCGAAGCAGTAGCCGGAGGTGGTGGTACTCTGGTGATCGGAGTTTGAAGCGCGGTGAAGTTTCCAGGTTTCGAGGGGAACCTAATTTTTTTTGGTTCCAGGTTTGGGTTTCAACCCAAATTTTGATTACGAGGAGATGGGGAATTTCATTGGTCGGAAGATTGATGTGGGGAGAAGCGCCGACTTACCTCGATGATTTGCAAGGGGCCGGAGGTGGTGGCGGCACCGTGCACGTGCACGGTGCCATGAATCGTTCCTGGTGAAAGTCTGGGTTTGTACAGGGGGTATTGGGTGATCAGGGAAGAAGCGATGTCTCGGATTGACTCGAGAATGTCGCGTGTTTTACTCGAAGTGATCTCGAGAAAAATTGGATTCGTACGCGAATAGTTTTGAGTTACAGGTTTTGATAAAACCTGTCCCTGTTTTGTTTTCTTTTTGATGAATTTGAATTTTTAACAAAATTAAATGAATTTAAAGATGGTGATAATCGATCTAAAACAAGTTTAAACCCAGCTCTAAGTTTAGTTTCAATAAACTTTGAATTTAAAAGTAAATTTGTTTTTAAACAAATAATTAAACTTGATTTTTGATAAGTTCTTTTATAAAAGGATTTTAAATGTAAGTTAAAGGATTAGATAACTTGAATTTGCAAGTTGAATAGCGATGTAGTTTAAAGGCTAAATTTTTAAATAAAATTTAGTAAACTTGTTAAAGGCTTTCCTTATATAAGTTTCCTATGTAAATATATAATCATTTTGGAACCTTAAATTCAAAAGGAAATGTGGATCTAAATTTAGAAGTGTAAGGTTTAAATACACTTGAATACTAATGAAGTTATTAATAAAGAAATGGATTACCTTAAAAATGATTGAGGTATTAAAAGATTCAATTAATAAGATAATTAAGGTTTGATTTATTTATAAATGAATTAATTAAAGGAAATTTATGTAAAGGATAATCGAATAATTTAAAGGTTAATTGATTTAATAAATAAATGATTAAAGGATAATCAATCAAATGATTTGAAATTAATTTATGTTAATTAACCACGATTGATGACTTATCTGATTTAAATTAATCAGATAATTAATTGAGCTTACTCATGGATGTTTAAATTTTATTGATAGTCGAATTGTTTGATATCCCTGATATATGATGCTTTGTGATACATCCTGATTTATGTTGTGATCTGTAGTTCACTTATCTGCGATATATATATATATCTGTGATTTCTGTTTCTGTGATATATTACTATGTGAATATGAAACCCTTGGCCCGTAAAACGGCACTTGAATTTCGATGTGACAGGGAGTCGGATTCCAGTTAGTTATCCGAAACCCACATCGAATTGTAATGATGAATCTTTGTGACTGATAAATTTATTTTATCTATGAATCTGTGAATGAAGATAAGCGTTGTGGATTATACCGCTTATCGATATTGATATATCTGTGATGAGTGAATGATGTTGCACTATTGTGTGTGAAACCCCTGGACTACACCTTTACACACACAAATATGGATTTCACGTGGAAATCGGTTAAATCACAGATGATTTAAATTTAATGTTTTTGAAATTGAAATTTTAATTTCAATTGATTTTGAAATTGGAAATTTGGGTTTTATATGGAAAGCTTTTGAAAGGGAATTTCAAAGATAAAAGTTATTTTGAATAACTTAATCGAGTTTTGAAAATTTAAATAATTTGATTTAAATTTGAATTCAAGTTTGAAATTGAATCCTATGATTTGAAACTAAGGATTAAAGATGCTGTACAAGTTATGTATGGGTTAAACCATTTTAAAGGTATTGATTTGGGAATTTGAATTTTAATTCAAGGGTTTTAACTCGTGTAAATATAACTGGATTTTTCTGAAATGAAACTATTTGTTTTCAAATAGTAAAAGCTTTCACAAAAGTAATGAACTTCAAAATTTTGTTGAAAGAATTTCAAGTTTGAAATGGAATTGAAATGTTTTGAAAAATATGAAATGAGTCTTTGATTTCAAAGACCGGATGAGTTAATCTAACTTGAAATGGAATTGATTTTGAAAGACTATGAATGAATCTTTGGAAACGAGTTTTGAAAGCTATAAGTTAAATCTTGATTTAAAGATTTAACGAGTAAGTCTATTAAAATGGAAATCGATTTGAAAATCTATGAATGAATCTTTGTGAACGGGGTAAACTTTGTGAATTGAATCTTTTTGTTTAAAAGATTGGAAATGGTAATTTGTTTTACCATTCGAATGAAAAGTTTTTAGCTTTAAGCTGTGATTTAACTGAGATCCCAGTATCCATATGATTTTTAATTGCGCTCGTTATTCGGTTTAGCCGGGGAAGGACCTTTGTGTCATATAACCCATTCCGAATAGTGATACGACGATATGGATAGCATTTGAAGACTGGTGGTGAAGACCGGGTATTTGCGAGAACGATAGGATGACCTATCGATTGTCTCTGCACTGAGTCGCGCCGGTATAGAGATTTCCTAAGTGATGGGAAATCCGATCGAGATTGTGAATACCCGGAATTGCAAGGGCTTCTTTGGAAGTGCCTTCGGTTCTGTTCGAACCCGGAACAGACTTGTATGGATGTGTGTCTGACGTTACACTTTGAGATGTAAAGCTGGTTTCTATCAAATACATTTCTGTTGGTGGCGGAGAATTTATTCTCTTAGCTTAACACCCTTCTCTGAGACGTACGAGCTCAGAGGTTATGTAGTTGATGGTTACTAGTGATACATTCCCAATTTGGTAATGTGGCATACGAAGTGCTGCTGATCAATTGTTGATCAAAGCGTGGCTTTGTGAAAAAGCGTTGCTTTGTGGACGAGACTTCGTCGAGCCTCACAACCCGGTAATGGTCGAAACAGGAATGTTGCGGCAAAGGTTTGTAGGGGTAGCGCCCCTAGGGTATGTCATTTCCTTCTGGATAAAGGGTGGTATCATGGTATGGAGCCCAGATACTTAACTCGTGTGGACACGGTAATTTATTACTGTATGATGTTGCTTTGTTGGTTTTCGGGATCCCGGGATAAAGGTCGGTAACGACCGGGGGATGACATGACTCGTGTGTTAGTTACCTAGTTACAGCTGTACAGCGTGAGGTAGCGTCGGCCTTTTGTTTGCAGAGATCCGGTTAGGATCCGGGGCGTCTTTCCAGAGGCGTTTCTATTTCGGTAAGGAAGTTCCTTAGCCTGATCATTTGTTGGAAATCCAAAGAAACAATATGAACCCTGTACGGTTTTTAGTTGTATTACCTGCTATGGGATGTGGCGGTAACCTGCTATTGAACGTAGTAGCTATAGTAGGCATACGATGAAATGTTGTATGCTGGCTAAGATTTATATTATACTTTCGAAATGTTTTTCTACACTATGCACTAGAAATAATATCAAAAGAGTTTTGATTTTGCGTAGTAAGCATCTTTGACTATCATAAGAAGAAATCTCCTCCAATTCTGCGTTTGCATTGTGTGTGTGGCGGGAGGTCTTATGGTAGTTTCATTTTCGAAAAGCATTGCGGATTTCAATGTTTAAAAGCCTTTCGTGTTTGTTTAAAGATAAACTGTTTTTGTTGCTCACACCAGTCCCATGACTGATCCGGAGTTTATTGTTCCCTTCCTAAACTCTGGGTGCCCACTATTTTCCACACGGGCAGTCTAGAGTTGGGTTTTCTTAGATATTCAGGTTGAGTAGATTATCTGGAGTCAGTTCAGTTCTTGGAGTTCATGGACTGACGTTGCTTATCTTGGAGCATTCTATTAGAGACATTCTATCCGCTGCTGGTGTTATCTATTTTCTTTCCGCTGCTATTTCTTGTATCATATCTCTGATGTATATAGATATTCATTGTATCATCATTGTATCTGGATATTGTATCAGATGTTGTATATCTATATTCTTTTTCTTTTCCGCTGTGTTGTTTACTTAATGTTGTTATAAGCTCCGGCGACTCGGATTTGAACGGTCGAATCTACGGCATTCGAGTACGATGTAAAGTATGGATGTCGATTTTCGAACGGGCAAAATCCGTATCGTTACAAGTGAATATATGAAAATGTATATATAAGTGAATTTGTAATTTATAAAAATAAAATAAAAAGAAAATAATTAAGGACACTTGTCATTAGAGTTCATCTTTTATTTACACTTGTTAAAACAAGGTTTTAGGATAATGACACATGTCTTTTAAGTAATTTTACATATTTCTATTTATTTTAAAAGTTATTTAAAAAGCCTTTTTCTTATTTATCTAAACACTTATCTATATATATTAAAGAGAAACAAAAACTAATTATAGTTTATAAATATAAGTTTATACAAATATTATAATATCCAACAATTTAAATATTCATTCTTTTGAATTTCAAAACTTTAAATTCAAATTTAAATAAAGTTAAATCCTAAGATTCAATTTAAAAGTCAAGTTATATATATTTACATACACTATTTATTCCATTTAAAATAACAATTCCTTTTAGCATTAAAATTCATATATATTAAAAATAATACATTATACTTATTATTTGAAATTAACATATTTTATAATTTAAACAAGAGATTATATTATCAAGAAATATTTAAAAAGAAATAAAACAAACCAATTTTTGTAAATCTTATTTATATTTAAGCTTAAGTAAAAATATCTTAAACCAATTAAATATTTTCTTAAAGTATTTTAAAACTATAAAATTACTTATTTAAATATCTTTGAAAAGTCCAGATTAAATTAAATATAAATTTCCAATTTATCAAAGCTTCCATTTACAATATATATAAATAAATATATATTCAAATAGAAATATCTTATTAACTTTTAAAATAAAATCATCAATTAATACTAATTTAATCAGATTATTAAATTAAATTCAAATCTTATTATCAAAGATTATCCATATCAATTTAATTATTCAACAGATTATTAAATTGATATTGTTAAAATTTCCGGGATATTACATTCTCTTTCTTCAGTCATCACGTACATCATTCCAACCACTTCATTCTGGATCATCACTCCGCGTATAGTTATTAAAGTGGTTTTCGGTTTAGATAGAGAGTATATCCAAAACCGATTCTGGTCTCTCTAATAACTTTCGTAATTATTACACCGATTGGTCGTGTATACATTTCAAAACCAAATCAATTTCAATTTCAATTTCAATTCATAAACCAACATTTCATTTGTCTTTCTAAACCAATTTCCAAAATTTACGTTTCAAAACTTCCAAATCAAAATTTCAAAATCTTATAATTCAATTTCAATTTCTGTTTAAACAATTCAAATATTGATTCAAGTTCGTATATAAGTTTCGTTCCGAAATCATTTAAATTTATTTCAATTTAACATTCAAATCAATTTAACTTCATTTATCGATTTCATTCAATATTCGTTAAGTTACTTTATCATTCAAAATAATTTCTATTAAATTTTCAATTCATTAAATCAATTTCTTAAGTTTAACTTCATTAAATCAAAACTTACAATTTTGAATTTAATTTAAATTCGTCAAGTCAATTCTTTCAATTACATGTCTTACATTAATTCCAAAATATCACATTTTCATTTCTTGTTTAAGAAATTCCATTTCACTTATTTACTTTCTTAAATAATTTCCCAAAAACTTACTTAATCAAGAAAACTCAATTTCAATTATTTACGAAGTAAAAATTTACTTATTAAAAGTTCAATTTCACTTATTAAAGAATTTCAATTCAATTTTGTAACGACCCGCCCTTCTCTGCCCAGAAAGACGCATCATTATGAAGAAAGAAAGGGATAGAAGAAGAAAAGAAAAGAAGAAAGAACAACAACACATCGGAAATCTCACAGCGGAACGAGAAATATATTATATCACATAAGATATTACATAGTATCATATACATCAGAGTACACAACTTATACATCACAGAATAGACAGTTATAAACTTTTGTCTATTATACAACACAAGTACATAAATACAATACATCATCACAGTGGAAACTCTATATATCTACACGCTGAAGCCTCCTGCTCCACAGCTCCTCCAGTATTCGTCAAGACTAACCTGAATCCCCTTGACTACTCATACAAATTTGAGTACCCAAGAGTTTAATAAAACAGAAAATAAACACTTGGGTCAGACATGGGTCTGGTGTGAGTAAACGGTTAAATTGCTTAACTTTGAAAACCTTTGGAAACAAAAGTGTCACGTAAGACTCCCCACAAATAAACATGGGTAAGTTTTTACCTTACGCTAACTAAAACATTTGATAGGAAATCTGATTGTATTATAATAGGGTCTAGGGTTTTCAAGTAAATATGAAATAGCTGAAATTGTTACATTATTAAATTCCAGCATACTAGCCACAAAGTGGGTTATACAATCAAGTCCGTTGGCACTTATTGGATTTTGGATTCCATACAATGGCAGGGCTACTGGGGTACCGCCCGTCACAGTACGTGGCCTAGATCACCGTACCGAGGAGTACGCCCGCTCCCCTGCAACACAAAGCCGGAACCATCCTGTAACGACCCGTATTTTTACGGATCGACATGTTCGTCAAAATCTGGAATTTTAGCACTTTCATGTCATTTTAGATTTTTTTAGGCAGATTTGTCTAAGTCCTAGGTCGTACGCGACCTAAGGGTTGTTGGCAACTTAGAGAAGATCTGCGACTTAAGAGGTTTAGGCGACCTAAGGAAATGTTGTGAGCGACCTAAGTTTTGTTAAGTGTTAGGTCGGCTGGGAAAGTTTGCGACCTAGTGGTTCTGAGTTTGCGACCTAGTGGTTCTGAGTTTGCGACCTAGTGGTTCTGAGTTTGCGATCTAGTGGTTCCGAGTTAGCGACCTAGTGGTTCCGTGTTAGCGACCTAGTGGTTCCGAGTTAGCGACCTAGTGGTTCCGTGTTAGCAACCTAAGGTATTAGCTTGTTAGCGACCTAAGGTATTAGCTTGTTAGCGACCTAAGGTATTAGCTTGTTAGCGACCTAAGGTATTAGCTTGTTAGCGACCTAAGGTATTAGCTTGTTAGCGACCTAAGGTATTAGCTTGTTAGCGACCTAAGGTATTAGCTTGTTAGCGACCTAAGGTATTAGCGTGTTAGCGACCTAAGGAGATAGGTCGCATAAGTGTTAGGTCGTAGCACTGTTAGGTCGCGTAGATCTATCTGTTAGGTCGCGTAGGTTGCTAAGTTGTTAGGTCGCTAGGATAGTTTGTGTTAGGTCGCGTAGATCTATCTGTTAGGTCGGAGAGTCTTAGGTCGGAGAAGCTTAGGTCGGAGAGTCTTAGGTCGGAAACGACCTAGGGAGATAGCTGAGTTAAGCGACTTAAGGAAATTTCTGCTATAAATAGGAGGGGTTGTTCTCACTTTTTGGGATCCGGATTTTGAAGCGACGAAGTGCTGCCATTTTGAGAGCTCGACTTCTACACTTCTTCACTTCTTTTCTCCACTCTAATCTAGTGCTTCCATCCATCCAAATCGAAGATCAAGATTGAAGATTCAAGAGCTTAGATTGAAGATCTTCATCTTTTCAAGAGAGATTTCTTCATTTGAAGCGGATTTGTGATAGATCTAGCTTAGTTCTTCGCTGTCCAGATCTGAAGTTGATATCTTTTGGATTGTTTAGGTGATTTGGTGAGTGGTGATTATCTCTCACACGGATCCAAAGGAGTAGATCGGATTGTTGGCTCGATTTGGTGTTAAATTAGTGATTTCCATGCATTTTCTTCATCCTATGTGTAGATCCTTGTAGATCCATTGTTCATGATGATGTTGCATCCATTTTATCATATGTTAACTTATGCAAGTTCATTCATCAAGTTTGTAGAGATATAATCCATGTTTTCATGCTTATTGGACTTTCAACCCTCTAATTACGAAAATGCCATTATAGTTATAATTGTCTACTCAGATCATTTTTGAATGCTTGATTGCTTGGATTGATGTTTGATTTGATTGATTGTTATGAACTAGATGATCGATGATTAGATTTAGATCGAAGGTGATTCAAAAGCTAAGGGAAAGGCTCTTGAAGTGGAAAAGCTGCTCGTGGCATATGTAGCGGGATGATGAAGCTCTTATGCATAGACTTGATGATATGTTGAGATGAGGCTTTGCAAGGATGTAATAAAGCGAGGCAATCATATGATGAGGACTTGGTCTAATCCAGACGGGATCATTCCAAGCATGTTGATAACTCGGTGATATGATTCGAGTTGAGGATAATGAATGGATTCGAGAATAGTCGTCGAGGAGGATGACTAGGAGGCTTGGATAGCATCGTTGTTGAAGGTTCTAGCATGCTCTAAGCAAGAGTACGTTTGGGCAGGTTCGATAGTCCCAACGGCCAACTGTTGATGGTCGAGTACTCTGGGCAGATTCGATAGTCCTAGGCACGGGCTGCGACGACGTGCGGGAGTTGTGTCTAGAACCGGGGTTTCCATTAGCCCTTGACGGACGGCTGAAAGAATGTGCCGGTCATTCAATTAACGGTGATATTGAAGCAATGATAACAGTGATAGCCAGAGTCATGGATGTTTGGTTGTAATGTCATTTCGGACTCAAGAGCGGTATTTTCTGGGTGCTTATCTGATTTAGGCCTTGGTACTTGGAAAACATCGCCCTTGACTCGAGTGATAGTAGCTTTACTTTAAATTGTATGCTCTGCTATGTTTGCTTCTGCTTAGTGTGTGTCTGGGGGCTATCACTGTAGAATGAGGTTGGAGTGGGAGGGTTGTATTCCTATTCCTTTTTCCTTTATGCTCTTTTGGTATGTTGTTAGTTAATTTACTGCTCACTAAGACTGTTGTCTGACTCAAGGCTTTACGTTTTAATTCTTATTGCCTTGGGCTGTTCGTCCATTTTGGGACGGGCAGACTAGGTAGCAGGTGACAGGTGCTGTTCTCTTCTTACGATGCTGATATCGAAGACGAGCTGGAGGGTTGCATATTATCTTCTTATTATATGTACTGGATATTCCGCTGTTTTGTATTCTCTGAGAGATATGTAGCAAGGCTGGATGTATTGACTATGTGGATGCTTGTATTCAACTATTATGGAGTTTTATATGATGTCATTTTGTTCTGTAAAGCTTCACTATACATATGTTCTATTGTATTTTGTCCATGCGCTGTGAGTAATACGATAGATTCTTTTGTTTAAAATCTTACCTTGACAATCGTCCATGGTCGCCTGGCACACTTTACAGCGCTTTATCTTTAGATTCGGTGCAGGAGTCATGGGCGGTCGTCACATTTGGTATCAGAGCATTGGTTAATCGATTTTACCCAACGCTCGCTGTCGTAACTACGTATGAGAGACGTAATTGTATTTTGATGGATGATCAATATATATGATATAGTAGCTTAGTAGAGTTTGAGTCCTTTATGCAGTTGTTTCTCTAGATGTTCTAATCATTCCTTTTTATAGATATTGAGAATGAGTCGAAGAGGGAGACCAGCTGCTAGGGGAGGCCGTGCTACTGAAGAGACTGCTGATTATGCAGCCATGTTCGAAGCTATGATGACTTCGATCATGAGAAGGATGCCAGTTCCGGGGGCGGCAGTTGATGTTGGAGTTCAAGTCCAAACTCCGAAACCAGTGGATTTTGCTAAGTTGTGCAAGGATTATACTGCTCTTGGAGGGAAGGTTTTCTTGGGAACAGAATCTACTATCGAAGTCCAGAGATGGATAGATGCTTGTAGAAGGATCTTTGGTGATTTGGGAATTGATGATGCAACTAAGAGGAAGTTGGCATCGAGGCAGCTTCAAGGGAGAGCTTCTGATTGGTGGAACTCTATTACCATCACTACTGCGGAGGAAGAGATTACTTGGGAGCAATTCCAAGCTAGATTTGAAGCTAAGTTCATTTCTACAGCTCAGAAGTCTGTTCTGTTCAAGAAGTTCGTGGAGCTCAAGCAGGGTGGAAGATCTGTTCTTGAGTATGTTTCTGAGTTTGAAGCTTTGTCCAAATATGCCCGGTCATATATTGAGTCTGCTTACCAGAAGAATGAGAAGTTTGTGACCGGCTTGGATAGTTATCTTGGGAGACAGTTGGTGGATCATTTGGACGATTCATTTGAGAAGCTTGTGGAGAAAGCTCTTAGGCATGAGAGTCTGTTTCCTAAGGAAGGACCTGTTGTTGCTGTTACCAAGGGAGAATCTAAACCACAGCAGGGTGGAAACCAGAAGAGGAAGCAGCAGCAGCAGCAGAAGGGTAAGGATGGCCAGAAGAAGCTGAAAGGCGAGGTGACTTGCTACAATTGTCAGCAGAAGGGTCATTTCTCTAAGGATTGTAAGAATCCGAAGGCACCGATGAAGTGTCACAACTGTGACAAACCGGGACATTTCAGGAAGAATTGTCCGGAACCAAGGAAGGACAGGCAGATTGTGCAAGCCTATGCTTTAGGAGCTGTTCCATCGTCTTCAAAAGCTCCTACTGCTGAAGAGAAGGGAAAGAGTGTGGTTGTTCAAGGTACTCTTTTCCTATGTGGTATTCCAGTTAGAGTTTTGTTTGATACTGGAGCGTCGCATTCGTTTGTTTGTAGTGAACTAGTAGGCCGGTTAGGTTTGGAACCGGATATTGTTGATAGGCCATTGGTTGTGACTAATCCAGTTGGGGGTTCGTCTTGTTTGTGTATGTTATGCCGTGGTCTAGTTGTGTCGAGTCATGGTTGCTCTTTTGTTTGTGATTGCTTTGTTCTGAACTTTGCGGGGTTCGGAATTATCTTGGGTATGGACTGGCTTAGAAAGTATGCGGCTAAGGTTGATTGTGAGAGGCTGGAGGTGACAGTCGTGAATGTGGAAGGGCGAAAGATTGTGATACGATGTAAGCATGAGGAAGGCGTCTTCATGAGCTTCATGTATTCGCTAGTTGTTCCACGGGATGGACTGTCTTTAGTGCCGATCGCAAATAGATTCGAGGATGTCTTTGACGAAGTCAAAGGATTGCCGCCGTATAGAGAGATCGAGTTTCGTATAGATCTAGTTGAAGGAGCCAGACCTGTTGTGATGCCTCTTAGGCGGATGGCGCCTAGGGAACAGCAAGAGTTGAGGGTGCAAGTTGATGATCTTTTGTAGAAAGGATTCATTCGGCGTAGTGTGTCCGAGTGGGGTGCACCAGTTGTGTTTGCAACCAAGGCAGATGGATCGTTGAGATTGTGTGTGGATTATCGTGAGCTGAATAAGGTGACTAAGAAGAACAAGTATCCATTGCCGAGAATAGATGACTTGTTTGATCAGCTTCACGAAGCTAAGGTGTTTTCTCAGATGGATTTGGCAACGGGATTTCACCAGTTGAGAGTAGCGAAGGATAGTGTGCCGAAGACTGCTTTTAGGACACCATCCGGTTTCTTTGAGTGGTTGGTAATGCCGTTTGGATTGACTAACGCGCCAGCATATTTTGTGGATCTTATGAATAGAGTGTTCAGAGATCGGTTGAACAAGTTCGTACTTGTGTTCGTGGATGATATTCTGATTTATTCCAGAATGGAAGAAGAGCACAAGACGCACTTGCATATTGTTTTGGAAATCTTACGGAAACATCAGCTGAAGGCTAAGTTTTCGAAGTGTCACTTCTGGAAGAGTGAAGTGAGGTTCTTAGGCCATGTGATTTCTGGAAATGGAATAGCGGTTGATCCCGCTAAGGTGGCAGCAATCCAGGATTGGGTTAGACCTAAGAATGCGTCTGACGTGAGAAGTTTTATTGGATTAGCAGGATATTATCGACGGTTTATCAAAGACTTCTCCAAGATAGCTGCACCGTTAACAGAATTGATGAAGAAGAACCAAGTGTTCAGTTGGGATGCTAAGTGTGAGCAAGCTTTCGGAATCCTGAAAGAGCGATTGACGAGTGCTCCTGTTTTGACTATTCCAAGTGGGAATGATGAGATGGTGGTTTACACCGACGCATGTGGTACTGGACTTGGAGCAGTGCTGATGTAGAAGGATAAAGTTGTTGCGTATGCCAGTCGACAACTAAAGCCGCATGAAAGGAATTACCCAACTCATGATTTGGAATTAGCGGCGATTGTATTTGCTCTGAAGATGTGGAGGCATTATCTGTTGGGAGTTCGATTCGAGTTGTTTACGGATCACAAGTCGTTGAAGTATCTTTTCTCCCAAAAGGATTTGAATCTTCGGCAGCAACGTTGGCTAGAGTTTTTGGCATCATATGACTTTGGTATAGCTTATACTCCGGGAAAAGGTAACGCAGTGGCTGATGCGTTAACTCGAAGACATGCAGGATTGGGAGCCATGTTTTCAGAATGGAAGAGTCTCGAGTATTTAGCTGGATTTGACTTCAGGCCTAGATGTGAATTGGAACCTGAGATGTTGGCAAACTTATCGATAAGACCCACTCTTGTGGAAAGGATTGGCGAGGGCCAAAAGCGAGATGATAAGCTTGTCAAGATTATCCGTGATTTGGAATTTGGATTGGATCCAGAAAAGGATAAAGGATTCGAGGTCGATCGAGAGGGTTGGCTTCGGAAGCAAGGACGACTAGTTGTTCCCGATATAGATGAATTGAGGAGTGAAGTTCTGAAGGAAAGTCATCACTCGAAGTTGACAATTCATCCAGGTGGAAATAAGATGTATCGGGATATGAAGAGAACCTACTACTGGGAAGGTATGAAGAAGGATGTTGGAAATTTTATTTCCAAGTGTATGAACTGCCAGTTGGTTAAAGCTGAACAGAAGAAGCCAAGTGGATTGCTTCAGCCATTAGAAGTTCCTACATGGAAGTGGGAACAAGTGTCGATGGATTTTATTGATGGATTGCCTAGAACCAGAACGGGAAATGAAGGGATTTGGGTCATTGTGGATCGACTGACTAAGAGTGCACGATTCATTCCTGTTCGATCGACTAGGACTGCATCAAAGTTGGCTGAGTTGTATGTTAAGTGGATAGTTCGATTCCATGGTATTCCGAAAAGTATAGTGAGCGATCGAGACCCATTGTTCACTAGTGGATTTTGGAGGAGCTTCCAGGAAGTGTTGGGAACCGAGTTGTGTTTGAGTACAGCTTATCATCCCCAAACAGATGGTCAGACCGAGAGAGTCAACCGAGTTTTGGAAGATCTCCTCAGAGCTTGTGTTTTGGATTTCGGAGGATCATGGGAAGATCACCTTCATTTGGTGGAGTTTGCGTACAACAACTGTTACCAGTCAAGCATTGGTATGGCACCGTATGAGGCATTGTATGGAAGACCGTGTAACTCTCCAACATGTTGGTTGGAAACTGGAGAAAAGCTGATGCTTGGGCCAGAGATGATTCGTCAGACTTCAGATTGCATAGAGATCATTCGGCAACGAATGAAGGCAGCCCAAGACCGTCAGAAGAGTTATGCTGATAAGCGTCGAAAGGATTTGGAGTTCGACGTGGGAGATATGGTTTTTGTGAAGATTTCTCCACTGAAGAATGTTATTCGATTCGGGAAAAAAGGAAAATTGACTCCGAGATTTGTTGGACCATTCCCGATCATCGAGCGAATTGGAAAGCTCGCCTATAGATTGGAGTTACCTGAGAAGATGTCGGGTGTGCACAATGTTTTTCATGTATCTTATCTACGGAAGTATGTGCACGACTCGAATACAGTGGTTTCTGCTGAAAGCTGTGAAGACTTAGAAGTTGATCCAGTTGATAGAAGACCTCGTAAGCCGCTTCGTGTTGTTGGAACTGACACGAAACAGCTTAGGAGGAAGGTAGTTAAGTTGCTCAAGATACAATGGAGTGATGATGATAACGACTGTACGTGGGAGGTGGAAGAGAGGATGAAGGCAGCTCATCCTGAACTCTTCGAGGTATGGCCCTAAGGTGTCGTCTCATCTCGCGGTATTGTAACTTGTTCTAATCTTAGAATTCTGTACGCTAAGCTAGAATTGGATGCATGGTTTGTTGATTGCTAAGGATGGTAGGCGTACAGAATAGTTTTTGATTGCTTGGAATTTCGGGGGCGAAATTTCTAAGGGGGAGAGAATGTAACGACCCGTATTTTTACGGATCGACATGTTCGTCAAAATCTGGAATTTTAGCACTTTCATGTCATTTTAGATTTTTTTAGGCAGATTTGTCTAAGTCCTAGGTCGTACGCGACCTAAGGGTTGTTGGCAACTTAGAGAAGATCTGCGACTTAAGAGGTTTAGGCGACCTAAGGAAATGTTGTGAGCGACCTAAGTTTTGTTAAGTGTTAGGTCGGCTGGGAAAGTTTGCGACCTAGTGGTTCTGAGTTTGCGACCTAGTGGTTCTGAGTTTGCGACCTAGTGGTTCTGAGTTTGCGACCTAGTGGTTCTGAGTTTGCGATCTAGTGGTTCCGAGTTAGCGACCTAGTGGTTCCGTGTTAGCGACCTAGTGGTTCCGAGTTAGCGACCTAGTGGTTCCGTGTTAGCAACCTAAGGTATTAGCTTGTTAGCGACCTAAGGTATTAGCTTGTTAGCGACCTAAGGTATTAGCTTGTTAGCGACCTAAGGTATTAGCTTGTTAGCGACCTAAGGTATTAGCTTGTTAGCGACCTAAGGTATTAGCTTGTTAGCGACCTAAGGTATTAGCTTGTTAGCGACCTAAGGTATTAGCGTGTTAGCGACCTAAGGAGATAGGTCGCATAAGTGTTAGGTCGTAGCACTGTTAGGTCGCGTAGATCTATCTGTTAGGTCGCGTAGGTTGCTAAGTTGTTAGGTCGCTAGGATAGTTTGTGTTAGGTCGCGTAGATCTATCTGTTAGGTCGGAGAGTCTTAGGTCGGAGAAGCTTAGGTCGGAGAGTCTTAGGTCGGAAACGACCTAGGGAGATAGCTGAGTTAAGCGACTTAAGGAAATTTCTGCTATAAATAGGAGGGGTTGTTCTCACTTTTTGGGATCCGGATTTTGAAGCGACGAAGTGCTGCCATTTTGAGAGCTCGACTTCTACACTTCTTCACTTCTTTTCTCCACTCTAATCTAGTGCTTCCATCCATCCAAATCGAAGATCAAGATTGAAGATTCAAGAGCTTAGATTGAAGATCTTCATCTTTTCAAGAGAGATTTCTTCATTTGAAGCGGATTTGTGATAGATCTAGCTTAGTTCTTCGCTGTCCAGATCTGAAGTTGATATCTTTTGGATTGTTTAGGTGATTTGGTGAGTGGTGATTATCTCTCACACGGATCCAAAGGAGTAGATCGGATTGTTGGCTCGATTTGGTGTTAAATTAGTGATTTCCATGCATTTTCTTCATCCTATGTGTAGATCCTTGTAGATCCATTGTTCATGATGATGTTGCATCCATTTTATCATATGTTAACTTATGCAAGTTCATTCATCAAGTTTGTAGAGATATAATCCATGTTTTCATGCTTATTGGACTTTCAACCCTCTAATTACGAAAATGCCATTATAGTTATAATTGTCTACTCAGATCATTTTTGAATGCTTGATTGCTTGGATTGATGTTTGATTTGATTGATTGTTATGAACTAGATGATCGATGATTAGATTTAGATCGAAGGTGATTCAAAAGCTAAGGGAAAGGCTCTTGAAGTGGAAAAGCTGCTCGTGGCATATGTAGCGGGATGATGAAGCTCTTATGCATAGACTTGATGATATGTTGAGATGAGGCTTTGCAAGGATGTAATAAAGCGAGGCAATCATATGATGAGGACTTGGTCTAATCCAGACGGGATCATTCCAAGCATGTTGATAACTCGGTGATATGATTCGAGTTGAGGATAATGAATGGATTCGAGAATAGTCGTCGAGGAGGATGACTAGGAGGCTTGGATAGCATCGTTGTTGAAGGTTCTAGCATGCTCTAAGCAAGAGTACGTTTGGGCAGGTTCGATAGTCCCAACGGCCAACTGTTGATGGTCGAGTACTCTGGGCAGATTCGATAGTCCTAGGCACGGGCTGCGACGACGTGCGGGAGTTGTGTCTAGAACCGGGGTTTCCATTAGCCCTTGACGGACGGCTGAAAGAATGTGCCGGTCATTCAATTAACGGTGATATTGAAGCAATGATAACAGTGATAGCCAGAGTCATGGATGTTTGGTTGTAATGTCATTTCGGACTCAAGAGCGGTATTTTCTGGGTGCTTATCTGATTTAGGCCTTGGTACTTGGAAAACATCGCCCTTGACTCGAGTGATAGTAGCTTTACTTTAAATTGTATGCTCTGCTATGTTTGCTTCTGCTTAGTGTGTGTCTGGGGGCTATCACTGTAGAATGAGGTTGGAGTGGGAGGGTTGTATTCCTATTCCTTTTTCCTTTATGCTCTTTTGGTATGTTGTTAGTTAATTTACTGCTCACTAAGACTGTTGTCTGACTCAAGGCTTTACGTTTTAATTCTTATTGCCTTGGGCTGTTCGTCCATTTTGGGACGGGCAGACTAGGTAGCAGGTGACAGGTGTTGTTCTCTTCTTACGATGCTGATATCGAAGACGAGCTGGAGGGTTGCATATTATCTTCTTATTATATGTACTGGATATTCCCCTGTTTTGTATTCTCTGAGAGATATGTAGTGAGGCTGGATGTATTGACTATGTGGATGCTTGTATTCAACTATTATGGAGTTTTATATGATGTCATTTTGTTCTGTAAAGCTTCACTATACATATGTTCTATTGTATTTTGTCCATGCGCTGTGAGTAATACGATAGATTCTTTTGTTTAAAATCTTACCTTGACAATCGTCCATGGTCGCCTCGCACACTTTACAGCGCTTTATCTTTAGATTCGGTGCAGGAGTCATGGGCGGTCGTCACACATCCCTTACTGGATAATCCCGAACAAGACAATCCCGTAGTTGGCTGCAGTTCCAACTACCCACTAAGCCGAAATATAGAAAGGGACCTCTAGACAGGGATCTATCTTGCCCTCAGTGGGCGCTACCCACGAAGCCTTGCTGCACCTCCCCTGTTTTAGCCATTCCCGGTTGATGAGGCTTGAGGTTACGATTACCTTTAATCAGAACATATCACTTAGAATGCTCATCGTCCGCCTGACGATGTGCTGAAAGCATTCAATCCATACAAGTTCGTTCCGGGTTCGAACGAAACCGAAGGCATTATCTCGTTACACTCGTTTTGGAATCACCCTCAGAGTTAACGACAATAACCCTTGCACTCTGAATCTTCATCTTCACTTGAGATTCACGACCTATCGTTAATTTGGATCGATGTGGTATTCGGGTCTCCAGACCTGGAATACCGGTATACGGAAACCCGATCCCGGTCTCATCGAAATCCAAAACGTATCTTTTAAGGCCAAGTTGTTTAAAGGTTTAAACAATTTAACTTATCTATATTCATACAGATAGATAATTCACAAATCACAATTGATAATCACATTATCAAATAAACAAATGATTCATAACAAAATAGGTAATCCATATCAACATCACAATAGTTAATCTATATTACCATCATAATGCAACCAAGCATTCATATCACACCACATTACTTATCTCATTTCTGAGATTACATCCATTCAAGACAAATAAATGTCATCCATTCTTATATAAGCAATGATTTACTTAATCACAACATAATTAATTTAAAATGAATTAAATTAACTATCTCTATCTTTAATTAATTTAAAGTGAATTAAATTAATTACTTCATCTCTTAATTAATTTAAAATTAATTAAATTAATTACTTCATTATAAATCTTACTTATATAATCATTAATTAAATAAATTAATTAATCATTCTCTAATTATCCACTTTAATTAATCACCTTGATTAATTATATTTTAATTACATTTAAGTAGTTATCTTTAATTAATTTCACAAATTAATTATTCTTAACCAATTATAGTAATTAACCTTTAATTACTTCATTAATTAATTAATTATAAAATCAATTACTTAAACCCTTAATTAATTACAATTAATTAATTATCAATTTTTAATTAATCTTTAGTTAATTACAATTAAACATTTATCATTTGATTAATTAATCTTAATTAATCTACTCTTAATTACATCATTAATTAATTATAAACTAATGATCCTAATTACATCTTTAATTATTTTATTAATTACATTAATTAATTATTCTTAATTAATCCATAATTATTAATCACCTTTGATTAATCTAATCCAGTAATTAATCTTCCCTTAATTACTTTCATTAATTAATTATTTTTAATTAATTACCTTAACAAATAATTAATTACCTTATTAATTAATCTTAATCCTTTAATAATTTATTTAATTAATAACACTAGGTAATTAACCTTAATTACTTCTATTTAATTACTTTTATAAAATAATTATCCTCTAATTACTTTATTAAATAATCTACCTTTACTTAATTACATCCAATAATTATTCCTTAATTACTTCATTAATTAATTATACTTAGTTAATTTATAAATGATTTTCTTAATTAATCACAAATTAATTAATTAATTAATTATTAGTTTAACTTAATCATTTAAATTTAATTAAATGATTCTTAACTTACTATATTAAAGGTTCTTAATTAAGAAACTATTATCTTAATTAAATCAATTATTTACCAATAACACTTGATAATTAAAATAATTTAATTATCTAAATTTCCTTTTCAAATTTAATTATCTTTAATTAAATCAACATTCTAAATACTTAAGAAAAATTCTTATTTTAATTGATTACTAAATCTTAACCATTAAACCTTACTTAAAATAAAATATAAGATTTAGAAATCAATAAATCATTAAACACATTTTATATTAAACCTTTAAATCTTTTAAAAACTTTTCCCAAGTTATTAAATATAATTAAATACGAATTTATTTCAAAATCTACTTATTTTATTTTGAAACTTAATATTATAAAATATATAAACTTGTTTAAACATTTGTTTTAAACTCAGAAAATATTACAAAACAAAATTTCTTTTGTTTAAAACTTAAAAAAAACATTTCCTTTTAAAATTTTCTTCATCAAAACCCGAGAAAAAGCTTAGAAAACTCGAAGCAACTCTCGAGATAAACCCACTTCACTTCTCTTCGAGTAAAACTCGACTATTCCCCGAAGAAAACCCGTGACCTGCTTTCTCTCCAAACCCATATCTTCCAGGTATACGCAAACGTGCACGTTAACGTGCACACCCACGATGATCGTCGATGAACTCCACGATGGCCTCCACCAAGTCGCCTTTTACCTCGTCAACATGAACGACCACCCAAACATCCTCGATTCGCCTGAGAATCGAATACGATATTGAACCCATCAGTTCGAAAACGCCATCACCAGAAACCAACCTTCCCACGGCAATCCAAGCTTTGAGACAACCCACAATTCCCACTCTAGCAACGCCATGACTTCTGGATCCTGGTGCCACAATCGCGATCGCCTCCGGTGGCGTTATGATGCCGCGAAACTTAGTTGAACATCATCGAAAAACTAGAGCCTTAAACCCTATTCTGGCATCGAATGATCATCACAATGGATTATAAAATCCACGATCATTTTTCTGATGATCTACAACATCCCCTCGACCTTCGAACTCAACCACGTTGCCCAGATCGTCACCGTTCGCCATGGATCGACCAAAATGCCCAAAACAGAAAATCCCAAAATGCACACTAAATACTAATCTAAAAATTCTGATTTAACCATTAAAAATCATGATTTAGCATTACGAATTCAATTATGTAACTCAAACTCAGAATTAATTTGATCAATTTTTGACCCATCTTAAGATTTTACTGTAAATTTTTAAATTTTGAGCTAAACATACATTTTAAAAACCTATAACTATTTTTGGATGATAGATCACTTAATTATAAACAACTTCTATTTATAATACAAGGTCTAATTCGAATTTAAAGTCAAGATATTGAATTTATTATACAACCTGAAACTGTTTTATGAACACAGTAACATTTTATTTATATACAGGCATTTTATATACCCAATTCAAACATGCATCAAATTTAACTTAAATATTCATAAGCATCATGGTATTTATCATAAGAACAAAATAAAAATCCAATGGCTAATAGTGATCAAATAATGAGAAATTTGATTTTAAATGAATTCAAGTTCTGATAAAATCAACAGAGACTATATCTATGTATATACAGGCATTCAATATTCATATGCACACATGCATCCATTTTAATCCAAGCATTCAGACAACAGCATGAGTTTCATATATTAAAGTGGGATTCCAGAATCTAAAACTGTTTTTAAAATCTTAGTTTACTCACCTGGAATTATAAAATAGAGAAGAGATGACCAATTTGTTTCCAGGCTTGCATGTTTGAATTTAAGCTTGATTTCCTTTTTGCTTGTTGAATTTTAAACCTTGCTGTTTGATCCTTGATTACTTGCTTGAGTTCCTTTCTCTGAACCTTAAGTTGTATTTGAAAATCTTGAGATTGATGTTGTATTGTTTTTGATCTTCTTTTCCACTGATTTGTATTTCCAGATTTTCATCTTTTTGAATTTGGTTTCCAGTCTTTTATTTATTTTTAGATTCGAATTAAAATTTTTTGGTTGAAATGAAGAGAACAAGAGTTTCAGCTGAAAAGTGAAAATAGATTTCTTCTTTCATATATTATTTATTTTAAAACTTTAATTAAAATATAGCCACTTGTCTTTTAAGTATTAATTTGCTTCCACCTATGCTTACATTTTTACAAATGTCACTAAACCACCTTAATAAGCTAACAAGTGTTAATCTTGTTTTTAATTAATTTACTTAAGTCATATATGTGTATTTAAGAAATATTTATGTGTATAAAATGATATATTTGTCTTTTTATAATTAAGCTTTTACATTCCTATATAAATATACAAATGTGAAAACTATTATTTAAATAACTTATACTTTAATCAAATATTTATAACATATTTATATATGCTTGAGAAACTTATTTTAACTATATATAATTACAAATCAATTTATCTTATGTTTTGAAATTTAAAATGAAAGAATATTAAAACAAATGAACTTCTTATTTAAATCTTATTTAAACTTAAGCTTACATATATATTTATAATAAATAAGAAATTATACTTGTTATTTAAATCTCAAATATCATTTTCAAAAGTATTAAGTCAAATTACAAATTATATAAATATTAAAGTTTGAAAACATCTTAATTAAATTCAAATCCAATACTCTTTCCATTCCAATATATACAAATATATATATATTCTAAATGGAAAATATTTTAATCATTAGTTTTTATAATTATCATATTGAATTTTAATACATAACTTCAAATCACAATATATATATACATATATATTATAATTTGAAAACATTGTTTTATTAAATTTAAAGACTCCCTATTTACAATATATATATATCAATATATATACATTATAAATATAAAACATTTATATAAGTTTTAGAAAGATAAATCTTCTCAATTAAAAATTGTTAGAAAAGATATTCCCAAATTAAAATGTTATTAGTTTTTAAAGAAATAAACTTGCCAATTAAAATGTTATTAACCTTTTAAAATGAATAAACTTGTCAATTTATAAAATAAATCAACAAATCAATTTAATTATTTATAAAGATTATTAAATTGATATTGCCAAAATTCCAGGATATCACATTCCTCCCCCCTTAAAATAATTTCGTCCCCGAAATTTAAAAGCAAAGATAATTTAATAACCCAGCAAAATTTTAATTTTAATTTCAAACAGCAACCATACATATCAATCATATTCTAACAATCATAGCAAACAATTTAATCAAACAAATTTAACTATCCAGACAAATTCTGGATAGAATTTCCTCGAGTTTCCCCAAGTATATATATACCGGGATACTCGTTCTATAGGATCTTAACTAACTATCTACAATAATCTAGAACTCCTTCCCATCTAGATTATAAATCTAAACAAAATATCAGACTAAACTCAAAACCATCTCAACTACCAAATCCTTCTGAACTATTGATCCCACAACCAATGACAGATCAAACACGTATTCCCTCAGAGATACGTGAAATAAAATGAATTCCAGTTATCCGAACTGGCAACTCAATCCTATATATCAAAGAACTAATTCTCTTGAGAACACAGAAAAATCTCATAATACTTCCGGAGCTAGCTTTCCCATCCTACCAACTCTTATATCTCCTTTGATCGGAGAAAAACTTAAACAATATCCAATTTTAACTTCAATTTCCAAATTCCATCAATCTTAACTGTATAACTCTCCTGACGATCCTGAGTCACTTCATCCTTCCTGATCAGCTTAACTCTTGCTGATGCTTCCTGAAATAATCTAGATCAACATCAAATCAATTTCTGGATCCTACTCAACAAAATTGTTCTCCAAAAATTCACCAAAATTCAAAATACAACTCTACTCCATAAACATTAGAGCACTTCGAACTACTTCTCCTATCTGAAATAGCCAAAACATTTGCACTTGACAATCTTGTCTCCAAATCCTGAAAATTCTTCACACTTAGAGATACACTTGAATTTCCTATAGAAATCCTTTACTCCAAGAAAATCACAACTCCCGGTTGCTCCCACTCTAGAATAGCTGCTATCTTGCTTCTGCTGCACAACTCTGATCTGGAATAGATGAGAATGCCATCGGAGAAACTCGAGCAAACTTGATCATCCACAGTTTACCATACCATAAAATCTTAGTGAACCATTCCACTTGGTCAAAAACACCTTAGCAGAATCCTCATCAGAAAATTAGGTGTGATCAATCCCTCTCCAAAGAATCCTGAGCTACTTCACCAAATTCTTCTCTAGGAGACATCCTTCTACTAAGCTGAACCACCGTTAACTCCACGAATCAAGTCGATACGGAATCTCAATCTCCAATAACCCAAGAGAACACTCAAACAATCGCAAGTCTCTTTTGCGATCAACTCGACCTAACTTCCACAGATACTGTTCTCACTTCACAAATTAGAACAGCTCATATTTAACTATCCAATTCATCGAAGAAATGGATTCACTCAGCTGCTTCTGGATTCCAACTTCAGAAAAACTACTCAGCCAGAAACTTCCTGCTAACACACAGAACACTCCGAGCTGCACTGCTGTCACAGATACCAAAGACTTCTTATCCGAAACTCTTTGAGAAACTCGGACTTCAAAGCAAAAAGAAACACCCTGCTGGACCCAGCCACAACACCGAAACAGATCTACTTCCTTAAACTTGCTTCAGAAGAAACATCTTCAGAAACGTCCATAGTCACCGCGTCTCACCACACAGCTACTACTTCTTGAAGTTACCAAGATACTATAACTCGCTTCAGCTCATCCAATAGATCTACTCTATTCATCCAACTTCAAAGATAAACTCCGAACTTAAACAGTTTCCTTCGGAGATTGATGAAATCTTTACATCACAACAAAGTTTACTCGAGACAGTATTAGGTCTACAGTCTCGACAATTACACTTCCAACCTCAACACTCAAACTCTAACCATTGGTAATTGTGTTACACACACTACCACCCTATCTACCTTTATAACTCATATTGGAAAACCCGAATAGGTAACCCAACAAATAGGTAGAAATAAATATATATATATTTAAAATGATACTTTTTATATAGAAATTATTTCTGGGTAAAATTATTTCATCTACCTCTTTAAAAAAAATATTGTGTCCGTTGGCCTGGTTCAAGTGTTTAGAGATCCCTATCAATAACGTTAGCTACTCGTATTGACCTGAATCCATATACCACTCAACCGATCAATTAACACAATATAAAACCATTTTTATATAACTAACAATTACGCGCTCTCAAGATAGACACCACTTCAGAGCCTAGGTATTCACTCAACCTTGCTCTGATACCAAATGTAACGACCCGCCCTTCTCTGCCCAGAAAGACGCATCATTATGAAGAAAGAAAGGGATAGAAGAAGAAAAGGAAAGAAGAAAGAACAACAACACATCAGAAATCTCACAGCGGAACGAGAAATATATTATATCACATAAGATATTACATAGTATCATATACATCAGAGTACACAACTTATACATCACAGAATAGACAGTTATAAACTTTTGTCTATTATACAACACAAGTACATAAATACAATACATCATCACAGTGGAAACTCTATATATCTACACGCTGAAGCCTCCTGCTCCACAGCTCCTCCAGTATTCGTCAAGACTAACCTGAATCCCCTTGACTACTCATACAAATTTGAGTACCCAAGAGTTTAATAAAACAGAAAATAAACACTTGGGTCAGACATGGGTCTGGTGTGAGTAAACGGTTAAATTGCTTAACTTTGAAAACCTTTGGAAACAAAAGTGTCACGTAAGACTCCCCACAAATAAACATGGGTAAGTTTTTACCTTACGCTAACTAAAACATTTGATAGGAAATCTGATTGTATTATAATAGGGTCTAGGGTTTTCAAGTAAATATGAAATAGCTGAAATTGTTACATTATTAAATTCCAGCATACTAGCCACAAAGTGGGTTATACAATCAAGTCCGTTGGCACTTATTGGATTTTGGATTCCATACAATGGCAGGGCTACTGGGGTACCGCCCGTCACAGTACGTGGCCTAGATCACCGTACCGAGGAGTACGCCCGCTCCCCTGCAACACAAAGCCGGAACCATCCCTTACTGGATAATCCCGAACAAGACAATCCCGTAGTTGGCTGCAGTTCCAACTACCCACTAAGCCGAAATATAGAAAGGGACCTCTAGACAGGGATCTATCTTGCCCTCAGTGGGCGCTACCCACGAAGCCTTGCTGCACCTCCCCTGTTTTAGCCATTCCCGGTTGATGAGGCTTGAGGTTACGATTACCTTTAATCAGAACATATCACTTAGAATGCTCATCGTCCGCCTGACGATGTGCTGAAAGCATTCAATCCATACAAGTTCGTTCCGGGTTCGAACGAAACCGAAGGCATTATCTCGTTACACTCGTTTTGGAATCACCCTCAGAGTTAACGACAACAACCCTTGCACTCTGAATCTTCATCTTCACTTGAGATTCACGACCTATCGTTAATTTGGATCGATGTGGTATTCGGGTCTCCAGACCTGGAATACCGGTATACGGAAACCCGATCCCGGTCTCATCGAAATCCAAAACGTATCTTTTAAGGCCAAGTTGTTTAAAGGTTTAAACAATTTAACTTATCTATATTCATACAGATAGATAATTCACAAATCACAATTGATAATCACATTATCAAATAAACAAATGATTCATAACAAAATAGGTAATCCATATCAACATCACAATAGTTAATCTATATTACCATCATAATGCAACCAAGCATTCATATCACACCACATTACTTATCTCATTTCTGAGATTACATCCATTCAAGACAAATAAATGTCATCCATTCTTATATAAGCAATGATTTACTTAATCACAACATAATTAATTTAAAATGAATTAAATTAACTATCTCTATCTTTAATTAATTTAAAGTGAATTAAATTAATTACTTCATCTCTTAATTAATTTAAAATTAATTAAATTAATTACTTCATTATAAATCTTACTTATATAATCATTAATTAAATAAATAAATTAATCATTCTCTAATTATCCACTTTAATTAATCACCTTGATTAATTATATTTTAATTACATTTAAGTAGTTATCTTTAATTAATTTCACAAATTAATTATTCTTAACCAATTATAGTAATTAACCTTTAATTACTTCATTAATTAATTAATTATAAAATCAATTACTTAAACCCTTAATTAATTACAATTAATTAATTATCAATTTTTAATTAATCTTTAGTTAATTACAATTAAACATTTATCATTTGATTAATTAATCTTAATTAATCTACTCTTAATTACATCATTAATTAATTATAAACTAATGATCCTAATTACATCTTTAATTATTTTATTAATTACATTAATTAATTATTCTTAATTAATCCATAATTATTAATCACCTTTGATTAATCTAATCCAGTAATTAATCTTCCCTTAATTACTTTCATTAATTAATTATTTTTAATTAATTACCTTAACAAATAATTAATTACCTTATTAATTAATCTTAATCCTTTAATAATTTATTTAATTAATAACACTAGGTAATTAACCTTAATTACTTCTATTTAATTACTTTTATAAAATAATTATCCTCTAATTACTTTATTAAATAATCTACCTTTACTTAATTACATCCAATAATTATTCCTTAATTACTTCATTAATTAATTATACTTAGTTAATTTATAAATGATTTTCTTAATTAATCACAAATTAATTATTAATTTAACTTAATCATTTAAATTTAATTAAATGATTCTTAACTTACTATATTAAAGGTTCTTAATTAAGAAACTATTATCTTAATTAAATCAATTATTTACCAATAACACTTGATAATTAAAATAATTTAATTATCTAAATTTCCTTTTCAAATTTAATTATCTTTAATTAAATCAACATTCTAAATACTTAAGAAAAATTCTTATTTTAATTGATTACTAAATCTTAACCATTAAACCTTACTTAAATTAAAATATAAGATTTAGAAATCAATAAATCATTAAACACATTTTATATTAAACCTTTAAATCTTTTAAAAACTTTTCCCAAGTTATTAAATATAATTAAATACGAATTTATTTCAAAATCTACTTATTTTATTTTGAAACTTAATATTATAAAATATATAAACTTGTTTAAACATTTGTTTTAAACTCAGAAAATATTACAAAACAAAATTTCTTTTGTTTAAAACTTAAAAAAAACATTTCCTTTTAAAATTTTCTTCATCAAAACCCGAGAAAAAGCTTAGAAAACTCGAAGCAACTCTCGAGATAAACCCACTTCACTTCTCTTCGAGTAAAACTCGATTATTCCCCGAAGAAAACCCGTGACCTGCTTTCTCTCCAAACCCATATCTTCCAGGTATACGCAAACGTGCACGTTAACGTGCACACCCACGATGATCGTCGATGAACTCCACGATGGCCTCCACCAAGTCGCCTTTTACCTCGTCAACACGAACGACCACCCAAACATCCTCGATTCGCCTGAGAATCGAATACGATATTGAACCCATCAGTTCGAAAACGCCATCACCAGAAACCAACCTTCCCACGGCAATCCAAGCTTTGAGACAACCCACAATTCCCACTCTAGCAACGCCATGACTTCTGGATCCTGGTGCCACAATCGCGATCGCCTCCGGTGGCGTTATGATGCCGCGAAACTTAGTTGAACATCATCGAAAAACTAGAGCCTTAAACCCTATTCTGGCATCGAATGATCATCACAATGGATTATAAAATCCACGATCATTTTTCTGATGATCTACAACATCCCCTCGACCTTCGAACTCAACCACGTTGCCCAGATCGTCGCCGTTCGCCATGGATCGACCAAAATGCCCAAAATAGAAAATCCCAAAATGCACACTAAATACTAATCTAAAAATTCTGATTTAACCATTAAAAATCATGATTTAGCATTACGAATTCAATTATGTAACTCAAACTCAGAATTAATTTGATCAATTTTTGACCCATCTTAAGATTTTACTGTAAATTTTTAAATTTTGAGCTAAACATACATTTTAAAAACCTATAACTATTTTTGGATGATAGATCACTTAATTATAAACAACTTCTATTTATAATACAAGGTCTAATTCGAATTTAAAGTCAAGATATTGAATTTATTATACAACCTGAAACTGTTTTATGAACACAGTAACATTTTATTTATATACAGGCATTTTATATACCCAATTCAAACATGCATCAAATTTAACTTAAATATTCATAAGCATCATGGTATTTATCATAAGAACAAAATAAAAATCCAATGGCTAATAGTGATCAAATAATGAGAAATTTGATTTTAAATGAATTCAAGTTCTGATAAAATCAACAGAGACTATATCTATGTATATACAGGCATTCAATATTCATATGCACACATGCATCCATTTTAATCCAAGCATTCAGACAACAGCATGAGTTTCATATATTAAAGTGGGATTCCAGAATCTAAAACTGTTTTTAAAATCTTAGTTTACTCACCTGGAATTATAAAACAGAGAAGAGATGACCAATTTGTTTCCAGGCTTGCATGTTTGAATTTAAGCTTGATTTCCTTTTTGCTTGTTGAATTTTAAACCTTGCTGTTTGATCCTTGATTACTTGCTTGATTTCCTTTCTCTGAACCTTAAGTTGTATTTGAAAATCTTGAGATTGATGTTGTATTGTTTTTGATCTTCTTTTCCACTGATTTGTATTTCCAGATTTTCATCTTCTTTGAATTTGGTTTCCAGTCTTTTATTTATTTTTAGATTCGAATTAAATTTTTTTGGTTGAAATGAAGAGAACAAGAGTTTCAGCTGAAAAGTGAAAATAGATTTCTTCTTTCATATATTATTTATTTTAAAACTTTAATTAAAATATAGCCACTTGTCTTTTAAGTATTAATTTGCTTCCACCTATGCTTACATTTTTACAAATGTCACTAAACCACCTTAATAAGCTAACAAGTGTTAATCTTGTTTTTAATTAATTTACTTAAGTCATATATGTGTATTTAAGAAATATTTATGTGTATAAAATGATATATTTGTCTTTTTATAATTAAGCTTTTACATTCCTATATAAATATACAAATGTGAAAACTATTATTTAAGTAACTTATACTTTAATCAAATATTTATAACATATTTATATATGCTTGAGAAACTTATTTTAACTATATATAATTACAAATCAATTTATCTTATGTTTTGAAATTTAAAATGAAAGAATATTAAAACAAATGAACTTCTTATTTAAATCTTATTTAAACTTAAGCTTACATATATATTTATAATAAATAAGAAATTATACTTGTTATTTAAATCTCAAATATCATTTTCAAAAGTATTAAGTCAAATTACAAATTATATAAATATTAAAGTTTGAAAACATCTTAATTAAATTCAAATCCAATACTCTTTCCATTCCAATATATACAAATATATATATATTCTAAATGGAAAATATTTTAATCATTAGTTTTTATAATTATCATATTGAATTTTAATACATAACTTCAAATCACAATATATATATACATATATATTATAATTTGAAAACATAGTTTTATTAAATTTAAAGACTCCCTATTTACAATATATATATATCAATATATATACATTATAAATATAAAACATTTATATAAGTTTTAGAAAGATAAATCTTCTCAATTAAAAATTGTTAGAAAAGATATTCCCAAATTAAAATGTTATTAGTTTTTAAAGAAATAAACTTGCCAATTAAAATGTTATTAACCTTTTAAAATGAATAAACTTGTCAATTTATAAAATAAATCAACAAATCAATTTAATTATTTATAAAGATTATTAAATTGATATTGCCAAAATTCCGGGATATCACATTCCTCCCCCCTTAAAATAATTTCGTCCCCGAAATTTAAAAGCAAAGATAATTTAATAACCCAGCAAAATTTTAATTTTAATTTCAAACAGCAACCATACATATCAATCATATTCTAACAATCATAGCAAACAATTTAATCAAACAAATTTAACTATCCAGACAAATTCTGGATAGAATTTCCTCGAGTTTCCCCAAGTATATATATACCGGGATACTCGTTCTACAGGATCTTAACTAACTATCTACAATAATCTAGAACTCCTTCCCATCTAGATTATAAATCTGAACAAAATATCAGACTAAACTCAAAACCATCTCAACTACCAAATCCTTCTGAACTGCTGATCCCACAACCAATGACAGATCAAACACGTATTCCCTCAGAGATACGTGAAATAAAATGAATTCCAGTTATCCGAACTGGCAACTCAATCCTATATATCAAAGAACTAATTCTCTTGAGAACACAGAAAAATCTCATAATACTTCCGGAGCTAGCTTTCCCATCCTACCAACTCTTATATCTCCTTTGATCGGAGAAAAACTTAAACAATATCCAATTTTAACTTCAATTTCCAAATTCCATCAATCTTAACTGTATAACTCTCCTGACGATCCTGAGTCACTTCATCCTTCCTGATCAGCTTAACTCTTGCTGATGCTTCCTGAAATAATATAGACCAACATCAAATCAATTTCTGGATCCTACTCAACAAAATTGTTCTCCAAAAATTCACCAAAATTCAAAATACAACTCTACTCCATAAACATTAGAGCACTTCGAACTACTTCTCCTATCTGAAATAGCCAAAACAGTTGCACTTGACAATCTTGTCTCCAAATCCTGAAAATTCTTCACACTTAGAGATACACTTGAATTTCCTATAGAAATCCTTTACTCCAAGAAAATCACAACTCCCGGTTGCTCCCACTCTAGAATAGCTGCTATCTTGCTTCTGCTGCACAACTCTGATCTGGAATAGATGAGAATGCCATCGGAGAAACTCGAGCAAACTTGATCATCCACAGTTTACCATACCATAAAATCTTAGTGAACCATTCCACTTGGTCAAAAACACCTTAGCAGAATCCTCATCAGAAAATTAGGTGTGATCAATCCCTCTCCAAAGAATCCTGAGCTACTTCACCAAATTCTTCTCTAGGAGACATCCTTCTACTAAGCTGAACCACCGTTAACTCCACGAATCAAGTCGATACAGAATCTCAATCTCCAATAACCCAAGAGAACACTCAAACAATCGCAAGTCTCTTTTGCGATCAACTCGACCTAACTTCCACAGATACTGTTCTCACTTCACAAATTAGAACAGCTCATATTTAACTATCCAATTCATCGAAGAAATGGATTCACTCAGCTGCTTCTGGATTCCAACTTCAGAAAAACTACTCAGCCAGAAACTTCCTGCTAACACACAGAACACTACGAGCTGCACTGCTGTCACAGATACCAAAGACTTCTTATCCGAAACTCTTTGAGAAACTCGGACTTCAAAGCAAAAAGAAACACCCTGCTGGACCCAGCCACAACACCGAAACAGATCTACTTCCTTAAACTTGCTTCAGAAGAAACATCTTCAGAAACGTCCATAGTCACCGCGTCTCACCACACAGCTACTACTTCTTGAAGTTACCAAGATACTATAACTCGCTTCAGCTCATCCAATAGATCTACTCTATTCATCCAACTTCAAAGATAAACTCCGAACTTAAACAGTTTCCTTCGGAGATTGATGAAATCTTTACATCACAACAAAGTTTACTTGAGACAGTATTAGGTCTACAGTCTCGACAATTACACTTCCAACCTCAACACTCAAACTCTAACCATTGGTAATTGTGTTACACACACTACCACCCTATCTACCTTTATAACTCATATTGGAAAACCCGAACAGGTAACCCAACAAATAGGTAGAAATAAATATATATATATTTAAAATGATACTTTTTATATAGAAATTATTTCTGGGTAAAATTATTTCATCTACCTCTTTAAAAAAAATATTGTGTCCGTTGGCCTGGTTCAAGTGTTTAGAGATCCCTATCAATAACGTTAGCTACTCGTATTGACCAGAATCCATATACCACTCAACCGATCAATTAACACAATATAAAACCATTTTTATATAACTAACAATTACGCGCTCTCAAGATAGACACCACTTCAGAGCCTAGGTATTCACTCAACCTTGCTCTGATACCAAATGTAACGACCCGCCCTTCTCTGCCCAGAAAGACGCATCATTATGAAGAAAGAAAGGGATAGAAGAAGAAAAGGAAAGAAGAAAGAACAACAACACATCAGAAATCTCACAGCGGAACGAGAAATATATTATATCACATAAGATATTACATAGTATCATATACATCAGAGTACACAACTTATACATCACAGAATAGACAGTTATAAACTTTTGTCTATTATACAACACAAGTACATAAATACAATACATCATCACAGTGGAAACTCTATATATCTACACGCTGAAGCCTCCTGCTCCACAGCTCCTCCAGTATTCGTCAAGACTAACCTGAATCCCCTTGACTACTCATACAAATTTGAGTACCCAAGAGTTTAATAAAACAGAAAATAAACACTTGGGTCAGACATGGGTCTGGTGTGAGTAAACGGTTAAATTGCTTAACTTTGAAAACCTTTGGAAACAAAAGTGTCACGTAAGACTCCCCACAAATAAACATGGGTAAGTTTTTACCTTACGCTAACTAAAACATTTGATAGGAAATCTGATTGTATTATAATAGGGTCTAGGGTTTTCAAGTAAATATGAAATAGCTGAAATTGTTACATTATTAAATTCTAGCATACTAGCCACAAAGTGGGTTATACAATCAAGTCCGTTGGCACTTATTGGATTTTGGATTCCATACAATGGCAGGGCTACTGGGGTACCGCCCGTCACAGTACGTGGCCTAGATCACCGTACCGAGGAGTACGCCCGCTCCCCTGCAACACAAAGCCGGAACCATCCCTTACTGGATAATCCCGAACAAGACAATCCCGTAGTTGGCTGCAGTTCCAACTACCCACTAAGCCGAAATATAGAAAGGGACCTCTAGACAGGGATCTATCTTGCCCTCAGTGGGCGCTACCCACGAAGCCTTGCTGCACCTCCCCTGTTTTAGCCATTCCCGGTTGATGAGGCTTGAGGTTACGATTACCTTTAATCAGAACATATCACTTAGAATGCTCATCTTCCGCCTGACGATGTGCTGAAAGCATTCAATCCATACAAGTTCGTTCCGGGTTCGAACGAAACCGAAGGCATTATCTCGTTACACTCATTTTGGAATCACCCTCAGAGTTAACGACAATAACCCTTGCACTCTGAATCTTCATCTTCACTTGAGATTCACGACCTATCGTTAATTTGGATCGATGTGGTATTCGGGTCTCCAGACCTGGAATACCGGTATACGGAAACCCGATCCCGGTCTCATCGAAATCCAAAACGTATCTTTTAAGGCCAAGTTGTTTAAAGGTTTAAACAATTTAACTTATCTATATTCATACAGATAGATAATTCACAAATCACAATTGATAATCACATTATCAAATAAACAAATGATTCATAACAAAATAGGTAATCCATATCAACATCACAATAGTTAATCTATATTACCATCATAATGCAACCAAGCATTCATATCACACCACATTACTTATCTCATTTCTGAGATTACATCCATTCAAGACAAATAAATGTCATCCATTCTTATATAAGCAATGATTTACTTAATCACAACATAATTAATTTAAAATGAATTAAATTAACTATCTCTATCTTTAATTAATTTAAAGTGAATTAAATTAATTACTTCATCTCTTAATTAATTTAAAATTAATTAAATTAATTACTTCATTATAAATCTTACTTATATAATCATTAATTAAATAAATTAATTAATCATTCTCTAATTATCCACTTTAATTAATCACCTTGATTAATTATATTTTAATTACATTTAAGTAGTTATCTTTAATTAATTTCACAAATTAATTATTCTTAACCAATTATAGTAATTAACCTTTAATTACTTCATTAATTAATTAATTATAAAATCAATTACTTAAACCCTTAATTAATTACAATTAATTAATTATCAATTTTTAATTAATCTTTAGTTAATTACAATTAAACATTTATCATTTGATTAATTAATCTTAATTAATCTACTCTTAATTACATCATTAATTAATTATAAACTAATGATCCTAATTACATCTTTAATTATTTTATTAATTACATTAATTAATTATTCTTAATTAATCCATAATTATTAATCACCTTTGATTAATCTAATCCAGTAATTAATCTTCCCTTAATTACTTTCATTAATTAATTATTTTTAATTAATTACCTTAACAAATAATTAATTACCTTATTAATTAATCTTAATCCTTTAATAATTTATTTAATTAATAACACTAGGTAATTAACCTTAATTACTTCTATTTAATTACTTTTATAAAATAATTATCCTCTAATTACTTTATTAAATAATCTACCTTTACTTAATTACATCCAATAATTATTCCTTAATTACTTCATTAATTAATTATACTTAGTTAATTTATAAATGATTTTCTTAATTAATCACAAATTAATTAATTAATTAATTATTAATTTAACTTAATCATTTAAATTTAATTAAATGATTCTTAACTTACTATATTAAAGGTTCTTAATTAAGAAACTATTATCTTAATTAAATCAATTATTTACCAATAACACTTGATAATTAAAATAATTTAATTATCTAAATTTCCTTTTCAAATTTAATTATCTTTAATTAAATCAACATTCTAAATACTTAAGAAAAATTCTTATTTTAATTGATTACTAAATCTTAACCATTAAACCTTACTTAAATTAAAATATAAGATTTAGAAATCAATAAATCATTAAACACATTTTATATTAAACCTTTAAATCTTTTAAAAACTTTTCCCAAGTTATTAAATATAATTAAATACGAATTTATTTCAAAATCTACTTATTTTATTTTGAAACTTAATATTATAAAATATATAAACTTGTTTAAACATTTGTTTTAAACTCAGAAAATATTACAAAACAAAATTTCTTTTGTTTAAAACTTAAAAAAACATTTCCTTTTAAAATTTTCTTCATCAAAACCCGAGAAAAAGCTTAGAAAACTCGAAGCAACTCTCGAGATAAACCCACTTCACTTCTCTTCGAGTAAAACTCGACTATTCCCCGAAGAAAACCCGTGACCTGCTTTCTCTCCAAACCCATATCTTCCAGGTATACGCAAACGTGCACGTTAACGTGCAAACCCACGATGATCGTCGATGAACTCCACGATGGCCTCCACCAAGTCGCCTTTTACCTCGTCAACACGAACGACCACCCAAACATCCTCGATTCGCCTGAGAATCGAATACGATATTGAACCCATCAGTTCGAAAACGCCATCACCAGAAACCAACCTTCCCACGGCAATCCAAGCTTTGAGACAACCCACAATTCCCACTCTAGCAACGCCATGACTTCTGGATCCTGGTGCCACAATCGCGATCGCCTCCGGTGGCGTTATGATGCCGCGAAACTTAGTTGAACATCATCGAAAAACTAGAGCCTTAAACCCTATTCTGGCATCGAATGATCATCACAATGGATTATAAAATCCACGATCATTTTTCTGATGATCTACAACATCCCCTCGACCTTCGAACTCAACCACGTTGCCCAGATCGTCGCCGTTCGCCATGGATCGACCAAAATGCCCAAAACAGAAAATCCCAAAATGCACACTAAATACTAATCTAAAAATTCTGATTTAACCATTAAAAATCATGATTTAGCATTACGAATTCAATTATGTAACTCAAACTCAGAATTAATTTGATCAATTTTTGACCCATCTTAAGATTTTACTGTAAATTTTTAAATTTTGAGCTAAACATAGATTTTAAAAACCTATAACTATTTTTGGATGATAGATCACTTAATTATAAACAACTTCTATTTATAATACAAGGTCTAATTCGAATTTAAAGTCAAGATATTGAATTTATTATACAACCTGAAACTGTTTTATGAACAGAGTAACATTTTATTTATATACAGGCATTTTATATACCCAATTCAAACATGCATCAAATTTAACTTAAATATTCATAAGCATCATGGTATTTATCATAAGAACAAAATAAAAATCCAATGGCTAATAGTGATCAAATAATGAGAAATTTGATTTTAAATGAATTCAAGTTCTGATAAAATCAACAGAGACTATATCTATGTATATACAGGCATTCAATATTAATATGCACACATGCATCCATTTTAATCCAAGCATTCAGACAACAGCATGAGTTTCATATATTAAAGTGGGATTCCAGAATCTAAAACTGTTTTTAAAATCTTAGTTTACTCACCTGGAATTATAAAACAGAGAAGAGATGACCAATTTGTTTCCAGGCTTGCATGTTTGAATTTAAGCTTGATTTCCTTTTTGCTTGTTGAATTTTAAACCTTGCTGTTTGATCCTTGATTACTTGCTTGAGTTCCTTTCTCTGAACCTTAAGTTGTATTTGAAAATCTTGAGATTGATGTTGTATTGTTTTTGATCTTCTTTTCCACTGATTTGTATTTCCAGATTTTCATCTTCTTTGAATTTGGTTTCCAGTCTTTTATTTATTTTTAGATTCGAATTAAAATTTTTTGGTTGAAATGAAGAGAACAAGAGTTTCAGCTGAAAAGTGAAAATAGATTTCTTCTTTCATATATTATTTATTTTAAAACTTTAATTAAAATATAGCCACTTGTCTTTTAAGTATTAATTTGCTTCCACCTATGCTTACATTTTTACAAATGTCACTAAACCACCTTAATAAGCTAACAAGTGTTAATTTTGTTTTTAATTAATTTACTTAAGTCATATGCGTGTATTTAAGAAATATTTATGTGTATAAAATGATATATTTGTCTTTTTATAATTAAGCTTTTACATTCCTATATAAATATACATATGTGAAAACTATTATTTAAGTAACTTATACTTTAATCAAATATTTATAACATATTTATATATGCTTGAGAAACTTATTTTAACTATATATAATTACAAATCAATTTATCTTATGTTTTGAAATTTAAAATGAAAGAATATTAAAACAAATGAACTTCTTATTTAAATCTTATTTAAACTTAAGCTTACATATATATTTATAATAAATAAGAAATTATACTTGTTATTTAAATCTCAAATATCATTTTCAAAAGTATTAAGTCAAATTACAAATTATATAAATATTAAAGTTTGAAAACATCTTAATTAAATTCAAATCCAATACTCTTTCCATTCCAATATATACAAATATATATATATTCTAAATGGAAAATATTTTAATCATTAGTTTTTATAATTATCATATTGAATTTTAATACATAACTTCAAATCACAATATATATATACATATATATTATAATTTGAAAACATAGTTTTATTAAATTTAAAGACTCCCTATTTACAATATATATATATATCAATATATATACATTATAAATATAAAACATTTATATAAGTTTTAGAAAGATAAATCTTCTCAATTTAAAATTGTTAGAAAAGATATTCCCAAATTAAAATGTTATTAGTTTTTAAAGAAATAAACTTGCCAATTAAAATGTTATTAACCTTTTAAAATGAATAAACTTGTCAATTTATAAAATAAATCAACAAATCAATTTAATTATTTATAAAGATTATTAAATTGATATTGCCAAAATTCCGGGATATCACAAATTTAATCATTAAATAATTCAATCTTGATTAATTATTAAATAATACAAAACTTAATTATTAAATAATTCCAAAGCTTAATAATTTCAACTTAATTACAATTTCAAACTTAATTATTAAATCATTCCAAAGTTTAATAATTTCAAACTTAATTATAATTTCAAACTTAATTCAATCATTTCTCAAATTAAACAACATTCTTTCATCAATTACATTTTTAATAATTTGTTTCAGATTTTTAAATATTAACATTTTCCTTTCATTAAAAATTCAAATTTCAACTTCATTTCAAAACCATATTATTTATTCAAATAAAATCTTCATTTTAATTTTAAAACAAATTATTGACCAATCGGGTTTTATTTAATTTTCTATCTTAGGTTAAAGTTCAATTTGGGTATTTATCATTTCAACCCGATTCCAATTCAATTCAAAAATCAAAACATAACAAAGGGAACTTGTAGTGTGATAACTGGGATGGTGTCAAAGTAAATAAACAAGCAATAACAACAATCAATATCAATCCAATAATCAATTCAAATAATCCCGAAATAACCGTATTAATTCACATTGTTGTTTGTGCGAATTAATATAATTATTTCTAGAATCTACACTATCATTTCATGCAGATTAAAGATTATTCCACTAATTATTTATACGGTTTTTCACTTGTCATTCAATTTCAATTTTTACACTACAACAGTTAATCCAATATACGTTCAATGGTTCAAAGTGTAATTATCACTATTTTACATGTCAATTTATTTAACAAATTAAAGGGGTCATATTCACTAATCAAATTTTACATATAAATCAGTTTTAAAATTGTTAACTATCCTATATCCATTTCAATTTTGCATACTATTTATCATTTAACACTAACAATTTAACGTCCAATATAAACATCAACAATCAATCAATTATCAGCCAAACTGTATTATCATCACATAAATCATTAACAGATAATGGTGTCAAATGTCACAGGTGAACTGATACAGGCAATAGCATATATAACAGTGTAATTAACTAGCAGCAGCATATTTCAATTGTCGTTTCAATTGAAATCAAATTTAATAAATAAAAGAACGTTAATCGTGAGTGAGTGCTCACCTTTAGAGGCTAGAGATGATTCGACAATGAGATGGGTTACAGATCCAAGCACGAATTTTGACGCAAAGCACGATTTGACATAAGTTTGACGATCAGAGCTGATACATAGGAATTGATGAATTAAATTAGAACCGGATTGACGAAGATAAATGGTATACATGAACTATATATATATATAAGACCAGATTTTAAATACAACACATTTTAAAGTAAATATGTATATATATATATAACACACTTCAAAATCATTGTTTTTATTTTTATTTTAAACACATATATAAAAATAAAACATATAATTAAAATAATATATATCTATTTATTTATCTCCAATCAATATTATTATAAATTTTATATACACTGGCACTTTGAAATCAACAATATATACGTATGACAAATGTAAGCTGACCGGTTAAAAATTTGAATCCAACCTTTTCCTTCATAACAAATCTTCTTGTACAATACATTATGCAGTATACATATACAATATAAAAGTATATACTTAATAACTTTTGTAATATATACATACTACTTCCACAAACATACAGTAACACATATGTTAAAAATATAAACTAACACTGATATGTATAGACTATGCATTTTACTATATTATATCACTAATAAAATTTGTAAACGTATATATATATATAGTTTAAACAAACCCATTCATAACTACTAATACAAATATTCACATATAGCATGGCCGAGACCTTCATATACGAAACAGGATATAACTTTACAACATATATAAAATCTTACATAAAATTATAAACAGCACACACTATTATATGAACAACACGTATCATTAACTGATATAGATGAACTTGTAAAATCAATGCTGTAAACATCAAAACTGTAAAGTATAAAACTCACGCGTAGACTTATATAGTATGAAGCTAATATGTATGCATACAAACACCTACATATATTTTATATAAGACTGACTATACATAACGTACGTATGTACGGTAAATATATATTTATTCATAACATATATACATATTATTATATACGTGTAGTAGCTTAGCAAGTTTGGTCACATGCAAAAGTACAGTGACAGGTTCTTAGGCTACAGAAGGCATATAGACATTATATTTTAAACAATATATATCAATCATAAAAGCCAATGCAACATACTTCATTAACTATATTTATACATATAATTCAAGTCAATTTATATAAACGGTCACAATGTATACTATATGTAAAATCCTGAATCTGCCTTTATAACTCAATATACTTTACACTGTATAAACTATAATTTAAACTACAACCCACTCTGTAACGACCCAGAATTTTTGATAATTAAAATTCGAATATTTAATTAATTTTAAATACTGATAAGTAGAATTAAGAAGTCGAATAATTTATTATTCGAATATTGGATTTAATTTGGTCAATTAAATCGATAAATTAAATAGTGGAATTTCAGAAATAATTGAATATCGAGTTTAAATGATTGAAAATGATTTGTAAAGTTATATTTAATCATACTGGAGTTATAGAAAGGTTATAGAACTTTTAAAATTGAATTTGGAGTTAATCTGTGGAAATCGAATATTTTAATATTTAATTATCGACTGTAAAAATAGCCAATTTTCGAACAGTCTCAGAATTGAACGAGACCAGTTCCATTGGATCCGTAATAGTTAATTATTATCGGATTTCAATTTTCGTATCCATCGGAGTTGTCGTTTGACCGTGGCAGCTCGAAACGCATCGATATTATTTTAATTTTTATTCGACGAGTTAAAATAGTCATTTTTCAAACGGTCTCGGATTTCGACGAAACCAGTTTCATCGTATCCGTAATGTGATATTATTGTAAGATTTCAAATTTCGTAATTTTTGGAGTTACCATTTGTCCGGTACGAATTAAAACGCCTCGAAATCTATTTAAATCGGTTTAATTTAAATTGATCTTTTATTGTCATATCTCACACATACGATCGAATTAGCTTCCGAAACCTGTTCCATTGCGTTCGGAACGCGGGGTAAACCTTACGAACGTCAGCCGGCACGCTCGAATCGGAGTTCGAAAAAATTCGATGAATAGTAAATCGCGAAATTTTCTATAAAAGCACCTACATTTTCTCATTTGCAAAAGAAATTAAAAACCCTAGGGTTTTAAGCAGTAGCCGCCACTCCCATGATGAACGGCCAGCACGTCTCCTCCTTTCTCCTTCAATTTCTCTAAATCCACAAATAATTAGCCAATTTGTTCAACTACAATCTTGTAGAGGTTAAAGAGATCTTCGAATCCATACGGGGTTGATTGTCTGAAACGCAACGATGGAGGAGGAAATTAGCCGCGTTCGTGGCCGTGTTACACGCGTTTCTAGGGGGTTTGGGGATGCCGAGCTTGACCGGATTTTGGCTATTGGTGGCACTCGCCTGAAGCTTCGCAACGGAGGTGATGGATCATCCTCCGATCATCTACAGGAGGAGCAGCGTTCGATTTGTTTAAACGCGAGGATGGGTTATTCTCGTTCGTTCAACCTGGAACGAAATGCGTGAACGAAGAAGAGAACCGCCGGGATCTGTTCATTTGAAATCAACGGTCCAGATGTATATGGGTATAAAATATAAAAGAAATTGTAAATTAAATTATATATAAATTCGTTAAACTTTGTAACACTGTATCTCTTTCATACGAGATCGGAAAAATGCGAAACCAGTTGCGTTGTCTTCGTTTCGTCGAGCACTTCGCTGTGCAACTGAATTGGAGCCAATTGGAGCTAGTGTAAATTTTGGATGAAATCAAACGTCTGTTTATTTTATTCGAAAATAAACGCTGAAAATGGAATTGAAATCGAGGTGAGATCTTCTCACTCAATTGAATGTGGAATTATTTACAGTTATTGATTGATGATTGACTGTTTGGATGTGATATTAGATATTATAGGATATATATCTATATATAGCAATATATACATATTGGCATATGTATATATTGGATTGATTGATTTCCCGCCTCGTATAGCGGATGAGACCCTATTGCGCCGTTAGTAAGCGGATTTATAAAAACCCATATACCGCGATAATTCCGTACTGGAGCGGAATTGGTATTGTGCTAACATCTGTGGATGCAGGGAAACAGGTTGGAGGGATCCAACTGGATTCCTCACCGTATTGATTATTTACAGATATTTTGATATATTCTGTTATCATATTGATATATGATTTTGACTGTTGTGATGGACTGATTGGTGTTGTTGCATCATCGGATTCAGTTTTGAAATGTAAAAATAACGACTTTTATTTTAAAAAGATTTTAAAGTGATTTTTGAAAAGTAGACGTTTATCGAATTTTTGAATTGATTTATTTCAGAAAAATAAACGTCTAGAATTTTAAAGTTATAAGAGTTAAGATTTTTGGTGAAATATAACCAAAGTGTGATTTTTGAAATGAAAGTTGATTTAATTGTAAAATGGGTTAAATTGAGATTTTTAAAGTATTATAAAAGATGTACAGAAAAATTGATATATTTATCAATTGAAATTTTTGGAATTTTAAAACGAATTTTTATAAGTGTTAAAAAAGAAGTATAAAAGGATTTCATAAGTGAATGAAATTAATAGATTTATAACGTGAAGTTATAAAGTGAATAGATGTTGTAGAATAAACGATTTATAAGTAATTTACTTATAAATTAGATTTTTGCACTTAATTGGGATATAAATAGAAATTGCTAAATGAAATGATTTCATAAGTTGAAATTGTTATGAAGTATAAATGTGATTTATAAACGTTGTTTATAAATCTGGAATCACTTATTTTGATAAGTAATTTTAGAAGTTAATAAGAGGAGAATTTTATAAATCGAAGTTGTTAGAAAATATAAAGGTGAATTTATAAACGTTGTTTTATGAATTCGAAATCAATCAAATTTGATGAATGTAATATAGAAGTTATTAAGGGAATTTTATCCACGATTTTGGATAAGTGGATAATTTTTGGAATAAAACGTGTAGAAAAGATTGAAATGTAATTATTGAAGTATATTCACGATTTTGGATAGTGAATATATCGTTAAGTAAAATGGATAGTTTTGAAGAAGTGATATTAAAAATGAAGTTAAACATTTTAAAGATGTTTTAAAATGTATTATAAATCGAAAGCAGAGATTTCCGCAGTTCTTGTTGAAATAGACGTTTTCGAGAAATTTAAGGAAATGGTGGACTATAACACTGTTGTTATAGTAAATGATTTCCGAAAGGAAATGTTTTGATGTAGTATTGGGATTTATATATCTATCTAAATCCGAATCCCTATACTAGTGACTTCGAGTCGTCGTAACGATGTTTTACGCAACATTCGTTTTGACTCAAATAGATGTTGAAATTTATAATTTCCTTAAAGAATGAATATATACTTAATTTGATTTAAGTATATCGAATATTTTCAAGTGTTGAAAATGAATAGATTTGTGAAACACTTATTTTTAAATAAGTATGGAAATGCTTTTCCAAATGAAATGAACGTTTTGAGAATTTATCTTTGTAAAAGATAAATTGAAATTGAATATTGAAAATCGATTTGAAAATCGTATATCAGAAGATATTTTGAAATATAAATTCAATATGGAATTTATAAAGGAATGGGAATTCGTTTTAAAAATAAACGTTGATTTATTTTTGAAGTGTGGAAAAATTATATATCTAGTAAGATATTTTTGAAGAATAAATAATTTGGGAAAATTATTTGGAATCTGATGATGTTGCGCATCTTTATTGATAGTTAAATAACCGACTATCAATAATTACCTTTAGATAGGTATTTGTTGTGAATTGGATGAATTTGAATGCCACACTTATTTTTAAATAATCGCTCACTATTCGGGTTAGCCGGGAAAGGACCATGGCGTCGTATAACCCATTCCGAATATGTGATACGTCGTTATGAATCGCATTTGAAGACCGGTGTTGAAGACCGGATATTTTTGAAAACGGAAGGATTACCGTCGAGTTACTCTACATCGACTGATCTTCGATTTAGAGGTTTTATCACCCTTAGTGACGGGAAGTCCTGACGTGATTGAAAATTATCCGGATATGCAAGGGCTTCGTGAGAAGTGCCTTCGGTTCTGTTCGATCCCGGAACAGACTTGTATGGATTGTGTGTCTGACGTTACAATTTGAGATATAAAGCTGATTTCTTTCAAATACATTTCTGTTGGTGGCGGAGAATTTATTCTCTTAGCTTAACACCCTTCTCTGAGACGTACGAGCTCAGAGGTTATGTAGTTGAAATTTATCAGCGATATATCCCAATTTGGTAACGTGACATACTGAGTGTTGCTGTGAAATGATCAGTGTTTGATCATTTGTGATATGATCATTTGTTTGATCTTATATCTTTGTGATCATAGGTTGATCATTTTGTTTGACCCGAAGCAGGGCTTTTTGAGAAAGCGTAGCTTTGTGGACGAGACTTCGTCGAGCCTCACACCCCGGAAATGGTCGAAACAGGACGAATGCGGCAAGGTTCTAGGGAGTAGCGCCCCTTAGTGTATGTCATTCCTTCTGGATAAAGGTGGTATCATGGTATGGAGCCCAGATACTTAACCTCTGTGGTTACTGCATTATTATTATCTATGTGGTTTGTTGGAAATCATGGATCCTCGGGAAGATCGGTGACGATCGGGGGATGGCATATGCGTGTCAGTAGTTACCTATTTTTGCAGAGGTAACCCGGCCTTGTGTTGGCAGAGATCCGGTTAGGTTCTCGGGTCGTCTATTCCAGGGACGTACCCATCGTGGAAAGGAAGTTCCTTAGCCTGACCATTTGTTGGAAATCCAAAGAAACAATACGAGCTTTTACGATTTCAATTGTATAACCTGTCTCCTCAGGAGGCAGCTATAGCAGGCATAATATAATGGTACCTATGCTGGCTAAGATTTATATTATACTTTCGTAATGTTTTCCACTATGCACTAGTAATAATATCAAAAATGATTTGATTTTGCATAGTAAGCATTTTTGACTATCATAAGAAGAAATCTCCTCCAAGTCTGCGTTTGCATTGTGTGTGTGGTGGGAGGTCTTATGGTAGTTTCATTTTCCAAAAGCATTGCGAATTGACATTAAAATTATCCTGTTGTTTATTTTAAAGAATAACTGTTTTACGATCTCACACCAGTCACCATGACTGACTCGGAGTTTATTGTTCCCTTCTAAACTCTGGGTGCCCACCAATTTCCACACGGGCAGCCTAGAGTTATATTATCAGGATATTCTGGATATTCTGGAGCTTTGGAAGCAAGCTGGATGGCGAGACGTAGTATTTGTATCTGATATATCTATTCCGCTGTGTATTCTGTATGAGGACAAGTTATATAACTGTCCATTGTTGTATATTGACTCTGATGATTGATGTATATATATAAAATGATATAGTTCTTTGTTTTAAAGATTATTCATTTATCTATTATATGTTGTTCCGCTGCGATATGTGAGATTCTGATATTGTTCTGTTTCTGTTGCTGTTCCGTTGTTCTGTTGTTCTCCTTCTTTCTTTTTCTTCTATTTTCTTCTTCTACCTTTTTCTTCTTTCTTAAAACCATAACTTTTCGGGTTTTCGGCATTCGATGGCTCAGCAGTCGATAAAGTGAGTATCGATGTTGAATTTTCGAAAGTCGAAAATTTTCGGGATGTTACATTTGGTATCAGAGCATATGGTTAAGCGACAACCCTGCTCTGTTGGGTGTTACTCATTAGAGATAGAGTCAGTAGTACTCTAGAATGAGTTGAGTGTAATAATAGATACGAGTGCGTATTTGTTAGTGAATATAAAATTGTTTTATATTGTGATGATTGGTTTGTTGAGTGGTATATGGATTCTGGTCGGTATTGTCCGTACAACTCTATCGATAGGGATCTCTAAACACTTATATAGAACAATTCGACACAGTATTGTTTTAAATAGGGTAAATGAGATAATTTTGCCCAAAACTATTTTTGTATAGAAAATAAATGTTTTTCTATAAAGTACTATAGTATATGGTTGCATGGATGTTAGGAAGTAATAATAGTGAATTATCATCACTAAAATTGAATAAGAAATTGAAATCGTAACTCCAAAGTTAAGAAATAAATTCACATATACAAATGAAATTTAAAGAATATAAATTATAAATGTGAATTGTAATTTAAAACGGGATTCCAGAGAAGTATTTGGAAATGTTTTGAAAAGAATTTGAAAATTTTGGAAATTTGGAAAGTTAATTCCTTTTTGATTTGAAAATGGATTTCAAGGGTTTTGAAAAATGTTTTGAAGAGATGAAAAGCTCTAAACTCTTTTCAGGTCGCTGGAAAATAATCCTGATGATGATGGCCACATCATTAGAATTCATTTTCGGGTTTCCAAAAGAGGAATTGCTGCCAGAATATTTTAAATAAAAGTAGATTGGGAAATTTTGGATTTTGTTTTGGGAATTCAAAAGATAAATTTGAACAGATTTCAAAATAGTTTTAAAAGATTGAAAAGACTCTGGAATTGAATGGATTGATAACTTATATAATTTAAATTCTGATAGAATAAATTTAACTTAAAGGATGAAGTTAAATTAAAGTAAGTATAAGTGAATCAATTAAATCTAAGTTGAGATTGTGGAATATGAAATCTGGATTTAATATGAATTTTGAATAAGTGAAGAAATTTGACCTTGGTAAAAGTTAAATAGGATTAAAATTTGAATTTGGATTTATAAGTGGAAACTTAAGTTAAGTTAAACAAATGATGTTTAATTGGAATATAACTTAAGTAATGTTGAACGAAGTTGATTTTGATATCAAAGTAAATTAATAAAGGGAATTTATTAAATGAATGTGAACTTGAGTTATATAAATGAAATTCAACTTTATTTGTTAAATGAATTAGCAATTGAATTGAATAAATGGATTGGATGTTAATCAATCTAATGTGAAGTATTGATATGAAATAATGAATATAAGTGTTAATCCATTAAAAGCTAATGAAGTTGAGAAATTAAATAAATTGAATGGAAGTCAATTTAATTTAAAAGTGTTGAACCAAATCGAATGTAAAATTTATAATTTGGTTGTGTTGAATATACATTGGTTGTTATTTGATTGTTAGTTGATTGTGTATAAAAATTCATTAAGTATTAATGAAATTGAATTAGCAAATTGGAAAGCTATGCGATTAAATTCAAATTGGAAGTGAACGGATGTGAATTAGTGAATGTAAACTAATTGAATTGAAAGAGAATGTTGATTAAATCCAATGTAAATGAATCGAATATGATTTAAAATTGAAAACCAATTCAATGAATGTTAATGAGAAGTGAATCTATATTGATTTGGTTATGAAGTTGTTGGATGATAGTTGGATGATTGTTTGATGGTTGCATTGTTGCTTTTGAATGCATTGTTATGTTAGCATATGTAGTTATGTTGCTATACGATGTATATTGATTTTATTTTCATATCTACATGTTCTCATATGGTTTGTTGAGTGTTTAGTAGGTGCGGATGGCGTTGCTTCGCATTTGGAGCTCGCTTTCGCGCTATATTAGCCGTATACGCTCGCTAAATAAATAATAAGGTACATATCTCGGATTAAATATCATACTTTTACACTTTTTTCCCTACGGGATGCCTCATCACTTGATGGGATGTATATTTGTGATATATATACACTGTCATTTTTTTCGGATCGAGCCGCGCAAAGGAGACGCTGGCGAAATTTTCTGAAAATTTAAGGCGTTAGAATATTTTTGAGAAATTTGAAAATTTTGAAAACTAAGTTATGATTTGAAAACTTAGTAAAGATTTTGTGAGAAGTTAACTATGAATTTTGGAGAAGTTAAACACTTAACAGATTTGAAAATCTAATTTGAACGGTTTGTTTTGGAAAGTTAACGGATTTTGTATCTTCTTCCTAACTTGTAATTTCGAGGACGAAATTCTTTTAAGGGGGAAGTCTGTAACGACCCAGAATTTTTGATAATTAAAATTCGAATATTTAATTAATTTTAAATACTGATAAGTAGAATTAAGAAGTCGAATAATTTATTATTCGAATATTGGATTTAATTTGGTCAATTAAATCGATAAATTAAATAGTGGAATTTCAGAAATAATTGAATATCGAGTTTAAATGATTGAAAATGATTTGTAAAGTTATATTTAATCATAATGGAGTTATAGAAAGGTTATAGAACTTTTAAAATTGAATTTGGAGTTAATCTGTGAAAATCGAATATTTTAATATTTAATTATCGACTGTAAAAATAGCCAATTTTCGAACAGTCTCAGAATTGAACGAGACCAGTTCCATTGGATCCGTAATATTTAATTATTATCGGATTTCAATTTTCGTATCCATCGGAGTTGTCGTTTGACCGTGGCAGCTCGAAACGCATCGATATTATTTTAATTTTTATTCGACGAGTTAAAATAGTCATTTTTCAAACGGTCTCGGATTTCGACGAAACCAGTTTCATCGGATCCGTAATGTGATATTATTGTAAGATTTCAAATTTCGTAATTTTTGGAGTTACCATTTGTCCGGTACGAATTAAAACGCCTCGAAATCTATTTAAATCGGTTTAATTTAAATTGATCGTTTATTGTCATATCTCACACATACGATCGAATTAGCTTCCGAAACCTGTTCCATTGCGTTCGGAACGCGGGGTAAACCTTACGAACGTCAGCCGGCACGCTCGAATCGGAGTTCGAAAAAATTCGATGAATAGTAAATCGCGAAATTTTCTATAAAAGCACCTACATTTTCTCATTTGCAAAAGAAATTAAAAACCCTAGGGTTTTAAGCAGTAGCCGCCACTCCCATGATGAACGGCCAGCACGTCTCCTCCATTCTCCCTCAATTTCTCTAAATCCACAAATAATTAGCCAATTTGTTCAACTACAATCTTGTAGAGGTTAAAGAGATCTTCGAATCCATACGGGGTTGATTGTCTGAAACGCAACGATGGAGGAGGAAATTAGCCGCGTTCGTGGCCGTGTTACACGCGTTTCTAGGGGGTTTGGGGATGCCGAGCTTGACCGGATTTTGGCTATTGGTGGCACTCGCCTGAAGCTTCGCAACGGAGGTGATGGATCATCCTCCGATCATCTACAAGAGGAGCAGCGTTCGATTTGTTTAAACGCGAGGATTGGTTATTCTCGTTCATTCAACCTGGAACGAAATGCGTGAACGAAGAAGAGAACCGCCGGGATCTGTTCATTTGAAATCAACGGTCCAGATGTATATGGGTATAAAATATAAAAGAAATTGTAAATTAAATTATATATAAATTCGTTAAACTTTGTAACACTGTATCTCTTTCATACGAGATCGGAAAAATGCGAAACCAGTTGCGTTGTCTTCGTTTCGTCGAGCACTTCGCTGTGCAACTGAATTGGAGCCAATTGGAGCTAGTGTAAATTTTGGATGAAATCAAACGTCTGTTTATTTTATTCGAAAATAAACGCTGAAAATGGAATTGAAATCGAGGTGAGATCTTCTCACTCAATTGAATGTGGAATTATTTACAGTTATTGATTGATGATTGACTGTTTGGATGTGATATTAGATATTATAGGATATATATCTATATATAGCAATATATACATATTGGCATATGTATATATTGGATTGATTGATTTCCCGCCTCGTATAGCGGATGAGACCCTATTGCGCCGTTAGTAAGTGGATTTATAAAAACCCATATACCGCGATAATTCCGTACTGGAGCGGAATTGGTATTGTGCTAACATCTGTGGATGCAGGGAAACAGGTTGGAGGGATCCAACTGGATTCCTCACCGTATTGATTATTTACAGATATTTTGATATATTCTGTTATCATATTGATATATGATTTTGACTGTTGTGATGGACTGATTGGTGTTGTTGCATCATCGGATTCAGTTTTGAAATGTAAAAATAACGACTTTTATTTTAAAAAGATTTTAAAGTGATTTTTGAAAAGTAGACGTTTATCGAATTTTTGAATTGATTTATTTCAGAAAAATAAACGTCTAGAATTTTAAAGTTATAAGAGTTAAGATTTTTGGTGAAATATAACCAAAGTGTGATTTTTGAAATGAAAGTTGATTTAATTGTAAAATGGGTTAAATTGAGATTTTTAAAGTATTATAAAAGATGTACAGAAAAATTGATATATTTATCAATTGAAATTTTTGGAATTTTAAAACGAATTTTTATAAGTGTTAAAAAAGAAGTATAAAAGGATTTCATAAGTGAATGAAATTAATAGATTTATAACGTGAAGTTATAAAGTGAATAGATGTTGTAGAATAAACGATTTATAAGTAATTTACTTATAAATTAGATTTTTGCACTTAATTGGGATATAAATAGAAATTGCTAAATGAAATGATTTCATAAGTTGAAATTGTTATGAAGTATAAATGTGATTTATAAACGTTGTTTATAAATCTGGAATCACTTATTTTGATAAGTAATTTTAGAAGTTAATAAGAGGAGAATTTTATAAATCGAAGTTGTTAGAAAATATAAAGGTGAATTTATAAACGTTGTTTTATGAATTCGAAATCAATCAAATTTGATGAATGTAATATAGAAGTTATTAAGGGAATTTTATCCACGATTTTGGATAAGTGGATAATTTTTGGAATAAAACGTGTAGAAAAGATTGAAATGTAATTATTGAAGTATATTCACGATTTTGGATAGTGAATATATCGTTAAGTAAAATGGATAGTTTTGAAGAAGTGATATTAAAAATGAAGTTAAACATTTTAAAGATGTTTTAAAATGTATTATAAATCGAAAGCAGAGATTTCCGCAGTTCTTGTTGAAATAGACGTTTTCGAGAAATTTAAGGAAATGGTGGACTATAACACTGTTGTTATAGTAAATGATTTCCGAAAGGAAATGTTTTGATGTAGTATTGGGATTTATATATCTATCTAAATCCGAATCCCTATACTAGTGACTTCGAGTCGTCGTAACGATGTTTTACGCAACATTCGTTTTGACTCAAATAGATGTTGAAATTTATAATTTCCTTAAAGAATGAATATATACTTAATTTGATTTAAGTATATCGAATATTTTCAAGTGTTGAAAATGAATAGATTTGTGAAACACTTATTTTTAAATAAGTATGGAAATGCTTTTCCAAATGAAATGAACGTTTTGAGAATTTATCTTTGTAAAAGATAAATTGAAATTGAATATTGAAAATCGATTTGAAAATCGTATATCAGAAGATATTTTGAAATATAAATTCAATATGGAATTTATAAAGGAATGGGAATTCGTTTTAAAAATAAACGTTGATTTATTTTTGAAGTGTGGAAAAATTATATATCTAGTAAGATATTTTTGAAGAATAAATAATTTGGGAAAATTATTTGGAATCTGATGATGTTGCACATCTTTATTGATAGTTAAATAACCGACTATCAATAATTACCTTTAGATAGGTATTTGTTGTGAATTGGATGAATTTGAATGCCACACTTATTTTTAAATAATCGCTCACTATTCGGGTTAGCCGGGAAAGGACCATGGGGTCGTATAACCCATTCCGAATATGTGATACGTCGTTATGAATCGCATTTGAAGACCGGTGTTGAAGACCGGATATTTTTGAAAACGGAAGGATTACCGTCGAGTTACTCTACATCGACTGATCTTCGATTTAGAGGTTTTATCACCCTTAGTGACGAGAAGTCCTGACGTGATTGAAAATTATCCGGATATGCAAGGGCTTCGTGAGAAGTGCCTTCGGTTCTGTTCGATCCCGGAACAGACTTGTATGGATTGTGTGTCTGACGTTACAATTTGAGATATAAAGCTGATTTCTTTCAAATACATTTCTGTTGGTGGCGGAGAATTTATTCTCTTAGCTTAACACCCTTCTCTGAGACGTACGAGCTCAGAGGTTATGTAGTTGAAATTTATCAGCGATATATCCCAATTTGGTAACGTGACATACTGAGTGTTGCTGTGAAATGATCAGTGTTTGATCATTTGTGATATGATCATTTGTTTGATCTTATATCTTTGTGATCATAGGTTGATCATTTTGTTTGACCCGAAGCAGGGCTTTTTGAGAAAGCGTAGCTTTGTGGACGAGACTTCGTCGAGCCTCACACCCCGGAAATGGTCGAAACAGGACGAATGCGGCAAGGTTCTAGGGAGTAGCGCCCCTTAGTGTATGTCATTCCTTCTGGATAAAGGTGGTATCATGGTATGGAGCCCAGATACTTAACCTCTGTGGTTACTGCATTATTATTATCTATGTGGTTTGTTGGAAATCGGGGATCCTCGGGAAGATCGGTGACGATCGGGGGATGGCATACGCGTGTCAGTAGTTACCTATTTTTGCAGAGGTAACCCGGCCTTGTGTTGGCAGAGATCCGGTTAGGTTCTCGGGTCGTCTATTCCAGGGACGTACCCATCGTGGAAAGGAAGTTCCTTAGCCTGACCATTTGTTGGAAATCCAAAGAAACAATACGAGCTTTTACGATTTCAATTGTATAACCTGTCTCCTCAGGAGGCAGCTATAGCAGGCATAATATAATGGTACCTATGCTGGCTAAGATTTATATTATACTTTCGAAATGTTTTCCACTATGCACTAGTAATAATATCAAAAATGATTTGATTTTGCGTAGTAAGCATTTTTGACTATCATAAGAAGAAATCTCCTCCAAGTCTGCGTTTGCATTGTGTGTGTGGTGGGAGGTCTTATGGTAGTTTCATTTTCCAAAAGCATTGCGAATTGACATTAAAATTATCCTGTTGTTTATTTTAAAGAATAACTGTTTTACGATCTCACACCAGTCACCATGACTGACTCGGAGTTTATTGTTCCCTTCTAAACTCTGGGTGCCCACCAATTTCCACACGGGCAGCCTAGAGTTATATTATCAGGATATTCTGGATATTCTGGAGCTTTGGAAGCAAGCTGGATGGCGAGACGTAGTATTTGTATCTGATATATCTATTCCGCTGTGTATTCTGTATGAGGACAAGTTATATAACTGTCCATTGTTGTATATTGACTCTGATGATTGATGTATATATATAAAATGATATAGTTCTTTGTTTTAAAGATTATTCATTTATCTATTATATGTTGTTCCGCTGCGATATGTGAGATTCTGATATTGTTCTGTTTCTGTTGCTGTTCCGTTGTTCTGTTGTTCTCCTTCTTTCTTTTTCTTCTATTTTCTTCTTCTACCTTTTTCTTCTTTCTTAAAACCATAACTTTTCGGGTTTCCGGCATTCGATGGCTCAGCAGTCGATAAAGTGAGTATCGATGTTGAATTTTCGAAAGTCGAAAATTTTCGGGATGTTACACACTCAACTCATATACTAATATATAAGTATATATATACAAACAAAACTTAACAGAAAATTCACATCATATATATGAACGAATATATGTCCAACTCCTATATATTTATATAAAATACTATTCAAAACAAAATATGTATATAAACAAAAGGCATAATATATACTACATAACTTAGACTTACGCATGTTACACTTGCATAGTATATTGCTGAACCATAAAGTCTTCAACTCATTGAAACATATATGTGCTGCACGTGAGGGAAGTTGGAGGTGTGAATTCGTGTGGAGTCGTGTGTATATGGAGGGCCAAGGGAGGATGCAGTCAGGTGGACCTGATGGTGATCGTGAGAGGATGAAGGCGGGGCGACAGGGGTTCTAGGCTCTGCTGGGTGGTGCCATAGCAGGGAAATGGTGAGGCTGGAAAAATGTTTCGGTGGCACACATGTTTGGGAGGGGCGGAGGCCGAAGGGATGGGCGGTGTTCGGGGCTGTCGTGGTTTGGCTTGAACGGGAGGAAGCGGAGCACTGTCTTTGATGGCGCAGGCTTTAACAGCGGGCTCGGCAAGGCAAACGTGGAAATGTAGGCGGTGGAAGGGAGGAGGCATGGGATGTGGCTACGAAAGTGGAAGTAGAAGGATGCCGAGGTGAAAAGGCAGTAGCGGAGCCGCTCGGCATGGGAAGAGGATATTAGCCGAGGAGAAGGGGTTTGTGGTGGAGGAAATAAAATGACTTTGGCCATGAATTGGTGACGAAGAAAAAATGTAATGAAGATGAAGTAGATCTGTGCTATATTTTACAAATGAATATGAACCAGAAGAAGAAGGGATGGCTTAAAACTATTCACAGTAGACTTTAATTTCTGTGATGAAAATGACGGTGGAAATGGAAGAGTCAATAGTTGTTTGAAAAATAAATGCTAGTGATTATTTCAAATTCCCCACGCTGGTAATCAACAAGCACACGGAAAACAAAGGTCCAGAATTGATACCGATATGGAAAATTGTTTTCGCCGCTTCGCCGCATCACGAACACCAAAGTATACAAATGAATATACCGTAGAGATCAGCACGACGAGACGATCAAAACGGTATATAGATATCAGTGGTAGGATTGAATTTATAAAAATTCGAAATTTTCTACTGACGGAAAATGCAAGAAAAATGCTGAAAAATAAGATCGACGGAGCCAAAGATGTCCGAATTTGGAAAAACGACAAACCGACATCTTGCTCAGAAGATGGTTTAGAATTTTTCTATGTAAAAATATTTAGGTTTCGGAAACATTTTATTTTCATCGCTTTTTAACTGATTAAATTGAAGTAAATTTACGCGCGAAATAAACTTTCATATTTTCTGGCGAAAATTTACCAGTTGCTATGTTTAACTAGACGTATTCCAAATATTAAATTTTTATTTTAAAATTTTATCGTTTAAAATCTCACAAAATTTTAACTAATTACGTTATTAAAACAGTTGAAATTTACGGGTCGTTACACTCTCCCCCACTCAAAACTTTTCGTCCCCGAAAAGGAACAAGGTAGGAGAATAGAAACAACCAGAAAGAAAACAGATTTAAAATACAAAATAACAATTAATTTGAACCGTATAAATTCACATTTAAATTAATTGATATTCAGTAATTGATTTAATCCATTTGATTTCACTAAAATCAATCTCAACTATTTCTAAATTCATTATCTTATTATCCCATTTCTTCAATTTACAATTTCTAAAACCATAAATTTGAATAGTCTTTTATTATAATCATATTTTCTTCAACAAATTTAAATTCTTCTTTATTCCAAATTACTGTTAAATTTATTCTACTTAATATATCTACTCACATATATTTAACCCATATAAATTTATTTAAACCATATAAATTTCAATTTAAATTAATTTATATTCATTAACTGATTTTAAATTCAAGGTATTTCCATAAGTTGATCTGATTTCAATTTATTAATTAACCTTCAAAACAAAATTTATTTTCAATTATCTTATTGTTCTATTTATCTCTATTAGCATAATTAAAATTCAAGTGTATAACAATTGTTATAACCACTCAAATTTTTATTTATAAATTCAATTTATATTATATATATTATCCAATTACATATTCAACTCTGAATGATTTAGGTAAGTTGTATTAGAATGCAGTTGAACAATATACAAATAAAAATTTTCCCAATTCAATTATTCAAGTTTAAATATTTATTCCACATTTTGGTTTATTTATAATTAAAATCATCCTTTAACAAAATTTAAGAATTAGATTTCCGATTAACTTTAAACAATTTAGAGATATATACAATATATTTATATCAAATCAAATTAAATTTTAAAATAAGATACCCATATATATATATATAAATCAAATTATACTGAAGAAATTCAAATTAAAATATTTTTCAAAACAAAACCGTAGAAAAGCTACAGAATGGTTTCTCCACTTCGAAACTCGAAAATGAATGTCGATGATGCGGTCGCCATCACCGAAATTATTTTCCAGCGACAAAGAGAAGAGCACTGATTTCAACATTTAAAATTCTTTGAAAACGGTTTCTATTTGAAAATACGTTCAATAATATACATTTTAAAAAAAAAATTAAAACCAAAGCTTGAAATTTTAGGAAATCAAATACTCCAATTTCTGATTTAAATTCATTTCAAATTCCAAATCAAATTATAACTAAGTTTATAAATTCGTTTATTTATATTATGCAATAATCAATGGTTTACAAAACAATAAATGAAAATCAAATATTATTATTTCTGAAAACAAATTCATTAACAATTTAATTTCAGAAAACTTATATTTATATATAAGATAATCATACAAAACTTCTATTTTATTTATCAAATTTGAAAACGATATTGTGTCAGTTTGTTCTGTTCAAGTGTTTTGGAAATTCTATTGATAGAGTTGATCAGACGAATCGATCGAAAACCCAAATCAACAACTCTAACAACACAATATAAAACATTTTAAAATTAATAACAAATGCACTTCCTCGCTCGACGATGCAAGAATAGATTTCAAAACAAGAATAGAGATTCAAATTTGATGGACTCAAATCAAAGAGAATTCTGATTCGAAGACAAATTCGAAAGAAAAGATAAGATGATTCAATAACAGAATCGGGAGATGGTAAGTTTATTTAATTCACGGGCAACCTTAACCGGGTCGTCCGAAACTTCATGAATATGATCGATGTAGAATTCCGAGGTAAATCTACATTCGATCTCAAGAAATGGAATTCAGGTATAGCAGGAGATAGATAGCACCGTAAACCGAGGATACAGAAATCTCCGGTAAATCGATGCTTATTGTAAAGGAGTTTCACCCATTTACAAATCATTCGAAGTTTGGCGTGACCGCCGATTCATTATAAAGATCATTCGAAGTGGAGTTGTGTGATACTCCAGAATTCAGAAGACGAATAGTGAGGGACACGAATGAATTTTGAAAGCCGAGGGAACGTTCCAAAATTCAAAGGAATTGAGTCAAAAGGAAGAGATTGAAACTCGAATGAGAGTGATTCTGTAAATACATTTACCCTATATGTTAAGTTTTGCCTAGAGCTACCAAAGCTCTGATACCAACTGTAACGACCCGATATTTTGGACCATTCGCATCCATTATAAGTGTATAGGTAGACACACTTGTCGGAGTTGAATTGCTCAAAATACCGCGTTGTTAATTTAAATTTGGCAAAACTGAACATATACAGTAAATAAATAATCACAGATCACAGACACAGAGTAATAATTGCAGCGGAAATAAAAGAGATAGTAGTTCATGAAGCTACTATATGAATATATAAAATACATCAGAGTTTACAACAGAAGAGTAATACGATACAATTGATACAAATCAGAATACATCACTGGAATAATCGAATACTGAAAGCAGAATAGATGGCTGGATCTTCAAGCAAAGCTCCAACTTCAAAGGTGAATCTCGAATACTGGTACACTCAGTCTGACCCGAGCGTAAAGCAAAAACACAAGACACTCGAGTCAGGATTAACATTCTTATATTTATAAATCCAACTCAAGTGAAATAGCAATTGAAATACAAGTAACTCAAAGGATGTTTGGAATAACCATCCTTTAAGGATCCGTTAAACTATCTACTAGGTAGTAATGTACGCTAAGTAGATAATGTCTATCAGTAATATAAAGATATCAAAATAGCGTTAAGTCATGGCCCATTCCACCCTTAACACATTTTTATTCCCAAAAGCATATACAAGACCGTAGTTTCCCCAAAACCGGAAGTCACCAGAGGGCAATCCATATACTAAAGGTACAAATCAAAATCGTAGTGGTCGCGTATAAATGGAATACAAGTATGACAAGGCACATGAGGCAATACCCAAGGTAGTGACACTACCGTTCGCCTGATCCGGACTGGTGAGAACGCAACGCCACATCGCCCGCAACACCGTGAAACAACACTCATAAAATCAAGGGTGCACCAATCGACAACAAGTATAAGTAGTTCGTAGTAGTGTGTCCACTTGAGGTAGCAAATCCTCCATTGGCCCGGCACGGCTCCTGTTTTAGTCATTTCCAATTTGACACAAGTGTCAAGGATATCCATCATCGTTCTCTTTCTTCAGTCATCACGTACATCATTCCAACCACTTCATTCTGGATCATCACTCCGCGTATAGTTATTAAAGTGGTTTTTGGTTTAGATAGAGAGTATATCGAAAACCGATTCTGGTCTCTCTAATAACTTTCGTAATTATTACACCGATTGGTCATTTATACATTTCAATACCAAATCAATTTCAATTTCAATTTCAATTCATAAACCAACATTTCATTTGTCTTTCTAAACCAATTTCCAAAATTTACGTTTCAAAACTTCCAAATCAAAATTTCAAAATCTTATAATTCAATTTCAATTTCAATTTCTGTTTAAACAATTCAAATATTGATTCAAGTTTGTATATAAGTTTCGTTCCGAAATCATTTAAATTTATTTCAATTTAACATTCAAATCAATTTAACTTCATTTATCGATTTCATTCAATATTCGTTAAGTTACTTTATCATTCAAAACAATTTCTATTAAATTTTCAATTCATTAAATCAATTTCTTAAGTTTAACTTCATTAAAGCAAAACTTACAATTTTGAATTTAATTTAAATTCGTCAAATCAATTCTTTCAATTACAAGTCTTACATTAATTCCAAAATATCACATTTTCATTTCTTGTTTAAGAAATTCCATTTCACTTATTTACTTTCTTAAATAATTTCCCAAAAACTTACTTAATCAAGAAAACTCAATTTCAATTATTTACGAAGTAAAAATTTACTTATTAAAAGTTCAATTTCACTTATTAAAGAATTTCAATTCGATTTAATCATTAAATAATTCAATCTTGATTAATTATTAAATAATACAAAACTTAATTATTAAATAATTCCAAAGCTTAATAATTTCAACTTAATTACAATTTCAAACTTAATTATTAAATCATTCCAAAGTTTAATAATTTCAAACTTAATTATAATTTCAAACTTAATTCAATCATTTCTCAAATTATACAACATTCTTTCATCAATTACATTTTTAATAATTTGTTTCAGATTTTTAAATATTAACATTTTCCTTTCATTAAAAATTCAAATTTCAACTTCATTTCAAAACTATATTATTTATTCAAATAAAATCTTCATTTTAATTTTAAATCAAACTATTGACCAATCGGGTTTTATTTAATTTTCTATCCTAGGTCAAAGTTCAATTTGGGTATTTATCATTTCAACCCGATTCCAATTCAATTCAAAAATCAAAACATAACAAAGGGAACTTGCAGTGTGATAACTGGGATGGTGTCAAAGTAAATAAACAAGCAATAACAACAATCAATATCAATCCAATAATCAATTAAAATAATCCCGAAATAACCGTATTAATTCACATTGTTGTTTGTGCGAATTAATATAATTATTTCTAGAATCTACACTATCATTTCATGCAGATTAAAGATTATTCCACTAATTATTTATACGGTTTTTCACTTGTCATTCAATTTCAATTTTTACACTACAACAGTTAATCCAATATACGTTCAATGGTTCAAAGTGTAATTATCACTATTTTACATGTCAATTTATTTAACAAATTAAAGGGGTCATATTCACTAATCAAATTTACATATAAATCAGTTTTAAAATTGTTAACTATCCTATATCCATTTCATTTTTGCATACTATTTATCATTTAACACTAACAATTTAACGTCCAATATAAACATCAACAATCAATCAATTATCAGCCAAACTGTATTATCATCACATAAATCATTAACAGATAATGGTGTCAAATGTCACAGGTGAACTAATACAGGCAATAGCATATATAACAGTGTAATTAACTAGCAGCAGCATATTTCAATTGTCGTTTCAATTGAAATCAAATTTAATAAATAAAAGAACGTTAATCGTGAGTGAGTGCTCACCTTTAGAGGCTAGAGATGATTCGACAATGAGATGGGTTACAGATCCAAGCACGAATTTTGACGCAAAGCACGATTTGACATAAGTTTGACGATCAGAGCTGATACATAGGAATTGATGAATTAAATTAGAACCGGATTGACGAAGATAAATGGTATACATGAACTATATATATATATATAAGACCAGATTTTAAATACAACACATTTTAAAGTAAATATATATATATATATAACACTTCAAAATCATTGTTTTTATTTTTATTTTAAACACATATATAAAAATCAAACGTATAATTAAAATAATATATATCTATTTATTTATCTCCAATCAATATTATTATAAATTTTATATACACTGGCACTTTGAAATCAACAATATATATGTATGACAAATGTAAGCTGACCGGTTAAAAATTTGAATCCAACCTTTTCCTTCATAACAAATCTTCTTGTACAATACATTATGCAGTATACATATACAATATAAAAGTATATACTTAATAACTTTTGTAATATATACATACTACTTCCACAAACATACAGTAACACATATGTTAAAAATATAAACTAACACTGATATGTATAGACTATGCATTTTACTATATTATATCACCAATAAAATTTGTAAACGTGTATATATATAGTTTAAACAAACCCATTCATAACTACTAATACAAATATTCACATATAGTATGGCCGAGACCTTCATATACGAAACAGGATATAACTTTACAACATATATAAAATCTTACATAAAATTATAAACAGCACACACTATTATATGAACAACACGTATCATTAACTAATATAGATGAACTTGTAAAATCAATGCTGTAAACATCAAAACTGTAAAGTATAAAACTCACGCGTAGACTTATATAGTATGAAGCTAATATGTATGCATACAAACACCTACATATATTTTATATAAGACTGACTATACATAACGCACGTATGTACGGTAAATATATATTTGTTCATAACATATATACATATTATTATATACGTGTAGTAGCTTAGCAAGTTTGGTCACATGCAAAAGTACAGTGACAGGTTCTTAGGCTACAGAAGGCATATAGACATTATATTTTAAACAATATATATCAATCATAAAAGCCAATGCAACATACTTCATTAACTATATTTATACATATAATTCAAGTCAATTTATATAAACGGTCACAATGTATACTATATGTAAAATCCTGAATCTGCCTTTATAACTCAATATACTTTACACTGTATAAACTATAATTTAAACTACAACCCACTCAACTCATATACTAATATATAAGTATATATATACAAACAAAACTTAACAGAAAATTCACATCATATATATGAACGAATATATGTCCAACTCCTATATATTTATATAAAATACTATTCAAAACAAAATATGTATATAAACAAAAGGCATAATATATACTACATAACTTAGACTTACGCATGTTACACTTGCATAGTATATTGCTGAACCATAAAGTCTTCAACTCATTGAAACATATATGTGCTGCACGTGAGGGAAGTTGGAGGTGTGAATTCGTGTGGAGTCGTGTGTATATGGAGGGCCAAGGGAGGATGCAGTCAGGTGGACCTGATGGTGATCGTGAGAGGATGAAGGCGGGGCGACAGGGGTTCTAGGCTCGGCTGGGTGGTGCCATAGCAGGGAAATGGTGAGGCTGGAAAAATGTTTCGGTGGCACACATGTTTGGGAGGGGCGGAGGCCGAAGGGATGGGCGGTGTTCGGGGCTGTCGCGGTTTGGCTTGAACGGGAGGAAGCGGAGCACTGTCTTTGATGGCGCAGGCTTTAACAGCGGGCTCGGCAAGGCAAACGTGGAAATGTAGGCGGTGGAAGGGAGGAGGCATGGGATGTGGCTACGCAAGTGGAAGTAGAAGGATGCCGAGGTGAAAAGGCAGTAGCGGAGCCGCTCGGCATGGGAAGAGGATATTAGCCGAGGAGAAGGGGTTTGTGGTGGAGGAAATAAAATGACTTTGGCCATGAATTGGTGACGAAGAAAAAATGAAATGAAGATGAAGTAGATCTGTGCTATATTTTACAAATGAATATGAACCAGAAGAAGAAGGGATGGCTTAAAACTATTCACAGTAGACTTTAATTTCTGTGATGAAAATGACGGTGGAAATGGAAGAGTCAATAGTTGTTTGAAAAATAAATGCTAGTGATTATTTCAAATTCCCCACGCTGGTAATCAACAAGCACACGGAAAACAAAGGTCCAGAATTGATACCGATATGGAAAATTGTTTTCGCCGCTTCGCCGCATCACGAACACCAAAGTATACAAATGAATATACCGTAGAGATCAGCACGACGAGACGATCAAAACGGTATATAGATATCAGTGGTAGGATTGAATTTATAAAAATTCGAAATTTTCTACTGACGGAAAATGCAAGAAAAATGCTGAAAAATAAGATCGACGGAGCCAAAGATGTCCGAATTTGGAAAAACGACAAACCGACATCTTGCTCAGAAGATGGTTTAGAATTTTTCTATGTAAAAATATTTAGGTTTCGGAAACATTTTATTTTCATCGCTTTTTAACTGATTAAATTTAAGTAAATTTACGCGCGAAATAAACTTTCATATTTTCGGACGAAAATTTACCAGTTGCTATGTTTAACTAGACGTATTCCAAATATTAAATTTTTATTTTAAAATTTTATCGTTTAAAATTTCACAAAATTTCAACTAATTACGTTATTAAAACAGTTGAAATTTACGGGTCGTTACACCCTTACTTACAAGGACACTAGAAAACACTCTGATTATCAACAATCCCTTTACATGAATCTTCGAGTCTTTCCTCCCTCAATTTGTTTCCATTTCCCATTGTAGAATCCGTCCTTGTTCTATTTTCCATAGTAGAACCGTTCCTCGTTCCACTTTCCATGGTAGAACCCTTCCTCGTTCTACCTACGAGCTCCCTTCCTTAAGCTCATACACATTGCATTTTCCATAGTAATTTGTCCATCTAATGATAGTGTTAACGCACCCACATTTACCCTAACATTTTTTTTTCAAAATCAAAGCTTCCATTTCCTTTTAAAACAAAAGAAATTTTTTTTTTCTAAAATACACCATTAATTTATAAAACAATTTCTCAAAATATTTTCCATCATTTTAGAAAATTTAAAAATGATTTTGAAAACAGCATTTTACATAAGAAACCATATCATCCTTTGAAATGAAAAATCATTGTTTTAAAATATTTATGGAAGCTAAAAATAGGTTTTGAAATACACATATTTTTAAATTCCATTGTAACGACCCGCAAATTTATCACTTTGATAAATTATATTTATTTTTAAATTTATTACAATAAAAGGTTGATAATACAAATAATATTGTTTTGAGTAATAAATAAGTAATAGTAATCTTATTTTGAATAGATATTTACAAAAATATTTTCCTCGAAATTTAAATTGATAAAATGACCGAAAACTGTTTTATTGATAAACAGCTCTATAATCCTAAAACGTCGCATATAAAGTTGGATGCATACACTTATTTTATAATTGAATGAGAATATGAAATAATTAATTTATTGTATTTTTGAAATTTAAATGTATTTAGTAATCCCTTAAATATAATAATTGATTTATTAAATTTAATTACTATTTAATAATTTAAGTAATTATCATAATTATTCAAATAATTATTTATAAATGATAGTAATTCATTTTAAATAGTTATAAAGTTTTGAGAAAACATTTATGGTAGTTTTATAAAGACAAAAAAATTGATTTGAAAATATAAGAAAAAAATCGATATCGCTTTATCAGTAAAATATCAATTCATGTAAATAATTTTTAATATTAATTTATATGAATTTATAAATGAAATATGATCATTTTAATTTATTAATAATGATAAGAAATTTATTTTAAAATTTTGTTTACAAATTTATGTACGTTAATTAATAAGTGAAAATGCGACCGATAATTGGTTTCTCGGTTTTCAACGATTTAACAAAAACAATTTGTTCGAAGTTATTTGAAATGTTGTTATCCTCTTATGCACGTAAATGTACATGCATATACATGTCACATGCACATAATAACACACACATATATATATATATATACACACATGAACACTTAAATACATACATATTACAAAATAATTAAATAATTTCCTAAGACTAACATTTAAGCAACCCAAAAGCCAACATCAACTCACCATACCATAACATCATCACACCATCACCTCAACATCTGTAACAACCCAAATTCCAGTGGGTCTGGATTTTTCGCAAAAATGCTAAAATCCTAGCCCACTGAAGCCCGAGTTGGGTATTTGGTATCCTACAAATAGGCAAAGCAAAATATATCAGAGCTCAAATAAACATCTCACAGCGTAACTGACTAAAATATAATAGTAAGTAAATATTCACCAATATAATAACACTTTCTAAACCATTGTCTCAAAGTTGGAAACTCTCTGCCATCTACCTAAACTGTAGGATGTTATGAGGAGGGGGTCAGAACTAAAGTTCTGGTAAATGGACAAATTATACACTTCTAGGCTTAATTCTACATATACCGTTTTATTTCCATTTTCTGTTATATTAGGTTTATTGGGTTTATATTACTCTCGCCTCCATGCGTGAATCATACCCATCTACTCCCTAGTAGATTAAATCCTAATAATTAATACGTATGTAGCAATATACCCAATGACCGCATCGGTCTTAGGTACTACCCATAGTACCTTCCGTATCCTCCTCGAAAAGGACTCCATCATCTTGCTTCTAGAGCGTTCTGTGACTACATCTGTAAAAGATAGCTTCATGATTCCTACAATATAGATGTTCCATCGTCTACTATGAAAACGTAAAACTGCGTTCGCACTAGACTATACTAATGCTCGGACATCCACAATGTACCACCCAGTGCGTACCTTGAGGACTATACGTAATCGTTCTGTCTACTCCTTGAATCCCGCTTAACAAGTTCTACCTTGTACGGAACTCAGCCGGTGATTTTCTATGTCTGTAAAGGACTGCTTCATTAGGCCGACAATACAGATATTCTACTTGGTCTTTCTCTTTTCTCATCGTGGCTATGGCCCCATGCAGCCACCCCTCAACTAATCGAAAGACCTCTAAAGAGCTAAGTGGTTGTGCCCTACTGCAAATAATCAAAACATCCAATTGGCTGTGCCCCTCATCCAATGCCTCGATAGTGAAATAATCATTGGCCTTTTGTTTAACTCTAGTCTTTCCAGAACTCGCTTTGTAACATCCCGTATTTTTAAGCTATTGGATTTGAACATTTAATTCGTTTTAAATGTTTAATGTGGATCCTTAATTGTTTTTGAAATGAATGGATTTGGGTTCAATCAATGAAAATGAGCTATAATTTTTAATTATAGCAATCCTGGTTGAATTTGAATAATGGGGAAATAATAAATTAAATATTCGGAATTGAGATAAGGGTAAATCTGAATGTAAATAGTGATAAAAATGGTGTTTAAATGTATTTTAAGTTTAATTGGTTATAAATAATATTGTTGGAATTTTAGATGAATTTTGAAGTTGATAAATTATTATTTGGGATTCTATATTAATTTAAAAATGAAGTTAATATTATTAAAATGCAAATAATCAGATTTTGAGTCCGGATTGAGCCGGAATGATTTTTAAATGTGGTTATACATTTTATATGACTTATTATTGAGTTAATAAAATTTTAAAAGTGAAATTTTAAAACGTTTTCGTCAATTTTGACAAATCGCCTGATTTAATAGACGAGTAAAATAGCCTTCCGGGGCACAGTCTCGGAATTCGACGAAACCAGTTCCATTGGATCCGTAATAGTTAGTTATTATCGAATTTCAATTTTCGTAGCAATCGGAGTTGTCGTTTGACTGTGGCAGCTCGAAACGCATCGAAATCGATTTAACCGATTTAATTTTAAATTGATCGTTTAATTCCGTATCTCGTGCATATGATCAAATTAGCTTACGAAACCTGTTCCATTGTGTCCGAAACATGGAAAAACCCTAGGGTAGCCTGTCGGAACGTGAGAATTGGAAGTCGTTTGCATTAACTGTTTAATCGAGAAATTTATATTCATTAAATAATATTATAACCCTTATATATATTATTATTATTATTATTTTTATCTAAACCCTAAGTTTTATCACCGGCCGCCTCTATTTCAAATTCAATGGCCGAAACCCTCCTGATTTCATTTCCAAATACCGATCAATCCACGTCTCGATTGAAGAAACTTCCAACTAGGAAGTGGTAGATCGTCTCGAGCGCTATCCATCCATACGGTGGAGTGGCACGTATGTCGTCGTGGTGGCCAGGAATGGGTGGAAGGCGGTGGCCGTTCGCACGTGGGTTTTGTTGTCATCGAGGCACCGAGTTCTCTCAGATTTGGGGCGGTGGTAGTGGGTGCGAAGGGGCACGCGGTGGCGGTCGTCGATCGAGTTCGAGATGAACGGAGGAGAGGAGGTGGGCAACCCTAGTTACGCGTGAGGTGGTGTAACATCCCGTAAATTTTCGACTTTCGAAAATTCAATATCGATACTCACTTTATCGACTGCTGAGCCATCGAATGCCGGAAACCCGAAAAGTTATGGTTTTAAGAAAGAAAAAGTAGAAGAAGAAGAAGATAGAAGGAAAAGAAAGAAGAACAACAGCAGAACAGAATACAATATCAGAATCTTACACATCGCAGCGGAACAATATATAATAGATAATCACTAGTCTTTTAAACAAAGAACTATATCAGTTTATACATACATCAATCAGAGTCAATATACAACAATGGACAGTTATATAAACTTGTCCTCAAACAGAATACACAGCGGAATAAATACTATCAGATACAAATACTACGTCTCGTCCTCCAGCTTATCTCCAAAGCTCCAGAATATCCAGAATATCCTGATAACATAACTCTAGGCTGCCCGTGTGGAAATTGGTGGGCACCCAGAGTTTAGAAGGGAACAATAAACTCCAAGTCAGTCATGGTGACTGGTGTGAGATCGTAAAACAGTTATTCTTTAAAATAAACAACAGGATAATTTTAAAGTCAATTCGCAATGCTTTTGGAAAATGAAACTACCATAAGACCTCCCACCACACACACAATGCAAACGCAGAATTGGAGGAGATTTCTTCTTATGATAGTCAAAGATGCTTGATATGCAAAATCAAATCATTTTGATATTATTATTAGTGCATAGTGTAGAAAACATTTCGAAAGTATAATATTAATCTTAGCCAACATACGACCAGTATCGTATGCCTACTATAGCTACTATGTTCAATAGCAGGTTACCGCCACATTCCATAGCAGGTAATACAACTAAAACCGTACACGTCACGTATTGTTTCTTTGGATTTCCAACAAATGGTCAGGCAAAGGAACTTCCTATCCACGATGGGTACGTCCCTGGAATAGACGACCCGAGAACCTAACCGGATCTCTGCCAACACAAGGCCGGGTTACCTCTGCAAAAATAGGTAACTACTGACACGCGTATGCCATCCCCCGATCGTCACCGATCTTCCCGAGGATCCCCGATTCGCAACAAACCACATAGATAATAATAATGCAGTAACCACAGAGGTTAAGTATCTGGGCTCCATACCATGATACCACCTTTATCCAGAAGGAATGACATACACTAAGGGGCGCTACTCCCTAGAACCTTGCTGCATCCTTCCTGTTTCGACCATTTCTGGGGTGTGAGGCTCGACGAAGTCTCGTCCACAAAGCTACGCTTTCTCAAAAAGCCCTGCTTCGGGTCAAACAAAATGATCAACCTATGATCACAAAGATATAAGATCAAACAAATGATCATATCGCAAATGATCAAACACTGATCATTTCACAGCAACACTCAGTATGCCACGTTACCAAATTGGGACATATCGCTGATGAATTTCAACTACATAACCTCTGAGCTCGTACGTCTCAGAGAAGGGTGTTAAGCTAAGAGAATAAATTCTCCGCCACCAACAGAAATGTATTTGAAAGAAATCAGCTTTATATCTCAAATTGTAACGTCAGACACACAATCCATACAAGTCTGTTCCGGGATCGAACAGAACCGAAGGCACTTCTCACGAAGCCCTTGCATTTCTGGATAATTTTCTAATCACGTCCGGACTTCCCGTCACTAAGGGTGATAAAACCTCTAAATCGAAGATCAGTCGATGTAGAGTAACTCGACGGTAATCCTTCCGTTTTCAAAAATATCCGGTCTTCAACACCGGTCTTCAAATGCGATTCATAACGACGTATCACATATTCGGAATGGGTTATACGACCCCATGGTCCTTTCCCGGCTAACCCGAATAGTGAGCGTTTATTCAAAAATAAGTGTGGCATTCAAATTCATCCAATCACAACAAATACCTATCTAAAGGTAATTATTGATAGTCGGTTATTTAACTATCAATAAAGATGCGCAACATCATCAGATTCCAAATAATTTTCCAAATTATTTATTCTTCAAAAATATCTTTACTAGATATATATATAATTTCCACACTTAACCGTTTGAAAACAATTTCAAATCAATTTCCACATTTCAATTTATCTTTGAAGATAAAATCTCAAAACAGTTCATTTCATTTTGGAAAAGTATTTCCATACTTATTCAAAAATAAGTATTTCGCAAATCTATTTATTTTCAACATTTGAAAATATTCAATATACTTAAATCAATATTAAGTATATATTCATTCTTTAAGGAAATCATTCTCTTTAAACACATTTATTCGAGTCAAAACGAATGTTGCGTAAAACATCGTTACGACGACTCGAAATCACTAGTATAGGGATTCGGATTCTAAGATAGATATATGTAAATCCCAATACTACATAAAACATTTTCTTTCGAAAATCATTTACTATAACAACAGTGTTATAGTCCATCATTTCCTTAAATTTCTCGAAAACATCTATTTCAACAATAAATGTTGAAATCTATGATTTCGATAGTTCACACGTTTTAAAACATCTTTTAAAACAATTAACTTCATTTCAAATATCACTTTCCAAAACTATCCATTTTACTTAACGATATATTCACTATCCAAAATCGTGAATATACTTTACTATTTACATTTCCCTATTTTCTACACGTTTTATTTCAAAAATAATTCGCTATCCAAAATCGCGAATATATCTCCTTTGATAATCTTCTATATTAAATTTATCAAATTCAATCGATTGGTTTCCGAATTTATAAAACAACGTTTATAAATTCCATTTTCTATTTTCTATAACAACTCCGGTTTATAAATCTCATTTTATTAACTTCAAAAATTCACTTATAAGAATAAGTGATTTCGGATTTATAAAACAACGTTTATAAATCACATTTGTACTTTATAACGATTTCAACTTATAAAAATCATTTCATTTTGCAATTTCTATTTACATCCCATCTAAGTGCAAAAGTCAAATTTATAAGTAAATTTCTTATAAATCGTTTATTCTACAACATCTATTCACTTTATAACTTCGCGTTATAAATCTATTAATTTCATTCACTTATGAAATCCATTTATACTTCTTTCTAACACTTATAAAATTCGTTTTATAAGTCCAATATTTTGATTTATAAAATATCAATTTTATAAATCTTTCTATACAAATCGTTTATAGTTATTCAAAAATCCCAACTTAACCCATTTTATAAATAAATCGACTTTTATTTCAAAAACGACACTTCGGTTATATTTCACAAAAAAGTATAACTTTTATAACTTTAAAATTTTACGTTTATAAATCGATTCAAAAATTCCATAAAACGTATATTTTCAAAAATCACTTTAAAAACCCTTTTAAAATAACAGTCGTTATTTTTACATTTCAAAACTGAATCCGATGATGCAACAACACCAATCAGTCCATCACAACAGTCAAATATCATATATCATCATATGATAACAGAATATATCAAAATATCTGTAAAAAATCAATACGGTGAGGAATCCAGTCGGATCCCTCCAACCTGTTTCCCTGGATCCACAGACGTTAGCACAATACCAATTCCGCTCCAGTACGGAATTATCGCGGTATATGGGTTTTTATAAATCCGCTTACTAACGGCGCAATAGGGTCTCATCCGCTATACGAGGCGGGAAAACATCAATCCAATATATACATATGCCAATATGTATATATTGCTATATATAGATATATATCCTATCATATCTAATATCACATCCAAACAGTCAATCATCAATCAATAACTGTAAATAATTCCACATTCAAATTGAGTGAGAAAATCTCACCGTGATTTTAAATTCCGTTCCAGCGTTTATTTCGAATAAAATTAAACGCGCGTTTAATTTTACCCGAAATTCAAACTAGCTCCAAACGACTTCAATCCAGTTGCATCGCGTAGTGCTCGTCGAAACGAAGACAACGCAACTTGTTTCGTAATTTTTCAACCTCGTATGACAAAGTTATGGGGTTTAGAAGTTTATACGAATTTAAAATACAATTAAATTTTACAACTTCTTTTAAAAATATTTACAACCTTTTATCACAGCCGTTGATTTTCAAACTGAGACATCAGGCCGCCAAACGCAATTATCATCTTCCCAGGTTGTTCACGCGTACGTGAACCCATCACTCACGCTCGAACTTCGACGTCGCACCCCCCCCCCCCCCAACGTTGACGAAACTCCATCACAACGGCACCCTTCGAAAGCCCGTCTCGAGCTCGACCCACGCCTCGAACGGCGCGAAGCTCGGTCAACCCCTGTGCTCGAAAAACGAGCTCGAACGCACCCCCTTTGACTGTAAATTGCCATCGATCTAAGCCACTACAACAAAATTCAACCGTTGGATTTGCAGTTCGCTCTGTGCTCTACAATCTTCTAGTTGGAATCGAAGTCTATCGGGGAGTGGATGAAGAGATAATCGAGGGGGAACGAAATCAAATTCTGGCCTTAGAATATAAAAGTGGCGGCTGAACATTGAATTGAAACCCTAGCTATTTTCTTTTTGCAAATGAAGATAATGAAGTCCTTATATAGAAAATGACCAAATTTACTATTCATCGAAATCTTTTCGAACTCCGATTCGAGCGTGCCGGCTGACGTTCGTAAGGTTTACCCCGCGTTCCGAACGCAATGGAATAGGTCTCGGAAGCTAATTCGATCGTCTGTGTGAGATATGATGATAAACGATCAATTTAAATTAAACCGATTTCAATCGATTTCAAGGCGTTTTAATTCGTACCGGACAAATGGTAAATCCAAAAATTATGAAATTTGAAATCTTACAATAATATCACATTACGGATCCGATGAAACTGGTTTCGTCGAAATCCGAGACTTTCTGAAAAATGACTATTTTAACTTGACGATTTAAAATTAAAATGATATCGATGCGTTTCGAGCTGCCACAGTCAAACGATAACTCCGTTTGCTACGAAAATTGAAATCCGATAATAACTAACTATTACGGATCCAATGGAACTGGTCTCGTTCAATTCTGAGACTGTTCGAAAATTGACTATTTTTACAGTCGATAATTAAATATTAAAATATTCAATTTTCACAAATTAATTCTAAATTCAATTTTAAGAGTTCTAAAATATTTCTATAACTCCAGTATGATTAAATAAAATTTCCCAAATCATTTTCAATCATTTTAAACTCGATTTTCAATTATCTCTGGAATTTCAATTATTAATTTATCGATTTAATTATCAAATTAAATCCAATATTCGAATAATAAATTATTCGACTTCTTAAATTCATTTATTAATATTTAAAATCAATTAAATATTCAAATTTTAATTATCAAAAATTCTGGGTCGTTACAAACTTCCCCCCTTAAAAGAATTTCGTCCTCGAAATTACAAGTTAGGAAGAAAGGTCCTTAACTCGTCTACTATTTTTCACAATTCAATAGTTTTATCAATTTATCAAAACAAATCTTTCTAGTAAAGATTCGTTATTACTTCAACTAACTTTCCAACTTCAATCATTAGTTTCAAACAACATTGTTTAACTTCTCAATTCAAATTCAAGTTTAAATTCAAATTTTAAACTTTCAAGATTTTCTCAAAAATTTTCTAACACCCGAATTTTCAAAAAATTTCGCCAGCGTCTCCTTTGCGCGGCTAATACGGTACGACTACAAAACGTCCCTACGGACTCTCAGATTTCAAAAAGAAAAAGAAAAAGCCAAGCGGCTAGACAAGAAATCATCAAATCTCATATTCAAATTTAAATACATACCTTTTTATCGAGCAATTCAAATTCTCTTCAAAATTAAAATCCCAATTCCTTTTATAACACCTGTATGTCCTACTAGCCATAATATCTAGTTACACATTCAAACCATTTTGTAAATTCAATTACAAAGTTTTCAATATATACTTCTTATATCATCTTTACTTCACTGTTGAAGTTATATATTCAATTTCACTTTCATTGCACTTACAATTTCAAATTATTCATTCATTCACTAATTCTTTAATTTTAAATTTGAATCTCATTTCTATCAAATTACCGAATATTTGTAAGTCTTCGACTTTCTTACATTTTGATTTATAAAGTCATTTGTACATTCATATTACTAATTCTATTCCTTTATGAATTTTATCTTCAAATATTTTTCTGGAACTTTATTTCAAATTATATCTCACATTAATATTTCATAAATATTTCTACATAGTATTCCAGAGTTTACTAACATTTCAAAGCCATTTTTGAAAACAGTTCAAATTATCTTTTGAAATTTCAAAACAAAACCCAAATTTTTCCAACAACTTCCTTTTAAAATAATTTGGCAGCAATTTCTCTTTTGGAAACCCGAAAATGAACACCGGTAATGCTGCAGTCATTACCGAAGTTATTTTCCAGCGACCGAAAAGAGTTTAGAGCTTTTCATCTTTTCAAAACATTTTTCAAACCTTTGAAATCCATTTTCAAATCAAAAAGATTTAAACTTTCCAAATCTCCAAAATTTTCAAATTCTTTTCAAAACATTTCCAAATACTTCTCTGGAATCCCGTTTTAAATTACAATTCACATTTATAATTTACATTCTCAAATTTCATTTGCATGTGAATTTATTTCTTAACTTTGGAGTTATGATTTGAATTTCTTATTCAATTTCAATGATGATAATTTACTATTATTACTTCCTAACATCCATACAACCATATACTGTAATAATTTACAGAAAAATCATTTCTTTTATATACAAAAATAGTTTTGGGCAAAATTATTTCATTCACCCTATTTAAAACAATACTGTGCCGAATTGTTCTATACAAGTGTTTAGAGATCCCTATCGATAGAGTTGTACGGACAATACCGACCAGAATCCATATACCACTCAACAAACCAATCATCACAATATAAAACAATTTTATATTAACTAACAAATACGCGCTCGTATCTATTATTACACTCAACTCATTCTAGAGTACTGCTGACTCTATCTCTAATGAGTAACACCCAACAGAGCAGGGTTGTCGCTTAACCATATGCTCTGATACCAACTGTAACATCCCGTAAATTTTCGACTTTCGAAAATTCAACATCGATACTCACTTTATCGACTGCTGAGCCATCGAATGCCGGAAACCCGAAAAGTTATGGTTTTAAGAAAGAAAAAGTAGAAGAAGAAGAAGATAGAAGGAAAAGAAAGAAGAACAACAGCAGAACAGAATACAATATCAGAATCTTACACATCGCAGCGGAACAATATATAATAGATAATCACTAGTCTTTTAAACAAAGAACTATATCAGTTTATACATACATCAATCAGAGTCAATATACAACAATGGACAGTTATATAAACTTGTCCTCATACAGAATACACAGCGGAATAAATACTATCAGATACAAATACTACGTCTCGTCCTCCAGCTTATCTCCAAAGCTCCAGAATATCCAGAATATCCTGATAACATAACTCTAGGCTGCCCGTGTGGAAATTGGTGGGCACCCAGAGTTTAGAAGGGAACAATAAACTCCAAGTCAGTCATGGTGACTGGTGTGAGATCGTAAAACAGTTATTCTTTAAAATAAACAACAGGATAATTTTAAAGTCAATTCGCAATGCTTTTGGAAAATGAAACTACCATAAGACCTCCCACCACACACACAATGCAAACGCAGAATTGGAGGAGATTTCTTCTTATGATAGTCAAAGATGCTTGATACGCAAAATCAAATCATTTTGATATTATTATTAGTGCATAGTGTAGAAAACATTTCGAAAGTATAATATTAATCTTAGCCAACATACGACCAGTATCGTATGCCTACTATAGCTACTATGTTCAATAGCAGGTTACCGCCACATTCCATAGCAGGTAATACAACTAAAACCGTACACGTCACGTATTGTTTCTTTGGATTTCCAACAAATGGTCAGGCAAAGGAACTTCCTATCCACGATGGGTACGTCCCTGGAATAGACGACCCGAGAACCTAACCGGATCTCTGCCAACACAAGGCCGGGTTACCTCTGCAAAAATAGGTAACTACTGACACGCGTATGCCATCCCCCGATCGTCACCGATCTTCCCGAGGATCCCCGATTCGCAACAAACCACATAGATAATAATAATGCAGTAACCACAGAGGTTAAGTATCTGGGCTCCATACCATGATACCACCTTTATCCAGAAGGAATGACATACACTAAGGGGCGCTACTCCCTAGAACCTTGCTGCATCCTTCCTGTTTCGACCATTTCTGGGGTGTGAGGCTCGACGAAGTCTCGTCCACAAAGCTACGCTTTCTCAAAAAGCCCTACTTCGGGTCAAACAAAATGATCAACCTATGATCACAAAGATATAAGATCAAACAAATGATCATATCGCAAATGATCAAACACTGATCATTTCACAGCAACACTCAGTATGCCACGTTACCAAATTGGGACATATCGCTGATGAATTTCAACTACATAACCTCTGAGCTCGTACGTCTCAGAGAAGGGTGTTAAGCTAAGAGAATAAATTCTCCGCCACCAACAGAAATGTATTTGAAAGAAATCAGCTTTATATCTCAAATTGTAACGTCAGACACACAATCCATACAAGTCTGTTCCGGGATCGAACAGAACCGAAGGCACTTCTCACGAAGCCCTTGCATTTCCGGATAATTTTCTAATCACGTCCGGACTTCCCGTCACTAAGGGTGATAAAACCTCTAAATCGAAGATCAGTCGATGTAGAGTAACTCGACGGTAATCCTTCCGTTTTCAAAAATATCCGGTCTTCAACACCGGTCTTCAAATGCGATTCATAACGACGTATCACATATTCGGAATGGGTTATACGACCCCATGGTCCTTTCCCGGCTAACCCGAATAGTGAGCGTTTATTCAAAAATAAGTGTGGCATTCAAATTCATCCAATCACAACAAATACCTATCTAAAGGTAATTATTGATAGTCGGTTATTTAACTATCAATAAAGATGCGCAACATCATCAGATTCCAAATAATTTTCCAAATTATTTATTCTTCAAAAATATCTTTACTAGATATATATATAATTTCCACACTTAACCGTTTGAAAACAATTTCAAATCAATTTCCACATTTCAATTTATCTTTGAAGATAAAATCTCAAAACAGTTCATTTCATTTTGGAAAAGTATTTCCATACTTATTCAAAAATAAGTATTTCGCAAATCTATTTATTTTCAACATTTGAAAATATTCAATATACTTAAATCAATATTAAGTATATATTCATTCTTTAAGGAAATCATTCTCTTTAAACACATTTATTCGAGTCAAAACGAATGTTGCGTAAAACATCGTTACGACGACTCGAAATCACTAGTATAGGGATTCAGATTCTAAGATAGATATATGTAAATCCCAATACTACATAAAACATTTTCTTTCGAAAATCATTTACTATAACAACAGTGTTATAGTCCATCATTTCCTTAAATTTCTCGAAAACGTCTATTTCAACAATAAATGTTGAAATCTATGATTTCGATAGTTCACACGTTTTAAAACATCTTTTAAAACAATTAACTTCATTTCAAATATCACTTTCCAAAACTATCCATTTTACTTAACGATATATTCACTATCCAAAATCGTGAATATACTTTACTATTTACATTTCCCTATTTTCTACACGTTTTATTTCAAAAATAATTCGCTATCCAAAATCGCGAATATATCTCCTTTGATAATCTTCTATATTAAATTTATCAAATTCAATCGATTGGTTTCCGAATTTATAAAACAACGTTTATAAATTCCATTTTCTATTTTCTATAACAACTCCGGTTTATAAATCTCATTTTATTAACTTCAAAAATTCACTTATAAGAATAAGTGATTTCGGATTTATAAAACAACGTTTATAAATCACATTTGTACTTTATAACGATTTCAACTTATAAAAATCATTTCATTTTGCAATTTCTATTTACATCCCATCTAAGTGCAAAAGTCAAATTTATAAGTAAATTTCTTATAAATCGTTTATTCTACAACATCTATTCACTTTATAACTTCGCGTTATAAATCTATTAATTTCATTCACTTATGAAATCCATTTATACTTCTTTCTAACACTTATAAAATTCGTTTTATAAGTCCAATATTTTGATTTATAAAATATCAATTTTATAAATCTTTCTATACAAATCGTTTATAGTTATTCAAAAATCCCAACTTAACCCATTTTATAAATAAATCGACTTTTATTTCAAAAACGACACTTCGGTTATATTTCACAAAAAAGTATAACTTTTATAACTTTAAAATTTTACGTTTATAAATCGATTCAAAAATTCCATAAAACGTATATTTTCAAAAATCACTTTAAAAACCCTTTTAAAATAACAGTCGTTATTTTTACATTTCAAAACTGAATCCGATGATGCAACAACACCAATCAGTCCATCACAACAGTCAAATATCATATATCATCATATGATAACAGAATATATCAAAATATCTGTAAAAAATCAATACGGTGAGGAATCCAGTCGGATCCCTCCAACCTGTTTCCCTGCATCCACAGACGTTAGCACAATACCAATTCCGCTCCAGTATGGAATTATCGCGGTATATGGGTTTTTATAAATCCGCTTACTAACGGCGCAATAGGGTCTCATCCGCTATACGAGGCGGGAAAACATCAATCCAATATATACATATGCCAATATGTATATATTGCTATATATAGATATATATCCTATCATATCTAATATCACATCCAAACAGTCAATCATCAATCAATAACTGTAAATAATTCCACATTCAAATTGAGTGAGAAAATCTCACCGTGATTTTAAATTCCGTTCCAGCGTTTATTTCGAATAAAATTAAACGCGCGTTTAATTTTACCCGAAATTCAAACTAGCTCCAAACGACTTCAATCCAGTTGCATCGCGTAGTGCTCGTCGAAACGAAGACAACGCAACTTGTTTCGTAATTTTTCAACCTCGTATGACAAAGTTATGGGGTTTAGAAGTTTATACGAATTTAAAATACAATTAAATTTTACAACTTCTTTTAAAAATATTTACAACCTTTTATCACAGCCGTTGATTTTCAAACTGAGACATCAGGCCGCCAAACGCAATTATCATCTTCCCAGGTTGTTCACGCGTACGTGAACCCATCACTCACGCTCGAACTTCGACGTCGCACCCCCCCCAACGTTGACGAAACTCCATCACAACGGCACCCTTCGAAAGCCCGTCTCGAGCTCGACCCACGCCTCGAACGGCGCGAAGCTCGGTCAACCCCTGTGCTCGAAAAACGAGCTCGAACGCACCCCCTTTGACTGTAAATTGCCATCGATCTAAGCCACTACAACAAAATTCAACCGTTGGATTTGCAGTTCGCTCTGTGCTCTACAATCTTCTAGTTGGAATCGAAGTCTATCGGGGAGTGGATGAAGAGATAATCGAGGGGGAACGAAATCAAATTCTGGCCTTAGAATATAAAAGTGGCGTGAAATGACCCTCCTATTTCCACCCTAATTTCATAAGGATTTTTTTTTTGCTATGAGATGATATATTGATATATCATTCATTACAAACATATTTTCCAAGGTCATTTTCTTTTTCCAATAACCAAAATATATCCAGGATCAAAATAACTTACCAATATAAATATATCAGTGCATATCTAATAATATACACATACATATGAAGATGTATGTGTTCTTCTTGTTTAAATTCAGAGTATATACTTTATTATTATTTTTTTGTTCAATAACATCCTGTTTGATTTAGAGATTTAGTAATTCAGATACATTATTGTATTCAGTTTTTTTTTGGCCATAAAATCCACTAAAATATGTACTTTAGTCTGTCATTAGGATCAAGAAATGATCAAGTAATATTCAGTAGTAAACAAGCTTTTAATGTTGATGATTGTGTTTAAAGTCTGGATAATATTAGATTCAGTATAAAAGAAAGTGGATCCTAAGTGAACACAAGCAACATCTAGGCGTAATGGAAACGCGCCTAACTTATACACAAAAGGTCACGAGTTCGAGTACCATGCAGGTCGGTTCAAACACAATTTTTGGTTTTCTTCTTTTTTTTTTTCTGAAAGGTTAGAAATCTGATACCTACCTATAATTGTACATATATGTTTAATTTTTGCCTATAACCCAACATACAAAACAATCCTTCTTACTTACTATTTTTATATCCTATTCCTACAACTGTTTTAAGAATTTATGATCATATTTTTGCTCAAATATCAACATGTACACAGATGTACATGTACATGTCAATATTTCTGCTCATTTTCCAGAAAACTGGGTGAATCAATTGCTAAATGTACTAAGCTTTGAAATGCATTTTTATTTTCAGAATACAATCTATCATGATCAACCAATACTTCATTTAATTGAAGCTGGTTAACTCATGAATCCTGTATCTGCCACACTAGTTCAATTTCATTGCATTCTGTTTAAAGCTTTAGGAAAACATCTTACTCTTCTCAATTCAATTCAGAAATGAATTCAAACTTAATTACAAAGCATTTCAGTAAAAAGAAAATAAAATCCTGTTAAGTTTACTTCTTGCTAAATCCAGATTTTGTTCTAAAACTCAGTGCTCTGTTATATCTCAAGATTAACTATTACATAATATAAACTTTACAAAACAACAGCTCAACTACATATGCATATTTCTCTTCCAAACATCCATATCAGTAATTAAAATCATTTCCTTGTTTCCCACTCAGATTTTTCCTTTGAGATTTTAAACCTTAGTGCATAACAATATATTTAACATGATACAACTAGTTCATCTAACCATAATAGAATTCATTACATAACTGGAAATCTTAGAACATAAAATTTTTCCTGAATACATGCAGATATAATCGATTTAAACTCTTATTGAAACTAGCTAGCATGTTCATTCACTCCTCCATAAAAGCCATAACTTCATTTTTACTTAGTGCCTGGGTTACCTGAAAGAACATAAGTGGCTGCCTCATTTTAAAATGAGACACCCCAGATGCCATGAGCAAACAAGGGTCAGATCTATGATCTGGTATGAGTAACATCAATTCATTCATGATATTAAGCAATAGAGAATATAAGGGTACTAACTTGTTGATTCAACTAATATGCAATTCAGTTGTTTAAGCAAATTTCTGCAACCAATTATTTTAACATAGTATAATTATGTTGATTCAGGTATGATATATTCATTTATCATTCTTTCACTTGCATACATAATCATGCAAACATAATTATCTATTTGCAACAATTTCACTTGCTGGAATCATCTTGGTTCCATACCATTCAACCTAAGAAATATCCATATTCCTATTTCTTCATTTACAGGTTGTAATATTCAATTTAAATTCCTGCCTCATCTGCTATTAAGGAATCACTGGGACACATTGCAATGAACTAATTCACATCATTGCACAAAGATCTCAGGGCTTAAACAAACCATGTGCCAACTTGCATACTTCAAATATGACAAGCATTCCAGCAGCTTTCTTGGCCTTCCCTTCCCTAGTTTATTTACTAGTGTATAGTCTTGAATCCTATCATCAAATATGCTAAGTGAACATATCACTGCAAACATGGAAACATCCATAATTTCTTCTAGCATAATTCTCCTCAGAAATAATCAGACAGTTATTTCCTAAATGGGGTCAATATGTCTTGATCTTAGTAAAATATGAGAATATTTTCAACTGTAAAAGAGGCATGGCATGTTATATTGATCTGCAAGCCTTTATGATTGATTCAGATTCAAGATCTGGTTCAATCATAATTTTAGCTTGTGGGTTTCTCTTTTTTTTTTTGATTTGATTAAGGGCTCAGCACTTAGAAAATTTCTATTGCACCCTTAACATTTTTCTTTTCAAGCCTCAGCACTTATACCAAGTATAATGCAGCTCTAATCATTTTTATAAAGTTTCCATGCCATAGATCTATAACAGCTGAGAGTATTCTCTATATGATTTTTGAGATCCTAAATTTTAACATTTGTGAGTATAAATAAATCAGTATGATACTCATCCAAAGACAAATGTCTCAACCAATCAAAGGTCATCCAAAATCATCCATATTAAATCATATCAGATTTAAAATAAAACATCCAGAAAGCATTGATGAAATCATATACATCAAAACCAGAAATATATATAAATGGAAATAAAAAGTGGCTGCCTCATCTCAGGTCTTAATGCCATGAACTTAGTGAGATTACTCACCTAAATGTTTAATCCAGAAAATTCTTGTTTGAGTGTTCTCTCCTTTCTTCCAATATTTTCCTTCTTTTCTTATTTTTGTGCAGCTCGGGGTAAAAATGATTCTACTGGCTAAACTGCCTATTTATAAGCATTTTTCCTCTAGGGTTTTGTTGAAACAGAATTCCATTTCTGTCCTGGCTAGCATCATGCATTTTTCATTCATAATACCCCGGCCATATTAACCAATTTAAAGGCTGCATTTTCTTTCTTTTACTTTTCAGAAAATGGCCACTCTCCTAGTCATGTTAAAAGTGTGACTATCCTATTTTTATTTTAATTATTTCTGAAAATCCCCTTTTGCTATTTTTGCCTATACAAGCTCATTAACTTGTATCACATTTCATGTCATTTTAATGTCATAGTTTTACTTGCTTATATATATATATATATACTTTTCAGTGTTTAAAAATATATATATATTTGTACACATATCTTATCTAAGCTTATTTTAATTTCTCTTTAATTTCAGAAGCATATGCACCTATATGTATATAGGTTAATATACATAATTTTCTCTTCTGGGTTTTAAATAAAATTTGTTTACTGATTTAAAGTAAAGCCTACTTTTTCTTACTTTCTAAGATGATCCATATAATTTCAGAAATCAAACAACCATGTTGCCAAATCATGTTTGTATTGCCCTTTAATTCTTGTTTTAAATCCAAGAAATCTGGAGTTCTTCCTTGTGCCATTTCAGTGTGCACGTGCACACATATACCTGCACACTATTTATTCCTGAGACTTCACCATATTTAAATCTAAATATTTCAAAATTAAATCATTTTTCAAAAATGATTTTTCACAAAATTTTGGGGTATTACATTCACCCCTCCTTTTAGGAATTGTGTCCTCACAATTTTTCTAACATTTATAGTGAGCATCTTTTTCTTTTCTGAAAACTTATCAAACATATGCATAAGCAAACAAATTCAACCATATCAACCATGCATAACAAATAATTTTTCCAGAAAGAAAAAAAAAAGAATTACCTTTTAATTTGCAAAAAGCTTAGGATAATCCATTCTAATCTTATCCTCTAACTCCCATGTGCAGTCATTAGGATCACTACTCCACTGGATCTTAACTAGTTTCAAGGTTTTGCTCCTTAATTCTTTTCTTCCTTGGCTACAATCCCCACTGGTTCTTTTTCATAAACCAAGTCAGGATTTATTTGAATTTTGGTAGGCTCTTCCAAAATGTCTTCCTTATCATGTACCCATTTTCTAAGTTGGGACACATGAAAAACATTATGCATTGCTTTCATCTCCTCTGGTAGTTCTAATTTGTAAGCCAATGAACCAATTCTTTCCAGAATTTTATAGGGTCCAACATACCTTGGTGTAAGCTTACCTTGCTTGCCAAATCTCATGACTTTCTTCATAGGTGAAATCTTGATGAAAACAAAGTCTCCCACTTCATATTCCACTTGCTTTCTCTTCCTATCTGCAAATTTCTTTTGCCTATCTTGAGCTGCTGCTATTCTTTTTCTTATTAACCCAATTCTCTCTGTAGTTTCTTTAACATATTCAGGTCCAAGAACAGCCCTTTCTCCAGCCTCTACCCAGCATATAGGTGATAAACATGGCTTGCCATATAAGGCTTCAAATGGTGCCATCCCTATGGTGCTTTGGTAACTGTTATTGTATGTGAATTCAGCTAGATGGAGGTGGTCTTCCCAGTTGCCTCCAAAGTCCAGTGTACATGCTCTCAACAAATCCTCTAAGACTTTGTTCACCACCTCAGTTTGACCATCTGATTGTGGATGGTAGGCAGTGCTTAAGCACAATTCACTCCCCATAGCCTCTTGAAAACTTTTCCAAAACCTTGAGGTGAAGATGGTATCCCTATCACTTACAATGGTTTTAGGTATGCCATGCAACCTTACTACCTCTTTCATGAATATTTGAGCCAATTTTGGAGCATTTCTTTCTGCTCTAACTGGGATAAAATGTGCTACCTTAGTTAGCCTATCCACAATTACCCATATACTTGTGTTTCCCTTCTTAGATCTAGGCAGACCATCTATGAAATCCATAGATATATCCTCCCACTTCCACTGTGGTATGCTAAGGGGTTGCAATAGTCCTGATGGCCTTTGTGTCTCTGCCTTGACTTGTTGGCAAGTCATGCACCTTGCAACATATCTGGCCACATCTGACTTCATCCCCTTCCACCAAAGATTTCTTTTCAAATTTTGATACATCTTGGTGCTACCTGGGTGTATGGAGTACTTACTCCTATGGTACTCATTTAATATTTCCTCTTTCAATTCTATATTTTCTGGAACACATATCCTGTTTTTATTCCTCAAATACCCATTTTTATCAACTTGATAATTTATTACTTCCTCCCCTTTTGATATGAGAATTTTCTTTTCCACCATGTTTAGGTCTTGTTCCTGCATTTGCCCAATCTTAAGAAGTAAATCTGATTGCAGAGATATCATACTTAATTTCCCTTTACCTTCACCTTCTTCAATGGGCATCATTTGTTCCTCACTACTTTCCTCAATTTCCAAATCAGTAAGTATAGACAAATCCCTAAACTCTTCCATCATCAACATGGCTACTTTGGCATGTTGTCTACTCAAGGCATCTGCAACTTTATTTGCCTTGCCTGGTGTATACAGTATATCTAGATCATAGGCAGCTAGGAACTCTACCCATCTATGTTGCCTCATGTTCAAATCTTTTTGTGAGAATAAATATTTCAGTGCCTTATGATCAGTGTACAAAATGAATTTGGCACCTAACAAATAATGTCTCCAAAGTTTCAAAGCATACACAACTGCTGCTAGTTCAAGATCATGGGTTGCATACCTGGTTTCATGTGGCTTTAATTGCCTAGATGCATAGGCTACCACCTGGTCTTGCTGCATCAACACAGCCCCTAACCCAGAGCCACTTGCATCAGTGTACACAACCAAATTTTCATTTCCTTCTGGCACTCTCAACACTGGTGCATTAATCAGAGCTTCCTTTATTTTGATAAAAGCTTGCTCACATTTTTCTGTCCATACAAAGGCTTGGTTCTTTCTAGTTAAATTGGTAAGTGGTGATGATATTTTTGAGAAATCTTTTATGAATCTCCTATAATATCCTGCCATCCCCATAAATGATCTAATCTCACTGATGGTGCTAGGCCTTTTCCATGCTTGGATTGCCACTACCTTGTTAGGGTTTACTGATATTCCTTTGGCAGAGATGACATGCCCAAGGAAATGCACTTCTTCTTTCCAAAATGCACATTTTGAAAATTTTGCCTTTAAATCATTTTCCCTTAGTCTTGACAAAACTAAATGCAAATGATTTTTATGCTCTTCCACTGTCTTGGAATAAATCAAAATGTCATCAATAAAAATCAGTACAAATTTGTCTAGATAATCTCTAAATATTCTATTCATCAAATCAACAAAATATGAAGGAGCATTTGTCAAACCAAATGGCATAACCAAAAATTCATATAAGCCATATCTTGTGTTAAATGCAGTGTACTTAACACTTGAGTCTTCAACCTTCATTTGATGGAATCCTGATGCTAAGTCTAGCCTAGAAAATATTTTAGCTTCACTGAGTTGGTCAAAGAGATCATCTATTCTAGGCAATGGGTATTTATTCTTGATGGTTACTTTATTTAGCTCCCTGTAATCTATGCACATTCTCAAGGTACCATCATGTTTTCTTACAAACACTACTGGAGAACCCCAGCAGGAATTGCTTGGCCTTATAAATCCCTTGCCTTCTAATTCTTCCAACTGATTTTTCAATTCTTTCAGTTCACTTGGCCCCATTCTATAAGGTTTCTTAATTATTGGACTTGCTCCTGGAATGAGATTAATTTGGAACTCAACTGGTCTGTGGTGTGGAACACCCTTAACTTCCCCAAACACATCCAAGTATTCATTAACTATGGGAATTTCTTCAATGGTTAGTTCACTCAGATCTTTTTCTAAGTCAACTAAATGATATAGTTTTCCTTCCTTAGCTACCTCACATAAAACTGTGATTCTCTGGCCTCTAGAATTTTGCAATGATATGGTGGATGAGTCTAAATTAATTATGGCTTTAAATTGCCTTAACCAGTCTACCCCCAATATAACACCTATATTTGGGTAATTCAAAACATATAAATTGGAAATAAAAATATTTCCTCCTATGTTTAACTCCACATCCACACAAATCATATTTAAGACACTAGAACTCCCCAATGGACTGTGTATATGCAATGGGGTTTCAACTAATATGCAATTCAGTTTTAGCACTTTAACCAATTCATAAGAAATTAAGGAGTGAGTTGCCCCAGTATCATACACTACTGTTATGGGTATGGTACAAATAAGTAATGTACCTTCCACTTGGCTATGGTTTACAGTGTTACTTTCCACTGTGGCTTTGCCTTTTCCTTCCAAATTTGCCAATTTGCCTTGCTGTTTATACTCAGGACAATGCCTCTTCATATGTCCCTCTTTCCCACATAGATAGCATTTGAAAGCTCCTCCTTTCAACTCTGGACATTTTGGTTTGATATGCCCTTCTTTTCCACACTGATGGCACACAATTTTCTTCTTGTCTTCCTTAGCTTTGACATCTCCAGTGCTTTTGTTACTAGCCTCTTCTTTCTTCTTATCATAAGGGTGATACCTCCCCTTACCTTTCTTGTTATTATTGCTCTTAAAATTTCTGAACTTCTCCCTTTCCTTGTCATGCTGCTCCAACCTCAAAGCTAAGTCTATCACATGATCAAAAGTCTTGTCTGCATAAGGTAACATAGCCCTGCTAAGTCCTGGGTTTAGACCTTTTATGTACCTATCATTTTTAGATGCTTCATCTGCCACAAGCATTGCTCCATATGTGGAAAGTCCCTCAAACTTTTGAGTGTATTCTGTGACAGTCATGGTTCCTTGTCTAAGCCTAATGAATTCTTCTAGCAAGGTAGTCTTTGCTGATGCTGGTACAAACCTTGCCTCCAACATCTCTTTGAATTGATTCCAAGTGATTTCATTCTCATTCCTTCCTGCAATGATTACTTCCCACCAGCCTAAAGCTACTCCTTTCAGCTGTCTTGAAGCCACTTGCCTCTTTCTTTGATCATCAAGTTGCATGTCATTGAAAATTCTTTCCAATGTTCTCAACCATGTTTGAATTTCCATGATACTCTCTGTCCCTTCAAAGCTTTTGCCTCCTAAATGAGTATATGTCTTAAGCAGTTTTGAGAGTTCTTCATAGGGATTTTCTTGCCTTTGTCCTGCCCCATCCCTAAATGCTCTCACCAAGTCTTGCAGATTGACCATTGGTGGTGCATGGGAAGATCCTGCTCCCTGATTTGGTGGTCTCCCTACCATAGTTTGCTAATAATAATTTACATAGCTGGTTAGTTTGATATTTAGTTCCTTTTAATTTTATTTTTCTATCTAAGAACTTGATCCTTACTTCTACTATGTTGAATAACATAGCTCTGATACCAACTGAAATGACCCTCCTATTTCCACCCTAATTTCATAAGGATTTTTTTTTTTTGCTATGAGATGATATATTGATATATCATTCATTACAAACATATTTTCCAAGGTCATTTTCTTTTTCCAATAACCAAAATATATCCAGGATCAAAATAACTTACCAATATAAATATATCAGTGCATATCTAATAATATACACATACATATGAAGATGTATGTGTTCTTCTTGTTTAAATTCAGAGTATATACTTTATTATTATTTTTTTTGTTCAATAACATCCTGTTTGATTTAGAGATTTAGTAATTCAGATACATTATTGTATTCAGTTTTTTTTTGGCCATAAAATCCACTAAAATATGTACTTTAGTCTGTCATTAGGATCAAGAAATGATCAAGTAATATTCAGTAGTAAACAAGCTTTTAATGTTGATGATTGTGTTTAAAGTCTGGATAATATTAGATTCAGTATAAAAGAAAGTGGATCCTAAGTGAACACAAGCAACATCTAGGCGTAATGGAAACGCGCCTAACTTATACACAAAAGGTCACGAGTTCGAGTACCATGCAGGTCGGTTCAAACACAATTTTTGGTTTTCTTCTTTTTTTTTTTTCTGAAAGGTTAGAAATCTGATACCTACCTATAATTGCACATATATGTTTAATTTTTGCCTATAACCCAACATACAAAACAATCCTTCTTACTTACTATTTTTGTATCCTATTCCTACAACTGTTTTAAGAATTTATGATCATATTTTTGCTCAAATATCAACATGTACACAGATGTACATGTACATGTCAATATTTCTGCTCATTTTCCAGAAAACTGGGTGAATCAATTGCTAAATGTACTAAGCTTTGAAATGCATTTTTATTTTCAGAATACAATCTATCATGATCAACCAATACTTCATTTAATTGAAGCTGGTTAACTCATGAATCCTGTATCTGCCACACTAGTTCAATTTCATTGCATTCTGTTTAAAGCTTTAGGAAAACATCTTACTCTTCTCAATTCAATTCAGAAATGAATTCAAACTTAATTACAAAGCATTTCAGTAAAAAGAAAATAAAATCCTGTTAAGTTTACTTCTTGCTAAATCCAGATTTTGTTCTAAAACTCAGTGCTCTGTTATATCTCAAGATTAACTATTACATAATATAAACTTTACAAAACAACAGCTCAACTACATATGCATATTTCTCTTCCAAACATCCATATCAGTAATTAAAATCATTTCCTTGTTTCCCACTCAGATTTTTCCTTTGAGATTTTAAACCTTAGTGCATAACAATATATTTAACATGATACAACTAGTTCATCTAACCATAATAGAATTCATTACATAACTGGAAATCTTAGAACATAAAATTTTTCCTGAATACATGCAGATATAATCGATTTAAACTCTTATTGAAACTAGCTAGCATGTTCATTCACTCCTCCATAAAAGCCATAACTTCATTTTTACTTAGTGCCTGGGTTACCTGAAAGAACATAAGTGGCTGCCTCATTTTAAAATGAGACACCCCAGATGCCATGAGCAAACAAGGGTCAGATCTATGATCTGGTATGAGTAACATCAATTCATTCATGATATTAAGCAATAGAGAATATAAGGGTACTAACTTGTTGATTCAACTAATATGCAATTCAGTTGTTTAAGCAAATTTCTGCAACCAATTATTTTAACATAGTATAATTATGTTGATTCAGGTATGATATATTCATTTATCATTCTTTCACTTGCATACATAATCATGCAAACATAATTATCTATTTGCAACAATTTCACTTGCTGGAATCATCTTGGTTCCATACCATTCAACCTAAGAAATATCCATATTCCTATTTCTTCATTTACAGGTTGTAATATTCAATTTAAATTCCTGCCTCATCTGCTATTAAGGAATCACTGGGACACATTGCAATGAACTAATTCACATCATTGCACAAAGATCTCAGGGCTTAAACAAACCATGTGCCAACTTGCATACTTCAAATATGACAAGCATTCCAGCAGCTTTCTTGGCCTTCCCTTCCCTAGTTTATTTACTAGTGTATAGTCTTAAATCCTATCATCAAATATGCTAAGTGAACATATCACTGCAAACATGGAAACATCCATAATTTCTTCTAGCATAATTCTCCTCAGAAATAATCAGACAGTTATTTCCTAAATGGGGTCAATATGTCTTGATCTTAGTAAAATATGAGAATATTTTCAACTGTAAAAGAGGCATGGCATGTTATATTGATCTGCAAGCCTTTATGATTGATTCAGATTCAAGATCTGGTTCAATCATAATTTTAGCTTGTGGGTTTCTCTTTTTTTTTTGATTTGATTAAGGGCTCAGCACTTAGAAAATTTCTATTGCACCCTTAACATTTTTCTTTTCAAGCCTCAGCACTTATACCAAGTATAATGCAGCTCTAATCATTTTTATAAAGTTTCCATGCCATAGATCTATAACAGCTGAGAGTATTCTCTATATGATTTTTGAGATCCTAAATTTTAACATTTGTGAGTATAAATAAATCAGTATGATACTCATCCAAAGACAAATGTCTCAACCAATCAAAGGTCATCCAAAATCATCCATATTAAATCATATCAGATTTAAAATAAAACATCCAGAAAGCATTGATGAAATCATATACATCAAAACCAGAAATATATATAAATGGAAATAAAAAGTGGCTGCCTCATCTCAGGTCTTAATGCCATGAACTTAGTGAGATTACTCACCTAAATGTTTAATCCAGAAAATTCTTGTTTGAGTGTTCTCTCCTTTCTTCCAATATTTTCCTTCTTTTCTTATTTTTGTGCAGCTCGGGGTAAAAATGATTCTACTGGCTAAACTGCCTATTTATAAGCATTTTTCCTCTAGGGTTTTGTTGAAACAGAATTCCATTTCTGTCCTGGCTAGCATCATGCATTTTTCATTCATAATACCCCGGCCATATTAACCAATTTAAAGGCTGCATTTTCTTTCTTTTACTTTTCAGAAAATGGCCACTCTCCTAGTCATGTTAAAAGTGTGACTATCCTATTTTTATTTTAATTATTTCTGAAAATCCCCTTTTGCTATTTTTGCCTATACAAGCTCATTAACTTGTATCACATTTCATGTCATTTTAATGTCATAGTTTTACTTGCTTATATATATATATATATATATACTTTTCAGTGTTTAAAAATATATATATATATTTGTACACATATCTTATCTAAGCTTATTTTAATTTCTCTTTAATTTCAGAAGCATATGCACCTATATGTATACAGGTTAATATACATAATTTTCTCTTCTGGGTTTTAAATAAAATTTGTTTACTGATTTAAAGTAAAGCCTACTTTTTCTTACTTTCTAAGATGATCCATATAATTTCAGAAATCAAACAACCATGTTGCCAAATCATGTTTGTATTGCCCTTTAATTCTTGTTTTAAATCCAAGAAATCTGGAGTTCTTCCTTGTGCCATTTCAGTGTGCACGTGCACACATATACCTGCACACTATTTATTCCTGAGACTTCACCATATTTAAATCTAAATATTTCAAAATTAAATCATTTTTCAAAAATGATTTTTCACAAAATTTTGGGGTATTACATGGCGGCTGAACATTGAATTGAAACCCTAGCTATTTTCTTTTTGCAAATGAAGATAATGAAGTCCTTATATAGAAAATGACCAAATTTACTATTCATCGAAATCTTTTCGAACTCCGATTCGAGCGTGCCGGCTGACGTTCGTAAGGTTTACCCCGCGTTCCGAACGCAATGGAATAGGTCTCGGAAGCTAATTCGATCGTCTGTGTGAGATATGATGATAAACGATCAATTTAAATTAAACCGATTTAAATCGATTTCAAGGCGTTTTAATTCGTACCGGACAAATGGTAAATCCAAAAATTATGAAATTTGAAATCTTACAATAATATCACATTACGGATCCGATGAAACTGGTTTCGTCGAAATCCGAGACTTTCTGAAAAATGACTATTTTAACTTGACGATTTAAAATTAAAATGATATCGATGCGTTTCGAGCTGCCACAGTCAAACGATAACTCCGTTTGCTACGAAAATTGAAATCCGATAATAACTAACTATTACGGATCCAATGGAACTGGTCTCGTTCAATTCTGAGACTGTTCGAAAATTGACTATTTTTACAGTCGATAATTAAATATTAAAATATTCAATTTTCACAAATTAATTCTAAATTCAATTTTAAGAGTTCTAAAATATTTCTATAACTCCAGTATGATTAAATAAAATTTCCCAAATCATTTTCAATCATTTTAAACTCGATTTTCAATTATCTCTGGAATTTCAATTATTAATTTATCGATTTAATTATCAAATTAAATCCAATATTCGAATAATAAATTATTCGACTTCTTAAATTCATTTATTAATATTTAAAATCAATTAAATATTCGAATTTTAATTATCAAAAATTCTGGGTCGTTACAGGTGGGTTCGGTGTCTGTGCTCTCGCGTGAACAAAGAAGGAAGTAGGGACGACCTTGATCGATTCTCGTGATGGACGGCCTGATGTTGGGTAAAGAAAATTAAAATTTAAACAAAAGAACTTTTGGTTTTAAATCGTTATTCAAAAACTTTGTAATATCATAACGAATTCATATGTTATCAGATTCGAACGATTTTGGATGCGTTGGAATCGCAGGAACGCGTACTACGCAGTGGAACAATTCTGGAATCATTCCGGGCAAGTAGGAATTTGAGTTAAATCGGACGTCGTTCGGTTTAATTTAAATTTCGAACGCTCGCCGAACTCAATGTGAGTTATTCTCACTCACATCTGGATGCTAGACATTATAAATAGTTGATATTTAAATATCTGTGTGATTGGTTGATTATAACTATTGTTATCAGTCTGGATTGATATTTATATTGCGATGTGCTAATATTTGTGAATGCAGGGAGAAACAGGTTGGAGGGATCCAACTGGATTCCTCACAATTGTAGCAATTATTTTATAATTGTTAGTGAATACCTGTTTATATGTTGTGATTGATAAATCTGGAAATTTAATTGTGTTGTGAAATTGTTGTATAAATCATAGTTACAGAATTTAATTTATAAATGGACAAAATTGGGTTTTTACGAAATAAGTAAATTGTTAAATTAAGAATTTTGAAAAATAGAATTTGAAATCTGGTTTGGAATGGGAAATGAAAAATTGGTAAAATTGGGATTTAATATTGTGGGAAAATTTATCAATCGATAAATATGAAATATAAATTTTCTGGAGATTAAATTTATGAAATTATAAATTGTTTAAAATAACGGTGTTTATTTTAATAATGACTAATGTTATCCGGAAATTAAAATATGTTAAAATGGAGTTTCCGAATATAAATTAACAAGTTCAAATGAAAAATAGAATGTTTTGAAATGCCCTATTTCATTGGAATTTAATTAAGTGAATTGGAAATTTGGCTTCCATTGGAAATTCACTAAAAATGTTTAATTTAAAATGTTTTAAACTATGATTTAAAAATGAATTTCCGAATATGGGAAATTGGGTGTGAACTTCGGATGAAGTCATAGTTAAATATGGGATTTGGGATTTATGTTGTAAAACATAATTGACTTGAAATAAATCAGTGGATTTATATGAAAGAGTACTTTGGAATGTTTTGAAATGGGAAAGTGATTCCCTGGGAAAAACCAAGTAAAAGTTTTACAAAAGATTTTATTTAACTAAGGTTAAGTTTTAAATCGTTTTAAAAGTATTTTTAAGAAATCGTTATTTTTAAAGAAATAAATTAATAATGTTAATACCGTAATAATATGGGAGTATATTAGCAATTATTTTTACAAATGGATTTATTTAAAAGTTGGTTTTAGCTTAAAGTTGTTAAATTTGCATTTTTCTTCTTATATCGCTATTTTGAATTTAGTTAAACTAAAACCCCTATTTTTTTAAAAATCAAAGTTTATGTGTTAATAACTAGTTTTCTTCACATATTTTAAATTTATATTTTGAGTAAATAAATAGAAGTAATTTTCATATTTTAAAGTATATTTCAGTATAAAGTATTTTTACTGTTTTAATGCAAATTGTTTTATACTTGTTTTTTTTTTCCGATGGGAATAAAAGGTAAAAGATTTACCTTGTAAAGGAAGAGTTTTGGAAAATTGTTTCAAACGAGTTTTGAAAATGTGAAAATATATCTTTGAAAGATATTAGAAGAAAATAAATAATATGGAGATTATTTATTTTGTGATGGATGTGTATGGATGTTTGTGAACATTAATTGATAGTTAAATCACCGACTATCAATATTGGCCAAATGCGCGATCGTTTCGAAGAGACCGGGATCGGGTTTGCTACAGTACAGCGTGATAGGGGGTTCTCGCTTTGCGTTAGGTGGCGAACGGGAGACTCTTACCCCTACATGTCCCCGGGGGTAGTATAAGGCCTTTTGGGGTTGGTTGCGACTCGAGAGGGTGGCCGTAAAAGCAAACCCGAGGTATCACTGTGAGCCACAGCAGGGCTGGGATGGTTGAAAAGCCTACCGGTCGTGAACCGTTGCTGAAGGTTGAAAAGCCTAGGACGTCACATTTGGTATCAGAGCTTAGGTTGGCGACAACCTAGGCTTTGGTGGGAAAATTTCTCATTTTAAATAGAGTCAGAAGTACTCTATAATGAGTTGAGTGTACTAATAGCTATGAGAGCGTACTTGTTAGTGGATATAAAATTGTTTTTGTACTGTGTTGACTTATCGGTTGAGTGTTTATGAATTCTGGTCGGTGCGGGAAGTACAACCGTATCGATAGGGGTTTCTAAACTCTTAAACAAGGTAAACCGACATAGTATTGTTTTAAAGTGGGTAAATGAAATAATTTTACCCAAAATTATATTTTGATATAAAGAAATAGTTTTCTAAATTATATATATTGGATGTTTGTTTGGTTGTTAATACAGTAATCAAATAAGAAATTGAAGTATGTTCTAAAATTTGAAATGATTTCTAAGCAAATAAGAATTTAAAATATTAAAATGGTTTATAACCAAATGGAATTGACTGGATATGTTTTAAATAAGAAAAGTAAAAATTTAAAATTTGATTTAAACCGGAATTTTTACCCCGGAAATTTTTGAAAGGGATTTCAAATGAATTTAAACAAAGGTTTGGAAAAATTTAGAAACCTTGGGAATGTTGAAATGTTTTCCAAAGGTTTTGAAGTTAATGATGGAGCATATTTTGGAAAATATTTTCGAATGGAAATTGATTTGAGGTGAATTTTGGAAGTGGAAAGCATTGAACTCACTTCAGTCGTTGGAAAATAATCCTGATGATGCTGGCCACATCATCGGAATTCATTTTCGAGTTTCTAAAGTGATGGATTGCTACCAAAATAGTTGGTTATGACATTGTTTGGACTTGTTTGGGAAACATGTGATTTTGGAATTTTCAAAGGAAAATTGTTTGGTAAAAGCAGTTTGTTTGGAATTTGGTATTTGATTTGAATATCAAAAGAGAAATGTGTTGATTTTTATTTCAAATTGGTTTTGAAATAAATCCGGGTAAATTGAATTCTGGGAATTCTATTTTAAAATAAAAATGTGAAAGTTGAAATGATTCAACTATATAACTTATAATGGAAAGTTGATTTAAAGAAGAATTGAGTATATATGGAATGTAAATTTACTTTGAATAAATGAAGGTGAATGGAATATATCTGGATTTAACTTATGATAAGTTAAATAAAATTAAGAATTTGAATTTGAATTAAATCTAAATGAATTGGAATTAAATGGAAGTTGAGATAACGGTGAAATGTAAATGCTTATGATTGTGCAAATGAATTCATATTCTTAAGCTATTAAGTGTTAAAATTTGACATTGTGATTATAAAAATGGAAATGGATTAAAATGAGCAATATAAACTTATAAATAAATAAGTTGGAGAACATGAGAATGGAAGATTTGATTTTAACTCAAGTAAAATGGAATTAAAATCACAAATAAAAATGGTTAAATGGAATGGTGAATCCGAACTTAATTTTAAATGGAATGCAAGGTAAGGTGAAGCAATTATAAAATATAAAAGAGGTAAGTGAACTGAAGTTAGTAAATAAGTTGAACTTGGATATGGAGAATTAAGCTTAAATTGAATTTGGTTTAACTTCGACCAAGATGGAATTAAGCTGAATATTAAAATTCAGTTGTGTTATGAATAAAAATGGATATAATTAAATTCTTATTTAAGGTAGTAAAGGAAATGGTTTAAATTCAGGTGGGCTAAATAAAATTTAGATGAGCTTGAATAAATTCTGGAAAGGAATTAAATTGAAATTGCATATATAATTTAGTTAACCTTGAATTAAAATGGGATAAGAATTTAGTTTAATGGAAATTTAATTTAGTTGAGGTGATGATGAATGAAGTAAATGTTTACTCAACTAAATCCAAAATGATTGTTTGGAAATAAATCTTGTGTAAGCTAAATTAAATGGAATTTGTATTGCAATAAATAGAATTTTGATAGTTTGGTTAAAATTTAGAAAGTAAGTAAAAATCCAGTTGTGGAATGGAATTTAAGTTTGGTAATAAATGTTGGAAGTGAGAATGGATAATGGGATTAGATTATGGAGAGTGGTGGTTTGAATGGTAAAGTAAATTCAAATGAGAGAAATAATTTAAATGGCCTCTTTGTTGATAAAATAAATTTGTACATGGATTGGATAAATAAACAAAGAGCATTAAAGTTGTAAAGGAATTGAAATTTGATTTGAATGAGAATCAAATGAAAATAAAATAAAATTGGTATAAGAAGATGATGGAACTTTTGTGAAAGAACTTAAGCAACTTGAAAGAAAAACAAAATGATTGTGAATGAGCTTTATTAAGTAATCTTGAATGTAATTTGTTAGAGAATAAAACTGAAAGACAAATGAAATGAGTTTAAATTAATTATTGAGATGAAATAAATATGTAGGGAAATATGTAATTTAACAATTACATTGGAAAGAGAAAATATTTGGTTTGTGAACCTTGTAATGGAATAAAATTTATATGAATCCAAGTTGGAAATAATTTTAAATGGTTATAAGCTTAAGTGGCAATTGTTTTGCTTGAATGACATGGAAATTTGCATGTATTTGCAATTGAGTGTTTAAAAGCAATTGGAATTGAATTGAGAATAAATTGAGATGAATGGGAACCAAATTCAAAGAGTTTTGTATATGAATGCAAGTGAATTGGTTAAGAATAACAAATGAAATTGATTTTGAATCAATAGGAATGAATTGACCTTTTAATAAGTAATGTTTGCATATGAATGGAAATGGATCATAACTGAAATGCAAATGTTTCAAGTTTAAAATAAAATTTGATTTTAAATCAAATTGGGAATGTAAGTTGAAATAAAGAAATGTAAGGAAGGCATATGTAATCATATTGAAGTGGAAATGAATTGGGTGAAATAAATATGAATTGTATATGGTGAACTTGAATTTAAAGCATTCAAGAGAAATAAAATGAAGCTTGGACTTGAATAAGAAAATTTAAAGGTGATTGAAATCTTTGGATTGTTGAAAATATAGTGACATTGTTAAACTATGAAATTTGAGTTGTAAAGCGAGTTAAAATGATGTCAGCATTGTGAAATTGGTTTATAAAGATGGTTAGCTTGCATTTATATTGGAAATGCTAATGAAATGTTCTTACCTTTGAAATTTGATGAGTTTGTTGAGTATAGTACAGGTGCGGAAGGCGTTCGAGAGAATTGGAGCGCGTATATGCGAGATATTAGCCGCTTGTTTTTAAAAAAATTTTGCTAAAAGGTACGCCTACGCAATTATAATTGGGAAATGATATATATATTGTGATATATTTTGGTTTCCGGCCATGTGAGCCGATGTATATATATTTGTGTATCCTGCGATATCGCAGAAGCTCCTCCGTACAAAGGAGACTCCGCCAAAATTTTCCAGAAATTTTGGGAGTTAGAATATTTTTGGGGTTTTTGGGAAAATTTATTAATAAGTAAAGTTATTTTGGAAAGGTTAAAAATAAAGGCTTTAGAGTAAATGTAGCAATTGAGTATGGGATTGGGCTAAAGGATTTTGGAAAGTGAATATAAACTTTAGCTAAGCAAATTGGGTAAGAAAATGAGTTGGAAAGTATATTTTTACCTTAGCAAATTTCGGGGACGAAATTTTTATAAGGGGGGAGGAATGTAACATCCCGTATTTTTAAGCTATTGGATTTGAACATTTAATTCGTTTTAAATGTTTAATGTGGATCCTTAATTGTTTTTGAAATGAATGGATTTGGGTTCAATCAATGAAAATGAGCTATAATTTTTAATTATAGCAATCCTGGTTGAATTTGAATAATGGGGAAATAATAAATTAAATATTCGGAATTGAGATAAGGGTAAATCTGAATGTAAATAGTGATAAAAATGGTGTTTAAATGTATTTTAAGTTTAATTGGTTATAAATAATATTGTTGGAATTTTAGATGAATTTTGAAGTTGATAAATTATTATTTGGGATTCTATATTAATTTAAAAATGAAGTTAATATTATTAAAATGCAAATAATCAGATTTTGAGTCCGGATTGAGCCGGAATGATTTTTAAATGTGGTTATACATTTTATATGACTTATTATTGAGTTAATAAAATTTTAAAAGTGAAATTTTAAAACGTTTTCGTCAATTTTGACAAATCGCCTGATTTAATAGACGAGTAAAATAGCCTTCCGGGGCACAGTCTCGGAATTCGACGAAACCAGTTCCAATGGATCCGTAAAAGTTAGTTATTATCGGATTTCAATTTTCGTAGCAATCGGAGTTGTCGTTTGACTGTGGCAGCTCGAAACGCATCGAAATCGATTTAACCGATTTAATTTTAAATTGATCGTTTAATTCCGTATCTCGTGCATATGATCAAATTAGCTTACGAAACCTGTTCCATTGTGTCCGAAACATGGAAAAACCCTAGGGTAGCCTGTCGGAACGTGAGAATTGGAAGTCGTTTGCATTAACTGTTTAATCGAGAAATTTATATTCATTAAATAATATTATAACCCTTATATATATATTATTATTATTATTATTATTTTTATCTAAACCCTAAGTTTTATCACCGGCCGCCTCTATTTCAAATTCAATGGCCGAAACCCTCCTGATTTCATTTCCAAATACCGATCAATCCACGTCTCGATTGAAGAAACTTCCAACTAGGAAGTGGTAGATCGTCTCGAGCGCTATCCATCCATACGGTGGAGTGGCACGTATGTCGTCGTGGTGGCCAGGAATGGGTGGAAGGCGGTGGCCGTTCGCACGTGGGTTTTGTTGTCATCGAGGCACCGAGTTCTCTCAGATTTGGGGCGGTGGTAGTGGGTGCGAAGGGGCACGCGGTGGCGGTCGTCGATCGAGTTCGAGATGAACGGAGGAGAGGAGGTGGGCAACCCTAGTTACGCGTGAGGTGGGTTCGGTGTCTGTGCTCTCGCGTGAACAAAGAAGGAAGTAGGGACGACCTTGATCGATTCTCGTGATGGACGGCCTGATGTTGGGTAAAGAAAATTAAAATTTAAACAAAAGAACTTTTGGTTTTAAATCGTTATTCAAAAACTTTGTAATATCATAACGAATTCATATGTTATCAGATTCGAACGATTTTGGATGCGTTGGAATCGCAGGAACGCGTACTACGCAGTGGAACAATTCTGGAATCATTCCGGGCAAGTAGGAATTTGAGTTAAATCGGACGTCGTTCGGTTTAATTTAAATTTCGAACGCTCGCCGAACTCAATGTGAGTTATTCTCACTCACATCTGGATGCTAGACATTATAAATAGTTGATATTTAAATATCTGTGTGATTGGTTGATTATAACTGTTGTTATCAGTCTGGATTGATATTTATATTGCGATGTGCTAATATTTGTGAATGCAGGGAGAAACAGGTTAGAGGGATCCAACTGGATTCCTCACAATTGTAGCAATTATTTTATAATTGTTAGTGAATACCTGTTTATATGTTGTGATTGATAAATCTGGAAATTTAATTGTGTTGTGAAATTGTTGTATAAATCATAGTTACAGAATTTAATTTATAAATGGACAAAATTGGGTTTTTACGAAATAAGTAAATTGTTAAATTAAGAATTTTGAAAAATAGAATTTGAAATCTGGTTTGGAATGGGAAATGAAAAATTGGTAAAATTGGGATTTAATATTGTGGGAAAATTTATCAATCGATAAATATGAAATATAAATTTTCTGGAGATTAAATTTATGAAATTATAAATTGTTTAAAATAACGGTGTTTATTTTAATAATGACTAATGTTATCCGGAAATTAAAATATGTTAAAATGGAGTTTCCGAATATAAATTAACAAGTTCAAATGAAAAATAGAATGTTTTGAAATGCCCTATTTCATTGGAATTTAATTAAGTGAATTGGAAATTTGGCTTCCATTGGAAATTCACCAAAAATGTTTAATTTAAAATGTTTTAAACTATGATTTAAAAATGAATTTCCGAATATGGGAAATTGGGTGTGAACTTCGGATAAAGTCATAGTTAAATATGGGATTTGGGATTTATGTTGTAAAACATAATTGACTTGAAATAAATTAGTGGATTTATATGAAAGAGTACTTTGGAATGTTTTGAAACGGGAAAGTGATTCCCTGGGAAAAACCAAGTAAAAGTTTTACAAAAGATTTTATTTAACTAAGGTTAAGTTTTAAATCGTTTTAAAAGTATTTTTAAGAAATCGTTATTTTTAAAGAAATAAATTAATAATGTTAATACCGTAATAATATGGGAGTATATTAGCAATTATTTTTACAAATGGATTTATTTAAAAGTTGGTTTTAGCTTAAAGTTGTTAAATTTGCATTTTTCTTCTTATATCGCTATTTTGAATTTAGTTAAACTAAAACCCCTATTTTTTTAAAAATCAAAGTTTATGTGTTAATAACTAGTTTTCTTCACATATTTTATATTTATATTTTGAGTAAATAAATAGAAGTAATTTTCATATTTTAAAGTATATTTTAGTATAAAGTATTTTTACTGTTTTAATGCAAATTGTTTTATACTTGTTTTTTTTTCCGATGGGAATAAAAGGTAAAAGATTTACCTTGTAAAGGAAGAGTTTTGGAAAATTGTTTCAAACGAGTTTTGAAAATGTGAAAATATATCTTTGAAAGATATTAGAAGAAAATAAATAATATGGAGATTATTTATTTTGTGATGGATGTGTATGGATGTTTGTGAACATTAATTGATAGTTAAATCACCGACTATCAATATTGGCCAAATGCGCGATCGTTTCGAAGAGACCGGGATCGAGTTTCCGTATACCGGGATTCTAGGTCTGGAGACTCGAATACCACTTCGATCCGGTTTGTACGTTTCGTGTAACGTGTTCGGAGTCGAAGATGGAGCAGTGAAGTGCAAGGGCTAGTCGCTACTAATCCTGAGGATATTTCCAAAATGGATGTAGTAGGAGTAGTGCCTTCGGTTCCGTTCGGACCCGGGACGGACTTGTATGGACGAATGCTTTCGTGACATCGTCAGGTGGACGATGGGCATTCAAAGTGAAATGTTCTGTAAAGGTAACGCTAAGCCTCAAGCCTCATCAACCGGGAATGACTGAAAATCAGGGGTTATGCAGCAAGGCTTCGTGGGTAGCCCCCACTTGAGAGTAAGGTCATCCCTGTCTAGATGTCCCTTTTATTTCGGCTTAGTGGTGCGGTTGCTGATCCCAACCGTGGGGTGATTTTACTTGGAATTATCCAGTAAGGGATGATTCCGGCCTTGTGTTGCAGGGGAGCGGGCGTACTCCTCGGTACTGTGATCTAGGCCACGTACTGTGACAGGTGGTACCCCAGTGCCTAGTCATTCGTTGGAAATCCATTCTCCCTACGTGCCTGTACGGTTTTGATTGTGCCCAACTATTGTTGAAATGTGAGATGCAAGCATTTCAGCTAGATTCTATTTTACTTTCTATAGACACTATTATAATATCAGAGGATTTTAATATAAAAGTGTTTTAGCTATCGTAAGGTAAAAACCCGACATGTTTATTTGTGGCGAGGTCTTACGAGATGCTTTTGTTTTTAAAGAATTTTGAAACTTTAATAATCAATTGGGTGTATTTATGATGCGCTGGTATTCCAGACTGACTCGGGTGTTATTTTATTATAATGCTCGGGTCAGACCGAGTATATTTCAGGATAGGTTGCTATGGAGCTCAGGAGAGGAGCTGGAGTCCGAGACGTATTTCTCGTACTTGTATTATTCCGCTGCTGTGATTGTTGTATTGACCGATTGACTGGATATTGATGATTGTATTGATATACTCTGATGATGATGTATTGTATATAAACAGATATAGTTTCATTTTGTGTAAAGATCTGTTCTATATATTATATTTTATCCACTGCGACTGTGAGGTTCTGATTTTGTTTAGTTCTTTCTTCTACTATCTACTTTCTTATTCTCCTACAATCTGTCTTTTCCGGCGTTCGATCGTCGGCATATTATACTGTTGAGTATTTTGTGTCGATTTTCGAGGGTCGAGAAGGGCGGGTCGTCACACGCTTCCTGGTTTGATTCTGGCCTGATACCCGCATGTGACTATCCTTTTGAGTCCTGCCCACTAAAACATGCTTGCAAGTCAGAGTACGGTGTCATACGAATATCGTACTCCAAACATCAACCCTTTTGATTGCCCACAATGGTACTGCCATGCAAAAGCAGTCAAGGCATACTTTCTTGATGGAACACCTACAGACCTGCCTCCAAGGGACTGCTTCATTAGTCCTACCCCAAATGGCCATCTTAGAGTACCCTCACGTCCTGTTGAAGTCTCATACTTCCTCTAGCCCAAAATATCTAAGTTAGACGTGCTTCATCTATGCTAAAAATTTGTGATGAACTGCTACGTTGGGCTCTTCATCCTTTGGGCTGCTTCAAACGCATCTTACTCTTTTATTAGACCCTAAGTCTAATCTTTTATTTTGCGTTTAGCTTACTTTTCCCATTTTGTTGGCTACTTATTTACCCTAATCAGCATAAACTTGTCCCAGCCTCTCCTAGCTATTGTGAGACCATCGGTTCCTGACTAAAAGGGAGTGTTGTTGGTATGGGCCATGTTTCTATGTTTGCTTGTTAACTTAATGTAAGTTTTAAAATAAGCATCTTCTGTTATTTTTGCTCTATTTGGTTATTAACTTAATCTAAGCCTTAAAATTTTTTTTTCTGTTCTTTCTGTTTGATTATAACCTCTGTTATAATTTTACTTGCAATTGTCACTTCTATATTCTTTTATAATCTATATAATATAAATATAATTACAAGTGTCTCTTTTCTATTCTAGTCTGTTTTATTTTATTACGATATTGAATTCTCTTTAATTCTCTTATGTTATACGATAACCTTGTCTTGGGCCTACGTCCGGCCGTCACAAATTTACTTATCATAATAACTGCTTTGCTTTTATTCTACCATCTGCGCAGTAAATGCAGATCTAGTTACATTACTTCTAGTCTTGTCAAATAATTAACTTGATTTCTTCTTTACTTCCTTTAATTCTTCACTTTATTTTCTTATATTATAGGAAGTAGTTCTATTCTATTTGGTTGGTTACAAAAACAGTGCTAAAAATCCATGTACCCAAGTTTTTGTAAATTTTAATTATCGACAAAATGACGATTTAATCTAGTTGACAATTGATATTGAGTTTTAAATCGTATTTAAAATTCTTTAATAAAAATGTCGATCGTTGTTTGGGATTTTAAATCAAATTTGAAATTCTTTTATAAAAATGTCGACCGGGCTTTACAATTTGAATCTTGGCCCATGTTTCTTGGCTTTGCCGAGATGATATCAGGGGCAAACCCGATTCCCTCTCTTTCATTCTTCCATTTCGTAACCCTAAAACTAAACCAAACGAGAGAATGAAAAATGGCAGCCGTGATTGCTCTTCCTTCGATCTGGAAAATTGGGGCTTTCGATTGCTCTGATCTTTGGGCTTTGTAATTCGAAGCACGCGAGTGTTTCGATCGTTGTTGAATGTTTTCGATGTTGCCTGTCTCGATCGAAGTTTCTACTCTTCGTGCTTGCTCGTAGAAGAAGCTCCTTTGTGGTGACTCTGGCTTCGGCTTCGCTGTAGCTTATTTGCTTGCGATCTCGACTGTTTGCTCTGGAAATCTGAACTAGGACGTAACTTCGTTCGTCTTCCCTCGGTTGCTCGGCTTCTTCTATATTCGGCGACAAGGTGAGTTGCTCACATCTAATTCACTCGAACTTTGTGATTTTCGTTCATTTCTGTTAGTGGTTAGCTTGGCTTCGCCTTCGCTGTTTGATTTTGTGACTTGCTCACTTCAGCCTGGTCACTGATTCGACCTGTGAATTGTTGCCTTGATTTTCTTTTTACTGGTTATCTAGTATTACATTCTCAGTAATCTTGTTTTTGTGACTTATGCCATCTGACCTTGATTTGAACCCGGCTTCGATTTTGATTGTGAACTACATATTATTTTACTTGAGTTCGTCTCTGGCCAGTTGTGTTCGTCCTTGACTTCTGTTTCAACTAGAAATTGCTACTGTGTTTTAGAACAGCAACTCGACATCGAGTCTGTTCAAATACTTACGGCTTTGATTGGCATTTTGGGATAATGTAGACTTGATTTGGTTCGAACTTGCTGAATGCCATTAGTTGTAACTGTTATATGACTTTTTCCAGTTGATAATTTGTGATAATATTTTTCCTTGCTTTAAACTGCTTGACTATCTAGATGTGACTTCATATGTGTGCATATATACAATCGTATGTGTGTATGCATGCATCGTCGAGTCAACACTTACAGTTTTTTCCTGTATTTTGATATTGAGTCTCTGTCTTGACTGTCTTGTTCAAAACTGATACATTCATCTTTTGTATTGTATTCATTGTATAGCTGTTGGTCCCTTTGTTATGTAGGTGACATTTGTTTGAGGTCCCTGATCTCTGTCTATTGTTGCCAGTAGCATTCATGTTTCATTGTGTAGTTCTTTTGCCATTCACGTGTACATGTTTGATCAGCTGCTAGTGTACTTGATAGTGATTTTTGTGAGTCACTTGAACCTGTAGCCTTCACTGTAGTGCTTCACTGCTTCCCTCTGTTTGTCACTTGAAACTGGACATGTGCATTTCTTTGTTGTTGATGCTTGTTGCATGTGAGTTTGTTATCTTCCAATCTTTGCCATTTCAGTAGTTTGTGATGTTGGCATTTCACTGTGTCACTGTCCATATTTGTTTGTGACAGTCTCTGCATCCATGTTGATGTTTCGTATGTTGAAGCTTTGCATTGATATGCTTGTCCATCTCTGGGTTCTTCCATGTTGATCTGTTGTGATATTGTTCTCTAGATCACTTCCAGTTGTACTGCTATTTGAATTGCAGTGCTTCATGTAGTAGCTTCTCTTGAGTCTCGTTCATCCCAACGGCATTGATGTTGACTTCGAAATGTTGACATTAGTTACTTGAACTTTGGTAGTATTGCAGTGTTGTTTATATGCCACTGTGTACATCTTTGTTGAGTCTGGGCATTCTTATTTTCCAGACTTGATACTTTTGCCCATTTCTTGCCATTGTTTTATCACTGTCACTTCCCTGACCTGTTGCATTTGTTGTCGTGGCACATCACTGGTTCATGCCTGATTCACTGTTGTAGCTGCTGTATATAAATTCTGACAAACTTTGCCCTTGACTTCATTTGTCCATGTTGCCTGTATGCTTCCAGTTTTACTTGAACTGTCATTGTTTCACTTATTCAATATGCATTCATTCCAGTAGCCATTTTGGTCTGTGGTATTGTTGAGTCTTCACTTTGCAGTTTTCATTTTTGATCTTTGCTTGCACACTGTTTTTATGATGCTTTGACTTTGAATTTCACTGTGTACATGCACAGTTCATTGTGCAGTGATCATTGAATTTTTGTTTGAGGCTATTTGCACTTGTGTTGAATCTGATATTGATTTGACCTTGCGCACTCGAGTTGGCGAGGCAGTGCACACGTGCATACGTGTGTACTACAGCCACTCGTACATACCTTTCCCTGATATGAATACTGATATACGAGATTTCTGTGACTTTCGTCTGTTTGATATTTGATTATTATTGCTTCTGTGTATTAATAACTGAGTTTGAATTAGACTGACCCGGGTATTATTTTCTTTTGAATTTAATACTCGGGTCAGACCGAGTGTTTACAGGTTGTAGATTTTTAGCTTTGGGTTGCTGCTAGAGCTATGAAGACTATTTATATCATTTGAAGTGGTCTTCGTCTTGTTGTAGTAGTCAGTGTGTCTGTTTTAAGATGATGATGTATTCATGTATATTAGTCGATAATGTACTTGTATATATAACTTCTTGAGTCGACAGCTGTAGTTGTATCATTTGTATTGTGTCAAATGTATTGTAACTGATATTAGTTATTATATATCTGAGACTTTTCGTTCCATCTGTATTCCGCATTTATGTTATCTGTGTTATTTTTATATCTATTGTCCCAAACTATTATAGCCACTGTGTAGTAGCTTTGAGTTTGTATCGGTATGTCGGATTTCCTCCTGAAATAAAAATGCATGTTATTCTATCTGACATATCGGTGCTCGCACAAAGCAATTACATAGATGGTCGCTCCTCAACAGCCTTATTCTCCGTGCTAGTTGACAGCACTACACCGTAGTGTTCTTGGCTAGCGTGGGTATAGAGGTGGGGCGTCACAGCTTGGTATCAGAGCCTGGGGTTTAGGACAATTATAAAACATAACTTAGATGGAACATGTGTTACAACTATTTGTCGATGTTTTATCTCTCATCTTTACATATGACTATTTTCGACTGTTAGGTATGAATTCCTAACGCTTATTCTTGTGTTTTCGGCTTTGAATTGATTTAGCCGATGTTGATTTTGCTTTAATTTGGCAAATTAAAGCCATTTTGACCTTTGGACTTTGTTCCACTTTTGTTCTATGCTATGAGTGTCATTGTGTACATGTTACACTGTGATGAAAAATAGCTGGACCAGTTGCAAATTGAGTGATTTTGATTTCTCATTCATATCTAGTTTGAATCTCAGCGATTTTGAACTTGATATTTTGTGTTTTTCTCACCTGGATTTCCCTTCGACTTCGGTCACTTTGTTTTTTGAGACATTGCTAATTTCTTGATTTTCAAGACTCTGATTTTGTTTACTGTTGGATTCTTTGATGATAATGATTGATTCATTTTGTGTTCGACAGTGACTTGATTCTTACTTTTGTTGAAGTCATTTATTCATTTCTGCTCGTTTTGCTTTGTTTTTCCAGTTGATAATCGATTCTTCTTTTCTAATTAGTTGTTATCACCTTTGTCGATTTTGATAACTTCTATTTCTGGAATTTTTGGGTATTCCTACTTTGATGAATTTGGAATCGAATTCTTTGGATTTTATTCACGTCTTCGAATGTGAAATTTTAGTGAATTGACTTGGTTTCCAAATTTAATCGATTTTTGATTATTTCCCCGATTTGTTGCTATCATTTATTAGCAACTTTGATGACATTTTCTTCGGGATTTTTGTGAACATACTTTCTGATGGATTCAGTATCGATTTCTTTGGATTCCATTCACATCTTCGTATGTGACTTCTTGTGATTGATTGTTTCTACAATCATTTTTGTGATTTGTCACTTTAAAAATATAAAGGTTTTCTATACTAGTAATAAATATTAAAATCCTTTTCTCCAAACGATTTCAAAACTATTTTACTACAAAGCTCTTTTCCTAAATCATTTTCCAATCTATTAGTATATACAAGCCTTTATTTCACTCGTATGAGAAATTGAATTAAACGGCCTAGTAAAACAAGTGGTATGAAACGCTTGCGTTTACTTCGTCGGTTAACTCCTGGACTTGTTCGATTGAACCCTTTGTGACAATTTTCTAGTGAAGATTTACAGTTTGTTCGTAAATATTTGAGTTAAGCTAGTGGTTATGGGACATGAAGCTAAACTCTTATATTCACTAACTTAATGTAATTGACACTTCTTAATGTTCATGACGATCATTTTTATGATTTAGACTAGGCCTCATCGGTGTGATTTCGTCTCACACATATCTCTTGGGCTTTGAGGATTGTCTAGACACCATTGTGTGATTTCGTCTCACACATATTGCACGGTTAGACTAGGCCTCATCGGTGTGATTTCGTCTCACACATATCTCTTGGGCTTTGAGGATTGTCTGGATACTCTTTGTGTGATTTCGTCTCACACATATTTCTTTGTCTGCGTGGGAGACTATACCCCGTTTATGTGATGTTTCGCCATCACATATGGAGGGTAGCACCCTACGGTCTTCGGGCCATTCCTGTGTGATACGCGTAGGTGAGTTTTCATGCTCCCATTCATGTGTTAGGCCTCCCCCCTTATTTATGTGTTCTCTGGATTTCTTGTGATGATTTCTGGAATTTTGTGCTTCACCAATTTTCATGATTTCTATTGATATGTTTATCAATTTTTGTGAATTGGTGAATTCATGTGTTATTGACTTGTTATGAATACAAGTTTAGGGTATGACATCCCTTTCTATCTTTGAGAAGATTCTTGTGACATTTTTGACGAATGAAAATTCATTTGGTATTATATTTTGATGCCAGTTATTTTGATGAGATTTTGACGTGTTAACTTTGGTAACCGTCAATTTTGAAATGGATTTACAAGCGGTTCTCCCGCAACACTGATATTGCTAATTTAATCACGTGTTTTCAAAATTCTTTATTTTTTTAAAAAGTTGTTTCAAAAATATAAATTAAAATTGTTTTCAAAATTTTTACAGTTTACAATTTTCAAAAGAACGAGGAAGCGATTTAAACATTTCAGCAAAATCGAGGACTATGACCCTTTCTTTTACTGATTCGCTTAATTCCGGACTTGTCCGTTTGAGAATGTGAAATGTTATTTTTAAAACACACAATCTTGCACTTTCAAGGAAACGATAAAGAGATTTAAACGATTTAGCAAAAGTAAGGAGTATGGAACCATACTTTTACTGCTTCGGTTAATTCCGGACTCGTTAATTGAATATTTATGACTTCTGATTATCGTTTTTGATAATCAGATGTTTGTGTTTCTGATTTTCGTTTTTGATAATCGGATATTTGTGAAATTTGATTATCGTTTGAGATAATTAAATATTTTTCGATTTGATTAATCGAATGTTTGTGTTTCTGATTATCGTTTTTGATAATTAGATATTTGTGAAATTTGATTATCATTTGAGATAATTAAATATTTTTCGATTTGATTAATCGAATATTTGTGTTTCTGATTATCGTTTTTGATAATCAGATATTTGTGAAATTTGATTATCATTTGTGATAATTAAATATTTTCCGATTTAATTATCGTTTGAGATAATTAAATATTTTTTTCGATTTGATTAATCGAATATTTGTGTTTCTGATTATCGTTTTTGATAATCAGATATTTGTGAAATTTGATTATCATTTGTGATAATTAAATATTTTCCGATTTAATTATCGTTTGAGATAATTAAATATTTTTTTTTTTGATTTGATTAATCGAATATTTGTGTTTCTGATTATCGTTTTTGATAATCAGATATTTGTGAAATTTGATTATCATTTGTGATAATTAAATATTTTCCGATTTAATTATCGTTTGAGATAATTAAATATATTTTTTTTGATTTGATTAATTGAATATTTGTGTTTCTGATTATCGTTTTTGATAATCAGATATTTGTGAAATTTGATTATCATTTGTGATAATTAAATATTTTCCGATTTAATTATCGTTTGAGATAATTAAATATATTTTTTCGATTTGATTAATCGAATATTTGTGTTTCTAATTATCGTTTTTGATAATCAGATATTTGTGAAATTTGATTATCATTTGTGATAATTAAATATTTTCCGATTTAATTATCGTTTGAGATAATTAAATATTTTTTCGATTTGATTAATCGAATATTTGTGATTTCTGATTATCGCTTGTGATAATTCGATATTTGAGATTCTAATTGTCATTTTGATAAGTAAATATTTGCGATTTGAAAATTCGATTATCGATTTTGGCGATTGAATAGGCGCGATTTGAGATTTGAGCTTCGTCTTTTTCTCTGGCAATTCAGGTGAGTAATCTGATTTACTCACATTCAATTCGTGCTCAGTACGTGAATTCTGCTCTGTTTTCCTTTTCTTTTAAATACTGGAACTCGATTGATTCTTGCTTTAGACAGTCGTCTGATTTTGATTCCTTGATCCCCACGATGTTGATTCTTTTGATTTGAATCAGTCGAACCTTTTGATTTCATATCTAATACTTCCCCTGCTGACATTTGCTTTGCTTATGCACTCGTCATTGCCATGCTCTTATGGTTGTTACCTTTTGTCCATTTATTCCTTATGATTGCGAGGACACAATTTCTTTAAGGAGGGAAGTCTGTAACAACCCAAGTTTTTGTAAATTTTAATTATCGACAAAATGACGATTTAATCTAGTTGACAATTGATATTGAGTTTTAAATCGTATTTAAAATTCTTTAATAAAAATGTCGATCGTTGTTTGGGATTTTAAATCAAATTTGAAATTCTTTTATAAAAATGTCGACCGGGCTTTACAATTTGAATCTTGGCCCATGTTTCTTGGCTTTGCCGAGATGATATCAGGGGCAAACCCGATCCCCTCTCTTTCATTCTTCCATTTCGTAACCCTAAAACTAAACCAAATGAGAGAATGAAAAATGGCAGCCGTGATTGCTCTTCCTTCGATCTGGAAAATTGGGGCTTTCGATTGCTCTGATCTTTGGGCTTTGTAATTCGAAGCACGCGAGTGGTTCGATCGTTGTTGAATGTTTTCGATGTTGCCTGTCTCGATCGAAGTTTCTACTCTTCGTGCTTGCTCGTAGAAGAAGCTCCTTTGTGGTGACTCTGGCTTCGGCTTCACTGTAGCTTATTTGCTTGCGATCTCGACTGTTTGCATCTAAACTGGAACTAGGGCTTAACTTCGTTCGTCTTCCCTCGGTTGCTCGGCTTCTTCTATATTCGGCGACAAGGTGAGTTGCTCACATCTAATTAACTCGAACTTTGTGATTTTCGTTCGTTTCTGTTAGTGGTTAGCTTGGCTTCGCCTTCGCTGTTTGATTTTGTGACTTGCTCACTTCAGCCTGGTCACTGATTCGACCTGTGAATTGTTGCCTTGATTTTCTTTTTACTGGTTATCTAGTATTACATTCTCAGTAATCTTGTTTTTGTGACTTATGCCATCTGACCTTGATTTGAACCCGGCTTTGATTTTGATTGTGAACTGCATATTATTTTACTTGAGTTCGTCTCTGGCCAATTGTGTTCGTCCTTGACTTTTGTTTCAACTAGAAATTGCTACTGTGTTTTAGAACAGCAACTCGACATCGAGTCTGTTCAAATACTTACGGCTTTGATTGGCATTTTGGGATAATGTAGACTTGATTTGGTTCGAACTTGCTGAATGCCATTAGTTGTAAATGTTATATGACTTTTTCCAGTTGATAATTTGTGATAATATTTTTCCTTGCTTTAAACTGCTTGACTATCTAGATGTGACTTCATATGTGTGCATATATACAATCGTATGTGTGTATGCATGCATCGTCGAGTCAACACTTACAGTTTTTTCATGTATTTTGATATTGAGTCTCTGTCTTGACTGTCTTGTTCAAAACTGATACATTCATCTTTTGTATTGTATTCATTGTATAGCTGTTGGTCCCTTTGTTATGTAGGTGACATTTGTTTGAGGTCCCTGATCTCTGTCTATTGTTGCCAGTAGCATTCATGTTTCATTGTGTAGTTCTTTTGCCATTCACGTGTACATGTTTGATCAGCTGCTAGTGTACTTGATAGTGATTTTTGTGAGTCACTTGAACCTGTAGCCTTCACTGTAGTGCTCTTGGCTAGCGTGGGTATAGAGGTGGGGCGTCACAGCTTGGACTACAACAAGACGAAGACCACTTCAAATGATATAAAAAGTCTTCATAGCTCTAGCAGCAACCCAAAGCTAAAAATCTACAACCTGTAAATACTCGGTCTGACCCGAGTATTAAATTCAAAAGAAAATAATACCCGGGTCAGTCTAATTCAAACTCAGTTATTAATGCACAGGAGCAATAATAATCAATATCGAATAGACGACAGTAACAATAATTCCCGTCTATCCGACTCTTTAAACAAAGAAATCGGATGACGGTCGATATAACACTTAATAGTGTTAAAAAAAATCAGCAGATTTAAATCATCAACAAAGATAAATAAACAATTTATCAAATCGACTAAATCAATTCAAAACAATCGAAATTGTCACTTTAAAACCATCAAAGTTTTGACTGGCTGCCGTACACGCACGCGTGCACGGCCTCGCCAATACGGCATAAAAGATCAATGCATCACGACGCAGAGAAAAATATCAATTCAAAACTGTCAATTCTGGGTGGCTGCTATGCACGCACGCGTGCACTGCCTCGCCACCACCGAAGATAAAGTCACCACCATAATGAAACTACAGTGGCAAACAGGTATAAGGACAAAGGCAGGCTGCAACTAAACTGCAGAAAAGTCATCAACAGTTCAAGCATATGCAGCAATAGAGACGAATTCGAGTACATCATGAAGCAGAACCAAGTGCAGTTCAACTGAGATGGACAACTCGAGGATAAACATGTACAAACTATTTCAGTAATCCAATGCCAACAAGAACAGATGAACATCAGTGCAGACAAGTATGAATTCGAACATGAAATGGAGAACATCATTGCAAGTGCAACAGGTAGAAGATGATGCAGTGAAGCATGTACAAGGGCAGTACATATAAACATCATTGCAAGTGCAACAGGTAGAAGATGATGCAGTGAAGCATGTACAAGGGAAACATCAGCGACATAACAGTGTCAAAAATGAAGAGACCAGAGGAATGCAACTAAAACTGATGATAGTGGTAATCACATAGTGGAATGCAACTGTAACTTCATGCTAAAAGAACTGGGCTAATGTCAACAGTGTAATAAAACACACACACTATAAAAATAGCACTGCTGGCCATAGTGAACACTAATGGTCAAGCTACAAGTGAAGAATGTACACAGGTGAAGCCTACTGACTCGAATTACTCAAGGGATACAAGGACAATGCTCAATGCACATCAATACAAAACTCAACAATGCCAACATGATCAAGTTCAAAGCAATCAGGTCTCAAACAAGTTCAAATGCAAAACTGGTCAAGTAAATAACAATGCACAGTTCAAAATGGTTGAGCAAATAACAAAGTTTCAAATGCAAAGACCACAAGTGCAGACACAATAGTTACAAGAGACACAGTGTAGTCGACAAGAAAAATCAACTCAGAAACAAAGTGCACAAGAGACTTGAGTGCACTGCTACAAGGGACTAGTTGGAAACTGCATATGACCAGAGGGAACTACATGAATGCACAGTCATTAGTTAAAATGGCAACTCAATATGCATTCGAACAAAAGAAACCCAACATCACGAGAATATATGCATTCGAACAAAGTCCAAGTAAACGAAATTGGACAAGTCAGAAAATCAAACCAAGGCAGGAAAATCATCATCGAAATAAAATCAACGATATAAGTACAGTGGGGATTTACATAGCAACAATGATTCCAACATCGAACGAAACAATGGCCAAGATTGACAATAACGAATCAAAATTGAATCGCAAGAGCACTGAACTAAGCATGTATTAAAAGTGAGTAAATAGGATTACTCACAATTTTTCGACGAGGCAGTGAAGCCGAAGCCTTAGCATACGAAGCGAAGACGAGCGCGGCAAACCCCTTTTTAAGCGACGTCGATTCGAAGTCTCGAAACCCTAAATCGCCAGGGGAATGAAGATACAAGACCGCCCCCATTTTTCTTTCTTAGACGTAGGGTTTTACGAATGAATGAGAGGGGATCGGGTTTGCCCCTGATATCATCTCGACAAAGCCAAGAAACATGGGCCAAGATTCAAATTGTAAAGCCCGGTCAACATTTTTATAAAAGAATTTCAAATTGATTTTAAATTTCAATAGCAATTTTAAACATCTAATATCGAAAATCGATTGATTCTCCCTTTTGATAGTCGTCTGATTTTGATTCCTTGATCCCCACGATTGTTGATTCTTTTGACTTGAAGCAGTCGAACCGTTGATGACTTTTAATACTAAATAATGCTATAAACAATAATCCGTAACTATAAGATATTTCTTTTATTATTTCTTTACTTTTTGGGTAGTGCAAAATACAATAGTGTCTCTATTTTACACTAATTTCCTTTTTCTTTCTTTTATTCTTGCAATTACGTTTATCGTTATCTTTTAAATATTAAACTATGGAAATGTATTCTCTTTTCTAAACCAACCAACTAATATATCACTAACTTCCCAATCAAGTTATTAAAATTTCCCCTTTTTATTTATTTTTTCCCCTTTTATCATAATTTACTGTAAATTTCTATTTTTCTATTTTTTCAGCTTTTCTTATTTTACATCTAATTTCTGTAAATCCGGTATTTTCTATTTTAGTCCATATTTGTGAATTCTTCTCTTTAACTATTTTATTCGCGTAATAAAAAGAGGCTATCATTTAAAGGCTAAATTTCAACTTTAAAATAGATGTAAACAACTATAAATTTCTTACTTTAGGCTTATGCCTTTCTCTAACTGTCAAGCCTAATATTATTCACATTCAATTGGATTACTATTTTTTTCCAATAAATAATAATTAAATATAAGCTCTCTTATACAATTTATAGTTTTTTAAGAGAACTAATTACTGAAGTAAATTCCAAATTAAAATATTAAAGGGAATCTAACAATAATATATCATAAACGTAAAATATATATAATTTAAATCCACTCACATAAAGTCCTAAGCTTAAATCTCTATTCTTTTTAATTTGCTACGCTTTTCTCCACTTTATTCCCTTTGGATTCGCTGTAAATTCCCTAATTAGTTTGCGCAATTCTCTGATATGCTTGTATGTATTTCCTAGCTTAATTTTATTTTTAGTTTGGGGTAAGATTTTAATAAGAGAGGAGAAATGAAGAGGGAGAAGAGAAGAGGAGTTTGCTGTAAACGACAACAGCTGATTTAGAGAAAATAGTGTGGGTTAGGGTTAAGTTACGTTCAATTTACAAGTGCAATGAACAACTCGGAACTATCCGATTAACCCTAAAAACAATTGTGACGCCCCACCTTTATACTCACGCTAGCCAAGGACACTACAGGGTAATGCCGTCAACTCGCACGAAGAATAAGGTTGTTGAGGAGCGACCATCTGTGTAATTGCTTTGTGCGAGGACTGATATGTCAGATAATATAACTTACATTTCAATTCGAGAGGAAATCCGACATACCGATTCAAACTCAAAGCTACCACACAGTGGCTATGTGGACCTCGGTAATAATTGTAGAAATAATCAATCACCAAAGATTCACATACGAAGACGTGAATTAAATCCAAAGAAATCGATACTGAATCCATCAAAATGGATATTCCCAAAAATCCCGAAAAAGGAGTCATCAAGGTCGATAAAAGTGATAACAACTAATCGGAGCAACTAAAATCGATAAACAATGGAAATTCAATCAAGAAAAGCCTAAACAGGCAAAAATGCAGAGTTCCAGACGTCTGGGGGGTCCATCCAGATGTCTGGATTTAGTTTCTGGAAATTCCAGAAAAACCCTTCCAGACGTTTGGTTTGACAATCCAGACGTCTGAAACCCTTTCAGACGTCTGAACTAAAAAATCAGACGTCTGAATTTAGGTTCTATCTTTTTTTTAATTCTGCGTGCATCTATTTTTGCTCAATGTCCAAACTAGACATCTGGACTTGGTCACCAGACGTTTGGTCACCTGGTCTGGGCAACAATTTGCCTAGGCCAAGTGGCCAAAACGTATCGAAAGCGATCGGACGAGCAACGACGACTAAGGATTTACACCAACCGACAACCCAGCCTTAAAGGCTCTTCGATACACCCCGAATATCAATGTCCAAATGTCCATAGAAGGATTTTCATAAAATTGGACCAAAACACCAAAATTTGGAAAATTTACCAAATCAATTCAAATCAAAAGCAAATGAATATGCACAAATGTCAGGAATTCATACCTAACAACAATGATAGCTATAGACATAGATGTGAGTTAAAAAAAGGGACAGTTTGGCACAAGTCCCTACTAAGTTTCAAAATACACAAAAACCCCAGTAAAAAAAAGTTTGTAAATTAGGTTCCTAGAATTAAGTTACCGAATAATGTCATACACTTATGCAATTATTTAGTGAATAATTGCAGACATTTATGCAATTATATCAAAAAATTACAGAGATTTCCACAATTATTCACTGAAAAATTGCGGAAATTTCCGCAACTATTCACCAAAAAAATGCAGAAATTTCCGTAATTTTTTCAAATATTTGCGACAAATTCAACAATTATTCACCAAAAAATTTCGGAAATTTCCGCAATTTTTTCAAATATTTGCGACAAATTCAACAATTATTCACCAAAAATTTGCGTAAATTTCGGCAATTTTTCACCGAAAAATTGCATAAATTTATGCAACTTTTTGATATAATTGCATAAATGTCTGCAATTATTCAGTGAATAATTGCATAACTATATGCAATTACTTAGTAACTAAATTCTAAAGACCTAATTTACATACTTTTTTTACTGGGGTTTTTGTGTATTTTGAAACTTATTAGGGACCTGAGCCTAATATTCACTTAAAAAAACTCACCTTTAAACCCAAAAACACGAATGAGAAGCTTTAAAAACAAAGGAAAGATCAACCACTCTTCAACTTCAACTCTAGAAGCTCCAATCTATGATCATAGACAAATATTTCCTAAATTAGGTTATAGGAAATTTCTGAAATTGGAGAGAGATTGAGATGGAGAAGATGAAGAGGATGCTTACCTAAGCTTCTCTTTGATTTTGGAGCTAGAACTTGAATTTGCAATGGAAACTTGGGCTTAGGATTTTAGTTTCCAATCTCTTCCCCCATTTTTACTAAAGCTTGAAGTGTTAGGAAAATAATAGAATGAATGAAGAGGAGAGGGGGTGGAGTTAGGATATAAGATTAGTTGGGTTAGTGGGCTGAAACCCAAGCCCAAAGCCCTAAGTGAAAAATAGCACAATTCACTCAACTCCAAACATATCGATGTTTATACTCAAAAAGGTCGCAAACGCCATTTTGGACTCAATGGAAGTGGTCTCGAGTCCCAATTCGATTGTTTGCAAAAGGTGACATTTCAGACTTCAATCCGACTAACGATGCTATATTTAAATAAAACATTTAAATATACAAATCGTAAGATATGCGGGTTGTTACAACAATACTCACCATCATAACTTGATTTGTTTACGTTGGCTTATAACGTATAACTCTCCAATGTTATTCATTTGTTCCTTTGTTATACGACCCTATTAATCCGTGTTACCTTCTATATAAAAATCTCCCATTAATTATCCAATTAATTAGTTCATACATACATAGAAATATATATATATATATATATATATATATATTAGTTGATTCTTATACGTTATAATTTCTTACCTTTTTGAACACGTCAATTAATACCTCTATTAATTGAATGCATATAAAAGTTATACATTTTAATTAATTCTTATTAATTTACCTTCAACATAAACCTGATTACTTTGTTTGGTTTTTGTACACGTTCCATTTTTTTAACTTGGAAACATATAATCTTATAACTCGCATTTTCTTCTAGCTAATTAATTTACATTATTAGCTATTGTAAAAATGGCATATTCTTTGATTAATTGACAACCCTTTTAAAACGCTCAACTAATTGCCAATTAATTAGTCAACACGTTTTCCCAATTAAACCGATATCCAAATTAATTCCTACGTGTCACTCAACCACACATTTATCAGTTGTACATATTAAACCGCCAATTCATTACCCAATTAATTAACATATAAGTTTCCCTCTTTTATTAATTGACGCTTACTTAATGTCTTTAATTAATTTCTCAATTAATTGATTGCGTCAATTATAAATTAATATATGTATGTTATCATTTAATTTATTCCCCACACACATTTCCCTTTATTAGAAGATCCTTTAATTAATTAATGTTATAAAAGTGAGATATTCTCTGACTAATTGACGCCTCTATGTCTCTTAATTAATTCCCTTTTTAATTGATTGATGCGTTAACTAATCACAGACTCATTGGTCGCATATATTTATGTAACCTCTTAATTTTTTAAATGCGTATATTTGACATTTATATTTTTCACTATTTTTTAATTATGTTAATTTAATTGATTTTATTTGTTATTAAAGTGCGGGGTGTTACATTCTCCCCCCATAGGAAATTTCGTCCCTGAAATTTAATAAGGGTTCAATCATGAAAACCTTCGTGCATCCATTCTATACTAACAACCATTTAGTATACAACCAATTTTGCAGCAATCCGTGCATAATGCAAAGTGCAATACATCATAAAATATATGCATGTACAAGTATTTCTAAGCAGTACCTCCTATATGAATGTTTTTCTTTTAGAAATTCCTTTTAAAATATGATGCACACATCATAAATATACTTGCAATTCTATATGAATGCAATCTTTTGAAACTCAAAATATTTTTCATCCAATTTTTCGCACACTTCTACTAAATAAGAGCATAGTTCAACAAATTTTACGTTCAAACCTACCACACAACTTTTAATTTTCGAATTTTAGAAAATTCTAATTTTCAAAATTCGATTTCTTATGTTATAAAGAAGGTGGAAAATGGAAAATCTCACATTTCCCATTTTACTTTTGTGTACCTTTTTCTCTGTACTTGGGACTTATGCCACTATTCTACAAAAATCCCTGTTTTCTTTCCCAAGCACAGTTTACATAAGAAAAATTCTTTTCAAATCTTTTTTTTTCTTTCTTTTACAGTTCGCATTTCTTTTAGTTGTCGTCTTTGGTTGCTTTCTTTAAATTTGTTGTTTTCCTTTTAGTTACACTCTCTTCTTTTATTTTCTTATTTTATTGTTTTTGACTTTAGGCCATCCCCTTAAATCTAGCAGGGAATATGCAATAATTCTAATTTTTCCCCATTAAAACTTGTTTTTCACCAAACCATTTCTGAAAAAAATGCCACTTCATTATTTCAAAACAATTTTTCTTTCATAATTTCAAATCATAAAAACTAGATAAGAACAACTATTCCTCTATTATCTTCATAGCAGCTCATACTCTTCGTTCAAGGTGGGTTTTCTAAAGACACGCAATTAATTGTGCATAACAAGAGAAAACGTTTATTTTCCCTTGCTTAGGCTCTCTAATTATATTCTCTATAGTATAACTATTATTACCCAACAATACGGTCTCTTATTACTGCACTTTCTACCTAGAGATTTCACACTTTAATGCATTAGAACTATTTCTCCTAAGAGAAGCTGTCAACGCTAAAAATTTCCATGAATACTATAAAGGAAGATGTGCTTTTGTGTTAAATAACAAGGATTTTTTGTTTTATTTCTGTGTTGAAATAGACAGTACAAAATACAGTGTTTTTCCATATTTTGTACATCTCTTTCGCTATGTTTACTTTCCGTATTATTTCAACAAAACGTTTTCATTTATAATGTGGCTGATTCATAGAAACCAATACCATTACTCCTTCATTCTAATGAATTAAAGCATTTCAAATTTATATTCTAACTATAATGATTCTTATCTCTATTTAATTTATTTGAGTTCTTAATACACTAGTGCAGTTACCTACTATTAGATGTCAATTACTAAACTTCCTCCAAAGATCCACTTTATTTCCAAAATTTTAACAACTTATTTTGTCCAACCACCAAAATATTTATATCCAAAATAATTTCGAGCTATATTGCTCCTTTTTTTTCAATCGAATAGAGTTTTACAAAATTTTCCTTACTAAGATTTTTTTTAGTTTCCTACAAAAATTTAATCTTTACTGGGTTTTCATATTTAATTCTTTCCTACTTTGCAACCCCAAAACTAGCAAGCTATACAAGCTCAATAATTTTTCTGAAAGAATTTTTTTAAAACCAAATATGTTAGTTACATGTTGTTTTTTAATTTTTCAAATCTCAAAAATGTCTCTTTTTCTTTCAAAAACTGTTTTCACAAAATTTTCCATGTTTAAACTAGTACATATTTAAATCTGTAAACTTTTAAGTTTAAAACTTGAAAAGTCTCTAAATCTTTTTTTCAAACTCCTAAAAGTTTAATTATTGGGCTAGACTCAAAGTGGGTTCTTTACTTCCTTATACTTTCCCAAATATTCTCACGAAGTCATTCTTCTCAATCTAATTATATATGTTCCTAATCCATTTCCTCTCTTATGCTTCTATTTATCCGAAGGCACTACTGCCCCACCCACTAATCTGAAAAAACTATAAATTTCCAAATATTAACATATGGACTTCCATTTTTATACTGAATCTATTGTACATCTATACTTTGCCACTCTAGGGCCTATAACTCTTGGATTCCCACAATCCTAATATTGATGTACAAAACTGTTATTAAAATCTTCCTATATGTCATTTCTCTTAAAAGTGGGTTTTTCTATGGATTTAGGTATATATAATATAATATATTTATATTTAAAAAAATATAAATACGTCCACTCTCTATTTATTTAGGAACCCTAAACCTAGGCTTTGATACCGAATGTAACAACCCGAATTTCAGTGGGTCCGGATTTTTCGCAATAATGCTAAAATCCAAACCCACTGAAGCCCGAGTTGGGTATCTAGTATCCTGCAAATAGGCAAGGACAAATATATCAGAGCTCTAATAAATATCTCGTAATGGAACTGACTAAAATATAATAGTAAGTAAATACTCACCAATATAATAACACTTTCTAAACCAGTGTCTCAAAGTTCAAAAGTCTCTGCCATCTACCTAACATGTAGGATGTTATGAGGATGGGGTTAGAACTAAAGTTCCGGTGAATGCACAAATTATAAACTTCTAGGCTTAATTCTACATATACCATTTTATTTACATTTTCTATTATATTAGGTTTATTGGGTTTATACTACTCTCGCCTCCGTGCGTGAATCGTACCAATTTACTCCATAGTAGATTAAAACCTAATAATTAATATATATATAGCTATATGCCCAATGACCGCATTGGTCCTAGGTACTACCCATAGTACTTTCCGTATCCTCCTCGAAAAGGACTCCATCGTCTTGCTTCTAGAGAATTCTGTGACTACATCTGTAAAAGATAGCTTCATGAGACCTATAATACAGATGTTCCATCGTCTGCTATGAAAACGTAAAACTGCGTCCGCACTAGCCTATACTAATGCTCGGACATCCACAATGTAACACCCAGTGCGTACCTTGAGGACTATACGTAATCATTCTGTCTACTCCCTGAATCACGCTTAACAAGTTCTACCTTGTACGGAACTCAACCGGGGATTTTCAATATCTGTAAAGGACTGCTTCGTTAGGCCTACAATACAGATATTCTACTAGGTCTGTCTCTTTTCTCATTGTGGCTATGGCCCCATGCAGCCACCCCTCAACTAATCGAAAGACCTCTAAAGAACTAAGTGGTTGTGCCCTACTACAAACAATCTAAACATCCAATTGGCTGTGCCCCTCATCCAATGTCTCGATAGTGAAAGAATCATTGGCCTTTTGTTTAACTCTAGTCTTTCCCGAACTCGCTTCTTGGTTTGATTCTGGCCTGATATCCGCATGTGACTATCCTTTTGGGTCCTGCCCACTAAAACCTGCTTGCAAGTAAGAGTACGGTGTCATACGAATATCCTACTCCAAACTTCAACTCTTTTGACTGCCTACAATGGTCCTGCCATGCAAAAGCAGTCAAGGCATACTTTCTTGATGAAACACCTACAGACCTGCCTCCGGGGGACTGCTTCGTTAGGCCGACGCCTGAGGACCATCCTAGAGTACTATCATGTCCTGTTGAAGTCTCGTACTTCCTCTAGCCCAAAATATCTAAGTTGGACGTGCTTCTTCTGTGCTAAAAATCTGTGATAAACTGCTTCGTTAGGCTCTTCATCCTTTGGGCTGCTTCAAATGCATCTTACTCTTTTATTAGACCCTAAGTCTTATCTTTTATTTTGCCTTTAGTTTACTTTTCTAATTCTGTTAGCTACTTATTTACCGTAATTAACATAAGCTTGTCCCAGCCTCACCTAGCTATTGCGAGACCATCAGTTCCTGACTGAAAGGGAATGCTGTTGGTATGGGCCATGTTTCTATGTTTGCTTATTAACTTAGTGTAAGCTTTAAAATATGCCTCTTCTATTATTTCTGCTCTATTTGCTTATTAACTTAATCTAAGTCTTAAAATAAGCCTTTTCTGTTCTTTCTGTCTGGTTATAATCTATGTTGTAATTTTACTTGCAATTGTCACTTCAATATTCTTTTATAATCTATATATTATAAATATAATTACAAGTGTCTCTTTTCTATTCAAGTCTGTTTTCTTTTATTATGATATTGAATTCTCTTTAATTCTCTTATGTTATACTATAATCTTGTCTTGGGCCTACGTCCAACTATCACAAATTTACTTATCATAATAACTGCTTTGCTTTTATTCTACTATCTACGTAGTAAACGCAGATCTAGTTACATTATTTCTAGTCTTGTCTAATAATTAACTTTATTTCTTCTTTACTTCCTTTAAGTCTTCACTTTATTTTCTTATATTCTAGGAAGTAGTTCTATTTTATTTGGTTGGTTACAAAAACTATGCTAAAAATCCATTTCCATGTTTTAATACTAAATAATGCTATAAACTACAATCCGTAACAACAAGATATTTCTTTTATTATTTCTTTACATTTTGGGTTGTGCAAAATACAGTAGTGTCTCTATTTTACACTAATTCCTTTCTTCCTTCTTTTATTCTTGCAATTACGTTTATCGTTATCTTTCAAATATTAAACTATGGAAATGTATTCTCTTTTCTAAACCAACCAACTAACCTATCACTAACTTCCCAATCAAGTTATTAAATTTTCCCTTTTTTATTTATTTTTCCCCTTTTAGCATAATTTACTGTAAATTTCTATTTTTCTCTTTTTATTTCAGTTTTTCTTATTTTACATCTAATTTCTATAAACCTAGTGTTTTTCTATTTTAGTCCATATTTGTGAATTCTTCTCTTTAACTATTTTATTCGCGTAAAAAGGAATAAAAAGAAACTATCATTTACAGGCTAAATTTAAACTCTAAAATAGATGTAAATAACTATAAAATTTTTACTTGTAGGCTTATGCCTTTCTCTAACTGTCAAGCCTAATATTATTCATATTCAATAGGATTACTATCTTTCTTTTCCATATAAATAATAATTAAATATAAGCTCTCTTATACAATTTACAGTTTTTCAACAGAACTAATTACTGAAATACATGCCGAATTAAAATATTAAAGGGAATCTAACGATAATATATCATAAACGTAAAAGATATATAATTTAAATCCACTCACATAAAGTCCTAAGCTTCAATCTCTATTACTTTTTTTTTGACTTCCTCCTTCTCCTTTGAGTATCTCTGCAAGGAGTCTCCTCTGGTTCAGGTGGCTCGAAAGATCTATGGTTTCGTCCTGGATAACAAGACAGTGATTTATTATGGACAGATTAGAAGCTTCAAAGGAAACAGCGCTAATGAGGACAAAGGAAGCTAAATCAAATACTTATCTTGCTTATTGAAGTCTCGAGGAAGAGCTGACGTTCATATGGTCATTCAAAATTCTCAGATCTGAGCTGAATCTCAGATCTGAACTGCTAAGTTCTCGATGAAGGCTACTTAGATTTTCAGTATCTCTGTCCTGGCATCATAATAAACTTCGTAAGTCTGAAGTTTTAAGGAACAAAGAAGTAGACATTTCAGTTAGTATACTTACTCAAGTGTTTCTGGAGGGACTGTAGTACGAGTCTCAGCTGTTTCTTTTAGTGAGTTCGCTGTTATTTCGTCGCAACGGAAGTATAAGAAGGAGTTTAGATCTCTGATGGCAGCCATTTTTGTTTCTCGTGAAGCTGTTTTGGAAAGAGCTGAGATATGAAGAGAATGAAGGAGTCGTATTGCCTTTTTCTTGTTCGAGATGTGTTTGGAACTTTCTGGATTCTTCCAGTTCTTGGGCTAGCTGATGGGTGTTGGGTTGTTTCTGTTTCGAGCCCAACTTGTATAGTTTTGTTTTGTGTTTGTATTGTCTTTGGGACTGGTTATTTGGCTTTTGTATTGTTGGACTTGCTTTTATATTCTTAGTAGAAAAGTTTGAACCCTTTTTCAAAAAAAAATCTCTATTACTTTTAATTTTCTACACTTTTCTGCGCTTTTTCCCCTTTTTGATTCACTGTAAATTCCCTGGTTTTTTTTGCGCAATTCTCTGATTTGCTTGTATGTATTTCCTTGCTTAATTTTACTTTTAGTTTGGGGAAAGATTAGAATAACAAAGGTGAAAGGAAGAGGGAGAAGAGAAGAGGAGTTTGCTGTAAACGACAGCAGCTGATTCAGAGAAAATAGTGTGGGCTAGGGTTAAGTTACATTCAATTTATAGGTGCAGTGAACAACTAGGAACCATCCGATTAACCCTTAAAACAATCCTCACCATCAGAACTTGATTTGTTTACGTTAGCTTATAACGTATAACTCTCCAATGTTATTCATTTTTTCCTTAGTTATACGACCCTATTAATCCATGTTTCCTTCTAAATAAGATTCTCCCATTAATTATCCAATTAATTAGATCATACACTCACACACACATATATCCAATATTAGTTGATTCTTATACGTTATAATTTCTTACCTATTTGAAGACATCGATTTATACCTCTACTAATTGAATGCATATAAAAGTTATACTTTTTAATTTATTCTTCTTAATTTACCTTTGTCATAAACCTAATTACTTTGTTTGATTTTTGTACGCGTTCCATTTTTTAACTTGGAAACAAGTAATCCTATAACTTGCGTTTTCTTCTAGCTAATTAATTTACATTATTAGATATTGTAAAAATGACATATTCTTTGATTAATTGACACCTTTTTTAAAACGCTCAACTAATTACCAATTAATTAATTGACACGTTCTCCCATTTTAATCGATATCCAAATTAATTCCTATGCATCACTCAATCACACATTTATTAGTTGTACATATTTAAACCGCCAATTCATTACCTAATTAATTAACATATAAGTTTCCCTCTTTTATTTATTGACGCTTACTTAATGTCTTTAATTAATTTCTCAATTAATTGATTGCATCAATTATAAATTAATATATGTATGTTATCATTTAATTTATTCCCCGCAAACATTTCCCTTTATTAAAGATCCCTTAATTAAGTAATGTTATAAAAGTGACATATTCTCTGACCAATTGATGCCTTTATATCTCTTAATTAATTCCCCTTTTAATTGATTGATGTGTTAATTAATCACACACTCATTGGTTGAATATATCTATGTAATCTCTTAATTTTTTAAATGCATATATTTGACATATATATTTTTCATTATTTTACAATTATGTTAATTCAATTGATTTTATTTGTCATTAAAGTGCGGGGTGTTACAACATCACCATCACATGTCCTATGGGGGAGCCGTGCGCAAGGTGGGGGCTAGGTGGGGTGTGGGCCAAGAGAAAAATGGTAATTACACCATTAGATATTTTGTTCCAAAAATTTTCTATAAATACCCATCCACTTTCTCATATTTTTCACCTTATTCTTATTATCTTCCTCTCCACTTAAAGTTCTTTCATGGCTTATATGCTTAATAAAATTATGGCAAAATGTATAGCAAAAGAAATTTAAAATCGTATAATACATATAAACCATCGATCCACTTCAAAACTAGTTCGAATCTCCTTCATTCCTCTTCCTAAACTCATAGCCATCCACCATAACCACCATGATCGAGCTCTTCTACCTTTAATAGCTTGGGTCGTGGCCTTCCTAAGATCTTTGACTCGATTCCATAAGCTCTGATGCGACGGTAGCGAAGCTATAGCCGATTTAGACTTGCTCGTTGGAAAAATGAAGGTGAGAAACTCATACTTATATGATATTCTTGGATGATGATAGGATGTTTGAAAATGGATGTTTAATATGCTTTGATCATAAATTTTGGTTTTTTAATATTATTGTTGAATATATACACAAGTCACGGAAATACACGTAGACAAGCACAAATGAAATCACTTTCCTATATTAAATGAATTGGCATATATGGGATGTTAAACCTCTTTAAAATGGATTAAAAATCAGTTTAAAATGTTTTATAAACATATGGAAGTGTTTTGGTGAAGTTTGAAAAGTAATTGAAAATTTAGTAAAAAATAGGCGCGTCGCGTAACGGTACTTCGCGATTTCGCGCCATAAAAGTCAAACGAGTATATAAAATGGAATATAGCTCGGAATTCTTCGAGATAAGAATTTTCCGAACTACTATATCCATATTTTTCAAACAAAGAAAAAAATCATGGTTCCAATAAGTAGATTTTGAAATATGAGTAAAACAAGTTTTTGGAAAAATCATAGTTTTACAGTTCGGAATCTATAAAAGGATTTCTTTGAAAATGATATTTTAAAATTGTTTAAAAATATAAAATAAATTCTAAAAATCTTTTAAATTTTTTTAATAATGATTTAAGTTATCAAAATGAATTTCCAAATGATAAAAAGTCGTTTTGATCAATATAGCTTAAAAACCACTTTTCATAGCACTCTTTTATAACCTTTGAAATATAGCCTTAAACTTAACAGTTGTTTCCAAATATTTTATAAATGTTTTCAAATGGATAATTAAGTGTTTTAATATTGATTTAAAGGTTTATAGTTTATTTAGAAGAGTTCAAACAAATGATTTGAAGAAAAGGTGTTACAAATTAAGTAATTTAACCTTGGCTCTAAAAGCCGATGAGTAGACTGGATTTTTCTATTCATGAGATCCGAATGTGAGGTGCTTAAACTAAGGAGATGTTCAGGAGCAACCAGTACCTTGGCTCGCCTGGCCTCTTCCTAGGCGATGGACAAATAAGGTCAAAATATCGAAAATGAGTTAAGTATAAAAACATTAAATATTCCATATTTAAATTAAATACAACTTTGACTGTATAGAGATGATCTTCTTACACTTAGTGTTAAAGTCCGAAGAGGGAACTCGTACTATTCGTGGAATTCAAACCGCCTATAGTACTTGTTGAATATGAGAATTGATATTAAGTATAATTAGTTGATTTCTATAGATTCTACTCACTTAACATTTGTTGGTTTTGGGATTAACAACCTAGATAACATGGTTTTAACTAAATCAAAATTTTGAGTTTTGAATTAAGAAATCTTTGTTCAGATTTAAATGAAATGATTTGGAAATGTTTTCCTAAGTGAAAAATGAAATGATTTAGAATTATTCCAAGATTTAGAAAGATTTTAAGTAATCAAATGATTTGATAAGAGAGGTTTAATGATTCCATATATACTGAAAAGAAGTGTTTTAAAAGGTGTATATCTCTCGAAGATATTTTTGATTTAAAAAGGAAATAATAAATCAAAACAAGAATTCCCTATTTACTGTACATTTCTTTTATCGATGATTGGTTCGAAGGAAACAAGATCGGATTTGATTAATTTATTCAGCATGAAAAGGAGTTCTCGCTTCTTGTTAGGTAGAGAACGGATGACTCGTACACCAACATGTCCCTAGTGATAAAGGGTTGGTTGTGTAGTCGAGAGGAAAGCCGTAAAAGAAAATTCAAGGTGCCAGTGTGAGCTACGGTGGGGTGTATCCACTGTCGATGGTTGCAAAGCCTAGATCGTCACATTTTGGTATCAGAGCTTAGGTAGAGCGAACACCTTGGCCTTAGTAGGGGTAAAGGCCCATTAGAGATAGGGTTAGTAATAACCAAGGATGAGTAACTCATTACAGATAGGGTTAGTAACATCCTAGAATGAGTTTGAGAGTATTATATATGAGCGTATATTTGTTAATATTATATACAAATGATTTTGGTTTTAGAAGTTGGTGCATGAAATCATTCTACCTAAAAATATATTTTTGGGAAATTATCTATAAATTTTTTACAAGCAATAAAAACAAAAATTTGGTAATACAAAGAATTCTAAAAGCTATCTTTAGATTTCGAGTAATTTTCTTGAGTATTGACCAAACCACAGTTTGAGAAAAGTAATACCAAGCAACTAGCAAACCTATCTAAGAATATGTTAGATTAAAAAAACCTATTGCTTATGTCTAAGGAAATGTTGTTTACCTCGTAGAAACCGTATGGAGAAAATTACTTCAAAGGAGAGTCTTCCAGAAAAAATTGGGGTGAGAAGGACAGCCTCATTATTCTATCCAGTGATGAAGAGAAGCTACCAAAGTATCCATCTAGCAATGTGGGTCCCCTATTGAAGAAAGGTATATCCTATATACTCAAAGGGATGAAGAAGGATATCCAATGACTGGTGTTAGCACCAAAATTGGCACTAACACCCAAGAAAGGATTTGTGTAGAGAGATTAATGAAGATAGAAAATTAAAATAGAGGAATGTATGCAAAATTAACTACAGAAACAAGAACACCAGAATTATACTGCCTACGTCCACTTTGAGTTTAATCTTTATTGCTTTTCTTTAGGACTTGAGTACTGTTTGTACCAAAATTGGGCACAACACTCTTCGGAAGTCTTTGAAGAGATAAAGTGAAGAAGTTAAATGGAAAAAGAGGATTATCTAACAAAAACTCCAAATTTCAGATATGAAAATAATTAAAATGCATGGAGACACAAGAATTTAGAGTGGTTCGGCGTATTGCCTACGTCCACTATGAAGTTGATAGCTTTATTGATCTTTCTTTGAAGATTCCAAGTGAATTCAGTGAGTTACAGCAGATAATTATGATTTGCAGCAGTGAATTTCGTTATTGGCAGCAGCAAGGGAGTTTAGATCTGGATCCGGTAGAGTCTGGGCATTGGAGAATTCAAAGAAGAAGAAGCCCCTTTTCTATATGCCCCGGAGCTCTATTTATAGGTGTAGGAGGCTGCTATTTCGCTCAGATCTCGGGAGGCTCCCTTTGGACATGACTAGGCCCGTGCGCCCAAGCCCGCGAAGTTTCTGTCCGATCCGTGATCGATACAAACGGATTTCGTATCGATCAAGATTGCGTCCGATGGAGTCGAAATTTGGCGTAGACATTCTCTAGCATGCACGTAGGCTTCTATGAAAATTTCATATCATTTGGACTTGTAGAATAGGAGATATAATCGATACGAATTAGGATCTTCGGTTGGCTGTTTCGTTCGACTCCCTTATTTCGACTCGGTTCTGTTTGACTCGACCACTTCTGTTTCGTTCGACTCCCTTATTTCGACTCCGTTTTGTTTGACTCGATCACTTTGAATCGATGGGTGTGCATGATCTGGAGGTGACGAGGCGAGCCTTCCTTGCATCGATCCAGTTTCCTCATCGAGTTGGCCGAGTCATCGTTGATCTTCGCTTTGTTCGCATCGAAGTCCGTTGCCCACTTCGAATCGATCAGCAGCAGTCCCCTTCGTATCGAGGTACTTGTCTCGCTCGAATCGATGGGAGGTGGCCTATTTCGCATCGATAAGAGTGACCCACCTAGATGGATTCGAATAGCGGCTCTGAGATGGAGTCGAACTAGATGGATTCGAATAGAGGCTCTGAGATGGATTTGAACACGATCGAGTCGAACAGTGGTTCTGTGATGGATGCGAAGCGGAGCGTGTAACGACCCGGAATTTTCGAACCCGAAAATTCCAGATAGTTAGAAGAAAAAGAAGGAGATAGAAGAAAGAAACAGAAAGAAGAAAGAAGAACAGAGGACACAACATCTCACATTCGCAGCGGATTAAATATAATAACAAATAATAATATCAGTTATACAAAGAAAAACTGCATTTGTTAATTACATTTTAATACATCAGAGTTACAACAATCACAAATGTACTAGACAGTTAAAATTAACATGTCTCAGACAACTATAATATTACAGCGGAATATACTCCATACGTTCCTGCCATCCAGCTCGCCTCCTGAGCTCCAGAACGTCCTTACCTGAAATCTGTAATACTCGGTCTGACCCGAGCATTACATCAAAGTAACACCTGGGTCAGGCTGGAAACCAGCGTGAGTAAACTCATCTAACAAGAAATTCCAATCTATAGAACTTATTTAAAACCCGGGGTAACTCGTACATTATTACAAGTAAACAACTTATATAGTCAACACTTATTTTCACAAAACAATATCTAAGTATCCAACTTAGTTTAAATGGTCCATTTTATCCCAACCAGCCTATTGGTTTCACATATCAATCTATAAAGTATTTTAGATGATTTCAAATCGAAGTGGTTTCGGATATTTACTAATACCCGACCCCGGTCTCTTCGAAACCAATGTCATCTTAAATCCAAGTTGTTTAAGTGAAAACAAATCAATTTATATTCAGAGTAACATATTCACACTAGCGATTCCATTACAGATAGATAATCCATATTATCACAGTTTAACCCGAACATATCATATCACGTAGCATCACAATTGCCCATCAGAGATAAAATCAATCCAAGTAACCCAATATTATTCAACCATCCATGACAAGTTGATTTATTCTTAATTAATTTAATTAATCTCAAATTAATTTAATTACTAACCTTTAATTACTTGGATTACCTTAATCCATCTTATTTAACATTAATTCTAATTAATTAATCACTTAATCACTAGATCTTAATTAATCTTCCTTGATTAATTATCCTTTAATTACAATAAGTAATTATTCATTAATTATCCCTTTTTATTAATCATTCTTGATTAATTTCTTTTTAATTACATTAAGTAATTAAACCTTAATTATAAATTAATTATCCTCAGCCATTCAATAATTATTTTTAATTACTTCCATTAATTAATTAATGATCTTCTAATTACTTCATTAATTAGTTACTCTTTTAATTTATTACCTCAATAAGTAATTAATCACATTATTAATTAACCTTAACCCTTAATTAATTATATTGACTAACCCTTTAATTAATTACACCAAGGAATTAATCCTTAATCACTTCCATACATTATTTCTTTTTTTTAATTACATTAAGTAATTATTCATTAATTACTTCTCTAAGTAATTATACTTAATAAATTTATAAATGATTATTTTTAATTAATTAAACAAATTAATTAACTTAAAATCAATTAATCACTTAATCTCTCGTTAGTGATTCATCTCCTAGTTCATTAACTTTCCACTAACTACCCCATTAGGTAATTGTTCTTAATTACAATAGTAATTTAACCTTTAATTATCTCATTAATTAATTTAGTTAATGTAACGACCCGGGTTTTTCATACACGAAAAACCGGACCATTTGTGCTAAAGAAGAAGAGGTAGAAGAAGAAGAAACAGAAAATCAACAACAGAATCTCACATCGCAGCGGAATAAAATATAATATATATCAACAGATCTTTACACAAATCAAAACTATATCTGTTTATACAATACATCATCAGAATACATCATCAGAGTACATCAACATCCATAACATACAACTGAATACACAGCGGAAAAAAAATAATAGCAAGTACGAGAGTACGTATCGTCATCCTGCTCGTCTCCTGAGCTCCACAGCATCATATCCTGAACCTGTTTATCTCGGTCTGACCCGAGCATCATATAAAACAATACCCGAGTCAGTCTGGAAAACCAGCGTGAGAAAATCACACTCAATTGATTATTAAAGTTTCAAAAATCCTTTTGAAAACAAAAGCATCTCGTAAGACCACGCCACAAATAAACATGTCGGGTTTTTACCTTACGATAGCTAAAACACTTTTTATCAAAATCCTCTGATATTAAAATAGTGTCTATTCACAAATACTTATTAAAATAGCTGAAATTGTTACATGATTAAATTCCAGCATACTAGCCACAACGTGGGTAATACAAACAAAACTCGTACAAGGCACGTAGGGAGAATGGATTTCCAACGAATGACTAGGCACTGGGGTACCACCTGTCACAGTACGTGGCCTAGATCACAGTACCGAGGAGTACGCCCGCTCCCCTGCAACACAAAGCCGGAATCATCCCTTACTGGATAATTCCAAATAAAATCACCCCACGGTTGGGATCAGCAACCGCAACACTAAGCCGAAATAAAATTTCCTTTGCTACTTCATTTATTCCAAAATACATTAACTTTTAGATTTTTATTCCTTATTACGAGTTAAACCCCTTTTACCAATATCAATTTCAAATTTCCAAAACTCCTTATTTATTCTTTAATTAATTTTATCCTTAATTTCAAAAATAACTTCTTTTATTCTTCAAATAATATCACTTAAGTATAAAATTTATTATCCCTTGTGAATTCAAAATCCCCTTATTTCATATTTGTTAAAAATTCCAAATCACCTTATTATTATTTTTTTTCAATTCGTTATAAATTTTATCCCAATTCCTCGAATTATTTTACTTAAACTTTTATTCCTTGATTTCTTTCCAAAAATTCAATTCCATAGATTTTATAATTTATTATACTGGACAATCCAAATCAACCACATCATCCAATATAAAATCATCACATGATATCAAATATTCTGAACACAGAATATTAAATAAATCTAATAATTTTGAGGAATCCAGTTGGATCCCTCCAACCTGTTTCCCTGCATCCACAGACGTTAGCACAATATAAAATACCAATTCCACTTCAAAGTATATCGCGGTATATGGGATTCATATAAATCATCCGCTATTATGCGGCGCATAGGGTCTCATCCGCTATACAATGCGGGAATATCAACAATTCCAATATATACATATGCCAATATGTATATATTGCTATATACTACTATATATATATATATAACACATCAATCAATGCAATCATCCAATCAATTATTTAAATTTAAATTTAACTGAGTGAGATTAACTCACCTTTGATTATTGTTTTGCAATCCCAATCCAATCTCAACTTGATTTTTCCTTGATTTCCGACCTTGTAAAAATATTACAGGATTTATTAATATTTTGAATTAATCGAAAAAAAATAAATTTCCCATTTAATAATTTGGTTTTACTAATTATTTACTTTTAAAACTACTATATTTTCAAAAATATTTCTACATAAAAACTTTCCTTATTTACCTTCAATTCAAAATAGGCATGCGTATATATACATGTATTAAATCAAACAGAAATGTTTTAAATATCTTACTGTATAATTTTTTTTTTTTAGCATATTCATATATATAGGTTATTAAATTTAAACTGAAATAAATACCTTATTGATCAAACCCGAGCACACTGCCCTACATCATGACTTCGAACACGATGAGAAGCTGTTGCAACCCCTTCCCAATCGAATCTTCTCCCCACCTTTGCTGCGGCTACCCACGAAGCCTTCCTCAGATTCGAAACCCTAGCCTTACCTTCTAATGCAATCAAAACAGCGGCTACGAGCACCTGGTGCCATCACATCATTCTGGCACAACGAAGACTGTCGCACCCCATCTTGAAGCCTCGAACTCGACCCAACGATCTGCCACTACCTTCAAGTGCTTCAACACTCAGATTCATAATGCTCGAAAATAAACCCACCGATTCACCGACCCACTCTTCGCATTGCCTACATCGGCCCTGAATTCCGAGCCCGAGCTCGCGTTTGCAACAGCGGAAATCTCGATCGAAGAGTTTTTGAGTGATTCGATAATATTAGGGTGTTCGTGTGCGTAAATGGGATTTCGAATCCCAACAGTTCGCCATATATTTTGATTTTGAAATTAATCGAGAGATAGATGGGAAAGAGAGTGAACGAATTGAAATGAATTGCTTATTTGAATCGCAGATATTATTTTCCCCTTTGAGTAGTTTACGCAACAAGCTTATCTCCCTTTATTTATTTATTTCTGATCGAACAGAGACTTGAGAAGATGGGAAGGAAAGGAAGATGGGTACGAAGGAGGCAAATACGCGGTAGGTTGTACAAAATGTCGGATTGAATATATTGCATTTAAATTCAATTTCATCTCGGTAATTTCCATGCGTTTATATACCGTATGCTCACTCCGCCACTCCAATCGATACGAAATTTGAAATCCGGTAATAATACAATATTACGGATCCAAATGGAACTGGTTTCGTCGAATTCCGAGACTGTGCCTCGGAAGGCTATTTTTAAATTCAATATAAAACGATAAAATTTTCAAAACTGAACAAAACGCTTTTAAATTCAATTTTGAAAGTTCTATTACATTCAATATTAACAATACAAATTTTCTGAGCCTTTAAACTATTTTCAACAGGCTCAAAACTCAGGATTCTCTATTTTCGATTGTTTAATTCAATAATCTATCATCCAATAAATACTGTATACTTGAAAATAAAGTTAAGATTTAATCTTCGAATATTTAAAATAAATTAAATATTCTCATTTCAAATATACAAAAATTCCGGGTCGTCACATTCCTCCCCCCTTAAAAGAATTTCGTCCCCGAAATTACTAGTTAGGAAGAATGATTCTATTCCCGTTAACTATTTCCCAAATTCAAATAGTTTTAACAATACCCAAACAATCTTTTATTAATGATACACTAATCATCTTTTAACTTCCCAAACTTATTCATAAGTTCAACCCATACCACCTACTTATCCATTCAAATTTAAATTTGAATTCAAATTTTGAATTATCAAAATTTTTCAAAATTTTTCTAACTCCCTAAATTTCCGAAAAATTTCGCCAGCGTCTCCTTTGCGCGGCTAGCTCGGTACTACTACAAAATGGCTCTACGGCCTCCCAATCTCAAAAAGAAAACAAAACGCCAAGTGGCTGGATCCAAAAATCCAATCAAATTTCATATAGAAATTCAAATACATACCTTTTTGTCGGGCCATTAAATTTTATCTTCTAAAATCAAAAATCCCAATTATCCATTGCTTTTATACACCTGTATATCCTACTAAGCAATAATATCCAATTTCAGCTTCAAACCATTTTATACATTCATGTACCAATTTCCAATATTGGTCTTACTTAAGCCCGTACGATGTACATATATCATCCGTACGCAATATCACATTCGATCGCTCAATCGATCACACAATTTCACTTCCGAACTAGTATCGTCCACCCGACTTCCTAGTGCGGACTCAGATCTGGTTTCTTGATCAGAAACCGTCATTCTCCTTGCATAGCCACCAACTATGATAGAGAATATCCAGAATCAATCAACAATCCATATCCAGGCTCGCCGTTGAAAATCGAGTGAAAAATCCTGATTCGGATCGATAAAACTATCTCGAAATTCTGTGCTCGAATCCGGATCAAATAGTTATGCGAATAAAATAATATACGTACATCCTACGTATAAATTCCAATTGATTATCAATTATATCAATTTCCTTTTTATTCACATTCATTTGATTGTTATTCACTTATCACACTTATCCCATTCACATCTTCAAATTTTTAATCGTCATTCAATTATTCACCTAGAATAATTTTCCTCCATACCAAATTTACTTAAGAATTCACCATTCATTTCTTAAGTCCAATATAAACATCTTATATACTTCTTGGATTTGTTTTACTTCATTTTTGAAGTTTATATTTATTTTCACTTCCCCATTGAAGTTTATTTTCATTACTATTTACTTAGCCCTTACAATTTCATTTAAACTCAAATTGGCTTCCATTTTGAATATGGATTAGTTTCACTTACTAATTAATTTAAGTCTCAATTAAAGTTTATTTGCAACTTTACTTCCTTCAGTTCCTTCGATTTCACTTACTTTACATTCATATTAAACTAGATTCAATTACTCGGTTTCAACCTTATATGCTTAACAAATTTTAAATCATTTGTAGTTAATGAAAATTTCAAAAATTTTCTAACTCCCAAAATTTATGGAAAATTTTGGCAGAGTCTCCTTTGCACGGAGGGACTTCTGCGATATCGCAGGATGTACAAATATATATACATCGGCCCACCCGGCCGGAAAACAAAAAAAACAGTTCATATCTCCTATTTTGAATTTTTGCGTAAGCGTACCTTATTATAGCAATTTATAAAGCAAGCGGTGATTTATTTTAGCAAATTTCGCAATCAAATCCAGCCAAACGGCTTCTCGGTACCTGTACTACTCAACTTAAACAGGTAAGTGACCAATATACAAAGTTTATTAACATTTCACTTAATAACACATAGCTAAAAACATGGATTCCATAAACGATGCATATCATATACTTCCATAAGCACATGTGAAATGTTCGACACTTATTTTAAAGGTTTTCAATCAATATTCAAACCATTTTATCCAATTCCAATAGCTTACAATTCATTTTCAATCAAACAACTCATATCCAATTAATTGGTTCCAATTCAATTCACACTTAATTCCATTGTATTCGATTCTCATCAAATTCTATCCAATTCAAATTGCTAATTCACACTCTCAATTTATCAAAATAATATCCATGCACATATTTAACTTGTTATATTCTTATTGGATTTCATTAGCAACTCAAGTTATTCCCTTGTAATCCAATTCCAAACAACTTCATTTCATATTTAATTTACTTACAATTCCATGTTGAATGTATATTTATAACTCAAACTTCACTTTCAAATTCTATTATTTATTCACAATTCAATTTTTAATTAACCAATTCAAGTTTCATTTTCATATTTCATTTACAACCCAACATTTGTCACATTAATTTGGTATACAACTTACATTCCATTTCATTAACCAATTAATTATCTATTGGTTTATTCCAAATTTTATACCCAGTATTAGATTTTTTTATTTCAAACTCACTTTAACTATTTTACTGGAGTTCAATCCATTTATAATTTAAAATTTGGATTATATTGATTATCATTACACACAATTTTATTTGGCTTATCTATTTTACTCCCAAATTTTATAAGTCACAAACTTATTTATATTCATATTTCACCCATTTACAATCAATCCCATTCACATTTTGCTTTTTAATCTCGGGATTATATATTTTATTTAGCCAATATATATTTTATTATTCCATAAACATCTTTAAATGAGATTCCAGAGTTTAAACAATTTCAAAATTTCAAAATCATTTTTGAAATCAACTATACCCAAAACCCTTTTCAATTACAAAACCAAACCCCAGTTTTGCAAACGAACTCCAACCCAAACATCCAGGTAGCAATTTATCTCTTGGAAACTCGAAAATGAACACCGGTGATGTCGCGATCATCATCGGAATTATTTCCCAGCGACCACAAAGAGTTTAGTGCTCTTATTTGTTTAAAAACATTTCAAATATTTTAATTTCCAAATCTCACAAGATTTCAAATTTAACTCAAAAATATTCCTGAAATAATACTATTATTTCTCCAAAACCTTTTTGAAAACCATTTCAAAACTCAAAGGAATTTAAATTTTTCCCAAAAATCACAAATTGCAATTCCTTTAAATCTATACTCAAACATTCTCTGGAATTTTATCTCATTTCAATTTCAAAATTATAATCACCTTTACAGTTTACATTTACAAATCTCATTTGTATATGAAGTTTATTTCAATTCATAAATTACATTTATAATCTATATCTCAAATTTTATTTTATTATAGAATTTTATTCTTTGCTTTGGTTATAAATTTCACTTTCTAGTTAAGTTTCCATATATTAATGATAATAATTCCATATTATCACTTCCAACATCCAAACAACCATATATATTAACTAGAATAGTTTACAAAACGTTTCTTTTTTTATACAAAAATAATTTGGGTAAAATTATTTCATTTACCCTACTTTAAAACAATACTGTGTCAAATTGTTCTATTCAAGTGTTTAGAGATCCCTATCAATGTTGTGGCGTCCCACACATCGACCAGAATCCATAAACTACTCAATAAACCAATCAACACAATATAAAACAATTTTATATTCACTAACAAATACGCGCTCATATCTATTAATACTCTCAAAATTCCCACCAGAGCCAAGGTTGTCGCCAGCCTAAGCTCTGATACCACTGTAACGACCCGGGTTTTTCATACACGAAAAACCGGACCATTTGTGCTAAAGAAGAAGAGGTAGAAGAAGAAGAAACAGAAAATCAACAACAGAATCTCACATCGCAGCGGAATAAAATATAATATATATCAACAGATCTTTACACAAATCAAAACTATATCTGTTTATACAATACATCATCAGAATACATCATCAGAGTACATCAACATCCATAACATACAACTGAATACACAGCGGAAAAAAAATAATAGCAAGTACGAGAGTACGTATCGTCATCCTGCTCGTCTCCTGAGCTCCACAGCATCATATCCTGAACCTGTTTATCTCGGTCTGACCCGAGCATCATATAAAACAATACCCGAGTCAGTCTGGAAAACCAGCGTGAGAAAATCACACTCAATTGATTATTAAAGTTTCAAAAATCCTTTTGAAAACAAAAGCATCTCGTAAGACCACGCCACAAATAAACATGTCGGGTTTTTACCTTACGATAGCTAAAACACTTTTTATCAAAATCCTCTGATATTAAAATAGTGTCTATTCACAAATACTTATTAAAATAGCTGAAATTGTTACATGATTAAATTCCAGCATACTAGCCACAACGTGGGTAATACAAACAAAACTCGTACAAGGCACGTAGGGAGAATGGATTTCCAACGAATGACTAGGCACTGGGGTACCACCTGTCACAGTACGTGGCCTAGATCACAGTACCGAGGAGTACGCCCGCTCCCCTGCAACACAAAGCCGGAATCATCCCTTACTGGATAATTCCAAATAAAATCACCCCACGGTTGGGATCAGCAACCGCAACACTAAGCCGAAATAAAAAGGGACATCTAGACAGGGATGACCTTACTCTCAAGTGGGGGCTACCCACGAAGCCTTGCTGCATAACCCCTGATTTTCAGTCATTCCCGGTTGATGAGGCTCGAGGCTAAACGATACCTTTAGCACATATCCCTTAGAATGCCCATCGTCCGCTGACGATGTTTCGCAAGCATTCGTCCATACAAGTCCGTCCCGGGTCCGAACGGAACCGAAGGCACTATTCCTACTACATCCATTTTGGAAATATCCTCAGGATTAGTAGCGACTAGCCCTTGCACTTCACTGCTCCATCTTCGACTTCGAACACGTTACACGAAACGTACAAACCGAATCGAAGTGGTATTCGAGTCTCCAGACCTAGAATCCCGGTATACGGAAACTCGATCCCGGTCTCTTCGAAACGATCAGCGCATTTGGCCAATATTGATAGTCGGTTATTTAACTATCAATTTACATCCACAAGCAACCATCACACAATAAATAATTTCCCACATTATTTATTTGCCCAAATATCTTTTACAAGATATATTTCCATTTTCAACTCCCTTTGAAAACAGGTTTCAAAACAATTTCCGCTTACGGAATACATTTCCCAAATATTTATTTTCTCTGAATCACCAAGTACAAAATACTTTTAAATTTAAAATAATTTAAAAACACTTTATTTAAATATACTTTATAACATTGAAATCAAACTACTTTAATACTTTATTAAAAATATATACTTTAAAATAAACCACTTTATAATATAATCTAAATTTCTCCTTTTAAAACATAATAGCAAATCACTTTTATATAATTACTACAATAATAGATTTTTGAAAATACTTACTTTAGAAATTAACCTTTAGAAATAATCAATTTCCTAAAACATGCCTTTTTAAACAATTTAGAACTTTTAACTTATATTAAAATTGCTTTGAAAAACGTACTTGGCAATCCAAGGAAATACACTTCTCATCCCCATTCTTTAAAAATAAATCAACATTTATTTTTAAACCAATTCATATCCCTATATAAATTCCCACCTTGAATTTATATTTTCTAATATCCACTGATATTTTATTTTACTTTATAAACCCAGTTTATAAGCTCCAAAATCTCACTTCTCTTATAGAATTCCAATTTTAAACAACCAAATCAATTTCCCATTGATTTTCCCATTTACTTTACTATACTTTGAAATAAATTTCCTTTGCTACTTCATTTATTCCAAAATACATTAACTTTTAGATTTTTATTCCTTATTACGAGTTAAACCCCTTTTACCAATATCAATTTCAAATTTCCAAAACTCCTTATTTATTCTTTAATTAATTTTATCCTTAATTTCAAAAATAACTTCTTTTATTCTTCAAATAATATCACTTAAGTATAAAATTTATTATCCCTTGTGAATTCAAAATCCCCTTATTTCATATTTGTTAAAAATTCCAAATCACCTTATTATTATTTTTTTTCAATTCGTTATAAATTTTATCCCAATTCCTCGAATTATTTTACTTAAACTTTTATTCCTTGATTTCTTTCCAAAAATTCAATTCCATAGATTTTATAATTTATTATACTGGACAATCCAAATCAACCACATCATCCAATATAAAATCATCACATGATATCAAATATTCTGAACACAGAATATTAAATAAATCTAATAATTTTGAGGAATCCAGTTGGATCCCTCCAACCTGTTTCCCTGCATCCACAGACGTTAGCACAATATAAAATACCAATTCCACTTCAAAGTATATCGCGGTATATGGGATTCATATAAATCATCCGCTATTATGCGGCGCATAGGGTCTCATCCGCTATACAATGCGGGAATATCAACAATTCCAATATATACATATGCCAATATGTATATATTGCTATATACTACTATATATATATATATAACACATCAATCAATGCAATCATCCAATCAATTATTTAAATTTAAATTTAACTGAGTGAGATTAACTCACCTTTGATTATTGTTTTGCAATCCCAATCCAATCTCAACTTGATTTTTCCTTGATTTCCGACCTTGTAAAAATATTACAGGATTTATTAATATTTTGAATTAATCGAAAAAAAATAAATTTCCCATTTAATAATTTGGTTTTACTAATTATTTACTTTTAAAACTACTATATTTTCAAAAATATTTCTACATAAAAACTTTCCTTATTTACCTTCAATTCAAAATAGGCATGCGTATATATACATGTATTAAATCAAACAGAAATGTTTTAAATATCTTACTGTATAATTTTTTTTTTTAGCATATTCATATATATAGGTTATTAAATTTAAACTGAAATAAATACCTTATTGATCAAACCCGAGCACACTGCCCTACATCATGACTTCGAACACGATGAGAAGCTGTTGCAACCCCTTCCCAATCGAATCTTCTCCCCACCTTTGCTGCGGCTACCCACGAAGCCTTCCTCAGATTCGAAACCCTAGCCTCACCTTCTAATGCAATCAAAACAGCGGCTACGAGCACCTGGTGCCATCACATCATTCTGGCACAACGAAGACTGTCGCACCCCATCTTGAAGCCTCGAACTCGACCCAACGATCTGCCACTACCTTCAAGTGCTTCAACACTCAGATTCATAATGCTCGAAAATAAACCCACCGATTCACCGACCCACTCTTCGCATTGCCTACATCGGCCCTGAATTCCGAGCCCGAGCTCGCGTTTGCAACAGCGGAAATCTCGATCGAAGAGTTTTTGAGTGATTCGATAATATTAGGGTGTTCGTGTGCGTAAATGGGATTTCGAATCCCAACAGTTCGCCATATATTTTGATTTTGAAATTAATCGAGAGATAGATGGGAAAGAGAGTGAACGAATTGAAATGAATTGCTTATTTGAATCGCAGATATTATTTTCCCCTTTGAGTAGTTTACGCAACAAGCTTATCTCCCTTTATTTATTTATTTCTGATCGAACAGAGACTTGAGAAGATGGGAAGGAAAGGAAGATGGGTACGAAGGAGGCAAATACGCGGTAGGTTGTACAAAATGTCGGATTGAATATATTGCATTTAAATTCAATTTCATCTCGGTAATTTCCATGCGTTTATATACCGTATGCTCACTCCGCCACTCCAATCGATACGAAATTTGAAATCCGGTAATAATACAATATTACGGATCCAAATGGAACTGGTTTCGTCGAATTCCGAGACTGTGCCTCGGAAGGCTATTTTTAAATTCAATATAAAACGATAAAATTTTCAAAACTGAACAAAACGCTTTTAAATTCAATTTTGAAAGTTCTATTACATTCAATATTAACAATACAAATTTTCTGAGCCTTTAAACTATTTTCAACAGGCTCAAAACTCAGGATTCTCTATTTTCGATTGTTTAATTCAATAATCTATCATCCAATAAATACTGTATACTTGAAAATAAAGTTAAGATTTAATCTTCGAATATTTAAAATAAATTAAATATTCTCATTTCAAATATACAAAAATTCCGGGTCGTCACAGTTAATTACCTTTGAAATCAACAACTTTAAACATTTTAAATTTGGAAAAGTATTCAATTAAATACTCTTGAAACTTGATTTATATTTATTTAGAAAAGAACTTGCTTTTAAAAACTTAGAAATGTAGTTAAATTTTAAAACCCAGAACAACTAAAATCTGCTCAACAAAATCTCGAGCAAACCCCTAGAATTCTCGAAGCAAACGCGAGACAAAACCCACGCTTCCTGCTTCGAGTAAAACTCTATTATCCCCGAATGAAAACCCGAGCAAATGCTTCTTCTCCAAATCCAACTTCCAGACGCACTCAAACGTGCACGTGCACCGATGAACCACGGTACTCCGACCATTGACGTCCATCCCTACATCTCACCGGTGATACTCGCGATCAAACACCATCGTCCAAATCCCTTGAATTGATCGAGAAACGAAAACTATAGAAAAACCCACCACCTGGAAACAAACATCACCAGAAATCACTCGTCTCTGATGATCCCAGCCTCGAGAAGTTCTTCCACCTTCACCGCAATCACGTTTCGACATCCAGCTTCTACCGCAAGCCTTGCGATCGCCTCCGATCACATCACGTTGTCACGAAACCCATTTGAATATCAACGACAAACACAGCGTACTAAACCCTACTTCGCCTTCGCATACCTACTCCGGTCTCCTAGAAATCAAGCAACTATTTTTCCTCTGATCGCCGGTCTACCCTCCTCCTCCAGACCCAAACTCAATGCCCAGTTCCTCTTCATTTGCCGGAATTTGGCGGAAGTGCCAATTCCGATCATCCCAGAAATGCACATCGAATACTTATCTAAAAATCGAGACGATATCATCTTAATTCATGGTTCCCTACTACGAACACAATTATGTTATCCAAATACAAAATTAAGATGGTTGATTTTTATCATAAATATGCATTTCTCTGCTATTTGCCTTCTTAACATTATCCGTTGCTTTAAAAATCTTGAAACTATTTTTAAAATCTTCATTATACATTAACAAACAAATCTTATTTATATAACAAAGTCTAATATTGGTTTGATTGGGAGATTTGGATTTTTGGAAGTAAGAAGTCACAGACAGAACAACAGAGAACTAGATATTTAACATATACAGACATACTCACTTCAGTTTCAGATAAATTCGAGCTAAAAGATTCAATGCAAATCAATACCATCACATGCATTTTAGTTTAAACCAAATTAAAAAGTTTACTCACAGTTTAAAGAAGAACAGAGGAGCTCTTTTATGGAAGTTGATTTACTTTTGAAATTGGAAAGCTGAACTGCTATTTTGACCTGAATTGTAACGACCCGCCTTCCTATGCCCAGGAAGACGCATCATTATGAAGAAAGAAAGGGATAGAAGAAGAAAAGAAAAGAAGAAAGAACAACAACACATCAGAAATCTCACAGCGGAACGAAAAATATATTATATCACATAAGATATTACATAGTATCATATACATCAGAGTACACAATTTATACATCACAGAATAAACAGTTATAAACTTCTGTCTATTATACAACACAAGTATCTATCATACATCAATACAATACCGACTAATACAAACACAGCGGAAACTCTATATATCTATACGCTGAAGCCTCCTGCTCAACAGCTCCTCCAGTATTCGTCAAGACTAACCTGAATCCCTTGACTACTCAATACAATATTGAGTACCCAAGAGTTTAATAAAACAGAAAATAAACACTTGGGTCCGACATGGGTCTGGTGTGAGTAAACGGGTTAAATTTGCTTAACTTCAAAACCTTTAGAAAGAAAAAGGTATCACGTAAGACTCCCCACAAATAAACATGGGTAAGTTTTTACCTTACGCTAACCAAAACATTTGATAGGAAATCTGATTTTATTATAATAGGGTCTAGGGTTTTCAAGTAAAATATAGAAATAGCTGAAATGCTTACATCTCACATTCCAACATAGTTGGGCACAACTAATACGTACGACACTTATTGGAGTTTGGATTCCATACAATGGCAGGGCTACTGGGGTACCGCCCGTCACAGTACGTGGCCTAGATCACCGTACCGAGGAGTACGCCCGCTCCCCTGCAACACAAAGCCGGAACCATCCCTTACTGGATAATTCCGAACAAGATAATCCCGTAGTTGGCGCGACCAACCACACACTAAGCCGAATAAAAGAAAAGGGACCTCTAGACAGGGATCTATCTTGCTCTCAGTGGGTGCTACCCACGAAGCCTTGCTGCACCTCCCCTGTTTTAGCCATTCCCGGTTGATGAGGCTTGAGGTTACGATTACCTTTAATCAGAACATATCACTTAGAATGCTCATCGTCCGCCTGACGATGTGCTGAAAGCATTCAATCCATACAAGTTCGTTCCGGGTTCGAACGAAACCGAAGGCATTATCTCGTTACACTCATTTTGGAATCACCCTCAGAGTTAACGACAATAACCCTTGCACTCTGAATCTTCATCTTCACTTGAGATTCACGACCTATCGTTAATTTGGATCGATGTGGTATTCGGGTCTCCAGACCTGGAATACCGGTATACGGAAACCCGATCCCGGTCTCATCGAAATCCAAAACGTATCTTTTAAGGCCAAGTTGTTTAAAGGTTTAAACAATTTAACTTATCTATATTCATAGAGATAGATAATTCACAAATCACAATTTATAATCACATTATCAATTAAACAGATGATTCATAACCAAATAGGTAATCCATATCAACATCACAATAGTTAATCTATATTACCATTATAATGCAACCAAGCATTCATACCACACAACATTACTTATCTCATTTCTGAGATAACATTCATTCTAGTCAATCAATGTCATTCATTCTTATATAAGCAATGATTTACTTAATCACAACATAATTAATTTAAAATGAATTAAATTAACTATCTCTATCTTTAATTAATTTAAAGTGAATTAAATTAATTACTTCATTTCTAAAAAAAATAAATTAAATTAATTACTTCATCATAAATCTTACTTATATAATCATTAATTAATTACAAATAAATTAATTAATCTTTCTCTAATTATCCACTTAATTAATCACCTTGATTAATTATACTTTAATTACATTTAAGTAATTATCTTTAATTAATTTTCACAAATTAATTATTCTTAACCAATATAGTAATTAACTTTTAATTACTTCATTTATTAATTAATTATAATCAATTACTTTAATCCTTAATTAATTAAAATTAATTACTTATCATTTGATTAATTAATCTTAATTAATCAATCCTTAATTACATCATTATAAATTAATGATCCTTAATTACATCTTTAATTATTTTATTAATTACATTAAGTAATTATTCTTAATTAATCCATAATTATTAATCACCTTGATTAATATAATCCAGTAATTAACTTCCTTTAATTACTTCCTTTAATTAATTACTTTTTAATTAATTATCTTAACAATTAATTAATTACTTTATTAATTAATCTTAATCCTTTAATTAACTTTATTAACTAAATTATTTAATTAATAACCATAAGTTATTAACTCTTAATTACTTCTATTTGATTACTTTTATAAAATAATTATCCTCTAATTACTTTATTAAATAATTTACCTTTTACTAAATTACATCCAGTAATTATTTCTTAATTACTTCATCAAGTAATTTATGCTTAATTGATTATAAGTGATTAACTTTAATAAATCACTAATTAATTACTTATTTAATTATTTAACTAATTATTTAAATTTAATTAAATTTTTCTTAATTAAAAATCTTAATTAAGAAAATCATTATCTTAATTATATTAATTAAATTGACCAACAATTTAATTACCTTCATATATTAATTATCTTTAATTAATTAAATTACTTAATTACTTAAGATAACCCATTATTATAATTGATTTACTAAATCCTTATTATTTAAACTTTATTTAAAATAAATCATTTTTAGAAATCAATTAAGATTAAAGCATTATCAACTTTTACTCGACTTTTAAAATCTTTAAAACTTCCAAAGATATTAAATTAATTTTAATACAAAAAGTATTTTGAAAATCTACTTATCTACCTTAAAATAAACTTATCTTTTAAATATTAAAACTTGTTAAAACAAATTTCTAGAAAACAAATTAGTTTAATTAGGTAAAATCTTGTTTTATCTTTTGTTTTACAACTTAGAAACATTACAAAACAATTTTCTTTTGTTTTAAAAACTTAAAACAAAACCTTTAAAAATCTTTAAGCCTGCTAATTCCCAAACCCGAGTAAAACACGTGGAAAACTCGAAGCAACACTCGCGTATCCCCACTACTTCCCTGCTTCGAGAAAAACACGAATATTCCTGAACAAAACCCAAGCAAAAAGCTTTCTTCCCCAATCCCACGTTTCCAGATGCACAAACGTGCTCGTGCACGTGCACGCCTTCACCGATCGACGACGATCTCCGTTCAGTCCTCCGGCAAGTCACCTTCAGTCACGGCAACACTATCGACCACCCCAAACTTCTCGATTCGATCGAGATTCAACTTCGACCATTGAACCCACAATCTGGAACGAAGCATCACCAGAAAACTCGACCATCACCGATGATCCCCTGGTTAAAACACCACGCCAACTTCACCGTAGCGTCGCCTAGCCTTCCAGCACCCATCAATCACCTCGCGATCGATCCCGACTTCATCACGTAATCGAGAAACCCATTCGAATATCAACGATAAAAACACAGTGACAAACCCTATTCCAATCTCCGACTATCACGGTCAATGATAAATTACCATACCATTTTTCCGATGAACCCCATCATCCCCTCTACCTTCAAACCCAACCATGACTTCCAGTTCGACGTTGATCGATGGGAATCGACCAAAACAACCCAAACGTTCATCTCGACAATACTCAACCATTTCAAAACTAAAAATCATGATTTACATACTAAAATTCGTGATTTCCCATCACAAATCCAACCATACACTTTAATCTTAAAATTGAATTAATCAGTTTTGACCCAAATTACCAATTTCACTGTATATTATAAAATTCGAGGTCAATTCTGAATATAAATTCCTCCAATGATTTTTAGTAGAGATATTGTATGGATTCAAACAATTTCTATTTACAAATCATAAACTAACAGAGATTAAATGATGAGGTATAGATTTTAAAAAGAAATCAAACTCTGTAAACACACCAGAGCCTATATTCATACATATACTAGTTATTCACAGGAAATAAATACTTGTATACGTGCATGCATCATTTAATTCAGGTATTCAGACAAGCAACCAAAGTTTCATACATATTAAAGTTGAATTTCAGAATCACAACTGTTTTTAAAATATGATTACTCACTTGAACTTATAAACAGAGACAGATTTTGTGTATATATATACAGACATACATACATTTCAGATATATAAGCATGCATTCATATCATACACTAAGTAACACAATTTACATAAAACATCCATCACATGCATCCATCACAACAGATTTTTAAAACTGTTTTTAAGTTTAAGGTTTACTCACCAGTTTAGTTGAGACAGAGGACAGAGAATAGAAGCTGTTTCCAGGCTTGCATGTTTGGTTTTGAACTTCTATTTGCCTTGATGAATTTAATCTTGCTGTTGATCTTTGAAATTTGTTGATAGATTTCCTTTTTTATGATCTTCAGGTTGAAATTGAAGATCTTGAGACTGCCATTGAAATCTTCTTGTTTTATATTTGAATTTCCAGTTTCCAGATTTACTTCTTCTTTTACTTTTAGATTTCCAGCTTATATTATTTTACTTTCTTTCATTGATTCGAATTGTTTTAGTGGAGAAAGAAATGAAGATAGTTTTAGAGCTGAAGAAAATGTCAGATTTCTTTCTATGTTTTGAAAACTTTTTTAAACTTAATTACCAAAGAGAAAATAAAAAATGAAGCCACTTGTCCTCTTTAATTAGCTTACACATATGTTTACAATTTGCAAATGTCTTCCAACTATCCTTATATGTTTACAAGTGTAAATTCCCTTTTATTTTGATTTATTTAAATCCTACATGTGTATTTATAAAATATCTATATGTATATAAAAATGTATTTATCCTTTTATAATTTATGCTTTAATCAAATATTTATAACATATTTATAAATGCTTGAGAAATTGAGTTTAACTCTATATATATATTTTTTTTTACAAACCTATTTTGACTTATATTTGAATTTTAAAAATGAAAGAATCTTAAAACCAATTAACTTCTTATTTTAAATCTTATTTAAAAATTAAACTAAAATATATCTTTATAATAAATAAGAAATTATCCTTGTTATTTAAATCTCAATTATCATTTCCAAAAGTATTAAGTCAAATTACAAATTTCCAAATTACAAATTATATAAATATTAAAGTTTGAAAATACTTTATTAAATTCAAATTCAATATTCTTTTCATTCCAATATATGCAAATATATATATTCTAAATGAAAAGTACTTTTAACATTAGCTTGATAATTATCCTATTGAATTTAATACATAACTTCAAATAACAATATATATATATACATATATATTATAATTTGAAAACTTATCCTTTTATTAAATTAAAGACTCCCTATTTATAATATATATACCAATATATATATACATTATAAATAGAAAACATTTATATAAGTTTTGAAAGATAAATCTTACCAATTTTAAATTGTTAGAAAAGATATTAATAAATATTGCCAATTAAATATTATTAACCTTTAAAATGAATAAACTTGTCAATTTACAAAATAAAATCAACAAATCAATTTAATTATTTATAAAGATTATTAAATTGATATTGCCAAAATTCCGGGATATCACATTCCTCCCCCCTTAAAATAATTTCGTCCCCGAAATTTAAAAGCAAAGATAATTTAATAACCCAGCAAAATTTTAATTTTAATTTCAAACAGCAACCATACATATCAATCATATTCTAACAATCATAGCAAACAATTTAATCAAACAAATTTAACTATCCAGACAAATTCTGGATAGAATTTCCTCGAGTTTCCCCAAGTATATATATATACCGGGATACTCGTTCTACAGGATCTTAACTAACTATCTACAATAGTCTAGAACTCCTTCCCATCTAGATTACAAATCTGAACAAAATATCAGACTAAACTCAAAACCATCTCAACTACCAAATCCTTCTGAACTGCTGATCCCACAACCAATGACAGATCAAACACGTATTCCCTCAGAGATACGTGAAATAAAATGAATTCCAGTTATCCGAACTGGCAACTCAATCCTATATATCAAAGAACTAATTCTCTTGAGAACACAGAAAAATCTCATAATACTTCCGGAGCTAGCTTTCCCATCCTACCAACTCTTATATCTCCTTTGATCGGAGAAAAACTTAAACAATATCCAAATTTCAACTTCAAATTCCAAATTCCATCAATTCTTAACTGCATACCTCTCTTGACGATCCTGAGTCACTTCATCCTTCCTGATTAGCTTAGCCCTTGCCGATGTTTCCTGAAATAATCTAGACCAACATCAAACCAATTTCTAGATCCTACTCAACAAAATTGTTCTCCAAAAATTCACCAAAATTCAAAATACAACTCTACTCCATAAACATTAGAGCACTTCGAACTACTTCTCCTTTCTGAAATAGCCAAACAGTTGCACTTGACAACCTTACCTCCAAATCCTAAAAAATCCTTCATACTTAGAGATATACTTGAATTTCCTATAGAAATCCTCTACTCGAAGAAAATTACAACTCTCGGTTGCTTCCACTCTAGAATAGCTGCTATCTTGCTTTCGCTGCACAATTCTGATCTTGAACAGATGAGAATGCCATCGGAAAAACTCGAGCACAAACTTGATCATCCATAGTTCACCATATCTATAAAATCTTAGTGAACCATTCTACTTGGTCAAAACACCTTAACAGAATCCTCACCAGAAAATTAGGTGTGGTCAATCCCTCTCCAAAGAATCCTGAGCTGCTTCACCAAATTATTCTCTAGGAGACATCCTTCTACTAAGCTGAACTTCTGGTAACTCCACGAATCAAGTCGATACGGAATCTCAATCTCCAATAATTCCAAGAGAATACTTAAACAATCGCAAGTCACTTTTGCGATCAGCTCGGCCTAATTTCCAAAGATAACTGTTCTCTCTTCACTAATCAGAACAGCTTATATTTGACTAACCAATCCATCGAAGAAATGGATTCACTCTACTGCTTCTGAACTTCACCTTCAGAAAAACTGCTCAGCCAGAAACTTTCTGCCAACATAGAACACTCCGAGTCGCATTGCTGCCTCAAACCAAAGACTTCTTATCCGAAACTCCTCGAGAAACTCGGACCTCAAAGCAAATAGAAACACCCCACTGGACTCAGCCACAACACCGAAACAGACTCACTTCTTCAAACTTGTTCCAGAAGAAACATCTTCAGAAACGTCCATAGCCACCGTGTCTCATCACACAGCTACTACTTCCTGAGGTTACCAAAATACCATCACTCTCTTTAGCTCATCCAATAGATCTACTCTATTCATCCAACTTCAAAGATAAACTCTAAACCATAACTGGTTTCCTTCAAAGATCTGTGAAATCTTTACACCACAACAAAGTTTACTCGAGACGGTATTAGGTCTACAGTCTCGTCAGATATACTTCCAACCTCAACACTCAAATTCTAACTATTGGTAGTCGTGTTACTCACACTACCACCTTATCTACCTTTATAACTTATATTGGAAAACCCGAACAGGTAACCCAACAAATAGGTAGAAATACATAAATATATATATTTAAAATGATACTTTTTATATAGAAATTATTTCTGGGTAAAATTATTTCATCTACCTTTTTAAAACAATATTGTGTCCGTTGGCCTGGTCAAGTGTTTAGAGATCCCTATCAATAACGTTAGCTACTCGTATTGACCAGAATCCATATACCACTCAACCGATCAATTAACACAATATAAAATCATTTTTATATAACTAACAATTACGCGCTCTCAAGATAGACACCACTTCAGAGCCTAGGTATTCACTCAACCTACTGCTCTGATACCAAATGTAACGACCCGCCTTCCTATGCCCAGGAAGACGCATCATTATGAAGAAAGAAAGGGATAGAAGAAGAAAAGAAAAGAAGAAAGAACAACAACACATCAGAAATCTCACAGCGGAACGAAAAATATATTATATCACATAAGATATTACATAGTATCATATACATCAGAGTACACAATTTATACATCACAGAATAGACAGTTATAAACTTCTGTCTATTATACAACACAAGTATCTATCATACATCAATACAATACCGACTAATACAAACACAGCGGAAACTCTATATATCTATACGCTGAAGCCTCCTGCTCAACAGCTCCTCCAGTATTCGTCAAGACTAACCTGAATCCCTCGACTACTCAATACAATATTGAGTACCCAAGAGTTTAATAAAACAGAAAATAAACACTTGGGTCAGACATGGGTCTGGTGTGAGTAAATGGGTTAAACTTGCTTAACTTCAAAACCTTTAGAAAGAAAAAGGTATCACGTAAGACTCCCCACAAATAAACATGGGTAAGTTTTTACCTTACGCTAACCAAAACATTTGATAGGAAATCTGATTTTATTATAATAGGGTCTAGGGTTTTCAAGTAAAATATAGAAATAGCTGAAATGCTTACATCTCACATTCCAACATAGTTAGGCACAACTAATACGTACGACACTTATTGGAGTTTGGATTCCATACAATGGCAGGGCTACTGGGGTACCGCCCGTCACAGTACGTGGCCTAGATCACCGTACCGAGGAGTACGCCCGCTCCCCTGCAACACAAAGCCGGAACCATCCCTTACTGGATAATTCCGAACAAGATAATCCCGTAGTTGGCGCGACCAACCACACACTAAGCCGAATAAAAGAAAAGGGACCTCTAGACAGGGATCTATCTTGCTCTCAGTGGGTGCTACCCACGAAGCCTTGCTGCACCTCCCCTGTTTTAGCCATTCCCGGTTGATGAGGCTTGAGGTTACGATTACCTTTAATCAGAACATATCACTTAGAATGCTCATCGTCTGCCTGACGATGTGCTGAAAGCATTCAATCCATACAAGTTCGTTCCGGGTTCGAACGAAACCGAAGGCATTATCTCGTTACACTCATTTTGGAATCACCCTTAGAGTTAACGACAATAACCCTTGCACTCTGAATCTTCATCTTCACTTGAGATTCACGACCTATCGTTAATTTGGATCGATGTGGTATTCGGGTCTCCAGACCTGGAATACCGGTATACGGAAACCCGATCCCGGTCTCATCGAAATCCAAAACGTATCTTTTAAGGCCAAGTTGTTTAAAGGTTTAAACAATTTAACTTATCTATATTCATAGAGATAGATAATTCACAAATCACAATTTATAATCACATTATCAATTAAACAGATGATTCATAACCAAATAGGTAATCCATATCAACATCACAATAGTTAATCTATATTACCATTATAATGCAACCAAGCATTCATACCACACAACATTACTTATCTCATTTCTGAGATAACATTCATTCTAGTCAATCAATGTCATTCATTCTTATATAAGCAATGATTTACTTAATCACAACATAATTAATTTAAAATGAATTAAATTAACTATCTCTATCTTTAATTAATTTAAAGTGAATTAAATTAATTACTTCATTTCTAAAAAAAATAAATTAAATTAATTACTTCATCATAAATCTTACTTATATAATCATTAATTAATTACAAATAAATTAATTAATCTTTCTCTAATTATCCACTTAATTAATCACCTTGATTAATTATACTTTAATTACATTTAAGTAATTATCTTTAATTAATTTTCACAAATTAATTATTCTTAACCAATATAGTAATTAACTTTTAATTACTTCATTTATTAATTAATTATAATCAATTACTTTAATCCTTAATTAATTAAAATTAATTACTTATCATTTGATTAATTAATCTTAATTAATCAATCCTTAATTACATCATTATAAATTAATGATCCTTAATTACATCTTTAATTATTTTATTAATTACATTAAGTAATTATTCTTAATTAATCCATAATTATTAATCACCTTGATTAATATAATCCAGTAATTAACTTCCTTTAATTACTTCCTTTAATTAATTACTTTTTAATTAATTATCTTAACAATTAATTAATTACTTTATTAATTAATCTTAATCCTTTAATTAACTTTATTAACTAAATTATTTAATTAATAACCATAAGTTATTAACTCTTAATTACTTCTATTTGATTACTTTTATAAAATAATTATCCTCTAATTACTTTATTAAATAATTTACCTTTTACTAAATTACATCCAGTAATTATTTCTTAATTACTTCATCAAGTAATTTATGCTTAATTGATTATAAGTGATTAACTTTAATAAATCACTAATTAATTACTTATTTAATTATTTAACTAATTATTTAAATTTAATTAAATTTTTCTTAATTAAAAATCTTAATTAAGAAAATCATTATCTTAATTATATTAATTAAATTGACCAACAATTTAATTACCTTCATATATTAATTATCTTTAATTAATTAAATTACTTAATTACTTAAGATAACCCTTTATTATAATTGATTTACTAAATCCTTATTATTTAAACTTTATTTAAAATAAATCATTTTTAGAAATCAATTAAGATTAAAGCATTATCAACTTTTACTCGACTTTTAAAATCTTTAAAACTTCCAAAGATATTAAATTAATTTTAATACAAAAAGTATTTTGAAAATCTACTTATCTACCTTAAAATAAACTTATCTTTTAAATATTAAAACTTGTTAAAACAAATTTCTAGAAAACAAATTAGTTTAATTAGGTAAAATCTTGTTTTATCTTTTGTTTTACAACTTAGAAACATTACAAAACAATTTTCTTTTGTTTTAAAAACTTAAAACAAAACCTTTAAAAATCTTTAAGCCTGCTAATTCCCAAACCCGAGTAAAAAACGTGGAAAACTCGAAGCAACACTCGCGTATCCCCACTACTTCCCTGCTTCGAGAAAAACACGAATATTCCCGAACAAAACCCAAGCAAAAAGCTTTCTTCCCCAATCCCACGTTTCCAGATGCACAAACGTGCTCGTGCACGCCTTCACCGATCGACGACGATCTCCGTTCAGTCCTCCGGCAAGTCACCTTCAGTCACGGCAACACTATCGACCACCCCAAACTTCTCGATTCGATCGAGATTCAACTTCGACCATTGAACCCACAATCTGGAACGAAGCATCACCAGAAAACTCGACCATCACCGATGATCCCCTGGTTAAAACACCACGCCAACTTCACCGTAGCGTCGCCTAGCCTTCCAGCACCCATCAATCACCTCGCGATCGATCCCGACTTCATCACGTAATCGAGAAACCCATTCGAATATCAACGATAAAAACACAGTGACAAACCCTATTCCAATGATCTCCGACTATCACGGTCAATGATAAATTACCATACCATTTTTCCGATGAACCCCATCATCCCCTCTACCTTCAAACCCAACCACGACTTCCAGTTCGACGTTGATCGATGGGAATCGACCAAAACAACCCAAACGTTCATCTCGACAATACTCAACCATTTCAAAACTAAAAATCATGATTTACATACTAAAATTCGTGATTTCCCATCACAAATCCAACCATACACTTTAATCTTAAAATTGAATTAATCAGTTTTGACCCAAATTACCAATTTCACTGTATATTATAAAATTCGAGGTCAATTCTGAATATAAATTCCTCCAATGATTTTTAGTAGAGATATTGTATGGATTCAAACAATTTCTATTTACAAATCATAAACTAACAGAGATTAAATGATGAGGTATAGATTTTAAAAAGAAATCAAACTCTGTAAACACACCAGAGCCTATATTCATACATATACTAGTTATTCACAGGAAATAAATACTTGTATACGTGCATGCATCATTTAATTCAGGTATTCAGACAAGCAACCAAAGTTTCATACATATTAAAGTTGAATTTCAGAATCACAACTGTTTTTAAAAATATGATTACTCACTTGAACTTATAAACATAGACAGATTTTGTGTATATATATACAGACATACATACATTTCAGATATATAAGCATGCATTCATATCATACACTAAGTAACACAATTTACATAAAACATCCATCACATGCATCCATCACAACAGGTTTTTAAAACTGTTTTTAAGTTTAAGGTTTACTCACCAGTTTAGTTGAGACAGAGGACAGAGAATAGAAGTTGTTTCCAGGCTTGCATGTTTGGTTTTGAACTTCTATTTGCCTTGATGAATTTAATCTTGCTGTTGATCTTTGAAATTTGTTGATAGATTTCCTTTTTTATGATCTTCAGGTTGAAATTGAAGATCTTGAGACTGCCATTGAAATCTTCTTGTTTTATATTTTAATTTCCAGTTTCCAGATTTACTTCTTCTTTTACTTTTAGATTTCCAGCTTATATTATTTTACTTTCTTTCATTGATTCGAATTGTTTTAGTGGAGAAAGAAATGAAGATAGTTTTAGAGCTGAAGAAAATGTCAGATTTCTTTCTATGTTTTGAAAACTTTTTTAAACTTAATTACCAAAGAGAAAATAAAAAATGAAGCCACTTGTCCTCTTTAATTAGCTTACACATATGTTTACAATTTGCAAATGTCTTCCAACTATCCTTATATGTTTACAAGTGTAAATTCCCTTTTATTTTGATTTATTTAAATCCTACATGTGTATTTATAAAATATCTATATGTATATAAAAATGTATTTATCCTTTTATAATTTATGCTTTAATCAAATATTTATAACATATTTATAAATGCTTGAGAAATTGAGTTTAACTCTATATATATATTTTTTTTTTACAAACCTATTTTGACTTATATTTGAATTTTAAAAATGAAAGAATCTTAAAACCAATTAACTTCTTATTTTAAATCTTATTTAAAAATTAAACTAAAATATATCTTTATAATAAATAAGAAATTATCCTTGTTATTTAAATCTCAATTATCATTTCCAAAAGTATTAAGTCAAATTACAAATTTCCAAATTACAAATTATATAAATATTAAAGTTTGAAAATACTTTATTAAATTCAAATTCAATATTCTTTTCATTCCAATATATGCAAATATATATATTCTAAATGAAAAGTACTTTTAACATTAGCTTGATAATTATCCTATTGAATTTAATACATAACTTCAAATAACAATATATATATATACATATATATTATAATTTGAAAACTTATCCTTTTATTAAATTAAAGACTCCCTATTTATAATATATATACCAATATATATATACATTATAAATAGAAAACATTTATATAAGTTTTGAAAGATAAATCTTACCAATTTTAAATTGTTAGAAAAGATATTAATAAATATTGCCAATTAAATATTATTAACCTTTAAAATGAATAAATTTGTCAATTTACAAAATAAAATCAACAAATCAATTTAATTATTTATAAAGATTATTAAATTGATATTGCCAAAATTCCGGGATATCACATGAATCCTAGCTTGAATCTGATGTAGTTGAATTTAGTTGTTTTATACTTATTCTGGTTTGGCCTCCTCAGATTTTGTTCTTCCTTTTTTCTTCTTTTATTTTAGATTTCTTTGAGTTGAACTGAAACTTTGATTCAGCTGTTAAAATGATACTTTTTAGATCTGAGATGATTTGCTTGATTCAATTTCTGGTTTGATTTTCTTCTTACAGGCTTTCGTTTCAGTTTTGTGATGCTTTGATTTTTGTTTTGCTAGGTTTTAGTTTGAATTCACTAAGAAAATGAGAAAAAGGAGAAGTATGGATATATATATAGTCTGGTTTCTTCTTTTTAGAAAAATAAAAGATAATTAAAATTGGACACTTGTTATATTTGCATGCTAATTTATCTACACTTGTTTACCTCATATATTAAGATAGTTACACATATCTAATTTCATGATGAGATGATTACACTTGTTTTTATCTTCATGTATAAATGTTTAAATATATTTTTATGTAATTTCCTACTTATATTTATATTCTATTTTTTTATTGTAAATGAATACTTTTCCCTTTTATAATATATATACTTAAATTTCTTTTAACAAGGTGTTGCCATTTGTTTTATTGCATGCATATAAAAGCTACAAATGTCAAAACAATTTATTTCCTTATGTTTTATTTATTATGTCTATTTTATTAATAAATTTTCTTTTGCTTATATTTATATAACTTTAAAGAAAAATGATATAAACCTAATTACTCACAAATTAATAACCATATATATATACTAGTTGTAAAATTTATTTTTAAGATATTACTTTGAATTTCAAACCCAAGTCCTATTTACAATCTACTTATATATATATATATTATTTGATTTTGAAAAGATAAATTTTGCTAATTTCAAATAATAATATCAGGAGATTATCAAATAAATATTTATCCCGATATAAATATTTATTATCAGAATTATTTATTCAATTCATAAATCAGTATTCTTATTAATCAATCCAGTTAATTATCAATTAACAAGTGTTCAAAAATCTGGGTTATCACATTCCTCCCCCCTTTAAATCTTTTCGTCCTCGAAAAGGAACGAAGCCAGAATTTACTTATTTACTTATTATCAGATAAATTTTTCTTTTGAACATATTTTTAAAACACTTTAAAAATCTTTATAATATTACTAAATTAGTTTTTTATAAAAATACTTTTATAACTCGATGTTTCAACAAGTCCATTCTCGTTCTCACAGAAATTCGGTCATACGTTGATCAGGCGTAAGACTGAAAATCTATAAGTACTTAGCAGACCCATTTTCAACACCCAGTGAAAATATTTTGGAAAATAATTTTATTTAAAATATAGAAATCAGTTTTGAAAATAGAGGAAATATCTTTGGTGAGAATGCTCTGGAAATCATCACTCCCATCCATGGTCGCAGTTAACCCGATGGTTACGTTGCCGTCCCGGCAAAATCCACAGATAACTGTAGGTCTCCGCGCTCCTCGATTACGCCATTGAACCCGCTACAGATCGCAGTTATACCCGGGCCTTACGTTGCTAGCACAGCACAAACCCATATAACTGTAGGCATCAGCGCCACCGAATTTCGCTGCCAAATAATGAAACTTCTCCCACATAGGTCGCAGTCTACCGATATAAAATCAAACGCAGACTGTTGGCTCTCAGCGGCACAAACGACTTTTGCTATGTTACCATAGTGTCACAGTCTACCGATATAAAATCAAACGTAGACAGTTGGCTCTCAGCGGCACACATGACTTTCGCTATGGTCTGCAGTAGATCGCAGAGACATCGAGTTAAACTGTCGTCACAGCATAACCCAAATGCCTCTGTGGGCACCAGCCCCTCGACTTTCGCTACACAAATAATCCTCAGGAACTAGTTTGTCCGGACTCCTCACAGGATCAACTTTAGAAACCCCCCTTGGGGCTCAAGGCAGTACCACCCTGTGGTACTCCTGAGAAGTTCATTTCAAGGAAGCGCCTTTTTCCCCAGAGCTATTTTCAAAATACTTTATACTATATACTTATAGTATCTTCAAATCATACCCTTTATGATTTATCAAAATCTCCTTTACACAAAATCGATTACCAAAAATCGATAATTCTCAAACTAGGCTTTCCAAAATCCAAAATTGATTTCTCAAAAATCAAAAGCCCTTTCCAAAATCTATAGGTTCCCAAAACCTTTTCCAAAATCATTCTTATAAGATCCTTTATATATATATAGATATAGATATATATAACTTTGAAAAATCTTTGGATCATTTCAAACTTGTATAAAACCTCTTTTATACTTCAAATATTTCAAAACCCTTTTTATTCTGGCTAGATTCAATAAGGGAAGTTTATCATATTACAAAATATAACTTTATTTATTGTCAAATCAAATATTCAAGTTTGATTTCTTTATAAAGTTATTTACCATTTACTTACCTCCATAAAGTAAATTTCAACCAAAGAAATACCCAATTCCATTATATTTCACATAATATACCTTTCATTTTCGAAAACCATTTTAAATTTCTTATCCTCAAATTTTAAATGCCAATTTCATTCACACCCGTACGATGTACACATATCATCCGTACGCTATATCAATCTGATCGCTCAATCGATCACACAATTTCACTTTCGAACTAGTATTGTCCACCCGGCTTCCTAGTGCGGACTCAGATCTGGTTTCCTGATTAGAAACCGTCATTCTCCTTGCATAGTCACAACTATGATAGAGAATATCCAGAACCAATCAACAATCCATATCCAGGTTCGCCGTCGAAAATCGAGCGAAAAATCCTAACTCGGATCGATAATACTATCTCGAAATCCTGTGTTCGAATCTGGATCAAATCACTATGCGAATAGAATAATATACGTATATCCTACGTATTTATCTTTATTGGTTATTAGCCAAATCAATTCTCTTTTCTATTCACATTTCCTTTAATTCCATTCACTTATTCTCAATTGCTTCCATTTCCAATTGAGTTATTACTTCAATTACAAACAGTTTGAACTCTGACCAATTTAAATTTAAAAATAACTTGAAAAATATTTAAAATAGATAAGTAGTTGAAAAGATATTTATTAGTTTGTAAAATAGCTGTAAAATAGTTAAGTATGTATAAAATAGTTAGATAATTACAAAATAGTTTTTAAAATAGTGATTAGATATAAGTAACTGAAAAAAAAAATAGTAATTAGTTTATAAGACAGTTTCAAAATAGTTAAATAGTTCCAAAATAATTGTAAAATAAGTATGAGATAGTTTTAAGAAGAAAGATTATATAGTAAATAGTTTGGAAAAATATATTTGTATTAAAACAATTTATTTTGAAAATAATCCAGAGCCAAACTGTTCAATTCTCATTAATTCAATTTAAATTTCCATCTCCATTTAAATTAACTCAATTGCAATTTAAATAACTTCAATTTCCATTGAAATTGATTTAATCCCAATTCAAGTTGAATTAACCTTAATTCCTTCCCAAATTCAAATCAAATTTCATTTGATTTTTAAACTTATACAACTTTAATCACAATTCCAAATTATTTCAAATCAATTTGGATTTATTTCAAATTGAACCAACTTCAATTTCCAAATTCAAATCATTTCAATTCTAATTTACCATTTGAATTTTTAAACTTATAAATCTTCAATCACAATTCTAATTAATTCAAATCAAATTCAGTTTGAACTAATTCTATTCAAATCTCAATTTAAAACTATCTCGAATTATATAAATTCGAGTTAAAATTTTTAATTATTGATTTAATTCCTTAAATTTTTAATTTTAACAAATTAAATCTTTAAACCTTTTAATTCTGAATTCAAATTTCAAAATTCCATTTTAAAATTATCTTTACTTAACTTATTACAAAGTTCAAATAAGAATTCAAAAACAATTTAATCTTCAGATTCTAATTTATTATTCATTTTCAATTTCCAAATCTCAAACCCATTTTGAGATCACTCATAACTCCCATTTAAATTAACCATTTAACTACCCAAGTTAAATTTAAATTTCATCTTGAAATTTCCAATTCAAATTATTTATTCAAACTTATTTAACTTCCTCCAAGTTAAATTTACTTAATCCGGTCAACTTTCACAATTTGAATTCCCATTCAAATTTTAAACCTTATATTTATAATCTTTCCCCTTTTTAAGTTTAAAAACTTAATTCACTTAGGTTTTCACATCACATTCCCAGGAAAAATTTAAAACTCAACACTTAGAGTTATTTCAAAGCATCTTTGATATTATGTATATCCTCATATATACATTTTCTTTATTCTGATAACACTTCTACAAATTCAAGATTTTAATTTCAGTTTGAATTCATTTCAAACTTATCTTCATTTAATTTAAATTTGGTTGTATTAATATTACTACTTATATTTAATTCAATAATTTAACAACCAATTATCTTAATAGAAATATTGCTTTATATATCAAATATAATTTTATATAAAATCATTTACCTTTAAAACCATTTAAAATCTTTATATAGAAAAATAACAAGTACGTTCTCTCATATATATATACACTCAACTCATTTTAGGGTACTATTGACCCTATCCTTAATGAGTAATCCCACCAGAGCCAAGGTTCTCGCTTAACCTCGCTCTGATACCAACTGTAACGACCCGGAATTTTCGAACCCGAAAATTCCAGATAGTTAGAAGAAAAAGAAGGAGATAGAAGAAAGAAACAGAAAGAAGAAAGAAGAACAGAGGACACAACATCTCACATTCGCAGCGGATTAAATATAATAACAAATAATAATATCAGTTATACAAAGAAAAACTGCATTTGTTAATTACATTTTAATACATCAGAGTTACAACAATCACAAATGTACTAGACAGTTAAAATTAACATGTCTCAGACAACTATAATATTACAGCGGAATATACTCCATACGTTCCTGCCATCTAGCTCGCCTCCTGAGCTCCAGAACGTCCTTACCTGAAATCTGTAATACTCGGTCTGACCCGAGCATTACATCAAAGTAACACCCGGGTCAGGCTGGAAACCAGCGTGAGTAAACTCATCTAACAAGAAATTCCAATCTATAGAACTTATTTAAAACCCGGGGTAACTCGTACATTATTACAAGTAAACAACTTATATAGTCAACACTTATTTTCACAAAACAATATCTAAGTATCCAACTTAGTTTAAATTGTCCATTTTATCCCAACCAGCCTATTGGTTTCACATATCAATCTATAAAGTATTTTAGATGATTTCAAATCGAAGTGGTTTCGGATATTTACTAATACCCGACCCCGGTCTCTTCGAAACCAATGTCATCTTAAATCCAAGTTGTTTAAGTGAAAACAAATCAATTTATATTCAGAGTAACATATTCACACTAGCGATTCCATTACAGATAGATAATCCATATTATCACATTTTAACCCGAACATATCATATCACGTAGCATCACAATTGCCCATCAGAGATAAAATCAATCCAAGTAACCCAATATTATTCAACCATCCATGACAAGTTGATTTATTCTTAATTAATTTAATTAATCTCAAATTAATTTAATTACTAACCTTTAATTACTTGGATTACCTTAATCCATCTTATTTAACATTAATTCTAATTAATTAATCACTTAATCACTAGATCTTAATTAATCTTCCTTGATTAATTATCCTTTAATTACAATAAGTAATTATTCATTAATTATCCCTTTTTATTAATCATTCTTGATTAATTTCTTTTTAATTACATTAAGTAATTAAACCTTAATTATAAATTAATTATCCGCAACCATTCAATAATTATTTTTAATTACTTCCATTAATTAATTAATGATCTTCTAATTACTTCATTAATTAGTTACTCTTTTAATTTATTACCTCAATAAGTAATTAATCACATTATTAATTAACCTTAACCCTTAATTAATTATATTGACTAACCCTTTAATTAATTACACCAAGGAATTAATCCTTAATCACTTCCATACATTATTTCTTTTTCTTTTTTAATTACATTAAGTAATTATTCATTAATTACTTCTCTAAGTAATTATACTTAATAAATTTATAAATGATTATTTTTAATTAATTAAACAAATTAATTAACTTAAAATCAATTAATCACTTAATCTCTGGTTAGTGATTCATCTCCTAGTTCATTAACTTTCCACTAACTACCCCATTAGGTAATTGTTCTTAATTACAATAGTAATTAACCTTTAATTATCTCATTAATTAATTTAGTTAATTACCTTTGAAATCAACGACTTTAAACATTTTAAATTTGGAAAAATATTCAATTAAATACTCTTGAAACTTGATTTATATTTATTTAGAAAAGAACTTGCTTTTAAAAACTTAGAAATGTAGTTAAATTTTAAAACCCAGAACAACTAAAATCTGCTCAACAAAATCTCGAGCAAACCCCTAGAATTCTCGAAGCAAACGCGAGACAAAACCCACGCTTCCTGCTTCGAGTAAAACTCTATTATCCCCGAATGAAAACCCGAGCAAATGCTTCTTCTCCAAATCCAACTTCCAGACGCACTCAAACGTGCTCGTGCACGTGCACCGATGAACCACGGTACTCCGACCATTGACGTCCATCCCTACATCTCACCGGTGATACTCGCGATCAAACACCATCGTCCAAATCCCTTGAATTGATCGAGAAACGAAAACTATAGAAAAACCCACCACCTGGAAACAAACATCACCAGAAATCACTCGTCTCTGATGATCCCAGCCTCGAGAAGTTCTTCCACCTTCACCGCAATCACGTTTCGACATCCAGCTTCTACCGCAAGCCTTGCGATCGCCTCCGATCACATCACGTTGTCACGAAACCCATTTGAATATCAACGACAAACACAGCGTACTAAACCCTACTTCGCCTTCGCATACCTACTCCGGTCTCCTAGAAATCAAGCAACTATTTTTCCTCTGATCGCCGGTCTACCCTCCTCCTCCAGACCCAAACTCAATGCCCAGTTCCTCTTCATTTGCCGGAATTTGGCGGAAGTGCTAATTCCGATCATCCCAGAAATGCACATCGAATACTTATCTAAAAATCGAGACGATATCATCTTAATTCATGGTTCCCTACTACGAACACAATTATGTTATCCAAATACAAAATTAAGATGGTTGATTTTTATCATAAATATGCATTTCTCTGCTATTTGCCTTCTTAACATTATCTGTTGCTTTAAAAATCTTGAAACTATTTTTAAAATCTTCATTATACATTAACAAACAAATCTTATTTATATAACAAAGTCTAATATTGGTTTGATTGGGAGATTTGGATTTTTGGAAGTAAGAAGTCACAGACAGAACAACAGAGAACTAGATATTTAACATATACAGACATACTCACTTCAGTTTCAGATAAATTCGAGCTAAAAGATTCAATGCAAATCAATACCATCACATGCATTTTAGTTTAAACCAAATTAAAAAGTTTACTCACAGTTTAAAGAAGAACAGAGGAGCTCTTTTATGGAAGTTGATTTTCTTTTGAAATTGGAAAGCTGAACTGCTATTTTGACCTGAATCCTAGCTTGAATCTGATGTAGTTGAATTTAGTTGTTTTATACTTATTCTGGTTTGGCCTCCTCAGATTTTGTTCTTCCTTTTTTCTTCTTTTATTTCAGATTTCTTTGAGTTGAACTGAAACTTTGATTCAGCTGTTAAAATGATCCTTTTTAGATCTGAGATGATTTGCTTGATTCAATTTCTGGTTTGATTTTCTTCTTACAGGCTTTCGTTTCAGTTTTGTGATGCTTTGATTTTTGTTTTGCTAGGTTTTAGTTTGAATTCACTAAGAAAATGAGAAAAAGGAGAAGTATGGATATATATATAGTCTGGTTTCTTCTTTTTAGAAAAATAAAAGATAATTAAAATTGGACACTTGTTATATTTGCATGCTAATTTATCTACACTTGTTTACCTCATATATTAAGATAGTTACACATATCTAATTTCATGATGAGATGATTACACTTGTTTTTATCTTCATGTATAAATGTTAATATATTTTTTTATGTAATTTCCTACTTATATTTATATTCTATTTTTTTATTGTAAATGAATACTTTTCCCTTTTATAATATATATACTTAAATTTCTTTTAACAAGGTGTTGCCATTTGTTTTATTGCATGCATATAAAAGCTACAAATGTCAAAACAATTTATTTCCTTATGTTTTATTTATTATGTCTATTTTATTAATAAATTTTCTTTTGCTTATATTTATATAACTTTAAAGAAAAATGATATAAACCTAATTACTCACAAATTAATAACCATATATATATACTAGTTGTAAAATTTATTTTTAAGATATTACTTTGAATTTCAAACCCAAGTCCTATTTACAATCTACTTATATATATATATTATTTGATTTTGAAAAGATAAATTTTGCTAATTTCAAATAATAATATCAGGAGATTATCAAATAAATATTTATCCCGATATAAATATTTATTATCAGAATTATTTATTCAATTCATAAATCAGTATTCTTATTAATCAATCCAGTTAATTATCAATTAACAAGTGTTCAAAAATCCGGGTTATCACAGAGCGAGTCGAACAGAGGCTCTCTGATGGATGCGTAGCGGAGCGAGTCGAATAGTGGTTTTGTGATGGATGCGAAGCGGAGCGAGTCGAACAGATGCTCTCTGATGGATGCTAAGCGGAGCGAGTCGAAGTAGACCCTGGTGATCGATGTGGAGCTGATCGAGTCGAACTCGATCGATTCAAACAACGGCTCTGTGATGGGGTCAAACTCGATCGAGTCGAATAGTGGCCAGTCTACGGATTTGAACGCAAGGCTATTTCTTATCCAATTTTGCATCGATCATAACTTGAGCATATTAACTCGGATTGACTTGAAAATTGGAATGTTGGCTCTTATAGCTTCGCTTGTCGTGTCATATCAATTTTAGCTTGATCCGGACTTGGAAAAAATTCATCGATATCCATAGTGAAACTGCGTATAACCGATTTTCTAAACGAACTATCTTTGGTCTCTAGTCAAGTTCTTGGTGTCACGACCTTGCCAAAAGGTGGGATAACATTTGCCCCCCAAAGTACGTCTTGTGGGAACATGATGTGCTTTGAAATGCTGCAATATTCATTCTGAATAGTCATCGTCTTTTCGATGAAAGCTGTAATCTTCGGCTGACTTTCTCGATAATGTAAACTATTGACTGTCAACTGTTGTACCCTGTATTGCTGCAACTGATTGCTGTATGCTAGTGATTAGCCATTTGTTGTTGTAATCGCTATCAAATGAGTTTTCAGTTCCTGTAAGTCTGGAATATTGAATATTAGTCTGACATATATGCATATATGTTAATCTGACTCTCGCTGACGTTCGCGAGTCGTTGTCAGTTTACCTTATATTGAATTCCGTATCGATCCTCTCCTGAACCGACGTGAAATTAATTGTAACTACGCTCGATGGTCGCTTTGGAATGTTCCTTCCTATCGATCCTCTCCTGAATCGATATGAAGGGTTGAAACATTGTTTTTGCATCGGTATTCGTTGTATGGATGGATAAGAAATGAGCATTTCAAATCGATGGATGTGGAGTCACTGGATATGTAACGACCCGCTATTTTGGACCATTCAAATCGACAATAATCCACACATGTCTGACTTGAATAGTTCAAAATAACAGATTGTAATAAAAATTTGGCAAAACTCAGCAAATTCAGTAAATAAATCAATCACAGAATCACAGACATAGAGTAATACAATAATACGCAGCGGAATAGATAAAATAGTAGTTCATGAAGCTACTATATAAACATCAGAGTTAGAATAAAATACAACAGAATATCTCAAATGCAGTGAAGTCTTCAGTACGAATAGATGACCTCTCTGAACAAATCAACTGGAAAGCTGAAAGCTGAATCGATGGTTGGATCTCCAAACGAAGCTCCAAACTCCAAAGGTGAGTCTCAAATGCTGTATCACTCGGTCTGACCCGAGCGTAAAGCAAAACACAAAACACTCGAGTCAGGATTAACATTCTTATACTAATAAATCCAACTCAAGTGAAGTATCAACTGAAATACAAGTAACTTAAAGGATGTTTGGGATAACCATCCTCTAAGGATCTTCAGAACTATCTACAAGGTGGAAATATACATTATAACACCGTGGTCATTTCAATTTAATTTATACTTCAAATCTCGAAATATCATTTCATTTCAAATATATCCATTTTTCCAAAATAGTGTGTATATATATATATATTAAATGATTTAAAAGGTAAAGTATTTAATTTTCCTCAAGTCTCACAAATCGATTCAAATTAACTCAAGTTCCAAATTCAAATTTATTCAAAGCTCAATTCATCAATTCAATTTAGTTCTCAATAGACCATTTAAATTTTTAATATATTTCAAGGCTTTAATATTCAATATTTTCAAAGTTAAATTTAACAGTTTCATATAGCTTTTGATTTAACTTCATTATTATTTAATCAGGGAATATTCACTTAATAGATTCAATATCATTTACTAGCCTTAAATCACATTTTTCTAAATATTTCCTTATACTTTATTTAAACAAGAAATATTCATTAAATTACTTATGAATCAAACCCAAGTTATAAATCATATCTTACATCTCAATTTCAATAAGTTTCTAATCGGTTTAATTAAATAAAATTCTTTATTGAATCAATTTCAACTAAATTCAAATTGTCTTCCTAACCTTAACTTATTCAAATTTTTACCAAAATCTATTTTTGAAATATAGATATAAGTACTTAACCATATTATAAGTATTCAATCAATCTTAATTAAATTTAATATTATAATTAAATCTATATATATATCATTACCATTTATATATAATAATTTAAGAATCGACATTTATTAAAACCATATATTTCTTCCCAAATTCATAGAATTTATTTTCAAAATATTTATATATGGACCAACGGTGTCTGTATATATATTAATCATATGGTTAAGTGATACGGATATTTATCATTTCAATCCGAAGTTTAAATATATATACGGGTAGATATCATTTCAACCCGTAATCCCAAATTCAATTCAAATGAAAATCGCTTGGGTTTATCATTTCAACCCATAACGATTTTTTTCTATTCTAAAGTCCGTTCGGGTATGTATCATTTCAACCCATAGTGAATTCTATACTAACAGGGAAATTGCAGAGTGATAATAGATAATATAAAATATAACAACAGGCATATATCATCAATATAAATAACAGATACTGGTGTCAGATGTCATAGGTGAACATATACAGATAATAGTAATAATAGGCATATAAATACTAGATACTGGTGTCAGATGTCATAGGTGAACATATACAGATAATAGTAATAACAAGCATATAAATACTAGATACTGGTGTCAGATGTCACAGGTGAACATATACAGATAATAGCAATAACAGGAATATAAATACTAGATACTGGTGTCAGATGTCACAGGTGAACATATACAGATAGTAGCATATATAACAATTTAAATAACTACAGCATCATATTTCAATTGTCGTTTCAATTGAAATCAAATTTAATAAATACAAGAACGTTAATCGTTAGTGATGGCTCACCTTTCGGGGTTAGAGAGATAGACAATGAAGTGGTTACGAAATCCAGGCATGAAGTCTCAACACAAGGCACGATTGAACTTCAATCGACGAACGAAATTGATAAATAGGGATTTACGAAATCAAGTCAAACTGGATTGATGATGATAATTGGTATAAGTAAAAATATATATACTATATATAACTACTTATATATAAAATAAATACATATATATATACCTATTGAAGTGCAAAATACTCGCATACATGCTATACCTTTTAAAATTAATAGTTAAAAAATGTAATTGATATAAACTTGCTTTATTTAATACATATAAACCAACATGTATATATTATATATTGCAAACAACTCTATATGTGACAAATGAATATATGCCTATATATCCTCTTATAAACTGACTTTATATATATACATAACACATAAAATAAACCAGAAATTTATATCTTATATTAATATAATGCTCTCTGTACACATTAGCAACTATTCAAAAACATTTTCAGGTCGAAGGAACATTGTCAGGTCGACGAAAAGTTTGGAAGAATATTATATTTAAGAAACTATGTTATAACTAACAGATAGTTTTAAACTTGTAAAAAAAATTTCTCTTATAGTGCATGTGATATGTGAAATCTTAAACTATCATACATATATAATACTATATAAAATAAAATATATACATATATCTATTTAAAACACAGTATACTTATATACTATACCTATATATATATATATATACTTATGTAAACATGTAGACAACTTCAAATATATAGATATATATACTAAGCTTCCGCACGCATATATCCTGGAAACGTATAACATATACTTTAACAAAAAAAAATATTTATATATATACCTTATAAATAACTACATATGCACTAGACAAGCTCATAAATGTTGCTTTACTTCTATTTGTACTAATATGTATAAAATAAAGCGGTGACAGTGAAGAAAACAATAAAGCCAAGATGTATATGAAAAGATTTGTATAGGCAGTCACTATGCATATGAAACTGATTGTACATGCAGCTACCTACCCCTCCTATACGCGGCTTATAACATATGCAATCCTGTAACTATGTATGTATACTCACAATATAAACCAAATATAGCACTACGTATATATATAATAAAAATCAATGCAAACAAAACAGAAACTAACCAAATATATGTGGACCTATTAAAATATACATTAAATCATATATATACATACTTTATAACCAATATATATCAACAGTTTTTTTTTTGAAAACTTGTATAAAACTTTACATATAAATATATATGTGTTAACATACCTTCATATATAATAAAACTAGTATATATATAAACTATTACAAATATGAATCAATTTATATATAATCAATATGAAACGTACAAAGCAATACACATATAAAATTGTACCACATAAGAGTACATATATATCTCTCACATATATATTGTTTCAAACCAATATAAAACTATATTTCTATGCACAAAAGATATAACACAATACCTTGGCATGCATTCAACAGAGAGGAGAAACAGACGAAAGAGGAGAGGAAGGCAAGCGGGTCGCGAGCAGGTGGTTCGGGATGGATTTCCAAGTCGGTGGAGAAGCTGAGGCGGGTGGAGTTGATTGCGGGGTTGCTCTCGGTTTCAGGGAGGAGGCAGAGGCTGCTAGCGGTGATTGCTTGTTGCCGAGAGGGGATGGTCGACGGCAAATGGGAGGGCAGAGGCTGGAGTGGGTTCTCGGTGGCGAAGTGGCGGACGGAGGAAGGCAGAGGGAGATGGTTGGTCGGGTTTTGGTTCATGGGGAGGGAGAGTTGCACGGGTTGAGAAGAGGAGGAGTGAAGAGTGAAGTTAGGCAATGTTTTGAACTTGAATTGAGCAGCTCAAAAGTCTTCAACGCATAGAAATGAACGGGCATAAAAATAGACGTGTACAAAATAAACAAACCAGTAAAATTGATGAAACGTTGGAATAGAAAAGGTCAAGGCTGAATAATAATAGTTGATGACCGTTTGAGTTCACGTGGATAACTGAAAAGGCAAAATAAACCAAAAGTTTCGAATGTGGAACCGGTACGACTGATCGGTTCACCGATTCCGTCGTGTTCCGAACTCCGAAACTCATGAATGAATATATCATAGAGATCAGCACGACGAGATGATCAGAACGGTATATAGATATTAGTGGTACGATCATCCAATCAAAATCGGTATCGGTACCGAAAATACAGCTATTTGGTAGAAAATAAGATAGACGGAGCAATAGAAATCCAAATTTGACGAAATTAAGAATGATGTTTCACTCAGAAGATGATTTAGAAATTTATTGTATAAAAATATTCAAGTTTGGAAAACATTTTATTTTCATCAAAATTTAACTGACTTAAATGGAAATAGAATTTCAAAAGAAAATAAACTTCAATATTATCGGATGAAAATTTACCAGTTGCTATATTAAAATAGACGCATTCCAAATAATAAATTTTTATTTTCAAATTTTATTGTTTAAAATTTCACAAATTTCCAGTTAAATATACTTTTAAAACCATTAAATTTTACGGGTCGTTACACTCTCCCCCGCTCAAAACTTTTCGTCCCCGAAAAGGAAGGAGGTAGAAGAATAGAAACAACCAGACAGAAAAGATAGATTGAAAGTCAAGATTAAACAATTAATTTAAACTATATAAATTTTACTTAAAATTTGAAAACTTCATTTGCAATTCAATTATCTTATACACTTTAAAACCTTTCAAAATCCATTTGTAAAATTTCTTGCTTCCCTTATAAATACCATTTATATGTTTATAACACCTTTATAATTATATGGAAACTTTTTGAAAACAATTATTTACATTATTACTTATATTTACAAAGAAGCTATCTGAAAACATTAATCCATAATCCATAATTCATAAATTTATTAATTTATCTCAAGATACTTTCAAATATTATTAATAAACAAATAATCATTTACTTTAAAAATGTTTTATTTAATTAATAACTTCTAAAATATTTATAACACTAAAAGGAATTTCTATTAAACCATATAGTATATAAATAAACAATATTTAAAGGATATAGTCAACAAGGAAAAGAAGGAGGATTTGGAAAAACAAAATATAGGTGAATAAATGAAGCTGAGCAGATAAGGCAGATTCAAAAGAATAGCCTCAGGCATGAATAATTAATTTAGAACCATCAGGGTTAAATATTAATATAGAATTTCTTTGTTAGAAATACTTTTATAATAAAATATTTTTTTTATAACGAAACAAATTTCATTTCGAAATTACTTTTTATAACTTGATGTTTCGACAAGTTTATCCTCGTTCCTATAGACTCTGGCAGTGCGTTGATCAGGCGCAAAACTAGAATTCTCCAGGTACTTAGTAGACTTGTTTCAACACCCAGTGAAAATACTGGAAAAACTTTTTAAAACAGATATGGAAAGTACAATCCAAACAAAAACGAATCAAATCATGGATTGCAGATACACAATGGTTACGCCTGGGTCCCCCAGGAAACATCCGTACCTTTTAAGCATTCACTGCCGTGCGAATTTCGCCATGCAACAAAACTGTGGACCGCAGGATACATAACAATGGTTACGCCTGGATCCCCCAGGAAACATCCATACCCCTTAAGCAATCTCTGCCTTGCGGATTACGCCACTAACACGACCATAGATCGCAGATACACAATGGTTACGCCTGGATCCCCCAGGAAACATCCGTACCTTTTAAGCATTCACTGCCTTGTGAATTACACTATGCAGTCGAGTTCGTAAGACCATGGGTAACGCCATGGAATTCGAAGGACACTCGAGTATCATATCCGAAAAACCAAAAATCAGAGAGAATAATATCGATAGAATGAATCCAAGATGTGGCCACAAATCGGATATCAAGCAGAAGGCACTTTCCATATCTTTACTTCGAAAATATGTATCATATAGTACCATTTTCAAATCACTTCAAATATCGTACTTATATAAAATCCATTATATATAAGATTTAATTTTCAAATCAAATACTTTTCCAAAATCAATAGTATATCAAATCACACTTATATAGACTTTAATTATATAAGATTTCACTTTCCAAATTGAGTACCCTTTTTCAAATCCATAGTTTTCGAATCAATTTCATACTCATACAAATCAATTTTATATAATTTCGACACTCCCAAATCAAATATTTAGTAACACAAGGTTCTCAAATTTCAATTTGTTTCAATATCAGTACAATTTCAAAATCATATACAATTTCACCAAATTATTTCTTCTCAAATTAAATATCTTTAGTTTCAAAGTTTCCAAAATAATAGATTTAGAAAATAAATCCAAATTTCCAAATCAATATAATTTAAGTCAACCAATTCATTTCCAAAATCAAATGTTTTCAAAATCATCTTATACTTACGCAAGGTCCATCTTATATAAGGATCAAATTTTTCAAAATAAATTTCACTGTATGAAGAGCCATATGGGATTTGAATATCTTTGCTTTTATGGGTTATATATCTTTGTAATTTAAATTGGAAATTTTCTTTTAGTAAGCAAAGATATTCTAACATGACAGCTTTCAATTTCAGCGTCAAATTATATCAATGATATTAGAATATAAAATGTACATACGTCATCATTTCGCAGAATCACATTTGATCCCTCGCTCGATCACACAAGTTCGCTTTCGAACTAGTATTGTCCATTCGACTTCCCTAATGGGGACTTCGATATGGTTTCTCGACTAGAAGCCATCAGTCTCCTTGCATAGCCATATACTATGATAGAGAATTCTAGAATCAAGCCCAAAATCCATATCAAATATTCACCATCAAGAATCACATGAAAAATCCTAACACGAAATGGTGTAATTCACCTCGAACTTGTGTACTCAAACCTGGATCAAATTAATTATGCGAAATAAACAGCATACGTACAACTTATATATTTCTTCCAACTTGTTAAATATATAGTTTCATAAAGATGTTACAAGGTTAAAACATTTAAACTAAATTTTATTCAAAATATTTAGAAGACCAAATTCTTTTCAAAACATTTCAAATCTAAATTTCATATTAGAAAAATTTAAAATTGCCTAATTCATTTACTTAACAAAACAGTTTCAACTTATTTAAATCATATTACTACATACTTTAACATACTTACCAAACTTATATACTTTATACTTTTCTAAATTTCTTAGCTTTGAAAAGTTAACCTTGATTTGGAAGTGCTCGAACCTTCAAAATAGTTGAAGAAATCATTTTCAAATTCAAGAGTTGGAAATCAACACAAATCAGTAAATCAATTTCAAAAGATAGGTTTCAAACCCGAAACTCGAGGACTGAACACCGGCTTACTTCAAATCATTTCAAATATATATATAGACATATATCTTTCGAATATCAAATCTTACTTCGGAATTTGACATCAAAATGGTTTCACAAAATCACCCGCATAGCAAAGCTATTGAAGTGGCCTATCCCCCACTCTGAAACTCGAAAATCAATGTCGATGATGCATGCACTCATCATCGAAATTATTTTCCAACGACATAAGTGAGTTTTGGACTTCTATTTTCTCAACTTCTTTTGAAATTTCTTTGAAATCATTCGAAACTTATTAAAATCATTTGAAACATTTCTTATTCGAAAAATACTTTTAAATAATATTATTATTATTATTTCAAAATCTTAAAACCAATTTCAAAATACCGGAGTTCAATTCTCAAATTTCAAATTTAAAAATCCTTCAGTTATAAATCATTTTAAGATAAATCAAATTTCTTATATAAATTTTTTCAAAATTACAAATCCTTTCGAAACCTCAAATTCTTATTTTAAAAGGGTTTATAATCTTTATCGAAAACACTTCACTTTTATATATAGAATATAATCATACTTATCAAAATAATAATTTTGGTTTAGAAAACAATTTCTAGAATACAAACAAACCCGATTTTCAAAGGATGATTTAAGAATGGATTTCAAACAAAGATAGAGATTCAAATTAGAGGAACTCTTAATCAAATAGAATTATGATTCGAAGATAAGCTCGAACGAAGATGAGATAATTAAATTTCAAAATAGAAGATGAATATACTTATATAAATCGTGGATGACCTTAACCGGATCAACCGTGACTTCAGGAACAAGATCGATGCAGAATTCCAAGAAAAATCAACATTCGATCACAAGAGAAAGAATTCGTCATAACAAGAGATAGTAGCATCTAAACCGAGGGATATATAAATCTCTGGTGAATCAATGCCAATTGTAAAGGAGTTCCACCCCTTTACAAATCATTCGAAGATTGGCGGGATCGCCTATTCTTATAGAGATCATTCGAAGTGGAGTTATGGGATACTCCAGAATCAAAAGAATACAAATTGGGAGAGACAAGAATGAATTTTGGAACTGCAAGAAACGTTCCAAAGTTCAAAGGAAATCGAGTCAAACGGAAGAGATTCAAACTCGAACGAAAGTGATTCTGTAAATAAATTTACTATATGTGCTAAGTTTTGCCTAGAGCCAAAGCTCTGATACCAACTGTAACGACCCGCTATTTTGGACCATTCAAATCGACAATAATCCACACATGTCTGAATTGAATAATTCAAAATAACAGATTGTAATAAAAATTTGGCAAAACTCAGCAAATTCAGTAAATAAATCAATCACAGAATCACAGACATAGAGTAATACAATAATACGCAGCGGAATAGATAAAATAGTAGTTCATGAAGCTACTATATAAACATCAGAGTTAGAAATAAAATACAACAGAATATCTCAAATGCAGTGAAGTCTTCAGTACGAATAGATGACCTCTCTGAACAAATCAACTGGAAAGCTGAAAGCTGAATCAATGGTTGGATCTCCAAACGAAGCTCCAAACTCCAAAGGTGAGTCTCAAATGCTGTATCACTCGGTCTGACCCGAGCGTAAAGCAAAACACAAAACACTCGAGTCAGGATTAACATTCTTATACTAATAAATCCAACTCAAGTGAAGTATCAACTGAAATACAAGTAACTTAAACGATGTTTGGGATAACCATCCTCTAAGGATCTTCAGAACTATCTACAAGGTGGAAATATACATTATAACACCGTGGTCATTTCAATTTAATTTATACTTCAAATCCTGAAATATCATTTCATTTCAAATATATCCATTTTTCCAAAATAGTATATATATATATATTAAATGATTTAAAAGGTAAAGTATTTAATTTTCCTCAAGTCTCACAAATCGATTCAAATTAACTCAAGTTCCAAATTCAAATTTATTCAAAGCTCAATTCATCAATTCAATTCAGTTCTCAATAGACCATTTAAATTTTTAATATATTTCAAGGCTTTAATATTCAATATTTTCAAAGTTAAATTTAACAGTTTCATATAGCTTTTGATTTAACTTCATTATTATTTAATCAGGGAATATTCACTTAATAGATTCAATATCATTTACTAGCCTTAAATCACATTTTTCTAAATATTTCCTTATACTTTATTTAAACAAGAAATATTCATTAAATTACTTATGAATCAAACCCAAGTTATAAATCATATCTTACATCTCAATTTCAATAAGTTTCTAATCGGTTTAATTAAATAAAATTCTTTATTGAATCAATTTCAACTAAATTCAAATTGTCTTCCTAACCTTAACTTATTCAAATTTTTACCAAAATCTATTTTTGAAATATAGATATAAGTACTTAACCATATTATAAGTATTCAATCAATCTTAATTAAATTTAATATTATAATTAAATCTATATATATATCATTACCATTTATATATAATAATTTAAGAATCAACATTTATTAAAACCATATATTTCTTCCCAAATTCATAGAATTTATTTTCAAAATATTTATATATGGACCAACGGTGTCTGTATATATATTAATCATATGGTTAAGTGATACGGATATTTATCATTTCAATCCGAAGTTTAAATATATATATGGGTAGATATCATTTCAACCCGTAATCCCAAATTCAATTCAAATGAAAATCGCTTGGGTTTATCATTTCAACCCATAACGATTTTTTTCTATTCTAAAGTCCGTTCGGGTATGTATCATTTCAACCCATAGTGAATTCTATACTAACAGGGAAATTGCAGAGTGATAATAGATAATATAAAATATAACAACAGGCATATATCTTCAATATAAATAACAGATACTGGTGTCAGATGTCATAGGTGAACATATACAGATAATAGTAATAACAGGCATATAAATACTAGATACTGGTGTCAGATGTCATAGGTGAACATATACAGATAATAGTAATAACAAGCATATAAATACTAGATACTGGTGTCAGATGTCACATGTGAACATATACAGATAATAGCAATAACAGGCATATAAATACTAGATACTGGTGTCAGATGTCACAGGTGAACATATACAGATAATAGCATATATAACAATTTAAATAACTACAGCATCATATTTCAATTGTCGTTTCAATTGAAATCAAATTTAATAAATACAAGAACGTTAATCGTGAGTGATGGCTCACCTTTCGGGGTTAGAGAGATAGACAATGAAGTGGTTACGAAATCCAGGCATGAAGTCTCAACACAAGGCACGATTGAATTTGAATCGACGAACGAAACTGATAAATAGGGATTTACGAAATCAAGTCAAACTGGATTGATGATGATAATTGGTATAAGTAAAAATATATATACTATATATAACTACTTATATATAAAATAAATACATATATATATACCTATTGAAGTGCAAAATACTCTCATACATGCTATACCTTTTAAAATTAATAGTTAAAAAATGTAATTGATATAAACTTGCTTTATTTAATACATATAAACCAACATGTATATATTATATATTGCAAACAACTCTATATGTGACAAATGAATATATGCCTATATATCCTCTTATAAACTGACTTTATATATATACATAACACATAAAATAAACCAGAAATTTATATCTTATATTAATATAATGCTCTCTGTACACATTAGCAACTATTCAAAACATTTTCAGGTCGAAGGAACATTGTCAGGTCGACGAAAAGTTTGGAAGAATATTATATTTAAGAAACTATATTATAACTAACAGATAGTTTTAAACTTGTAAAAAAAATTTCTCTTATAGTGCATGTGATATGCGAAATCTTAAACTATCATACATATATAATACTATATAAAATAAAATATATACATATATCTATTTAAAACACAGTATACTTATATACTATACCTATATATATATATACTTATGTAAACATATAGACAACTTCAAATATATAGATATATATACTAAGCTTCCGCACGCATATATCCTGGAAACGTATAAAAAATACTTTAACCAAAAAAAATTATTTATATATATACCTTATAAATAACTACATATGCACTAGACAAGCTCATAAATGTTGCTTTACTTCTATTTGTACTAATATGTATAAAATAAAGCGGTGACAGTGAAGAAAACAATAAAGCCAAGATGTATATGAAAAGATTTGTATAGGCAGTCACTATGCATATGAAACTGATTGTCCATGCAGCTACCTACCCCTCCTATACGCGGCTTATAACATATGCAATCCTGTAACTATGTATGTATACTCACAATATAAACCAAATATAGCACTACGTATATATATAATAAAAATCAATGCAAACAAAACAGAAACTAACCAAATATATTTGGACCTATTAAAATATACATTAAATCATATATATACATACTTTATAACCAATATATATCTACATTTTTTTTTTGAAAACTTGTATAAAACTTTACATATAAATATATATGTGTTAACATACCTTCATATATAATAAAACTAGTATATATATAAACTATTACAAATATGAATCAATTTATATATAATCAATATGAAACGTACAAAGCAATACACATATAAAATTGTACCACATAAGAGTACATATATATCTCTGACATATATATTGTTTCAAACCAATATAAAACTATATTTCTATGCACAAAAGATATAACACAATACCTTGGCATGCATTCAACGGAGAGGAGAAACAGACGAAAGAGGAGAGGAAGGCAAGCGGGTCGCGAGCAGGTGGTTCGGGATGGATTTCCAAGTTGGCGGAGAGGCTGAGGTGGGTGGAGTTGATTGCGGGGTTGCTCTCGGTTTCAGGGAGGAGGAAGAGGCTGCTAGCGGTGATTGCTTGTTGCCGAGAGGGGATGGTCGACGGCAAATGGGAGGGCAGAGGCTGGAGTGGGTTCTCGGTGGCGAAGTGGCGGACGGAGGATGGCAGAGGGAGATGGTTGGTCGGGTTTTGTAACGACCCGGAATTTTGGACCATTCGCATCCATTATAAGTGTATAGGTAGACACACATGCCGGAGTTGAATTGCTCAAAATACCGCGTTGTTAATTTAAATTTGGCAAAACTGAACATATACGGTAAATAAATAATCACAGAACACAGACACAGAGTAATAATTTTGCAGCGGAAATAAAAGAGATAGTAGTTCATGAAGCTACTATATGAATATATAAAATACATCAGAGTTTACAATAGAAGAGTAATACGATACATCAGAGTTAAACCAGATACAACGGAAGAGTAATATGATACATCAGATACAAATCCGAATACATCGCTGGAATCATCGAATACTGAAGCAGGATAGATGGCTGGATCTTCAAGCAAAGCTCCAACTTCAAAAGGTGAGTCTCGAATACTGGTACACTCAGTCTGACCCGAGCGTAAAGAAAAACAAAACACTCGAGTCAGGATTAACATTCTTATATTAATAAATCCAACTCAAGTGAAATAGCAATTGAAATACAAGTAACTCAAAGGATGTTTGGAATAACCATCCTTTAAGGATCCGTTAAACTATCTACTAGGTAGTAGTGTACGATAAGTAGATAATGTCTATCAGTAATATAAAGATATCAAAATAGCGTTAAGTCATGGCCCATTCCACCCTTAACACATTTTTATTCCCACAAGCATATACAAGACCGTAGTTTCCCCAAAACCGGAAGTCACCAGAGGGCAATCCATATACTCAAGGTACAAAACAAATTCGTAGTGGTCGCGCATAAATGGAATACAAGTATGACAAGGCACATGAGGCTATACCCAAGGTAGTGATACTACCGTTCGCCTGATCCGGGCTGGTGAGAACGCAACGCCGCAGCGCCCGCAACACCGTGAGACAACACTCCCAAAATCAAGGGTGCACCAATCGACAACAAGTATAAGTAGTTCGAAGAAGTGTGTCCACTTGAGGTATCAATCCTCCATTGGCCCGGCACAGCTCCTGTTTTAGTCATTTCCAATTTGACACAAGTGTCAAGGCTATCCATTATCGTTCTCTTTCTTCAGTCAACACGTACATCATTCCAACCACTTCATTCTGGATCATCACTCCGCGCATAGTTATTAAAGTGGTTTTCGGTTTAGATAGAGAGTATATCCATAACCGAATTCCGATCTCTTTAATAACTTCCGTAATTATTACACCGATTGGTCATTTATATATTTCAAAAACCACAACAATTTCAATTCAATTAGGATTAGTAGATCAACATTTCATTTGTCTTTCAAAACCAATTTCCAATAATTTACGTTTCAAAACATTCAATTTACCATCTCAAAATCTTATAATTCAATTTCAATCTTTATATTGAAAACAATTCAAGTATTGATTCACGTTCGCACAAAAGTTTCATTCCGAAATCATTTAAATTAACTTAATTTAACATTCAAATCAATTTGCATTCATTTATCGATTTCATTCAATATTCATTTCATTTCATATAAAAGTTCACTCCAAAATCATTTAACTTAATTAACGTTCAAATCGATTTAAACTCAATTATCGATTTTATTCGATTAATTTATCATTAAATCAATTTCAATTAAATTTCCAATTCATTAAATCCATTATTTAAATTCAACTTCACTATATCAAAACTTACAAATTTAATTAAATTAAATTCATCAAATCAAATTCTTTAAATTTCAAGTCTTACATTAATTTTAAATAAATCACATTTTATTTCTTGTTAAAGAAATTCAATTTCACTTATTTACTTTCTTGAATAATTTTCCAAAACTTAATTAATAAAGAACTCAATTTCAATTATTTACGAAGTAAAATTCACTTATTCAAGAGTTCAATTTTCTTATTAAAGAATTTCCAATTCAATTTAATCATTAAATAATTTAATCTTATTTAAGTATTAAATAATTCAAAACTTAATTATTAAATAATTTCACAGTTTAAATATTTCAAACTTAATTATAATTTCAACTTAATTATTAAATCATTTCAAAGTTTAATTGTTTCAAACTTAATTATAATTTCAAACTTAATTATTAAATCATTTCAAACTTAATTCAATCATTTCTCAAATTTAACAACCTTCTTTCATCAATTTCTTTATTAATATTTCATTTCAGATTATTAAATATTCACGTTTAATTTCATTAAATTCAATTTCCAACTTCGTTTCAAAACCATATTATTTATTCAAATAAAATATTCGTTTTATTTTTAAATCAAATTATTGACCAATCGGGTTTTTTATTTAATTCTCTATATCTAAGGTCAAAGTTTAATTCGGGTATTTATCATTTCAACCCGATTCCAATTCAATTCAAAATCATAGCATAGCAAAGGGAACTTGCAGTGTGATAACTGGGATGATGTCAAAGTAAATAAACAAGCAATAACAACAATCAATAACAATCCAATAATCAATTCAAATAATCCCGAAATCATCGTATTAATTCGCATTGTTATTTGTACGAATTAATATAATTATTTCTAGAATCTACACTATCATTTCATGTAGATTAAAGATTATTACATTACGGTTTTCATTTGTCATTCAATTTCAATGTTCATACATCATCAATTTAACAACATACATTCAGTGGTTCAAGGTGTAATTAAACAATCCTACGTGTCAATAAATTTAACAGTTAAAGGGGTCATATTATACAATGTCATTAAATCAAGTTTAATATTTAACTATCCTATATCAAGTTCAAATGCATATTATTTATCATTTAACATTAACAATTTAACGTCCAATATAAACATCAACAATCAAACAATTACCAGCCAACTGTATTATCATCGCATAAATAATTAACAGATAATGGTGTCAGGTGTCACAGATGAACTGATACAGGTAATAACATATATAACAGTGTAATTAACTAACAACAGCCTATTTCAATTGTCGTTTCAATTTAAATCAAATCTAATAAATAAGAGAACGTTAATCGTGAGTGAGTGCTCACCTTTCGAGGTTGGAGAACACAAGAAGGTAGACGACATGATAGGCTACGATTTGAATTGCGAAATTGACCAAATTCAACTGCCGATTTTCAAAGCAAGGCGGGATTGACACGGATTCGACAAGCTGATGGATAAGAATTTATGAAAATGAATCAGGACTAAATCGATGAGTATAAAATGTATAAGTGAACTTATATATTTAACTATTTATACATATAACTATATATACATAAATCATAAAAAAATGAGTAATACTACGGAAACTTTTGGATGTATGCAACTGCCCAAATATACGTATGCAACTTCTTTATAATATGCAGACCGATTTATGTAATAAACCCATATACATGTACAACAATTTTTAAATACGAAAACTAATATGATTTTAACAACATTTTTCTTTATATACAAATGTGAACGTGCAGCAAAGGCAGGACACAACTGTTATACTATTATAAAATAATATGCATCTACAGGAACAGTAAAATATGACTCTACACATAAAATAAACTGAGGTATATTGTTATACATCATCATATTATAATACCTATACTATAAAACATTCATTTTTTTTTTATATACGCAGCAAAAAAATATATACAACTTGTAAAGAGATTTGCAAATTTTTTTTTTCTTTCCAGACAACAATAAATATTCAAGTAACCGTATATATCTTCTTCCGTCATACTAATACAAACTGCAACATAAAACTCGAACATATTCATAAACAGATTACCCTCAAACTCTGAAATACAATTATACGTCTTTATTAAATGTATAACACGCATGAAGTACATAATTCATATATACTAATATGCTAACAACTCACCATACCTACATTATATATAATATTTTATATATGGCCCGCACGCTCTAATATTTTATACAAACGCAGGCTGAAGCTAACAATATACAGATGCAGACATAATATTATGACTAACTATACTGAAATATAATGAAACTTTTATATATATTGATAACTATGTAGGCCATAACTATATGTATGAATATTGCATATGTAATGTAACAACTAATCTGTCAATAAGCAGTGCGTTCAACAATGCATGTAAATTGAACTATATAACTTGTTCACTTTCATATATAACAAAACCTGTACATATCTATAAAACTTAACAAATTATCGTTATATACTTTTTATACATTACAGTTTAAACATAAATATCAAACATGCCATATAAACTAACTGTTGTACATCTATATAGGCTGACCTATGCCTATAAAAGTTATTAAATATAAATAGATGAAAATACTTAGAGATATATATGAACTGAAGAACAGAGAGAAGCTTACTACCAGGAACGCAAGTAATAAAAGAGAAAGACAAAAAGTTTCAAAACAAAGCATGACTTGAATCCTAAATATGGAAGAACAAATCCTATGTATACACTATAACTAATACTAACCACATTATAAAAGTTTGGATTTTAATAAACAAAATATAGGCAAAAGACTGTAACACAACTATATAAACCCATGTATAATATATACCTTACTACCATATATAATTATTTATACCTTAGTGCATAATCAAACGAAAGAGGCTCGACAAGGCAAAAGTACGGCAGGGAGGGGAGAATGAACCGAGCAGTTGTTGGTTCGTGGCGAAGAGGGAATGGGGCGCGGAAGATATGGGGATGGGTTGCGGCTTCCGGCGGTCGAACTGGAAGGTGGGCGGATACTTGTAGGCTACGGTGAAAATGGTGGCAGCATGGCTGTAGTTGCTAGTGGTGCGGCGGCAGGAGGCTTCACGTGGGAAGGGTTCAGGCGAGGCTAATGGCGGAGGGAATGGTGATGGGCTTTGGCCAGATCGGGGTGGTGTTGGTCTCGGCTGGATGGATGAGATGACTCACGTGATGAAGATGTGGCGGTTTGTTTCCTTCGGTTATGGCTGCAAGGTGGCGTGAAGAGTGGGTGGAGAGGGAAAACAATGGAAAAGAAAATGAAAATGACGTTCAGCTTGAACAAATATGAACAGGTAAGGAAGATGTTTAGAATGAAGTGGCCTATCAAATGAAAAGCAACCGTGAATAATTGGAAAGATATTGTACCCGTTGATAACATTGGAACCATATGAATTGGAAAACCAAAAGCTGAAAATTATTAATGACGATGGCTGTTGGATTTACGGAGGAAAGTTGAATGGTCACAAAAGGAAAATCAAAAGGCACAAAAACCAAACGTCACAAACCGGTACCGATACGGTAAGCGTTACGTAAAGTGCAACGTACAACGGAACTCCGAATTTGACAATCGAATATACCGAAGAGATCGATACGACGAGACGATCAAAACGGTATATAGAAATCAGTGGTACGATCATCCGATAAAAATCGATATCGGTACCAGAATACTGCTATTTTGCAGAAAATAAGAACGACGGAGCCAAAGATGTTCGAATTTGGAAAAACGACAAACTGAAATCTTGCTCAGAAGATGATTTAGAAATTTTCTATGTAAAAATATTTAGGTTTCGGAACATTTTATTTTCAACGCTTTTTAACTTATTAAATTGAAGTGAATTTACGCGCGAAATAAACTTTCGTATTTTCGGACGAAAATTTACCAGTTGCTATGTTTAACTAGACGTATTCCAAATATCAAATTTTTGTTTCAAAATTTTATCGTTTAAAATTTCACAAAATTTCAACTAATTACGTTATTAAACAGTTGAAATTTACGGGTCGTTACAGGTTTTGGTTCATGGGGAGGGAGAGTTGCACGGGTTGAGAAGAGGAGGAGTGAAGAGTGAAGTTAGGCAATGTTTTGAACTTGAATTGAGCAGCTCAAAAGTCTTCAACGCATAGAAATGAACGGGCATAAAAATAGACGTGTACAAAATAAACAAACCAGTAAAATTGATGAAACATTGGAATAGAAAAGGTCAAGGCTGAATAATAATAGTTGATGACCGTTTGAGTTCACGTGGATAACTGAAAAGGCAAAATAAACCAAAAGTTTCGAATGTGGAACCGGTACGACTGATCGGTTCACCGATTCCGTCGTGTTCCGAACTCCGAAACTCATGAATGAATATATCATAGAGATCAGCACGACGAGATGATCAGAACGGTATACAGATATTAGTGGTACGATCATCCAATCAAAATCGATATCGGTACCGAAAATACAGCTATTTGGTAGAAAATAAGATAGACGGAGCAATAGAAATCCAAATTTGACGAAATGAAGAATGATGTTTCACTCAGAAGATGATTTAGAAATTTATTGTATAAAAATATTCAAGTTTGGAAAACATTTTATTTTCATCAAAATTTAACTAACTTAAATGGAAATAGAATTTCAAAAGAAAATAAACTTCAATATTATCAGATGAAAATTTACCAGTTGCTATATTAAAATAGACGCATTCCAAATAATAAATTTTTATTTTCAAATTTTATTGTTTAAAATTTCACAAATTTCCAGTTAAATATACTTTTAAAACCATTAAATTTTACGGGTCGTTACAGGATACGAACAGAAAATTCGTATCGATGGAGTTGGCCTTTGAGAGCCGTGATTTGATGGATTTGAACTGCATAGGAGACGGAGTCGAAGGTGATCGATACGAACTGTGGTTTCGTATCGATGGTTTCGAGTGACTTCAGAAAAAGCCTTCGTTGGCAACTTCGTATCGATGAAGGCTTATGTTGATGGATTCGAACGGATTATTCGAATCGATCCGTGGTGATGTCTTGTAACCAGTTGAATCCACCGGGATGTGAAACGTTTTTTGCCCCTGCTTTCGAGTCCATATAAATACCGTGGACTTAGTCGTTTTCCACTTTTTACTTTTCACCTTTGTGCTTTGTTTTCGTATTGCTCCAGAGACCAAGAAAGGAAAACCGTTCTTCGCCTTCGAATCAAATCACATCCTTCAATTCCTTAAACCAGTTATCAAAATCAGGTAATTGGACGTCGAACCCACGTCATAGCGATGGAATTTGAAATCGATCGTGAAATGACCCTCCTATTTCTACCCTAATTTCATAAGGATTTTTTTTCTTCATCAATGGGAATTTAAATCACGTAGAAGTCAAAATGCCATACAAGCTATTTACATAGCCACTTATTTCTTTTCTAAATAGGCAAATTAGGCAAAATCAGCAGTTCAGACGTCTAAATTCTTATGACAGGCGTCTAAACTTAATTACAGACGTCTATCTAATTATGACAGACGGCTCAGAGATCAAAAATTGAAACAGAGAGAAAAAGACATTTTGAACTGAATTCAGACATCTAATTATTTTGTGACAGACGTCTACATTTAACCTTAGACGTCTAAATTATTTAGACTGTCGTCTAAGTTTAATCTCAGACGTCTAAATTATTAAGACTGACGTCTAAATTCGATTTCTATGTACATGCATATGCATATTCAATTTATATGTGTCTGGATGTCCACCTACATTCATTTACACTTTTAAGTTCGATTTAAACTTCCTTAGAACTATCAGAGATGATATATGGATTGATCATTTATTACAATTATATTTTCCAGGGTCATTTTCTTTTTTCAATAAACCAAAATATATCCAGGATCAAAACAATTAACCAATATAAATATATCAGTACTTTCACAAAGATAAGTACATACATGTGAGGATGTATATGCCTCTCTTGTTTAAATCAGAGTTCTGGAAAACAAGAGGAGATTGGATTGATTGGATTTAATCAATCCACACATAGTACTGTGTTATATGCAATAAAATTTCCATTCATGTTTGATTTTCTTCTTATAAAATCTGTCTGGAATTTAAAATGCATTTGGTTAAAATCTGAATGAAAATTCAGATTCCTATTACAGATACAAAGGAAAAGGTGTGTTAATATTTGCACAAAACATGTTTATGTGCATATATAACAGCAACTATTTGGATCTGGCTTTCAATTCCCTTATTACAGATCCTTCCTTTATTTAAAAATAAGACATGAAACATATGTATGAAACAAGTTAGATTATGGGAACCTTGCAGTCATATAAAAACATTCAATCTATGCCTATTATCTTTTGTATACACTTACCATGTTTGAAAGACAAAACCCTTTAATTTTTCTGAGAATCAACTATCCAGATTTCCCAAAACTTAAATCCTTTATAAAGACTCAAAATTGACTAATACATTTATAAAACGTAATCATTCAGTCTTCAACATGGTGTTCTTACTAAATCCACTTACAATATTTTGATTAACTTCTTTAATATCAGATATTATCTAGATTCATAAATTCCAGATACAAGTCAATCTCTTAATAAAATACTTAACAAAATATCCATCCCATATTCAACATTTAATACAAGTAACAATTTAAATCATTAATACATGTGGATTTTATCATTTAGGCTCTTATCTAACTAAGTTTAGCATACTATAATCTTCTTCTCAAAGCCTTGCTCCTACTCCTACTTAGTTGCTGCAATCCCTGAAAAAGCATTTGAAACTGCCTCATTTTTAAATGAGACACCCCAGATGCCATTAGCACACTAGGGTCAGACACATGTCTGGTATGAGAAAATTCACAAAAGCAATTAGTTAATTAGGTTAAAATCAAAACTAAATACACATACATAAAGTTCTGCCCTTTGGAATCAGATCATACTTGTGTGCGTGCTCTGTGTCATTGTGCATGTGCACACTTTAATTTTCCTTTCCAGAGACTACATATATCAATATGGCACATACATTCAAGCATACAATTCAGTCATAATCAAACAATCATTCATACCAAACAGGAAAATAACCAATATGAGTTAAATCATTTATTCAATCCTCATATTTCAATTCTGGGAAAAACTCTAGTTTTCTCATCATCTCAAATATTATTCCCTTGGTATATTTATCTATCCTGGTCTCACCTGCAATATTTATGAATCAATGGACACACTGTAATGAACTAATTCACTCCATTACACAAAGATCTCAGGACTTAAACTAGCCATGTGTCAACTTATGCTACTCAAGAACACAAGTCATTCCTGCAGTGTTCTTGACCCCAATTTCCTAATCAGGTTTAAGTTAATAATAACTCTTTTGATTTTTCATGACTAAACCATTCAGTGATCCATTTCACTAACTAAAACATCCATATCATGGCATCTCATATTATTCAAAACCATACAGAGACAAGCAAGCAAACAACCATTGGTGACTACAAAATAAGGTTCTGTATATATATATATATATATATATATATATATATACATTCTGGTATTTTAAAAAGGGTATAGGCAACTAACATTGGCTTATGGCTTTTGAGAGAGTTTTTCCTTTTTTTTTCCAAACATTTGTGCTTGAGTTAAACTCAGAATGACCTGGTTTCACTGAATCACAAAATTTTGTTTGCTATGCATATGAACATATATATATTTTCATTGAATCAGGAGCATCAGCACATAGGCAACCCTATTGCACCCCTAATTCCTTTTTGTCTCAAGCCTCAGCACTTATACATGAGTATATTGCAGCTCAACATTATTTTCATCTTTCTGGGTTGAGCCAAAACCAATACTACTTGCCTATTTTCAACATTTTATTTTCTGGGTATTTGTTTATGTTCCTAAACATTAACATATCATAGATCTGGATTTATAAAACATATATTTATACTAACAACACATAAAGCTTTCTTATAATAAAACAAGTGATCAACCAAAGAGAATCAAAACATTTTCAGTTTTAAAATCACAGATAAGCATTCTCATATGAAAGTATATTTTTAAGAAAATTACTTATAACTGGCTGCCTACATTAGGACTTATTGCCTTAGATTTTTGAGTGAGTTTTCTCACCTAGCTCTCTTCTTTGCTTCCTTAATTAATTGATGAACTTCTGCCTTTAGCCTTAAGCTCTTTTCCTTCCCTTGCCTTATGAATTCTATGGTGTTGTTTCTTTTCTTTTTTTTTCAAAGTTCTTTTCTGAGAAGGAGAGGAGGCTGCTGCATATACATGTATATATACAGGGTCTTCCTTAGGGTTTTGGGTATTGGCTAAAGCCATTTTTGCCCACCAGAAAAATCATGTTATCTGCATATTATTTAAACCCAAAGTTCTACCCTTCCCGGCTTAATTTAGGTGAAGAGAAAAGTGGTTACATTCTTTTTAGAATTTTGCTTTTCAGAAAATACTTTTTCCTTTGTCTACAATCATGCCAAAAATGTGACTTGATTTTATTATTTATCAAATACTCTTCCTAATTTTGCCTATAGCAAACATTTCCCTGTTTTGTCTTATTTTTCCTATTTTTAGCTTTCATGTAAATGGTATGTACCTTCTTTATTTATTTACAAGAGGACTACTCCTTTTTAAATCTTCAGTTTTTCTTTCTTTCTTCCTATATACTAAAATATGTCCGTATATTTTATCTTACTAATTTGAACTCTAGTATTTTATTAACACATATATATTTTTATATAAGTCTTACTGAAATAATTAGTACACACATATATATATATATATATATTTATACATCATACTGTATTGACACACACATGCACATGTATACTCAAAAATATTCAGTAGCATCCATATATGTATATTTACTTATGCATTCAGCTTTTAAGGATTTAATCTATATATATATGTATATATATATATATTCCCATACATATCAATATGTATTTATTCTTAGAGTTCAGGGATTTTAGCTTTAGTTCATGTGCATCTCCTGTGCACACATGTACACACACACATTTTGAATTCATTTATATTTTTCAGAATAGATTCCTAAAATCTTGGGTCATTACATACACCCCTCCTTTTAGAAATTGTGTCCCACAATTTTCCTAAGCTTAAAATAAATTTTAAACTTAATTCAGAGAACAAGTACATTCTCAACCAAATAATTTTTTTTTAGTTTTATTATAACTAAACACACATGCATCTAACAAAAGAAAACAATCAAAAATCAGAATTACCTTTAATCTGAAAATAGCTTAGGATAATTCATCCTAACTTTGTCCTCTAATTCCCATGTGCAATCACTAGGATCAAGACTCCACTGTACCTTCACAAGTTTCAGAGATTTATTTCACAACTTCTTCACATCTTTTGCCAAAATTCCCACTGGATCCTTTTCATAAATCAAATTAGGATTTATCTGCACTTGGGTTGGGGTCTCAAGAATTTCTGCCTTGTCATGGACCCACCTTCTCAATTGTGATACATGAAAAACATCATGCATGCCTTGCATGTTTTCTGGTAATTCCAACTTATATGCCAAGGGACCAATTCTCTCCAGAATTTTGTATGGTCCAATATATCTTGGTGTTAATTTTCCTTGTTTTCCAAACCTCAGCACATTTTTCATAGGTGAGATTTTGATGAAAACAAAATTTCCCACTTCATATTCTACCTGCCTTCTTCTCATGTCTGCAAATTTCTTTTGCCTATCTTGAGCTGCTGCCATTCTTCTTCTTATCAACTCAATTTTCTCCTTAGTTTCTTGTATGTACTCAGGTCCTAAAATAGACCTTTCTCCTGCTTCTACCCAACAAACAGGTGACAAACAGGGTTTACCATATAAGGCTTCAAATGGAGCCATTCCTATGGTGCTTTGGTAGCTATTGTTGTATGTAAATTCAACTAGATGAAGATAATCTTCCCAGTTGCCCCCAAAATCCAGTATACATGCCCTCAACATGTCCTCCAAAACTTTGTTTACTACCTCAGTCTGCCCATCTGATTGAGGATGGTAGGCAGTACTTAAAAATAGTTCACTTCCCATTGCTTCTTGAAAGCTTCTCCAGAATTTTGAAGTGAAGATGGTATCCCTATCACTCACAATGGTTTTGGGAATGCCATGTAACTGTAACGACCCGTAAATTTCAACTGTTTCAATAACGTAATTAGTTGAAATTTTGTGAAATTTTAAACGATAAAATTTGAATTAAAAATTTTATATTTGGAATACGTCTAGTTAAACATAGCAACTGGTAAATTTTCGTCCGAAAATATGAAAGTTTATTTCGCGCGTAAATTCACTTCAATTCAATCAGTTAAAAAGTAATGAAAATAAAATGTTTCCGAAACCTAAATATTTGTACATAGAAAAATTCTAAATCATCTTCTGAGCAAGATTTTAGTTTGTCGTTTTTCCAAATTCGGACATCTTTGGCTCCGTCGTTCTTATTTTCTGCAAAATAGCAGTATTCTGGTACCGATATCGATTTTTATCGGATGATCGTACCACTGATTTCTATATACCGTTTTGATCATCTCGTCGTACCGATCTCTACGGTATATTCGATTGTCAAATTCGGAGTTCCGTTGTACGTTGCACTTTGCGTAACGCCTACCGTATCGGTAACCGTTTCATGCCTTTTGGTTTCTTTTCCCCTTTCAGTTGTCCACTGTAAACTAATAGCCATTTCCATTAAATAATTCTGAAATCAATATGTGGCGTTTCAACATTTTGCATTTTTTTCGGTTACCATTTCATTGTTTCCTTGGTTTCAATGTACACCCGGTTCCATTTGTTCACTTCCTCATTTATATTTGTTCTCTGTTCATCTCCCTCTTGTTCGGCATTTCCCCTTAAAAAAAAAAGAAACAAAACCCATTCGCCTGCCACCCACGTCTTCTTCCTCCCACCACCTTCTCGTCTCCCTACATCACCGCCTACCCATGCCAAGACCTGCTCACCCACTTCCCCAGATCCACTCACGGCCTCACATCCCCTGCAACCATCATTCCTCCCCAGTTCCCCTCTACCAACGCCTTTCCCCTTCATGCACAGCCAACTCGACGCTGCCGGCACCCATCCTCCCCTCCGATCTGCGCCCACCACCACCTCGGTTCCACGCCATCTTCCACTGCCCCTCCGCCTCATCCCACCCTTGCTCGAACCCAGAAGCTCGTTCATCCCCTCGCCATCACCTCAACACGTTCACCCGCCCCATCCATCTCCCGCCACGTCAGCCCCAACCGACCCACCCACGCCACTCCTCCACCCGCCAAACACTTAGTAGCAGAGCCTCCACCTGGTAGCCGAAGCCACCCCTGTTCGCTCGTGCTCCTATATACATAAAGTAAGTAATATTTTAATTGTATATATGTTGTTTATATTATAAGATTTGTACAATATTTTGATTTGTGGTATGTATATATATAGCTTGTTTTGAAAGTAGATGCATACATATGGGTTAGTTTAGAGTTGCATGTGTTGTCATATTAAACTGAGGTGTATATGTTATGTATAACAAAAGTTGAAAGTTAGGCGAATCATTTTTTTATAAGTTGTTGGATATATTGGGACTTGGTTTAAGACTTGTTTATTTTATGATATTATGTCTAGCTGTACATATATATTACAGTACTTGATTACAGTGCAGGTCTATATATATTTGTATTTTTAAAGTCTGCGTGCTTTATACGTAATGAAAATATGTTTACTTTGTATGGATATTTTGTTAGTATATTTATAATATGTTTAAGGTATGTCTACAAGGTATTACATTATAAAGGAAGTGGTTGATATATATATGTTAAATTATATTTTTACCTATAGTCTGTTTGATGTTACATATATAATATATATAGTGTATGTTGTGCAAATCTATACTAGTAAGTTATATTGGATCTGCTGTTCATCTATATAGCATTGAAGTGAGTTTCATATAAGTTTCATAGTAGTTCGCTGGTTTGTTTATTTTGATTTTTAAATATACTACATATATTTCGTATGTACAAGTGTCAGATAGACGTATGTTTATAAACTCAAATATATTTGAAGCAAAGTGTATTTATAAAATTTTGTGTATAAATTTTGGTGTGAGTTGGGATACTGAATTATATTGGGGAGGCTTTGTTTGTTATATATAATATCTGTAAGGCCTATATATTCTGTAGTCTATCTAGTTGTATGCTTTGGTTTAAACGTGAAGTTATATTAGTCTATTTATTTATTTATATCTACAGGAGTTTAGTTTTGTATATTTCCAATAGGTGTGTATATATATATATATATTGTTTAAAATTTTAAAATATTAATTGACAAAATAATATATATTTCCTGTCTCTATCAAACTGATTTATTGTTTTCATCAATTCCTGTTTATCAGATCTATCCGTCAAATTCGTATCAATCTTGCTTTGCTTTGAAATTTGAGCTTTGATTCGTAACTCATCTGATGCTCGTTCTTCTCTAGCCTCGAAAGGTGAGCACTCACTCACGATTAACGTTCTTCTATTTATTAGATTTGATTTCAATTGAAACGACAATTGAAATATACTGCTGTTAGTTAATTACACTGTTATATATACTATTACCTGTATCAGTTCACCTTTGACATCTGACACCATTATCTGTTAATTATTTATGCGATGATAATACAGTTTGGCTGATAATTGATTGATTGTTGATGTTTATATTGGACGTTAAAATTGTTAATGTTAAATTGATAAATAGTACGAAGTTGAACTTGATATAGGATAATTAAATGTTAAATTTGATTAACGGACATTTGTATAATATGACCCCTTTAACTGTTAAATCTATTGACACGTAGGATTGTTAACTACACCTTGAACCATCAATTGTACGTTGCTTAAACTGATGATGTATGAAATTTTAAATAGATGACAAGTGAAACCGTAATGTAATAATCTTTAATCTACATGAAATGATAGTGTGGATTCTAGAAATAATTATATTAATTCGTACAAATAACAATGCGAATTAATACGGTTGTTTCGGGATTATTTGAATTGATTGTTGGATTGTTATTGTTTGTTGTTATTGCTTGTTTATTTACTTTGACACCATCCCAGTTATCACACTGCAAGTTCCCTTTGATATGTTTTGATTTTGAATTGAATTGGAATCGGGTTGAAATGATAAATACCCAAAATTGAACTTTGACCTAGGATAGAAAATTAAATAAACCCGATTGGTCAATAACTTGATTTTGAAATAAGATAAGGATTTTATTTGAATAAATAATATGGTTTTGAAATGAAGTTGAAATTTGAATTTAAGTGAAAGGAAATGTTAATGTTTAATAATCTAAAACAAATTATTAAAATGTAATTGATGAAAGAATGTTGTTTAAGTTGAGAAACTATTGAGTTAAGTTGGAAATTATAATTAAGTTTGAAATTATTAAACTTTGAAATTATTTAATAATTAAGTTTTGAATTATTTAATAATTAAATAAGATTGAATTATTTAATGATTAAATTAAATTGGATTTTGAATAAGTGAATTTTACTTCGTAAATAATTGAAATTGAGTTTCTTTATTAATTAAGTTTTGGAAAATTATTTAAGTAAGTAAATAAGTGAAATGGAATTTCTTTAACAAGAAATGAAAATGTGATATTTTGGAATTAATGTAAGACTTGAAATGTAAAGAATTTGATTTGATGAATTTAATTTAATTAAATTTGTAAGTTTTGATATAATGAAGTTGAATTTAAATAATGGATTTAATGAATTGGAAATTTAATGGAAATTGTTTTGAATGGCATAGTAACTTAACGAATATTGAATGAAATCGATAAATGATTTTAAATTGATTTGAATGTTAAATAAGATTTAATTTAAATGTTTTCGAAATGAAACTTGTATTTGAACTGGAATCAATATTTGAATTGTTTTAAATAGAAATTGAAATTGAATTATAAGATTTTGAAACGGAAAATTGGAAGTTTTGAAACGAAAATTTGGAAATTGTTTTAGAAAGACAAATGAAATGTTGATTTACGAATTCTATTTGAAATTGAAATTGATTTGGTTTTTGAAATATATAAACGACCAATCGGTGTAATAATTACGAAAGTTATTAAAGAGACCGGGATCGGTAATGGATATACTCTCTATCTGAACCGAAACCACTTTAATAACTAAACGCGGAGTGTTGATCCAGAACGAAGTGGATGGTTTTGATGAACGTGTTGACTGAAGAAAGAGAACGATTTCGGATGACCCTTGACATGACTAAAACAGGAGCCGCGCCGGGCCATTGAGGATCGCCATCTCTAGCGGACACACTTCTTCGATACCTTATCTATTACTTTTGTGATTCGATTTGGGTGCACCCCTTGATTTGGGAGTGTTGTTTCGCGGTGTTGGGATAGTAGCTGCTATGCCCAACATCAGTCCGGATCACGCAACTACTAGTATCCTAGTTGGTATCGCCTCATGTACCTTGTCATACTGATTATCCTATTCGCGACCACTACGATTTTGATTTGTACCTTTAGTATATGGATTGCCCTCTGGTGACTTCCGGTTTTGGGGAAACTACGGTCTTGTATATGCTTTTGGGAATAAACAGGTTAAGAGGTGTATGGGCCCTGCTTAACCCTACTTTGATATCTTTATATTACTGATAGACATTATCTACTTAGCGTACATTACTACCTAGTAGATAGTTTAACGGATCCTTAAAAGATGGTTATTCCAAACATCCTTTGAGTTACTTGTATTTCAATTGCTATTTCACTTGAGTTGGATTTATTAATATAAGAATGTTAATCCTGACTCGAGTGTTTTGTATTTTGCTTTACGCTCGGGTCAGACTGAGTGGTTCAGCTTTCGAGACTCACCTTTGGAGTTGGAGCTTTGCTTGAAGATCCAGCCATCTATTCTGCTTTCAGTGTTCGATGATTCCAGTGATGTATTCTGATTTGTATCTGATGTATCGTATTACTCTTCTGTTGTAAACTCTGATGTATCTTATATATTCATATAGTAGCTTCATGAACTACTATCTCTTTTATTTCCGCTGCACTTATTACTCTGTGTCTGTGATCTGTGATTATTTTATTTACTGTATATGTTCAGTTTTGCCAATTTAAATTAACAACGCGGTATTTTGAGCAATTCAACTCCGGCATGAGTGTCTACCTATACACTTATAATGGATGCGAATGGTCCAAAATATCGGGTCGTTACAGTTGGTATCAGAGCTTTGGTAGCTCTAGGCAAAACTCAACATATAGGGTAAATGTATTTACAGAATCACTCTCATTCGAGTTTCAATCTCTTCCTTTGACTCAATTCCTTGAATTTTGGAACGTTCCCCTCGGTTCCGAAATTCATTCGTGTCCCTCACTATTCGTCTTCTTTCAAATTCTGGAGCACCCCATAACTCCATTTTGAATGATATCTATATAGATCGGCGGTCTCGCCAATCTTCGAATGATTCGTAAAGGAGCAAAACTCCTTTATAATAGGCATTGATTTACCGGAGATTTCTGTATCCTCGGTTTACGATGCTATCTATCTCCCGCTATATCTGAATTCTAATTCTTGAGATCGAATGTCGATTTACCTCGGAATTCAGCATCAATCTTATTCTTGAAGTTACGGACGACCGGTTAAGGTTGCCCGTGAATTAAATAAACTCATCCATCTCCTGATTGTGGTAATCGAATTATCTTATCTTCTGTTTCCAACTTATTTTCGAACCAAAATTCTCTTTGATTTGAGTCCATCAAATTTTGAAACCCTATCCTTATTTTGGAAATTCATTCCTGTATCGTCAAGTAAAGAAATGTATTTGTAAACTAATATATAAATGTTTTAATATATGCTGTGTTGTTTGAGTTGTTGATGTTGATTTGGGTTTCCGATCGATTCGTCTGATCAATGCTATCGATAGGATTTCCAAAACACTTGAACAGAGCAAACTGACACAATATTATTTTCAAATTTTGGAAAATGAAATAAATTTGTTTGATTATATTGTGAAAATATAAGTAAATTTTTTTGGAATTTAATAGGTTAATAAAATTGTTTGTTTGAAATAATAATATTTGATTTTCATTCATTGTTTTGTAAACCATTGACTATTGCATAATATAAATAAATGAATTTATAAACTTGGTTATAAATTGATTGGAATTTGAAATGAATTATATTCAGAAATTTGAGAATTTGGTTTCCGGTGATTTCAAACTTCGGTTTTAAAATTTAAAGTATATATTATTGGACGTATTTTCGAATAGAAATCGTTTTCAAAGAACTTTTAAATGTTGAAATCAGTGCTCTTCTCTTTGTCGCTGGAAAATAATTTCGGTGATGGCGGCCGCATCATCGACATTCATTTTCGAGTTTCGAAGTGGAGAAACCATTCTGTAGCTTTGCTACGGTTTTGTTTTGAAAATATTTTGATTTAAATCTCTTCAGTATAAATTTGATTTATATATATAAGTACCTTGTTTTAAAAATTTAATTCGATTTGATAAAAATATATTATATATCTCTAAATTGTTTAAAGTTAATTAGAAATCTAATTTTAAAAAAAAAATCATGTTAAAGGATGTTTTCAATTATAAATAAAGCTAAATTTTGAATAAGTATTTAACTTGAGATAATTGAATTTGATAATTATATTTGTATAGTACCAAATTACATTTCAATATAACTTACCAAAATTATTCATAAGTTAAAATGTAACTGGATAATATACAATATAAAATAATTTTATAAATAAAATTTGAGTGTTATAATAAATGTTATACACTAAATTTTGATTATAAAGATGTTAATAGAGTTAGATAGGATAATAAGTAAAACTCAGTTAATAATGAAATAAATTTGTTTTGAAAGAATTAATAAATTTGTTTTGAAAAAAAATTAATAAATTGGAATTTGATCAACTTATGAAAATACCTTGTATTTAAAAGAAATAAATAGATGTAAATTAATTTAAATCGAAACTTTTATGTTTTAAATTAATTTATATAGGTTAAATATATGTGAGTAGATATATTAAGTAGAAAATTTAACAGTAATTTGGAATAAAGAAGAATTTAAAATCTGTTGAAGACAAATATGATTATAATGAAAGACTATTCAAATTTATGGTTTTTGGAAATTGTAAATTGAAGATAATTGGATGATAAGATAATGAATTTAGAAATAGTTGAGACTGATTTTAGTGAAATCAAATGGTTTAAATCAACTGGTTAAATATTAATTAATTTAAATTGAAATTCATATGGTTTAAACTAATTGTTTTATTTTGTTTTCAATCTGTTTTCTTCCTGGTTGTTTCTATTCTCCTACCTCGTTCCTTTTCGGGGACGAAAAGTTTTGAGTGGGGGAGAATGTAACGACCCGTAAATTTCAACTATTTCAATAACGTAATTAGTTGAAATTTTGTGAAATTGTAAACGATAAAATTTGAATTAAAAATTTTATATTTGGAATACGTCTAGTTAAACATAGCAACTGGTAAATTTTCGTCCGAAAATATGAAAGTTTATTTCGCGCGTAAATTCACTTCAATTCAATCAGTTAAAAAGTAATGAAAATAAAATGTTTCCGAAACCTAAATATTTGTACATAGAAAAATTCTAAATCATCTTCTGAGCAAGATTTCAGTTTGTCGTTTTTCCAAATTCGGACATCTTTGGCTCCGTCGTTCTTATTTTCTGCAAAATAGCAGTATTCTGGTACCGATATCGATTTTTATCGGATGATCGTACCACTGATTTCTATATACCGTTTTGATCATCTCGTCGTACCGATCTCTACGGTATATTCGATTGTCAAATTCGGAGTTCCGTTGTACGTTGCACTTTGCGTAACGCCTACCGTATCGGTAACCGTTTCATGCCTTTTGGTTTCTTTTCCCCTTTCAGTTGTCCACTGTAAACTAATAGCCATTTCCATTAAATAATTCTAAAATCAATATGTGGCGTTTCAACATTTTGCATTTTTTTCGGTTACCATTTCATTGTTTCCTTGGTTTCAATGTACACCCGGTTCCATTTGTTCACTTCCTCATTTATATTTGTTCTCTGTTCATCTCCCTCTTGTTCGGCATTTCCCCTTAAAAAAAAGAAAGAAACAAAACCCATTTGCCTGCCACCCACGTCTTCTTCCTCCCACCACCTTCTCGTCTCCCTGCATCACCGCCTACCCATGCCAAGACCTGCTCACCCACTTCCCCAGATCCACTCACGGCCTCACATCCCCTGCAACCATCATTCCTCCCCAGTTCCCCTCTACCAACGCCTTTCCCCTTCATGCACAGCCAACTCGACGCTGCCGGCACCCATCCTCCCCTCCGATCTGCGCCCACCACCACCTCGGTTCCACGCCATCTTCCACTGCCCCTCCGCCTCATCCCACCCTTGCTCGAACCCAGAAGCTCGTTCATCCCCTCGCCATCACCTCAACACGTTCACCCGCCCCATCCATCTCCCGCCACGTCAGCCCCAACCGACCCACCCACGCCACTCCTCCACCCGCCAAACACTTAGTAGCCGAGCCTCCACCTGGTAGCCGAAGCCACCCCTGTTCGCTCGTGCTCCTATATACATAAAGTAAGTAATATTTTAATTGTATATATGTTGTTTATATTATAAGATTTGTACAATATTTTGATTTGTGGTATGTATATATATAGCTTGTTTTGAAAGTAGATGCATACATATGGGTTAGTTTAGAGTTGCATGTGTTGTCATATTAAACTGAGGTGTATATGTTATGTATAACAAAAGTTGAAAGTTAGGCGAATCATTTTTTTATAAGTTGTTGGATATATTGGGACTTGGTTTAAGACTTGTTTATTTTATGATATTATGTCTAGCTGTACATATATATTACAGTACTTGATTACAGTGCAGGTCTATATATATTTGTATTTTTAAAGTCTGCGTGCTTTATACGTAATGAAAATATGTTTACTTTGTATGGATATTTTGTTAGTATATTTATAATATGTTTAAGGTATGTCTACAAGGTATTACATTATAAAGGAAGTGGTTGATATATATATGTTAAATTATATTTTTACCTATAGTCTGTTTGATGTTACATATATAATATATATAGTGTATGTTGTGCAAATCTATACTAGTAAGTTATATTGGATCTGCTGTTCATCTATATAGCATTGAAGTGAGTTTCATATAAGTTTCATAGTAGTTCGCTGGTTTGTTTATTTTGATTTTTAAATATACTACATATATTTCGTATGTACAAGTGTCAGATAGACGTATGTTTATAAACTCAAATATATTTGAAGCAAAGTGTATTTATAAAATTTTGTGTATAAATTTTGGTGTGAGTTGGGATACTGAATTATATTGGGGAGGCTTTGTTTGTTATATATAATATCTGTAAGGCCTATATATTCTGTAGTCTATCTAGTTGTATGCTTTGGTTTAAACGTGAAGTTATATTAGTCTATTTATTTATTTATATCTACAGGAGTTTAGTTTTGTATATTTCCAATAGGTGTGTATATATATATATATATTGTTTAAAATTTTAAAATATTAATTGACAAAATAATATATATTTCCTGTCTCTATCAAACTGATTTATTGTTTTCATCAATTCCTGTTTATCAGATCTATCCGTCAAATTCGTATCAATCTTGCTTTGCTTTGAAATTTGAGCTTTGATTCGTAACTCATCTGATGCTCGTTCTTCTCTAGCCTGGAAAGGTGAGCACTCACTCACGATTAACGTTCTTCTATTTATTAGATTTGATTTCAATTGAAACGACAATTGAAATATACTGCTGTTAGTTAATTACACTGTTATATATACTATTACCTGTATCAGTTCACCTTTGACATCTGACACCATTATCTGTTAATTATTTATGCGATGATAATACAGTTTGGCTGATAATTGATTGATTGTTGATGTTTATATTGGACGTTAAAATTGTTAATGTTAAATTGATAAATAGTACGAAGTTGAACTTGATATAGGATAATTAAATGTTAAATTTGATTAACGGACATTTGTATAATATGACCCCTTTAACTGTTAAATCTATTGACACGTAGGATTGTTAACTACACCTTGAACCATCAATTGTACGTTGCTTAAACTGATGATGTATGAAATTTTAAATAGATGACAAGTGAAACCGTAATGTAATAATCTTTAATCTACATGAAATGATAGTGTGGATTCTAGAAATAATTATATTAATTCGTACAAATAACAATGCGAATTAATACGGTTGTTTCGGGATTATTTGAATTGATTGTTGGATTGTTATTGTTTGTTGTTATTGCTTGTTTATTTACTTTGACACCATCCCAGTTATCACACTGCAAGTTCCCTTTGATATGTTTTGATTTTGAATTTAATTGGAATCGGGTTGAAATGATAAATACCCAAAATTGAACTTTGACCTAGGATAGAAAATTAAATAAACCCGATTGGTCAATAACTTGATTTTGAAATAAGATAAGGATTTTATTTGAATAAATAATATGGTTTTGAAATGAAGTTGAAATTTGAATTTAAGTGAAAGGAAATGTTAATGTTTAATAATCTGAAACAAATTATTAAAATGTAATTGATGAAAGAATGTTGTTTAAGTTGAGAAACTATTGAGTTAAGTTGGAAATTATAATTAAGTTTGAAATTATTAAACTTTGAAATTATTTAATAATTAAGTTTTGAATTATTTAATAATTAAATAAGATTGAATTATTTAATGATTAAATTAAATTGGATTTTGAATAAGTGAATTTTACTTCGTAAATAATTGAAATTGAGTTTCTTTATTAATTAAGTTTTGGAAAATTATTTAAGTAAGTAAATAAGTGAAATGGAATTTCTTTAACAAGAAATGAAAATGTGATATTTTGGAATTAATGTAAGACTTGAAATGTAAAGAATTTGATTTGATGAATTTAATTTAATTAAATTTGTAAGTTTTGATATAATGAAGTTGAATTTAAATAATGGATTTAATGAATTGGAAATTTAATGGAAATTGTTTTGAATGGCATAGTAACTTAACGAATATTGAATGAAATCGATAAATGATTTTAAATTGATTTAAATGTTAAATAAGATTTAATTTAAATGTTTTCGAAATGAAACTTGTATTTGAACTGGAATCAATATTTGAATTGTTTTAAATAGAAATTGAAATTGAATTATAAGATTTTGAAACGGAAAATTGGAAGTTTTGAAACGAAAATTTGGAAATTGTTTTAGAAAGACAAATGAAATGTTGATTTACGAATTCTATTTGAAATTGAAATTGATTTGGTTTTTGAAATATATAAACGACCAATCGGTGTAATAATTACGAAAGTTATTAAAGAGACCGGGATCGGTAATGGATATACTCTCTATCTGAACCGAAACCACTTTAATAACTAAACGCGGAGTGTTGATCCAGAACGAAGTGGATGGTTTTGATGAACGTGTTGACTGAAGAAAGAGAACGATTTCGGATGACCCTTGACATGACTAAAACAGGAGCCGCGCCGGGCCATTGAGGATCGCCATCTCTAGCGGACACACTTCTTCGATACCTTATCTATTACTTTTGTGATTCGATTTGGGTGCACCCCTTGATTTGGGAGTGTTGTTTCGCGGTGTTGGGATAGTAGCTGCTATGCCCAACATCAGTCCGGATCACGCAACTACTAGTATCCTAGTTGGTATCGCCTCATGTACCTTGTCATACTGATTATCCTATTCGCGACCACTACGATTTTGATTTGTACCTTTAGTATATGGATTTCCCTCTGGTGACTTCCGGTTTTGGGGAAACTACGGTCTTGTATATGCTTTTGGGAATAAACAGGTTAAGAGGTGTATGGGCCCTGCTTAACCCTACTTTGATATCTTTATATTACTGATAGACATTATCTACTTAGCGTACATTACTACCTAGTAGATAGTTTAACGGATCCTTAAAAGATGGTTATTCCAAACATCCTTTGAGTTACTTGTATTTCAATTGCTATTTCACTTGAGTTGGATTTATTAATATAAGAATGTTAATCCTGACTCGAGTGTTTTGTATTTTGCTTTACGCTCGGGTCAGACTGAGTGGTTCAGCTTTCGAGACTCACCTTTGGAGTTGGAGCTTTGCTTGAAGATCCAGCCATCTATTCTGCTTTCAGTGTTCGATGATTCCAGTGATGTATTCTGATTTGTATCTGATGTATCGTATTACTCTTCTGTTGTAAACTCTGATGTATCTTATATATTCATATAGTAGCTTCATGAACTACTATCTCTTTTATTTCCGCTGCACTTATTACTCTGTGTCTGTGATCTGTGATTATTTTATTTACTGTATATGTTCAGTTTTGCCAATTTAAATTAACAACGCGGTATTTTGAGCAATTCAACTCCGGCATGAGTGTCTACCTATACACTTATAATGGATGCGAATGGTCCAAAATATCGGGTCGTTACAGTTGGTATCAGAGCTTTGGTAGCTCTAGGCAAAACTCAACATATAGGGTAAATGTATTTACAGAATCACTCTCATTCGAGTTTCAATCTCTTCCTTTGACTCAATTCCTTGAATTTTGGAACGTTCCCCTCGGTTCCGAAATTCATTCGTGTCCCTCACTATTCGTCTTCTTTCAAATTCTGGAGCACCCCATAACTCCATTTTGAATGATATCTATATAGATCGGCGGTCTCGCCAATCTTCGAATGATTCGTAAAGGAGCAAAACTCCTTTATAATAGGCATTGATTTACCGGAGATTTCTGTATCCTCGGTTTACGATGCTATCTATCTCCCGCTATATCTGAATTCTAATTCTTGAGATCGAATGTCGATTTACCTCGGAATTCAGCATCAATCTTATTCTTGAAGTTACGGACGACCGGTTAAGGTTGCCCGTGAATTAAATAAACTCATCCATCTCCTGATTGTGGTAATCGAATTATCTTATCTTCTGTTTCCAACTTATTTTCGAACCAAAATTCTCTTTGATTTGAGTCCATCAAATTTTGAAACCCTATCCTTATTTTGGAAATTCATTCCTGTATCGTCAAGTAAAGAAATGTATTTGTAAACTAATATATAAATGTTTTAATATATGCTGTGTTGTTTGAGTTGTTGATGTTGATTTGGGTTTCCGATCGATTCGTCTGATCAACGCTATCGATAGGATTTCCAAAACACTTGAACAGAGCAAACTGACACAATATTATTTTCAAATTTGGAAAATGAAATAAATTTGTTTGATTATATTGTGAAAATATAAGTAAAATTTTTTGGAATTTAATAGGTTAATAAAATTGTTTGTTTGAAATAATAATATTTGATTTTCATTCATTGTTTTGTAAACCATTGACTATTGCATAATATAAATAAATGAATTTATAAACTTGGTTATAAATTGATTGGAATTTGAAATGAATTATATTCAGAAATTTGAGAATTTGGTTTCTGGTGATTTCGAACTTCGGTTTTAAAATTTAAAGTATATATTATTGGACGTATTTTCGAATAGAAATCGTTTTCAAAGAACTTTTAAATGTTGAAATCAGTGCTCTTCTCTTTGTCGCTGGAAAATAATTTCGGTGATGGCGGCCGCATCATCGACATTCATTTTCGAGTTTCGAAGTGGAGAAACCATTCTGTAGCTTTGCTACGGTTTTGTTTTGAAAATATTTTGATTTAAATCTCTTCAGTATAAATTTGATTTATATATATAAGTACCTTGTTTTAAAAATTTAATTCGATTTGATAAAAATATATTATATATCTCTAAATTGTTTAAAGTTAATTAGAAATCTAATTTTAAAAAAAAATCATGTTAAAGGATGTTTTCAATTATAAATAAAGCTAAATTTTAATAAGTATTTAACTTGAGATAATTGAATTTGATAATTATATTTGTATAGTACCAAATTACATTTCAATATAACTTACCAAAATTATTCATAAGTTAAAATGTAACTGGATAATATACAATATAAAATAATTTTATAAATAAAATTTGAGTGTTATAATAAATGTTATACACTAAATTTTGATTATAAAGATGTTAATAGAGTTAGATAGGATAATAAGTAAAACTCAGTTAATAATGAAATAAATTTGTTTTGAAAGAATTAATATATTTGTTTTGAAAAAAAATTAATAAATTGGAATTTGATCAACTTATGAAAATACCTTGTATTTAAAAGAAATAAATAGATGTAAATTAATTTAAATCGAAACTTTTATGTTTTAAATTAATTTATATAGGTTAAATATATGTGAGTAGATATATTAAGTAGAAAATTTAACAGTAATTTGGAATAAAGAAGAATTTAAAATCTGTTGAAGAAAAATATGATTATAATGAAAGACTATTCAAATTTATGGTTTTTGGAAATTGTAAATTGAAGATAATTGGATGATAAGATAATGAATTTAGAAATAGTTGAGAGTGATTTTAGAGAAATCAAATGGTTTAAATCAACTGGTTAAATATTAATTAATTTAAATTGAAATTCATATGGTTTAAACTAATTGTTTTATTTTGTTTTCAATCTGTTTTCTTCCTGGTTGTTTCTATTCTCCTACCTCGTTCCTTTTCGGGGACGAAAAGTTTTGAGTGGGGGAGAATGTAACGACCCGTAAATTTCAACTATTTCAATAACGTAATTAGTTGAAATTTTGTGAAATTTTAAACGATAAAATTTGAATTAAAAATTTTATATTTGGAATACGTCTAGTTAAACATAGCAACTGGTAAATTTTCGTCCGAAAATATGAAAGTTTATTTCGCGCGTAAATTCACTTCAATTCAATCAGTTAAAAAGTAATGAAAATAAAATGTTTCCGAAACCTAAATATTTGTACATAGAAAAATTCTAAATCATCTTCTGAGCAAGATTTCAGTTTGTCGTTTTTCCAAATTCGAACATCTTTTGCTCCGTCGTTCTTATTTTCTGCAAAATAGCAGTATTCTGGTACCGATATCGATTTTTATCGGATGATCGTACCACTGATTTCTATATACCGTTTTGATCATCTCGTCGTACCGATCTCTACGGTATATTCGATTGTCAAATTCGGAGTTCCGTTGTACGTTGCACTTTGCGTAACGCCTACCGTATCGGTAACCGTTTCATGCCTTTTGGTTTCTTTTCCCCTTTCAGTTGTCCACTGTAAACTAATAGCCATTTCCATTAAATAATTCTGAAATCAATATGTGGCGTTTCAACATTTTGCATTTTTTTCGGTTACCATTTCATTGTTTCCTTGGTTTCAATGTACACCCGGTTCCATTTGTTCACTTCCTCATTTATATTTGTTCTCTGTTCATCTCCCTCTTGTTCGGCATTTCCCCTTAAAAAAAAAGAAACAAAACCCATTTGCCTGCCACCCACGTCTTCTTCCTCCCACCACCTTCTCGTCTCCCTGCATCACCGCCTACCCATGCCAAGACCTGCTCACCCACTTCCCCAGATCCACTCACGGCCTCACATCCCCTGCAACCATCATTCCTCCCCAGTTCCCCTCTACCAACGCCTTTCCCCTTCATGCACAGCCAACTCGACGCTGCCGGCACCCATCCTCCCCTCCGATCTGCGCCCACCACCACCTCGGTTCCACGCCATCTTCCACTGCCCCTCCGCCTCATCCCACCCTTGCTCGAACCCAGAAGCTCGTTCATCCCCTCGCCATCACCTCAACACGTTCACCCGCCCCATCCATCTCCCGCCACGTCAGCCCCAACCGACCCACCCACGCCACTCCTCCACCCGCCAAACACTTAGTAGCCGAGCCTCCACCTGGTAGCCGAAGCCACCCCTGTTCGCTCGTGCTCCTATATACATAAAGTAAGTAATATTTTAATTGTATATATGTTGTTTATATTATAAGATTTGTACAATATTTTGATTTGTGGTATGTATATATATAGCTTGTTTTGAAAGTAGATGCATACATATGGGTTAGTTTAGAGTTGCATGTGTTGTCATATTAAACTGAGGTGTATATGTTATGTATAACAAAAGTTGAAAGTTAGGCGAATCATTTTTTTATAAGTTGTTGGATATATTGGGACTTGGTTTAAGACTTGTTTATTTTATGATATTATGTCTAGCTGTACATATATATTACAGTACTTGATTACAGTGCAGGTCTATATATATTTGTATTTTTAAAGTCTGCGTGCTTTATACGTAATGAAAATATGTTTACTTTGTATGGATATTTTGTTAGTATATTTATAATATGTTTAAGGTATGTCTACAAGGTATTACATTATAAAGGAAGTGGTTGATATATATATGTTAAATTATATTTTTACCTATAGTCTGTTTGATGTTACATATATAATATATATAGTGTATGTTGTGCAAATCTATACTAGTAAGTTATATTGGATCTGCTGTTCATCTATATAGCATTGAAGTGAGTTTCATATAAGTTTCATAGTAGTTCGCTGGTTTGTTTATTTTGATTTTTAAATATACTACATATATTTCGTATGTACAAGTGTCAGATAGACGTATGTTTATAAACTCAAATATATTTGAAGCAAAGTGTATTTATAAAATTTTGTGTATAAATTTTGGTGTGAGTTGGGATACTGAATTATATTGGGGAGGCTTTGTTTGTTATATATAATATTTGTAAGGCCTATATATTCTGTAGTCTATCTAGTTGTATGCTTTGGGTTTAAACGTGAAGTTATATTAGTCTATTTATTTATTTATATCTACAGGAGTTTAGTTTTGTATATTTCCAATAGGTGTATATATATATATATTGTTTAAAATTTTAAAATATTAATTGACAAAATAATATATATTTCCTGTCTCTATCAAACTGATTTATTGTTTTCATCAATTCCTGTTTATCAGATCTATCCGTCAAATTCGTATCAATCTTGCTTTGCTTTGAAATTTGAGCTTTGATTCGTAACTCATCTGATGCTCGTTCTTCTCTAGCCTCGAAAGGTGAGCACTCACTCACGATTAACGTTCTTCTATTTATTAGATTTGATTTCAATTGAAACGACAATTGAAATATACTGCTGTTAGTTAATTACACTGTTATATATACTATTACCTGTATCAGTTCACCTTTGACATCTGACACCATTATCTGTTAATTATTTATGCGATGATAATACAGTTTGGCTGATAATTGATTGATTGTTGATGTTTATATTGGACGTTAAAATTGTTAATGTTAAATTGATAAATAGTACGAAGTTGAACTTGATATAGGATAATTAAATGTTAAATTTGATTAACGGACATTTGTATAATATGACCCCTTTAACTGTTAAATCTATTGACACGTAGGATTGTTAACTACACCTTGAACCATCAATTGTACGTTGCTTAAACTGATGATGTATGAAATTTTAAATAGATGACAAGTGAAACCGTAATGTAATAATCTTTAATCTACATGAAATGATAGTGTGGATTCTAGAAATAATTATATTAATTCGTACAAATAACAATGCGAATTAATACGGTTGTTTCGGGATTATTTGAATTGATTGTTGGATTGTTATTGTTTGTTGTTATTGCTTGTTTATTTACTTTGACACCATCCCAGTTATCACACTGCAAGTTCCCTTTGATATGTTTTGATTTTGAATTGAATTGGAATCGGGTTGAAATGATAAATACCCAAAATTGAACTTTGACCTAGGATAGAAAATTAAATAAACCCGATTGGTCAATAACTTGATTTTGAAATAAGATAAGGATTTTATTTGAATAAATAATATGGTTTTGAAATGAAGTTGAAATTTGAATTTAAGTGAAAGGAAATGTTAATGTTTAATAATCTAAAACAAATTATTAAAATGTAATTGATGAAAGAATGTTGTTTAAGTTGAGAAACTATTGAGTTAAGTTGGAAATTATAATTAAGTTTGAAATTATTAAACTTTGAAATTATTTAATAATTAAGTTTTGAATTATTTAATAATTAAATAAGATTGAATTATTTAATGATTAAATTAAATTGGATTTTGAATAAGTGAATTTTACTTCGTAAATAATTGAAATTGAGTTTCTTTATTAATTAAGTTTTGGAAAATTATTTAAGTAAGTAAATAAGTGAAATGGAATTTCTTTAACAAGAAATGAAAATGTGATATTTTGGAATTAATGTAAGACTTGAAATGTAAAGAATTTGATTTGATGAATTTAATTTAATTAAATTTGTAAGTTTTGATATAATGAAGTTGAATTTAAATAATGGATTTAATGAATTGGAAATTTAATGGAAATTGTTTTGAATGGCATAGTAACTTAACGAATATTGAATGAAATCGATAAATGATTTTAAATTGATTTGAATGTTAAATAAGATTTAATTTAAATGTTTTCGAAATGAAACTTGTATTTGAACTGGAATCAATATTTGAATTGTTTTAAATAGAAATTGAAATTGAATTATAAGATTTTGAAACGGAAAATTGGAAGTTTTGAAACGAAAATTTGGAAATTGTTTTAGAAAGACAAATGAAATGTTGATTTACGAATTCTATTTGAAATTGAAATTGATTTGGTTTTTGAAATATATAAACGACCAATCGGTGTAATAATTACGAAAGTTATTAAAGAGACCGGGATCGGTAATGGATATACTCTCTATCTGAACCGAAACCACTTTAATAACTAAACGCGGAGTGTTGATCCAGAACGAAGTGGATGGTTTTGATGAACGTGTTGACTGAAGAAAGAGAACGATTTCGGATGACCCTTGACATGACTAAAACAGGAGCCGCGCCGGGCCATTGAGGATCGCCATCTCTAGCGGACACACTTCTTCGATACCTTATCTATTACTTTTGTGATTCGATTTGGGTGCACCCCTTGATTTGGGAGTGTTGTTTCGCGGTGTTGGGATAGTAGCTGCTATGCCCAACATCAGTCCGGATCACGCAACTACTAGTATCCTAGTTGGTATCGCCTCATGTACCTTGTCATACTGATTATCCTATTCGCGACCACTACGATTTTGATTTGTACCTTTAGTATATGGATTGCCCTCTGGTGACTTCCGGTTTTGGGGAAACTACGGTCTTGTATATGCTTTTGGGAATAAACAGGTTAAGAGGTGTATGGGCCCTGCTTAACCCTACTTTGATATCTTTATATTACTGATAGACATTATCTACTTAGCGTACATTACTACCTAGTAGATAGTTTAACGGATCCTTAAAAGACGGTTATTCCAAACATCCTTTGAGTTACTTGTATTTCAATTGCTATTTCACTTGAGTTGGATTTATTAATATAAGAATGTTAATCCTGACTCGAGTGTTTTGTATTTTGCTTTACGCTCGGGTCAGACTGAGTGGTTCAGCTTTCGAGACTCACCTTTGGAGTTGGAGCTTTGCTTGAAGATCCAGCCATCTATTCTGCTTTCAGTGTTCGATGATTCCAGTGATGTATTCTGATTTGTATCTGATGTATCGTATTACTCTTCTGTTGTAAACTCTGATGTATCTTATATATTCATATAGTAGCTTCATGAACTACTATCTCTTTTATTTCCGCTGCACTTATTACTCTGTGTCTGTGATCTGTGATTATTTTATTTACTGTATATGTTCAGTTTTGCCAATTTAAATTAACAACGCGGTATTTTGAGCAATTCAACTCCGGCATGAGTGTCTACCTATACACTTATAATGGATGCGAATGGTCCAAAATATCGGGTCGTTACAGTAACTTTACCACTTCCTTTATAAAAATTTGAGCTAATTTTGGTGCTGTTCTTTCTTACTTGACTGGGATGAAGTGTGCTACCTTGGTTAGCCTATCAACTATCACCCATATACTTGTATTACCTCTCTTAGATCTAGGCAGTCCATCTATGAAGTCCATAGATATGTCTTCCCACTTCCACTGTGGTACACTAAGAGACTGCATCAACCCTGATTGCCTTTGGGTTTCAGCCTTGACTTGTTGGCAAGTCATACATTTGGCAATGTATTTAGCTACATCAGATTTCATCCCCTTCCACCAGAAGTCTCTTTTCAAATTTTGGTACATTTTTGTGTTGCCTGGGTGTATGGAGTATTTACTTCTGTGATATTCATTCAATATCTCTTTCTTCAATTCTGTGTCCTCTGGTACACACATCCTATTTTGGTATCTCATATAACCATTTTTATCAATATGGTGATTCATCACTTCCTCCCCTCTTGAGAGGAGCACTTTCTTCTCTAACAAGTTGGCATCTTGTTCTTGCATTTTTCCTACCTTCAGAATTAAATCTGGTTGGAGTGTCATTAAGCTTAACTTCCCTTTATCTTCTTGTGCACCATGCATCTGCTCATCCATGTGCACACAACCATTCTCCCCAATTTCTAACTCAGTTAGCAAAGACAAGTCTTTAAATTCTTCTATCATCATCATAGCCAATTTAGCATGCTGTCTACTTAGAGCATCTGCAACTTTGTTTGCTTTGCCTGGTGTATAGAGTATGTCAAAGTCATAGGCAACTAAGAACTCCACCCATCTATGTTGCCTCATGTTCAAATCTTTTTGTGAAAATAGATATTTCAGAGACTTGTGGTCAGTGTACAGTTCAAACTTTGTGCCTAACAAATAATGTCTCCAAAGTTTTAAAGCATAGATCACAGCTGCTAATTCGAGATCATGTGTGGCATACCTTACTTCATGGGGTTTAAGTTGTCTGGATGCATATGAAATGACTTGGCCTTGTTGCATCAACACTGCACCCAAGCCAAATCCACTAGCATCAGTGTATACCACTAGTTCTTCATTTCCATATGGTACCTTTAAAATTGGAGCATTCACCAATGCCTCCTTCAACTGTTCAAAAGACTTCTCACATTTTTCTGACCAAACAAAAGCTTGGTTCTTCCTGGATAGGTTAGTGAGTGGTGTAGAGATTTTTGAAAAATCTTTTATAAACCTCCTATAATACCCTGCCATCCCCATAAATGACCTCACTTCACTCACAGTGCTTGGCCTCTTCCATGCTTGAATAGCCACTACTTTATTAGGGTTCACAGAAATTCCTTGAGCAGATATAACATGGCCAAGGAAATGTGCTTCCTCTTTCCAAAATACACATTTTGAAAATTTTGCCTTTAAATCTTTTTCCCCTTAACCTAGACAAAACCAGGTGCAAATGATGCTTATGTTCTTCCACTGTTTTGGAATAAATCAAAATGTCAACAATAAAAATAAGCACAAACTTGTCTAAATAATCTCTAAAGGTTCTGTTCATTAAATCTACAAAGTATGATGGTGCATTGGTCAAACCAAATGGCATAACCAAAAATTCATACAACCCATACCTAGTGTTAAAGGCAGTGTACTTGATGCTTGATTCTTCCACCTTCATTTGATGAAAACCAGATGCTAAGTCTAGTCTAGAAAACACTTTTGCCCCTGCTAATTGATCAAAAAGATCATCTATTCTTGGCAATGGGTATTTATTTTTAATAGTTACCTTGTTTAATTCTCTATAATCTATACAGAGTCTTAAGGAGCCATCTTGTTTCTTAAAAAATACCACTGGTGCTCCCCAGCAAGAATTACTTGGTCTTATAAAACCCTTTTCTTCCAGTTCTTCTAACTATTTCTTTAATTCCTTTAGTTCATTTGGCCCCATTCTAGTTGGCTTTTTAATCACTGGGCTTGCTCCTGGAACTAGATTGATCTGGAACTCTACTGGTCTATGGTGTGGAACACCCTTGACCTCACCAAACACATCCAAATATTCATTGACTATGGGAATTTCTTAAATGGTTAGTTCACTAGAATCTTTTTCTGAGTCAACTAAATGATATAATTTTCCTTCCTTAGCTACTTCACATAAAACTGTGATTCTCTGACCTCTAGAATTTTGCAATGATATGGTGGATGTGTCTAAATTAATTATGGCTTTAAATTGCCTTAACCAGTCTACCCCCAATATAACACCTATATTTGGGTAATTCAAAACATATAAATTGGAAATAAAAACATTTCCTCCTATGTTTAATTCCACATCCAAACAAATCATATTTAAAACACTAGAACTCCCCAATGGACTTTGTATATGCAATGGGGTTTCAACCAATATGCAATTCATTTTTAGCATTTTAACTAGTTCATAAGAAATTAAAGAGTGAGTTGCCCCAGTATCATATACTACTGCTATGGGTATGGTACAAATAAGTAATGTACCTTCCACTTGGTTATGGTTTTCAGTGTTACTCTCCACTGTGGCTTTGCCTTTTCCTTCCAAATTTGCCAATTTTCCTTGCTGTTTATACTCAGGACAATTCCTCTTCATATGCCCCTCTTTCCCACATAGATAGCACTTGAAAGCTCCTCCTTTCAATTCTGGACATCTTGGTTTGATATGTCCTTCTTTTCCACACTGATGGCACACAATTTTCTTCTTGGTTTCCTTAGCTTTGACATCTCCAGTGCCTTTGTTACTGGCCTCTTCCTTCTTCTTATCATAAGGGTGATACCTCCCCTTACTCTTCTTGGTATTATTGTTCTTAAAATTTCTGAACTTCTCCCTTTCCTTGTCATGCTGTTCCAACCTCAAAGCTAAGTCTATCACATGGTCAAAAGTCCTGTCTGCATAGGGTAACATGGCTCTGCTAAGTCCTGGGTTCAACCCTTTTATGTACCTATCATTTTTGGATGCCTCATCTGCCACAAGCATTGCTCCATATGTGGAAAGCCCCTCAAACTTTTGAGTGTATTCTGTGACAGTCATGGTTCCTTGTCTAAGTCTAATAAATTCTTCTAGCAAGGTAGTCTTTGCTGATGCTGGTACAAACCTTGCTTCCAACATCTCTTTGAATTGATTCCAAGTGATTTCATTCTCATTTCTTCCTGCAATGATAACTTCCCACCAGCCTAAAGCTACTCCTTTTAGCTGTCTTGAAGCCACTTGCCTCTTTCTTTGATCATCAAGTTGCATGTCATTGAAAATTCTTTCCAATGTTCTCAACCATGTTTGAATTTCCATGATACTCTCTGTCCCTTCAAAGCTTTTGCCTCCTAAATGAGTATATGTCTTAAGTAATTTTGAGAGTTCTTCATAGGGATTTTCTTGCCTTTGTCCTGCCCCATCCCTAAATGCTCTCACCAAGTCTTGCAGATTGACCATTGGTGGTGCATGGGAAGATCCTGCTCCCTGATTTGGTGGCCTCCCTACCATAGTTTGCTAATAATAATTTACATAGCTGGTTAGTTTGATTGGTAATTTTATTATTTCAGTGGTTTTTTTTCACACTGAAAACATTGATATATATATTTAGTTCCTTTAAATTTTATTTCTATCTAAGAACTTGATCATTACTTCTACTATGTTGAATAACATAGCTCTGATACCAACTGAAATGACCCTCCTATTTCTACCCTAATTTCATAAGGATTTTTTTTTTCTTCATCAAAGGGAATTTAAATCACGTAGAAGTCAAAATGCCATACAAGCTATTGACATAGCCACTTATTTCTTTTCTAAATAGGCAAATTAGGCAAAATCAGCAGTTCAGACGTCTAAATTCTTATGACAGGCGTCTAAACTTAATTACAGACGTCTATCTAATTATGACAGACGGCTCAGAGATCAAAAATTGAAACAGAGACAAAAAGACATTTTGAACTGAATTCAGACATCTAATTATTTTGTGACAGACGTCTACATTTAACCTTAGACGTCTAAATTATTTAGACTGTCGTCTAAGTTTAATCTCAGACGTCTAAATTATTAAGACTGACGTCTAAATTCGATTTCTATGTACATGCATATGCACATTCAATTTATATGTGTCTTGATGTCCACCTACATTCATTTACACTTTTAAGTTCGATTTAAACTTCCTTAGAACTATCAGAGATGATATATGGATTGATCATTTATTACAATTATATTTTCCAGGGTCATTTTCTTTTTCCAATAAACCAAAATATATCCAGGATCAAAACAATTAACCAATATAAATATATCAGTACTTTCACAAAGATAAGCACATACATGTGAGGATGTATATGCCTCTCTTGTTTAAATCAGAGTTCTGGAAAACAAGAGGAGATTGGATTGATTGGATTTAATCAATCCACACATAGTACTGTGTTATATGCAATAAAATTTCCATTCATGTTTGATTTTCTTCTTATAAAATCTGTCTGGAATTTAAAATGCATTTGGTTAAAATCTGAATGAAAATTCAGATTCCTATTACAGATACAAAGGAAAAGGTGTGTTAATATTTGCACAAAACATGTTTATGTGCATATATAACTGCAACTATTTGGATCTGGCTTTCAATTCCCTTATTACAGATCCTTCCTTTATTTAAAAATAAGACATGAAACATTTGTATGAAACAAGTTAGATTATGGGAACCTTGCAGTCATATAAAAACATTCAATCTATGCCTATTATCTTTTGTATACACTTACCATGTTTGAAAGACAAAACCCTTTAATTTTTTTGAGAACCAACTATCCAGATTTCCCAAAACTTAAATCCTTTATAAAGACTCAAAATTGACTAATACATTTATAAAACGTAATCATTCAGTCTTCAACATGGTGTTCTTACTAAATCCACTTACAATATTTTGATTAACTTCTTTAATATCAGATATTATCTAGATTCATAAATTCCAGATACAAGTCAATCTCTTAATAAAATACTTAACAAAATATCCATCCCATATTCAACATTTAATACAAGTAACAATTTAAATCATTAATACATGCGGATTTTATCATTTAGGCTCTTATCTAACTAAGTTTAGCATGCTATAATCTTCTTCTCAAAGCCTTGCTCCTACTCCTACTTAGTTGCTGCAATCCCTGAAAAAGCATTTGAAACTGCCTCATTTTTAAATGAGACACCCCAGATGCCATTAGCACACTAGGGTCAGACACATGTCTGGTATGAGAAAATTCACAAAAGCAATTAGTTAATTAGGTTAAAATCAAAACTAAATACATATACATAAAGTTCTGCCCTTTGGAATCAGATCATACTTGTGTGCGTGCTCTGTGTCATTGTGCATGTGCACACTTTAATTTTCCTTTCCAGAGACTACATATATCAATATGGCACATACATTCAAGCATACAATTCAGTCATAATCAAACAATCATTCATACCAAACAGGAAAATAACCAATATGAGTTAAATCATTTATTCAATCCTCATATTTCAATTCTGGGAAAAACTCTAGTTTTCTCATCATCTCAAATATTATTCCCTTGGTATATTTATCTATCCTGGTCTCACCTGCAATATTTATGAATCAATGGACACACTGTAATGAACTAATTCACTCCATTACACAAAGATCTCAGGACTTAAACAAGCCATGTGTCAACTTGTGCTACTCAAGAACACAAGTCATTCCTGCAGTGTTCTTGACCCCAATTTCCTAATCAGGTTTAAGTTAATAATAACTCTTTTGATTTTTCATGACTAAACCATTCAGTGATCCATTTCACTAACTAAAACATCCATATCATGGCATCTCATATTATTCAAAACCATACAGAGACAAGCAAGCAAACAACCATTGGTGACTACAAAATAAGGTTCTGTATATATATATATATACATTCTGGTATTTTAAAAAGGGTATAGGCAACTAACATTGGCTTATGGCTTTTGAGAGAGTTTTTCCTTTTTTTTGCAAACATTTGTGCTTGAGTTAAACTCAGAATGACCTGGTTTCACTGAATCACAAAATTTTGTTTGCTATGCATATGAACATATATATATTTTCATTGAATCAGGAGCATCAACACATAGGCAACCCTATTGCACCCCTAATTCCTTTTTGTCTCAAGCCTCGGCACTTATACATGAGTATATTGCAGCTCAACATTATTTTCATCTTTCTGGGTTGAGCCAAAACCAATACTACTTGCCTATTTTCAACATTTTATTTTCTGGGTATTTGTTTATGTTCCTAAACATTAACATATCATAGATCTGGATTTATAAAACATATATGTATACTAACAACACATAAAGCTTTCTTATAATAAAACAAGTGATCAACCAAAGAGAATCAAAACATTTTCAGTTTTAAAATCACAGATAAGCATTCTCATATGAAAGTATATTTTTAAGAAAATTACTTATAACTGGCTGCCTACATTAGGATTTATTGCCTTAGATTTTTGAGTGAGTTTTCTCACCTAGCTCTCTTCTTTGCTTCCTTAATTAATTGATGAACTTCTGCCTTTAGCCTTAAGCTCTTTTCCTTCCCTTGCCTTATGATTTCTATGGTGTTGTTTCTTTTCTTTTTTTTTCAAAGTTCTTTTCTGAGAAGGAGAGGAGGCTGCTGCATATACATGTATATATACAGGGTCTTCCTTAGGGTTTTGGGTATTGGCTAAAGCCATTTTTGCCCACCAGAAAAATCATGTTATCTGCATTTTATTTAAACCCAAAGTTCTACCCTTCCCGGCTTAATTTAGGTGAAGAGAAAAGTGGTTACATTCTTTTCAGAATTTTGCTTTTCAGAAAATACTTTTTCCTTTGTCTACAATCATGCCAAAAATGTTACTTGATTTTATTATTTATCAAATACTCTTCCTAATTTTGCCTATAGCAAACATTTCCCTGTTTTGTCTTATTTTTCCTATTTTTAGCTTTCATGTAAATGGTATGTACCTTCTTTATTTATTTACAAGAGGACTACTCCTTTTTATATCTTCAGTTTTTCTTTCTTTCTTCCTATATACTAAAATATGTCTGTATATTTTATCTTACTAATTTGAACTCTAGTATTTTATTAACAGATATATATTTTTATATAAGTCTTACTGAAATAATTAGTACACACATATATATATATATATATATATATTTATACATCATACTGTATTGACACACACATGCACATGTATACTCAAAAATATTCAGTAGCATCCATATATGTATATTTACTTATGCATTCAGCTTTTAAGGATTTAATCTATATATATATATATGTGTATATATATATATTCCCATACATATCAATATGTATTTATTCTTAGAGTTCAGGGATTTTAGCTTTAGTTCATGTGCATCTCCTGTGCACACATGTACACACATACTGATACACTATCAAGCTATATCACTCCCCTTTCAAAATTTATTCAAAAATTATTTTGAATTCATTTATATTTTTCAGAATAGATTCCTAAAATCTTGGGTCATTACAGATCGCCAATCACTCAATCGATCTCTAGGGATGCTAAGGCCATAATCGGTTCAGAGTGAATTGTTGTGGATGAGTTATCAGTGTTCGCATCGATCAGTTAAGGAAAGAGTTCTCATCGTATCGGTCTGGGGATGATGGAACTTTGCATCGATCTGTAGTTCAGTGAATATCATGTGGAGGGATGGAATGACTTCGTATCGATGGGGAGTGGCTGGAGTTTGTGTCGATCGATACGTAATTGACTTCGACGATCGGTTCGAAGTCGATTACTTGCAATCGATACGAAGTGGGCTAAGTTGGTTTGAAGTCGCCAACGCCGATCGATACAAAGCCGAAGCGTGTGCTCGATGCAGAATGCGTTCCCCTGATCGATACGAATTGTATCGACTTGAATGTGATCGATACGAAGCGTATTGAATCGAACACGATCGATACGAAACGAATCGATTCGAACTTGATCGATGCGAAAATGGGCCACCTTGATCGATACGAGCAGCTGTATTCCAGGTTGTCACGACTTGCATCTCTGGTGATCGACCTATATCTGAGCCCTGATGGATTCGAAATCTTACACTACCAAATACTTTACTCCGACGAGCTTCAGCTTTGCGTAACCGGACTTGACTGTAGAACTGTATACTTGAATGCCTTTTGAAGCTCGTCGATGGAACTACAATTTAACAAAATTTGAACACGCTTTAACATGGATGGATTCCTAACATCTGGATGGCACGGTAGTGACGGTCAGCGATGACGGTCATTCCGACTGAATTTCGAAGTCTCATCGTTTACATGCTTTCTCCAATTCTGTAGAACTTCTTAAGTGATATACAGTACTGCACTGCGCAACACACTCACACACTTTACACTGGGGGATGCATGAGTGTTATTGTCTGTTTAACAATGATTTTTCATAAGCTAGTTAGTCATGGAGTCCTCAAGTTCACAGCAGCAGGAACTCCCGAGCTCAATTCCTTCAACCATCGAGATACTGGTCATTGAAGCCGAAGTTATAGACCCAACTCCGGACGAGCATCCAGGTGCCCGGTTCATTTGTCGTCCGCAATATTCTGTGCCGTCTGGTATCTCCGAAGATATGCTGGGATGGATTTGTTTAAGGCACGACTTGTCGCTTTACGACGTGTTACTACCTGGGCCGAATGACAGGCCACATGATCCCCCGGAGGGGTTTACTGCTTTCAACCGTCATGCCTGTACGGCAGGAACACTTCCTCCTTTCAACCAATATATAAGGGAGATGTTATCATTCCTTGGAATAGCTCCATCCCAGCTACACCGCAACGGATATGCCCTGTTGAATAGCACCTTTATTTTGTTTATGGAGATTCTCTTTCGACCACCAAAGCCGATCGAGATTAGATATCTATTTAATGTTAAGAGTTGTGGAGACAGTCCTCCTTTCACCTTCTTGGAAGAGGTTAGGAACTGCCACATTGTAATGAGCTCCTGGGGAAGGCTAAGTTACTTTAAAACCGAATGGTTCTATGTTCGGTGCCCCCCTGGATTTGCTAGACGGTGGTTGGATAGATGTAAGCGTTGCAATCTTTCCCTTGAATTATTGAGATAATTATGACCGACCTCAAAACTTACCCACTTCTCTTCTTTTACAGCCGCAATTTCTTGTCATGATGGTGCACACTTCAGAGAGCTAGTTTGGATTCTCCAAGCGGTTCCGGGCGAAGAGAGGCACATTGACTTGGTTCTGACCGACAAAAACTTGAGAATTGTCGGGTTGATCGAACGCAAGCAAAGCATACGGCTGGAAGGGACGCTTAGAGTGGTCCCGAAGAAGAGGTTGAAACGCAAGGTGCCTGCAGTCGTAATAGCTGAAGAGTTTGATCCGGAAAGAACGCCTACTAATAATGAACTCCAAGCTGGGCCTTCTTCCGATGTTCAGGATTCTGGTGGAAGGAGAAAAGGCAAGGCAGTTGCTCACAATCATTCTAAATCCGTGAGATTAAAATCCATGGTCATGTCCTTGCCCATCCCGGGGATTAGAATTTCGGAGGTTCCTCCCCCGCCAGTAGAGAATCCTTTTGACGGGCTTGCTAATATTCCGATTCCGGATTATGTGTCGTTTCAACACGACGCCGGGATGGAGGAGCTTGATAATGCTCTTGAACTGAACGGGTCGCTTGCTATGAGTGCGGCCGACATTTCCGGTTGGTCGGGGGGTTGCACATGCATACACTTCACTGCACTACATGATTCATAACTGTAAATCGTCCAACGTAAGAAATCACTAACTTTTCCTTCGTCTCTCATTTTCAGGTACTACGTCTGGGAAAGGATCGATGGTCGGGAATCTTCGCTCGGCCCGAAAGGCTTCTACCTATTACAATTCCCGCAGGAGGGACTCAGATAGAGACCGCGATTGCGAGTACTCTAACCAAGATAGGTATGGACATGACAGGGACAGAGAATACTGACATCGGTTTAGATCACGCTCTCCTCCTCTTAGACTCCCATCTCCACCTCCCGTTCTTGTTTCACATCCACTAGAGCCTCCTCATCACAGGCCATCTTCTCATACTTCTAGATCCGAGACTCATCTTCAGAGAGTTGAGACCACGGCCTCCATAATTGTGGAGCAGGTCCCAGCTGAGCCCATAGGAGAAGGGGCCATTAAATTGGCTCAGATGAGGAAGTATTTTCCGAATATTTGCTTCGATGGATATGTCTTCCCGCCTCATTTAAAAAGAATTCCGTCAGGGGTGGAAAACACGATGCATGATTATGTTCATGACATCTACACGCAGTACAGAGAGTGGGTAAAGGCTGTAGAGAAAGCTTCTAAAGTGGCCTTTGAGCGAACCAAAGCACTTGAGAAAATGGAGACCGAACTCGCTCAAAAGGACCGGATTATTCAAGTGCTCACTACTGAGGCCGAGTCTTCTCGGAAATATGAAATCGAGGCCACCAAAAAAGCCGACGAAGCGATTGTGGCCATTGAGAGGTTGAGACAGACGCATGTTGCCCTGGTGGAGGAGATGGGCCATCGGAATACTACTGTTACCGCCGAATGGGATGCGGCGGTCAAGGAAATTAACGAGCTCAAGGCCAAATTTTCTGATATGGCCAAGGAAAGGGGTGCAAACACCGCAGCCCAGGAGGCGTGCGAACAAACTATTCTGCTTAAGGGTGAGTGGGATGCAGCTGTGGCTAAGGTCCACAAGGTGGAGACTGAGGTCGAGGAGAAAGTAGTCGGCCGAGTCCAGGCTAGAGGCTGACATCGAAGACCTTCTCGTTGTTTACAACGCTAACGTGCTGAGGCATAGGGGTCTAGCCTAGCTCGATGATTATCCGGCGCATCTTTACAACGCTTGGGGCCGACTGGTTGAGGAAGAGAAGGAGGCGCATCTGGGTGAGTCTATGGATGAATTTGAACTCGAGAATCGCATTCTGAATGAATACGAAAGGAAGATTCTTCACGAGTCAATGATTCTGCACGAGAATGAAAGACTTGGCGCCCAGCACTTTGAAATAGGAGAGGGTTCAGGGGTTCACCATCATGAGGCGAGTCTTGAAGTTCCAGTGTCAACCCAACCCGATTCCTCGTCTACGGTCGATCCCCAAGCTGTTCCTGCCTACAATCCGGATCAGCCGCAGATGTCTCCGGCTACAGCGCAAGTTACTGAATTCGTTCCGCCGCCTACAAATCAATCTGAGGAAGGTATTCTGAACATTCCACATATCTGCCTTAAGTTGGAATCTTTATCTGTATTAAATTCTGACAGTTCTCTTATTTTTGTCCAGTGATTGACGCTGCACCGGCCATGCCTCCTGCTACTCAAGAATCATATCAGACGCAGGGGGCTATCATTTCTGAAGCGATCACTGTAACCACAACTGCCCCACTTAACGATATGCAGGGAAGCACGCTTGATTTTGATGAGCAGTTGATGGAGGAACTCTTTCGCCGTCATGGCGACCCTTTAGTTTACTTACCATTTGTCATGGGCAGAGGTGTTCCTGCTAAAATCTCTTCGATGCAAGCTACTGACGCTCCCAGTGAGGCTCGAGCGGTTGCTGAAGAGGAAATCTTGGCATAGATCGCCGCTGAAATGGATGCAGCAGCACATGGTGGCAGTTTTGGAGGTGGAATGGCGGCACCTGGTCCTACTCCGCTCAGAATGATATCGCCCGGCGGTACAGTTTTCGATACCAGTGTGCCCGCTCCATCTTCTACCTTTGATCTTGTTCCTCTGACTCCGCCCGTGGGCAGCATTCCTATTCACTCAAGTTCGGAGGAGGATGTTAACATCATGCCCCCGCTTGGAGACCGACCACCGACAAGCAAAGGCTCAAAGAGGAATGATAGTGGCGGCTCCAGCGGGCCTGCACCGAAAAGGAAGTCGAGGAAGAAGAAAGATTAGACACGCTTACTCGGTGTATTTTGACTTTCATTTTGTTGGCCGTGTATAGATGCGGGTTCGGCCCCTGCTAGTAGGAATTTTTTGGAACAAACTTGTATACGAACTTCTTTTACAAACAATAGAAATGAAACTTCTCTTTTTTGGTTTCTTTTCTGTCATTGTGTATTTGTCTAAGTGTTTCAATATCTGAAGTGCACTTGTGAAGTTTCAGCTTCCGAATCAAGTTTGCTTTTGTTCGCCAAGTTCGAAAACTATGGACATGGTTTTTTGATCGGGAAGCGAGTTGAATTTTGACGTCGCATCACTTCAGTCAATGGTTGATGCTTAAGTCCTGCCCCCCAGTCTCGGTGATGAGTTGTGGAACATCAGTCAGCGATTGACTCTCGCTTATAACATGTTGAGTCTAGTGCCACTGAATGAATGTTTGAGACAAGCGGAGATTGAGTAATTCATCCATGCTTGTTTGATTGTCGATTATCATATCTGCACTCCGGGGATTCTCATTTGTTTATCGGCGGTTGGTCACGCCGGCTTAAGTCTAAATCATACGTCCACGCTCTGGGGACTTGGAATCGACATTTATACTCCGACTCGCACTCTGGGAGTTCGGAGTTGATATTTGTACTTCAATTCACGCTCTGGGAACTTGAAGTTGCTGTTTATACTCCGTTTCACACTCTGGGAATTCGAAGTTGGTGTTTATACTCCGACTCGCACTCTGGGAGTTCAGAGTTGATATTTGTACTTCAATTCACGCTCTGGGAACTTGAAGTTGCTGTTTATACTCCGTTTCGCACTCTAGGAATCCGTAGTTGGTGTTTATACTCCGACTCGCACTCTGGGAGTTCGGAGTTGTTGTTTATACTCCGTTTCGCACTTTGGGAATTCAGAGTTGTTGTTTATACTCCAACTCGCACTATGGGAGTTCGGAGTTGATGTTTATACTCCGACTTGCACTCTGGGAATTCAGAGCTATTGTTTATACTCCGACTCGCACTTTGGGAGTTCGGAGGTGTTGTTTATACTCTGTTTCGCACTCTGGGAATTCGGAGTTGATGTTTATACTCCGACTCGCACTCTGGGAGTTCGGAGTTGTATCAAAATCATGGATGGTCGGATCACATCCACAATGAGTTAACAAGTGAGGTCGTTAGATGGACGGGTCCACCCTCCTGAAACTTGGTTTAGACATGGACGAAGTCGTTAGGCGGACGGATCCACCCTCTTCGTAGACGTATTTTTAATACTCCAGTTCGCACTCTGGGAAGCGGGAGTTAAGTGAGGGATTGTCGTGTATCAATCCGTTTTTGACTTTGATGTGATGGCTTGTCCCCGAGCTCGGGTTTCGCTTAGCGAGTGACCGGTTGCGCCATAGTCACTCTCTATTTGAATAAATTCCACCGTATGGTGAAACTTAGCTCTGCGTGCATAGTGATGATCATATGAAGCATTTCAAGTAAATCACAGCTCTGGCTCGAAGAGATTGCATTTTATTGCTGAAATAAGAAAATATGGCAAAGTTAGTTGCCTTACTACAAATTCTAATTTCGAAATGCAGAAACAAATTGCGAAATGGAAAATAAACTAAATGGATAAACATAGCCTGTTATGTGTAGTAGTGGCGAAGACTCTCGTTATTCCAGGTTCTTGGCAAAGTTAGACCGTCAACGGTCGATAATTTGAATGTGCCATCTCCGAGGCTTCGTTCAATAACATACGGTCCTTCCTATGTCGGCTTCATATGCGAAGGAACCGGATAAATTCTTTTTAGGATGGGATCGCCTAGTTCAAAGGTTCGTGGGCGGACCTTGGCATTATACAATCGGGCGACTCGACTTCGATGCGTGGCTGCCCTCAAATCAGCCTCTTCATGCTTCTCATCTAGTAGATCGAGAGATTCAGCAAGTAATATAGCATTTGTCTTTGGATCATAGTATGTCACACGATGAGAAGGTACTTCCAATTCAACTAGAATAACGTCTTCTGAACCATAAAAGAGAGAGAATGGAGTGTGGTCGGTCGCGGTCTTGTGGGTTGTTCGGTAAGCCCATAAAGCCATAGGAAGTTCATCTAACCACTTGCCCCCGACCTTTTCCAGTCGTTTTTCAGAATGGATTTTATAACTTTATTAACTGCTTCGACCTGTCCGTTTGCCTGAGGGTGTGAAACTGCAGAGAATTTCTTTTGGATGTGGAATTGTTTGCAGAAATCTTTAAATTCAGCACTGTCGAATTGGGTTCCGTTGTCCGTATAAATGGTGCGTGGGAGACCGAATCGACAGATGATGTTGCGAACTACAAAGTTGATTACTTTCTTCGTTGTTATGGTAGCAAGAGCTTTAGCTTCAGCCCACTTTGTAAAGTAATCAACTGTGACGATGGCATATTTCGCACCACCTTTTGCCAGAGGTAGAGCACCAATGATGTCGATGCCCCACATTGCAAACGTCCATGGGCTGACCATTTGTGTTATCTCAGTAGGAGCAGCTCTAGGAATTCGGGCATATTTCTGGCACCTATCACATTTCTTTGCATAATCCGACGCATCGCGATTCACGGTCGACCAGTAATATCTGTATTGAAGTATTTTCTTGGCAAGTGCTTGCCCCCCGGTGTGATCGCCACATTCTCCCTCATGCACATCGTGCAATACTCGTTTAATTTCATCGTGAGCGATACATCGGAGTAGAGGGACTGAGTACCCTCTTCTGTACATGATTCCATTTTGGATGGTAAATCGTGAGGCCTTCCGAAGAACTTGTCTCTTTTCACTCCTGCGCTCCGGCAGGTTTCCGTGCTCAATGTAATTTCTGAGTGGAGTCATCCATGATTCCTTTTCGGGGATGGTTTCGCATACCCGGTCTATTTTTGCCCGGTCAATGCTCGGGGAGGATAACGCTTCTACGGGAACGAGTCCGATTTGCTGAGCTTCGCCTATGCTTGCTAGCTTCGCCAATGAATCGGCTTTTTGGTTGCGTTCTCGAGGTATACAATAAATGGCATAATAATCAAACTGATTTAGTACTTCCTGAACTTGAGCTAAGTAAGCAGCCAACCTTCGATCTCTTGCTTGATACTCTCCCCGTACTTGACACACAACTAATTGTGAATCACAATAAATTTCCACTGCGATAATTCTCAAATCTCTAGCAAGTTTCAAGCCAGCTAAGAGGGCTTCATATTCAGCTTCATTATTAGTCGCATGAAAATCGAACTTCAAAGCATAACATATGGATCGGACTTCGGGAGTTTCAAGTACAACACCAGCGCCCGAACATCGGTCGTTTGATGCACCGTCGGTATAAAGCTTCCAGACGTATTCGGGGGATTCACTGGTTTCGTGCAAGTCCTATGGAACGGTAAATTCAGCTATGAAATCGGCTAGGACTTGCCCCTGAATGGCTCGCCTTAGAGTGTAAGTGATATCGAACTGGCTCAGTTCGATGTTCCACTTAAGTAACCTACCAGACGTCTCAAGCCGCGAAAGGACCTGTCGTAACGGCTGGTCGGTGTAAACAATAATCGGATGTGCCTGGAAATATGGTCGGAGTTTTCTTGATGCAATAACGAGGCAATAGGCCAACTTCTCTAATTTCAGATAATTCCTTTCAGCCCCAGTCAATCGCTTGCTGACGTAGTATACTGGCTTCTATATCTTGTCTTCTTCTCGAATTAACGCAGCGCTGATAGCGTTTTCTAATATCGCCAAATATACGAACAACTTCTCATGATTAATAGGCTTCGACAGGATAGGTGGTGTGGATAGATGTTGAACTAGTGCTTGGAAATTGCCCTCACACTCCGTGGTCCATTCAAAGTTTTGTTTCCCTTTTTCGGATCAGATCGAAGAAGGGGATGCATTTGTCAGTGGACTTTGAAATGAACCAGCTCAATGCTACTACTTTCCCATTGAGACTCTGGACTTGCTTTATGGTTTTTGGAGTTTCGAGATTTCTGATAGCCCATATTTTTTCAGGATTAGCTTCGATCCCTCGAGCGTGGACGATGAACCCAAGGAATTTTCCGGATGCAACTCCAAAGTGACATTTCAATGGATTTAGCTTCATTTTGTATTCTCGAAGTATGTTGAACATATTTTCCAGGTCTTTAACATGGTCGGTGGAGAGTCGTGACTTCACAAGCATGTCATCTACATATACTTCCATTGTTTTCCCGATTTGATTGGCAAACATCCGATTGACCAATCGTTGATAAGTAGCCTCGACATTCTTGAGTCCGAATGGCATAACTTTGTAATAGTAAAGTCCTAGATTGGTTACGAAGCTGGTATGTTATTGATCGGGTAAATGCATCGGTATCTGATTGTAGCCAGAATACGCATCCATAAAGGATAAGAGTTCATGCCCAGCTGTCGAATCTACAAGTTGATCAATTCTGGGAAGTAGGAAACTGTCTTTGGGACATGCTTTATTCAGATCGGAATAATCGACAAATGTTCTCCACTTTCCGTTTGGCTTTCGGACGAGCACGGGATTCGACACCCATTCAGGATATAGCGCATCTCGAATGAACCCGTTCGCTTTCAGCTTTTCTACTTCTTCTTTAAGGGCGGTAGATCTCTTTGGATCCATACCACGCCTTTTCTGTTTGACCGGGACATGCCGCGGGTCAATATTCAGAGTGTGGCTCATGATGTCCGGCGAGATCCAACACATGTCAGAATGCGTCCAGGAGAATACATCAAGATTCACCCGTAGAAATTCAACCAATTCCTCTTGAGTTTGCTGGCTTAGCTGAGACCCAATCTTTATCATTTTCGAATCATTGTCATCGTCAATTGGGACATCAATCGTCAGTTCGGCCGGGGATGCTTGACTTTCTTTAGGTTCTTCTTCGTCTTCAGTTTCTCTTGGGTCAAGATCCCTTTGGAATTGGCTGGGGTGCCCTGGCCTAGGCCCGGGCGTTAATTGTCAATTATCGGCAAAACGGACGCAGAGAGATTCCTCTACGCCCTTTCCTTTCTCCTTTCGCTGCGCCTCCCGCAGCTCAGCAATGTAATAGGCTCTGGCAGCAGCGTGATCTCCTTGAATGATTCCTACTCCACGATCAGTGGGAAATTTTAAAGTCAAACACCACGGGGCAATGGCTGCCCTGAATTCAGCGAGGGCCGGTCGGCCCAAGAAAGCATTATAAGGGGAGTCTATGTCCAACACAACGAACTGTAACATTCGTACTCTCCGGCGTTCTCCAACTCCCAACTCTACTGGCAGTTCCACCATTCCGGTGGGTATTGTAGCACTTCCGTTGAAACCATTGATTCGAGATTGATAGGGTTTTAAGTCCTTTGCTTCCATCCTGATTTGATCATAAGCTCGTTTAAACATGATATTCACAGAGCTTCAACTGTCCACTAAGATCCTCTTCATCCAAGCAGGACCTACTTGAACTGAGATGACCAGCGGGTCGATAGTGGTGGCTTCGACTTTGTCCGCGTCTCTGTTCCTGAACACGATGTCATCCGTCATCGTCTTCTGTTGCTTGGCCGGAGCCCCTTCATCAAAACTACTACAACACTCGAAGTCCGCATGCCTGATAGAACTGGCATACGACTCCATTTCCTTCCAGCTTCGATCTGCTGGGTGAGGACTGTTTGTACCAAAAATGGGCACAACACTCTTCAGAAGTTTTTTGAAGAGATAAAAGTGAAGAAAGAAAATTAAAACTGTGGATTATCTAACAAAAACTCCAAAATAACAGAAACTAAAATGGAAAGACAAGCGATTTAGAGTGGTTCGGCGTTTCGCCTACGTCCACTATGAAGTTTGATGATTTTATTGCTCGATACTTGAAGATTACAATTTCTTATAATGTAGTACAACTGATTTTATGAGCTAAGTCTGAATACAAGGCAACAGTGGTGATTTGGAGTAAATCTGGCAGAGTCTGGGCGCTCCTTAGCTCTTAAAATTGTCCGACCCCTTTTCTGAATGACCAGGGGCTCTATTTATAGGTGTAGGAGGCTGATATTTCGCCAAAATTTCGGGAGACCAGTTCTGGCACGTGAGGGGGCCCACATGCCCCGCTTTTTGGAAATCCGGGCCCACTTTGTGATCGATTCAAAATCCATTCGAATCGATCGAGGAATTGTCCAATCGAGCTGAAATTTGGTGTGGACATTCTTCGACATGTGTTCAAGCTTATGTGAAAATTTCATAGCATTTGGATTTGTGGATCACGAGTTATGATCGATTCAAGATCGTATTTCTGGTTGATATGCTCTGTTCGAATCGATCCTCTTCGAATCGATAGGATCGAATCGATGGCCTTGTGAGCGAAGGCGTTGACGTGGCGCGTGCTTTCCGGGTTGATCCAGTTTTTGCTCCGAGTTTTACTGGGTCGACTCCACGAATTTCGCAACTTTGACTTAGTGGATTCGAGGGATTTCTCTACACATTGATTCGAATGGAAGCCTGTTCATATCGATCATAGTGAGCCTTGGTCGATCGATACGAAGCTCTTGTAATAGGATGGATTCGAAGTAGAGCAACTTCATGGATTCGAAGCACTCCATCTTGAGGGATACGAACCACCGAGCCCAGATGGATACGAAGTGGGGCAACTTGATCGATTCGAAGTACTCCCAGCTGATAGATACGAAGTAGGATGACTCCATGGATTTGGACGATGGAAACGAAGCTTGACCACCTGATGGATTCGAACAAGGAGGTAACGATCGATTCGAAGCAAACAGATGTTGATGGATTCGAACATAAGTTTCACTTATGGATTCGAATCAGGGGTTATCTCCTTCATTTTGTATCGATCATAAGTTGAGCATACGAACTCGGATCGACTGGAAACTTGGGACATTGGCTTCCCTGGCTTTGCTTGTTATGTCTTGCTAATCGTGGCCCAATCTGGACTTGGACAAAATTCATCGATATCCATGACGAGTGACTCCTGGTTTTTAGTCAACTCCTTGGTGTCACGGCCTTGCCAAAAGGCGGGATAACATTTTCCCCCCAAAGTACGTCTTGTGTAAACATGACGTGCTTTGAAAAACTATAGTCTTTCATGCCGAATATTTCCATTCAGTTGATTGCTTGACAGTCGCCTTTTTAATCGTTTCGTTGCAATCTTCTCTTAGACAAATGTTCAACTAGCGTGCTTTGCTTTAATAGACATAAAAACCTTCGGTGGATACGAAACCCTGATTCGTGTCGATGAGTTCTTGTTGCTGCGGGTCAAGTATCTCGTGCGGATGAAATCCTTTCCGAGATCAATGCTGAGATGACATCAGTGACAGTAGGCATGAATTTGTCTGGCGAGGCCCCACTAATGATGATATCGCCGGGCGGCACTGTGGTCGTTGCAAGTGCCCCAGCTCCACTTCCTGTTATAGCTCCTTTGCCTCCAGTTCGATCTTCCAAGAGAATATCTGTCGCCTCAAGTTCTAAGGAAGATGTTGACATTATGTCTCAATCGGAGGACAAATCGGAAAAGAGCAAGAGATTGAGGAGGAAGCCGGGTAGCGGATCCAGTGGGAATACCCCGAAGAAGAAACCGAGGAAGAAGAAAGATTGAACTCTTCCTTTAGTTTGCTTGCCATGTTCGGGGGTAGTGTTTTGTTTTGTCTTTTTGGTTTTTTTTATAGTCGTGTATAGACGTGGGCTCGGCTCCCACTAGTAGGAATTTTTTGAACCATCTTGTAACCGGATTCTTTTTGTTGATAATGGAAATGAAAACATACTCTCTTTTGTCTTCAACTCAATATTTGCTTCGGTTCTGCCCCCAGTCTTGGAGATAAGTAGGGAGTTGATGTGTGTTTATACTCCATCTCGCACTCTAGGAGTACGGAGTTAAGTAATGTTTATACTCCGTCTCGCACTCTGGGAGTACGGAGTTTAGTTAATGTTTATATTCTGTCTCGCACTTTGGGAGTAGGGAGTTGATTAATGTTTATACTCCATCTCGCACTCTGGGAGTACAGAGTTGGTTAATGTTTATACTCCGTCTCGCACTCTGGGAGTACGGAGTTTAGTGAATGTTTATACTCCGTCTCGCACTCTGGGAGTACAGAGTTGATTAATGTTTATACTTCGTCTCGCACTCTGGGAGTACGGAGTTTAGTGAATGTTTATACTCCGTCTCGCACTCTGGGAGTACGGAGTTGATTAATGTTTCTACTCCATCTAGCAATCTGGGAGTACGGAGTTAAGTAAATGTTTATACTCCATCTCGCGCTCTAGGAGTACGGAGTTTAGTGAATGTTTATACTCCGTCTTGCACTCTGGGAGTACAGAGTTGATTAATGTTTATACTCCGTCTCACACTCTGGGAGTACGGAGTTAAGTAAATGTTTATACTCCGTCTCGCGCTCTGGGAGTACGGAGTTAAGTAAATGTTTATACTCCGTCTCGCGCTCTGGGAGTACGGAGTTTAGTTAATGTTTATACTCTGTCTCGAACTCTGGGAGTACGGAGTTGATTAATGTTTATACTCCGCCTCGCACTCTGGGAGTACGGAATTAAGTTAATGTTTATACTCCATCTCTCGCTCTGGGAGTACGGAGTTTAGTGAATATTTATACTCCGTCTCGCACTCTGGGAGTACAGAGTTGTTTAATGTTTATACTCCGTCTCGCGCTCTGGGAGTACGGAGTTAAGTAGATGTTTATACTCTGTCTCGCACTTTGGGAGTAAGGAGTTAAGTAATGTTTATACTCCGTCTTGCGCTCTAGGAGTACGGAGTTAAGTAACATTTATACTCCGTCTCGCCCTCTGGGAGTACAGAGTTAAGTAATGTTTATACTCCGTCTCGCACTCTGGGAGTACGGAGTTTAAATTAATGTTTTATACTCCGTCTCGCACTCTGGGAGTACGGAGTTGATTAATGTTTATACTCTGTCTCGCACTCTGGGAGTACGGAGTTAAGTAATGTTTATACTACGTCTCGCACTCTAGGAGTACGGAGTTTAGTGAATGTTTATACTCCGTCTCGCACTCTGGGAGTACGGAGTTTTTTGAGAGATTGTCGTGTATCTTCCCATTTTTGGCCTTGATGTGATGGCTTGCCCCCGAGCTTGGATTTCACTTAGCGAGTGTCCGATCGTATCGCAGCCACTCCCCACTTGAACAAATTCCACTGCAGGATGGAATTCAGCTCTCCGTGCATCGTGATGTTGTACATTGTATTTAATGAATCACAGCTCTGGCCCGAAGAGATGGCATTTTCTTGCTGAAATAAGAAAATATGGCAAAGTCAGTTGCCTTATTACAAGTTATAATTTTGAAATGCAGAAACAAATTTTAAAATGGAATAAATATAGTGAAATAAATAAAGCCTGTTATGTGTAATAGCGACGAAGACTCTCGCTGTTCCAGGCTCTTGGCAAATCAAGACCGTCAACGGTCGATAGTTTGAATGTGCCATCTTCGAGTCTTTGTGTAATCACGTATGGTCCTTCCCAATTTGGTTTCATGTGTGAAGGAACCGGACAGATTCTCTTGAGAACGAGATCGTCGAGTTCAAAAGTTTGAGGTCGAACTTTGGCATTATACAGTCGGACAACTCGACTCCGATGTGCGGCCGCTCTCAAATCGGCCTCTTCCCGCTTCTCATCTAGTAGATCCAAAGATTCAGCAAGTAGTATAGCGTTTGTTTTCGGATCATAATAAGTCACGCGATGGGAAAACACTTCTGTCTCGACCGGAATAACGGCTTCTGAGCCGTAAGATAAGGAAAACGGGGTGTGCCCGGTTGCGGTCTTGTGAGTCGTTCGATAAGCCCATAATGCCATAGGGAGTTCATAAACCCATTTGCCCTCGGCCTTTTCCAGTCGCTTTTTCAGAATGGATTTTATAACTTTATTGACAGCTTCAACCTAACTGTTTTCCTGAGGATGTGCAACTGCCGAGAATTTTTTATGGATATGAAACCGTTGACAGAAATTCTTGAATTCTGCACTCTCGAATTGGGCTCCATTATCGGTGATGATGGTATGCGGGAATCCAAATCAACAGATGATGTTGCGAACTACAAAATTTATTACTTTCTTTGTCGTAATCGTTGCGAGAGCTTCGGCTTCAGCCCATTTTGTAAAGTAGTCGACGGGGACGATTGCGTACTTCGCACCACCTTTTGCCAGACGTAGAGCGCCGATGATATCAATGCCCCACATCGCGAATGGCCAGGGACTTACCATTTGAGTTATCTCGGTAGGTGGGGCTCTTGGAATTCGGGCGTGTTTCTGGCATCTATCGCACTTTCTGGCATAGTTTGCTGCATCTCGGTTTACTGTCGGCCAGTAGTATCCATATCAGAGTATTTTCTTGGCGAGAGCTTAACCACCGATGTGATCACCACACTCTCCTTCGTGTACGTCATGTAGCACTCATTTAATTTCATCATGCGCGATACACCGAAGGAGAGGAACTGAATAACCCCTTCTATACATGACTCTGTTTTGAATGACGAACCGTGAAGCTTTTCGTAGAATTTGTCTCTTCTCATTTCTGTGCTCAGGCAATGTCCCATTCTCGATGTATTTTCGATATGGAGTCATCCACGATTCTCTATTGGGAGCGGTTTCAAACACAAAACTCGTCTCTATTTGATCGATGCTTTGGAAGGACAAAGTTTCGACGGGGACAAGTCCCACTTGCTGTGCTTCACCTGTGTTGGCTAACTTTGCCAATGAATCGGCTTTTTGATTGCGTTCTCGAGGTATATAATAAATAGCATAATAATCAAACTGATTCGGTACTTCCTGAACTCGAGCTAAGTAAGCAGCCAGCTTTCGATCTCTCGCTTGATACTCTCCCTGTACTTGACACACGACTAATTGTGAATCACAATAAATTTCCACGGCGATGATTCTCAAATCTCTGGCAAGTTTTAGTCCAGCTAAGAGGGCTTCATATTCAGCTTCATTATTGGTTGCACGAAAACCAAACTTCAAAGCATAACATATAGATCGGCCTTCGGGAGTTTCAAGTACAACACCAGCGCCCGAACATCGGTCGTTTGATGCACCGTCAGTATACAGCTTCCAGATGTATTCAGGGGATTCACTGGTTTCGGGTAAGTTCTCTGGGATAGTAAATTCGGCTATGAAATCGGCTAGGACTTGTCCTTGAATGGCTCACCGCGGAGCATAAGTGATGTCAAATTGACTTAGTTCAATGTTCCACTTGAGCAACCTACCAGACATCTCAGGCCGCGTGAGGACCTATCGTAACGGCTGATCGGTATACACAGTAAGAGGATAAGCTTGGAAATAAGGGCGAAGCTTTCTCGAGGAAATGACCAGGCAATAAGCCAGTTTCCCTAATCTTGGGTAATTCCTCTCGGCTCCTGTTAGCCGTTTACTAACATAGTAGACCGGTTTCTGCACTCGGTCTTCTTCCCGAACCAAAGCAGCGCTGATTGCATGCTCTGATACTGCCAGGTAAAGGTACAACTGTTCGTGGTCAATTGGTTTTGATAAGATCGGTGGTGTGGAAAGATGTTGAACCAGCGATCGAAATGCGTCTTCACATTCCGTGGTCCATTCAAAGTTTCGCCTCCCTTTTCGTATCAAATCGAAGAAAGGAATGCATTTATCGGTGGATTTCGAGATGAATCTGCTCAACGCTGCTACCTTCCCGTTGAGACTCTGGACTTGTTTTATGGTTCTTGGAGTTTGTAAGTTCCTTATTGCCCAGATCTTTTTGGGATTTGCTTCTATTCCTCGAGCGTTAACGATAAACCCGAGGAACTTTCCAGAGGCGACACCGAAATGACACTTTAATGGGTTGAGCTTCATTCCATATTTTCGAAGAATGCGGAACATCGCATCTAAATCTCTGACGTGATTTGTGGAAAATCGGGACTTTACTAGCATGTCATCCACATAAACCTCCATGGTCTTCCCGATCTGGTCGGCGAACATCCGGTTGACCAAGCGTTGGTATGTTGCTCCGGCATTTTTTAGACCAAAAGGCATGACTCTTTAGCAATAGAGTCCCAGATCAGTCACGAAACTGGTATGTTCTTGATCAGGTAAATGCATAGGTATTTGATTATAGCCAGAATAAGCATCCATGAAAGATAATAACTCATGTCCAGCTGTTGAATCTACGAGCTGGTCGATTCGTGGAAGTGGAAAACTATCCTTGAGACAAGCCTTGTTTAAGTCAGAATAGTCGATGCAAGTTCTCCATTTTCCATTCGGTTTTCGAACCAGTACGGGATTTGACACCCATTCCGGATACAAAGCATCTCGGATGAATCCATTCGATTGCAAATTATCAACTTTTTCTTTAAGGGCAGCAGATCTCTCTGGATCCATACCACGCCTTTTCTGCTTGACCGGAACATGTCGCGGATCAATATTCAGGGAGTGACTCGTGATGTCTGGTGAGATTCCGCACATATCAGAGTGTGTCCAGGCGAAAACGTCGAGATTCGCTCGGAGAAATTCAACCAATTCCTGTTGTGTCTGTTTTCCCAGTTGAGATCCAACTTTTAGTACTTTTGAATCGTCATCTTCACTGACTGGGACGTCCACAGTCAGTTCGGCCGGGGAAGCTTGATTCTCTTTAGATTCGTCTTTATCTTTGTTGTCTCTAGGGTCAAGATCTTTAAGGAATTGGTCGTGGTGCCCGGGCCGGGGCCCAGGCACTAATTGTCAATCATCAGCAAAACAGACGCATAGAGATTCCTCTACGCCCTTTCCTTTCTCTTTTCTCTGCGCCTCGCGTAGTTCAGCAACATAAGAGGCTCTTCCTTCTGCCTGGTCTCCTTGAATGACTCCAATTCCATGATCAGTAGGGAACTTCAGAGTTAGACACCATGGGGCAATGGCTGCCCTGAACTCAGCAAGGGCCGGTCGGCCCAAAAATGCATTGTAAGGTGAATCAATATCTAAAACGACAAACTGCAACATCCGAACTCTCCGGCGTTCTCCCACTCCCAATTCCACCGGTAGTTATGTTACTCCAATGGGTATCGTAGCACTCCCGTTGAAACCGTGGATTTGGGATTGGCAGGGTTTTAAATCCTTTGCTTCCATCTTCATTAAATCGTAAGCCCGTTTAAGCAAGATATTCATAGAGCTCCCATTGTCAACCAGGATCCTCTTCATCCAAGCAGGACCTACCTGGGCAGATATGACTAGTGGGTCGATTGTAGGGGCTTCGACTTTATCAGCGTCTCGGCTCCTAAATACAATATCATCAGACATTATCTTTTGTTGTTTAGCCGGAGTTCCATCCTCACAATTACTGCAACATTCGAAGTATGCATGCCTGATCGAACTAGCATACGACTCCATTTCCCTCCAGCTTCTGTCTGCTGGGTGGGGACCACCACTTATCGTGTTGATAACTAGCCTTCCGCCCGTACGAGCGGGTTCCTCTTGTCTTTCCTGATTTTGTGCACGATTCTGATTTGAAGGGCCCGCACCACCAGACTGCGGCGCCCGCACAAACTGGTCTAACTTTCTCTCCCTGATCAACTTCTCAATGAAGTCCTACAAGTGTCGACACTCATTGGTATTGTGGCCATAACACTCGTGGAATCTACAAAACTTCCCTGTTTGAATCCGCCTCTCCGACGATTGCCTCGGAGCGGGTTTATTATATTGCACAGTGTTGCAAGTTTTCAGATATACATTTTCCAACGATGTATTCAATGGCGTGTAATTATCAAACATTGGAGCCCTACGCTGTGGGCCTCGATTTGGATCTCTCTTTTTATCCTGACCATTGTTGCCTCGCGGCTGAGTCTGTTTGTTCTGTATGTTCAACTGAACTCTTCCAGAACATTCACCGGACTGCTTAACTGCTACATTACTTTGTATTCCTTCAGTTCTGGGCCTCGCATCGTCCTGCTTCCTAGACTGTTTCACGTCCTCTTGCCGTAAGAATTGAGCGGCTTTGGAGTAGAAACGGTCCAGTGATGCGGGTGGTTTTCCAGCTAACCAATTTCCAAACTCAGAATCGGGATCGATTCCTTTGGTTAACGCCATCAAGATGTAGTTATCGTTAGGATTACTAATCTCTACACATGCCGCGTGGAATCTTTCTAAATAACGTCTGAGTGTCTCTCCCTTAGCTTGGGTGACGCTAGATAGGGTGTTAACGTCTTTAGGTCTGGCGACATGCATACGGAACTGTTCGACAAATTTCTTAGCCAATTGATCGAACGAAGAGATAGATCTGGGTGGCAACCTTGTGAACCACATTGTTGCGATTCCTCCCAAAGAGATGGGGAAACTTCGGCATTTTACTACATCATCAGCCCTTGCGGCGCTCATTGACCACTCATACTTCAAAATATGTTGATTGGGATCGGAATTTCCTTCGTACACAGGGAGAGTTGGCATTCTGAATCGCTGAGGAGGATCAGCATATAATATTTCATCTGTGAAAGGAGTATGACTACGGGAGATTCCCCAGTCGTCATTGGTAAGCCCTTGGCTTTCGCGAATCATCTGACGTATCATGGTTGAAATATCGGGCATAGCCACGTTCTGCGCATGCTGAGCTAAGTTGTGGTCGGGTTCCACAGCACGAGTTTGGACCGGACGCTGTCGACGGCCTATGTCTCGCCTCCTTGGCTCCACATCTTCTAGGACGTATGGTTCATGAGTACGCCCACGTTGCAGATTATTCGGATTTGACAATTCCGGGTATCAACCCTTGTTTCTACCGCGGTGGTTGTAGTGCGATTGTCCACGGTATATTGTGGAACAGCACCTCCTTGTGACGAGGGCCCGGTTTGGAAGCTAGTTGACGGTCCAACCCTCAATTTTCCTACAGTCAAGGCAGGTTGATATCCAGTAGCTTGTGTGTGGGTTGCGTCCAATCGGGGACGTGTAGATCTGTCGTGATAGTCAGATGAAGCAGAACTTTCAGTGGACAAGTAGGAAGCATCATCCCTCCTGGTCCTCCTGCGCCTTCGGCGGATTAATTGATTGGTCAATTCAATATTAGCACGCAACTGTTCGGCCAGCTGTTGTCGACTTTGAGTCAGTTCTTGAAGCAACACTTGGACTCTTGTTTGGTGACTGGTCCAGACGGATCTGAGTGAGCAGTGTTGTCTTGATTGGATTGTAACTACTGTGTAGGATTTTGTCCATCCCGACCTTCTTGATTAGCAGCTGTAGAAGCAGTTCTTATGCTAACCATCTTGAGCAGTGGATTTTTTTCCTAGATTTTATGCAAATCTGAATAAAATGCAAGGATTCTGGAGTAGAGATCTAGATCTTCCCTTTGGATTTATGCAATCCGGTATCGATGGTAGATCCAAAGAGTAGGAGAAAAACTGGTTTTCTCAGTGAAAGCACCAAAGTGTTTATACCAAAAATGGGCACAACACTCTTCGGAAGTTTTTTGAAGAGATAAAAGTGAAGAAAGAAAATTAAAACTGTGGATTATCTAACAAAAACTCCAAAATAACAGAAAGTAAATTGCAAAGACAAGCGATTTAGAGTGGTTGAGCGTTTCGCTTACGTACACTATTAAGTTTGATGATTTTATTTCTCGATACTTGAAGATTACAATTCCTTATAATGTAGTACAACTGATTTTATGAGCTAAGTCTGAATACAAGGCAACGATGGTGATTTGGAGTAAATCTGGCAGAGTCTGAGCGCTCCTTAGCTCTTAAAATTGTCTGACCCCTTTTCTGAATGACCAGGGGCTCTATTTATAGGTGTAGGAGGCTGATATTTCACCTAAATTTTGGGAGACCAGTTCTGGCAAGTGAGGGGGCCCACATGCCCGCTTTCTGGAAATCCGGGCCCACTTTGGGATCGATTCGAAATCCATTCGAATCGATCGAGGAATTGTCCAATTGAGCTGGAATTTGGTGTGGACATTCTTCAACATGTGTTCAAGCTTCTGTGAAAATTTCATAACATTTGGATTTGTGGATCTCGAGTTATGATCGATTCAAGATCGTATTTCTGGTTGATATGCTCCATTCGAATCGATCCTCTTCGAATCGATAGGATCGAATCGATGGCCTAGTGAGCGAAGGCGTTGACGTGGCGCGTGCTTTCCGGGTTGATCCAGTTTTTTCTCCGAGTTTTACTGGGTTGACTCCACGAATTTCGCTACTTTGACTTAGTGGATTCGAGGGATTTCTCTACACATTGATTCGAATGGAAGCCTATTCGTATCGATCATAGTGAGCATGGTCGATCGATACGAAGCTCTTGTAATAGGATGGATTCGAAGTAGAGCAACTTCATGGATTCGAAGCACTCCATCTTGAGGGATACAAACCACCGAGCACAGATGGATACGAAGTGGGGCAACTTGATCGATTCGAAGTACTCCCAACTGATAGATGCGAAGTAGGATGACTCCATGGATTCGGACGATGGATACGAAGCTTGACCACCTGATAGATTCGAACAAGGAGGTAACGATCGATTCAGAGCAAACATATGTTGATGGATTCGAACATAAGTTTCACTTATGGATTCGAATCAGGGGTTATCTCCTTCATTTTGCATCGATCATAAGTTGAGCATACGAACTCGGATCGACTTGAAACTTGGGACGTTGGCTTCCCTGGCTTTGCTTGTTATGTCTTGCTAATCGTGGCCTAATCTGGACTTGGACAAAATTCATCGATATCCATGACGAGTGACTCCTGTTTTTTGGTCAAGTCCTTGGTGTCACGGCCTTGCCAAAAGGCAGGATAACAAGGACCACCACTTATTGTATTGATAACCAACCTCCCGCCTGTACGAGCGGGTTCTTCCTGTCCTTCCTGATTCGGTGCACGATTCTGATTTGATGGGCCCGCACCACCAGACTGCAGCGCCCGCACATACTGATCCAACTTTTGTTCACATATCAGTTTTTCAATGAGGTCTTGTAAGTGACGACACTCATTGGTGTTATGGCCATAGCTTTCGTGGAATCTGCAAAACTTTCATGTTTGGATTTGTCTTTTCGTTGGTGGCTTCAGAGCAGGTTTCTTGTATTGCATGGTATTGCAGGTCTTCAAATACACATTTTCCAGCGATGTATTCAATGGAGTATAATTGTCAAACATGGGAGCTCTACGTCGTGGACCACGGCTCTGATCTTGCTTCTTTCCTTGATTTCCATTGTCCCTCTGCTGATTCTGTTTATTTTGGATGTTCAATTGAACTTTTCCAGAACTATCTCCGGACTGTTTAACAGAGATGTTACTCTAGATTCCTTCGATGTTGGGTCCTGCGTCATCTTGCTTCCTAGACTGTTTTGCATCCTCCCTTCTAAAGAATTGGGCTGCCTTGGAATAGAAACGGTCCAATGATGCAGGAGGCTTCCCAACTAACCAATTTCCAAGCTCGGAATCAGCATCAATCCCTTTAGTCAATGCCATCAGGATAGAGTTATCATTGGGATTTCTTATTTCTGCACATGCAGCATGGAATCGCTCCAAGTAACGTCTAAGTGTTTCTCCGGGAGCTTGTGTAACACTAGACAAAGTGTTAACGTCTTTAGGCCTCGCCACATGCATACGGAATTGTTCGACAAACTTGGTGGCCATCTGATCAAAATTAGAAATGGATTGTGGTGGCAAATGAGTAAACCACATGGTTGCAATGCCCCTTAGGGAAATGGGGAAACTACGACATTTTACTGCATCATCAGCTCTCGCAGCATTCATCAGCCATTCGTACTTCAGAATGTGATGATTGGGATCAGAACCCCCTTCGTAAACTGGCAAAGTTGGCATCCTGAAGCGCCGAGGTGGTTCATCATACAATATGTAATCGGTGAAAGGGGTATGACTCTGGGAGATTCCCCAGTCGTCATTAGAGAGACCCTGACTTTCGCGAATCATTTGGAGGATCATCGTTGGAATATCCATCATACGGATACTAAGAGCATGCTGGGCCAAGGTGTGGTCGGGTTCCACAGCGCAAGTTTGGACCGGACGCGGTCGACGGTCCGTGCCTCGCCTCCTTGGTTCAACATCCTCAGGGACATAAGGCTCAGGAGTATGCTCTCGTTGGCTACGATGAGGATCAGCTTGGTTTCCAGCGTCAACTCCTTGTTCGGTAGTGGTCGTAGTAGTACTGTTGCCTGTGACATGATAAGGAGAAGCACCTCCTCGGGATGAAGGTCCTATATGATTACTAGTGGATGGTCCAGTTCTGGGTTGTCCAAGATTCGAAGCAGGTTGGTGCCCTGTGGCCTGGGTGTTGCTTACATCCAACCATGGGCGCGTGGATCGGTGATGACCATCAGATGAGGCTGAACTCTCTGTAGAAGAGTAAGAACCTTGGTCTCTTCTGGATCTTCTGCGCCTTTGGCGATTTAACTGGTTGGTCAACTCTGTGTTGGCGCGCAGTTGTTTAGTTGGCTGTTGTCGACTCTGGGTCAATTCTTGGAGCAGCATCTGAAACTCTTGTCTGGTAACCGGGCCTGTTGGATCTGAAGGTCCGGCGGAACCCTGGTTTGATGAAGGCAATTGCGCGGGATTTTGCATGTCCCGTCCTCCCTGATCAGTAGCTGTAGAGGTAGTTCGCGTACTTACCATGGTGAATTTATGAAAGTCCTTTCCTAGATCTGATGCAAATATGAATAGAATGGAAGGGTTTCGAAGTTCTAGATCTGGATCTTCTTCTTGGATTTATGCAATCCGATATCGATAGAAGATCCAAAGAGCAGGAGAAAAATTGGGTTTTCTCTCAGTGAAAGCACCAAAGTGTTTGTACCAAAATTGGGCACAACACTCTTCGGAAATCTTTCAAGAGATAAAGTGAAGAAGTTAAATGGAAAAAGAGGATTATCTAACAAAAACTCCAAATTTTAGATATGAAAATAATTAAAATGCAAGGAGACACAAGAATTTAGAGTGGTTCGGCATATTGCCTACGTCCACTATGAAGTTTATAGCTTTATTGATCTTTCTATGAAGATTCCAAGTGAATTCAGTGAGTTACACCAGATAATTATGATTTGCAGCGGTGAATTTCGTTATTGGCAGCAGCAAGGGAGTTTAGATCTAGATTCGGCAGAGTCTGGGAGTTGGAGAATTCAAAGAAGAAGAAGCCCCTTTTCTGCATGCCCCGGGGCTCTATTTATAGGTGTAGGAGTCTGATATTTCGCTCAGATCTCGGTAGGCTCCCTCTGGCACGTGACTAGGCCCGCGCGCATAAGCCCGCGAAGTTTCGGTTCGATCCGTGATCGATACGAATAGATTTCGTATCGATCAAGATTGCGTCCGATGGAGTCGAAATTTGGCGTGGACATTCTTTAGCATACACGTAGGCTTCTGTCAAAATTTTATATCATTTGGACTTGTAGAATAGGATATATGATCGATACGAATTAGGATCTTCGGTTGGCTATTTCGGTCGACTCCCTTATTTCGACTCGGTTCTATTTGACTCGACCATTTCTGTTTCGTTCGACTCCCTTATTTCGACTCGATTCTATTTGACTCGATCACTTCGAATCGATGGGCGCGCGTGATCTGGAGGTGACGTGGCGAGCCTTTCTTGAATCGATCCAATTTCCTTGCCGAGTTGGCCGAGTCATCGTTGATCTTTGCTTTGTTCGCATCGAAGTCCGTTGCCCACTTCGAATCGATCAGCAGCAGTCCCCTTTGTATCGAGGTACTTGTCTCGCTCGAATCGATGGGAGGTGGCCTATTTCGCATCGATAAGAGTGACCGACCTAGATGGATTCAAACAGCGGCTCTGAGATGGAGTCGGACTAGATGGATTTGAATAAAGGCTCTGAGATGGATTTGAACTTGATCGAGTCGAACAGTGGTTCAATGATGGATGCGAAGTGGAGCGAGTTGGACAGAGGCTCTCTGATGGATGTGAAGCGGAGCGAGTCGAACAGTGGTTCTTTGATGGATGCGAAGCAGAGCGAGTCGAACAGAGGCTCTATAATGGATGCGAAGCGGAGCGAGTCGAACAGTGGTTCTGTGATGGATGCGAAGCGGAGCGAGTCGAACAGATGCTCTCTGATGGATGCGAAGCGGAGCGAGTCGAAGTAGACCCTGGTGATCGATGTAGAGCTGATCGAGTCGAACTCGATCGATTCGAACAGTGGCTCTATGATGGAGTCGAACTCGATCGAGTCGAACTCGATCGAGTCGAATAGTGGCCAGTCTATGGATTCGAGCGCGAGGCTATTTCTTATCCAATTTCGCATCGATCATAACTTGAGCATATTAACTCGGATTGAATTGAAAATTGGAAAGTTGGCTCTCATAGCTTCGCTTGTCGTGTCATATCAATTTTAGCTTGATCCGGACTTGGACGAAATTTGTCGATATCCATAGTGAACCTGCGTATTACCGATTTTCTAGATGAACTGTCTTTGGTCTCTAGTCAAGTTCTGGTGTCATAGCCTTGCCAAGAGGCGGGATAACAAGTACAAATACAATCTGTAAACCAATAGCTTGAATACGAGTTATTACTGAAAGGAAGTTAGTGTAGAAAATGGCAGAGTGTCCTCGGAGTTCTCCCAAAAAAGGTCCCCTTTCACTACGCCCATGCCCCTCTGTTTACAGACGAAGATAGGCTGGACTTCATCCGTGAGCCCGGGAACAAGGTACTTCGACCCATAGTAGATGACTTCTGTGCACCGAGCCTGGTATACGAAACGAGACACGCCGAACGGCAAACGCCGATCGAGAGATGCCGAGCGAGTCCTTGCCGAGCCGAATGACTAAGGCGTCCATGCCGAGCGCCCCTTGGCCTGGCCGCTTGATCTTCCCTTCAATGTCATTCGAGGGGTCACCAAGCCATGTAACCATCCCTCTATGGCCGAGAGGCATGGGACTAAGGTATTCCTGCCAAATGCTCCAATGCCGATCCAGCCTTGCCGAGCGGCATATACTGTGCTCCTTTAGCTTCTTTCCTTTAGCCGAGCGGCGTTAGCCGAACGATGGTGTTGAGCTCCTACCATCACTTTTCTTTCTACCGAGCGACGTTCACTTAGTTCCCAACAACACCTTTCTCTTAGCCGGGCGACACACACACCATCCTCCCTCGACCGAACCACATATTGAGGCCGAGCGATGTGGTCAGGCCGAGCGAAACTGACATGCCGAGCGATGCTTACATGTCGAGCATCTCAATTCAAATCAATGCTTTACTGGCTCAAGTTTTCACTTAGTTCAACCAAGAAACTAAATAATTAGCATCACGTTGTCGGGCCAAGCTACCGGGTAACATTTGCCCCCTAAAGTGTGTCCTGTGAATCAACACGACATGCTTTAAACCAGTAACCCATTCCTATTATCAAAAGTCGAATGTGTTCAATGAATGTTGAAACATGGCAGTTTTCCCTAGTATCTTGTTCAGTTCCGAGTCTATTTTCTCCTCTCTTTCTGCTTTATATATAAACAAGGGGTCGTTCGGCATATAGAGACCAACCCACATAACCGACTTACTCGAACTAAGTCGCGCATATCTAACAACTGACTTCTCAAACCAAAAACGACTGGTTCAACGGGAGATGGCCTATTCACCTCCCTTCTCCCATATATAAGAGTTTTCTCTTTCTTCTTATCCCCACCTTCACTTTATTTTTCCGAGATTTAATAAGTTACCTCCCTCGAACCTCAGCTATTACTCCAATTCCCCTTCCTCCTCCCTACTTCAAAATGTGTGTTTCGTAACTGCTTTAGTCAATAAACCCGAACGAGTTTCGATCCTAAATTCGCGACCCTTACAATCTCCAAACCATTCCTATAGGTACGAATCTCTTATTCGACCCATATTCCCAAATCAGTGATTTTGCATGAATCTCGAGTTTCCGAGTATATTTTTCTTTTTAGTAGGAGTTGTTGCAGACGAGGGGGGTTGAATTGGAAATAACGACATGCATTAGGTTAAGTGCTTGACAGGGCTAGATTGGTGATTGAGGTCATTCGATAACCAAGGAGTGAGAGAGAAGAGAATGTGAACTGGTCGGCATTTGTATTTTGGGTGGAATTTGGCTGCTCGGTGGTCTCCTTGTGAGAGTAATGCTAGGGAGGTAGAGGAATGGGGTGTCAATCGGTCTAGGGAGAGAGAATGCCGTTCGGTGATGTTGTGGGTCGGTCAAAGTCTGATGGAGGGAGGCCGTTTGGTTATTAGGAAGAGATAGGAAGTGTGTGGGTCGGTCAGTATTGGTGGTTTCCAGAGCCATGGATAGTGGCTTGGTATCGCTCGTTGTGAGGGTGAGAGTGTGGTTTAACCACTTGAGTGTAGTGTTACGTCCCCGTTAGAGATCACGAGGTGGGTTTGGTATACCGAGCAAGTGTGGCTTGGTATAGCCCCCACAGGCCGTTCGGTGAAGCGAGAGTGTTGGAGAGGAGAGCGAGTGATTCGATAATTATGAATGTCCCCACTTGAGCACAGCACATACCAAACTATATACTTCCACGCCTTACCATAGAACAATGAACAATGACAACAACTTAGGCATACAAGCATATCGAACTGATTTTGACTGATAACTCCCCAGTTCCAACAACTATAAACCTGAGTTCAACTCGATAAAAGCAAATAATATCCTTTAACATATAGTACCAATGTCTGAGTTCAAGACCCAAACCATCATAGGGCAAGCTCTCGGAGACGGTCAGCGATGACAGTCTTCGAAGATGACAATTTTATGCTCAATCTCACTTCATTATGCCTTTAAATCTTCAATTCTTTTATACTTATGCTTGAATGATTGTACTAGTACACACCACACGGGGAGGGATATTTTTTTCGTTATTTCTAATATCGATTGTCTTTCAAGTATAGTTCAAACAAGTGTTTACCCAAATTCGACGCTCGTTGAGGATGTCTAGAAAGTCAAGCTCTGCCATAGTTTCAGACAAACCTGAGCCGAGTTCTCAGAAAGAAGTAGTGGGAATTTCGAATCCATCGACAACTCCTACACAGGATATCCCAAATCCGTCAGTGGAAACCATTGACCCGGCTCCTGATGCGATAGACGGAGCTGTTATTCTAGACAATCCTAATGATTCCCAAGCTTCAAAAATCAATGAAATCGCTCTACGCCGACTATGTTCGATTCACGGAATCCCCTTTGATGATGTATTAGTTCCATTGGGATGAGATCGTCCTCACCTGCTCCCAGCTAGATATACAGCTTACAACAAATTCATGTGCTAGGTTGGTAGCGTGCCACCATTCAACTACTTTCTCCACGAAGTGCTACAGTATATCGGGATCGCACCATCACAGCTACATCCCAATAGCCATGCGTTCATCCACGGCACTTGTATTCTCTTTATGAGCATCCTATTCAGGCTCCCCTCTCCTGGTGACATCCGCTACATCTATCGCTTCATGCGACGATCTGACAGTCCATCTTTCATATTCCTTGAGTCGCATTCTCAGTGTCAGATTCTGACAAGAGTGTGGAGTAAATTCACCCAATATAAGCAGGAATGGTTCTATGTATGTTTCCCCCAGGCTTTGCGAGAAGACGGCTGGAAGGGAGTAAGTTCCATTTCTGGATCAATACTTGTCTAAAGCATGAAGTGGATTGTTTCTAAACTTCTTCCAATTTTTACAGGTATCAGCCCACGTCCCGAAGGCACCGGGTACTCTGAGGCCGTTGAGGCCATTCGCGCTACTCCCATTGAAGACTGGGAGATCAAACTTGTCATTTCCAATGAGTCGCTCTTAAAGATCAGGTTGTTGGCGGAAGGTCGCCGAACAACTCTTCCATCCGGTGTCACTATAACCAGACCCGCGTCGAGGAAGGGTAAAGGACAGGCCGGAGCTTCAGTACCTCCTAAAAGTGGTGCCCCCGACACATCCGAGGAGGGTGAGATTAGAGAAACTGGCGTGTCAGAAGCACTGGGTGAGAATGTAAGTCCTGCTCCGGAACCGGTGGTTGAAGTACATGGCACTGATGAACCACCTCCCCCTTCAAAGGGAAAAAAGAAACTAGCTTACAAGTTGAGAAAGAAGATATTGGGCGAAACTTCGAAAGTGACGATTACTCCAATGGAGAAAAAACTGTCTTCACAACACTTAGAGGGTTCATTGAAAGGCTTGTCTGACCTTACTATTCCCGATGACTTTCTCAACTACGGCTTCGACGATCTAGAAGCCCTAAAACTTCATTCGCCCACGAGAGGCGATGAAAGCGTTCATGCCCATCATCAAGTAGAAAAAACTCCGATAAGTAAAGCAAAAGAAACTGGTCCGTCGGGGGGAAACACTAGGACACGCACACTAACACCCACACCACATCTTACACTTAAACTTCAGCCACCATGTTATTCTTGCTAACTTGTACTTACTTAATTTCTACGCAGATGATATGGGACGCTCTCATGGATTCGACCGCCTTCGCGGGTGCTCTATTTTCCATTATTCCAACCGAGACTCAGGGTCTTGAAAACGCCGAGATAGAAATGACAACAGCGATAGAGACTATCGGTCTCGAGATTCATCATCTCAAAGGAAAACTTATAGCCACTCTTCCTACCCCAACGATCCTCCTCCTCAACCAGAGCATAGCAGGGATAAATCTGCTCAAAGGGGGTCTCAACCTGAAGCTCCTCGCGATCAATATTCTGGTTCATCAAGTACTAGGCAGTCCCATGAGCTTCACAAGAAATCTATTGTTTCGACGAAACAAACTTCCTCCAGTCTTGCACATGATCCATCAATAGCAGAAAAGCTTTACTGAGCTTAAAACCACATTTCCAAAAATATGCTTTGATGGACTAAAGTTTCTTCCGGCGATCCATCCTATTTCGGGGCACGTTAAACAAAGTGTCATTTCTTGTACTAATGATGTCTACGTCCAGCACGACGCATTCGCTCATTTGGTGGAAAAAGTTTCAGAAGTTTCGGTGGAACGCCAGCATGAATTCGATCGCTTGAAACTCAAAGCTATCCACGACAAAGAAAATATCAAAGCACAAGATGAAGAGCTTTCCTCATATAAATCTTAGCTTAAAACTGCTCAAAAAACCGCTAAAGATACGACCGAAGCTGTTGATTGTCTGGAAGCCGCACACAAAAAGGAAATTGATGAGGCGGTTCAACGTTGTAGTGCTTTAGCCTTAGAGAAAGATTCCATCCAAAAAGAAAAGAATGCTCTCACTCAGCGAGTTAAAGAATTGGAGGAGCTACTCCTTAAAGAAAAAGAAGAAAAAACTGCAGCCCAAGAAGAGTCACAACGATATTGTGACGAGATTGTCTCCACACGACTCTTAAAAGTAAAGCTTGATGAGGAGATTTCCAAAGTTGAAGCACTGAAGGATGCGGCTCGTGAAGAGGGAAAAAGAATGGCGCTCTCGGAAATCGACTCTCGCCTCGAGGAGGCCACTGAAGCTGGTAGGGAGGAAATTAAGTGCATGTTTGATCCACTCATAGCCGAGTATAACGCTCGAGTTCTCATGCATCATGACCTAACTTTTCTTGGTGAGGGTTACCTCGAATCTTTGGTCGAAGCATGGAACACTTTGATAAAAATTAAAAAGGTCAAATTGGGAACTGAAGAGGTAGATGAGGACTCTCTTGTGAAGGAAATACTTCACGAGAATGAGCGCACTGACCTATCTACGGCAAAGGCCCTTTACGGAAGGGACTCTTCCTCATCAAAAGGAAAAAATGATACTGCCGGTCGATCCGAAACCGAATCCTCGGTTCCTCCTCCTATTCAGCCGACTGGTCACTCACCACTCGATCCCTTCGAGCAGCATATTGGGTATGACCCAAAGAAGCTTGGACTTGATATTCACGCTCTATCTCCTATTCTAGAAGGCGAAACTCCTCGAACCATTGAGAGTAAGCCAAAAACTGGTACATAGCTTTTTTTAGAGTTCAAATGGCCATTGCTTTTGACGAATAATAAATGTACCCTAACATTTGTCTCTTGCGATTTCGTGCAGGCCATTCTGACCCCGAGCCAACTCCAAGGAGCAATGCTTCCGCAGATAAGGAGGGGAAACGGGAGAGGCAGCTCAGACTGGAGAGACCCCCGGACTCGACGCACAAGTGATTGGGGCGCTTGATGAAGACAAACCTGAAAATTTATCGCCCATGGAGGAACATGATGAAGTTGAGATTACAGGCGCCTCTGAACACACTTCAAAATCGAGCATGGCGAAGCAAATCATAGAAGAAAAGAAGAAGAAGGCTGAGATTAAGATTGAGCCTCAGGTGGTGGAACTTGATGATACATTGAGCAGTCCTCTGAAGGTTATACTCCCCGGTGGAACCTCACCAAAGGAAGTCCCTCTTCCTCCCCCAGGCACTATTTCCTTTGCAAGCAAGGTGTCTAGGAAAAAACGCTCGGGGGAGGAGTCTTCAGAGAAACCGAAGATGGAGAAGAAGTCGAAGAAGTAGCTATCATGCTTCGTTCAACGCGAATAAGCCTGGATTATGTAATTATTTCTATTTATTTTCGTAGTCGTTGTGAATATATTTTTTGCTCCGAGTTCAGGAGAAGTTGTAGCGAAACCGAATCCTTGATTAGTAAATAATTTTTTTTTCTGATGATGTTTGATGCTTAGCTTCACCATCCATCTTGTGTTTGAAATCCAAAGTTATGTGGGTCACGTAAGTACTCGTTCAATTCCACGTGACTCGAAGATTTCTGAATCGCTTCAATTTTAGTCTGCGCTCTAAGCACTTAGAGATTTTTAAATTGTTTATACTTTAGTCCGCACTCTGGGAACTCAGAGTACTCTAGTCCGCACTCCGTGGACTTAGAGATTTTTAAGTCGTTTTTACTCCAATCCGCACTCTGGGGACTCAGAGTACTCTAGTCCACACTCCGGGGATTTAGAGATTTTTCAAGTCGTTTATACTCTAGTTCGCACTTTAGGGACTCAGAGTACTCTAGTCCGCACTCTGGGGTAGAGATTTTTCAAGTTGTTTATACTCTAGTCCGCATTCTGGGGACTCAGAGTACTCTAGTCCACACTCCGGGGACTTAGAGATTTTTCAAGTCATTTATACTCCAGTCCGCACTCTGGGGACTCAGAGTACTCTAGTCATCACTTCGGGGACTTAGAGATTTTTCAAATCGTTTATACTCCAGTCCGCACTCTGGGACTCAGAGTACTCTAGTCCGCACTCTGAGGACTTAGAGATTTTTCAAGTCGTTTATACTCCAGTCCGCACTCTGGGGACTCAGAGTACTCTAGTCCGCACTCCGAGGACTTAGAGATTTTTCAAATCGTTTATACTCCAGTCCGCACTATGCGGACTTAGACTACTCTAGTCCGAACTCCGGGGACTTAGAGATTTTTCAAGTCGTTTATACTCTAGTCCGCACTCTGGGGACTCAGAGTACTCTAGTCCGCACTCCGGGGACTTAGATATTTTTCAAGTCCGTGTGTGTGTTCATACGCCAGACAGGTTAATGTAACTTAATTTTTGTTACGGAATTGTAACATACGGAAACATCAATAGTTAACGAAAAAGACGGCTTCTAGCCTTTATTGATTATAATAAATGGGAAAAAACTAGAATGTCTTATTACATGCCAAAAACTAAAAACAACAAAATGAACATACACTGGAAATAATTGCAACTAAAATGCAAAGAAATAGACTAGATGTAATAGCGATGCAAATGCTCGCTATTCCATGCGCGAGGAAGTGTCACGCCATCTACGGTCACCAGCTTGAAAGTTCCTTCTCCAAGCCTCCATTCGATGACATACGGACCTTCCCATGTGGGATTCAGATGTGATGGGGTCGGAAAAACTCGCTTCAAAACGAGATCACCCACATTGAAAATTCTCGGTCGAACTTTTTCATTATAATATCGAGCAACTCGGTGCCTATGTGCAGCCGCTCTTAAATCAGCTTCTTCACATTTTTCATCAACAAAGTCCAGTGATTCCAATAGGAGATTCCGATTTGTCTTGGGGTCATAATAAGTTACCCGATGAGAAGGAACTTCAAGTTCCACGGGTATCACAGCTTTAGTGCCATATGCCAAGGTGAATGGAGTATGGCCAGTCGCGGACTTGTGGGTGGTTCTGTAAGCCCGGAGCGCTGTCGGAAGCTCATCCACCCACTTTCCTCTACCCTTCTCCAAATGTTTCTTTAATATTGACTTGATTATTTTATTTACTGCTTCCACTTGTCCATTCGCTTTAGGGTGTGTGACCGTCGAAAACCTTTTCTCAATGTGATATTTTTGGAAAAATTCTTTGAACTCCCTACTTTCGAATTGAGTTCCGTTGTCCGTAATGATAGTTCGTGGGAGGCCGAAACGGCATATGATGTTTCGTACAACGAAGTTAATTACTTTTTTGGTGGTGATCGTAGCTAAAGGCTCTACTTCTGCCCACTTGGTAAAGTAATCAACGCAACAATTGCATACTTTGCACCACCTCTGGAAATTGGTAAGGAACCGATTTTATCGATCCCCCAAATTGCAAATGGCCAGGGACTAACCATTTGTGTGAGTTCCGTTGGCGGAGCTCTGGAGATTTTCGCAAACTTTTGACATTTGTCGCATTTTCTTACATAGTCTGCAGCTTCCCGATTTACAGTTTGTATGTATTGTTTGAATGGGGTCATCCATGACCCCTTTTCAATTTCTATTTCTAGAGGAAAATCTATTCCCATCTCGTTTATACTTGGAGATTGTAAAACTTCAATGGGAACCAAGCCCATTTGTTGTGCATCGCTAGTACTTGTGAATTTTGCCAAAGAATCGGCCTCCGTGTTTCGTTTACACGGGACGTGCGAAATATCATAATATTCAAGGTCTACCAAAAGTTCTTGAACCCGAGCGAGGTATGGAGCAAGCCTCTGCCCCTTTGCTTGATAATCTCCCTGCACTTGGTACACCACCAATTGAGAGTCACAAAAGATTTCAACCGATTTTATTCCGAGCTCCCTGACAAGTTTTAAGCCAGCGAGCAGTGCTTCATACTATGCTTCGTTATTCGTAGCTAGGAAATTAAGCTTCAAAACATAACAAATAGATTGGTTTTTAGGGGTTACTAGAATGACTCCAGCCCCAGAGCAATGGTCGTTGGATGCCCCATCGGTGTATAGTTTCCATCGAATAGTGGGTATAACATCATCTCCGTCTGGTTCGTCAGACACGGTAAATTCCACGATGAAGTCTGCTAGCGCTTGCCCTTGTATGGCCCTTCGTGGCAGGTAGGTGATGTCGAATTGACTCAACTCGATATTCCATTTTAACAATCTCCCTGAGGTTTATGGTCGTTGGAGTACCTGTCGGAAGGGTTGATCGGTATAGACACTGATTGGGTGTGCTTGAAAGTACGAATGAAGCTTGCACGATGCAATCACCAAACAGTAGGCTAGCTTCTCTATTTTAGGATAATTTCTTTCTGCCTCCGTTAAACGTTTACTGACATAATACACCGACTTTCGAACTCGGTCTTCCTTGCGAACCAAAGCTGTATTGATGGCATGTTGAGATACGGCCAAATATATATACAATACTTCTTGGTCTATGGTCTTTGACAGCACCGGGGGGCTTTCCAAATGTCTTACCAGAGCCCGAAACGCATCCTCATAGTTGGGCGTCCATTCAAAATTTCTCTTTCCTTTCTTTATTACATCGAAGAAAGGAATACACTTGTCGGTTGCTCTGGATATGAATCAACTCAACGCGGCCACTTTTCCATTCAGGCTTTGTACTTGCTTTATAGTTCTGGGCACTTGAATGTCTCGAATAGCCTGAATCTTTTCTGGGTTAGCTTCAATTCCATGTGCATTAACAATGAAACCCAAGAACTTTCCTGACGCAACGCCAAAGGAACACTTCAAAGGATTGATTTTCATTCCGTAATACCTGAGTATATCAATCATTTCCGCCAAGTCTCGAATGTGGTCGTTTGACTATCGTGACTTCACGAGCATGTCATCCACATAGACTTCCATCGTCCTACCGATTTGGTCTTTAAACATCCGATTCACCAGACATTGATAAGTTGCTCCTGCATTTTTCAATCCGAAAGGCATCACTACATAAAAGTACAGTCCATTCGTCTGTGATAAAACTAGTCTGTTCCTGATCTGGAATGTGCATCGGGAATGGATTATATCCCGAGTACGCATCCATAAATGACAATAACTCGTGTCCTATGGTTGAGTCGATCAGCTGATCAATTCTGGGTAAAGGGAAAATATCCTTAGGGCACGCTTTGTTCAAATATGAGTAATCAACACAGGTTCTCCATTTTCCATTTGCTTTTCTCACTAGTACAGGGTTAGAGACCCATTCTGGGTAGAGGGCGTCACGGACGAACCCATTGGCTTTGAGTTTGTCCATCTCCTCTCTGAGAGCTACGGACCTCTCCAGGTCCATGCCTCTCCCTTTCTGCTTTACCGGCATGTATTTCGGGTCTATGTTCAACATATGACTCGCAATAGCGGGAGAAATCCCGCACATATCGGAATGTCCAAGAGAAAACGTACAGATTCGCTCGGAGGAAATCAGTAAGATCCTCGATCGTCAAGGGGTTGAGTTGTGATCCAATCTTAAGTACCCACGATGGGTCATCACAACTAACTGGAATGTCAATCGTCAATTCAGCCGGTGCTGCTTTTGCCTCCTTGGGTTCCTCATCACCGTCCCTCGGATCTATGTCTCTATAGATCCGAACATGTTGCCCGAGCCAAGGCTCGGGCATTACTTGTCAATCTTCAGTGACTCGGATGCGGACGAAGTTTTCCACAACCTTTCCTTTCTCTCTTCGCTGGGCCTCTCTCAGCTCAACCACATAACATGCACGACCAGTCGCCTGATCTCCGTGAACAACACCAACTCCCTTATCCGTCAGAAATTTCAAAGTTAAACACCATGGGGCCAAAGCTGCCCTAAACTCTGCCAGGGCCGGTCGGCCCACAAACACATTATACGGGGAATCGACATCCAAAAAGATGAACGACATGATCCGCACCCTCCTACGTTCACCTTCTCCAAGTTCAACTGGCAATTCAACAAAACACACTACATCCGTAGCTGCACCATTAAAGCCATGAATGCGGGCTTTAGATGATTTTAGATCCTTTGTCTCCATCTTCATCTAGTCGTATGCCTTTTTGAAGATGATGTTAACAGAACTTCCACAGTCAATTAGTGTCCTTCTCACAAACGCTAGCTCAATAGTGGCCGAGATGACCATCGGGTCAATGGGAGGTGCCTCCACCTGATCGACATCTCTACTTCTGAACACTATATCATCCGTCATCATTCGTTGTTGCTTAGCCGGAGTTCCATCTTCCGTGTTTGAACAACATTCAAAATCTTCATGTTTTAAGGAACTAGCATAGCGCTCCATTTCTTGCCAATTCTTGTCTGCAGGGTGAGGCCCACCGACTATCGTGTTTATGACTAATCTACCTCCTGTCCGAACGGGTCCCTCAGACCATCATGGGGCCTGTCCGCGATTGGTGTCGGATGTCCCTTGTCCGCCTTCCTGAGGGTTCTTCACAAACTCCTGTAACTTTTTCTGTCGAATCGGCATTTCAGTCGCATCATGGAGGTGCCTAGACTCCTCGGTATTGTGCCCGTAAGTGTCATGGAAGCGGCAATACTTCCTAGTCCGCTTTTGTTCTTCGGTGGACTCTTTTGCGCGTGGCTTTCGATATTGGAAAGCATTACAGGTCGATAGGTAAATATTTTCCAGAGATGCATTCAGAGGAGTGTATTCATATTAGGTTGGGATCCTTGGTTTCCACTTTCCGGCTTCCCTTTTCTTTCCAGAATTTCCTCCTCCAGAATCCTTTTGACTGCTCAGGCTTGTTTTGAACATTGACCTGGACTTTTCCAGAGTTGTCACCAGATTATTTTACAGCAATGTTGTTTTGCACAGTCTCCTTGCCGGGTCCTAGTGCATTATCTCGCATCGTCCACCTGTCTTCCTTCCTTCTTCTAAATTGGTGCGCCTTTGAGTAAAAATGTTCCAACGTAGCCGGAGGCTTCCCTGCCAGCCAGTCACCAAACTCTGAATTTGGATCTACTCCTCGCATTACGACCATTAAAATGGCATGGTCATTTGGGTTGCTAACTTCAGTAGCAGCAACGTGGAATCTTTGTAAGTACTCCTTTAACGATTCCCCTGGGGCCTGAATTACACTAGACAAGGACATAACATCCTTGGGACGAGTGGCATGAATCCTGAACTACTCCACAAATTTCGTCGCTAATTCGTCAAAATTGGAGATATATACAGTGGAGGAAGTTGGGTAAACCAAATGGTAGCGATTCTAGATAAGGTTATTGGGAAACATCTACATTTAGTTGCATCATTGGCCCTAGCTGAATTCATCATCCACCCATACCTCATTACATGCTGTCGGGGATCAGTTTCCCCTCGTAGGCTGGGATAGTCGGCATATTAAACTTCCTGGGGTACTCAGCTTGTAGGATAGCATCTACGAACGAAGTATGACTCCTAGATACACCCCAATCATCATTAGTTAAACCTTGATTTTCCCTCATCAGCTGTGTGACCATGGCTGATAGGTATGGGGTTTGTATGGAAGATGGCAAGTTGGAATCCGTCCCATGGGACCGTTCCGGTTAGTGCCTCCTCTGTTGGCGATTTACCAAACGTGTATCCTAGGGACCTACTTCATCGTGGCCTTGGTGAGCCAATCGTCCAGCTTCCACCCGTGCTCCAGATCCTAAATTTACTGTTTCAGCTTTAGCGCGATTTACCTAGTGCACTACACCTGTTTGTGTTGTTTCAGTTCTACAGCGTCTACGCCTGGGAGGTTCATCAGATGAAGCAGAGCTGTCGGACGAGGAGTAAGAAGCGGGACTTCCTCCAGCATTTTGATGATGTTGTTGAGTAAGCTGAGTCATGAGGTTGGCGTTAGCTTGAATTTTCTTGTTAAGTTGTCTCCTGTTTTCCATGAGTTCTCTCATCAGCTCGTTGAACTCTGTCCTGGTGACAGCTTCCGTTTGGTTTTGGGCGGTGATGGTCCCTGCGCCCAGATTAGCTTGTTGATTGATGGGGCCTACTTGTTGGACGCTAGCGGTTTCGTTGACATCTGCATTGTGGGAGGCTGATCTAGTACGTGGTCTTCCCATTGTAGAGTTATCGATTGGAACTATGAATAGAATTAATGGACTTCTTGTGGATAAAATCGGATCTTCTTCGGGGGATTTCCACAATCCAGTAGCAACAAAGGAGATCCTACAGCCTGATAATGTTGTTCTCAATGAAAGCACAAAATTGTTAGCACCAAAATTGGCACTAACACCCAAGAAAGGATTTTTGTAGAGAGATTAATGACGATAGAAAATTAAAATAGAGGAATGTATGCAAAATTAACTACAGAAACAAGAACAACAGAATTATAGTGGTTTGGCATAACTGCCTACGTCCACTTTGAGTTTAACCTTTATTGCTTTCCTTTAGGTCTTGAGTACAGATACAATCCGTAAACCAATAGCTTGAATAAAAGTAATTACTGAAAGGAAGTTAGTGTAGAAAATGGTAGAGTGTCCTCGGAGTTCTTCCAAAAAAGGTCCCTTTTCACTACGCCCCTTCCCCTCTATTTATAGACGAAGATAGGCAGAACTTCCTCCCCGGGCCTGGGAACAAGGTACTTTGGCCCATAGTAGAAGACTTCTGCGCACCGAGCTTGGTATGCTGAACGAGACACGCCGAATGGAAAACGCCGATCGAGAGATGCCAAGCGAGGCCTTGCCGAGCCGAACGACTAAGGCGTCCATGCCGAGCGCCCCTTGGCCGGGCCGCTTGATCTTCCCTTCAGTGCCGTTCGAGGTGTCACCGAGCCACGTAACCATCACTCTATGGCTGAGCGGCATGGGACTATGGTATTCCTGCCGAACGCTCCAATGCCGAGCCACCCTTGCCGAGCGGCATATACTGTGCTCCTTTAGCTTCTTTCCTTTAGCCGAGCGGCGTTAGCCAAACGATGGTGTTGAGCTCCTACCATCACTTTTCTTTCTACTAAGCGACGTTTACTTAGTTCCCAACAACACCTTTCTCTTAGCCGGGCGACACACACACCATCCTCCCTCGGCCGAACCACATATTGAGGCTGAGCAATGTGGTCAAGCCGAGCGAAACTGACATGTCGAGCGATGCTTACATGCCGAGCATCTCAATTCAAGTCAATGCTTCACTGGCTCAAGTTTTCACTTAGATTCAACCAAGAAACTCAATAATTAGCATCTCGTTGCCAAGACAAGCTACCGGGTAACAGCTGGAATGCTTATACCACACACGGCCCAAGAGATAATTACAATTTGTAGTGATGACGAATCCGGGCAGGCCTTAGAGAAGAATTGGATGACAGATGTAACGACCTAGAATTTGACCACTTTGAAATATACTATTTAAAGTGATTTAAATATAAATAAGGCAAGGTTATATAATTCAAACAATATTAGATAGGATTTGGAAAGAGAAGCATACACAAAAATAGTAATATTTGCCTATATCGACAAAAGTGACAAAATGCTGATTTCAGAGAAGTAAGTTTCAATGGTTAAATAAATTATTTTAATTTATTTATAAGTGTTTATATTTTTAAATAGCAGTATACAAATTTATTTTTAAATTTGGTTTACATAAATAAATAGTTTAACTAAAACGTCAAAATGTGACCGTAAAACATTTTTTCGAAATCAACGTTTTATCGATTAAAAGTTGTCGCAGTGTTATCGCACCTTTATTTTCTTATGTAGGAACATATATTCAAATAGTGTAAGAATTAATTAATTCACTAATCAAGTTTACTTTTACTAAATATAATTAGAAAACTTCTAGAAGTCATTAGTAAAAGTAAGTAAGAATAAACAAAAGTAAGAAAAAGTAAACATCAAATCAATATCATATAAAAACCCAATATAATTATTATTTTACTTACTTAGTTCTTAAGGGATTAAGACATAAAGTAAGAAGTGAAAGGATGATGTTAAGTGTTGAAAAAGAGGAGGTTGCTTTAGGTTGAAGTAAGCATAGTTTGGTAATTTGGCAAGAGGTTATTTTGGTAAATTTACCACTTCTTTCATTTTCTATAAATACCCACCTCCTTCTTCACTTTCATTCACACTTATTCTTCTTCTTTTCTCAAGCTTCTTCACCTTCTTCCTCTCCTCTTTAATGGCTTCTAAGCCATAGAAAAAAATTAGAAAGAAAAAATGTCAAAATATTTACAAGATATTCAAAAGAAATCAATGTTCATTCTCTTCAAATAAAACTCATCTTTTCTCCATATTTTACCTATTCTTCTCTCGACCATAACTTCTTCAAATCTGAACCAAAATACAAAATTCTAGTGGCTACAACTTTTATGTTGAGCGTATTTTCCAGTTTTGAGGTTTGTTATACCTAAAACTCAATTCTTTGAAGTGCATTTTCGGGCTTCATTTTTGTCAATCCGACAATACCTCTTCTTCATTCTATCATATCTCCCTCAAAACGACTTGGATTCAAATGATTCTATTTTTAATATTCAAGAGAAGAATTTTCAACAACTTTCCAGTTAATAACTTTTTCAAATTTGGAGATTTAGAGGGCCTAAATTCAGATACAATATAACCTATTTTTTGGATCTAATTTTAAGAATTCAAGTCAAAGCTCCAAGACTTCTTCTCTATACCTTCGGCCAACCTCCATCTCAAGCCTTGGTTAAGCTTTTGGAAGGAAGAGGGTATTCTTTGCTAGTGTTTAATGGAGTAGGAAGTAGTTAGTGAAGTGTTGGTTGATTAGAATGTTGGTAGGAAGTTTATCGCTTTGGTTTATGGTGAGAAAATCTATTTAATATCTATATTTATATATATACATGTTTGATGATGTTTTATGATTGCTATGGATGCTTATATATGCTTTGATCATCAAGTATTGATTGTTTGATATGATTGTTAAATTGTTTTACCAAGTCACGCTAATACACGTCGATAAGCACAAAGGAAATCACTTTCCTTTTGAAAATGAAATGTTGTATATGGAATTCTTAAACCTAGTTTTAAAATGAGTTAGGAATGTTTTATAAACATTTAAATATGTTTAAAGAAATAAAGAAAGAAAATCAAGATTTCATCGTGTATATTTTAAATATGTCCAAAACAATTTTCCAAAAAAATCGTGCTTTTGCAATAAAGTGACAAAAGTTTAAATTGATATTTTAAATGTTTTAAAAATATGAAATAAATTCTATGAATCATTTAAAATGTTTTATAAAATTTTTAAGTTGAAAATATGGATTTCTAAATGATATAAAATTGTTTTGAAGAATATAGCTTTTAAAACACAATTCGCAACACTTAACGCAGCAGTTTTAAATAACTTTTGAGACGTAGTTTTAAACTTAACAATTCTTTCCTAAATCTTTTGCGAACGATTTTAAAAGAATAATTAAGTAATTTAAAGATGATTTGGAAGTTTTAATAAAAGTTTGAATAAATGGTTAAGAGGAATTGTTTATACCACTTAAACAAAAACTAAAGAATATTGAATGTATAAAAAAACTGAGTATGCGGAAACGACTAGTACATTTGTCCCACCATTGAGATCTGGGAAGGTAAAACAAGGTGTTTAACTAAGTTTAGGAATGGAGCAACCAGTGCCCTGAACTTACCTTGCCTATGTTTTCTCTTTTTAGACGAGGGGTGGAACAGATTGAAAGGAAAGCCCAAATGCTCTAAAATATTATATTAAGTTTTTCCAAAATAAAAGAAGATTAGTATTATCCAAAATTTAAGCAATCTCCAAATTGAATAAACTACAACTTGGATTGCAAAGAGATAATCTTCTTATACTTGGTATTAAATTCCGAAGAGGGAACTCGTCATATTCATGGAATTTAAAATGTGATCTCACTGTTATTCCGCCCATAGCACTTGTTGAATACGGAAATTGACGTTGAGTAAAATTAGAATGATTTCTATGATTATATTTACTCAATAATGTTTGATCAAGATTTAATGAATGATTTGGGAATATTTTCCGTAAGTTAAAATTTATAACTTGAATATAAGAAATCTTTGATTAAGATTAAAAGAATGATTTGGAAAGATTTTCCTAAGTAAAAGAGAAAATGATTGGAATTATTCCAAGATCAAAAGAGGTTTAATAAATCAAATGACTTAATAAATGAGGCTTAATGATTCTGTATACTCTTGAAAAGAAAATGGAATAAATTGAAAAGAATATTTCTAAGAAAGAAATTTTATAAAAGACGAAGTAATTGATTGATGATTGATATCCACTTATGAACTTAACATCTTTTTTATCGATAATTGGCTTTGAAGGAACCGGGGTCGGATTTGGGCGATCCTTATCCGAAAACTACTTCGAACCAATGTATACGTTCGAAAGTGAAGACATGTTGAAGATGAGGATTATTGAAGACCGAGGATCTTCATAGCATGAGGACTGCTTGTTGACATGCTCTAGGTCGCTCCCATTATTGAGTTATTTATAGCAGTGGTCTCCTCATTATGAAGATTTTTTCAGATTGCAAGGGCTTCTCGCCTAGTAATAGCTGAGGAAAGTGCCTTCGGTTTCGTTCAGTCCTAGAATGAACTTCTACGGATGTTTGTCTGACATTGTATTCTAAATCACATTTGAGTGGTTTCTATAAATGTATATCAGTTGATGGCGGAGAAGGCAACTTCTTTTAGCTTAACTCCTTTTCCCGAGACATACGAGCTCAGGAAGTTATACTTTTCTAGAAATCAGTCATGTGACATGGAATGATAATGTGGCGTTCAAAGTGGAACTTGTTATGATCTAAAGCGTGGCTTTGAAGAAATTGAGCGTAGCCTCACTAGCCTCACATCCCGAAAGATGATATGGGTACTATGTGGTTTGACAGACATAAATTCGGAACAAGTGATTATATATGGTGGTGTCCAATACGTTGGGCCCTTTGGGGGAAAACATTCCTCAAGGCATTTATTAACCCATTTTGAAAAAGTGGACAGCTTGAGAAAAGCAAGGAACTACCGGTTATCAGTAGTAGTATAGCAAGTATAGTTCCAAGTGACTTGCTTGAGAAAAGCGGTTAAGCCACCATGGGAATTATGTTATTTATGCGTGGATGGATAAAGAAAAAGGCCAAGAGTTCCCTATCATGTTGGAAATCCAATCCCAATACGAGATTTACGGTTTTGATTGTAGTCCCAAAATAGTTGTAATGCTTTGTAAATATTTCAGCTTCCATCATATATTCCGTTCGTTATATTCCGTTGACCCAGTCTCGATATATTCCCTTAGACTTAGTCCGGATATTGATACCTTATTTGAATAAGTTTATTTGAAAAGTGTTTTTAAAAGAATATCATTAAAAATAATATCAAGTGTATTTCGATATAAAAGTGTTTTGGTTATCATAAGGTAAAAACCCGTCTGTGTTTATGTGTTGATGTGGTCTTATGAGATACCCTTCTTTTCAAAGGTTTTGATAACATAGTTATTTTAAATTTCGAGTACCTCACGCTAATTTATCAAGCTTGATCCATGTATTTTTAATACTCGGGTCAGATCCGAGTAGTTTCAGGTTTAGCTGAAGACGCTTGGAGTTTGTTGAGGAGAGTTAGAGATCTTCATCATCATATGGATGTATTCTATTATCTGCTGCATCTATTGCATTTGTTTTGTTGTTTTCAGCATTTTAAGGACAGAAGTTTATAACTGTCTAGGCTGAATCTAGGTTAGACTCTGATATTGTATTTTAAAATTTCCCGTTGTAAAGATTATTATTGAAATAATATATGTTATTCCATTTTTATGAGATTTTGTTCTGTCTTTATTTTCTTTCTACCCTTAATGATTTGCTTATTCGTGCAATTTGAGTTGGACATATGTGGTTTATTGTCGATTCAAAGGGTACAGAAAAATGGGCCATTATATTTAGTATCAGAGCTGAAGGTTAAGCGAGAATCTTGGCTTTGTTGGGGTAAAGACTCATCAAAGATAGGGTTAGTAATACCCTAGGATGAGTGACTCATTAGAGATAGGGTTAGTAACATCTTAGAATGAGTTTGAGTGTATTATATATGAGTGCGTATTTGTTAGTGAGTAGTAAATTGTTTTGTGTTGATTTATCTATTGAGTGATTTATGGATCCTGATCGATACGCCTGATCACCGTTATTGATGAGGGTTCCTAAACATTTAAACAAGACGAGCACATTGATTTTGAAAATTGGTAAATAAAATAATTTTACCTAGAATAATATTTTGAATATAAAGTATATATTTTGAAAAGTTGTATAGTTAGAAATCAGGATTAACGAAATTTGAACACCTTGTGATTAGAATTTCACAGTTTGACTATAAGATGTTTCATAAAGATAATCGATAAGTAAGAAATATGATAAGGTAATTGTAATACCCCAAAATTTTGTGAAAAATCATTTTTGTAAAATGATTTAATTTTTGAAATATTTAGATTTAAATATGGTGAAATTTCTGGAGTAAATAGTGTGCAAGTATATGTGTGCACGTGCACACTGAAATGGCACAAGGGAGAACTCCAGAATTCTTGGATTTTAAAACAAGAATTAAAAAAAAACAATACAAACATGATTTTGCAACATGGATATTTGATTTCTGGAATTATATGGATCATCTTAGAAAATAAGAAAAGTAAGTTTTACTTTAGGTCAGTAAACAGATTTTAATTAAAACCCAGAAAAGAAAATTATACATATGTATATGTTAAAAGGATTTGTAAACTTGTATACATATAGGTGCATATGTTTCTGAATTTAAAAGAGGAATTAAAAATAAGCCTAGATAAGATATGTATACAAATATACATTTTTTTATATACTGAAAAGTACATATATATATAAGCAAGTGAAACCATAACCTTAAAATGACATGAAATGTGATACAAGTTAACATGCTTGTATAGGCAAAAATAGCAAAGGGGATTTTCAGAAATAATTAAAATATAAAATAGGATAGTCACACTTTTAACATGACTAGGTGAGTGGCCATTTTCTGTAAAGTAAAAGAAAGAAAATGCAGCCTTTAAATTGGTTAATATGGCCGGGGTATTATGAATGAAAAATGCATGATGCTAGCCAGGACAGAAATGGAATTCTGTTTCAACAAAACCCTAGAGGAAAAATGTATATAAATAGACAGTAGAATTGTCTTTACCCCGGGCTGCACAAAAATAAGAAAAGAAGAAAAAAAAAATATTGGAAGGAAGGAGAAAACACTCAAACAAGAATTCTCTGGATTAATAAGAAGAAACATTTAGGTGAGTAATCTCACTGAGTTCATGGCATTAAGACCTGAGATGAGGCAGCCACTTTCTATTGCCATATATATATATACATTCTGATTTTGAAGTATATGATTTCATCAATGCTTTTTTGGATGTCTTATTTTAAGTCTGATATGATTTAATATGGATGATTTTGATGATCTTTTGATTTGGTTGAGACATTTGTCTTTGGATGTGTATCATACTGTTTTGTTTATACTCATAAAATGTTGAAGCCTAGGATCTTAAAAATTATATAGAGAATACTCTCAGCTGTTATAGATCTATGGCATGGAAACTTTATGAAAATAATTGGAGCTGCATTATACTTGGTATAAGTGCTGAGGCTTGAAAAGAAAAATGTTAAGGGTGCAATAGAAATTTTCTAAGTGCTGAGCCCTTAATCAAATCAAAAAAAAAACCCACAAGCTAAAATTATGATTGAACCAGATCTTGAATCTGAATCAATCATAAAGGCTTGTAGATCAATATAACATGCCATGTCTCTTTTTACAGTTGAAAATGTTCCTATATTTTACTAAGATCAAGACATATTGACCCCATTTAGGAAATAACTGTCTGCTTATTTCTGGGGTAAATTATGCTAGGAAAAATTTATGGATGTTTCCATGTTTGAAGTGACATGTTCACTTAGCACATTTGATGATAGGATTTAAGACAATACACTAGTAAATAAACTAGGGAAGGGAAGGCCAAGAAGACTGCTGGAATGCTTGTCATATTTGAAGTATGCAAGTTGGCACATGGTTTGTTTAAGCCCTGAGATCTTTGTGCAATGATGTGAATTAGTTCATTGCAATGTGTCCCAGTGATTCCTTAATAGCAGATGAGGCAGGGATTTGAATTGAATATTACAACCTGTAAATGAAGAAATAGGAATATGGATATTTCTTAGGTTGAATGGTATGGAACCAAGATGATTCCAATGAATGAAATTGTTGCAAATAGATAATTATGTTTGCATGATTATGTATGCAAGTGAAAGAATGATAAATGAATATATCATACCTGAATCAACTTAATTATGCTATGTTAAAGTAATTGATTGCAGAAATTTGCTTAAATAACAAGTTAGTACCCTTATATTCTCTATTGCTTAATATCATGAATGAATTGATGTTACTCATACCAGATCATTGATCTGACCCTTGTTTGCTCATGGCATCTGGGGTGCCTCATTTTAAAATGAGGCAGCCACTCATGCTCTTTCAGGTAACCCAGGCACTAAGTAAAAATGAAGTAATGGCTGTTATGGAGGAGTGAATGAACATGCTAGCTAGTTTCAATAAGAGCTTAAATTGATTATATCTGCATGTATTCAGGAAAAATTTTATGTTTCTAAGATTTCCAGTCATGTATTGAATATTTTATGGTTAGTGATCATGTTGCCCTTATGTTCTGTAAAGTGTCAGATTAAATTTGTTGGTCTATTGAAATTGTTGTGTGTTAAGGTTTGATTTGTTTTTGAAGTAGGGTCTGAAACATAAACAAGAGAAATATGCTCAAGTATCAGCTATAAAAATCTGGCAAGAAATATATAATTATGTGAGCTACTGTATTGCATAATTTATATATGTATTAGCTAATCTTGAGACATAACAGAGCACTGAGTTTTAGAAATAAATCTGGATTTAGCAAGAAGTAAACATAAAAGGATTTTATTTTCTCTTTACTGAAATGCTTTGTAAATAAATCTGAATTCATTTCTGAATTGAATTAAGAAAAGTAAAATGTTTTTCTAAAAGCTTCAGACAGAATGCAATGAAAGGTATCTCCATTGTTTTGAACTAGTGTGTAGCATATACAGGACTCATAGGTTAACCAGCCTCAACTAAATGAAGTATTGGTTGATCATGATAGACTGTATCTTGAAAATACAGATGCATTTCAAAGCTTAGTACACTTAGCAATTGTTTCACCCAGTTTTCTGGAAACTGAGCAAAGATATTGACATGTACATGTATACCTGTGTACATGTTGATAATTGGGCAAAAATATAAATATAAATTCTTAAAACAGTTGTAGGAATGGGTTTTAAAAATAGTTATGTAAGAAGAATTGTTTTGTATGTTAGGTTATAGGCAAAAATTAAATATATATATGTACAAATATAGGTAGGTATCAGATTTCTAACCACACAGGAGAAAAATAAAAAGAAAAACCAAAAATTGTGTTTGAACCGACCAGCATAGCACTCGAACTCGTGACCTTTCATGTATAAGTTAGGCGCGTTTCCATTACGCCTAGATGTTGCTTGTGTTCACTTAGGATCCACTTTCTTTTATACTGAATTTGATACTATCCAGACTTTAACACAACCATCTATATTAAAAGCTTGTTTACTATTGATTATTACTTGATCATTTATTAATTATAATGGCAGACTAAAGTACATGTTTCCAGTGGATTTTATGGCCAAAAATCAAGATACAATAATTAAATCTGAATTGCTAAAAATCTAAATCAAACAGAATGTTCTTGTACAAAGAAAAAAATAAAGTATATACTCTGAACTTAAACAAGAAGAACACATACATCTTCATATGTATGTGTATGTTATTAGATATACACTGATATATTTATATTGGTAAGTTATTTTGATCCTGGATATATTTTGTTTATTGGAAAAAAAGAAAATGACCTTGGAAAACATATTTGTAATGGATGATATATCTATATATCATCTCTAAGTAAAAAAAAAAAAATCCTTATGAAATTAGGGTGGAAATAGGAGGGTCATTTCAGTTGGTATCAGAGCACTTGGTTGCATTGATTGTTAAGTATTATAGAAATGTATTATGTCTGTTTGTTTTGGATGAAATAATTTAGATAAGAAATTAGAAATTATAGAGGTACTCATAATATACTAATACCATTTACCCAGAATTTAGTTAGCAGACCATGGTAGGAAGAGGATCTCATCACAATGCAGGACCCAGTGCACCTCAAATGCTTGATATGCAAGAATTTGTGAGGGTTTTAAGAGATGGAATTGGGCATAGGCCTGAGAACCCACATGAAGAGCTTTCAAAACTACTGAAGACTTATTCCAATTTGGGAGGCAAGAGTTTTGAAGGAACTGAGAGTGTGATGGAAATTCAAGCATGGTTGAGAACACTTGATAGGATTTTCAATGACATGCAGTTGGATGACCAAAGGAAGAGGCAAGTAGCTTCTAGACAACTGAAAGGGGTAGCTTTAAGCTGGTGGGAGGTGATCATGGCTGGAAGAAATGAAAATGAAATCACTTGGAATCAGTTCAAGGAGATGTTGGAGGCAAGATTTGTACCAGCATCAGCCAAGACCATTTTGCTTGAAGAATTTATCAAACTTAGGCAGGGAACTTTGAATGTCACTGAATACACTCAAAAGTTTGAGGGGCTATCCAACTATGGAGCAATGCTAGTGGCAGATGAAGCATCCAAAAATGATAGGTATATAAAAGGACTGAATCCAGGACTTAGCAGAGCTATGCTACCATATGCAGATAGAACATTTGATCAAGTAATTGATCTGGCTTTGAAACTGGAACAACATGACAAAGAAAGAGAGAAATATAGGAATTTTAAGAGCAACAACAAGAAGGATAAGGGGAGATATCACCCTTATGATAAAAAAAAGGAGGAGGCAGACAACAGGAAGAGTAAAGACACAAAAGCCAGTGATACTAAGAAGAAATTGGTTTGCCATCATTGTGGAAAAGAAGGACACATCAAACCAAGGTGCCCAGAGTTAAAAGGAGGAGCCTTCAAATGCTACCTATGTGGGAAAGAGGGGCATATGAAGAGGAACTGTCCTGAGAATAAACAGCAAGGGAAATTGGCAACTTTGGAAGGAAAAGGCAAATCTGCAGTGAAAATTGATGCTGAAAATCATGGCCAAGTGGAAGGTACATTACTCATTTGTGCCATACCCATACCAGTAGTATATGATACTGGAGCAACACACTCTTTGATTTCCTATGAATTAGTTAAAGTGTTAAAATTAAACTGCATATTGGTTGAAACCCCATTGCTTGTACAAAGTCCCCTAGGGAGTTCTAGTGTTTTGAACATGAATTGTGTGGATGTGGAGTTAAACATAGGAGGAAATATTTTTATTTCCAATTTATATGTTTTAAATTACCCAAATATAGGAGTTATATTGGGGGTAGATTGGTTAAGGCAATTTAAAGCCATAATTAATTTAGACTCATCCACCATATCATTGCAAAATTCTAGAGGCCAGAGAATCACAGTTCTATGTGAAATAGCTAAGGAAGGGAAATTGTATCATTTAGTTGACTTAGAAAAAGATCTGAGTGAACTAACCATTGAAGAAATTCCCATAGTTAATGAATACTTGGATGTGTTTGGGGAAGTTAAGGGTGTTCCACACCACAGACCAGTTGAGTTTGTAACGACCCGCAAAATTTAATGGTTTTAAAAAGCATATTTAACCGGAAAATTGTGAAATTTTAAACAATAAAATTTGAAATTAAAAATTTATTATTTGGAATACGTCTATTTTAATATAGCAACTGGTAAATTTTCATCTGATAATATTGAAGTTTATTTTCTTGTGAAATTTCATTTCAAATCAAACCGGTTAATAACAGTGAATTTAAAAGTTTTCCGAAACCAAAATATGTCAACAGGAGAAAATTTATTCAGATTTTTCTGAATCAGACTGCGAAATTCGTTTTTCCAAATTTGGACTTCTACTGCTCCGTTTATCTTAATTCTGGCAAAATAGCAGCATTTCTGGTACCGATTATCGATTTTCGATCGGATGATCGTACCACTAATATCTGTATACCGTTTTGATCCTCTCATCGTGTTGATCTCAATGGTATATTTATTTCAGTATTTTAAGGTCCGGTACACGACGGAAGTGATAAACGGTTCGTTGTAACGGTACCATAAATTTCTGACTTTACTCATTAATTCAGTTCAAATTTCTAACGTGCTCTTCATACCATAATTAATTGTTTTAATTAATTTGCTGAATTAGAGGGTGACCATTTCCATCCCATGCCATTTCAAAAGTTTATAACGTATAAAAAAAAAAACTGTATACGTTTAGTTTAGTTCGCACATCTATCTCTATTTCTTTATATTTTACTCTGCATAAGATATTTTTCTAAAAAACTTATATTCAGATCTGCATTCTTTCCTCTTCCTCAAATCTCGTTTCTTTCTCCTCACTCTCTTCACATAACCGCACTCTCCTCCTCCCCATGCAAACAGCCTCACCGAGCCCATCACCCACATACTTCCATCTCCGCCGAACCCCTATTGCCGTAGCCTTCCCCTCACCTCGGGCTGAGATCTCCCCTCCGACTTTAGCATGCAACCCACCCTCCATGGCCACAGGCTTCATCGTCCCTCCTCCTCTTACATCCTCCATGCTTTCAAACTCACCAAAACCCGCCTCCGCCTCAACTCCGTCCACGTCATCACCATTCACCAATAGCCGCATCTTTCCCAGTGCTCCTCCAACAACCGCTTGAAGCATGACAGCCCCTACCTTGTAGCCTACCTATCATTTCCATTGCCAAATTTCATGCAAGCACAGCAACCCGCGCGAGCCTCCCCACGCCAACGCGCCCTGGTCAATGCGCACATCATCCGCCACTTATCTCCTTCGGTCGCCCATACCCCAACCACTTCCATCCTGGCCGATTTCTTATATGTAAGTAAAGTAAGATTTGGTATAAAAGTAATGTGCAGCTTTCCCTTTTCTTTTCGATTCATAAATAAATAAATATATACTTACTTTTGTTGTTGTATCTGTTCTTATAAGCTAGTTTGTAAATCTATTTATATATGCAGTTCGAATATGCATTATGTTATGGTAGTTTTGAAAATAAATATCGTTTGTTTTGAAGGAAAGAAGTATATATATATACGTATGGAACTTTAAAAGATATAGGTTTGTTAACTTTTGATTTTGCTGTTTACATGAATAAGTAAAAATATATTATATATGTAAGTTTTACACGCATTGACATTCATAGATCGTTTGTCATTTTGCATTCATAGGTTTTAGTTTTGGTTTATACATTCTTGATCGGTTGAGCTTTGTTTTACAAGAGTATGTTTTAAAAAAAAAAAAAAAAAAACTTTGTTCTGTATATGTGGTTATTTATGAGGTACCAGATCTGTTTACATCAATTCTTTTATAAGTTGTTATAATATGTTAGTTATTTATATGATTTGGGGACTTATATTTATGTTACTTTAAAGTATAGTACATATATATATATATATATATATATATATATATATATATATATATGGGTTATAACTGCTGATTTGAAAGATATGTATATAGTATATAGAGATAGCTGTTGCTCACAATATAAGTGTATTTAATGGTTTAGAGTATGTATATCTGATATATAGTAGTCTGATGTGATTTAATGTAGATGTTTATCATAGTTTATTTTATAAAAAGGTTACAGTATAATATAATATTATTTATATTAACATTGTCTTCGCAACTCAAGTGTAACGTTGTTAAGTATACGTTACTTTATGATTATCTTATGTATTGTATTTATACTGTTATAAGTCTATAAAAGTATAAATGTATGTTGTTTGTTTAAAAATTTAATATAAGCCGTGTGTCAATGTATATTAAGTCTGTAGTATAGGTTGATCTGTTGATGCATATTATATATATTGCTCTGAGTTGTATATTTTATAAGTTGTATAAATGTATACGTTGTATAAATTTATACTTATTTATAAGTATGGGTAAATATAAATTTGGAAGTAAATATATGTTCTAAATTGATTTTTGAAAATAATTTATATATTTAGTTAAATGTATATCAACTGATTCTAATCGTTTTCATCGATTCCCATTTTACCAGCTTCTGGTCCGTCCTGCCGGTTTTCTTCGATGACTTCGTGCCTATCTCACTTTTCTCTGGATTCGTAGCTTATTTCATTGTCAAATTTCTCTAGCCTTGAAAGGTGAGCAATCACTCACGATTTACATTCTTTTATTATTTAAATTTGATTCCATTTGAAATAGAAATTGAAATATGCTGCGTAGTTATTTAAATTGTTATATATGCTATTATCTGTAACTGTTCACCTGTGGGATATGACACCATATCCCGTTGTTCTTATTCTATTTATATTGATGATATATGCCTGTTGTTAAATTTTATATTATCTGTTATTACTCTGCAAGTTCCCTGTTAGTATAGAATTCACTATGGGTTGAAATGATACATACCCGAACGGACTTTAGAATAGGAGAAAATTGTTATGGGTTGAAATGATAAACCCAAGCGATTTTCATTTGAATTGAAATTGGGATTACGGGTCGAAATGATATCTACCCGTATATATTTAAATATCGGATTGAAATGATAAATATCCGTATCACTTAACCATATGATAAATATATATACAAACACCGTTGGTCCATATATATAAAAATATTTTGAAAAATGAATTCTATGGCTTTTTTTGGAAAGAAATATATGGTTTTAATAAATGTTGAACCTTAAATTATTATATATAAATGGGAATGACTGATTTAAGTACATATAATATGTTGAGTATTTAAAATATATTTCAAAATAGATTTTGGTAATAATTTGAATAAGTTAAGGTTAGAAAGAAAATTTGAATTTAGTTGAAATGGTAACCGATTTGAAACTTATTGAAATTGATGATTTAAGATATGATTTATAACTTGAGTTTGATTTAAAAAATTTAATGAATATTTCTTGTTTAAATAAATTTAAGGAAATATTTAGTAGAAATGAAATTTAAGGCTAGTTAAATGATATTGAATTTATTAAGTGAATATTCCCTGATTAAATAATAATAAAGTTAAATCAAGATCTATATGAAACTGTTAAATTGAACTTTGAAATGTTGAATGTTGAAGCTTTGAAATATATTGGAAATTTAAATGGTATCTTTAGAACTGAATTGAATTGATGAATTGAGCTTTGAATAAATTTGAATTTGGAATTTGAGTTAATTTAAATCGATTTGTGAGACTTGAGGAAATTATAAATACTATACTTTATAAATTATTTAATGTATATACACTATTTTGGGAAAATAGTTATATTTGAAATGAAATGATATTGGGTTTTGAAGTATAAATTAAATTGAAATGACCGCGGTGTTAAAATGTATATTTCCACCTTGTAGATAATTCTGAAGATCCTTAGAGGATGGTTATCCCAAACATCCTTTAAGTTACTCGTATTTCAGTTGATATTTCACTTGAGTTGGATTTATTTATATAAGAATGTTAATCCTGACTCGAGTGTTTTGTGTTTTGCTTTACGCTCGGGTCAGACCGAGTGATACAGCATTTGAGACTCACCTTTGGAGTTTGGAGCTTCCTTTGGAGATCCAACTATCGCCTCAGCTTTCAGCTCTTCTAGTTGATTTGTTCAGAGAAGTCATCTGTTGTACTAAAGACTTCACTGCATTTGAGATATTCTATTGTATTTTATTTTCTAACTCTGATGTATATAGTAGCTTCATGAACTACTATTATTTTATCTATTCCGCTGCATTATACTACTCTGTGTCTGTGATTCTGTGATTGATTTATTTACTGCATATGCTGAGTTTTGCCAAATTTAAATTAACAATCTGATATTTTGAGTTATTCAAGTCAGACATGTGTGGATTTATTGTCGATTTGAATGGTCCAAAATAGTGGGTCGTTACAGTTGGTATCAGAGCTTTGGCTCTAGGCGAAACTTAGCATATATTGTAAATTTATTTACAGAATCACTTTCATTCGAGTTTAATCTCTTCCTTTTGACTCGATTTCCGTTGAACTTTGGAACGTTCCCTATGGTTCCAAAATTCATTCTTGTCTCTCTCTATTCGTATTCTTTTGATTCTGGAGTATCCCATAACTCCACTTCGAATGATCTCTTTAAGAATAGGATCCCACCAATCTTTGAATGATTTGTGAAGGGGTGAAACTCCTTCACAATTGGCATTGATTCACTGGAGATTTCTATATCTTTGGTTTAGATGCCACTATCTCTTGCGATCGAATGTTGGTTTTTCTTGGAATTTCTGCATCGATCTTGTTCCTGAAGTCACGGTTGACCCTAGGGTCATCCGCGATTTATATAAGTATATTCATCTTCTATTTTGAATTTTAATTATCTCATCTCGTTCGAGATTATCTTTGAATCAAAATTCTATTTGACAAGAGTCCCTCTAATTTGAATCTCTATCGTTGTTTTGAAATCCGTTCGTGAATCGTCCTTTGAAAATCGGGTTTGTTTATATTTTAGAAATTGTTTTCTAAACCGAAATTATTATTTTGATAAGTATGATTATATTCTATATATAAAAGTGAAACGTTTTTGATAAAGATTATAAACCCTTTAAAATAAGAATTTGAGGTTTCAAAAGGATTTGTAATTTTGAAAAAAAAAACTATATAAGAAATTTGATTTATCTAAATATGATTTATGACTGAAGGATTTTAAATTTGAAATTCGAGAATTAAACTCCGGTATTTTGAAATTGGTTTTTAGATTTTGAAATATATAATAATAATAGGATTTAAAAATATTTTCCGAATACGAAATGTTTCAATGATTTGAATGAGTTTCGAAGAAATTTCAAAAGAAGTTTGAGAAAAATGGAAGTCCAGAACTCACTTATGTCGCTGGAAAATAGTTTCGGTGATGAGTGCACGCATCATCGACGTTGATTTTCGAGTTTCATAGTGGGGGAGAGGCCACTTTAGTAGCATTGCTACGCGAGTGATTTTGCGAAACAAATTTTGATTTCAAAATTTTGAAGTATGATTTGATATTCGAAAGATATATATATATATATATTTGAAACGATTTGAAATGAACCAGTGTTCAGTTCTCGAGTTTTTATTACCCTATCTATTAAAATTGATTTATTGATTTATTGCTGATTTCCACCTCTTGAATTTGAAAATGATTTCTTCGACTATTTTGAAGTTCGAGTACTTCCAAATCAAGGTTAACTTTTCAAAGCTAAGAAATTTTGAAGTATAAAGTATATAAATTTGTTTCGAATGTTTAAGTATTAAGTAATATGATTTAAATAAGTTGAAACTGTTTTGTTAAGTAAATGAATAAGGCAATTTTAAAATTTTCTAATATGAAATTTAGATTTGAAATGTTTTGAAAAGAATTTGGTCTTCAAATATTTTGAATAAAAATGTTTTAACTTAGTAACATCTTTATGAAACTATATATTTAACAAGTTGGAATAAATATATAAGTTGTACGTATGCTGTTTTATTCGCATAATTAATTTGATCCAGGTTTGAGTACACAAGTTCGAGGTGAATTACACCATTTCGTGTTAGGATTTTTCATTTGATTCTTGATGGCGAATATTTGATATGGATTTTGGGCTCGATTCTAGAGTTCTCTATCATAGTATATGGCTATGCAAGGAGACTGATGGCTTCTAGTCGAGAAACCACATCGAAATCCGCATTAGGGAAGTCGAATGGACAATACTAGTTCGAAAGCAAACTTGTGTGATCGAGTGAGCGATCAAAATGTGATTCTGCGAAATGATGACGTATGTACATCTTATATTCTAATATCACTGATATATTTTGACGCTGAAATTGAAAGCTGTCGAGTTAGAATATCTTGCTTACTGAAAGAAAAATTTCCAATTTAAAATTACAAAGATATATAACTCATAAAAGCAAAGATATTCAACCCCATATGGCTCTTCATACAGTGAAATTTATTTTTGAAAATTTTGATCCTTATATAAGATGGACTTTATGTAAATATAAGATGATTTTGGAAATGAATTGTTTGACTTAAATTATATTGATTTGGAAATTTGGATTTATTTTCTAAATCTATTATTTTGGAAACTTTGAAACAAAAGATATTTAATTTGAGAAGAAATAATTTGGTGAAATTGTATATGATTTTGAAATTGAACTGATATTGAAACAAATTGAAATTTGAGAACCTTATGTTACTAAATACTTGATTTGGGAGTTGTCGAACTTATATAAAATTGATTTGTATGAGTATGAAATTGATTCGAAAACTATAGATTTGAAAGGGTACTCAATTTGAGAGTGAAATCTTATATAATTGAAGTCTATATAAGTATGATTTGATATACTATTGATTCTGGAAAATATTTGATTTGAAAATTAAATCTTATATATAATGGATTTTATATAAGTACGATATTTGAAAGTGATTTGAAAAGGTACTATATGATACATATTTTCGAAGTAAAGATATGGAAAGTGCCTTCTGCTTGATATCCGATTTGTGGCCACATCTTGGATTCATTCTATCGATATTATTCTCTCTGATTTTGGTTTTCCGGATATGATACTCGAGTGTCCTTCGAATTCCATGGCGTTACCCATGGTCTTATGTTTCTCTCGTGACTGCATAGCGCAACTGCCTGGCTGAGTCTTGCCTAGGGGTACGGATTGTTTCCTGGGGGAACCAGGCGTAACCATTGTGTATCCTGCAATCTGTGTAGGTCGCGAATAGTAGCGCAAATGCTTGGCTGAGTCTTGCCTGGGGGTACGGATTGTTTCCTGGGGGATCCAGGCGTAACCATTGTGTATCCTGCATTCTACTAGTCATCATGGCGTAACTCGCAAGGCTGAGAAAGCCTACGGATATGGATTGTTTCCTGGGGGAACCAGGCGTAACCATTGTGTATCTGCGAACCATGGTTAGACAAAAGTTTGTTCGTTTTGTTGTTTGGATTGTACTTTCCATATCTATTTTTAAAAGTTTTTCCAGTATTTTCACTGGGTGTTGAAACAAGTCTACTAAGTACCTGGAGAATTCTAGTTTTGCGCCTGATCAACGCACTACCAGAGTCTACAGGAACAAGGATAAACTTGTTGAAACATCGAGTTATAAAAGTATTTTCGAAATAAAATTTGTTTCGTTATAAAAATAATTTATTATAAAAGTATTTCCAACAAAGAAATTTGTATTAATATTTGAAATTAAAATTCTAATGGTTTGAATTAATTATTCGTGCCTGATTCTATTCTTTTGAATCTACCTTATCTGCTTAGCTTTATTTATCATCTATATTCTGCTTTTCCAAATCCTCCTTCTTCTCCTTGTTGACTATATCCTTTTTAAGTATTGTTTATTTATATACTATATGGTCTAATATATAAAAAAGTAGTGTTATAAATAGAAAATTTTAGTGTTATAAATATTTTAGAAGTTATAAATTAAATAAAACATTTTAAAGTAAATGATTATTTGTTTATTAATAATATTTGAAAGTGTCTTGAGATAAATTAATAAATTTAGGAATTATGAATTTAATGTTTTCAAATAGCTTCTTTGTAAATATAAGAAATAATGTAAATAATTGTTTTCGAATGGTTTTCATATATTTATAAAGGTGTCATTTAAGCATATAAATAGTATTTATAAAGGGAAGCAAGAAATTTTACAAATGGATTTTTGAAAGGCTTTAAAGTATATAAGATAATTGAATTGCAAATGAAGTTTTCAAATTTTAAGTAAAATTTATATTGTTCAAATAAATTGCTTAATCTTGACCTTCAATCTATCTTTTCTGTCTGGTTGTTTCTATTCTTCTACCTCCTTCCTTTTCGGGGACGAAAAGTTTTGAGTGGGGGAGAGTGTAACGACCCGCAAAATTTAATGGTTTTAAAAAGCATATTTAACCGGAAAATTGTGAAATTTTAAACAATAAAATTTGAAATTAAAAATTTATTATTTGGAATACGTCTATTTTAATATAGCAACTGGTAAATTTTCATCTGATAATATTGAAGTTTATTTTCTTGTGAAATTTCATTTCAAATCAAACCGGTTAATAACAGTGAATTTAAAAGTTTTCCGAAACCAAAATATGTCAACAGGAGAAAATTTATTCAGATTTTTCTGAATCAGACTGCGAAATTCGTTTTTCCAAATTTGGACTTCTACTGCTCCGTTTATCTTAATTCTGGCAAAATAGCAGCATTTCTGGTACCGATTATCGATTTTCGATCGGATGATCGTACCACTAATATCTGTATACCGTTTTGATCCTCTCATCGTGTTGATCTCAATGGTATATTTATTTCAGTATTTTAAGGTCCGGTACACGACGGAAGTGATAAACGGTTCGTTGTAACGGTACCATAAATTTCTGACTTTACTCATTAATTCAGTTCAAATTTCTAACGTGCTCTTCATACCATAATTAATTGTTTTAATTAATTTGCTGAATTAGAGGGTGACCATTTCCATCCCATGCCATTTCAAAAGTTTATAACGTATAAAAAAAAAACTGTATACGTTTAGTTTAGTTCGCACATCTATCTCTATTTCTTTATATTTTACTCTGCATAAGATATTTTTCTAAAAAACTTATATTCAGATCTGCATTCTTTCCTCTTCCTCAAATCTCGTTTCTTTCTCCTCACTCTCTTCACATAACCGCACTCTCCTCCTCCCCATGCAAACAGCCTCACCGAGCCCATCACCCACATACTTCCATCTCCGCCGAACCCCTATTGCCGTAGCCTTCCCCTCACCTCGGGCTGAGATCTCCCCTCCGACTTTAGCATGCAACCCACCCTCCATGGCCACAGGCTTCATCGTCCCTCCTCCTCTTACATCCTCCATGCTTTCAAACTCACCAAAACCCGCCTCCGCCTCAACTCCGTCCACGTCATCACCATTCACCAATAGCCGCATCTTTCCCACTGCTCCTCCAACAACCGCTTGAAGCATGACAGCCCCTACCTTGTAGCCTACCTATCATTTCCATTGCCAAATTTCATGCAAGCACAGCAACCCGCGCGAGCCTCCCCACGCCAACGCGCCCTGGTCAATGCGCACATCATCCGCCACTTATCTCCTTCGGTCGCCCATACCCCAACCACTTCCATCCTGGCCGATTTCTTATATGTAAGTAAAGTAAGATTTGGTATAAAAGTAATGTGCAGCTTTCCCTTTTCTTTTCGATTCATAAATAAATAAATATATACTTACTTTTGTTGTTGTATCTGTTCTTATAAGCTAGTTTGTAAATCTATTTATATATGCAGTTCGAATATGCATTATGTTATGGTAGTTTTGAAAATAAATATCGTTTGTTTTGAAGGAAAGAAGTATATATATATACGTATGGAACTTTAAAAGATATAGGTTTGTTAACTTTTGATTTTGCTGTTTACATGAATAAGTAAAAATATATTATATATGTAAGTTTTACACGCATTGACATTCATAGATCGTTTGTCATTTTGCATTCATAGGTTTTAGTTTTGGTTTATACATTCTTGATCGGTTGAGCTTTGTTTTACAAGAGTATGTTTTAAAAAAAAAAAAAAAAACTTTGTTCTGTATATGTGGTTATTTATGAGGTACCAGATCTGTTTACATCAATTCTTTTATAAGTTGTTATAATATGTTAGTTATTTATATGATTTGGGGACTTATATTTATGTTACTTTAAAGTATAGTACATATATATATATATATATATGGGTTATAACTGCTGATTTGAAAGATATGTATATAGTATATAGAGATAGCTGTTGCTCACAATATAAGTGTATTTAATGGTTTAGAGTATGTATATCTGATATATAGTAGTCTGATGTGATTTAATGTAGATGTTTATCATAGTTTATTTTATAAAAAGGTTACAGTATAATATAATATTATTTATATTAACATTGTCTTCGCAACTCAAGTGTAACGTTGTTAAGTATACGTTACTTTATGATTATCTTATGTATTGTATTTATACTGTTATAAGTCTATAAAAGTATAAATGTATGTTGTTTGTTTAAAAATTTAATATAAGCCGTGTGTCAATGTATATTAAGTCTGTAGTATAGGTTGATCTGTTGATGCATATTATATATATTGCTCTGAGTTGTATATTTTATAAGTTGTATAAATGTATACGTTGTATAAATTTATACTTATTTATAAGTATGGGTAAATATAAATTTGGAAGTAAATATATGTTCTAAATTGATTTTTGAAAATAATTTATATATTTAGTTAAATGTATATCAACTGATTCTAATCGTTTTCATCGATTCCCATTTTACCAGCTTCTGGTCCGTCCTGCCGGTTTTCTTCGATGACTTCGTGCCTATCTCACTTTTCTCTGGATTCGTAGCTTATTTCATTGTCAAATTTCTCTAGCCTTGAAAGGTGAGCAATCACTCACGATTTACATTCTTTTATTATTTAAATTTGATTCCATTTGAAATAGAAATTGAAATATGCTGCGTAGTTATTTAAATTGTTATATATGCTATTATCTGTAACTGTTCACCTGTGGGATATGACACCATATCCCGTTGTTCTTATTCTATTTATATTGATGATATATGCCTGTTGTTAAATTTTATATTATCTGTTATTACTCTGCAAGTTCCCTGTTAGTATAGAATTCACTATGGGTTGAAATGATACATACCCGAACGGACTTTAGAATAGGAGAAAATTGTTATGGGTTGAAATGATAAACCCAAGCGATTTTCATTTGAATTGAAATTGGGATTACGGGTCGAAATGATATCTACCCGTATATATTTAAATATCGGATTGAAATGATAAATATCCGTATCACTTAACCATATGATAAATATATATACAAACACCGTTGGTCCATATATATAAAAATATTTTGAAAAATGAATTCTATGGCTTTTTTTGGAAAGAAATATATGGTTTTAATAAATGTTGAACCTTAAATTATTATATATAAATGGGAATGACTGATTTAAGTACATATAATATGTTGAGTATTTAAAATATATTTCAAAATAGATTTTGGTAATAATTTGAATAAGTTAAGGTTAGAAAGAAAATTTGAATTTAGTTGAAATGGTAACCGATTTGAAACTTATTGAAATTGATGATTTAAGATATGATTTATAACTTGAGTTTGATTTAAAAAATTTAATGAATATTTCTTGTTTAAATAAATTTAAGGAAATATTTAGTAGAAATGAAATTTAAGGCTAGTTAAATGATATTGAATTTATTAAGTGAATATTCCCTGATTAAATAATAATAAAGTTAAATCAAGATCTATATGAAACTGTTAAATTGAACTTTGAAATGTTGAATGTTGAAGCTTTGAAATATATTGGAAATTTAAATGGTATCTTTAGAACTGAATTGAATTGATGAATTGAGCTTTGAATAAATTTGAATTTGGAATTTGAGTTAATTTAAATCGATTTGTGAGACTTGAGGAAATTATAAATACTATACTTTATAAATTATTTAATGTATATACACTATTTTGGGAAAATAGTTATATTTGAAATGAAATGATATTGGGTTTTGAAGTATAAATTAAATTGAAATGACCGCGGTGTTAAAATGTATATTTCCACCTTGTAGATAATTCTGAAGATCCTTAGAGGATGGTTATCCCAAACATCCTTTAAGTTACTCGTATTTCAGTTGATATTTCACTTGAGTTGGATTTATTTATATAAGAATGTTAATCCTGACTCGAGTGTTTTGTGTTTTGCTTTACGCTCGGGTCAGACCGAGTGATACAGCATTTGAGACTCACCTTTGGAGTTTGGAGCTTCCTTTGGAGATCCAACTATCGCCTCAGCTTTCAGCTCTTCTAGTTGATTTGTTCAGAGAAGTCATCTGTTGTACTAAAGACTTCACTGCATTTGAGATATTCTATTGTATTTTATTTTCTAACTCTGATGTATATAGTAGCTTCATGAACTACTATTATTTTATCTATTCCGCTGCATTATACTACTCTGTGTCTGTGATTCTGTGATTGATTTATTTACTGCATATGCTGAGTTTTGCCAAATTTAAATTAACAATCTGATATTTTGAGTTATTCAAGTCAGACATGTGTGGATTTATTGTCGATTTGAATGGTCCAAAATAGTGGGTCGTTACAGAGTTCCAAATTAATCTCATTCCAGGAGCAAGTCCAATAATCAAGAAACCTTATAGAATGGGGCCAAGTGAACTTAAAGAATTGAAAAATCAGTTGGAAGAATTAGAAGGCAAGGGATTTATAAGGCCAAGCAATTCCTGCTGGGGTTCTCCAGTAGTGTTTGTAAGAAAACATGATGGTACCTTGAGAATGTGCATAGATTACAGGGAACTAAATAAAGTAACCATCAAGAATAAATACCCATTGCCTAGAATAGATGATCTCTTTGACCAACTCAGTGAAGCTAAAATATTTTCTAGATTAGACTTAGCATCAGGATTCCATCAAATGAAGGTTGAAGACTCAAGTGTTAAGTATACTGCATTTAACACAAGATATGGCTTATATGAATTTTTGGTTATGCCATTTGGTTTGACAAATGCTCCTTCATATTTTGTTGATTTGATGAATAGAATATTTAGAGATTATTTAGACAAGTTTGTACTGATTTTTATTGATGACATTTTGATTTATTCCAAGACAGTGGAAGAGCATAAAAATCATTTGCATTTAGTTTTGTCAAGGCTAAGGGAAAATGATTTAAAGGCAAAATTTTCAAAATGTGCATTTTGGAAAGAAGAAGTGCATTTCCTTGGGCATGTTATCTCTGCCAAAGGAATATCAGTAAACCCTAACAAGGTAGTGGCAATCCAAGCATGGAAAAGGCCTAGCACCATCAGTGAGATTAGATCATTTATGGGGATGGCAGGATATTATAGGAGATTCATAAAAGATTTCTCAAAAATATCATCACCACTTACCAATTTAACTAGAAAGAACCAAGCCTTTGTATGGACAGAAAAATGTGAGCAAGCTTTTATCAAAATAAAAGAAGCCCTGATTAATGCACCAGTATTGAGAGTGCCAGAAGGAAATGAAAATTTGGTTGTGTACACTGATGCAAGTGGCTCTGGGTTAGGGGCTGTGTTGATGCAGCAAGACCAGGTGGTAGCCTATGCATCTAGGCAATTAAAGCCACATGAAACCAGGTATGCAACTCATGATCTTGAATTAGCAGCAGTTGTGTATGCTTTGAAACTTTGGAGACATTATTTGTTAGGTGCCAAATTCATTTTGTACACTGATCATAAGGCACTGAAATATTTATTCTCACAAAAAGATTTGAACATGAGGCAACATAGATGGGTAGAGTTCCTAGCTGCCTATGATCTAGATATACTGTATACACCAGGCAAGGCAAATAAAGTTGCAGATGCCTTGAGTAGACAACATGCCAAAGTAGCCATGTTGATGATGGAAGAGTTTAGGGATTTGTCTATACTTACTGATTTGGAAATTGAGGAAAACAGTGAGGAACAAATGATGCCCATTGAAGAAGGTGAAGGTAAAGGGAAATTAAGTATGATATCTCTGCAATCAGATTTACTTCTTAAGATTGGGCAAATGTAGGAACAAGACCTAAACATGGTGGAAAAGAAAATGCTCATATCAAAAGGGGAGGAAGTAATAAATTATCAAGTTGATAAAAATGGATATTTGAGGAATAAAAATAGAATATGTGTTCCAGAAAATATAGAATTGAAAGAGGAAATATTAAATGAGTACCATAGGAGTAAGTACTCCATACACCCAGGTAGCACCAAGATGTATCAAAATTTGAAAAGAAATCTTTGGTGGAAGGGGATGAAGTCAGATGTGGCCAGATATGTTGCAAGGTGCATGACTTGCCAACAAGTCAAGGCAGAGACACAAAGGCCATCAGGACTATTGCAACCCCTTAGTATACCACAGTGGAAGTGGGAGGACATATCTATGGATTTCATAGATGGTCTGCCTAGATCTAAGAAGGGAAACACAAGTATATGGGTAATAGTGGATAGGCTAACTAAGGTAGCACATTTTATCCCAGTTAAAACAGAAAGAAATGCTCCAAAATTGGCTCAAATATTCATGAAAGAGGTAGTAAGGTTGCATGGCATACCCAAAACCATTGTGAGTTATAGGGATACCATCTTCACCTCAAGGTTTTGGAAAAGTTTTCAAGAGGCTATGGGGAGTGAATTGTGCTTAAGCACTGCCTACCATCCACAATCAGATGGTCAAACTGAGGTGGTGAACAAAGTCTTAGAGGATTTGTTGAGAGCATGTACACTGGACTTTGGAGGCAACTGGGAAGACCACCTCCATCTAGCTGAATTCACATACAATAACAGTTACCAAAGCACCATAGGGATGGCACCATTTGAAGCCTTATATGGCAAGCCATGTTTATCACCTATATGCTGGGTGGAGACTGGAGAAAGGGCTGTTCTTGGACCTGAATATGTTAAAGAAACTACAGAGAAAATTGGGTTAATAAGAAAAAGAATAGCAGCAGCTCAAGATAGGCAAAAGAAATTTGCAGATAGGAAGAGAAAGCAAGTGGAATATGAAGTGGGAGACTTTGTTTTCATCAAGATTTCACCTATGAAGAAAGTCATGAGATTTGGCAAGCAAGGTAAGCTTACACCAAGGTATGTTGGACCCTATAAAATTCTGGAAAGAATTGGTTCATTGGCTTACAAATTAGAACTACCAGAGGAAATGAAAGCAATGCATAATGTTTTTCATGTGTCCCAACTTAGAAAATGGGTACATGATAAAGAAGACATTTTGGAAGAGCCTACCAAAATTCAAATAAATCCTGACTTGGTTTATGAAAAAGAACCAGTGGGGATTATAGCCAAGGAAGAAAAGAAATTAAGGAGCAAAACCTTGAAACTAGTTAAGATCCAGTGGAGTAATGATCCTAATGACTGCACATGGGAGCTAGAGGATAAGATTAGAATGGATTATCCTAAGCTTTTTGCAAATTAAAAGGTAATTTTTTTTTTCTGGAAAATTTTGTTATGCATGGTTGATATGGTTGAATTTGTTTGCTTATGCATATGTTTGATAAGTTTTCAGAAAAGAAAAAGATGCTTACTATAAATGTTAGAAAAATTGTGAGGACACAATTCCTAAAAGGAGGGGTGAATGTAATACCCCAAAATTTTGTGAAAAATCATTTTTGTAAAATGATTTAATTTTTGAAATATTTAGATTTAAATATGGTGAAATTTCTGGAGTAAATAGTGTGCAAGTATATGTGTGCACGTGCACACTGAAATGGCACAAGGGAGAACTCCAGAATTCTTGGATTTTAAAACAAGAATTAAAAAAAAAACAATACAAACATGATTTTGCAACATGGATATTTGATTTCTGGAATTATATGGATCATCTTAGAAAATAAGAAAAGTAAGTTTTACTTTAGGTCAGTAAACAGATTTTAATTAAAACCCAGAAAAGAAAATTATACATATGTATATGTTAAAAGGATTTGTAAACTTGTATACATATAGGTGCATATGTTTCTGAATTTAAAAGAGGAATTAAAAATAAGCCTAGATAAGATATGTATACAAATATACATTTTTTTTATATACTGAAAAGTACATATATATATAAGCAAGTGAAACCATAACATTAAAATGACATGAAATGTGATACAAGTTAACATGCTTGTATAGGCAAAAATAGCAAAGGGGATTTTCAGAAATAATTAAAATATAAAATAGGATAGTCACACTTTTAACATGACTAGGTGAGTGGCCATTTTCTGTAAAGTAAAAGAAAGAAAATGCAGCCTTTAAATTGGTTAATATGGCCGGGGTATTATGAATGAAAAATGCATGATGCTAGCCAGGACAGAAATGGAATTCTGTTTCAACAAAACCCTAGAGGAAAAATGTATATAAATAGACAGTAGAATTGTCTTTACCCCGGGCTGCACAAAAATAAGAAAAGAAGAAAAAAAAATATTGGAAGGAAGGAGAAAACACTCAAACAAGAATTCTCTGGATTAATAAGAAGAAACATTTAGGTGAGTAATCTCACTGAGTTCATGGCATTAAGACCTGAGATGAGGCAGCCACTTTCTATTGCCATATATATATATACATTCTGATTTTGAAGTATATGATTTCATCAATGCTTTTTTGGATGTCTTATTTTAAGTCTGATATGATTTAATATGGATGATTTTGATGATCTTTTGATTTGGTTGAGACATTTGTCTTTGGATGTGTATCATACTGTTTTGTTTATACTCATAAAATGTTGAAGCCTAGGATCTTAAAAATTATATAGAGAATACTCTCAGCTGTTATAGATCTATGGCATGGAAACTTTATGAAAATAATTGGAGCTGCATTATACTTGGTATAAGTGCTGAGGCTTGAAAAGAAAAATGTTAAGGGTGCAATAGAAATTTTCTAAGTGTTGAGCCCTTAATCAAATCAAAAAAAAAACCCACAAGCTAAAATTATGATTGAACCAGATCTTGAATCTGAATCAATCATAAAGGCTTGTAGATCAATATAACATGCCATGTCTCTTTTTACAGTTGAAAATGTTCCTATATTTTACTAAGATCAAGACATATTGACCCCATTTAGGAAATAACTGTCTGCTTATTTCTGGGGTAAATTATGCTAGGAAAAATTTATGGATGTTTCCATGTTTGAAGTGACATGTTCACTTAGCAAATTTGATGATAGGATTTAAGACAATACACTAGTAAATAAACTAGGGAAGGGAAGGCCAAGAAGACTGCTGGAATGCTTGTCATATTTGAAGTATGCAAGTTGGCACATGGTTTGTTTAAGCCCTGAGATCTTTGTGCAATGATGTGAATTAGTTCATTGCAATGTCTCCCAGTGATTCCTTAATAGCAGATGAGGCAGGGATTTGAATTGAATATTACAACCTGTAAATGAAGAAATAGGAATATGGATATTTCTTAGGTTGAATGGTATGGAACCAAGATGATTCCAGTGAATGAAATTGTTGCAAATAGATAATTATGTTTGCATGATTATGTATGCAAGTGAAAGAATGATAAATGAATATATCATACCTGAATCAACTTAATTATGCTATGTTAAAGTAATTGATTGCAGAAATTTGCTTAAATAACAAGTTAGTACCCTTATATTCTCTATTGCTTAATATCATGAATGAATTGATGTTACTCATACCAGATCATAGATCTGACCCTTGTTTGCTCATGGCATCTGGGGTGCCTCATTTTAAAATGAGGCAGCCACTCATGCTCTTTCAGGTAACCCAGGCACTAAGTAAAAATGAAGTAATGGCTGTTATGGAGGAGTGAATGAACATGCTAGCTAGTTTCAATAAGAGCTTAAATTGATTATATCTGCATGTATTCAGGAAAAATTTTATGTTTCTAAGATTTCCAGTCATGTATTGAATATTTTATGGTTAGTGATCATGTTGCCCTTATGTTCTGTAAAGTGTCAGATTAAATTTGTTGGTCTGTTGAAATTGTTGTGTGTTAAGGTTTGATTTGTTTTTGAAGTAGGGTCTGAAACATAAACAAGAGAAATATGCTCAAGTATCAGCTATAAAACTCTGGCAAGAAATATATAATTATGTGAGCTACTGTATTGCATAATTTATATATGTATTAGCTAATCTTGAGACATAACAGAGCACTGAGTTTTAGAACTAAATCTGGATTTAGCAAGAAGTAAACATAAAAGGATTTTATTTTCTCTTTACTGAAATGCTTTGTAAATAAATCTGAATTCATTTCTGAATTGAATTAAGAAAAGTAAAATGTTTTTCTAAAAGCTTCAGACAGAATGCAATGAAAGGTATCTCCATTGTTTTGAACTAGTGTGTAGCATATACAGGACTCATGGGTTAACCAGCCTCAACTAAATGAAGTATTGGTTGATCATGATAGACTGTATCTTGAAAATACAGATGCATTTCAAAGCTTAGTACACTTAGCAATTGTTTCACCCAGTTTTCTGGAAACTGAGCAAAGATATTGACATGTACATGTATACCTGTGTACATGTTGATAATTAGGCAAAAATATAAATATAAATTCTTAAAACAGTTGTAGGAATGGGTTTTAAAAATAGTTATGTAAGAAGAATTGTTTTGTATGTTAGGTTATAGGCAAAAATTAAATATATATATGTACAAATATAGGTAGGTATCAGATTTCTAACCACACAGGAGAAAAATAAAAAGAAAAACCAAAAATTGTGTTTGAACCGACCAGCATAGCACTCGAACTCGTGACCTTTCATGTATAAGTTAGGCGCGTTTCCATTACGCCTAGATGTTGCTTGTGTTCACTTAGGATCCACTTTCTTTTATACTGAATTTGATACTATCCAGACTTTAACACAACCATCTATATTAAAAGCTTGTTTACTACTGATTATTACTTGATCATTTATTAATTATAATGGCAGACTAAAGTACATGTTTCCAGTGGATTTTATGGCCAAAAATCAAGATACAATAATTAAATCTGAATTGCTAAAAATCTAAATCAAACAGAATGTTCTTGTACAAAGAAAAAAATAAAGTATATACTCTGAACTTAAACAAGAAGAACACATACATCTTCATATGTATGTGTATGTTATTAGATATACACTGATATATTTATATTGGTAAGTTATTTTGATCCTGGATATATTTTGTTTATTGGAAAAAAAGAAAATGACCTTGGAAAACATATTTGTAATGGATGATATATCTATATATCATCTCTAAGTAAAAAAAAAATCCTTATGAAATTAGGGTGGAAATAGGAGGGTCATTTCAGTAATTAAGATCTTTAATACTTATTTCAAAATAATAAATTAAGAAATGATAATGTTAAGTTACTATCATTGATTAATTGTTTGATTTAAAAGTTTAAGTTCAATTACCTTGTGAATTAAGTTTCATGATTTGACTATAAGGTGTTTGATAATAAGATTTATTTAAGGAATGAACATATAAGATAAAAATGTATTTAAATAATAGAAAACGATTGTGTAAAAAGATAAATATAAAAGGAATGAGAATTTAAATTTGAGTAAAAGAATTGTGGTAATTTAAATAAAGTTAATTAATATAAGATAAATTTATAAAATAGGTTTTTTAAAGTAATCTCTAAAGGATTTTGAAAATGGTATTATTTCAAATAAAAAAAGGTATTTTATTTATGATAATTAATTCGATTGGCTCGAAAATAAACTAAAAATGGGCAAGAGATGTGTTCGGATGGTAAACACTTCTCTTAAGTATTACTCCTCTTGTTAAGGGGATATATGATACTATTGGTAGTACCCAATTGCTTGGCATTATTTTAGAGTTACTTGATATATATAATTTTCTTAAAGTAAAGAGATAATGTGAATCACTAACTGATAAATTGATTAGTAATCTTTATAAATGTGTTTAAACTAAAGATAAATTGGGATCGCTAATTGCTAAAATAAAGCGGAATTTCCGAAGATTTTGGACAATCGAAAATTTCCGAATCATACCTAACTTAGAGCTATGAAATTTTTGAAACCTTTTGGTAAAAGACTGTGAAGTACATTGAGTAAATGAAATAAGAAAAGGATAATTTATAAATCTGATTTATAAAGAAAAAAAAGAGATTTAAGAGTTAAGAGTTTGAGGATTTAAATACGGATGGTTTTAAAATTTGTTTTTTCAAAGCTAAAAAATTAATAATAGTATTAAATAAGAAATGAGTTTTATAACTTATGAATTTGAGATAATAGTAAATTACAACAGTCTAAATTTGTTAGACAAACGGGTTTAAGTAAAACCAATTTGAAATTTGAGATTTGTATATACTCTTAGGATGTAAAGGTATATCATACAAATATAGATTTAAGTCATGAACTATTAAGTAAAAGATTGAATCCTCAAAAAGGCAATTATAACATGGAAAATGTTTTATTAACAAATTCCAGCAGTAATTAAGGATTTAGACTTAAGTATTCAAAATATGATTGATTTACATAAGTTATAAGATGTAATAAACTTAAGTTATAGTTTTACAAAATTATTCATAAATAATATTAGTGTTAAAGGAAATATACTGAGTTAAAAGATTATGGGAAAACTTTTTATAAAGATAAATTATCTTTTGAGTGAAAATGGTTTCTTTAGAATATTTTCCTTTAATAAAAATATTTGGAAATAAATAATTAAAGGGATTATATAAAGAAGCACATTTATAAAATGTTTAAACTTAAGATAAAAGTTTATGAAAAGTTTTTGAAAGTTAATAAATACATATATTATAAGTAGATCATTTCATCGCACAAATTTTGATCTAAGATTCGAGTTTGGAGCTTTGAGGTGTTTACACTGGTCCGAAAAAGGATTTATCACTCGATTCTTGACGATGAACATTGATGAGGGTTTGTGGTTAGGTACTTTAGTTTTCTATCATAGTTGAGAACTATGCAAGAAAAGCAAATGTTCTGATCTAGAAGCCTGATTAGAGTCCGTACTAGAGGATCGGGGGATTGATACTAGTTCGGAAAATAAAGTTATGTATTCGAATAGAAGATTAAATAAGATATTTCATACGGATCATCTATATATATTATATGGAATTAAGTTTAAAAATAAATGTTTTGGGACAACTTTTGTTTTGGGTAATTTCGAGGACGAAATTCTTTTAAGTAGGGGAGAATTTAACGACCCAAAATTTGACCACTTCAATATATACTATTTAAAGTGATTTTAAATATAAATTAGGCAAGGTTATATGATTCAAACAATATTAGATAGGATTTGGAAAGAGAAGTATACGCAAAAATAGTAACATTTGCCTATATCGACAAAAGTGAAAAAATACTAATTTCAGAAAAGTAGGTGTAATATCCCGGAAATTTTAACAATATCAATTTAATAATCTGTTGAATAATTAAATTGATATGGATAATCTTTGATAATAAGATTTGAATTTAATTTAATAATCTGATTAAATTAGTATTAATTGATGATTTTATCTTTTAAAAGTAAATAAGATATTTCTATTTGGATAAGAATATATATTTAAATTGTTTTGGATTTTATAATATTTGTATAAACTTTTATTTATAAATATAATTAGCTTTTGTTTTTCTTTAAAAAGTAATATATATAGATAAGTATTTTATAAATAAGAAAAAGGCTTTTTAAATAATTTTAAATAAATAAATATGAGTAATTACTTAAAAGACAAGTGTCATTATCTAAGGCTTCATTATACAAGTGTTAACTAATAAAACAATATAGTGACAAATGTCATTTTTTTTAATTAGTTTTATTTTTTTATTTTTTTTAAATCATTTCAACTTTTATAAATACATGTTCTTTCTTCCCTTCAATTCTTTTCTATTTTTTTTCTTCAAACCTAAAGCTAAGAAAAATAAATCTGAAATTCAACAACTCCTCTAAAACCAGAAAACATGATTCTGGACAAAGACATCAACCTGTAATTCATTTTCAACTTCGAAAAGAAATCCCTGTAACCATTAGCAAGATCAAAAATCAAAGCTTGTAGACTATTTTCTTCAAACCTGAGAATAACAAGTCTGCAAGCATTTTCTTCAACTTAAATCAAAACTGTCTCATCTTCATCAAGTCTCAGCAACATGCATTCCAGTTTTTAAAATCAAAGAAGCAATAGCATTCCAGTTTTCAAATCGAAGTCAAATTCAAGTTCTCGAGTTTTTTTTTACAAATTCCAGCAACTCCAGTTTAAAGTTTGAAGCTGTTTTCAAAAACAAAAGTTGCTCTGTTCTTCTTTAAAAAGGTGAGTAAACTTAGATTTAAAAACAGTTAAATTTGGGTTTATATGGTAAAATGTTTAAAGTAAAATTGTCATATATGTTTGAAATATGTATGCATGTTTATCTTAAATTTGAATATATGTGTGCTTGAATATAGAGAACCCTGAGTGCATGTATATGTTTGTATCATCTCTGTTTAAGTTACAGAGTTAAATTTAAAGTAAAATTTCTAATCCCCTCATCTAATCTTTATAGAGATTAGTATTCAAACAAATTAAGTTTGGTTTGCATGGATGATTTTACCTGAATTATAGTTGAATTACATTATATATTGTATACATGGTTGTGTATATGTATGCTTGTCACTGTTGTGTTCACAGTCCCATGAATAACACATAAAAATTCATATCTGCCTATACAGAAAAATTCAAGCTTTGATCTTTAAAAAGAAAATGATTATAACATTATAATTTTATTTTTAAAAATAGTTCCAAGAAGAAATATTTAGAAAATTTTTAGAAATAGAATGTTACAGAGAAATCTATTTATAACAGAAAAATCGATTGTTTTAATTTCATGATTTGATTTCATAATGTGACTTGTATTGGCAAATTATGAATTTAGGTAAAGAAATCATGATTTTTAAGTAAATAGTTGGAGAGATATCTCGAGATGAACGGAAAATGTATTTTCATCAATTTTCGTTGATCAACGATGACTGGGAAGTCGTGATTGTTCGTGGTGAAAGCTGGCATGTTGGAGATTACAGGAAAAATAAGGATTTGATTTATCGATGGACGTGGCGACTCAGCGACGATGAACTAGGGTTTAATGTCAGGATTTGAACGTCGAGAGATGTGAGGCTAATTCGTGGTCATCAATGCATCGAGTTGAACGGGACCTAGGGGGATTGAAGTAGGGGAGGTTGACGAATCTTCAATTGTGGTAGCGTGGCGTCAGGTGGTTGAGATGGTCGGAGCGAGGCGTTTTTAGTGGATTTGGGTTGGTTCCAGTTTTGGTTCGATTGGGTTCGAAATTGATTTCGTGATCAATATGGAAATCTGGGTGGTCGAGGAAGATGTCGAAGTTAATGTCGACTTGTTGAAGGTCAGCAAGATGATCGGAGGGGACTGGAGTTGCCGTGCACGTGCACGGTGCACTTGCGTGTTTCTGGCGAGGTGAGTTCGAGGAGATGATGTTCTTCTCGGTGTTGAGCTCGTGCGTATTGTAGTGCGACTCGAAGAAATAGTGAGGCTGGAAATCTCGTGATTTGCTCGAGAAATAGTGTAGCTAGCTCGGGTTTGTTTTTGATAAGAAACAGATTTCAAAATTTAAAGAAAATTCAAAGTTATAAAATTAAAGATTTGAAATAAATAAGTTAAATATTTATATGTTTTAAATAGGTTTTAAATGATAGTTAGATTTAATTAAATGTTTAAAAATAAAAAGGAAATTGGTTTAAACTCTTCTTAAATTTCTTTTATAAGAGATAAGAATTTTAATAAGTAAAAGTTTTTAATTTGGTTTTAAAAACTTAGTGAAAAATAAATTGGTATTCATTTTAAATACAGAATTTAAAATGAAATTTAAAAGTAGATTTGAAATGGATGTTTCAAATATGAATGGTAAATGATAACTTGTTTATCAATAAGAATAAAGTTTATCTTAAAATAATTAAAGACTTGTGTTTATTTAATTTATTAGGAGATTTAATAGATAATTAATTTAATGATTAATTAATCATTTGGATTAATTAAATAGGTAATTAAAGGTTTAAACTAATTTATTTATGATTAAGATTAATTAATTAGGGATGATTAATTTGTAGTTAGGGATTATAAATTAGAGTATTAATTAATGGTTAGGAATTAATTAATAAGTAATTAAATATTAATTAAGTTATGGTTAACACTTAATTAATTTAGTAATTAGAGATTAATAAATTGGTTATTAAAATTTATTAATTTAGAATTAATAATATTAATATAAGTTAATTACTTAAGGAAAGTAATTAAATAATAGTTAATGAGGTCATTAACTATGGGTTATTAAATAATGAATTAATAGAATTAATTTTGATAATTAATTAGTTAAATTAATTTAAGAATAATCAATTATAGAATTTGTTTAAATGTAATTACTTATTGGAAGTAATTAAGAATTAATTACTTATTGTAATTAATTGAAGTTAATTTGATTTAGTTAAATTAGTTAATTAAGTTTAATTAATTTAGAATAATCAAGAGATGATTTGATAATAATTACTTAATGTAATTATTAAGGTAAGTTTATTTAGAGAAGTAAATAATAAGATAATTACTGGAAGTAATTAGTTGAATAATGATTTTATTAATAGAAGTAATTTGAGTTAATTACTTTGAATAATTAATCAAGGGATTAATTAAGAAATTAATTAAGGAAGTAATTAATTTAGTTAGTGAAAGTAATTAAGGGTAGTTAATTACTGATTGAAGATTAATCAAGAGTGATTAATAAATGTTGTTTAATTAAAGGTTAATTACTTAATGTAATTAATTTAATTAAGTAATTAATAATTAAATTGTAATTAAGGATCATTAATTAATATAATTAATGATGTAATTAAGATTGATTAATTAAGTAATAATTAATAAATGAAGTAATTAATCAATGTAATTAATTAAGGATTAATGTAATTAATTATAGTTGATTAAGTTAATTAATTTTAGTTAATTAATTAATGAATTAATTAAAGGTTAATTACTATAAGCGGTTAAGAATAATTAATTTAAGTAATTAATTAAGGATAAATTACTTGGATGTAATTAAAAGATAATTAATCAAAGATGATTAATTGAAAAAGGTAATTAGAGGATAATTAATTAATTAATGGTAATTAATTAATGGTTAAGTAAGAAGGATTTATAAAATGAAGTAATTAATTTAATTCAATTTAAATTAATTTAAGATGATATAAATCATTACTTATGAATGGGTGATAGTATTGGATACTTGACTTTGATTGATATCTCTGATGAGATATATGCTGTATGATATGGATGTTTAGTTGAATTATATGGATTATCTGATAATGTTAATTATCTGTTGTGAATTATCTTTCTTTGTGTATAAAGATAATGAATTGAAATTGTTTTAACCTTTAAAACAACTTGGCCTTAAAAGATACGCTTTGGATTTCGATGAGACCGGGATCGGGTTTCCGTATACCGGATTTCCAGGTCTGGAGACCCGAATACCACATCGATCCAAATTAACGATAGGTCGTGAATCAAGTGAAGATGAAGATTCAGAGTGCAAGGGTTATTGTCGTTAAATCTGAGGGTGATTCCAAAACGAGTGTAACGAGATAATGCCTTCGGTTTCGTTCGAACCCGGAACGAACTTGTATGGATTGAATGCTTTCAGCACATCGTCAGGTGGACGATGAGCATTCTAAGTGATGTGTTCTTTTCTAAGGTAATCGTAGCCTCAAGCCTCACAAACCGGGAATGGCTAAAACAGGGGAGGTGCAGCAAGGTTAGTGGGTAGCACCCAAGTAGGACAAGGTTACCTCTGTCTAGATGTCCCTTTCTATTTTCGACTTAGTGGTGCGGTTGCTGATCCCAACCGTGAGGTATCTTGTGCGGGAATTATCCAGTAAGGGATGTTCCGACCTTGTGTTGCAGGGGATTGGGAGTGATCCTCGGTACGGTGATCTAGGCCACGTACTGTGACGGGCGGTACCCCGGTAGCCCTGCCATTGTATGGAATCCAATTTCCAATAAGTGATAACGGACTTGATTGTATAACCCACTTTGTTGGCTAGTATGCTGGAATTTAATAATGTAACAATTTCAGCTATTTCATATTTATTTGAAAACCCTAGACCCTATTATAATACAATCGAATTTCCTATCAAATGTTTTGGTTAGCGTAAGGTAAAAACTTACCCATGTTTATTTGTGGGAAGTCTTACGTGATACCTTTTCTTTCAAAAGTTTTTGAAGTTAAACAAGTTTAACCTGTTACTCACACCAGACCCATGTCTGACCCAAGTTGTTTATTTCTGTTTTATAAACTCTTGGGTACTCAAATTTTTACGAGTAGCCAAGGGATTCAGGTTAGCCTTGACGAATTGTGGAGGAGCAATGGAGCAGGAGGCTTCAGCGTTGTAGATATAGATAGTAGTTTCCGCTGTGTTGATCTTGTTTAGATCTTTGTTTTGTATTGAGTTGTAATAACTAGACAGATGTTTATAACTGTCTAGTATGTGATGTGTAATCTGTGTAACTCTGATAGATGAGGTATATGATACTATGTAATAGTTATGTGATATATTATATTTTGTTCGTTTCCGCTGTGAGTATTTGTGTTTGTTTCTTTTCTCTTCTTCTCTTTTCTACTTCTCACCCCTTTCTTTCTTACTATCGATACGATTTTCCGGGAGTGGAAAGTCGGGTCGTCACACGTGGTATCAGAGCAGTAGGTTGAGTGAATACCTAGGCTCTAAAGTGGTGTCTATCTTGAGAGCGCGTAATTGTTAGTTATATAAAAATGGTTTTATATTGTGTTAATTGATCGGTTGAGTGGTATATGGATTCTGGTCAATACGAGTAGCTAACGTTATTGATAGGGATCTCTAAACACTTGAACCAGACAAACGGACACAATATTGTTTTAAAGAGGTAGATGAAATAATTTTACCCAGAAATAATTTCTATATAAAAAAAAATATATCATTTTAAATATATATATTTATGTATTTCTACCTATTTATTGGGTTACCTGTTCGGGTTTTCCAATATAAGTTATAAAGGTAGATAAGGTGGTAGTGTGTGTAACACAATTACCAATAGTTGGAGTTTGAATGTTTGAGGTTGGAAGTATATATCGAGACTGTAAACCCAATACCGTCTCGAGTAAGCTTTGCTGTGGTGAAGGATTTCATCGATCTCCGAAGGAAACTGAAATGGTTCGGAGTTTATCTTTGAAGTGTGGATGAGTAGAGTTGGATCTGTCGGTTGAACAGAAGCGAGTGATGGTACCTTGATACCTCAGGTAATAGTAGCTGTATGATGAGATACAGTGAGGATGGATGTTCCCGAAGATGTTTTCTTTGGAACAAGATTAAGGAAGTGTGTATGCTTTGGTATTGTGGCTGAGTTCAGCATGGTGTTTCTGTTTGGTTTGGAGTCCGAGTTTCTCGAAGAGCTTTGGATAGGAGCATCAGTGTCAGCAGTGCAGCTCGGAGTATTCTGTGATGGCAAGAAGTTTTCTAGCTAAACAGTTTTTATGAAGGTGAAGATCAGAAGCAGCAGAGTGGATCCATTTCTTCGATAAATTGGATAAATAAGTGTAAGCTGTTCTGATTGGTAAAGAGAGAACAATCTGTTTGGAATTAGGATGGGTTGATCGCAAAAGTGACTTGCGATTGCTGAGTGTTCTCTTGGGTTGTCAGAGTTTTTCTGGATGTCTTCAGGGAAGTCAGAAGTTTGTCCGCATCTGAAGGTTGAGTTTTCTTATCGATTGGATTCCAGGAGTGATACCGATGGTTCAGTCTTGTGGAAGGATGTTTTCCTAGAGATGGAGTTGGTGAAGCAGCTCAAGTTTTGCTGAAATATCCGAGTTTTCTTTATGGATCAGTGAACCTTATTTCTGGAATGAGTTGTCCAGTCTGTGCTTGTGTTCTACCTCAGATCAGAGTTGAGCAGCGAAAGTAGTTTGGAGTGTATCTCTGGATGGGAGAAGTAAGTTTGGAATCTACTGATGTTGTGAAGTAGAGTTATGTTTGGATCTCGTCTGTGTTCTGATTTGGATAAGTAATTGGTCTACTTGGTTGAATTGTCAGTTTGGATAACTGGAATTCATTGTGTTTTACGTATCTCTGAGGGAGTACGTGTTTGATCTATCTCTGGTTTTAGAAATCTGCAGTTCTGGAGGTTTGATTGTTGAGTCAGACTCGTCTGTAGTCTGATATTCTGTTTAGTTCTATAAATCTGGATGAGTAGGAGATCTATAGCTTAGTTGTTTAGATTGTTTGTAGAGCGAGTATCCCGATATATATATATACTTGGGGAAACTCGAGGAATTTTATCTAGAATTTAGTCTAGATAGTTAGAATTGTTTGATTGGATGATTTGGTTGCTATGGTTGCTAGCATATGGATGATAGTATATGCTTGTGTTTTAAATTAAAATCTTTAATAAGATTATTAAATTACCTTTGTTTAAATTTCGGGGACGAAATTATTTTAAGGGGGGAGGAATGTAATATCCCGGAAATTTTAACAATATCAATTTAATAATCTGTTGAATAATTAAATTGATATGGATAATCTTTGATAATAAGATTTGAATTTAATTTAATAATCTGATTAAATTAGTATTAATTGATGATTTTATCTTTTAAAAGTAAATAAGATATTTCTATTTGGATAAGAATATATATTTAAATTGTTTTGGATTTTATAATATTTGTATAAACTTTTATTTATAAATATAATTAGCTTTTGTTTTTCTTTAAAAAGTAATATATATAGATAAGTATTTTATAAATAAGAAAAAGGCTTTTTAAATAATTTTAAATAAATAAATATGAGTAATTACTTAAAAGACAAGTGTCATTATCTAAGGCTTCATTATACAAGTGTTAACTAATAAAACAATATAGTGACAAATGTCATTTTTTTAATTAGTTTTATTTTTTTATTTTTTTTAAATCATTTCAACTTTTATAAATACATGTTCTTTCTTCCCTTCAATTCTTTTCTATTTTTTTTCTTCAAACCTAAAGCTAAGAAAAATAAATCTGAAATTCAACAACTCCTCTAAAACCAGAAAACATGATTCTGGACAAAGACATCAACCTGTAATTCATTTTCAACTTCGAAAAGAAATCCCTGTAACCATTAGCAAGATCAAAAATCAAAGCTTGTAGACTATTTTCTTCAAACCTGAGAATAACAAGTCTGCAAGCATTTTCTTCAACTTAAATCAAAACTGTCTCATCTTCATCAAGTCTCAGCAACATGCATTCCAGTTTTTAAAATCAAAGAAGCAATAGCATTCCAGTTTTCAAATCGAAGTCAAATTCAAGTTCTCGAGTTTTTTTTTACAAATTCCAGCAACTCCAGTTTAAAGTTTGAAGCTGTTTTCAAAAACAAAAGTTGCTCTGTTCTTCTTTAAAAAGGTGAGTAAACTTAGATTTAAAAACAGTTAAATTTGGGTTTATATGGTAAAATGTTTAAAGTAAAATTGTCATATATGTTTGAAATATGTATGCATGTTTATCTTAAATTTGAATATATGTGTGCTTGAATATAGAGAACCCTGAGTGCATGTATATGTTTGTATCATCTCTGTTTAAGTTACAGAGTTAAATTTAAAGTAAAATTTCTAATCCCCTCATCTAATCTTTATAGAGATTAGTATTCAAACAAATTAAGTTTGGTTTGCATGGATGATTTTACCTGAATTATAGTTGAATTACATTATATATTGTATACATGGTTGTGTATATGTATGCTTGTCACTGTTGTGTTCACAGTCCCATGAATAACACATAAAAATTCATATCTGCCTATACAGAAAAATTCAAGCTTTGATCTTTAAAAAGAAAATGATTATAACATTATAATTTTATTTTTAAAAATAGTTCCAAGAAGAAATATTTAGAAAATTTTTAGAAATAGAATGTTACAGAGAAATCTATTTATAACAGAAAAATCGATTGTTTTAATTTCATGATTTGATTTCATAATGTGACTTGTATTGGCAAATTATGAATTTAGGTAAAGAAATCATGATTTTTAAGTAAATAGTTGGAGAGATATCTCGAGATGAACGGAAAATGTATTTTCATCAATTTCCGTTGATCAACGATGACTGGGAAGTCGTGATTGTTCGTGGTGAAAGCTGGCATGTTGGAGATTACAGGAAAAATAAGGATTTGATTTATCGATGGACGTGGCGACTCAGCGACGATGAACTAGGGTTTAATGTCAGGATTTGAACGTCGAGAGATGTGAGGCTAATTCGTGGTCATCAATGCATCGAGTTGAACGGGACCTAGGGGGATTGAAGTAGGGGAGGTTGACGAATCTTCAATTGTGGTAGCGTGGCGTCAGGTGGTTGAGATGGTCGGAGCGAGGCGTTTTTAGTGGATTGGGTTGGTTCCAGTTTTGGTTCGATTGGGTTCGAAATTGATTTCGTGATCAATATGGAAATCTGGGTGGTCGAGGAAGATGTCGAAGTTAATGTCGACTTGTTGAAGGTCAGCAAGATGATCGGAGGGGACTGGAGTTGCCGTGCACGTGCACGGTGCACTTGCGTGTTTCTGGCGAGGTGAGTTCGAGGAGATGATGTTCTTCTCGGTGTTGAGCTCGTGCGTATTGTAGTGCGACTCGAAGAAATAGTGAGGTTGGAAATCTCGTGATTTGCTCGAGAAATAGTGTAGCTAGCTCGGGTTTGTTTTTGATAAGAAACAGATTTCAAAATTTAAAGAAAATTCAAAGTTATAAAATTAAAGATTTGAAATAAATAAGTTAAATATTTATATGTTTTAAATAGGTTTTAAATGATAGTTAGATTTAATTAAATGTTTAAAAATAAAAAGGAAATTGGTTTAAACTCTTCTTAAATTTCTTTTATAAGAGATAAGAATTTTAATAAGTAAAAGTTTTTAATTTGGTTTTAAAAACTTAGTTAAAAATAAATTGGTATTCATTTTAAATACAGAATTTAAAATGAAATTTAAAAGTAGATTTGAAATGGATGTTTCAAATATGAATGGTAAATGATAACTTGTTTATCAATAAGAATAAAGTTTATCTTAAAATAATTAAAGACTTGTGTTTATTTAATTTATTAGGAGATTTAATAGATAATTAATTTAATGATTAATTAATCATTTGGATTAATTAAATAGGTAATTAAAGGTTTAAACTAATTTATTTATGATTAAGATTAATTAATTAGGGATGATTAATTTGTAGTTAGGGATTATAAATTAGAGTATTAATTAATGGTTAGGAATTAATTAATAAGTAATTAAATATTAATTAAGTTATGGTTAACACTTAATTAATTTAGTAATTAGAGATTAATAAATTGGTTATTAAAATTTATTAACTTAGAATTAATAATATTAATATAAGTTAATTACTTAAGGAAAGTAATTAAATAATAGTTAATGAGGTCATTAACTATGGGTTATTAAATAATGAATTAATATAATTAATTTTGATAATTAATTAGTTAAATTAATTTAAGAATAATCAATTATAGAATTTGTTTGAATGTAATTACTTATTGGAAGTAATTAAGAATTAATTACTTATTGTAATTAATTGAAGTTAATTTGATTTAGTTAAATTAGTTAATTAAGTTTAATTAATTTAGAATAATCAAGAGATGATTTGATAATAATTACTTAATGTAATTATTAAGGTAAGTTTATTTAGAGAAGTAAATAATAAGATAATTACTGGAAGTAATTAGTTGAATAATGATTTTATTAATAGAAGTAATTTGAGTTAATTACTTTGAATAATTAATCAAGGGATTAATTAAGAAATTAATTAAGGAAGTAATTAATTTAGTTAGTGAAAGTAATTAAGGGTAGTTAATTACTGATTGAAGATTAATCAAGAGTGATTAATAAATGTTGTTTAATTAAAGGTTAATTACTTAATGTAATTAATTTAATTAAGTAATTAATAATTAAATTGTAATTAAGGATCATTAATTAATATAATTAATGATGTAATTAAGATTGATTAATTAAGTAATAATTAATAAATGAAGTAATTAATCAATGTAATTAATTAAGGATTAATGTAATTAATTATAGTTGATTAAGTTAATTAATTTTAGTTAATTAATTAATGAATTAATTAAAGGTTAATTACTATAAGCGGTTAAGAATAATTAATTTAAGTAATTAATTAAGGATAAATTACTTGGATGTAATTAAAAGATAATTAATCAAAGATGATTAATTGAAAAAGGTAATTAGAGGATAATTAATTAATTAATGGTAATTAATTAATGGTTAAGTAAGAAGGATTTATAAAATGAAGTAATTAATTTAATTCAATTTAAATTAATTTAAGATGATATAAATCATTACTTATGAATGGGTGATAGTATTGGATACTTGACTTTGATTGATATCTCTGATGAGATATATGCTGTATGATATGGATGTTTAGTTGAATTGTATGGATTATCTGATAATGTTAATTATCTGTTGTGAATTATCTTTCTTTGTGTATAAAGATAATGAATTGAAATTGTTTTAACCTTTAAAACAACTTGGCCTTAAAAGATACGCTTTGGATTTCGATGAGACCGGGATCGGGTTTCCGTATACCGGATTTCCAGGTCTGGAGACCCGAATACCACATCGATCCAAATTAACGATAGGTCGTGAATCAAGTGAAGATGAAGATTCAGAGTGCAAGGGTTATTGTCGTTAACTCTGAGGGTGATTCCAAAACGAGTGTAACGAGATAATGCCTTCGGTTTCGTTCGAACCCGGAACGAACTTGTATGGATTGAATGCTTTCAGCACATCGTCAGGTGGACGATGAGCATTCTAAGTGATGTGTTCTTTTCTAAGGTAATCGTAGCCTCAAGCCTCACAAACTGGGAATGGCTAAAACAGGGGAGGTGCAGCAAGGTTAGTGGGTAGCACCCAAGTAGGACAAGGTTACCTCTGTCTAGATGTCCCTTTCTATTTTCGACTTAGTGGTGCGGTTGCTGATCCCAACCGTGAGGTATCTTGTGCGGGAATTATCCAGTAAGGGATGTTCCGACCTTGTGTTGCAGGGGATTGGGAGTGATCCTCGGTACGGTGATCTAGGCCACGTATTGTGACGGGCGGTACCCCGGTAGCCCTGCCATTGTATGGAATCCAATTTCCAATAAGTGATAACGGACTTGATTGTATAACCCACTTTGTTGGCTAGTATGCTGGAATTTAATAATGTAACAATTTCAGCTATTTCATATTTATTTGAAAACCCTAGACCCTATTATAATACAATCGAATTTCCTATCAAATGTTTTGGTTAGCGTAAGGTAAAAACTTACCCATGTTTATTTGTGGGAAGTCTTACGTGATACCTTTTCTTTCAAAAGGTTTTGAAGTTAAACAAGTTTAACCTGTTACTCACACCAGACCCATGTCTGACCCAAGTTGTTTATTTCTGTTTTATAAACTCTTGGGTACTCAAATTTTTACGAGTAGCCAAGGGATTCAGGTTAGCCTTGACGAATTGTGGAGGAGCAATGGAGCAGGAGGCTTCAGCGTTGTAGATATAGATAGTAGTTTCTGCTGTGTTGATCTTGTTTAGATCTTTGTTTTGTATTGAGTTGTAATAACTAGACAGATGTTTATAACTGTCTAGTATGTGATGTGTAATCTGTGTAACTCTGATAGATGAGGTATATGATACTATGTAATAGTTATGTGATATATTATATTTTGTTCGTTTCCGCTGTGAGTAATTGTGTTTGTTTCTTTTCTCTTCTTCTCTTTTCTACTTCTCACCCCATTCTTTCTTACTGTCGATACGATTTTCCGGGAGTGGAAAGCCGGGTCGTCACAGTAGGTTTCAATGGTTAAATAAATTATTTTAATTTATTTATAAGTGTTTATATTTTTAAATAGAAATGTACGAATTTATTTTTAAATTCTGTTTAAATAAATTAATAGTTTAACTAAAACGTCAAAATGTGACCGTAAAACATTTTGTCGAAATCAACATTTTATCGATTAAAAGTTGTCGCAACGTTATCGCACCTTTATTTTTTTATATAGGAACATATATTCAAATAGTCTAAGTATTAATTAATTCACTAATCAAGTTTACTTTTACTATATATAATTAGAAAACTTCTAGAAGTCATTTCTAAAAGTAAGTAAGAATTAACAAAAGTAAGAAAAAGTTAACATCAAATCAATATCACATCAAAAACCAACTTAATTACTATTTTACTTAGCCTAGTTCTTAAGAAATTACGACATAAAGTAAGAAGTGAAAGGATGATGTTAAGTGTTTAAAAAGTGGAGGCTGCTTTAGGTTGAAGTAAGGATAGTTTGGTATATTGGTAAGAGGTTATGGTAAATTTACCACTTCTTTCTTTTTCTATAAATACCCACCTCCTTCTTCACTTTCATTCACACTTCTTCTTCTTCTTTTCACAAGCTTTTTCACCTTCTTCCTCTCCTCTTTAATGGCTTCTAATCCATAGAAAAAAATTAGAGAAAAATAATGTCAAAATATTTACAAAATATTTAAAAGAAATCAATGTTAATTCTCTTCAAATCAAACTCATCTTTTCTCCATATTTTACCTCTTCTTCACTCGGCCATGACTTCTTCAAAACTGAACCAAAATACAAAATTCTAGTGGCTACAACTTTTATGTTGAGCATATTTTCCTGGTTTGAGGTTTGTTATACCTAAATCTCAATTCTTTGAAGTACATTTTCGGGCTTCATTTTTGTCAATCTGACAATACCTCTTCTTGATTCTATCATATCTCCCTCAAAACAACTTGGATTCTAATGATTCTATTTTTAATATTCAAGAGAAAAGAACTTTCAACCACTTTCCAGTAAATAACATTTTCAAATTTGGAGATTTAGAGGGCCTAAAATCCGATACAATATAACCTATTTTTTTGGTTATCAAGATGAAATCTTGTATATTTTAAATATGTCCAAAACAATTTTCCAGAAAAATCACGCTTTTGCAGTAAAGTGACCAAAGTTTAAAATTTATATTTAAAATGTTTTAAAAATATGAAATAAATTCTAAAAATCTTTTAAAATGTTTTAAAAAAGATTTAAGTTGAAAAGATGGATTTCTAAATGACATAATAGTCATTTTGAAGAATATAGCTTTTAAAACACAATTTGCAAAACTTTTCGCAGCAGTTTTAAATATCTTTTGAAATGTAGTTTTAAACTTAACAACACTTTCCTAAATCTTTTGTAAATGATTTTAAAAGAATAATTACGTAATTTAAAGATGATTTGAAAGTTTTAATAAGAGTTTGAATAAATGGTTAAGAGAAATTGTTTATACCACTTAAACAAAAAGTAAAGAATATTGAATGTATTAACAAACCGAGCATGCGGAAACGACTAGTACATTTGTGCCGCCTATGAGATCTGAGAAGATAAAGCAAGGTGTTTAGCAAAGTTTAGGAATGGAGCAACCAGTGCCCTGAACTTACCTGGCCTATGTTTTCTCTTTTTAGACGAGGGGTGGAACATATCGAAAGGAAAGCCCAGATGCTCTAAAATATTATATTAAGTTTTTCCAAAATAAAAGAAGATTAGTATTTTCCAAAATTTAAGCAATCTCCAAATTGAATAAACTACAACTTGGATTGCATAGAGATAATCTTCTTATACTTGGTATTAAATTCCGAAGAGGGAACTCGTCATATTCGTGGAATTTAAAAGGTGATCTCACCATTATTCAGCCCATAGCACTTATTGAATATGGAAATTGACGTTGAGTAAAATTAGAATGATTTCTATGATTATTTTTACTCAATAATGTTTGATTAAGATTTAATGAATGATTTGGGAATAATTTCCGTAAGTTAAAAGTTATAACTTGAATATAAGAAATCTTTGATTAAGATTAAAAGAATGATTTGGAAAGATTTTCCTAAGTAAAAGAGAAAATGATTGGAATTATTCCAAGATCTAAAGAGGTTTAATAAATCAAATGATTTAATAAATGAGGCTTAATGATTTTGTATACTCTTGAAAAGAAAATGGAATAAATTGAAAAGAATATTTCTAAGAAAGATATTTTATAAAAGATGAAGTAATTGATTGATGATTGGTATCCACTTATGAGCTTAACATCTTTTTTATCGATAATTGGCTTCGAAGGAACCATGGTTGGATTTGGGTGATCCCTATCCGAAAACCACTTTGAACCAATGTATTCTTTCGAAAGTGAAGACATGTTGAACATGATGATTATTGAAGACCGAGGATCTTCTTAGCGTGAGGACTGCTTGTTGACATGCTCTGGGTCGCTCCCATTATAGAGTTATTTATAGCAGTGGTCTCCTCGTTGAGGAGATTTTTTCGGATTGCAAGGGCTTTTTGCCTAGTAATGGCCTAAGAAAGTGCCTTCGGTTTCGTTCAGTCCCAGAATGAACTTGTATGGATGTTTGTCTGACATTGTATTCTAAATCACATTTGTGTGGTTTCTTTAAATGTATATTAGTTATTGGCGGAGATGGCAACTTCTTTTAGCTTAACACCCTTTCTGGAGACATACGAGCTCAGGAAGTTATACTTTTCTAGAAATTAGTCATGTGATGTGGAATGATAATGTGGCATTCAAAGTGGTACTTGTTATGGTCTAAAGCGTGGCTTTGTGAAAAACAAAGCGCGACTTTGAAGAAATTGAGCGTAGCCTCACTAGCCTCACATCCTGAAAGATGATATGGGACACTATGTGGTTTGATAGACACAAATTCAGAATTAATGAGTATGTATGGTGGTGTCCAATATGTTAGGCCCTTTGGGGGAAAACATCCCTGAAGGCATTTTTCTCCATTTTGATAAAGTGGTTAGCTTGAGAAAAGCAGGGAATTACCGGTTATCAGTAGTAGTATAGCAAGAACAGTTTCAAGTGACTTGCTTGAGAAAAGCAATTAAGGCACCGCGGGAACTATGCTTGTTATGCGTGGATCGGATAAAGAAAAAGGCCACTAGTTCCCTATCATGTTGGAAATCCACTCCCAATACGAGACTTGCAGTTTTGATTGTAGTCCCAAAATAGCTGTAATGCTTTGCAAACATTTCAGCTACCCATTTTTGTATCATATATTCCGTTTGGTATATTCCGTTGACCAAGTCCGGATATATTCCCATAGTCTTAGTCCGGATATTGATACCTTATTTGAATAACTTTATTTGAAAAGTGTTTTTAAAAGAATATCATTAAAAATAATATCAAGTGTATTTTGGTATAAAAGTGTTTTGGTTATTATAAGGTAAAATCCCGTCTGTGTTTATGTGTGGACGTGATCTTATGAGATACCCTTCTTTTCAAAGGTTTTGATAACATAGTCATTTTAAATTTCGAGTATCTCACGCTGGTTTATAAAGCCTGGTCCTGGTATTTTTAATACTCAGGTCAGATTCGAGTAGTTTCAGGTTTAGCTGAAGACGCTTAGATTTTCCAGAGGAGAGTTGGAGATCTTCATCATCGTATGGACGTATTCTATTATCCGATGCATCTATTGCATTCGTTTTGTTGTTTTCAGCATTTGTAAGGATACAAGTTTATAACTGTCCAGGCTGAATCTAGGTTAGAATCTGATAATGTATTTTAAAAAATTTCATTGTAAAGATTATTATTGAAATAATATATGTTATTCCATCCGTATGAGATTCTGTTCTGTCTTTATTTTCTTTCTACCCTTAATGATCCGCTTATTCATGCAATTTGAGTTGGACATGTGTGGTTTATTGTCGATTCAAAGGGTACGGAAAAATGGGCCATTAAACAGATCCTGCTAGCTCCGCATTGGAACCTATAGAGGAAGTGGGGCCTATGGAGGATGAATTGAAACCAATGGAAGACACAAATGCTATTATATCTAGCGAGTGCTGTAATATGATATGGGATATGGATGAAGAGCATGCTGTGTGGCATGAAGGATCATTTAGTTCATACATAAACTGGAACGAAGTGGAGAGCAGCAAAGAAGAAATAGTAGAAGAAGAGGAAGTAGAAGGAGTCGAAAAATTCGAAAATCCTTGGAAAGAGAATGTGCAAGGCATCAAAGAGCTAGAAAATGACGGGGTAATTTCTGGAATACTGGTTAGCATGGGACATGTCCCATGGAACTAACCATGGCTACCCCAGGTTGTGGGAGAGATACCAGAAGAGGACGGCAATGAGGCCGACGATGGGCTAGGTAGTGATGAAGAAGGAGAGGGAGAAGTTATGATAGAGCTTGGTAACTGGAGTCCACCATTGAAATGACCCTCCTATTTCCACCCTAATTTCATAAGGATTTTTTTTTAAGAGATGATATATAGATATATCATTCATTACAAATATAATTCCCAGGGTCATTTTCTTTCTCCAATAAACAAAATATATCCAGGATCTTTCACAATATAAAAATATTGTTTTAAATCTAAATCATTCTTAACATACATATATGAAGATATCTATGTTATATTCTACTAGAATCAGAGCATGATAATATGTAAGTAGAAATCCTTTTAAATCTATTAAAATGTGATAATTCCCTGATAAAAGATTAATTATTGTATCCTGATTTTTGACCATAGAATCCACTGGAAACATGTACTTTAGTCTGTTATTCCAATTAAGAAATGATCAAGTAATAATCAGTGGAAAGCAAGCTTTTAATATGGATGATTGTGTTAAAGTCTGTATAGTATCAAACTCAGGCTAAAAGAAAGTGGATCATAAGTGAACACAAGCAACATCTAGGCGTAATGGAAACGCGCCTAACTTACACATGAGAGGTCACGAGTTCGAGTGCTATGCTGGTCGGTTCAAACCCAATTTTTGTTTTTTTCTTTTTATTTTTCTCCTGTATGGTTTGAAATCTGATATCTACCTATATCTGCTCATATATACATAATTTTTGCCTATAATCTAACATACAAAACAATATTTCTTGCTTTATTATTTTTGAAACCCATTCCTACAACTGTTCTAGGAATTTATGTTTATATTTTTGCCCAAATATCAACATGTACACAGATATACATGTACATGTCAATATCTTTGCTCATTTTCCAGAAAACTGGGTTCAAATGGTTCCTTGCTTCATTGATTTGAAGTGAACAATTTGCCTGACCTATGGTCTAACCATGTGGTTAATCTGACCATTCTTTTATTTGCATTTTACAAACCAGAATCTACCTAAACTTCACTTATTTGAAGCTGGTTAACTCATGTGCCTAGTGTCATGCCAGGTATCTGATCATGGCAATTGAAATGCCAGTCATTTGCATCATACCTGAAGCCTTCCCATACAATTACCTCTCTCAAAACAATTTTAAAAGTAGACTTGAACCATTTGTAGACATAATTCAGAGGAAAAACAATTAGATACTTAAAGGTATTTTTCAAGGTAAATTCTAAATTTACTCCAAAACTCAGTGTTTTTAAAATACTTAAGATTGTCCAATACATAATATAATTGCAAGGAAATTGCTCACATAATTGTATATTTCTTACCAGATTTTTTTATAGCTGATACTTGAGCATATTTTTCTTGTTTATGTTTCAGACACTACTTCAAAAACAAATCAAACCTTAACACACAACAATTTCGACAGAACAACTAATTTAATCTGACACTTTACAGAACATAAGAGCAACTTGATCACTAACCATAAAATATTCATTACATGACTGGAAATCTTAGAAACATAAAATTTTTCTTGAATACATGCAGATATAATCAATTTAAGCTCTTATTGAAACTAGCTAGCATGTTCATTCACTCCTCCACAATAGCCATAACTTCATTTTTACTTAGTGCCTGCGTTCCCTGAAAGAGCATGCGTGGCTGCCTCATTTTAAAATGAGACACCCCATATGCCATGAGCAAACAAGGGTCAGATCTAAGATCTGGTATGAGTAACATCAATACATTCATGATATTAAGCAATAGAGAATATAAGAGCACCAACTAGTTATTTAAGCAAATTCCTGCAATCAATTACTTTAACATAGTATAATTAAGTTGATTCAGGTATGATATATTCATTTATCATTCTTACACTTGCATACATAATCATGCAAACATAATTATCTATTTGCAACATTTGCATTCACTGGAACCATCTTGGTTCCATACCATTCAACCTAAGAAATATCCATATTCCTATTTCTTCATTTACAGGTTGTATAATTCAATTTAAATTCCTGCCTCATCTGCTATTAAGGAATCACAGGGACACATTGCAATGAACTAATTCACATCATTGCACAAAGATCTCAGGGCTTAAACAAACCATGTGCCAACTTGCATACTTCAAATATGACAAGCATTCCAGCAGCCTTCTTGGCCTTCCCTTCCCTAGTTTATTTACTAGTGTATTGTCTTAAATCCTATCATCAAATATGCTAAGTGAACATGTCACTGCAAACATGGAAACATCCATAATCTTTCCTAGCATAATTCTCCTCAGAAATAAGCAGACAGTTATTTCCTAAATGGGGTCAATATGTCTTGATCTCAGTAAGATATAAGAATATTTTCAACTGTAAAAGAGGCATGGCATGTTCTTATTATATTGATCTGCAAGCCTTTATGATTGATTCAGATTCAGGATCTGGTTCAATCATAATTTTAGCTTGTGAGTTTCTTCTTTTTTTTTGATTTGATTAAGGGCTCAGCACTTAGAAAATTTCTATTGCACCCTTAACATTTTTCCTCTCAAGCCTCAGCACTTATACCAAGTATAATGCAGCTCCCAACATTTTTTTTTTAAAGTTTTCATGCCATAGATCTATAACAGTTGAGAGTATTCTCTATATAATTTTAAGATTCTGGACTTTAACATTTTTGAGTAAAAATAAAACAGTATGATACACATCCAAAGACAAATGTCTCAGCAAATCAAAGATCACCAAAATCATCCATATTAAATCATATCAGATTTAAAATAAGACATCCAAAAAGCATTGATGAAATCATATACATCAAAACCAGAAATATATATAAATGGCAATAAAAAGTGGCTGCCTCATCTCAGGTCTTAATGCCATGAACTCAGTGAGGTTACTCACCTAAATATTTCTTCTTATTAATCCAGAAAAATCCTTGTATGAGTGTTTTCTCCTTCCTTCCAATATTTTTCTTCCTTTCTTATTTTTTTGTGCAGCTCGGGGTAAAGATAATTTTACTGGCTGAAACTGCCTATTTATATGCATTTTTCCACTAGGGTTTTGTTAAAACAAAATTCCATTTCTGACCTAACCATCTTCATGCATTTTTCATTCATTTTCCTCCTTAATACCCCGGCCATATTAACCAATTTAAAGGCTGCATTTTCTTTCTTTTACTTTTCAGAAAATGGCCACTCACCTAGTCATGTTAAAAGTGTGACTATCCTATTTTATATTTTAATTATTCCTGAGAATCCCCTTTGCTATTTTTGCCTACACAAGCATATTGACTTGTATCACATTTCATGTCATTTTAATGTTATAGTTTCACTTGCTTATATATATATATACTTTTTAGTAAAAATGTATATTTGTATACATATCTTATCTAGGCTTATTTAATTCCTCTTTAATTTCAGAAACATATGCACCTATATGTATACAGGTTTACAAATCCTTATAACATATATATGTATAATTTTCTTTTCTGGGTTTTAAATAAAATCTGTTTACTGATTTAAAGTAAAACTTACTTTTCTTATTTTCTAAGATGATCCATATAATTCCAGAAATCAAATATCCATGTTGCAAAATCATGTTTGTATTGCTTTTTAATTCTTGTTTTAAATCCAAGAAATCTGGAGTTCTTCCTTGTGCCATTTCAGTGTGCACGTGCACACATATACTTGCACACTATTTATTCCAAAAATTTCACCATATTTAAATCTAAATATTTCAAAAATTAAATCATTTTACAAAAATGATTTTTTCACAAAATTTTGGGGTATTACATTCACCCCTCCTTTTAGGAATTGTGTCCTCACAATTTTTCTAACATTTATAACAAGCATCATTTTCTTTTCTGAAAACTTATCAAACATATGCATAAGCAAACAAATTCAACCATATCAACCATGCATAACAAAAATTTTTCCAGAAAAAAAAAATTACCTTTTAATTTGCAAAAAGCTTAGGATAATCCATTCTAATCTTATCCTCTAACTCCCATGTGCAGTCATTAGGATCACTACTCCATTGGATCTTAACTAGTTTCAAGGTTTTGTTACTTAATTCCTTTTCTTCCTTGGCTATCATCCCCACTGGCTCTTTTTCATAAACCAAGTCAGGATTTATTTGAATTTTGGTAGGCTCTTCCAAAATGTCTTCTTTATCATGTACCCATCTTCTAAGTTGGGACACATGAAAAACATTATGCATTGCTTTCATTTCCTCTGGTAGTTCTAATTTGTAAGCCAATGAACCAATTCTTTCCAGAATTTTATAGGGTCCAACATACCTTGGTGTGAGCTTACCTTGCTTGCCAAATCTCAAGACTTTCTTCATAGGTGAAATCTTGATGAAAACAAAGTCTCCCACTTCATATTCCACTTGCTTTCTCTTCCTATCGGCAAATTTCTTTTGCCTATCTTGAGCTGCTGCTATTCTTTTTCTTATTAACCCAAATTTCTCTGTAGTTTCTTTAACATATTCAGGTCCAAGAACAGCCCTTTCTCCAGTCTCTACCCAGCATATAGGTGATAAACATGGCTTGCCATATAAGGCTTCAAATGGTGCCATCCCTATGGTGCTTTGGTAATTGTTATTGTATGTGAATTCAGCTAGATGGAGGTGGTCTTCCCAGTTGCCTCCAAAGTCCAGTGTACATGCTCTCAACAAATCCTCTAAGACTTTGTTCACCACCTCAGTTTGACCATCTGATTGTGGATGGTAGGCAGTGCTTAAGCACAATTCACTCCCCATGGCCTCTTGAAAACTTTTCCAAAATCTTGAGGTGAAGATGGTATCCCTATCACTCACAATGGTTTTGGGTATGCCATGCAACCTTACTACCTCTTTCATGAATATTTGAGCCAATTTTGGAGCATTTCTTTCTGTTTTAACTGGGATAAAATGTGCTACCTTAGTTAGCCTATCCACTATTACCCATATACTTGTGTTTCCCTTCTTAGATCTAGGCAGACCATCTATGAAATCCATAGATATATCCTCCCACTTCCACTGTGGTATACTAAGGGGTTGCAATAGTCCTGATGGCCTTTGTGTCTCTGCCTTGACTTGTTGGCAAGTCATGCACCTTGCAACATATCTGGCCACATCTGACTTCATCCCCTTCCACCAAAGATTTCTTTTCAAATTTTGATACATCTTGGTGCTACCTGGGTGTATGGAGTACTTACTCCTATGGTACTCATTTAATATTTCCTCCTTCAATTCTATATTTTCTGGAACACATATCCTATTTTTATTCCTTAAATAACCATTTTTATCAACTTGATAATTTATTACTTCCTCCCCTTTTGATATGAGCATTTTCTTTTCCACCATGTTTAGGTCTTGTTCCTGCATTTTCCCAATCTTAAGAAGTAAATCTGATTGCAGAGATATCATACTTAATTTCCCTTTACCTTCACCTTCTTCAATGGGCATCATTTGTACCTCACTGTTTTCCTCAATTTCCAAATCAGTAAGTATAGACAAATCCCTAAACTCTTCCATCATCAACATGGCTACCTTGGCATGTTGTCTACTCAAGGCATCTGCAACTTTATTTGCCTTGCCTGGTGTATACAGTATATCTAGATCATAGGCAGCTAGGAACTCTACCCATCTATGTTGCCTCATATTCAAATCTTTTTGTGAGAATAAATATTTCAGTGCCTTATGATCAGTGTACAAAATGAATTTGGCACCTAACAAATAATGTCTCCAAAGTTTCAAAGCATACACAACTGCTGCTAGTTCAAGATCATGGGTTGCATATCTGGTTTCATGTGGCTTTAATTGCCTAGATGCATAGGCTACCACCTGGTCTTGCTGCATCAACACAGCCCCTAACCCAGAGCCACTTGCATCAGTGTACACAACCAAATTTTCATTTCCTTCTGGCACTCTCAATACTGGTGCATTAATCAGGGCTTCTTTTATTTTGATAAAAGCTTGCTCACATTTTTCTGTCCATACAAAGGCTTGGTTCTTTCTAGTTAAATTGGTAAGTGGTGATGATATTTTCGAGAAATCTTTTATAAATCTCCTATAATATCCTGCCATCCCCATAAATGATCTAATCTCACTGATGGTACTAGGCCTTTTCCATGCTTGAATTGCCACTACCTTATTAGGGTTTACTGATATTCCTTTGGCAGAGATAACATGCCCAAGAAAATGCACTTCTTCTTTCCAAAATGCACATTTTGAAAATTTTGCCTTTAAATCATTTTCCCTTAGTCTTGACAAAACTAAATGCAAATGATTTTTATGCTCTTCCACTGTCTTGGAATAAATCAAAATGTCATCAATAAAAATCAGTACAAACTTGTCTAAATAATCTCTAAATATTCTATTCATTAAATCAACAAAATATGAAGGAGCATTTGTCAAACCAAATGGCATAACCATAAATTCATATAAGCCATATCTTGTGTTAAATGCAGTATACTTAACACTTGAGTCTTCAACCTTCATTTGATGGAATCCTGATGCTAAGTCTAGCCTAGAAAATATTTTAGCTTCACTGAGTTGGTCAAAGAGATCATCTATTCTAGGCAATGGGTATTTATTCTTGATGGTTACTTTATTTAGTTCTCTGTAATCTATGCACATTCTCAAGGTACCATCATGTTTTCTTACAAACACTACTGGAGAACCCCAGCAGGAATTGCTTGGCCTTATAAATCCCTTGCCTTCTAATTCTTCCAACTGATTTTTCAATTCTTTCAGTTCACTTGGCCCCATTCTATAAGGTTTCTTGATTATTGGACTTGCTCCTGGAATGAGATTAATTTGGAACTCAACTGGTCTGTGGTGTGGAACACCCTTAACTTCCCCAAACACATCCAAGTATTCATTAACTATGGGAATTTCTTCAATGGTTAGTTCACTGAGATCTTTTTCTAAGTCAACTAAATGATACAATTTCCCTTCCTTAGCTACTTCACATAGAACTGTGATTCTCTGGCCTCTAGAATTTTGCAATGATATGGTGGATGAGTCTAAATTAATTATGGCTTTAAATTGCCTTAACCAATCTACCCCCAATATAACTCCTATATTTGGGTAATTTAAAACATATAAATTGGAAATAAAAATATTTCCTCCTATGTTTAACTCCACATCCACACAATTCATGTTCAAAACACTAGAACTCCCTAGGGGACTTTGTACAAGCAATGGGGTTTCAACCAATATGCAGTTTAATTTTAACACTTTAACTAATTCATAGGAAATCAAAGAGTGTGTTGCTCCAGTATCATATACTACTGGTATGGGTATGGCACAAATGAGTAATGTACCTTCCACTTGGCCATGATTTTCAGCATCAATTTTCACTGCAGATTTGCCTTTACCTTCCAAAGTTGCCAATTTCCCTTGCTGTTTATTCTCAGGACAGTTCCTCTTCATATGCCCCTCTTTCCCACATAGGTAGCATTTGAAGGCTCCTCCTTTTAACTCTGGGCACCTTGGTTTGATGTGTCCTTCTTTTCCACAATGATGGCAAACCAATTTCTTCTTAGTATCATTGGCTTTTGTATCTTTACTCTTCCTGTTGTCTGCCTCCTCCTTCTTTTTATCATAAGGGTGATATCTTCCCTTATCCTTCTTGTTGTTGCTCTTAAAATTCCTATATTTCTCTCTTTCTTTGTCATGTTGTTCCAGTTTCAAGGCCAGATCAATTACTTGATCAAATGTTCTATCTGCATATGGTAGCATAGCTCTGTTAAGTCCTGGGTTCAGTCCTTTTATATACCTATCATTTTTGGATGCTTCATCTGCCACTAGCATTGCTCCATAATTGGATAGCCCCTCAAACTTTTGAGTGTATTCAGTGACATTCAAAGTTCCCTGCCTAAGTTTGATAAATTCTTCAAGCAAAGTGGTCTTGGCTGATGCTGGTACAAATCTTGCCTCCAACATCTCCTTGAACTGATTCCAAGTGATTTCATTTTCATTTCTTCCAGCTATGATCACCTCCCACCAGCTTAAAGCTACCCCTTTCAGTTGTCTAGAAGCTACTTGCCTCTTCCTTTGGTCATCCAACTGCATGTCATTGAAAATCCTATCAAGTGTTCTCAACCATGCTTGAATTTCCATCACACCCTCAGTTCCTTCAAAACTCCTGCCTCCCAAATTGGAATAAGTCTTCAGTAGTTTTGAAAGCTCTTCATGTGGGTTCTCAGGCCTATGCCCAATCCCTTCTCTTAAAACCCTCACAAATTCTTGCATATCAAGCATTTGAGGTGCACTGGGTCCTGCATTGTGATGAGATCCTCTTCCTACCATGGTCTGCTAACTAAATTCTGGGCAAATGGTATTAGTATATTATGAGTACTTCTGTAATTTTTGTTTTCTTATCTAAATTATTTCATCCAAAACAAACAGACATAATACATTTCTATAATACTTAACAATCAATGCAACCAAGTGCTCTGATACCAACTGAAATGACCCTCCTATTTCCACCCTAATTTCATAAGGATTTTTTTTTAAGAGATGATATATAGATATCATTCATTACAAATATAATTCCCAGGGTCATTTTCTTTCTCCAATAAACAAAATATATCCAGGATCTTTCACAATATAAAAATATTGTTTTAAATCTAAATCATTCTTAACATACATATATGAAGATATCTATGTTATATTCTACTAGAATCAGAGCATGATAATATGTAAGTAGAAATCCTTTTAAATCTATTAAAATGTGATAATTCCCTGATAAAGGATTAATTATTGTATCCTGATTTTTGACCATAGAATCCACTGGAAACATGTATTTTAGTCTGTTATTCTAATTAAGAAATGATCAAGTAATAATCAGTGGAAAGCAAGCTTTTAATATGGATGATTGTGTTAAAGTCTGTATAGTATCAAACTCAGGCTAAAAGAAAGTGGATCATAAGTGAACACAAGCATCATCTAGGCGTAATGGAAACGCGCCTAACTTACACATGAGAGGTCACGAGTTCGAGTTCTATGCTGGTCGGTTCAAACCCAATTTTTGTTTTTTTCTTTTTATTTTTCTCATGTATGGTTTGAAATCTGATATCTACCTATATCTGCTCATATATACATAATTTTTGCCTATAATCTAACATACAAAACAATATTTCTTGCTTTATTATTTTTGAAACCCATTCCTACAACTGTTCTAGGAATTTATGTTTATATTTTTGCCCAAATATCAACATGTACACAGATATACATGTACATGTCAATATCTTTGCTCATTTTCTAGAAAACTGGGTTCAAATGGTTCCTTGCTTCATTGATTTGAAGTGAACAATTTGCCTGACCTATGGTCTAACCATGTGGTTAATCTGACCATTCTTTTATTTGCATTTTACAAACCAGAATCTACCTAAACTTCACTTATTTGAAGCTGGTTAACTCATGTGCCTAGTGTCATGCCAGGTATCTGATCATGGCAATTGAAATGCCAGTCATTTGCATCATACCTGAAGCCTTCCCATACAATTACCTCTCTCAAAACAATTTTAAAAGTAGACTTGAACCATTTGTAGACATAATTCAGAGGAAAAACAATTAGATACTTAAAGGTATTTTTCAAGGTAAATTCTAAATTTACTCCAAAACTCAGTGTTTTTAAAATACTTAAGATTGTCCAATACATAATATAATTGCAAGGAAATTGCTCACATAATTGTATATTTCTTACCAGATTTTTTTATAGCTGATACTTGAGCATATTTTTCTTGTTTATGTTTCAGACACTACTTCAAAAACAAATCAAACCTTAACACACAACAATTTCGACAGAACAACTAATTTAATCTGACACTTTACAGAACATAAGAGCAACTTGATCACTAACCATAAAATATTCATTACATGACTGGAAATCTTAGAAACATAAAAATTTTCCTGAATACATGCAGATATAATCAATTTAAGCTCTTATTGAAACTAGCTAGCATGTTCATTCACTCCTCCATAATAGCCATAACTTCATTTTTACTTAGTGCCTGCGCTCCCTGAAAGAGCATGAGTGGCTGCCTCATTTTAAAATGAGACACCCCATATGCCATGAGCAAACAAGGGTCAGATCTAAGATCTGGTATGAGTAACATCAATACATTCATGATATTAAGCAATAGAGAATATAAGAGCACCAACTAGTTATTTAAGCAAATTCCTGCAATCAATTACTTTAACATAGTATAATTAAGTTGATTCAGGTATGATATATTCATTTATCATTCTTACACTTGCATACATAATCATGCAAACATAATTATCTATTTGCAACATTTGCATTCACTGGAACCATCTTGGTTCCATACCATTCAACCTAAGAAATATCCATATTCCTATTTCTTCATTTACAGGTTGTATAATTCAATTTAAATTCCTGCCTCATCTGCTATTAAGGAATCACAGGGACACATTGCAATGAACTAATTCACATCATTGCACAAAGATCTCAGGGCTTAAACAAACCATGTGCCAACTTGCATACTTCAAATATGACAAGCATTCCAGCAGCCTTCTTGGCCTTCCCTTCCCTAGTTTATTTACTAGTGTATTGTCTTAAATCCTATCATCAAATATGCTAAGTGAACATGTCACTGCAAACATGGAAACATCCATAATCTTTCCTAGCATAATTCTCCTCAGAAATAAGCAGACAGTTATTTCCTAAATGGGGTCAATATGTCTTGATCTCAGTAAGATATAAGAATATTTTCAACTGTAAAAGAGGCATGGCATGTTCTTATTATATCGATCTGCAAGCCTTTATGATTGATTCAGATTCAGGATCTGGTTCAATCATAATTTTAGCTTGTGAGTTTCTTTTTTTTTTTTTGATTTGATTAAGGGCTCAGCACTTAGAAAATTTCTATTGCACCCTTAACATTTTTCTTCTCAAGCCTCAGCACTTATACCAAGTATAATGCAGCTCCCAACATTTTTTTTGTAAAGTTTCCATGCCATAGATCTATAATAGTTGAGAGTATTCTCTATATAATTTTAAGATTCTGGACTTTAACATTTTTGAGTAAAAATAAAACAGTATGATACACATCCAAAGACAAATGTCTCAGCAAATCAAAGATCACCAAAATCATCCATATTAAATCATATCAGATTTAAAATAAGACATCCAAAAAGCATTGATGAAATCATATACATCAAAACCAGAAATATATATAAATGGCAATAAAAAGTGGCTGCCTCATCTCAGGTCTTAATGCCATGAACTCAGTGAGGTTACTCACCTAAATATTTCTTCTTATTAATCCAGAAAAATCCTTGTATGAGTGTTTTCTCCTTCCTTCCAATATTTTTCTTCCTTTCTTATTTTTTTGTGCAGCTCGGGGTAAAGATAATTTTACTGGCTGAAACTGCCTATTTATATGCATTTTTCCACTAGGGTTTTGTTAAAACAAAATTCCATTTCTGACCTAACCATCTTCATGCATTTTTCATTCATTTTCCTCCTTAATACCCCGGCCATATTAACCAATTTAAAGGCTGCATTTTCTTTCTTTTACTTTTCAGAAAATGGCCACTCACCTAGTCATGTTAAAAGTGTGACTATCCTATTTTATATTTTAATTATTCCTGAGAATCCCCTTTGCTATTTTTGCCTACACAAGCATATTGACTTGTATCACATTTCATGTCATTTTAATGTTATAGTTTCACTTGCTTATATATATATATATACTTTTCAGTAAAAATGTATATTTGTATACATATCTTATCTAGGCTTATTTAATTCCTCTTTAATTTCAGAAACATATGCACCTATATGTATACAGGTTTACAAATCCTTATAACATATATATGTATAATTTTCTTTTCTGGGTTTTAAATAAAATCTGTTTACTGATTTAAAGTAAAACTTACTTTTCTTATTTTCTAAGATGATCCATATAATTCCAGAAATCAAATATCCATGTTACAAAATCATGTTTGTATTGCTTTTTAATTCTTGTTTTAAATCCAAGAAATCTGGAGTTCTTCCTTGTGCCATTTCAGTGTGCACGTGCACACATATACTTGCACACTATTTATTCCAAAAATTTCACCATATTTAAATCTAAATATTTCAAAAATTAAATCATTTTACAAAAATGATTTTTTCACAAAATTTTGGGGTATTACAACCATCATCTTCATACTCGAAGGGTTAAAAGTGACACTGGGGATTTAAGAGTAGTTCTAGTATGTATGTATAAGTTCGACTGGGATGTTGTTTGATTTAGTATTTTGTATCGTATTAGTGTAAGGGGAGCGGGGTTTTCATTTTTTTGAACCCAAGTTTAAATTTGAATGATGTAAACGTATGAAAATCTATAAGATGATGTTTATTCTAGCTTCTCATTAGTATAAATCTTCTAAATAAGAATTTTGGAAAGATTATTAAATTCATATGAAGTATATGGATTATTTCGTCGCTTGATATAATCCAAGATTCGAGTGTAGATCTTTGAGGTGTTTACACCGGTCCGAAAAAGAATTTATCACTCGATTCTTGACGACGAACATTTATGAGGGTTAGTGGTAAGATACTTGATCTTTCTAACATAGTTGAGAGCTATGCAAGGAAAACTAAAATTCTAATCGAAAAGCCTGGTCAGATTTCGCACTAAAGGATCGGGGGATCTATGCTAGTTCGAATGTAAAGTTGTGAATTAGAATAGAAGATCGAATAAGATAGTCCGTATGGATGATATATATACATCATAAGGGTGTAAGTTTAAAAATAAATATGTTGGGCAAAACCTTTGGGTTTTTGTTTTGGGTGTATAGTTTCATTCTTTTGGCAGCGAAATTCGAGGGCACTGATGCCTACAGTTACATGGACTTTTGCGGCGATGGCAACGTAACCCTGGATGTAACTATGATCTGTAGCGGGTTCCATGGCGTAATCGAGGGGCGCGGAGTGCCTATAGTTACATGGACTTTTGCTGTGATGGCAATGTAACCTAGGATGTAACTGCGACCATGGATGGGGGTGATGATTTCCAGAGCATTCTCACCAAAGATATTTCCTCTATTTTCAAAACCGTTTTCTATATTTTCATAAATTATTTTCCAAGTATTTTCACTTGGTGTTGAGAACGGGTTTACCAAGTACTTATATATTTTCAGCCCTACGCTTGATCAACGTATGACCGAATTTCTGTGAGAACGAGGATGGACGTGTCAAAATATCGAGTTATAAAAGTATCTTTATAAAAACTATTTTATAATATTTTAAAATGTTTTAAACTTTATCAAAGAGTAATTTTTTCTAATAATAATCATTTTAATAAATTTTGGCTTCGTTCCTTTTTTAGGACGAAAAGATTCTAAGTGGGGAGGAATGTGATAACCCAGATCTTTGGACATCTGATAAATGGGTAATTAACTGTTTTAATCAATTTGAACAGATAATAAAAGATATCTGGATGTGTAAATGAATTTGGAAATGTAATAAAAATTTAATTATAAATATTTGGATAAGTATTTATTTGATAATCTCCTAATTTAATTAATTTTAAATTGGCAAAAAAAATTGTTATTTCAAACAAAAATAATAATGTGCTGTTTATATATATAGATATAAATAGATTTTAAATAAATTTATTAACTGTTTTTTATTTGCATATGTATACATATATATATATATATATATATATATATATGTATTTAAGTTGTTTTTAAATAGCATTATTATTTACAAATTTAATAATGTGTTTATTTAATTATATATATTTGAGTAGATTTTTAAGTTGGATTTTAAATTAAATTTGAATTTGAATTTGGATTTAAATTTGAATTTAAAGGATATATATCTTAAAAATATTTTGGATATAAATATATGGATAATACTTTTATTTATTTATATAAATTAAGAAAGTATTTATTAATAGAAAAATAAATATAAAAGCTTTTATTAACATTTTAAAATAATTTAAAATTGCATAAGGACAAGTGTAAGGAGATTAATGCATACAAAACAAATGTAGGGTGATTAACTAATGTTAATGTAACAACCTCGGATTTTATATAAATTTAAATTGATAATTAAATGTATTTTTGAATAAAGTTGTATAATAAATCGGTAAATTGATTGCGAGTTTCCCCGAATTAAATAATTTTTTTATAAATCATTTAAATTTAAAATATTGTATATATATATATATGTATATCTGTAAATATATATGTATTTGGGCATATATGAGTAAATTTGAAATTATATATATATATATATATATATATATTTGATTTGAATTTAAATCGTAAATAAATGGTTTAAAAATGAAAATATATATGATATAAAAGTATAAAGTAAATACATTGGATAAAATTTAATAACAAATTAAAATCTAGAAATTCACTTGTATTACCAAATGAATATAAAAATAATTAGTATTAAATTTAGAAATAAATGATTAAGATAGAAATAAATATAAAAGATACATAAAATGAATTTTACAAAATCACAAATTATAAAACAAATTAAAATAACAACATTAGATAAATTTTAATCAAATATTAAACATAGAAACACATTCAAATAAGAAAAGAAAATATTTATGCAAACATAAGGACAAGTTAAAGACAAACAAATAAAAATGGTACAAGATAATAACTGCAAATCTCTTTAGCCACCAAATTATCTTCAGCCGAAGGAAATAAAAATTGATATTGTACAAGCTAATTAATGAAGCGATCAGCAACACTATCTATCAGCCTCCAAAGAAATGAAATATCTCTGACCAAACCAAATATCACTTGAACAAAATATAATACCCTGTAACTTCATTTCCACATATCAAACTTTTCATTCCAGTTTCGTTCTTGAAGCTGAGAAAACTTAATGTAGTTATCATTCAACTTAAAACAAAACTTCACTTTAAAACAACAATATATATCAAGACAAACCAGAGGATTAAAGATCAAAGAAGACTTCAGCTTGCATTTTTAAAACCATTGTTAAAGAACTTTGTCATTTTCATGGAAACCACTGTGAGTAAATTTCTGTTTTAAAAGGTTTAATCTGTTTATATGTTGTTGCATGAGCTAAATTTGGGAAGTGATATGGTAAATATGATTTGCATGGATATATTTTGTTTGAATATAGTGAAGCACTAAGTGTATACACATGTACATGTCTGGGTATACATATATGTATGCTCTGTTTGGTATTAACAAGTTAATCAAGATGCAAAAAAATCAATTTCTCCTTCTTTAATCTCTTTCTGGCTTTGATCATTGAAAATAAAATGCTTGAAACAATGTAATTTCATTTCCAAAAATAGTTCCAGGTAAAAATATTTAGTAAATATTGTGAAAAGATAAATTACAGTGAAAAATATATATAAGTCAGAAAATCAATAATCATAATTTCCTGTTTTGATGTTACAATCAGATTTGTATTACAAAATAATGATTTTTGATAAACATTTCAATATTTTTAAGATTATAAATAGGGAGAGACCACGAGTTGAATGGTTTTGGAACTTTTGGTATTTTCTGGCGATCGGCTTAATATTGGTCGTCGAGTTTGAAGCTGGAGGAGGCTAGAGTGTTGAGGATCAAGGGAAAAATGGTAGTTGAATTTTCAGGTGGCCGTGGTGGCGTATCGGCGTCAAGATAGGGTTTTATGCCCAGTTTTAATCGAAGTTGTTCTCATGGCATTTTCATCGTCGATGGTGGATTTGAGGCGACCGGACCAGGGAGATTTGAGGCGTAGTCGAGTGGCGTAGCTTTGGTCGGTGTCACGAGTTTTATGGTGACGTGACGTGGTGGCACAAGGCGTTTCCCAGTGATCAGTTTAGGTTTCTGTGTGTTCAACTTGCTCGATTTCGAGTTCATCACCAATTCAAGGTGTTGGGTGGTCGGAAGTTTTGGTGAGGTGGTCGGCGACTTGCTGGCGATCGAAATGTTGATCGGAGGTGGTTGGGTTATTGGTGCACGTGCACCAGTTTCCTTTTCTTCTCTGTGCACGAGTTTTGAATTCTGGGAACAAGAGTTTTCTTCGAGTTGACTCGGAGAAAAAGGGAGTTGGGCTCGGGATATTTCGCGTACGTGAGCGAGTGTTTATAGTATAACAGTTTTAAAAGAAAAATTAAAATTAAACTTAGTTTAAAGAGGGAAGGAGAAGGGAACTCGGGAAAGGGTTGAAGAAATCTTGGGTTTCTGTTAGGGTAATGTAACGACCCGCTATTTTGCACCATTCAAATCGACAATAAATCCACACATGTCAGAATTGAATAATTCAAAATATCAGATTGTTAATTTAAATTTGGTAAAACTCAGCATATGCAGTAAATAAATCAATCACAGACACAGAGTAATACAATAATACGCAGCGGAATAGATAAAATAGTAGTTCATGAAGCTACTATATAAACATCAGAGTTAGAAATAAAATACAACAGAATATCTCAATTGCAGTGAAGTCCCCAGTACAACAGATGACTTCTCTGAACAAATCAACTAGAAGAGCTGAAAGTTGAGGCGATAGTTGGATCTCCAAGGGAAGCTCCAAACTCCAAAGGTGAGTCTCAAATGCTGTATCACTCGGTCTGACCCGAGCGTAAAGCAAAACACAAAACACTCGAGTCAGGATTAACATTCTTATATCAATAACTCCAACTCAAGTGAAATATCAACTGAAATACACGTAACTTAAAGGATGTTTGGGATAACCATCCTCTAAGGATCTGTAGAACTATCTACAAGGTGGGAATATACACTATGACACCGTGGCCATTTTAAATTTATTTACTTCAAAACCCAAATATCATTTCAATTCAAATATATCTATTTTCCAAAATAGTATATATATATATTAAATGATTTAAAAAGTAAAGTATTTAATTTCCTCAAGTCTAGCAAATCGATTCAAATCAACTTCAAATTCCAAATTCAAATTTATTCAAAGTTCAATTCATCAATTTAATTCATTTCTAAACAGATCATTTAAATTTTCAATATATTTCAAAGCTTTAATATTCAACATTTTCAAAGTTAAATTTAACAGTTTCATATAGCTCTTGATTTAACTTCATTATTATTTAATCAGGGAATATTCACTTAATAAATTCAATACCATTTAACTAGCCTTAAATTACATTTTTACTTAATATTTCCTTAAACTTTATTTAAACAAGAAATATTCATTAGATTACTTATGAATCAAACTCAAGTTATAAATCACATCTTACATCTCAATTTCAATAAGTTTCAAATCGGTTTAATTAAATAAAATTCTTTATTGAATACAATTTCAACTAAATTCAAATTATCTTTCTAACCTTAACTTATTCAAATTATTACCAAAATCTATTTTGAAATATATTTTAAATACTCAACATATTATATGTATTTAAATCAATCATTCCCATTTATATATAATAATTTAAGGCTCAACATTTATTAAAACCATATATTTCTTTCCAAAACCATAGAATTCATTTTTAAAATATTTATATATATGGACCAATGGTGTCTGTATATATATTTATCATATGGTTAAGTGATACGGATATTTATCATTTCAATACGAAATTTAAATATATACGGGTAGATATCATTTCGACCCGTAATCCCAATTTCAATTCAAATGAAAATCGCTTGGGTTTATCATTTCAACCCATAACGAAATTCTCCTATTCTAAAGTCCGTTCGGGTATGTATCATTTCAACCCATATTAAATTCTATACTAACAGGGAACTTGCAGAGTGATAACAGATAATATAAAATATAACAACAAGCATATATCATCAATATAAATAATAGATACTGGTGTCAGATGTCATAGGTGAACATATACAGATAATAGTAATAACAGGCATATAAATACTAGATACTGGTGTCAGATGTCACAGGTGAACATATACAGATAATAGCATATATAAAATTTTAAATAACTACAACATCATATTTCAATTGTCGTTTCAATTGAAATCAAATTTAATAAATACAAGAATGTTAATCGTGAGTGATTGCTCACCTTTCGAGGCTAGAGAAGATAGACAAAGAAATTGAGTTACGGAATCCAGGTACAAATTCCAAAACAAAGCTAGATGGACACGATTCGATGATCAAAGCTGATAATAGGAATGGACGAGTTCAAATCAGGATTGGATCGATGAGAATAAATAGTATAAATAGTATAAGTGAACTTATGTATATAACTATTTATATAAAGTTATATTCTAAATTTCAAATACATATTAAAGTAAATATATGTGTATTTTGAAATTATTGTTTTAAATTGAAACACAAATATTAATCTCAATATATATATACATAATATATTAAAAATCAATATTTATCTCATATTCATTTCAGCCTAGACTCATGCATACCCATACATATACTTTGAAAATATATAAAGACTGGTATAAATAACTTACTGTACACAACAAATTTACCCATAACAGATTATAACATATTATAAAATACTTCTAATTTAAAATAAAAATAACTCCCAAAATCTAGCATATAACTACAAATAAAACTCGCAGCTTGTAATATAAACTATTATACTCAAATCTAATATATACATAGCTTAGTTGGATATAAAAGTAAGTTAATAGATTGTAGATAACTTATTATACAAATTTATTAAATAAATTTTTGACAGCATATAAATATCTGTACAATATAACTCTGCATTTTAAACTGGCATATATGTATAACTTTCACCAGTCTTGCATACATATATATATGAAAAATAAGATATATACACTTCATAAAACCTGGAATAATTATACTTTAAAGGTCAAATATTTATGTCAGTAGACATGTACACGAAAACACTGTACACATTTAGATCTGTATACGTATATATAATACAAAACCAAATAAAAGAAGTAACACTATATATATAATGTTATAAAACAGTCTGTACATATAACACTAAGTATGTATATACTAACATATATAAACAAAACTTACACAAATATATATATATATACTATTAAAAAATCATCATATGACCTTTATAAAATCCAGAAAACTTTAACATCTGTATATATATATATATTACTGTACCAGACATATAAATAATTCACCTAAATCAATATATAGGTTAATACATATACCCACTTACAAAATAGTTCGGCCGGAAGGGGAAGGCGGCATCACAGGTTTGGCTCCGATACTATACAGGCCGAGGAGGGTAGCCATTCATTTGTGGTCAGGAAAGGTGGTGCGAGTTGGAGGCGTGGGTCCGATGAGGCTTGGGGAACATGCTCGAGACAAAGGAAGGTGGTTGCACTTAGGAACGTGGGTTGCGAAGCTCGGTTGGGTTTGTGGTGGAGGAGCAGGCACGAGTGAGAGGAGGAGAGGTAGGCTGGCGATTGGGAGAGGTGATGAGGCTTCGGCCATGGGACTGAGTCGTTGTGAGCTTGCAGTTGTTTGGTGGATAGGCTATGGTGGGGAGATAGCCTCAGCTGAAGGGAAAAGGCAGAGAGGGGATGAAGGATACCAGCAGTGGCATTGTTCACGTGGGGAGGGGCTGACTAGGTTGCGTGCATGGGGATGGAGGTTCGGTCAGAGCTGTTGTAGCGGTGGCGGGCTACTGTGCGCGTGTGAGGTTGGAGGGAAGGACAGCGGCATAGTGCTTGGTGAGGGGGTTGGATGCAAGGTTGGGAGAGTGATGCGATTCACGGCCTGGGAGGAATATTGAGGAGAGCTTTTGAGAGGAAGAGAAAAGAACAGAGTTCAAAAGATGAAGGCAAAGGTTTATTATTTTCCTCAATTCAGGTAGGAATAAAGGAAATGTGAACCGGTAATAATTATAAATGCAAAGAAATGGCAACGGTCATAAAAGCTGGAGTCTGGAATAGTGGATGTGAAATAAAGGTAATTTATATATTATAACGTAAGTGGAAACCAGCTATATAATTTGTAACCGAAGAAAAATGATAGCCCGGAATTATGAAAGTCTATTTGCTATACGTAGATTCAAAAATATAATTAAAGCAAATAAATGGTTTGACTGGACAACACGTCTCAAATTTTGAAACCAAAGGAGAATTAACGGTCACAATTAAAGGTACTGTTACAATGAACGGTTTTATTCTTTTCGGCGCGTACCGGATCTCAAAATGCAGAGTTGAATATACCGTGGAGATCAGTACGACGAGACGATCAAAATGGTACACAGATATTAGTGGCACGATCATCCGATCAAAAGTCGATGATTGGTACCGAAAATGCTGCTATTTTGCTAGAATTAAGATAAACGGAGCAATAGAAGTCCAAATTTGGAAAACGAAAGATGACATCTCACTCAGAAGAAGATTTAGAAATTTACTGTATAAAAATATTCAAGTTTGGAAAACATTTTATTACCGACAATTATTAACTGATTTGAGTTTGAATAAAGTTATACAATAAAATAAACTTCAATATTATAAATTGAAAATTTACCATTTGCTATGTTTTTAAATACGTATCTGAAATATTATATTTTTATTTCAAAATTTTATTATTTAAAATTTCACAAAATTTCAATTAATTACGTTATAAAAATTATTAAAATTTACTGTTCGTTACACTCTCCCCCACTCAAAACTTTTCGTTCCCGAAAAGAAAGGAGGTAGAAGAATAGAAACAACCAGAAAGAAAAATAGAAACAAGCAGAAAGAAAAATAGATTGGAAGTTAAGATTAAACAATTAATTTGAAATTATATAAATTTTACCAGAAATATTCATTTGAAAACTTCATTTGTAATCAATTATCTTTAATATTTTAATACCTTCCAAAATCCATTTGTAAAATTTCTTGCTTCCTTTATAAATACCATTTATATGTTTAAATAACACCCATATAAATATATGAAAACTATTTGAAAACAATTATTTACATTAATACTTATATTTACAAAGAAGCTATTTGAAAACATTAAATTCATAATTCATAATTTATTAATTTTTTTCTCTCTAGATACTTTTCAAATATTATTAATAATCAATAATCATTTACTTTAAATCTGTTTTATTTAATTAATAACTTCTAAAATATTTATAACACTAAATTTTTCTATTAAACCATGTAGTATATAAATAAACAATATTTGAAAAGGATATAGTCAACAAGGAAAAGAAGGAGGATTTGGAAAACAGAATATAAGTGAATAAATAAAACTGAGCAGATAAGGTAGATTCAAGGAATAGTATCGGGCACTAATAGTTAATTTAGAACCATAAGGATTTTAATTTCAAATATTATTATAGAATTTCTTTTGTTGAAAATGCCTTTATAATAAAATACTTTTATAACTCGATGTTTCAACAAGTTTATCCTCGTTCCTATAGACTCTGGCAGTGCGTTGATCAGGCGCAAAACTAGAATTCTCCAGGTACTTAGTAGACTTGTTTCAACACCCAGTGAAAATACTGGGAAAACTTTTAAAAACAGATATGGAAAGTACAATCCAATCAAAAACACAAACAAAACCTTTGTCTAACCATGGTTCGCAGATACACAATGGTTACGCCTGGGTCCCCCAGGAAACAATCCATATCCGTAAGCTTTCTCAGCCCTGCGAGTTACGCCATGATGACTAGTAGAATGCAGGATACACAATGGTTACGCCTGGATCCCCCAGGAAACAATCCGTACCCCCAGGCAAGACTCAGCCAAGCATTTGCGCTACTATTCGCGACCTACACAGATTGCAGGATACACAATGGTTACGCCTGGATCCCCCAGGAAACAATCCGTACCCCTAGGCAAGACTCAGCCAGGCAGTTGCGCTATGCAGTCACGAGAGAACAATAAGACCATGGGTAACGCCATGGAATTCGAAGGACACTCGAGTATCATATCCGGAAAACCAAAATCAGAGAGAATAATATCGATAGAATGAATCCAAGATGTGGCCACAAATCGGATATCAAGCAGAAGGCACTTTCCATATCTTTACTTCGAAAATATGTATCATATAGTACCTTTTCATATCACTTTCAAATATCGTACTTATATAAAATCCATTATATATAAGATTTAATTTTCAAATCAAATACTTTCCAAAATCAATAGTATATCAAATCATACTTATATAGACTTCAATTATATAAGATTTCACTTTCAAATTGAGTACCTTTTCAAATCTATAGTTTTCGAATCACTTTCATACTCATACAAATCAATTTTATATAAGTTCGACAACTCCCAAATCAAGTTTTTAGTAACATAAGGTTCTCAAATTTCAATTTGTTGCAATATTAGTTCAATTTCAAAATCATATACAATTTCACCAAATTATTTATTCTCAAATTAAATATCTTTAGTTTCAAAGTTTCCAAAATAATAGATTTAGAAAATAAATCCAAATTTCCAAATCAATATAATTTAAGTCAACCAATTCATTACCAAGATCAAATGTTTTCAAAATCATCTTATACTTACGTAAGGTCTATCTTATATAAGGATCAAATTTCAAAAATAATTTCGCTGTACGAAGAGCTATATGGGATTGAATATCTTTGCTTTTATGGGTTATATATCTTTGTAATTTAAATTGGAAATTTTCTTTTGGTAAGCAAAGATATTCTAACCCAACAGCTTCAAAATTTCAGCGTCAAAATATATCAATGATAATAGAATATAAGGTGTACATACGCCATCATTTCGAAGAATCACATTTGATCGCTCGCTCGATCACACAAGTTCGCTTTCGAACTAGTATTGTCCATTCGACTACCCTAATGCGGACTTCGATATGGTTTCTCGACTAGAAGCCATCAGTCTCCTTGCATAGCCATATACTATGATAGAGAATTCTAGAATCAAGCCCAAAATCCATATCAAATATTCGCCATCAAGAATCGAATGAAAAATCCTAACACGAAATGGTGTAATTCACCTCGAACTTGTGTACTCAAACTTGGGTCAAACTAATTATGCGAATAAAACAGCATACGTACAACTTATATATTTATTCCAACTTGTTAAATATATAGTTTCATAAAGATGTTACTAAGTTAAAACATTTAAACTAGATTTTATTCAAAATATTTTGAAGACCAAATTCTTTTCAAAGCATTTCAAATCTAAATTTCATATTTAGAAAAATTTAGAATTGCCTTATTCATTTACTTAACAAAACAGTTTCAACTTATTAAATCATATTACTACATACTTAAACATTCAAAACAAACTTATATACTTTATCAAAAAATTACTTTTCAAAATTTCTTAGCTTTGAAAAGTTAATCTTGATTTGGAAGTACTCGAACTTCAAAATAGTCGAAGAAATCATTTTCAAATTCAAGAGTTGGAAATCAGCAACAAATCAGTAAATCAATTTTAATAGATAGGGTTATATCAAATCCAAAACTCGAGGAATGAACACCGGCTTACTTCAAATCATTTCAAATATATATATATACATATATCTTTCGAATATCAAATCTTACTTCGGAATTTGAAATCAAAATTGGTTTCGCAAAATCGCTCGCGTAGCAATGCTACTAAAGTGGCCTCTCCCCCACTCTAAAACTCGAAAATCAATGTCGATGATGCGTGCACTCATCACCGAAATTATTTTCCAGCGACATAAGTGAGTTCTGGACTTCTATTTTCTCAAACTTCTTTTGAAATTTCTTCGAAACTCATTAAAATCATTTGAAACTTTTCTTATTCGGAAAATATTTTTAAATCATACTATTATTATATATTTCAAAATCTTAAAACCAATTAAAAAATACCGAAGTTCAATTCTCGAATTTCAAATTTCAAACCCTTTAGTTATAAATCATTTTTATATAAATCAATTTTCTTATATAATTTCAAATCCTTTCAAAAATTCAAATTCTTATTTTTAAAAGGTATATATATTCCTTATCGAAAACATTTTCACTTTTATATAGAGAATATAATCATACTTATAAAAATTTCGATATATAAACAATTTCCAAAATACGAATAAACCCGATTTTTCAAAAGGATGATTCAAGAATGGATTTCAAAACAAAGATAGAAATTCAACTTAGAGGGACTCTAATCAAATAGGATTCTGATTCGAAGATAAGTTCAACGAAAATGAGATAATTAATTTCAAAATAGAAGATGAATATACTTATATAAATCGCAGGCGACCTTAATCGGGTCAACCGTGACTTCAGGAACAAGATCGATGCAGAATTCCAAGAAAAATCAACATTCGATCGTAAGAGCTAGCGGCATCTAAACCAAAGATATAGAAATCTCCGGTGAATCAATGCCAATTGTAAAGGAGTTCCACCCCTTTACAAATCATTCAAAGATCGGCGGAATCGCCTATTCTTATAGAGATTATTCGAAGTGGAGTTATGGGATACTCCAGAATCAAAAAGAATACCAATAGAGAGAGACAAGAATGAATTTTGGAACTGCAAGAAATGTTCCAAAGTTCAAAGGAAATCGAGCCAAACGGAAGAGATTCAAACTCGAACGAAAGTGATTCTGTAAATAAATTTACTAGATATGCTAAGTTTTGCCTACAGCCAAAGCTCTGATACCAACTGTAACGACCCGCTATTTTGGACCATTCAAATCGACAATAAATCCACACATGTCAGAACTGAATAATTCAAAATATCAGATTGTTAATTTAAATTTGGCAAAACTCAGCATATGCAGTAAATAAATCAATCACAGAATCACAGACACAAAGTAATACAATAATACACAGTGGAATAGATAAAATAGTAGTTCATGAAGCTACTATATAAACATCAGAGTTAGAAATAAAATACAACAGAATATCTCAATTGCAGTGAAGTCCCAGTACAACAGATGACTTCTCTGAACAAATCAACTAGAAGAGCTGAAAGCTGAGGCGATAGTTGGATCTCCAAGGGAAGCTCCAAACTCCAAAGGTGAGTCTCAAATGCTGTATCACTCGGTCTGACCCGAGCGTAAAGAAAAACACAAAACACTCGAGTCAGGATTAACATTCTTATATCAATAAATCCAACTCAAGTGAAATATCAACTGAAATACACGTAACTTAAAGGATGTTTGGGATAACCATCCTCTAAGGATATGTAGAACTATCTACAAGGTGGGAATATACACTATGACACCGTGGCCATTTTAAATTTATTTACTTCAAAACCCAAATATCATTTCAATTCAAATATATCTATTTTCCAAAATAGTATATATATATTAAATGATTTAAAAAGTAAAGTATTTAATTTCCTCAAGTCTAGCAAATCGATTCAAATCAACTTCAAATTTCAAATTCAAATTTATTCAAAGTTCAATTCATCAATTTAATTCATTTCTAAACAGATCATTTAAATTTTCAATATATTTCAAAGCTTTAATATTCAACATTTTCAAATCTAAATTTAACAGTTTCATATAGCTCTTGATTTAACTTCATTATTATTTAATCAGGGAATATTCACTTAATAAATTCAATACCATTTAACTAGCCTTAAATTACATTTTTACTAAATATTTCCTTAAACTTTATTTAAACAAGAAATATTCATTAGATTACTTATGAATCAAACTCAAGTTATAAATCACATCTTACATCTCAATTTCAATAAGTTTCAAATCGGTTTAATTAAATAAAATTCTTTATTGAATACAATTTCAACTAAATTCAAATTATCTTTCTAACCTTAACTTATTCAAATTATTACCAAAATCTATTTTGAAATATATTTTAAATACTCAACATATTATATGTATTTAAATCAATCATTCCCATTTATATATAATAATTTAAGGCTCAACATTTATTAAAACCATATATTTCTTTCCAAAACCATAGAATTCATTTTTAAAATATTTATATATATGGACCAACGATGTCTGTATATATATTTATCATATGGTTAAGTGATATGGATATTTATCATTTCAATCCGAAATTTAAATATATACGGGTAGATATCATTTCGACCCGTAATCCCAATTTCAATTCAAATGAAAATCGCTTGGGTTTATCATTTCAACCCATAACGAAATTATCCTATTTTAAAGTCCGTTCGGGTATGTATCATTTCAACCCATAGTGAATTCTATACTAACAGGGAACTTGCAGAGTGATAACAGATAATATAAAATATAACAACAGGCATATATCATCAATATAAATAACAGATACTGGTGTCAGATGTCATAGGTGAACATATACAGATAATAGTAATAACAGGCATATAAATACTAGATACTGGTGTCAGATGTCATAGGTGAACATATACAGATAATAGCATATATAAAATTTTAAATAACTACAGCATCATATTTCAATTGTCGTTTCAATTGAAATCAAATTTAATAAATACAAGAATGTTAATCGTGAGTGATTGCTCACCTTTCGAGGCTAGAGAAGATAGACAAAGAAATTGAGTTACGGAATCCAGGTACAAATTCCAAAACAAAGCTAGATGGACACGATTCGATGATCAAAGCTGATAATAGGAATGGACGAGTTCAAATCAGGATTGGATCGATGAGAATAAATAGTATAAGTGAACTTATGTATATAACTATTTATATAAAGTTATATTCTAAATTTCAAATACATATTAAAGTAAATATATGTGTATTTTGAAATTATTGTTTTAAATTGAAACACAAATATTAATCTCAATATATATATACATAATATATTAAAAATCAATATTTATCTCATATTCATTAAGTAATTAAATGATTAAAGGGTAATTACTTAAGGGAAGTAATTAAGTGATGACGACTCAGTGTAATTAAAGGATTAATTAATGTAATTAATCAAGGACAATTAATTCAATGGTAATTAATTAAGGGTTAATTTATTAATTAAGGGTTAATTAATTAAATGGTGAATTAAATAAGTAAAGATTAATTATTTAATAATTAAAGGTTGATGAATTATTATTAAAGGTTAATTAATTTATTATTAAAGGTTAATAAATTTATTATTAAAGGATAATTAAATTATTAAAGGTTAATTAATTTATTATTAATGGTTAATTAATAAATGATTAAAGAAAAAAAATTATCAAAATGATTTGTAATTTATTAATGATTATTAACCAGGATTTGTAATTCATAAGAAATTAATCTGATTTGAATTTATCAAACAATTAACTGATCTTACTTATGGATGTTTAGATTCTATTGAATGTTGAATTATTTGATATCCCTGATTTGTAATGCTTTGTGATATATCCTGATTTGTGTTGTGATCTATAATGTAATTTATTTATAATGCATTTATATTATCTATCTATGATTCTGTGTATATAGATAAGCGTTATAGGATTATATCGCTTATCAATATTGTTGTGATTGTATCTGTAATGACTAATGATGTTGCACTATTGTGTGTGAAACCCCTGGACTACACTTTACACACACAAATATGGATTTCATGAGGAAATCGGTTAAGTAACAGATAATTTAAATTTAATATTTTTGAAATTGAAATTTTTAATTTCAGTTGATTTTGGAAATGGATTTGGGTTAAATGTTAAAGCTTTGAAAAGAAGTTTTAAAGAGAAAAGTTATTTTGAATAACTTGGTAAAATTTCCAAATTAAATAATTTCCAAAATTTGGAATTGAATCCTATGATTGGAAATTTTGGTTAAGATGTTATAAATGTGTTTAAACCATTTTGAAAGTATTGTTTGAGAATTTGAATTTAACCCAAGGACTTTAACTTGTATAAATGAATCAGATTTTCCGAAATGAAAACTGTTTGTTTTCAAATGATAAAATCTTTCATATAAGAAATGAAATTCCAATTTAAGTTAAAGGAATTTCAAGTTTGAATTGAAAAATGGTTTTTCCAAGTTACGAATAAATCTTTGGAATTGTTTTGAAAGCTAAGAATTAAATCTTTGTTTTAAAGATTTAATGAGTTAATCCAATTGAAATGGAAATTAATTTGGAAAATCTGTGAATGAATCTTTTGTTTAAAAGATTAAAGTGTGAAAATTGTTTAAACCGTGAAGGTTGTTAAAATGAATCTTTTTGTTTAAAGATTTGAAAATGGTAATTTGTTAAACCATTTGAAAAGAAAGTTTGGGTTTAAGTTGTGACTTAACTGAAATCCCAATATCCGTATATTTTTAAATATTGCGCTCATTATTCGGTTTAGCCGGGAGAGGACCTTTGTGTCATATAACCCATTCCGAATAATGATACGTCGTATATGGATTGCATTTGAAGACCGGTGTTGAAGACCGGGTATTTGAGAGAATGATAGGATAACCTATCGATTGTCTCTGCACTGGGTAGCTCCCGGTATAGAGATTCCCTAAGTGATGGGGAAGTTCGATCGGGATTGTGAATACTCGGATTGCAAGGGCTTCTTTGGAAGTGCCTTCGGTTCTGTTCGAACCTGGAACAGACTTGTATGGTTACATCTCTGACATTACATTTTGGGATATAAAGCTGATTTCTTTCAAATACATTTCTGTTGGCGGCGGAGAATTTATTCTCTTAGCTTAACACCCTTCTCTGAGACGTATGAGCTCAGAGGTTATGTAGTTGAAAGTTATCAGCGATATACTCCCAATTTGGTAATGTGGCATGCTGAGTGTTGCTGTGTGTTGATCATTTATTGATCATTTGTGATCAAAGCATGGCTTTGTGAAAAAGTGTAGCTTTGTGGACGAGACTGCATCAGGACCTCACAAATCGGAAATGGTCGAAACATGAAAGATGCGGCAAGGTTATGAGGGTTGCGCCCTTTAGGGTATGTCATTTCCTTCTGGAAAAGGATGGTATCATGGTATGGAGCCCAGATACTTACTCATGTGGACACACTATATTTATTATTGTGTGATGTTGGTTATCGAGGTATCTCCGATAAAGGTCCCAAAGGACCAGGGGATGGCATACTCGAGAAGTAGTTACCTAGTTACAGAGGTAACCCGGCCTTGTGTTGGCAGAGAGCCGGGTAGGTTCTCGGGACGTCCCGCCAAAGGCGTACCCATGTGGAAGTAGGAAGTTCCTTAGCCTGACCATTTGTTGGAAATCCAATTTCCAATACGAACCTTGTACGGTATTAGTTGTAGAACCTGTCATTTACTTATGGTGGTCACCACTATTTAGGTAGTAGCTATAGTAGGCATAGTTCGGAATGTCTATGCTGGCTAAGATTAATATTGTATTTTCGAAATGATTTTGCACACTATGCACTAATAATAATATCAAAAGAGTTTTATTGCGTAGTAAGCATATTTGACTATCATAAAGAGAAATCTCCTCCAATTCTGCGTTTTCATTGTGTGTGTGGCGGGAGGCCTTATGGTAGTTTCATTTTCCAAAAGCATTGCGGATTTCAATGTTTAAAATTCTTTTGTTGTTTGTTTAAAGATAAACTGTTTTTGTTGCTCACACCAGTCCCATGACTAACTCGGAGTTTATTGTTCCCTTCCTAAACTCTGGGTGCCCACACTACAACAAAATATGTTTTAAATAACGCCATTTAATAACGCGTTATTCTAAAGCTCTATTGTTTACGCTTAGTTATTTGTTTTTTAACTCATTTTATTTTGTACAGTGCCGTGTAACGCTTTTGGCTCCAAAATTTTCTTCACCCCTCCAAAAAACCACTTAACCGATTTCGTTTCCCTCCCAAAAAGACCAAACCATTTTGGTCTATAAATTTTTTTATTTTCAGATCCCCAATTTTGTATATTTGACCAATAACTTCTCAAAACTAATTAATTTTTGAGATCGATCAAATTAAACTATGGAAATTCCTCCAGTTTTTCAAGAGGCACCGAGATGCGACGTATGCAACTTTAGCTTCAACACCTTCCGTCGTCGTGTAATTTTCCCCTTTTTTTGATTTACTTGTACTTTTACTTTTAGTTTTCCGAGATATATATTGAAGTAGTGAAAGACGAGGCTTTGGATTTTCTGAAATATCTCATAGTTAGACTTCAAGTTGCGTTTTTAGATTGTGTCTTTGAGCTGAACAAAATTTTCCGTGACATGCAAGCTTAATTGAATTGCTGTAAGGATGTTGTCTTGCATGTTGATATAATGCAAGATTAAACGACCTTTGTTCAAAATTTTCCTAGTTGCTAATTAATATGATTGTCTTAGTGGAACGGTTGAATTTATTAAGTTCATTATATTCGTTTAACACCCACACTCATTGTTATCATGGCTAACTTAACCATCTTGACCACATCCATTGTTTCTGAATTAGCCTTAATCCGATATCGAAATGGGCAATCAAACTTATCTTTTGTCGCTCTGATCATAAAGTGAAAAAAAAATGTTGAAAAGCAAAATAATATTTAACTAAAGATTCCATTCATTGACAACAATTTATAAAACCACTTAAAAGCAGTTTTGAGTTGTAATTTTATGTAGTTTTGATTGAATAAAAGATAGAGGTGTTTGAATAGATGTATTAAAATACAGATAAAGGTTCATTGTATAATACAGATAAAGTATGTTTTTCTTACTTAGACTTATTAACTATTTATTACTGACTTATTCTCAAACAATTCAAGTTATGAGATTTTTCCTATTTAAAATTCATGGCCAAACATGCTTTTATGACTTAAAACTTGTTAAAATATTATAGAGTGAAAATTTTGTTGTTATGGCATATTTTTAAATAAGTAGTTCCATGCAAATTCAGTAACAATGTAGGCTGTCTCATTTTGTTGGACTCTTAATTAACTGTCACTTATTATTCTTAAGAACATAGCGTCATCTTTATATTAAGGAAACCAAAAAACAAAGCATAAGTGTGGAAGTTAAGCTGCTGTCAATGCATAATCTATTAGCGATGAAAGGATCAAGGCTCTTCAAGTTCTTCCTTAATTTATATTGATATAAATATTCAAATTTGTTATATCATGCTTCATTTAAATTATATATGCAAAGTATGCATTTGGCTAAATAGGGAAATAGGATCATGTTCAGAGTTATTTATGAGGGTTTAGTGGGCCCGAAAATAGGTAATTATTTTGATTACCTGCAAAGAAGCACAACATGAAAACAAAATTTAACCTATCTGTTTCTAGAATATAAAAAATATTTAAATAAAAAAAATTCCCCAATAATCTAAGAAAACAGAGTACGAAAAATAACAAAAAGACCAATACACCTTAGAAACTGAAATCAATTTGTTTCCAGTTTAAATCTTTTAACCGTGATTGATTCATTCTCATCCTTTACATTTGGTTGAAATTATTGGTAAATTTGAATAAGGTCAGTCATTTGCTTCAACAGTTTCTTATTCAAATTAATTTTTTTCTAACTAGATCAATAAAAGATCATTTCACAGGCATTAAATTCAACACTAGAGTGAGTGAATTTTAAATATTATTTGGTGCAGGCAAACTCCATGATAAGGTTCGATGGGGGTACTTGCAGGGTAACCACTTTATGTTATGAAGATTTCTTACTATAGCTATTGGTCATTGTTTCCATCACTCATATTTTTCACATCTGCCTCACTCTTTTTTTCTCTCATTTGCATCACTCTTTGAATCTTAAAGTGCAGTTAAAAACTAAAAGTGTTTTAAATCTCCTAGTGGAATATGTATTTCCACTTTGAGGTGTTTTGGAGATTGAAAATTGCCATTTACAAATCATTATTGTTGACATTTAATAATAATATTAGTTTTGTATGAACATAATGTACCCTCAAAATTTAGCTCTTTATTTTTCCCTTATTAAATTTTTTTTTTTGTAGTTTTTTAACTCCACAATTGAGGTAATTGTTGAGGCTTAGTTGCTCTAGAAATTGACAGGCATTTGCTCAACTGTGCAAGACTGATACAAATGCATAATCTATTAGCGATGAAAGGATCAAGGCTCCTCAGGTTATTCCTTAATTTATATTGATATAAATATTCAAATTTGTTATCTCATGCTTCATTTAAATTGTTTATGCAAAGTATGCATTTGGCCAAATGGGGAAATAAGATCATGTTCAGAGTTATTTATGAGGGTTTAGTGGGCCCGAAAATAGGTAATTATTTTGATTACCTGCAAAGAAGCACAATATGAAGACAAAATTTAACCTATCTGTTTCTAGAATATAAAAAAAAATAAAAAATTTATTTAATTTTTGTCACATATTAGAATAAACAAAGGTTCTTAAAATAGTACACCTATGACTTTGATTTGAACAAATTAACATTTTGTGTTTTTCTATTTTTTTAAGCTTACATATTTTATTTTATTTTAAAGATGTACAATATTACAAGCAAAATGTAGGCCTTTAGTGTAAAATGACTGTGTGAACTGAGAAGGGAAAAAGCAACATTAATAGACTGAGTGGATACATAGTCAATCGTCTTGTCTTGCTTTGTGTACATAGTAAAAACTCAATACTAATTCTCACCAACATTAATAGACTTACTTATGAATTTTGTTACATTTCTAGAAAATTGTATAGTATATTTTGATTTTTTTCTATTTTGTTTGCAATCTTTCCATGAAGCACTCATTAGGTTACACATTTTGTACAAGACTGCCGACAAAAACCATGTTGTATTTGAGATTTTAGGTGGCTATTCAGAGAGACATAAATAAACCTGATGTACGGTTGCAGCCATTTTGTCTTGTAGACGTGTGTGCATTCAGCTGCAGTTTGTTGACCTTTTGTTTCTACCACTGTGTTGCATCTGCATGCACACGGCCACGGCTTGTTTGTTTCCGGGTCCACGTATTACTGTTTCCCGAAATAATCCAATTTCACCATTATTGCTAAAGTGAATGCCTCGTAATCCAACTCTTTAATGTTTGGGATGATTGAACCTGAATGAATCTAAACATATGGGCAGTAACTGAGAAAAAGCTTAGTACCGTTTATGATTTAAAATTGAAGTTCAATATTACGGTGAAAAAATTAAAGCTTTCCACCCAGTAGGAGATACAAATTTGATTCATCAAGTTCCATGCGAAGAGCTGTATTTTTTTTATTATGACATTTATTGCTAACTAAATAGGTTACACATTTGTCGTATTTAATTTTTGCAATGGATATGAAATGGGCATTCAAATTAACTGTTAAATTTCCCTGCCAAACAATTTTAGTTATGATATTAAAATATTGAAAATCCTTAACCAGTTGTAACCATGCAAATTGCAGGAAGAGCTTGAAGCTCACGATGGAGCAAGCAAAGGAAAATACCCAATTGGTTTGGGACAAGATTGCATGGCATTTTGTACAAAATTGGAAGATGTTATTTCAATGAGGTTATTCATATCGTTCTGAATTTGGAGTTTCTTTGTATATTTGTTGTCTTATGTAATACCCGATTTGGAAGTTTTGTATTTGTTTTCGTGTAGTTTGACTGTTGTTACATCACTCCTTGAGAAATATCAGATTGATCCAAAAATGATTGGTAGATTGGAAGTTGGTACAGATACGATGATCGATAAAAGAAAATCTATCAAGACTTGGCTCATGCAAATTTTTGAGGTAGGCCCTTTTATCATTTTGTACAAATCTAAAGAAAATAAACTTTGGTTGAGTTCAAACAAATTAGAACTTTGATGTTTAATTGTCTAAAAGACATTCAGTAACTGTGTTCAAACAAATTAGAACTTTGATGTTTAATTGTCTAAAAGACATTCGGTAACTATGTGCAATTTGAGTTTTATATGTGCTTAAGCAATTGAAAAAGTTATTGGTGGCTGTAATACTGATAGTTTAAAAATCAGAAATCCACCGGCTTTGCCTGCCTTAAGTTAAAAATTAAAGTATTTCCATGTGATAACAGAATTAGGTCGTATAATTTGGTTCCTGTTCAAATCCAGGGGTAGGTATACTCTACTGACTTTGGAGCAATTAGGTCAATGATCAATGCACTTTAGCTATACCCGTGCATTCTAATAGATTTCACTTTGTTAAGATGCACTGTTATTTTTTGAGCTATTAAAATTACTATCTAATGGCTTTAAACCTACAGAGCATCCCTACTCTCGTTTCAAACCAGAGTAGATGATTAAAGGTGATGTCCTTCATCTATGCTGTAAAATTTTGTCCAATATGAGGTGGTAGAAAGCAGATAAAGAACTTGGTCGATGGATGATGTAACATGCATGAAGAAAGGCTTTGAGCAATTCAAGTTCTTAGTGATGCATTTGGTACTTATAGACGTTAACTTTAAATTATGTTGTCTTTTGTTATCATGAATATGTATTGAATTTGGTAACTCATGTATTGAACTTATTTTTGTTAGTTGATACTTTATTTTGTTATCATGGATATGCGTTACATTTGCTAATTATTATATTTTTTGTTCATACATTGTTCAAATTGTTATCTATTTAAAGAAAATTCATTTTGATTGTTATTATTAAAATGTAATAGTAGGGTGCATCAAATATATAGTAAAATAAAACATAGCTCCTAAAAAGCGTTATAACTATATGACATAAGTGCTATAAAAAGATAATGCAATGTACGAGGTTATCGTCAAAGGATAGCAGCAAATAGGGTTATAAATCATGCTCTTTTATAGCGGCCACTTTATGCTATGAAATCATGCTCTTTTATAGCGGCTTTTTTTGTGTTATGAATGTCCAATTCTTTTTTATAACATGTCGATATACAGCGTTTATCAAACTGCTATAGTTGTGTTCAATAGCGGCTATATGCCGCTATAAAAGACTGTTTTTCTTGTAGTGCCATAATTTTCCACACGGGCAGTCTAGAGTTGGGTTTCTTTTTAGATAGTCAGGTTTAGTGGATTATCTGGAGCTAGTTCAATGTCTGGAGTTCACGCACTGAGTTGGCTTATCTTTGTGGATGGTGTTGGTGGTTCGAGCTGATATTGGAGTTGTTGGAGTCATTATATTTTGTAGATCATTTGGAGTGATCTCTTCTATTGTTGTTATTTCCGCTGTAGCATTGTATCATAACTCTGATATTCTTGTATTATATTGATATCATTGTTGTATATCATATTCTGGATATTGTATTCGTTGGAGTTGTATATGATATCATTAATTCTTTATTCTGCTGTGTTGTTATACTTACTGTGTTATAAGCTCCGACACGATTCGAATTTCAACGGTTGAATCTGCGGCATTCAGATACAATTGGAGTACGGATGTCGATTTTCGAACGTTGAGATTGTGAACATGACAGTTAATGACAGGTGTTAGGTTTTTGTTACAAGTGCCACCAATTTATTTCATTTTTTCTTTTATATTTTTAAAAATCGTAAGTAAATATATATACGCAACTATTTCTTCTCTTTATTTCTTTTTCCTATTCTCATTTCAAAACTAAGAAAAAGTAAGGCCATAGTAGATAATCAGATTTGAGGTTAATTAAAACAAACCTGAGAAAATCAAAAGCAAGCTTGTTGACAACTTTAAAACCAGAAATTCAAATCAGCAATTTAAAACCAAAGAAAGAAGAAAAAAACTTAAATTTGGAGATCTTCAATCCAATTCAAGTCAGGATCAAATTCACCACTGCAAGATCAACTAAGCAGGAATGCAAATTCAACTTAACAGTTCAAAGATTCAACGTCAACAACATCAGATCATCTCAAACCCAAAAGAAATTCCAGATTTCAAAAGTAAAAATAATCAAGCCTGTTCTTTGTTCAAGCAAATTGCAGGTGAGTAAACTTCCTTTATTGAAATCTTAAACCTATTTTATCTTGATAATCCTTGAAGTATGATGTGGAATCTGCTTGTATGGTTGTGTGAATACACCTGCATGTTTGTAAATGTATGTGTGCATGCCTATATAGAGGAAAATTACCTATGTTCTTACTTTACAGGTTTGAAACCTGTTCAAAAATGCAAATTATCCCACTTAAACACTTTTAGGATTTAATCTCTGAATGAAAAGTGTTCGCATGTGTGTAATATCATTTTATTTTAAATATATTCAGGTGGAAATATTGATTAAATATCTTGAAATTTGGATATTACAGTGAAAATCAATTTAAGTCAGAAAATCTATTTTCTGGAATTCATGATTTGATTATATACATGAATTCGCTCTTGAAAATGCTGAATTTTGGTGATGATATCATAATTTTTAAACTTAAATTCATGGAGAATTTATTGGTTGAACGGGAATTGATTTTTCGTGAATTTTCTAGCGAACGGTTTAATAATAGTGGCAATGACTAAGGCTGGAGGAGGCTAGAGACTCGAGGGTCGTGGGAAAATTGCTCGGAGTATTCCTGGAGGGCTGTGGTGGCCAGGGGACGGCGAACTAGGGTTCGACTGACAGGTTTGGGTGGCTGTTGAATTCGAGGCTGGATCGTCATCAACGTTGCATCGGAGTGGATGAGAACCGGGGAAATAGAAAGAGGGGAGTCTGATGTTGCTTTGGACAGGGTGGCAGTGTTGCAGGTGGTCGAGATCGTCGGCGTCGAGGCAGTGTTTGGTGATGGGTTTGGTTCCAGGCTTGTTCAACTTGCTCGATTTCAATCTCATATATGTGTCGATGATTTGTGAGTTCGAGTACGTCGGCAAGATCGACGTTGAGATGTTGGTGATTGGAATGATGGCCGGAAGTGGTCAGGCCTCGTGTGCACGTGCACGTTGATGTGTTGGTGTCAGTTCTTGCTGCAGAAAGAAGAAGGGGATGGGCTCAAAGTGGACTTCGGGGGAAAGTGTTTCGCTCGGGTTTGTCGTTGAGTCGCTCACGAGTGTATAACATAGTTTTCAAAATTAAAAATAAACAAAGTTTAAAAAGAAAGAAAAAAATAGTTGGTACTCGGTGGTTTTGAGATTTGACTCGAAGGAGGTCTCGGGTAAACTTGCGAATGACTCGGGTGGAGTCTCGGGTTCAAATGTATTTCAATTTTGAATTTAAATTTAAACAAGTTTTCATTAAGTTAAGTTTAAACGTTTTTTGTTTAATTCTTTTAAAATAATAAATGTTTTATTTTGATTTTGGAATTGGTTTAAGGTTTAAAATAAATTATTTTAAATTTATTAAATTTAAGGTATTTTATTTTATATCTATTATTTTAACAGGAAATTATTGTCAAGGACAAAATTTCTCAGCGTTTTTGCCTCAAGGACATGCCTTCAATATTTTATCCTAAAGGATAACTTTCTTTAGGTATCAGTTTTTAGTCATTGATAGCAGTTTTTAGGTATCAGTTTGTAGTTATCGGTAGCAGTTTTTAGGTATCAGTTTTTAGCTTGGTAGCAGTTTTGTTGTCCTTATGAATAATTTTGAAAAATGTTTGTCCTGATGAATAATTTTTAGAACAATGTTTGTCCTTGTGGTAAAAATATTGAGGTTGTGTCCTTGAGGCCAAAAATATACAAATCTTTGTCCTTTAACTTAATTCCCCCTTATTTTAAACTTATTTTTAAATGTTTATTTAAATAAACTATGTAATAGTTTTAAGTAACTTAAAGGGTTTTAAAGTCATTTGTGTGTATGAAATTTATTTCAAAAGGGTTAGCAAATAAATTTGAATGAAATTAATTGATAAATAGTTTATCTTTTAAAATAATTAAGGTCTTGAGCAATTTCTTAATGAAATTTAAAAGATGATGAAAATTACTGAATTAATTAATGGATGATTAATTAATGTAATAAATTAAAGGATAATGGAGCATTGATTAAAGGTTAATTAATCAAGCGATTAAAAGGATAATTAATTAGTGTAATTAAATTAAAGGTTGATTAATTAATGTAAGTAATTAAAGTTAATTAATTACTTAAAGATAATTACTGGATGGAAATAATTAAGAGATAATTAAATTACTTTAATGATAATTACTTAATGTATGTAATTAAGGATTAATTGGTTAAGGGTTAATTAAATAAATTAGTAATTAAAGGTTAAATTAATTAATAATTAAAGGTTAATTAATTGAGGATAATTAACCAATGGGATAATTACTTAATGGAAGTAATTATGGATAATTAGTTGGGATGGATAATTAAAGGTTGATTAATTAATTAAAGGTTTGTAATTAATTAATGTTAAGAAAGTAGGATTAAAAGTGAATGAAGTAATTAATTTAATTTATTTAAATTAATTAGAAATGGTATGATTGATTAATCTTGCTTATGGATGATTAACTGATATTGAATGCCTTGGATTATTTGATATCTTTGATATGTGATGCTATGTAATATGATATGTTTGGATTGAACTATGATGATATGGTATTGTCTATCTGTGATGAACAGCAATGTAAATATGTAATTCTGGATATAAATGGAATTGTTTAAAACTTAAACAGTTGCTATAAGATGATATTGGATTCGAAGAGACCGTGGTCGGGTATCAGTAAATACCCGAAACCACTTCGATTAGTATTTTTCAGTAACTCTTTATAGATTTAAGTTTAAAATCAAATAGGCTGGAAGGGAATAATTTAAGTAACTGGACCATTTAAACTAAGTTTGGTACTTAGATATTGATGTGTGAAATAAGTGTTGGCTTTAACAAGTTAAGAACTCGTTGTGAGGTACGAGTTACTCCGGGTTTTAAGTAAGTTTTATGCTTTTGAATTTCAAGTTAGATGGGTTTACTCACGCTGGTTTCTAGCCTGACCCGGGTGTTACTTTGATGTAATGCTCGGGTCAGACCGAGTATTATAGATTTTCAGGTAAGGACGTTCTGGAGCTCAAGAGGCGAGCTGGATGGCAGGAACGTATAGAGTTTACCGTTGTATATTTGAGAGTTGTATTGATAGTAGTCTGGGACATGTTGTTTTACTATCTAGTGATTGTGAATGTTGTAACTCTGATGTATTAAAATGTAATTGACTGATACAGCTTTCTTTGTGTAAAGAATATTATTTGATATTATATTTTATCCGTTGTGAATGTGAGAATCTGTGTTTGGTGTTTCTGTTTTCTTCTTCTTCTATCTCTTTCTTCTTTTCCCTAACTATCTGGAATTTTCGGGATCGAAAATTCCGAGTCGTTACAATAACGGTGGTTCACGATTTTGCGCCATAAAAGTCAAACGAGTATATAGAATTGAATGTAGCTCGGGGATTCTTCGAGATAAGTATTTTCCGAACTACTATCTCCATAATTTTCAAACAAATAAAAAAAATCGAGATTCCGATAAGTATATTTTGAAATATTAGTAAAATAAGTTTTGGAAAAATCGTGGTTTTGCAGTTCGGAATCCATAAAAGGTTTTCTTAGAAAATAATATTTTAAAACTATTTAAAATTATAAAATAAATTCTAAATATCTTTTAAAAGGTTTTAAAAGTGATTTGAGTTATAAAAATGAATTTCAAATGATAAAAAGTCATTTTGATCAATATAGCTTAAAAAGTATTTTGGCAGCACTTTCCCATATCCTTCGTAATATAGCCTTAAACTTAACAATTCTTTTCCAAATCTGTTATAAATGTTTTCAAATGGATAATTAAATTTTTTAATAGTGATTTGAAGGTTTACAGTTTATTTAAAAGAGTTTATACAAATGATTTGAAGAAAAGCTGTTACAAATCAAGTGGTTTAATCTTGGCTCTAAAAGCTGACGAGTAGACTAGATTTTTCTATTCATGAGTTCCGAATGTGAGGTGCTTAAACTAAGGAGATGTTTAGGAGCAACTAGTGCCCTGGATCACCTGGCCTCTTCCCTGGGTGAGGGAAAAATAAGGTTGAAATGTCGGAAACGAGTTAAGTATTAAAAGATTGAAATTTTCAAATTTAAAGTAAATACAACTTTGATTGTATAGATATGATATTCTTATACTTAGTGTTAAAGCCCGATGAGGGAACTCATACTATTCGTGGAATTCAAAGGGTGATTTCATTATTATTCCACCCATAGTACTTGTTGAATACGAGAATTGATATTGAGTAGAATTAGATGATTTCTACAGATTCTGCTCACGTAATATTTTTTGGTTTTGGGATTAACATCCTAGATAACATGGTTTTAAAATAATCAAAATTTTGAGTTTTGAATTAAGAAATCTTTGTTAAGATTTAAATGAAATGATTTGGAAATGTTTTACTAAGTGAAAAATGAAATGATTTAGAATTATTTCAAGATTTAAAAAGACTTTATGTAATCAAAGGATTTCATAAGAGAGGTTTAATGATTCCATATATATTGGAAATAAGTGTTTTAAAAGGTATATATCTCTCGAAGATATTTTTGATTTAAAAAGGAAATAATAAATAAAAAGAAGAATTCCATATTTACTCCACATTTCTTTTATCGATGATCGGTTCAAAGGAACCAGGATTGGATTTGAGCGATTCTTATTCGAAAACCACTTCGAACCAATTTACGTGTTCAAAAAATGGACATGATAAAGAAAATGAAGGATGAAGACCGAAGATCTTCGGTGTGGAAGGACCGCTTGTTGATAATTATGGTTAGCTCCCAAATACTAAAGTAGTAGTGGTCTCTTCATCTCTGAAACTTTTCGGGTTGCAAGGACTTCTTGCTAATAATCCTAGGGGCAACTCCCGACAAGATGTGGTAGGAGAGTGCCTTCGGTTCGTCTTGTTCCTGGACAAGTTGTATGGATGAATGCATGGTGTTGCATTTCTAGTTACATAAATTGATCTCTATGAACGTATCATCTATTTGGTGGCGGAGAAGGTAACTTCTCTTATCTTAACACCCTTTCCTGAGAGGTACGAGCACAGGAGTTATATGTTTGTAGAAATCGGTTGTGTGATTATAGAATGGCAATGTGGAATTCAAAGTAAATAGATGGGTTGCTATGTGAATGGTAATCGTTACCTCAAGCCTCACACCAGGAAATGACCAAAACTGGGTAGATGAGGCAAGGTTATGTGATTCACAACCAGTAAGGTATGATTATCCCCTTCAAGATATATTTCTACCCGCTATGACATTCGGGTCTAAATTAATGTGGTGTGTGATAAAAGAGTGCTCAGATTAGTTTGGTGATGACCGGGGTGATGATATATTCGGTACTATCTAGGAAGAGGTAGGCCCGTCTTGTATTAGTAGAGGTGTAGATGTTTTGTAGCCTCGGTACATTCCTCTAGAGATGTACCACCGGAAGGTAGTCCCTTAGCCTGGTCATTTGTATAGAAATCCTTTCTCAAATTTCTTGCCATTTTGTTTGTAGAACCCACTTTGTGGCTATTATGCTGGAATTTAATCAATGTAACAATTTCGGTTAAGATTAATTAGTTTACTTGCAAATGTTTCAAAGAAATGTCATAAAAAAAATATCCCTTATTTTTACATAATAAAGATTTGGTTATCATAAGGTAAAAACTCGTTCTGTGTTTATGTGCGGCGTGGTCTTATGAGATACCTTTTTTGTTTTCAAAACATGTGTTTTTGAGTTCTCACACCAGTCTCATGGCTAACCCAGAGTTTATTTTCCTTTTCCTTAAACTCTAGGTGCCCTAATTTTCCCGAGCAACCTAGTAATCAGGTTTAGTTTAGAACAAATCTGGATGAAGCTCGAAGCATGGAGTCAGAAGATTTTTATGAAGATTTTATATATTTCCACCACACTCTTATGCTAAAGTATTCTGCATTTGTAAGGACAGAAATTTATAATTGTCCATGTTTAACTCTAATAAATGTATTTTTCGCTATAAAGTTTATGTTGAAATAATATTTGTGAGATTTTGTTCTGTCTTTATTTCCTTTCTCACCCTTGAGAATCCGCTTCCCCGACACTTGGATTCGTGGCACGTGAATACAAAGGATGTATTAGTGTCGATTTCCGAGGGTCAAAGAAATGGTCCTCACATCCATATAATGGGCCTTTCGCCCTTCCTTGATTCATCAGTAGCATCCATCAAGCCTTTAGTCACTAAACAACCAAACAAATAACAATCAATCAAAAAAACTACAAGCAATCAAGTGAACAAGTGTATACAATTAGGATATGTCAAACAACAAGCAACCAAGTGAACAAGTAAACAACCAAACAAGTAACAATCAATCAAAAACAACAAGCGACAAGCAATCAACTACAAGCAAAAGATATTAATCTAAACAAGCATGACATGACTTAATAGGTGAACATCAATCAAACAAATAAACAACCAAATGATTAAAATCAATAACTGTAAAACAAGAAATCAATAACATGATTCAATAATAAAAAATTAATTCAAACGAGTACATCATAGACTAATAAGTAGACATGGGTAAATAAGGAACTAAATTTTCTTAATTGCAATTAATTTAACAAACAACAATGCAATACAAGTAATTCATCCAAAGTAAACAAATATAACCAACAATGTGACTATCCCAAACATCGAAACGGGCAGTCCCTTCTTCATATCCCAAATCTCTCCACTGAAGGGGATAACTAGACCTCCCTACAACTAATTAGGGAAAATCGCACACTACAACCATAAGGGTAACACTGTCGCAATAGGCATCGGACAAACTTAAATCTCATCTTTCCCCATCGCCTTACACCCAATGTTACATAGTCTAGTTTTATAGTTCTCAATTAAAAATTTCAAATACAACATCTTTTCAATGAAATACCTTTATAACAAACACCTCCAAAGTTTGTTATTCGATTAAATATTTTACTATTTCAATTATTTCCTTTTAAACGAAATCATCCTTTGCTTACTAAAATATTTTCTCAAGGTATTACAAAACTATATATTTTATAATACATCATTTCTTAGTATTATATCCTCAATAAAATAATTTCAAATTAGTCCTTTTAAACCAAAACTCATTGTCCAAAAATGTTTTTCTTTTCAAAACATTATCTATCAAAGGGTGACTTTTTAAGTAAAAATATTTTCAACAAAAATCAATTTTCAAACAAAAGTTTTCTGAAATCAAACTCACTCCTTTATAAAACTTTTCTTCTAAAATAAATATTTTATCACATTCTTTACCCAAAAAAATACTTCTCAATTAAACATACCTCATCAACTGTTTTTAATTATTTGAACCAATAAAATGGTTTCCCAATTAAAAAAATTTATACTGTATTATTTGTAAATACTTCTTTTGAGGCAACAATTCTTTCCAAATAAAATACCTTTTTGCAGAATTAACCTTCCTATAAGGAATCTTTAAAATAAATCTTCCCCAAATCATATAATATTCACTATAAAGAATGTTTTAATCAAACACTCTTTTCTTTAAAATAAGAGTTCTCACTAGATACTCCCCAACAAGTTAAGTTTAATAAAGACATTTTAAAATCTTTGTTGTCACTAAAATAATTTTCTCCCTCAAAGCACCTTTTCTAAAGAAAATACTTCCCAAACCTTTCCATGTATAATTTGAAGTATCTATTAGCCAAAAATATTCTTTTCCAAAATGATGATATATTTACAAGATATTCTAAATCAAAATGAGGTTGCAAAATACTTTTCAATGTATACCCTTTTTTCAAAAGTCGTTCTAAAATTAAAACAATTATAGCTAAAATGTTCTAGTTAAAACATTTCTTTCAAAATAAATTATTTTTAACCAAAATATACTACTACTACTACAACAATTAAGCCATTATTCTCAAACAAGCTGGGGTTGACTGGAGATGGAACCCAAAACCAAATGGAAAAGTCAATTTAAAAGTAATAATAATAATAATAATAAAATAAAGTAAAATAATTAAACAAATAATAATGATAAAAATAATAAATAAAATAAAATAAAAATAAAAATAAAAATAAAAAGGAAAAATATATAAAGAAATTAAAAAAACTATGATAATAATAGTAGTAGTAATAGTAATAATGGTACTAATAGTAATAGGGACCGAAGACCAAACACTACGTCTTTGGCTCATATTTACTAGTCCTATAATCTAAAACTTATAACACTACCCCTAAACCAACCTTGGCAAAAAAAAACCCTCTAGCTCATGATTCTAGTAAGTGGATCGCTAACTTCCAACGATCTTGTCCAATAGCAGCTTTTCGGGTATATTATAATCCTTCAAGTCCCTTTTTACTACTTTCTTCTATGTCAACCTTGGTCGACCTCTATCTCTCTTTGAGAATTCGATGTGGCCTATAATTCCAACATGCAAAGGGAGGCCTCGGTTGGAGATATGCAAACCATATTAAGCGATGTTGGACTAGCTTCTCTTCAATTGATGCTACTCCAAGTTTGTTGCATATATCATCATTTCTAATTAGGTCTCGTGTTGTATGACCACAGCTCCATCGCAACATATGCATCTCTGCTACACTTATCTTCTGGGCGTGTCGTTAGGCCAACATTCTGCACCATACAACATCGTAGGATGGATTGTCATTCTGTAGAACTTTCCTTTAAGCTTTTGTGGGACTTTCCTGTTATAGAGAATGTGTAACGACCCTAATTTTTGTTAACATTATCTAGGACATTTAATTAGTTAAATTAAATGGAATGGTTAAGGGATTGAGATTTTTATATCTAAGGGGTAGCCGTGCCTAAGGAAACAAATGAACTAAAGGGAAACTAAAATGAAATAGATAAGGGGCAAAGGAGGAATAAATTATACCATTATACCCTAAACCCTCACTCACATTCATTTTCACGTTCAAAATGAAAATCAAATATTATAGGCAAGCTACCATTAGACAAAGCTAGAAGAAGAAAAGCTAAAGATCAAGAGGAAGATTAATCAAATCAAAGGTCAAATTTCAACTCGTTAATCACAAAGCTAAGGTGAATAATAGGTTACATCTCAGGTCTTTATTATTTTCGGTTTTTGATTCAAATCCGAATTATTTGCAAATGTTTTTCCATGTTTTTAATAGTTAAAATGGATATATATGCTTGTTAATGATTTATGCTATCTCGTATAGATTTTATGATAAGTTTTAATGTGAAAACCTATTAGACGACATCCAAATGCCTTGCGATTTTGAGATAAGGTCAGAAATAATATTTTAGAGAAGGGTTTCAAATTTCATAATTTTTTGAATTAATGTGGATTTATTATTAATTTTCTGGTGAAGAAAATGGTTAATTCGGTTTAAAATTAAATGCAGCTAATATATATTAATTTTGAGTCAGAAATTAACATATGTTAGAAAACATATTAAAAATGATTTATGGGAATTTTCGTAGAATTTTCCTAAGTGTTTTAATAAGTATATAAAATTATTTAAGGTGCGGGACTTAAATATTTTATATATTTATGAAAGGAGAAGGGGAATTTTGTAAATCTTTTAAATTAATTACTTTTTAAATTTTGGCAGAACTTTTAGAATATAATTTGGAAAAGAAATTAGCAACCAGTCATATGTTGACAAACAAAGCAGGTTAGTTGAAAAGAATTACTTTTTGAAGTTAAAATTCAGTTTTAACCATACTTTTGCTGTTTTGACACTTTCGGCACCTACCTTTCGATTGAGTACTTCCACCTCCATCTCCATTGAAACCAATGTGCATGGTATCAATGACTTGGTAAGTAGTGAATTGGATATAGGCGAGAGGTATTGGGTTGAAACATGGGGTTCCGAAGAGGTCGAAACCTTGCTTTGCTTTTAAAATGAAATGCGCCTGCTTTGCTTTCGAGAAGAATGCTTTTGACTTAGATAGCTTTCGAATTGGTTAAATGGTTTTAAAGAACGGTTTCGAAAGTGGTTGCACTTTTGTTTTATAAAGAAGCTTTCGAAGGGGTCGAAACCGCTAGCTGTCGCATCTTACCTTTCGAAGCAATGCTTTCGAAAGGGTTTCTTTTTTTCAAAACAGAAGCCGCTTCTCCAATGCTTTCGAAGGAATTGGTGTTACATCCCCCTACTTGGAGGCCCAAAACTAATGGCCACGGATGCTGTAGTCATCCATAGTTATTAATCCTCAGCGACAAATACGGCAATGTTAGATACATTGATACACAGAAACACATGAATATGGAAAAAATTTAAAACATGAAACAAGATCCACATTCCATTTCATAAGATTTCAAATTCATTACATAATCCCACAATCGTTAACCACATTCAGAGAAAATATATTTATTACAACATACGCCAAGAGCGACATATGAAGATGCCCCTTTGGATGATCAGAGTGTGTGTGTGTGTGTGTATATAGACAATTTAACAACTTTGCCATTTCAATAACAACATAGTGGAATCAAAATAAAAGAGAACTCTAGAAAGCTATCATGCCTCCTGCACATCATTGTAAGCTTTATTCGTCTAAAGAGGTACCTAAAAACCTCAACTCTCAAACTACTCAAAATCAATTGAGTACATGAGAGTTTAAGGGGAAAACATAAACTTTGAGTCAGACATCAAGCCTTATATGAATAATAATCTACCATCTCAAATCATTTAGATATCTAGTGAGCTACGCCGCTTAGCAGAACGGGTTTTCCCTCACTAGTATCCTAAAACCTTTATAAAACCATATACTGTGCTTCTCCATCCACAGTGGTTAAAACATTTCAAAATAATATGATATGATAATATGCAAAACAAGGGAATCAATTCTGGATTACCCATCCCCCATTCAATTTGACTATCGGTCTCGGTTATAGTTTCTAGGATTACTATTAACCTAATAGTTTTCATGGGCCGACTAATAACCGGTAAAATGATTATGGACTCCCTGTCCAGTTACATAGTTTTCATGGGATCACTAAGAACCTATTGGTAACCCCAATATCGTTACTTTTGTCCTAGTTTTCATGGGCTGACTAGGAACCTATTGGTAACTCCAATATCTTTTCTTCTTATCCTATTTTTCATGGGCTGACTAGCAACCTATTGACATCTGTCAATATCTTAATCCAAATATAGTTTTCATAGGCTGACTGCAAAACTATTGGCCCCTGCCAATATCAAATCATAGTTTTCATGGGCTAAATATGAAACTATCTTTCTGACATCTTCATTTATACATAGTTTTCATGGGCTTACTATGAACCTATTGGCCCCTGCCAATATCTTTTCCAATACACACTTTTCATGGGCTTACTGTGAACTTATTGGCCCCTGCCAATATCTTTCTTTAATATTTTAGCATCCTATATTCTGGTCTTCCTGACCTCCTGGAAGCAATTCTACTCATTCAGGAGTTAACTTGATTTATATTCACTACTGGGTCAACCTAGCTGGTTATTCCACCCTTCCCCAAAATACAGTTATGGTCCATTACAATGTGAATATATACATATATGAGGAAGCAAACATAATAACTTGGTTAATCCCTTTAACCTTTTAATCAAAGAAAACTTCTTCAAAAACTCCTTTTCAAAACACTTTATTTATTTATGCATTGGTTTTCCTTTAAAATGAGATTGGGTTATTTGTTTTGAAAACTAAGGATTTTGAAACCTTCAAAACCTTGCTTTCGACCTCACTGGATAACCTCCTTCGAAAGCATGTAAATCTCTTTTCAAAACATTAGGCCCCTGCCTTTCGAAACACTTCAAAATCTCTCTTCGAAACTTTTCGAATGTAATAAAGTATTACTTATTAACTCTTAGAAATATAGCTTCGAAACCATTGAAAGTACCCCTTTCAAAAAACTTTGGAAGTGTCCCTCCCGAAACCATTGAAAGTCCCTCTTTCGAAACCATTGGGTTTATATTTAAAAATATCATTTGGATCAAAGTGAATATAAATAAATGTATCTCTTTCAAAACCTTTCTTTATCATATAAAAGTATTTGGGGAAAACTTGATGGCATCGGCACAATCCCTTCGAAAGCTTCTAAACTCTTAGGTAAAACATTGAAGGTTAGCATCGAAACCCCCATTCAAAGCCATTGCCATCAAAACCCTTGGACCATTTCGAAAGCATTTAGGAAGTGGCTTAGTATAAGTTTAAAACAAAAACTACCCTTCGAAAGCATTGATGACTTCAATACACTCGAAAGGCAAAAGAACAACGGCTGGGTTTCGACCTAGTCGGAACCAATACTTTCGAAAGCATCATTCTTATAAGTAAAGAAACCCATTCGAAAGCTTATACTTTAAAACATAAGATGACAACCCCTTCGAAAGCTATTAGAAAACCCCTTTCGAAAGCATATGCTTTTCTCCTTCGAAAGCTTTAATAAAACAAAGGCAGACACTTAACTTTTTAAAACAACAAAGGTATTGACCCCATCGGAAGCGCTGCTTTCGACACCATGCCTTCTGCCTTTCTCCAATCCACTATGTACCATCTAAATTATACCTTATCTATTGGTTTCGGCCTGGGTTGGTTTCGATTGAGACGGAGATGAAGCATTGGAGTCGAAAGGAGCTTCTAAATAGAGGCGGAACTCACTTTTCTAGGTAAACCTGATTTAATACCAATTAAAGTAAACACTTTCTAACTAACCTGTCCACATGTAAGCATGTGATTGCTTGCCTTAACTTTTCAAATTCTTTCCCAAAATAATTGCCACTTAATTTCAGATCTAAATCAAGGTTAATTTAGCAAATAAGCCCTTCCATTAAGCAAAACCAATATTGCAAATAAGTCCTTCTAAAATATTTTAATTTCCATAGAAAATCACTTAGGAAAAATCCCTAAATATTACATAAATTCACTTTCATCGTGTTATCTAACATATCAAAATTTCAGACCCAAATTCTGAAATAAATTTCTAAACCCAATTAACCATATTTTCCATTGAAAATTCATAATAATCTTTCCATAGCTTGGAAAATTATCAAAATTAAAATCCAACTCCAAAATCATGTTTTATATAACATAAATTTTTTCCATTGCATTCAAAGATCATTAACAATCGGTTTTTCCCTAAAACATCATAATCCTCATTTAAACAATCTTGTTTAAATTAAACAATTTATAATTCAAGCATATCATCATCCAAAATATCATAAAAACGAATTTAATCTTAAATCCGAAAACATATGATCATAAAACAAGGAGATGGTATAAATTATTATTCACCTTGATTAAGATAAGGAGATTGGATTGAGATTGAGATTTATTTCCTTAGCTTTAATCCTTAGCTTTACTTTGATTTCTCTTCTCTTCTTTCTTTACAATGGCTGGCTCCTCTTGCTTTACGTTTGTGTTTTGTTTTCAAAATGACGTGAATGGGAAAATGAAACGTGAATGGTGTTGGAACGAGAATATATATAAGGGTAAGGGTTATGTGCGGCTATTTCCCAATATACCCTTATGTAGATTAATTAGCTATAACCCATTCTTAAGCCAATTTAGTTGGAATTGAGCATGACCTTAATTTATTTTTCATATCTCAATCTCCTTATCACTCTAATTATTTAAATTATTCTATTTAATTTATCTAATTAAATCTCCTGAATAATGTTATCAAAAATTACAGGTGTTACAGGCTTCCCTCCATAAAGAATTCCGCCCTCGAAATTCAATAAGGAGTAAATACTAAACATAGCAATCATCTATATCAACTCCTAACAACCATACTAGTCTACCTAACTAGAAATTATCTATATAAATCTAATATGGACATACCATCAAGTAGATCAGTATAAGTATCTCGAATCATGTCTTCTGTCTCCCAAGTATAGTCCTTCTCGTTGTCGCTCCATTGAACTTTCACCAACTTGACTGTCTTGTTCCTCGGTCTTTTCTCATCTCTCGCTACAATTCGAACTAGTTGTCTAACAAAAGTCAAATTAGGCTTTACTACTAGATCTTCCAACTCTGTCAGAGGAATAGTGGTATCTAGATCATGCATATACTTGGGAAGATGAGACACATGATTATGGAACCTGCCATACTACTTGGCAACTCTACTCTATATGCGAGCCTTCCAATCCTCTCTATAATCTAGAATGGAACCAACATATCTCGATGCCAGTTTCACAGACTTCCCGAACCATACAACACCCTTCATCGGTGATACCTTAATGAAAACCTTATCTCCCACTGAGAACTCTAGGTCTTTACACCTCTTATCTGCGTAACTTTTCCACCTGGATTGAGCTTCCTTCATCCTTTCTCGGATCAACTCAATCTTCTCTGACGCCTCCCTAACCAAATCTGGACATAAGACCAATATGTCACCTGTCCCCAACCAACATACTGGTGATTTGCATGGCCTTTCATACAAAGCTTCAAAAGGCTATATTCCTATACTAGTCTGTTAACTACTATTATAGGGAAACTCAACCAAATGCTGGTAATCTTCCTAAGATCCACCAAAGTCCAATACCCAAGCTCTCAATAAACCCTAGAGTACCTTATTGACTCACTATGTCTACCCATCTGTCTAAGGGTGATATGCAGTACTCATCTTGAGCTTAGTGCCTAATACATCTTGCAGACTCTTCCTGAATTCACTAGTGAACAAAGCATCCCTTCACTGACTATGCTACTAGGAACTCCATGTAGTCTAACTATGTTCTTCATGAACAACTTAGCTAAAATAGGTGTCGTCCTTGTTGACTTAATTGGAATGAAATGTGCACTCTTGGTCAACCTGTCCACTATAACCCATATACTTTCATTTCCCCTATTTGACCTTAGCAAACCATCTATAAAATCCATGGATATCGAATCCCATGTCCAAACTGGAATCTCTAGAGGTTGAAGCAACCCACTCGGTTTCTGATGTTCGGCTTTCACTTGTTGATAGTTTGCACACTGCCTAACCCACAAGCCAACATCCCTCTTCATACCTTCCCAATAGAAGCTCCTCTTCATATATTGATACATCTTGGTCTCTTCAGGATGAATCGTAAACTTGGATCGATGACATTCTCTAAGAACTTCTTTCCTCAAATTCTCAACATTTGGAACACACAACCGTCCCTTCTTTCTCAACCATCCTCTGTGGTCAAGACCAAAATCCTTAAAGTCATCGACCTCTATTCCAACCTCAATCCTTCTAATCTTCTCGGCTAATATTGGATCCTCCCTCTGCTTAGAAGCAATTCTCCCGATCAACACTGGTTGAACTACTAAATAGGACAACATGGTAGTACTCTGACTAGAACTAGCAGTCGATCTTAACTACACACTACAAGTAGTCAAAGCTTCTAAATCCTTCCACTCTACCAACATAGCCAACGCCGCATTCTGATGTCTTCTGCTACGAGCATCCAATACCTTATTACCTTTCCTCGGTGTATACTCTATACCAAAATCATAAGCAGCCAAAAACTCCAACCATCTCTACTGTCTCATATTCAACTCCTTCTGAGATAATAAGTATCTTAAAGACTTATGATCTGTGTATGGCTCAAATCTCCCCCCTAAGAGATAATGTAACATCCCTAATTTTTGATAAAATTATTCAGGAAATTTAATTAGGTATATTAAATAGAATAATGTAAGAATTAGAGTGATAAGGAGATTGTGATTTGAATAAACCATAAGAAGGTCATGCTTAGAGTTAATTAAATGGGCTTAAAAAAGTTTATAAGCTAATTATTTACATAAGGACTTTGAGAATCCCCACACCCCTTAGTATTCTCAAAATGGGCACACTAAAAGGTAAGGTGCATTATAGGTATAGCTAAAGCATCACAGAGACTAAGATTCACAAGACAAGTAAATATAAACAGCGGAAACATTTAAATGGTAACTCATTATTCAAAACACAACTTCATAAATAAGTCTGAAAAACATCACATGTCTCAAATACCAAATACACATGTCTTATGAAAAATACATCTCAGTCTCATAAAATAAGAGTACAAAAATAATCATCCCTCTCATAAGTACCAGTACATCAAAAGCCAAATGAAAAGAAAACTAAAAGGAAGAAGAATACTTGAAGAACTCCGAAAAAGTATCTCCATGAAATCTGAATCAACTATCCTTACCCCTGATGGCCTATGAGGAGGAAAGGGGAAATAGAGGAGTGGGTCAGACTATAATGCTGGTGAGTGAAAGTAATTACTAGCATTTTTAAGCAAGATAAAGATAATAGACTTAGCAACAGTTCTAGTATAAAAAGGAAATAGAGAAAGGAAAAAACTGGGATAAATACTGTTTAACTGTTTGCTTTGGTTGTTTTGATTTTTTGGATTGTTTGCACTTCTCTAAAACTGCTTTGATTATGCTGAAATCCTAATCCTAGTTTAATTAGGCTAAAGTCCTACTTCTACCCGTTGATCGGCGTTCTATTTGTTGTGCCACTGTGAGCTAGTCTGATCCCGTTGGTCCACAGCAAAACGTCACATGTTTAGCGCTTTAGAACTCATTAGCGACTTATCTACCTACTTTGAGACCGCACGCTCGGCCACCTCCGGTTCGTACTATCTGTTGCTCCCTTTTTTGACCTCTTATTTACCTACTTCAGCATAAACGTGCCCAGCCTCACCCGATCTGTTGTGAGACCATCAGTCCTAGTCTCACAGGGTCCTGCCCAACCTCACCTAATTGTTTTGTGAGACCATCAGTCCTAGTCTAAAGGGGAATGTTGCAGGTACGGGTCCTAACAAATAAAATCTAGTTGTGCCCCTTTCCCAAATCCCCTGATTGGAGCTTCTATTGATTGACCACTTATCTACCTACTTCGATGTAAGCGTGTCCCTAGCCTAACCTAATCTATTGTGAGACCATCAGTTCTTGACTGAAGGGGAATGCTGCCGGTACGGGTCCTACTTCTATCATTGCTTATTAACTTAATGTAAGTTTTAAAATAAGTTTCTTCTGTTATTTCTACTCTTTTTGCTTATTAACTTAACCTAAGTCTTAAAATAAGCCTCTTCTGTTATCTCTGCTATATTTACTTCTTAACTTAACTCTAAGTTTTAAAATAAGCCTTTTCTGTTCTTTCTGCTTAATTACAACCTACGTTATAATTTCTCTTTTATTCTGTCTTTTTAGTTACAACTAATAGTTATAAACATGCTTGCAAATGTCCCAAATTTGCCTATTTCAGTCTATCTTCGTTTTATTACAGTTCTTCTTATTTACATCAAATTTCTGTAAATTTAGTGTTCTTATATTTTAAACCATATTAGCGAATTATCCTCTTTTATTATTTTATTCACGTAAAAAGGAATAAAAAGAAACTAACATTTACAGACTGAATTCTAACGTATAACAGATGTAAATAAAGTGTAAATAACTGTAAATAATAGTAAATAAATGAATAAAATAGCTAAAATAAAAATAGCTGAATAAAATAGACTGGAAATAACTTTAAAAATTAACTGCAAATAACTTGTATAAAAACTGTATCAAAATAGCAGAAAAACTACAACGATTGAGAACTCTATTATTTTAAATTACTTAAAGATCTAAAATAATTACTTAAACACTCACATGGGGTCCTCAGCTCTACTCTTTGGTCTTCCTTGATCCTCTCCTAGAGCGTAAATATTTTTTTCAAAAAGATTCTCTCCTTAGAAATTTTTAATTTCTAGGGTCCAACCTCTGGCAATGAACCCGAATAGGAGAAAACCTGAATGAGAAAAAGAACTATGCCTAGGGTCTTATTTATAATGCCACTTAGGGATCTCAGACCATTGGATTTGAAGATTAAATCTGGTGCAACCACGTTATAGGCTCGATGGGAACCACCGGATGGAAGCACGGATGCACAAGATGGAACAAAAATAGCAAAACACGTCACAATTTAATCTGGATGAAAATTCGTCCATATACTAAGGCGGGTCGACACCCAGGTCGACCCTTATATGTGTTAGGTCGACCTATAGGTCGACCTAGCTAAGGGGAGGGTCAACCCTAGGGTTGACCTGACCTTACATATATTATTATTATTTTTTCTTCATTTTAGTGTTTAATTAGTATCTTCTTTGTTTTAGCTCGGATTTTGACAATCTATATATGAAAATTGACCAGAAAATTACCACAGACACAATGGTACAACTCCCGTGGCTCAATTCTGATAATTTCACAAAGTTAATTTATTATTTATTTAATTCCTTAATTAATTATTATAGCTTAAATTTCGGGTTGTTACATTCTCCCCTCCTTAAAGAATTTTGTCCCTGAAATCTCCAAGGATAGAAGAATGAAATAAATGTTTTCATCCAAGTTCTACAACCAACTACTCAACCATCATCCATTACATCCATTGTCCTTAAGTTTTCTAATGTAATTTATGATATATGCATTTAGTGTAGTGTCAATGTCCCTAACTAATGCAAAAGATTAGGCGGTCTACTGATTCAGTCGACCTCCTTTTTATGCAATCATGTATGTGTCATGTATCCAAATGAATGCAAGTTTCCTAATGATAATTGATACTTCTATATGCGTGATACAATCATCATCCAAATGCAACAATCATAAGCTAACCATCCATTTATAGTAGCCATGGAATAAAATAAAAAATAAAATATGAAAATGCACACACATCCATATGCATATGCTCTAGTGACCTAGTTAGGCCAATCCCTAAGAGATAATAGTGCATAGTGTAAGTATATGCATCCATTAGCATCCACTAGCAACCACTTGCAACCACTAGCATCCATCATACATAACACGTTCTAATAACATGTTTATATCAATACTACCATCCATAGGTTAAATCCTAAGATCTACCCACCACAAAGGTTAATAAAGGAAAGAACATATTCAAAACTAAAGTTGGAAATAGGAAATTCAAAAACTTACTATCAAAGAGAAGTGGATAAGAGGTACGAATCTTCTCTTTAGCCTCCCACGTGGCATCTTTAACATCATCTCCCCACTACACCTTTAATAATGGGACTTCTTTATTCCTAAGTTTATTGATGTCATTTCCAATGATCTTGGTAGGAATACGATGAACCGATGCTTCTCTCTCCACTTCAACCTCCTCAAGTTGACTAGGCTCCACAACCTCTACCGAGTCATGTAATCACTTTCTCAAGTGCGAAATATGAAAAACATCATGCACTACTGCGAGCCTCTCTGGTAGCCTTACTTGATACACCATCTTCCCTACTCTTTCTACAATAGGGAACGGTCCTACGAATCTGGGAGCTAGTTTCCCACTCGATCCAAACCTCACCACCTTCCTTAGCGGGGATACTTTAATAAAAACTAAATTTCCTAACCCAAACTTAATATCCCTCCTCCACTTGTCTGCATAAGATTTCTTCCTATCTTGGGCCGTCTTTATCCTCCTTCTAATCAGATCAATCTTCACTGAAATCTCCCTAACCATGTCAGGACCAAGTAGCAATCTCTCTGTAGACTCCGACCAACATGAAGGTGACTTGCACGGTCTTCCATAAAGAGCTTCAATAGGTGCCATCCCAATGCTAGCTTGAAAACTATTATTATAAGCGAACACCACTAAAGGAAGATGCTCTTCCCAAGTTCCTCCAAAATCAAGAATGCACATCCTCAACAAATCCTCCAAAACTCTATTAATTCTCTTTGTTTTGCCATCCATCTGAGGGTGATAGGCCGTACTCAATCTAAGCTGCGTCCCTAAAGCCTCTTGCAAGCTTCTCCAAAACTCGTTAGTAAAAATAGGTTTTCTATCGCTCACTATGATAGAGGGAACTCTACGAAGTCGGACTATATCCTGAACATATAGGGATGCCAAATAAGGTGTTGTATTCTAACTCTTGACTAGAATAAAGTGGGCGCTCTTAGTCAAGCGATCTACAATCACCCAAATACTGGTATACCCCTTCCTAGATCAGGGTAAACCATCTATGAAGTCCATCGAAACACTATCCCACTTCCATTGGGGTACATCCAATGGCTGAAGTAATCCTCCAGGCTTCTGCTGCTCCGCCTTAACCTTTTGGCACACAACACACTTCGCTACAAACTCTGCCACATCCTTCTTCATACCACTACAATAAAACACTTTCACGTCCCTGTACATCATATCACCACCCGGATGAATATTCATTCGAGAATGGTGTGCGTCTGCTAGAACTGCTCTCATCAAATCACCAGTGCATGGGACACAAAGTCTTCCATCTCTCCTTAGCCACCATTTACTATCAATGGAATAGCGTTGGTGATTCCTAGAGACCTCTCCTCTACTAATCCTCTTTAGAATATCCATAAGCTCTGAATCCTCTCGATGCCTCGACCTAATTTGATCTTTGAGGCTAGGCTTCACCACGAGTGCTGCCAATAATCCTAGGGTAATGTCCGTAGAGGGCTTAAAATCCAAGGTGGAGATAAACTCTAGGCTTTTCCACTCCGTGAACATTGGACTAAGGGTTGCTCTCTTCCTACTCAACACATATGCCACCACGTTTCCCTTGCCGGGGGATAAGCTATCTCAAAGTCATACGAAGCTAGAAACTCCATCCAATGCTGCTGCCTCAAGTTTAAATCCTTTTGTGAGAATAGGTACTTTAATGATTTATGATCAATGAAAAGCTCGAACCTCTCTCCTAGCAAGTAATGTCTCCAAGACTTGAGCGCGAAAACAATAGCAGCTAACTCCAGATCATCGGTGGGGTAGTTCTTCTCATGAGTCCTCAACTGTCTACTTCCATACCATACTACCCTCCCTTCTTGCATTAATACTGCTCCAAGACCCGTCTTACATGCATCAATGTATGTTGTAAAAGGGTTAGCTCTGTCGGGTAAAACTAACACTGGTGCACTAGTAAGGGCCTTCTTTAGCCTCGTGAAGGAATCCTCACAATCCACATCCCACATGAATGTCGCATTCTTATTAGTGAGGTTAGTAAGTGGTGCTAAAAACTTAGAAAAATCTCTGATAAACTTCCTATAATAACCAGCTAAACCTAGGAAGCTTCTAACTTCGGTAGTGTTCTTGGGGGCCTTCCAATCTTGTACTGCTACTACTTTAGCGGGATCAACAACTAGACCCTCTCTTGAGACTACATGCCCTAAGAAACGCACTTCCTTTCGCCAAAGGTGACACTTCAAAAATTTAGCCTTCAACAGATGAACACGAAGTGTACGAAGGACCTCTTCTAGATGAACAACATGCTCCTTCATACTCTTGGAAAACACCAAAATGTCGTCCACGAATACTACAACGAACTTATTTAGGACATCTCTAAAAACACGACTCATCAAATATACAAAATAGGCTGGGGCATTGGTTAGCCCAAATGGCAAAACCAACCACTCAAAGAATCCATCAGGTGTCCTAGATGTTGTCTTATAGATGTTATCGTCAGCGACCCTAAGCTGATGAAATCCAGTATCCAAATCAAGTTGAGAAAATACTAAAGAGCCAACTAGCTGATCGAAAAGATCGTCTATCCTAGGAAGTGGGTAACGGTTCTTCTTCGTGAGCTTATTAAATTCTGTATAGTCTACGCAATGTCGAAGGGAACATCCACTTTTGTAGCGATGACGACTGGCGCTCCCCACTCAGATATGCTCCGTCTGATGAAGCCTTTCTCCAATAGCTCACCAATCTACTTACTTAACTCCTTCCTCTCCTTAGGAGCCATATCCCTCACGACAATGCCACTGGCTTAGCATTGTCATTTAGATAGATCCTGAAGTTGATCTCTCTCTTAGAGGGTACTCCCTTAACTTCCTTAAAAACGTCTGGGAAATCTCTAACGACTGGAACGGAATCTAACTCTCCTAGTGATGAATCAATGGAATAAAGGAAGCTCAACATGACTGACCCTATAAGTCACAAGAAACCTCAAGAGTCCTACCGCTGCATGTCTTTAGCTTGAAGACTCTCCTCTCGCAGTCCAATATCGCTCCATAAGTGGATGCTAATCCATCCCAAAAATCATCCCATATCCCAAAAATCCAGTACATGGGTGTCGCAATCAAACTCTATGCCTAGTATAGAAAATTTCAAACCTCTACAAATCATGGATAAATGTGCCGATCCTCCTATGAGGTTTGAAACTACTATAAGGTCTACTACTAGAGAAATATCTAAGTGCGAACAATCAACCAAGAACTAGAAATAAAAGAGTGTGATGCTCCAAAATAAAAAAGAGTCCGAATAGGAAAATCCGAAATAGAGATCAAACCTTCCACGGTGACTTTCCTACCTCTATCTGGTCCGCTGCTAGAAGGTGCTGCATCCAAAGCCTGTACCTACGATGTAGGTGCACCCGCTCCCTGCCCCGTCTTTTGAGGACAAAATCTACTAAGGTGATCGGGCTTCCCACAACTATAACATTTTCCCTTCATTCTATCCTTCTTGCAGTCCCTTGCGTAATGTCCAACCAATCCACAGCTATTGCATTTCTCGCCTTTCTTGATCTGCTTTTAAGGTCCTCCTCCTTTCTTCTTATCCTTATCCTTCTTATCTTTCCACCACTTCTTCTTAGAATTCTCTGACTTAGGGACCTCCTTAAGCTCTCCTTCCTTAGCTACATCAGACATGAGGGCAATCTCTACTAGTGACTCGTATGTAGCTCCCATCGGTACATGTGTCAATAACAACCCTTGGAGGGGTTGATTCAATCCCTTAGCAAACTTCATGGCCTTCTTGTGCGGTGTATTGACAAGCTCCATCCCAAACAATGAAAACTCATTAAATTGATTGATATACTCTTTTACTGAAAGACTTCCTTGCTTCAAACTAATTAACCTTTCCAACTGCATGCTTTCTTCTGCTTGTGACAAAAACATCCTCTCAAACCTTTCACGAAACCCATTCCAACCAACGTTTCTACCTTCCAACTCAACAATCTCCCACCAATAAGAAGCCTCTCCTTTCAGCTTCCAAGATGAAAGCTGAACTCTCTATTGGTCCTCCAATCCTAATAGCCCAATTATCCGCTCCGTATTTCTCAACCAAGCTCATGCCTCTACGAAATCCTCCATACCAGAAAACGTCTTGCCTCATAGATTAGTGAAGTCCTTGCATAGCTTAGAGAAATTGGCTGCTACGGGTGGATTAATGGGATCTCCACCTGCCGGTGCTGGATTAGGCGCTTGCCCATTCACCTCTGGTGTCGTAGCTTGAAGGTATCTAGGAAACCATCTTGGGACTTGGACACCCTTGGGAAGATTATGGGCATCCGCCATGCTATGCAAAGAAAAAGTGAATTTAGGCTCGAAAGAATCGAAAAAAGATTGAACTGGGCTATGAGGGGATTTTTATAAAAACTATTTTATACTTGAAAACTATCTCTATAATAAGAGTTTCTTTCTAAAAAATATTTTGAAAATAAGTTACTTTCGAAAAATACTTTACTTTTAAAACAAGTTTTTAGGAATCCTGTGACATTAGGCTTTGATACCAAGTGAAACACCCCACACCCCTTAGTATAATCAAAAAGGGCACACTAAAAGATATGGTGCATTATAGGTATAGCTAAAGCATCACAGAGACTAAGATTCATAAGACAAGTAAATATAAACAGTGGAAACATTTAAATGGTAAATCATTATTCAAAATAAAACTTCATAAATATGTCTGAAAAACATCACATCTCTCAAATACCAAATACACATGTTTTATGAAAAATACATCTCACTCTCATAAAATCAGAGTACAAAAATAATCATCCCTCTCATAAGTACCAGTACATCAAAAGCCAAATGAAAAGAAAACCGAAAAGAAGAAGAATAAATGAAGAACTACGGAAATGTGTCTCCAATAAATCTGAATCAACTATCCTTGCCTCTGCTGGCCTATGGGGGGAAAGGGGAAATAGAGGAGTGGGTCAGACTATAAGTCTGTTGAGTGAAAGTACTTACTAGCATTTTTAAGCAAGATAAAGATAATAGACTTAGCAACAGTTCTAGTATAAAAAGGAAATAGAGAAAGGATAAAACTGGGATAAATACTGTTTAATTATTTCTTTGGTTGTTTTGATTCTTTAGATTGTTTGCACTTCACTAAAACTACTTTTATTAGGCTGAAATCCCAAACCTAGTTTAATTAGGCCAAAGTCCTAGTTCTACCCATTGATCGGCCTTCTATCTCTGTTGTGCCACTATGAGCTAGTCCCATCCTATGGGTCCCATAGCAAAAGGACACCTGTTTAGCGCTTTGGAACTCAATAGCGACTTATCTACCTACTTCGAGACCGCATGCTCAGTCACCGCCAGTTCTGTAACAACCGGCATATTTTACGATTGAATATTTAAATATTTTATTTAAATATAGAATCGTTAATCGGATTGAAGTTTGAAAAGCTACTTTTTGCAAACACTCGAATTAGGACTCGAGACCACTTCCATTGAGTCCAAAATGGTGTTTGCGACTTTTTTGAGTATAAGCTTCGATATGTTTGGAGTAAGTTGAATTTTGCTATTTTCACTTGGGCTTTTGGGTTTGGTTTTCACCCAACTCATTCTATAACCTAACTCAGCCCTTCTCTTCATCCACTCATCCTCATTTCATTTCTTTTTCTCAAGCTAAACTGAAAATGGGGGAAGAGAAGTGGAATTAGAAATTCCAAGCCCTAGATTCCATTTGCAAACTCAAGTCTTGCTCCAAACTCATGGAAAAGCTTTGGTAAGCCTCCTCTTCATCAACTCATTCTCTCTTTAATTTCAGAAATATCCTAAACCTAACTTAGGTGATGTTCTTCTTTTGAGCTTAGATTCAAGCTTCTAGAGTTGAAGTTGAGGAGAAGTTGATCTCTCTTTGCTTTCAAGCTTCTCCTTCATCATTTTTGGGTTTAAAGGTGAGATTTTTATCTCACATCTATGTCTATAACTACCTTTGATTGTTAGGCATGGATTCCTAACATCTTTACATGTTCATTTGATTTTGATTTGGATTGATTTGATGAATATTCCAATTTTTGGTTTTTTAGTCTGATTTTGTGAAAATCCTTTTACGGATGTTTGAACATGTTTTTGATGAAGCATCGAAGAGCCTATAGGGCTGGGTTGCCGATTGGCGTATACCCTTAGCGCCCGTTGCTCGTCCGATCGCCGTTTGTTGGTTTTTGCCCCACAAGGGGGCTAGACTGAATGTGCTTCAGAAGCAGGTTCAGTCGACTGAACCAGTTGTTCAGTCGACTGAACCAAAAGTCGAAAAATGCTTAGAAGCAGGTTCAGTCGACTGAACCAGTGGTTCAGTCGACTGAACCAGACCCAGGAAATTGCCTGGGTCTGTATCAGTCGCTGACCATCTAGGTCAGTCGACTGACCCTGGGGATACACAATTCGTATCCCTGTGTCAGTCGACTGACCACCTGGTTCAGTCGACTGACCTGCTTGCTTCAGCCCCATTTGATTATTTTGCTCGAGATTCCAATGTTAATAGATTCGTGATTTATCCGATTTTTTGTTATCATTTATTATCGATTTTGGTGACTTCTATTTCGGGATTTTTGGTATATCAATTTTGATGAATTCGGCATCGATTTCTATGGATTTGATTCACGTCTTCTTATGTGAATTTTTGATGATTGATTGTTTCTACAATCATTTCTATGACTTGTTACTTTAAAAATACAAAGGTTTCTATACTAGTAGTAAATACTCAAACCCTTTCATCAAAATGATTTTAACACTACTTTTAAACACAAAGCTTGTTTATAAAACCGTTTTCTAATCTATTAGTATATACAAACCTTTACCTCATTCGTATGAGAAAATCTAATTAAACGGCTTAGCAAAACAAGTGGTATGAAACGCTTGCGTTTACTTCATCGGTTAATTTATGGACTTGTTCGATTGAAACTCTTGTGACAGTTTTCGAGTGGAAATCTACAATTTGTTTGTAAATATTTATGTTAAGCTAGTGGTTATGGGACATGAAGCTAAACTCTTATATTTACTAGCTTAGTGTAATCGACACTTCTTGATGATCGATGATGGTCATTTTATGGTTTAGACTAGCGTTATGTGATGTCTCTTTGTCCGCGTGGGGGACTGTACCCCGATTTATGGAGCTTCGTCTCATTTTTATAGGCTAGCGACCTATAGTATTATGAAGTTCGGTTCAACGGGCGTAATGTTGTACTATGTCGTTGTTCTGGCTTATTAGAGTTTCAGGTTCCTCGGGCGTTTTGCTGTACTACGTCGTGGCACCGGCTCTTTCATCGGGCGTAACGCTATACTATGTCGATGTTCTGGTTTATTGAAGTTCGGTTCAACGGGCGTAACACTGTACTACGTCGTTGTTCTGGCTTATTAGAGTTTCAGGTTCCTCGAGCGTTTCGCTATATTACATCATGGCACCGGCTCTTTCATCGGGCGTAACGCTGTACAACGTCGATGTTCTGGTTTATTGAAGTTCGGTTCAACGGGCGTAACGCTGTACTACGTCGTTGTTCCGGCTTATTGGAGTTTCAGGTTCCTCGGGCGTTTCGCTGTACTACGTCGTAGCACCGTCTCTTTCATCGGGCGTAACGCTGTACTACGTCGATGTTCTGTTTTATTGAAGTTCGGTTCAACGGGTGTAACGCTGTACTACATCGTTGTTCCGGCTTATTGGAGTTTCAGGTTCCTCGGGCGTTTCGTTGTACTACATCGTGGCAGCGGCTCTATGGTTAGCGACTATGGGATAGCGTTCCGTTTGTGATACACGTGTTGGTGAGATTTCATGCTCCCTTTTTATGATAGGCCTCCCCCTTTGTGTTTTCTGGATTTCTTGTTGTGATTTCTAGAATTTACGTTTCACTAATTTTTGCGATTGGCAACGATATATTTGTCAATATTCGTGGCTTGGTGAATAAAATAAAGAATATGACATTCTTTTTGATGTTATGAGATTTTTGAGATGATTTGAGATATTGTATGATTTTTGTCGTTATTTGATGTATACTTGACACAGTATGGCATTTCCTTGTTATCATATATTTTTGGTTATATCTCTTATCCTATATCATTTTATCTGATTTTATAGCTAGACTGATCCGTTTATTATTTTCTTCTTAAATAATACTCGGGTCAGACCGAGATATTTCAGGTGCTCCTTCTTGATTTCTTATCAGGGATTATCATATGATTTTTGGCTAACTACTTTAGATTAGTAGTTTTTGTTTTTATACATTTGAAATATAGACTCCTTGATGTATAATTATTCTTTTGTCTATCACATGTATCTATTCTTTTGTGTAGTAGTGGATCTTCTTTGACCACTACTTTGATGTACACTTTTATGTGTTATATTCATATCTGATTCCGCCTTTGTAATATGAATATCTGTGACTGATTTTTGTTATGCTTATTTCTATGTTTGTTTCCGAGGTCCACTTAGCCACTGTGTGGTAGCTTTGAGTTTGTATTAGATATGTCATATTTCCTCTTGAAATGAAGTGTAAGTTATATTTTTTGACATATCGGTACTCGCACAAAGCAATTACATAGATGGTCGCTCCTCAACAGCCTTATTCTTCGCGCTAGTTGACGACATTACCCCGTAGTATTCTTGGCTAGCGTGAGTATAGAGGTGGGGCGTCACAGCATGGTATCAGAGCCAAACTTCAGAACAATGTAGAATAATCTAGCAAGGATCATTGTCCTAAGTCTTCCTTAGGAATCGTGCCATAGGATTTAATTCGAGTCTTCGTACAGTTCTAACCTATTTTCTTTTGTGATGCCTTGTTTTATCAATCAAGGTTGTTTGATATTCATTTGGAGAATAACCTTTTCCTCTTCTTTCTTTCTTAGAGAAGAGAAATGGTTAGACCTTGCCGTCCCAGCGCCGGTCAATCTAGTGCTACTCCCCAGGATGGAGTATTTATGTATGCTCAACAACTTCTAGATCTTGTGAACAATGCCCGAGCTGCCGAACCCATTCCAGCGCCTTCTCACCTAAAATCCGGGTTTGCACGCTTATGCAGAGATTATACCGCTTTGGGTGGAAGGCCATTCAACGGTTCCGAAACCGTTATAGAAATCCAAGCTTGGCTTAGATCATGCGATCACATCTTTTCCCGCATGGATCTTATTGATTCACTTCATGTCCAAGTGGCTTCTAGCATGCTCCAAGAAAGAGCATTATATTGGTATGAGCTTTTGATTTCTGAAATTATTGAAGCGGATCTCACTTGGTAGCAATTCCGGGAAAGATTCGAATTGAAGTTTGTGTCGGAGGTTGGAAAAGTAACTCTAGCCCGATGCTTTATTGACCTTGTTCAAGGTGAATATTCTGTGGCAGATTATGTCGCATCTTTTGAATCTCTTTCTAAATATGGGGTCAAATATATTAATACCCCATTGAAGAAAAATCAGAGATTTGTCTATGGGTTGAATAAGAACCTTAAGAAGCCTTTACTTCTGAAACTAGAAGTTTCTTTCGATCAGCTTATTGATATCGCTCTTCGACTTGAAGAGGCCGATAATGAAAGTAATGTTGAAGTTGTGGGTGCCAAACAGAACTTCAACAATAACATGAAGAGGCCTATTAAATTCAAAGGCCCCAATCCCGACAAGAAAGGGAAGCAAGAAACTTCTGTAGCAAAGACTCCTACCTCTAGTTGTGGACGATGCTACAATTGTGGTCTTACGGACCACTATGCTAATGGAGAAGTTTAAAGGTGAGATTTTTATCTCACATCTATGTCTATAACTACCTTTGATTGTTAGGCATGAATTCCTAACATCTTTACATGTTCATTTGATTTTGATTTGGATTGATTTGATGAATATTCCAATTTTTGGTTTTTTTTAGTCTGATTTTGTGAAAATCCTTTTACGGATGTTTGACCATGTTTTTGATGAAGCATCGAAGAGCCTATAGGGCTGGGTTGCCGATTGGCGTAAACCCTTAGCGCCCGCTGCTCGTCCGATCGCCGTTTGTTGAATTTTTGCACCACAAGGGGGCTAGACTGGATGTGCTTCAAAAGCAGGTTCAGTCGACTGGACCAGAAGTCGAAAAATGCTTAGAAGCAGGTTCAGTCGACTGAACCAGACCCAGGAAATTGCCTGGGTCTGTATCAGTCGACTGACCATATGGGTCAGTCGACTGACCCTGGGGATACACAATTCGTATCCCTGTGTCAGTCGACTGACCACCTGGTTCAGTCGACTGACCACCTGGTTCAGTCGACTGACCTGCTTGCTTCAGCCCCATTTGATTATTTTCTCGAGATTCCAATGTTAATCGATTCGTGATTTATCCAATTTTTTGTTATCATTTATTATCGATTTTGGTGACTTCTATTTCGGGATTTTTGGTACATCCATTTTGATGGATTCGGCATCGTTTTCTATGGATTTGATTCACGTCTTCTTATGTGATTTTTTGATGATTGATTGTTTCTACAATCATTACTATGACTTGTCACTTTAAAAATACAAAGGTTTCTATACTAATAGTAAATACTCAAACCCTTTCATCAAAATGATTTTAACACTACTTTTAAACACAAAGCTCGTTTATAAAAACGTTTTCTAATCTATTAGTATATACAAACCTTTACCTCATTCGTATGAGAAAATCTAATTAAACGGCTTAGCAAAACAAGTGGTATGAAATGCTTGCGTATACTTCGTCGGTTAATTTATGGACTTGTTCGATTGAAACTATTATGACAATTTTTGAGTGGAAATCTACAAATTGTTCGTAAATATTTAAGTTAAGCTAGTGGTTATGGGACATGAAGCTAAACTCTTATATTTACTAGCTTAGTGTAATCGACACTTCTTGATGATCGATGATGGTCATTTTATGGTTTAGACTAGCGTTATGCGATGTCTCTTTGTCCGTGTGGGGGACTGTATCCTGATTTATGGAGCTTCGTCTCATTTTTATAGGCTAGCGACCTATAGTTTTATGAAGTTCGGTTCAACGGGCGTAACGCTGTACTACGTCATTGTTCCGGCTTATTGGAGTTTCAGGTTCCTCGGGCGTTTCGCTGTGCTACGTCGTGGCACCGGCTCTTTCATCGGGCGTAACGCTGTACTACGTTGATGTTCTGGTTTATTGAAGTTCGGTTCAACGAGCGTAACGCTGTACTACGTCGTTGTTTCGGCTTATTGGAGTTTCAGGTTCCTCGGGCGTTTCATTGTACTACGTCGTGGCACCGGCTCTTTCATCGGGCGTAACGCTATACTACGTCGATGTTCTGGTTTATTGAAGTTCGGTTCAACGGGCGTAACGCCGTACTACGTCATTGTTTCGGCTTATTGGAGTTTTAGGTTCCTCGGGCGTTTCGCTGTACTACGTCGTGGCACCGGCTCTTTCATCAGGCGTAACGTTGTACTACGTCGATGTTCTGGTTTATTAAAGTTCGGTTCAACGGGCGTAACGTTGTACTACGTCGTTGTTCCGGCTTATTGGAGTTTCAGGTTCCTCGGGCGTTTCATTGTACTACGTCGTGGCACCGGCTCTATGGTTAGCGACCATGGGATAGCGTTCCGTTTGTGATACACGTGTTGGTGAGCTTTCATGCTCCCTTTTTATGATAGGCCTCTCCCTTTGTGTTTTCTGGATTTCTTGTTGTGATTTCTAGAATTTATGTTTCACCAATTTTTGCGATTGGCAACGATATGTTTGTCAATATTCGTGGCTTGGTGAATAAAATAAAGAATATGACATTCTTTTTTATGTTAACAGATTTTTGAGATGATTTGAGATATTGTATGATTTTTGTCATTATTTGATGTATACTTGACACAGTATGGCATTTCCTTGTTATCATACGTTTTTGGTTATATCTCTTATCCTATATCATTTTATCTGATATTTATAGCTAGACTGATCCGTTTATTATTTTCTTCTTAAATAATACTCGTGTCAGACCGAGATATTTCAGGTGCTTCTGCTTGATTTCTTATCAGGGATTATCATCTGATTTTTGGCTAACTACTTTAGAATAGTTGTTTTTGTTTTTATACATTTGGGATATAGACTCCTTAATGTATAATTATTCTTTTGTCTATCACATGTATCTATTCTTTTGTGTAGTAGGGGAGCTTCTTTGACCACTACTTTGATGTACACTTTTATGTGTTATATTCATATCTGATTCCGCCTTTGTGATATGAATATCTGTGATTGATTTGTGTTATGTTTATTTCTACGTTTTTTTCCGAGGTCCACTTAGCCATTGTGTGGTTGCTTTGAGTTTGTATTAGATATGTCGGATTTCCTCTTGAAATGAAGTGTAAGTTATATTTTATGACATATCGGTACTCGCAAAAAGTAATTACACAGATGGTCGCTCCTCAATAGCCTTATTCTTTGCGCTAGTTGACGGCATTACCCCGTAGTGTTCTTGGCTAGCATGAGTATAGAGGTGGGGCGTCACAAGTTCGCACTATCTGTTGCTCCCTCTTTTGACCTCTTATCTACCTACTTCAGCATAAGCGTGCCCAGCCTCACCTGATCTGTTGTGAGACCATCAGTCCTAGTCTGAAAGGGGAATGCTGCCGGTACGGGTCCTAACAAACAAAATCTAGTTGCGCCCCTTGCCCAAATCCCCTGATTTGAGCTTCTATTTATTGACCACTTATCTACCTACTTAAGGATATGCGTGTCCCAGCCTCACCTAATCTATTGTGAGACCATCAGTTCCTAACTGAAGGGGAATGCTGCTGGTACTGGTCCTAGCACTACGCCATAAATGACCTTCTGCAACATTTTTGCAAGGTGTTGCCAGCTAAAATGTTGCGATAGCTATAGAATTTTGGTCCTACTGCAACGTTGTATTTTTGGTGTTACCTTAGCCATAGAAATGTGTTGCTCTAGCTAAACAAGTGTAACACGATGCAACATTTTTATATAGTGTTGCCATAGATGTTATCAGATTAAAAAATTAAAAAAAAAATTACACCTCAGCGATCCACACCACCATTTAAAACAAAATCTCAACCGTCGATTCACACCATCGATCCACACCTTACCAATTTCCATTTCCCGAATTACTTTTCACTCATCCGCTTTCGTTTCTCACCCCCAATTTTCCAATCCCTAATTTTTATTCCTCCAACTTTAAAAAAAATGACGCCGCTCCTCCTTGTTTCTTCGATCTGGAGAATAACTGGCTTTGATTTTATCCCTTGTCGGCCATATCAATTTCCGTTATTTTCTTTCGCCTCGCGTCAGTTTTCCTCACTACTTCCGGATTTGCGATTTTGTTCAGGTTTTTGGCGATTCTGGTGATTCGAGGTAAGGCTGTGGGATTGCGATGGTTCAAGGAGTTGCTGATTTGGTCGCAATTTCGTGGTTGGGGCTTGATGTCAGAGTGGCAGGGGGTAGTCGAATTGGTTTCGGTGAAAACTAGGGCACGCGATTCCAGTTTCTTTGATGCTCTGATTGATCGAATCTAGTGTGAGAAACGTTCCTGGTAGCTTGCTCCTTCGTTCTCCTTGATTGATTGCTCGAATTGCTTTGACTTCGTCGTCGGGTGCGATGTGATATTATTTGGTATGTTTTCTGCCTTCTAGTTTACTTGAATATTCTTGATTTTGGTTACACTCGCACGCTTTTGCCGATGATGAATTGGGATTTATTTATAGGCTTTATTTCCTATAATCCCGTGTTTAATCTTTCTGTTGGACTTTGAGAAATCTGGTATGTTGGATTGCAATGATGAATACAAACATATGTGTGTTGAGCTTTGTTGGTTTTGCTTGGTCTGGACTGAACTGGTACCATGCTAACCTTGTTCTTTAACATGAACTGATGCTCCAAGTCCTCTGTATATCATGTTACTGTCTAGGTTTCTCTTGTACATGCCTGATGCATTCACTGTTTTTGCTTGATGGGCTGCCTATGTGTACTGCTGTGTTTCTTGCACTGGCTTGTCTATATTTTGCTGAACCTGGTTCTTGTTTGTTTTGTTGGTTGCTTGGCCCTGAGTTGAATCCAGTCGATGACTCGGGTTTGACCTTGTGCCGTGTCCGTTTTTTTGGCTTGTCTACATATCTGGCTGCACTTGAGTATGAACTTGCACTTGAGTAGTTGCACTTGAGTAGTTTCTTGTACCAAGCCTTATGATGCATGTATGTTCATCCATGTACATGCATTTCTTGGTCATGTTATGTTGCTTGCTGTGTTGAGTACTACTTTGTGCACTTGGCTTCTCCTTTGTGCATTTTTGCTTGAACTGTTGCTTGCTATCTTCCATACTGCCTTGTATCCATGTGTTGCATTCATGTTTGGCTTATGCACTTATGAAAAGAAACAACCCAAATACCTGAGGCAAATAATATAACAAAAATATTTTCATTTTCTATTCGAGTTAAATATTATTTTCCAGATTACTGCTTTTGAATTATATGTGACAGGTATTAAAGACTGGACAGCTGGATATAAGCTTGAAGACAGAGTCAAATCAAATGTGCATGAGCTTGAAGACAGGTTTCAAAGAAGGCTCGATCTTTCGAAATCGGATGAATCGGGCGGTGCCCCGGACCCCCGCCGGCGCTGCGCCCGGACCCGCTTCTCGGCTCGCCTTCGGCTCGGCACTCGGCTCGCCTTCGGCTCGGCATATATTAGTTAGTGTCGGTGTTTGTATAAATTGAAACTGCACATGTAATGAGTGAACTGAGTGATGTAGTGAGGAATATCTGTATATGTGAATATCAGTATTATATATCATTGAATTGTAAAATAGTGGAGTCAGGAATTTGTACTATTTCAAATGTTGAAATAAAATATTTAAATAAATTACTGTTTAAATATCAAATTCTGTGCAATAGCATTTTATTAAATAAATATTTATTTTTATTAAAAAATCAAATATGCTCTATATTGTGGGCCCCACAAATTCAAAAAGTTCATATCTATAGCAACATTTTGGAATGTTGCTACAGATACCTATGGGTGTTGCCATAGACCCAAATAGGGTTCTATTGCAACAATATTACTTATGTTGCCTTAGATAGTCAAAATGTTGCCTTTGAGGTCTAAGGCAACGGCAAAAATTGCATCACCCTAAAAGTGTTGCCATAGACCTATGGCAACATTTTTCGGGCCTGAACCAACATTTTTTTTGTGTTGCAGTAGGCCATTTATGGCGTAGTGTAGTTCTATCTTTGCTTATGAACTTAGTGTAAGTTTTAAAATAAGCTTCTTCTGTTATTTCCGCTATGCTTGCTTATTAACTTAACCTAAGTCTTAAAATAAGCCTCTTCGATTATCTCTGCTATATTTGCTTTTTAACTTAACTCTAAGTTTTAAAATAAGCCTTTTTGGTTCTTTCTGCTTAATTATAACCTACGTTATAATTTCTATTTTATTCTGTCTTTTTAGTTATAACTACTAGTTATAAACATGCTTGCAAATGTCTTAAATTTGCCTATTTCTGTCTATCTTCTTTATACTACAGTTCTTCTTATTTACGTCAAATTTCTGTAAATTTAGGGTTCTTACATTTTAGTCCATATTAGCGAATTATCCTCTTTTTATTATTTTATTCGCGTAAAAAGAAATAAAAAGAAACTAACATTTACAGGCTGAATTCTAACATAAAATAGATGTAAATAAAGTGTAAATAACTATAAATAACAATAAATAAATGAATAAAATAGCTAAAATAAAAATAGCTAAATAAAATAGACTGAAAAAAACTTTAAAAATTAACTACAAATAACTTATGTAAAAACTGTCTCAAAATTGCAGAAAAACTACAACTATTGAGAACTCTGTTATTTTAAATTACCTAAAAGTCTAAAATAATTACTTAAACACTCACCTGTGGTCCTCAGCTCTAGTCTTTGGTCTTCCTTGATCCTCTCCTAGAGCGTAAATATTTTTTTTTAAATATTATCTCCTTAGAAATTTTTTATTTCTAGGGTCCAGCCTCTGGCAATGAACCCGAATAGGAGAAAATCTGAATGAGAAAAACAGCTATGCCTAGGGTCTTATTTATAGTAACACTTAGGGATCTTAGACCGTTGGATTTGAAGATTAAATCTGGTGCAACCATGTCATAGGCTCGATGGGAACCGTCGGATGGAAGCACGGACGCACAAGATGGAATAAAAATAGCAAAACACGGCACAGTTTAATCTGGATGAAAATTCTTCCATATACTAAGGCGGGTTGACATCCAGGTCGACCCTTATAAGTGTTAGGTCGACCTAGCTAAGGGGAGGGTCGACCCTAGGGTCGACCTGACCTTATATATATTATTTTTCTTCTTCTTCATTTTCTTGTTTAATTCGTATCTTCTTCGTTTTTGCTCGGATTTTGACAATCTATATATCGATATTGACCAGAAAATTACCACAGACACAATGGTGCAACTCCCGTAGCTCAATTCTGATAATTTCACAAAGTTATTTTATTATATAATTAATTCGTTAATTAATTATTATAGCTTAAATTTTGGGTTGTTACAGCCTTATTAGTGAATAGCTGCACCTATTATTCACGTACCTTTTCATTTCGCACGTTCATTCTTCAATTTCATAGATGCAAATCAAAAACCTAAAATAGAAGCCGGCCGTTACAAAGAAGAAAAAGGGAAAATTCAAGGCTAAGGATTAAAGCTACATGATTTATTCAGCTACAAATCTCAAAGTCATTAACATATACAAGGTGAATAAAAATTCATTCCATCTCTATTTTGTTTTTATAATCATATGTTTTCGGATTTAAGATTAAATTCGTTTTTATGATGTTTTGGATGATGATATGCTTGAATTATTATATGTTTGATTTAAACCAATTCATTTACATATGAATTTGCACGGTTTTAGGGAAAAACCGATTGTTATTGATTTTAGAATGCCATGGAAAAATTATATGTTAGGTAAAACATGATTTTAGAGATGCATTTCAATTTTCATAATTTCCCAAGTATGGATTTCTAAAGGAAAATATGGTATATTTGGGTTTAAAATTTATTTCGATTATTTTTGGAAGAAATTGGGTCTGAAATTTTAATATGTTTGATAACATGATGATAGCGAATTTCTATGATTTTTGGGGATTTTTCCTAATTGATTTGCTATGGAAAATAAATTATTTTAAAAGAAGGACTTATTTGCAATATTGGTTTTGCTTAATGGAAGGGCTTAAATGTTACTTTTTCCCTTAATTTAGATCTGATAAATGCAGTAGTTATTTTCTAAAGTATTTGAAAAGTTTTAAGGCAACCAATCAAAGAATTACAAATAGGCAAGTAGTTATAAAGCAATTACTAAAAGTAGCATAATTTCAGCCTTTATTTAGAAAAGTTGGTTCCGCCTCCTATAGTAGTGCCTTTCGACTCCAATGCTCCCGCTCCAACTCAGTCGAAACCAACCCACTTATTTACATATCATCATATTATTTTGAATTGTTTTAACCATTATGGATGCAGGAGCATGGTATATGGTTTTATAAAGTTTTTAAGATACTAGTGAGTGGAAAACCCATTCCGCTAAGCGGCGTGGTCTCACTAGATATCTAAATGGCTTGAGATGTGGATTATTATTCATACCGGGCTTTATATCCGACTCGAAGTTTTTGTTTTCCCCTTAAACTCTCAGGTACTAAATTAATTTTGAGTAGTTTGAGGTTTAGGGTTTTCAGGTTCTTTTAGAGGAATAAAGCTTCCGGTGACACGTAGGAGGCATGCTAGCTACTTAGAGTTCTTTTATTTCCGATGTGTTTGGTTTTAAAGGCAAACTTGTTTTATTGCCTTATATATACTATGATCATCCAAGTGTGCAACTTCATATGTCGCTCTTGGCGTATGTTGTAATAAATATATTTTCTCTGAATGTGGTGAACGATTGTGGGATTATGTAATGATTTGAAATATTTTGAAATGGAATGTGGAACTTGTTTGATGTTTAAATTTTTCCCTTATTCATGTGTTTTTGTTTATCAATGTATCTAACATCACCGTATTTGGTCGTCGAGAATTAAGAACTACGGATGACTACTGCATCCGTAGATGTCAGTTTTGGGCCTCCAAGTAGGGGGAAGTTACAAGTTGGTATCAGAGCATTGGTTTATGAAACTTTAAAAGAAACTTAAACCTAAATGATTTTTCAAACATAATCCAATGAATCAAATAACAAGATTAGGGTTTGGGTTAAAGTTATAGTAACGTACTTGTATTTGATACATAATTATATATATATATAAGTACGTATACCTCGCTCTCTTAGATCGTTCTTCAGTATCTTACTAAGGCTCGTATGTAGATTTACGATTAAGGAGATATGAAAGCAGGAAACGAAAGAGGAAACTCGGTGGAGGAAGCGCCACAACCAATAGAAATGCCCGACCCACCACCAGGAGGAACCCGGGTCGACCGGCTAATTCTAATAACCAAAATGCTGATGCCAATGTGGGTGTTGGAAATCCACCAATAGATATGGGGGCAATGTATCAGTTCTTCGTCAATATGATGCAAGCAGGAGTTGCTAGAAATGTTGGAGGATCTAATCTTATAGCTCCAGTTGGGAATAATTATGCTAAGCTGAGCAGAGACTACACTAGTCTTATGGGAAGCCATTTGTGGGCACAGAGAATGCCATTGAGGTAGAGAATTGGCTATTACATTGTGAGCGTATCTTTGCTAATTTGGGTTTAGATGATGGACAAAAGAGAAGTTTGGCCTCTAAGCAGTTACAAGGGTCAGCACTTCATTGGAGTAACGGTGTTACTGCCGAAGTTCCGGAGGAGCAGTTGACTTGGGCAGATTTTAGAAAGAGATTTGAGCAGAAGTTTGTGTCTGAGTTTGCTAAGTCAGAGCTGATGAGAAAGTTTATGGATCTGGAGCAGGGAGAGATGTCGGTTGTTGAGTATGCCACTAAGTTCGAGGAGTTGTCCTATTATGGACATAATACTATAGACACTGTCATCAGAAGGAACGAGAAGTTCATTAGGGGACTGAGGCCCGAAATTGCTAGGTCAACCCTGCCACATCTCCGTGATCCTGGTAATTTAGTTCTGGAGATGGTCATTTGCCATGAGGAGATGCTTGCTGGTTGTACTAGAGAGAAGCAGTAGAAATTCAGGGTTCTCAGGGGAAGAAAAGAAAGTTCTTTAAGAAGAAGAGAGCCCAAAAGGGAGATACTGCCAAGAAGGCAAAGGAAGAGTTAGTTTGCTATAAGTTTGACAAGAAGGGTCATTATGTGAATGAGTGCCGTCAGGTAATGGAAAGAAGGCTGCAAATTAGAAGAATGCGAAGTGCTTCAACTGTGATCAAGTTAGGCATTACAGGAATCAGTGTCCAGAGCCAATCAGGGCTGACAAAGGGAAAGATTTTGCTATTGGACCAGCATCAGCTAGGCCTACTGTAGCTGATAAAGGGAAGACTATGATGGAAGTTATGCTTTTTATTTAGATTATTCCAGTTAGGGTACTTTTGATACCGGTGCATCACATTCATTTATATCTCAGTGTTTGGTTGATAGATTATGCTTAGAACCCACCTACCCTGTTACTACCTTAAGGGTTACGAATCCAATAGGAGGGTATGCAACTCTAGGGTTGAGATGTGACCAGTTAGAACTTGATTTGTTAGGTTATAAGTTTGCATGCAGCTTGTATGTTATTAGTTTCGTAGATTTCGGGATCATTTTGGGTATGGATTGGTTGGGTATGTATGAGGCTATAATATTTTGCTAGGATAGGGAGATATCACTAAGACATCCTGATATTCATAATCGAGTAATATTTTCAATGGAGAATTCTGACCGGAGTGTTAGTACTTTGCTTAGTGCTATGAAGATGGGAGATGAGTTAAGTCAGGTTTAAGTAGCAAGTGAGTTTGCAGATGCCTTTGAGCCAGTCATAGGACTACCACTGAAACGAGAAATTGAGTTTCATATAGATCTTGTGCCCGGAGCTGAACCTATGAGTAGACCACCTAGCAGGATGACACCAACTGAGATAAAGGAGTTGATGGTGCAGCTAGTGGATCGAAAGAAGGAATTTTATTAGGCCAAGCAGTTCGCCTTGGGGAGCGTCCGTAGTATTCATGAAGAAACTAGATGGGTCGATGAGGATGTGTGTGGACTATCGTAAGTGGAATGAAAGGAAGATTAAGAATAAGTATCCTTTGCTGAGAATAGACGATCTGTTCGATCAATTGAGTGGAGCCAAAGTGTTTTCCCAGTTGGATTTGGCGACAGGTTTCCATCAGTTAAGAGTGGCAGAGGACAGTATTCCTTTGACATCATTTCGGACTAGGTATGGTTCGTATGAATGGTTAGTGAAACCATTTGGATTGACAAATGCACTTGCTTTCTTCATGGATTTGATGAACCGAGTTTTCTGAGAGTACTTGGATAGGTTTGTATTGGTGTATATAGATGAAATTTTAGTATACTCTATGGATGAGAGAGAGAATGAAGTTCATCGTAGAGTGGTACTAGAGATGCTGAGGCAGAATCGGCTGAAGGCGAAGTTTACCGAGTGTCATTTTTGGAAGAAAGAGGTTAAGTTTCTTGGTCAGGTAGTTTCGTAGAAAGGCTTGTCAGTCGATCTAGATAAGATCGAAGCTGTGATTAATTGGCAGAGACTAGAGACAGTGGCTGAGATTAGAAGTTTTCTTGGACTTATTGGCTACTAACGAAGATTCATTAAGGATTTCTCATGGATATTAGCACCTTTAACTAAGTTAACTAGGAAGGAGGTAAAGTTTGTCTGGTATGACAAATGTGAGGAAGCATTCCTCAAATTAAAGCATTTGTTGATCGATGCCCCAGTTTTAGTAGTTCTAGACGGAAACCAAGGGTTGGTGGTATATACTGATGCATGCAGAACTGGATTAGGAGCAGTATTGATGCGGAAGGGTAAAGTTATTGCCTATGCATCCGGACAACTTAGACCGCATGAAGTGAGCTATCCTACTCATGATTTTGATTTGGCTGCGGTGATCTTTGCATTGAAGATTTTGAGACATTATCTCTTAGGGAAGAGGTTTGAGTTTTATACCGATAATAAGTCTTTACGGTATTTATTCTCTCGGAAGGAGTTGAATATGAGACAACAGCGGTGGTTGGATTTTTTGCCTGCTTATGATTTTGGTATAGAGTATACACCTGGGAAAGGTAATAGGGTCGCAGATGCTCTTAGTAGAAGACATCAGAATGTGGTGTTAGCTATGTTGGCAGAGTGGAAGGATTTAGAAGCTTTAGCCAGTTGTGGTGTGCAATTAATGTCGACTGCTAGTTCCAATATGAGTACCGCCATGTTGTATTGTTTAGATGTCCGACCTGTAATGATCAAAAGGAATTCTTCTAAGAAAAAAGAGAATCCAGTGTTAGCCAAGAGAATTAGAAGGCTTGAGGGTGGAATTGAGAACGGTGATCTAAAAGACTTTAGTCTTGACCAAAGAGGATGGTTGAGAAAGAATGGACGGTTGTGTGTTCCGAATGTGGAGGACTTGAGGAAAGAAGTTCTTGAAGAATGTCATCAGTCCATGTTTACGATTCATCCTGGAGGAACCAAGATGTATCAGGATATGAAGAGGAGCTTCTATTGGGAAGGTATGAAACGGGATGTTCGCTTGTGGGTTAGGCAGTGTGCAAACTGTCAAAATGTGAAAGCTGAACATTAGAAGCCGAGTGGGTTGCTTCAACCAATAGAGATTCCAGTTTGGAAATGGGGTTCGATATCCAAGGATTTTATAGATGTGTTGCCAAGGTCAAATAGGGGAAATGAAAGTATATGGGTTATAGTGGACAGACTAACCAAGATTGCCCATTTTATTCCAATTAAGTCAACCAGGACAGCACATGTTTTAGCTATGTTGTTCATGAAGAACATAGTTAGATTGCATGGAGTTCCTAGTATTATAGTCAGTGACAAAGATACCTTGTTCACTAGTGAATTCGGGAAGAGTCTACATGAAGTATTGGGTACCAAGCATAATATGAGTACTGCATATCATCCTCTGATGGATGAGCAGACAGAGAGAGGGTTAACAAGGTACTCGAGGATTTATTGAGAGCTTGGGTATTAGAATTTGGTGGATCTTGGTAAGATCATCTACATTTGGTTGAGTTTTCCTATAATAATAGTTACTACACTAGTATAGGAATGGCGCCTTTGAAGCTTTGTATGGAAGACCATGCAAATCACCAGCATGTTGGTTGGAGACTAGAAACGGATTAGTCTTAGGTCCAGATCTGGTTAGGGAGGCGTCAGAAAAGATTGAGTTGATTCGATGAAAGAAGAAGGAAGCTCAGTCCAGACAGAAGAGTTACGTAGATAAGAGGCGTAAAGACCTAGAATTCTCCATTGGAAATAAGGTTTTTATCAAGGTATCACCGATGAAGGGTGTGATATGATTTGGAAAGTCAGGGAAGTTAGCCCCGAGGTATGTTGGTCCATTTTAGATTTTAGAAAGGAATTATGAAGCTCGCATACAAAGTAGTGTTACCGAACAGTATGACAGGTGTCCATAATGTATTTCATGTGTCTCATCTTCACAAGTATGTGCATGATCTAGAGACTACTATTCCTCAGACAGGGTTGGAAGACTTGATAGTAGAGCCTAATTTAACATTTGTTATATGTTTGTACCAAAAATGGGCACAACACTCTTCGGAAGTCTTTGAAGAGATAAACGCGAAGAATGAAAGTTAACGCTGTGGATTATCTAACAAAAACTCCAAATAACAGAAAGTAAAATGCAAAGACAAGCGATTTAGAGTGGTTCGGCTTTGTAGCCTACGTCCACTATGAAGTTTGATGATTTTATTGCTCGATACTTGAAGATTACAATTCTTTATACTGTAATACAATTGAATTTAAATGCTAAGTGTCAATCTAAAGCAGCGGCGGTGTTCTGGAGTAGATCTGGCAGAATCTGGGCGCTCTTCAGTACTTAGAATTCTCCGACCCCTTTTCTGAATGACCAGGGGCTCTATTTATGGGTGTAGGAGGCTGATATTTCGCCTAAATTGAGGGGAGACCAGTTCTGGCGCGTGAGGGGGCCCACATGCCCGCTCTTTGGAAATCCGGGCCCACTTTGGGATCGATTCGACCCTTGCTTCGAATCGATCAAGATTTGCTCCGATTGAGCTGAAATTTGGCATGGTCATTCCTTAGGTTTCCAGTTAGCTCCTGTCCAAATTTCATAGCATTTGGAGCTGTAGATCTCGAGATATGATCGATGCAAGTTGGTCCATATCGATTCGACCCTTGCTTCGAATCGATCAAGATTTGCTCCGATTGAGCTGAAATTTGGCATGGACATTCCTTAGGTTTCCAGTTAGCTCCTGTCCAAATTTCATAGCATTTGGAGTTGTAGATCTCGAGATATGATCGATGCAAGTTGGCCCATATCGATTCGACCCTTGCTTCGAATCGATCAAGATTTGCTCCGATTGAGCTGAAATTTGGCATGGACATTCCTTAGGTTGCCAGTTAGCTCCTGTCCAAATTTCATAGCATTTGGACTTGTAGATCTCGAGATATGATCGATGCAAGTTGGCCCATATCGATTCGACCCTTGCTTCGAATCGATCAAGATTTGCTCCGATTGAGCTGAAATTTGGCATGGACTTTCCTTAGGTTGCCAGTAAGCTACTGTCCAAATTTGGTGGCATTTGGACTTGTAGATCTTGAGTTATGATCGATTCAAGTTGGTCCATATCGATTCGACCCTTGGTTCGAATTGATCAAGAATTGCTCCGATCGAGCTGAAATTTGGCGTGGACATTCCTTAGGTTGCCAGTAAGCTACTGTCCAAATTTGGTGGCATTTGGACTTGTAGATCTCGAGATATGATCGATGCAAGTTGGTCCATATCGTTTCGACCCTTGGTTCGAATCGATCAATAATTGCTCCGATCGAGCTGAAATTTGGCGTGGACATTCCTTATGTTGCCAGTAAGCTACTGTCCAAATTTGGTGGCATTTGGACCTGTAGATCTCGAGATATGATCGATGCAAGTTCGGATTTCTCAGCCGTGATCCATCAATATCTGGAGCATATGAACTCCGATTGACTTGAAATTCCGAATGTTGGCTCCCATAGCTTTACTTGTCATGTCATATCAATTGTAGCCCGATCCGGACTCGGAAAAAATTTGTCGATATCCATAGTGAGCCTGCGTATAACCGATCTCCAAGACGAACTGTCATTGGTTTGTAGTCAAGTTCTTGGCGTCACGGCCTTGCCAAAAGGCGGGATAACATTTGCCCCCCAAAGTATGTCTTGTGTGAACATGACGTGCTTTGAAATGCTGCATCCTTTATTCTGAAAAAGTTCTATCTGATTCGTTGAGTAGTTGCTATCTTTTCGTCAAAAGATGTAACCCTCGATTGATTTCCAGTAATATTAATGTTTATTGAACCACTGTCAGTGATTATGTAGTGCAATGTTGTAACTGAGTGTCGAGTGCTAGCGATTTGTTATTCGCTGTTGTAATTGTCATCAGGTGAGCATTCAATTCCTGTAAATTTTGAAAATTGAATGTTAGTCCGACATACATGTACGTATGTTAACCTGGCTCCTGTTAACGTTTGCACGTTCACGAGTCGTTGTCAAGTTCTTTAGTTTTTGTTTGGATTGAGTTTCTTATCGATCCTCTCCTGGATCGAAGTGAAATTCAAGTTGTAACAACGTTCGATGGTTGTTTTGAGTCCTTCCTTTGTATCGATCCTCTCCTGGATCGATCTGAGATGTTGGAATGTATGCTTCGTATCGACAGATACGTCATTATGGGTCTCGGATTGGCGGATACAGGAGTAATGCTTTGTATCGACGGAGTCGAACGATCTTGACGTAATCATGTAGTGAGGCTTCACAGAGGATATTCCATTTCTCATTCCTTCATTCAAAAAGAATCCCTGATTGTGGATAATCTTTGATAGGAATCATCCATGACTCTTTTTCTAGTTCCGTTTCCAAGATATAGTTGATCTTCATATGTCAATGCCTAGAATAATAAGTATTTCCACTGGGACAAAGTCTATTTGTCGTGCATCCCCAGAACTGGCTAGCTTGGCGATTGATTCGGCCTTTTCGTTTAGTTCACTAAGGATTTGTGTAGTGGTGTAATAGTCGAAGCCGGCTAGTAGCTTTTGGTCCCGGTTGAGATAAGGAGCAAGACGATGCCCCCTAATCAGATAATCTTCCCTGACTTGGCGTACTATTAACCAATAATCACATAAAACATGTAAAGTTTCCACTCGTAGTTTTCTTGCAAGTTTGAGTGCCAAGGCGTCATACTTAGCTTCGTCATTTGTTGTAGGGAAGTTGAGTTTCAGGGCGTAGCAGATCGTTCGTTCCTCAGGAGTCGTTAACGCAACTTCGATGTTAGAAAGCTGATTATTGGAAGTTCCATCGGTGTACGTTCTCCATCGGTTGGACGGTTCTCCACTGTTCTTCGGATAATTGTCTGATGTGGTGGATTCAGATATGAAGAATGCTAATGTTTAACCATGGAGAGCTCTCCGAGGGAGATAAGTATACATCTAAGGTTTCTATTGGACCTATCTTAACAATTGGTCGATATGGATGTTAATGGGGTGAGCTTGCCAGTAGCCAGCCTTCACCATATACTAGTCTTTGGATTCGTTTATCTTCACATAACATTGCGACGCTTATAGCGTGTGTTGACATGGCCCAATTGATGTATAAATCTTCGCGATCCAAAGGTTTGGGTAAAATGGAAGGTCTCAAGTGGTCTATCAGAGCTGCTTGATTGTCCTCGGTACATGGGTGTCTCTAACCATCGGAATTTTCTAGAAATTAGTATTGATTCCATGAGAATTGATGATGAAAATAAAGAATCTTTCTGATGTAATGGTGAAAGAGTATTTCGAAGGATTGAGTTTGATCCTGCATTTTTGAAGAGCGCTGAATACCTCTGTCAAGTCATCGATATGGTCGTTTGATAGCCATGATCTCACGAGCATATTAACCACATCTACTTTCATCGATCGAAATATATGATTTTTTAATGATCTGCTAATCGTCCTTTGGTAAGCAGCATAAGCGTTCTCACGTTCGAACTTAGGGATTTCAGCATAGCACTATAGGCCCAGGTCAATAATGAGACAGTTGTATTCCTGGCCTAGGACATGCTTTAGTATCAGATTGTATCTGGAGTTTGCATTCATGGATGTGAGTAATTCATGTCTGATGGTCAGGTCCATCAATTCGTTGATCATTGGAAGTGGAAAGCCGTGCTTTGTCATACCCCATGCAAATCTGAGTAGTTGATGTATGTCCTCCACTCTCTGTTCGTTTTTCTTATAAGTAAAAGATTGGATATTCACTTTGGTTGGAGGGCATCATGGAGAAACCCACTGGTTTTGAGCAGATTCGCCTCCTCTTTAAGTGCAACAGATCTTTCTGGATCCATGTTGCTTTGTTTTTATTCACCGAGACATGCATCGGGTTGGCACTTAGTGCAGGGTTCTTAATAGTGGGTGAGAGTCCATATATACACATGAGATTGAGTCCAAGCGAACACATCAAGATTTACCTGAAGTAAAACAGTTGACTCTTTCTTCATCATTGCGCAGAGTTGTGATCTGATCTACAGTACTCGTGATTGGTTTTAGGCGCCTTATGTGTTTATTTGCAATGGTAAATGATTAGGCTTAGAAGGATGTCGAATCAAAGGATTAGTAGAACTTAGCCTTGTATTGCACGCTGCTACATAGCTGGCTCCAGCTTTGAGATTGAATTGACTTATGTTTCTGAATGATGCGCTTTTCATTCAATGTACCTACGATCCATTGCTCATTGGAAAGGTCAGAATGATGATCAGTCGCCCATAAGTCCTAGTATTGATCTGATGACTCTATCTCTAGGCATCCTTTCGGTCGCAACCTTATCTTCTTGTTCGTGCCCCTAAGTCTGGGGAATATCTCGATAAGTGGTAGGGTAGATAATGTCCGCTACAATTTTGTATTCTATCCCATTGAACCATGGGATCGAGTTAATCAATGGAAGGCTGAGTCGTGCCTATCCTGTATTATGTTCTAGTTCTTTTTTCTTAGCGGAATACATTGTTACTTTGCCAACATTCGGACATAAGCTAGATTCTGGACGGTCAATGACATTCACTTCGCTGCTTATGACGTCGTACTTTGGGCAAAAACTGAAGAGTGAATCGTCCAATCAGATCTAATGCAGGATTGATGCTTCCCTTGTTGAATCCAGGGTAAGAATCAGTGTGCCGATGTTTAGGTTGCACTTGTTTTGAATTTCTCTTTTATTTGGATCATGGTAAGAGTCAATGAATGAATGGGCGCGTTGCATTCATTTGGAGTTGGGTGATCAACCATGTCCATTTCGATTTACGTTCTCCCGTCAGATCTAGGGATAAAGTCAGCTCAAATGCAGTCATGTCATGCTCATTTGGTCTCATGCTCTTCCTGACAGATCGAAGGAAGGCGACGGAGGACGAATGGTCAAGTCACACTCATTCGTGGTTTATTCTTCTATCCGTGCTCTATTGGTCAAAGGTATTCGATGGATGTTCCGGTCCCGATATTGACCGTCGATTCAACGACACGATGTAGAATGCTCGGACCTCATTTCCTATCGATCCAATGGTATGATATGAAAGGTGCAGATCGATATTGCCCGTCGATCCGGCGGTACGATATAATTGGTTGCCCAGAACTTCGGGAATCATTCTGATTGGTTAGCATAAAGGTCTCCTTGTAGTCATTTCCTTAAGTTGTAAAGGACGTTAAGCTGGAGATGTAGCGAGTCACCTTTCTCTTCTTTCGGTGATTTGCACTTCTGCCCCCAGTCTTGGGTTAGCAGAGTTAGTTCGTGGATGGTCTAATTGCACCTGTAGTGAGTTTACACTCCTCACGTCGAGTTCAGGTCGGAGTTGGTGAATGAATGGTCGAATCTCATTCGTTCGTTTGTCTATTCTTGTAGCCACACTTTGGGGATCAGAGTCAGTTGAAGGGCCATTCATCGCACCTATTTGATGTTTATACCCTTGTCCACACTCTAGGGACTTGCATCTTTATGACAGCTGTTGATCACTCATTTTCATGTGTTGAGTCTGCGCCTATGCTCGGGGAATGAGTGATGTAACTTGGTTGAGATGAAGTCGAAGTTGTTAGGTGGACGGGTCCACCCTCCTCAAGGCCGTACTTGATGGAGATGCAGTCGAAGTCGTTAGGTGGATGGGTCCACCCTCCTTGAAGCTGCATTGAATGGAGATACGGTCGAATTTGTTAGGTGGACGGGTCCACCCTCCTTGAGGCCGTACTTGATGGAGATGCAGTCGAAGTCGTTAGGTGGATGGGTCCACCCTCCTCGAAGCTGCATTGAATGGAGATACGGTCGAAGTTGTTAGGTGGACGGGTCCACCCTCCTCGAGGCCGTACTTGATGGAGATGCAGTCGAAGTCGTTAGGTGGATGGGTCCACCCTCCTCGAAGCTGCATTGAATGGAGATACGGTCGAAGTCGTTAGGTAGATGTATCTACCCTCCTCGAAGCCGTATTTGATGGGGATGCAGTCGATGTCGTTAGGTGGACGGGTCCACCCTCCTCGAAGCTGCATTGAATGGAGATACGGTCGAAGTCGTTAGGTAGATGTATCTACCCTCCTCGAAGCCGTATTGAATGGAGATACGGTCGAAGTCGTTAGGTAGATGTATCTACACTCCTCGAAGCCGTATTGAATGGAGATACGGTCGAAGTCGTTAGGTAGACGTATCTACCCTCCTCGAAGCCGTATTTGATGGGGATGCAGTCGAAGTCGTTAGGTGGACGGGTCCACCCTCCTCGAAGCTGCATTGAATGGAGATACGGTCGAAGTTGTTAGGTAGATGTATCTACCGTCCTCGAAGCCATATTTGATGGAGATGCAGTCGAAGTCGTTAGGTGGACGGGTCCACCCTCCTCGAAGCTGCATTGAATGGAGATACGGTCGAAGTCGTTAGGTAGATGGATCTACCCTCCTTGAAGCCGTATTTGATGGAGATGCAGTCGAAGTCGTTAGGTGGACGGGTCCACCCTCCTCGAAGCTGCATTGAATGGAGATACGGTCGAAGTCGTTAGGTAGATGGATCTACCCTCCTCGAAGCCGTATTTGTTTGATGCTTATACTCCAGCTCGCGCTCTGGGAGTTTGGAGTTAGTTGTTGTTTATACTCCGGTTCACACTCTGGGATCTCGGAGTTAATTAATGTTTATACTCCAGCTCGCGCTCTCGGAGTCTGGAGTTTTCTGATGTTTATACTCTAGTTCGCACTCTGGGATCTCGGAGTTAGTTAATGTTTATACTCCAGCTCGAGCTCTCGGAGTCTGGAGTTTGTTGATGTTTGTACCCAGCTCGCGCTCTCGGAGTACTCTGGGGTTTGGTTAATGTTTATACTCCAGTTCGCGCTCTCGGAAGCTAGAGTTTGTTGATGTTTGTACCCAGCTCGCGCTCTCGGAGTACTCTGGGGTTTGGTTAATGTTTATACTCCAGTTCGCGCTCTCGGAAGCTGGAGTTTGTTGATGGATCGCCATGTATCAGTTTTTGTCCGGCTTTTTGTGTAGCGATATGCCCCCGAGCTTGGGGTTTCACTTAGCGAGAGATCGGTAGGATCCCGATTACTTTTCACTTATCCGCCCACAATGAAGGATGAGATATAATTTATAGATGGTTGAATCGCATCCATGTTCATTTGGATTTTGCTTCTGCCAAGCCTAAGGAGTAAGATTATTGTTTCGGAAAACTTTAAGCTCGAGCAGAGGAGAGGATGGTAGAACTACATCCACTTTGAGTTGTGCATATTCCCTTAAGTCAGGGGCAAGAATTGAAGAGCTGATGGACAATCGAGTCACATCTAATTTATACTTTGCATTCTTTCGATCGAGCTAAGGAAAAGAGTTGAAATGACAGCTCGTGATGGTTAGTGAGTAGGCAGTCAGTCGTTGATGACTTTAAATTGAGGGTTAGACCTTTAAACATGTGTTCCCTCAAATAATCCCAAATGTCTAATGTAGGATTGGATGCATGGATGGTGACATCACGTCCACCCTAGATGTGACTCCGATTTTATCAGGCATCAGAAGAAGCATAAGTATTTTGGCAAGCTTCAAGTACGAGATGGAGAGTGCATTGTTGGGACATATAACTCCAAGTCTTTCTTACATCTCCTAATTAAATTGCATAGGCGGATGAGTGGATGGTCGGTTGCATCCACTTTGTACTAGGGTTCTGACCTTGTCGGTCTCTTCCGCTTTGATGCCTTGCCCCCAGTCAGGGGCATATAGTAGCCGATGAGTGGTCGAATCATGCTCATCACGATGATATCTCAATGATTTGATCATGGTCCGCGGAGGTCGTTTTGCACCCAATCTTAAGTACTCGGTTACCTGCATCATTTGCAAGTAGTTTAATTCAAGTAGGTCATATTTCGCAACGTAAATGAAATTGAATTAGAAATAATTCAAAAGAGATCAGATCAAATCTCATTGATAAGTGAGGCAGCGTCGTATGCTCGCTATTGCACATCATTCCAGCCCTTCTCAGTTGGAAGTCTAACGCAAATGGTTCAATTTGATCAAAGTATTTGATTGATAGGAGTCGGATGTTCCCGGTCCTTCATTTTATAGGGCTTGCCCATATTGTTGGAGCTATCCTTTCCGGAGCAGCCTTATGGCGTTGGCATTCACGGTAGCCATTTAGAGAAGAGGAGTTTTCCGATCTAGAGTATGGAGCAGGTCCCCTCCTTATCTTGCTATGTTGATCCTTCATCTGATTCATCAACTCAAAAATGGCCTAGACATGTTGGTGTAATTGTCGGCGGCGATCCACCAGTTCTCTTGTTAAAGTCGTGATCGACGGTCTTCTCTAAGGAATGAGGGAAGACATCTGCGTTTGATGGCACTCGTCACTCTTGGTGTAAGCCATGCGCAATTCTCACTTCATGAGGTAGTGCGGGGGGTTGTATATTTCCAACGTGCACTGACGTAGTCAGCATGTTGAACTTTCATTGGAAGTTCTTCATGTAGGATGGTTTCAACGAATAGGTCTCGATTGGAAAAGATTCTCCAATTGACATTATGATCAAGTCCATTTTATTGCCAAGGGGCCTTGTAACCCTAGTGAATGATGTATGCATGATTGCCCAACGTTTGAGTGGTTGGTAATGCCGGTTGGACGGCGAGTTGGTTAAAATGGGCTAATAGATTGGTGTTTATCCCAAACTTTCATCTAGATAGGAGACCTATATAGGGTACTAAGGAAGTCCCTTGAGGTTGTATGTCATGCTTTTAGTCATGTGGACATGGAATGATTAAGATGCGGGCATTTGAAGATGGTTCAGCGGTGACCAGCTATGTTTTGGGTTGGCAGAGTATACAATGTCGGAGAGTTGTCATATTAACCATCGTACCATAGCTGTCAATTCAGGAGTTTAAAAGCTGGTTAGTTGGAGGGAGTTGCATTCCACCTTAAAAGCTTGATATATTAATCAACTCCAGTTCTTGGCATATTAGCTAGGTTCTCCAGCCTCTGGGAGTACGGTTGAGTAGTATTTCTTTACCCATTCCTTTATTGCAACTCAACATTTGTTGTTGTGATCTCCTATGTCTTGTTCAGTCATGGAACAGTTAGAAGCACGGATGGAATGTTCGTTCACTAAATTGGTGATTGAATTCACTATGCGGGTGCCCTGCGCTGCGGCTAGGGTTCGGGGGGTTTCCATCATATGTGCTCGTCTTCGTATCCATCAAGCAACCTGAAAAAGTCCTTCTTCGTATCATTCTTGTTCGAATCCATCATATGTGCTCGTCTTCGTATCGATATGAAGTGCGCATGGCTAGATCGATACGAAAGTGGTAGCTGTCGATCGATACGAAGTAGATGCAGATGGATGGATACGAAGTACCTGTGAGTATCGATACGAATTAGAGGCAGATGGATGGATACGAAGTACCTGTGTGTATCGATTCGAATTGGAGGCAGATGGATGGATACGAAGTACCTGTGAGTATCGATACGAATTGGAGGCAGATGGATGGATACGAAGTACCTGTGTGTATCGATTCGAATTGGAGGCAGATGGATGGATACGAAGTACCTGTGAGTATCGATACGAATTGGAGGCAGATGGATGGATACGAAGTACCTATGAGTATCGATACGAATTGGAGGCAGATGGATGGATACGAAGTATTGCTTCCTGATGGATACGAAGTACAGCTTCCATCTCATGGATACGAAGTAGAGCATCCATCTCATGGATACGAAGTACAGCATCCATCTCATGGATACGAAGTATGGCATCCATCTCATGGATACGAAGATTATGGATACGAAAAACAGCATATTTTCTGGATTCAAAAAGATGGATACGAAAATCACCATACTTTCTGGAAACAAATACATGGATACGAAAATCACCATATTTTCATGGATTCGAAGACATGGATTCGAAGACATGGATACGAAAATCACCATATTTTCATGGATTCGAAGACATGGATTCGAAGACATGGATTCGAAGACATGGATTCGAAGACATGGATGCGAAAATCACCATATTTTCATGGATTCGAAGACATGGATACGAAAATCACCATATTTTCATGGATTCGAAGACATGGATACGAAGTTCACCATATTTTCATGGATTCGAAGACATGGATACGAAGTTCACCATATTTTCATGGATTCGAAGACATGGATACGAAAATCACCATATTTTCATGGATACGAAAAATTGCATTTTTTCTGGATTCGAAAATATGGGTATGGAATTCATGATGAATGTAGTTCCTCTTAGATCTGGAGCAATCTGAATAGAATAGAAGGAACCACTTATGAACAGATCTGGATCTTCTCCTTAGATTTTTGCAATCCAACGACGGTAGTAGATCCATAGAGCAGGAGAAAAAACTGCGTTTTTTCTCAGTGAAAGCACCAAAGTGTTTGTACCAAAAATGGGGACAACACTCTTCAGAAGTCTTTGAAGAGATAAACGCGAAGAATGAAAGTTAACGCTGTGGATTATCTAACAAAAACTCCAAATAACAGAAAGTAAAATGCAAAGACAAGCGATTTAGAGTGGTTCAGCTTTGTATCCTACGTCCACTATGAAGTATGATGATTTTATTGCTCGATACTTGAAGATTACAATTCTTTATACTGTAATACAACTGAATTTAAATGCTAAGTGTCAATCTAAAGCAGCGGCGGTGTTCTGGAGTAGATCTGGCAGAATCTGGGCGCTCTTCAGTACTTAGAATTCTCCGACCCCTTTTCTGAATGACCAGGGGCTCTATTTATAGGTGTAGGAGGCTGATATTTCGCCTAAATTGAGGGGAGACCAGTTCTGGCGCGTGAGGGGGCCCACATGCCCGCTCTTTGGAAATCCGGGCCCACTTTGGGATCGATTCGACCCTTGCTTCGAATCGATCAAGATTTGCTCCGATTGAGCTGAAATTTGGCATGGTCATTCCTTAGGTTTCCAGTTAGCTCCTGTCCAAATTTCATAGCATTTGGAGCTGTAGATCTCGAGATATGATCGATGCAAGTTGGCCCATATCGATTCGACCCTTGCTTCGAATCGATCAAGATTTGCTCCGATTGAGCTGAAATTTGGCATGGACATTCCTTAGATTTCCAGTTAGCTCCTGTCCAAATTTCATAGCATTTGGAGTAGTAGATCTCGAGATATGATCGATGCAAGTTGGCCCATATCGATTCGACCCTTGCTTCGAATCGATCAAGATTTGCTCCGATTGAGCTGAAATTTGGCATGGACATTCCTTAGGTTGCCAGTTAGCTCCTGTCCAAATTTCATAGCATTTGGACTTGTAGATCTCGAGATATGATCGATGCAAGTTGGCCCATATCGATTCGACCCTTGCTTCGAATCGATCAAGATTTGCTCCGATTGAGCTGAAATTTGGCATGGACTTTCCATAGGTTGCCAGTAAGCTACTGTCCAAATTTGGTGGCATTTGGACTTGTAGATCTTGAGTTATGATCGATTCAAGTTGGTCCATATCGATTCGACCCTTGGTTCGAATTGATCAAGAATTGCTCCGATCGAGCTGAAATTTGGCGTGGACATTCCTTAGGTTGCCAGTATGCTACTGTCCAAATTTGGTGGCATTTGGACTTGTAGATCTCGAGATATGATCGATGCAAGTTGGTCCATATCGTTTCGACCCTTGGTTCGAATCGATCAAGAATTGCTCCGATCGAGCTGAAATTTGGCGTGGACATTCCTTATGTTGCCAGTAAGCTACTGTCCAAATTTGGTGGCATTTGGACTTGTAGATCTCGAGATATGATCGATGCAAGTTCGGATTTCTCAGCCGTGATCCATCAATATCTGGAGCATATGAACTCCGATTGACTTGAAATTCCGAATGTTGGCTCCCATAGCTTTACTTGTCATGTCATATCAATTGTAGCCCGATCCGGACTCGGAAAAAATTTGTCGATATCCATAGTGAGCCTGCGTATAACCGATCTCCAAGACGAACTGTCATTGGTTTGTAGTCAAGTTCTTGGCGTCACGGCCTTGCCAAAAGGCGGGATAACATTATACAACCAGTTCGGGTTGTAGCGAGGGATGAAAAAAGATGGAGAAATAAGACAGTTAGGTTAGTGAAGGTTAAGTGGAGTGACAACGAGAAGGACTGTACTTGGGAGAGAGAAGACAGGATTAGAGATACTTATCCTGATCTGCTATGAGGGTATGTCTATATTATATTTATATATATAGTTGCTAGTCAGATAGGCTAGTATGGTTGTTAGGAGTTTTTACAAATGATTGCTATGTTTAGTATTTATTCCTTATTTAATTTCGAGGACGAAGTTCTTAAGGGGGAGCCTGTAACATCCCTAATTTTTGATAACATTATTTAGGAAATTTAATTAGATAAATTAAATAGAATAATGTAAGAATTAGAGTGATAAGGAGATTGAGATTTGAATAAATCATAAGAAGGCTGTGCTTAGAGTTAATTAAATGGGCTTAAAAAATTCATAAGCAAATTAATTTACATAAGGCCTTATTAGTGAATAGCCGCACCTATTATTCACATACCTTTTCATTTCTCATGTTCATTCTTCATTTTCACAAATGCAAATCAGAAACCTGAAATAGAAGCCGTCCATTACAAAGAAGAAAAAGGGAAATTTTTTATTCAAGGCTAAGGATTAAAGCTAGGGGATTTATTCAACAACAAAACTCAAAGTCCTTATCATATACAAGGTGAATAATAATTCATTCCATCTCTACTTTGTTTTTATAATCATATGTTTTCGGATTTAAGATTAAATTCTTTTTTATGATGTTTTGGATGATGATATGCTTGAATTATTATATGTTTGATTTAAACCAATTCATTTACATATTAATTTGCACGGTTTTAGAGCAAAACCGATTGTTATTGATTTTAGAATGCCATGAAAATATTATATGTTAGGTAAAACAGGATTTTAGAGATGAGTTTCAATTTTCATAATTTTTCAAGCTATGGAAAATATATTATGAATTTATAAAGGAAAATATGATATATTTGGGTTTAAAACTTATTTCGATTATTTCAGGAAGAAATTGGGTCTGAAATTTTAATATGTCTAATAACATGATGAAAGTGAATTTCTGTGATTTTTGGAGATTTTTCCTAACTGATTTGCTATGGAAAATAAATTATTTTAAAAGAAGGACTTATTTGCAATATTGGTTTTGCTTAATGGAAGGGCTTAAATGTTGCTTTTTCACTTGATTTAGATCTGATAAACGCGGCAGTTATTTTGTAAAGTATTTGTGTAACAACCCGCATATCTATCGATTTTATATTTAAATATTTTATTTAAATATTTAATCGTTAGTCGGATGTTAGTCCGAAAAGCTACTTTTTGCATACGGTCAAATTAGGACTCGAGACTACCCCCATTGAGTTCAAAATGACGTTTGCGATCTTTTTGAGTGTAAACTTCGATATGTTTGGAGATAGTGAAATTTTCGTCACTTTTCCCGCTTGTGACTTTGGTTTGGACTGCACTTCCTTAGTTCAGCCCAACCCTCTTCCTCACTTCATTCACCATTTGTTTTAACATTCAAGCTTCATCAAAAATGGTGGTGGGAAGTGGAAATTAAAACTCCAAACTCAAATTCTATTGCAAATCCGAGATTCAACTCCAAATTCAAGTAGAAGATAGTGGATTCAAGCTTTGGATTGCTTCTCCTTGCTGTCAATCTGCATCTTCATCAAATTCCGTGAAAAGGTGAGATTTTTGATCTCACATCTTGCCTATAATCGTCATTGGACTGTTGGGAATGATTCCTCATCACTTTAGCATGTTTGTTGCATTTGGTTTGGATTAGATTAGCGAAAAACTTCAAATTTTAGTGATTTTGGTGAAAAACTGCTACTAGGTCGTTTTGGCCATTTTTAGCTCGTTCGGAGTTAGGTCGCTCATCCATAGGTCGTAGGTCGCCTACGAGTTAACCCTAGGTCGTGGTGAAGATGGGTTCGTAGGCGCGTGGAAAAGTCGCCTGGAGTTAAGTCGTAGGTCGTTGCCTACCTATAATCTCCAGGCAAATGTTAGGTCGTATCGACCTTAGGTCGTAGGTCGTATTCGACCTTAAGTCGTTAGGTCGTATAGACCTTAGGTCGTGCACCTTTAGGTCGAAGCATTTTAGGTCGCTTCCCCTGGACCTCGTTAGGTCGTTCACCTCTAGGTCGCGTGTCTTTAGGTCGCAAGCCTTTAGGTCGCGTATCCTTAGGTCGCCAGTTTTAGGTCGCTGGTTCTCATGCCTCTTAAGTCGCTCGACCTCGATAAGTCGTAGGTCGCTCACGAGCTAAGCGTTAGGTCGTTTGACCTGCTTACTGTTTAGGTCGCTTAGCCCTATTCCTTTTAGGTCGTATGACCTTATCCCTTAGGTCGCTCGATCCCACTAAGTCTTAGGTCGTGAACCATGATAGGTCGCGCACATCCTTAGGTCGCGCACATCCTTAGGTCGCGCCTCACTGTTAGGTCGCACGCGAGTTAGCACTTAGGTCGTTTGACCTGTTCTTCTGCTAGGTCGTATGACCTACTTTTCCTTAGGTCGCCTGACCAGCCTGCCTTCACTAGGTCGTACCGTGACGGGGCGCTGCCACTTTGATGCATTTTGAGCTGCGTATTACTCTGCGTAGGCAATCTTATCTGAAAAGCATTCATCAGAACTTCCACTTTGATGCATTTTGAGCTGATTTCCTTGGATTTTATTCACGTCTTCGAATGTGAATTTTTGTGATAGACTGTTCCAACAATCGTTTTATGACTTGTCACTTTAAAGATATGAAGGTTTTAATACTAGTAGTAAATATCAAAACTCTTTCATCAAATCGATTTCAACACTATTTTTAATATCAAAAGTTCGTTTTCTCAAACCGATTTCCAATCTACTAATATATATAAGCCTTTACTTCACTCGAATGAGAAATCGACTTAAACGACTTAGTAAAACGAGTGGTATGAAACGCTTGCGTTCACTTCGTCGGTTAGCTCTTGGACTTGTTCGATTGAACCCTTTCCGTGACAATTTCCTAGTGAAGATTTACAGCTTGTTCGTAAATATTTAAGTTAAGCAAGTGGTTATGGGACATGAAGCTAAACTCATATATTTACTAGCTTGGTGTGATTGACACTTCTCGCTGATCATGATGATCATTTTATGATTTAGACTAGCAATTGTGCGATGTCTCTTTGTTTGCAAGGTTAGACTAGACCGCAGTGGTGTGATTCCGACTCACACCTATCTCTTTGTCCGCAAGGTTAGTCTAGACCGCAGTAGTGTGATTCTGACTCACACATATCTTTTTGTTTGCGAGGTTAGGCTAGACACCACTTGTGTGATTCCATTCACACATACCTTTTTACTTTTTGGTTAGCCTAGGCCTCAATCAGTGTGATTCCGACTCACACATATGGGGTAGCGCCCCATGGTCTTCGGACCATCATGTGATAGGCCTCTTTCTCTTTTTATGATTTCTGGATTTCTTGTTTGATTTCTGGATTTTTATGTCATTGACTTGTTATGAGTACAAGTTTAGGGTATGATGCCCTCTTTGGATCTTTGAGAAGATTCTTGTGATATTGATCATTTCTCTTCGGTTGATCTCCTGTTGATCATCATTTTCATACTTATAGTAGTATGTCAGTATGGATATTCTATGCTTATGCCATATCTTTTATTATATATCATGTCATCTGATATTTATAGTTAGACTGATCCGTTTATTATTTTCTTAAATAATACTCGGGTCAGACCGAGATGTTACAGGTGCTTCTGCTTGACTTCCTCCCGGGATTTGCTACTCTGACTTTTGGCCGACTTTTTAGTTTAGCAGTTTTTGTTGTATACACTTGAGATATGGACTCATAGTTGTATTCTTTTGGTATAGCACGTGTTGCTATTCTTTTGTATTATTGTGGATCTTTTTGACCACTACTCTGATGTACACTTTCATGTGTTAGTTATATATTCATATCTTCTTCCGCCTTTGTGATATGGATGTCTGTGACTGATTTGTGTTATGTTTATTTCTATGTTTGTTTCCGAAGATTATTTTATAGCCACCGTGTGATAAGCAATTACATGGATGGTCGCTCCTCAACAGCCTTATTCTCCGTGCTAGTTGACAGCACTACATCGTAGTGTCCTTGGCTAGCGTGGGTATTGAGGTGGGGCGTTACAATTTGAAAAGTTTTAAGGCAACCAATCAAAGGATTACAAATAGGTAGGTAGTTATAAAGCAATTACTAATAGTAGCATAATTTCAGCCTTTATTTAGAAAAGTTAGATCCGCCTCCTATAGTAGTGCCTTTCGAATCCAATTCTTCTGCTCCAACTCAGTCGAAACCAACCCAACCGAAACCCACCAAGTCGAAACCAATACAGAAGGTATCACTTAGATGGTACATAGTGGATTGAAGGAAAGGAGGAAGCCATGGTGTCGAAAGCAATGCTTCCGAGGGGGTCGAAACCTTAGTTTTGTTTTGTGACGACCGCCCATGACCTAACACTAACTCGCCGAAGTCTTTAACTCGGTCACGACTTAGCTCTTAGGTCGTTCACGACCTAGGACTTAGACAAATCTGCCTAAAAATCTGAAATGACTTAAAAATGCTAAAATTCCAGATTTGACACACTTTTCGATCCGTGAAAAATACGGGTCGTTACATTCTCTCCCCCTTAGGAATTTCGCCCCCGAAATCCCAAACAATCATAGCAATCAAAACTATTCTGTACGCCTACCATCCATAGCAATCATCAAACCATGCATCCAATTCTAACTTAGCGTACAGAATTCTAAGACTTTGAACAAGTTACAACATCGCGAGATGACACGACACCTTAGGGCCATACCTCGAAGAGTTCAGGATGAGCTGCCTTCATCCTCTCTTCCACCTCCCACGTACAGTCGTTATCATCATCACTCCATTGTATCTTGAGCAACTTAACCACCTTCCTCCTAAGCTGTTTCGTGTCAGTTTCAACAACACGAAGCGGCTTACGAGGTCTTCTATCGACTGGATCAACTTCTAAGTCTTCACAGCTATCAGCAGAAACCACTGTACTCGAGTCGTGCACATACTTCCGTAGATACGATACATGAAAAACATTGTGCACACCCGACATCTTCTCCGGTAACTCCAATCTGTAGGCGAGCTTTCCAATTCGCTCGATGATCGGGAATGGTCCAACAAATCTTGGAGTCAATTTTCCTTTCTTCCCGAATCGAATAACATTCTTTAGTGGAGAAATCTTCACAAAAACCATATCTCCTACGTCGAATTCCAAATCCTTTCGACGCTTATCGGCATAACTCTTCTGACGATCTTGAGCTGCCTTCATTCGTTGCCGAATGATTTCTATACAATCTGAAGTCTGACGAATCATCTCTGGCCCAAGCATCAGCTTTTCTCCAGTTTCCAACCAACATGTTGGAGAGTTACACGGTCTTCCATACAATGCCTCATACGGTGCCATACCAATGCTTGACTGGTAACTGTTGTTGTATGCAAACTCCACCAAATGAAGGTGATCTTCCCATGATCCTCCGAAGTCCAAAACACAAGCTCTAAGAAGATCTTCCAAAACTCGGTTGACTCTCTCGGTCTGACCATCCGTTTGGGGATGATAAGCTGTACTCAAACACAACTCGGTTCCCAAAACTTCCTGGAAGCTCTTCCAAAATCCACTAGTGAACAACGGATCCCGATCGCTCACTATACTCTTCGGAATACCATGGAATCGAACTATCCACTTGACATACAACTCAGCCAACTTTGATGCAGTCCTAGTCGATCGAACAGGAATGAATCTAGCACTCTTAGTCAGACGATCCACAATGACCCAAATCCCTTCATTTCCCGTTCTGGTTCTAGGCAATCCATCGATAAAATCCATCGACACTTGTTCCCACTTCCATGTAGGAACTTCTAATGGCTGAAGCAATCCGCTTGGCTTCTTCTGTTCGGCTTTTACCAACTGGCAATTCATACACTTGGAAATGAAATCTCCAACATCCTTCTTCATACCTTCCCAGTAGTAGGTTCTCTTCATATCCCGATACATCTTATTTCCTCCTGGATGAATTGTCAACTTTGAGTGATGACTTTCCTTCAGAACTTCACTCCTCAATTCATCTATATCGGGAACAACTAGTCGTCCTTGCTTCCGAAGCCAACCCTCTCGATCGACCTCGAATCCTTTATCATTTTCTGGATCCAATTCAGATTCCAAATCACGGATAATCTTGACGAGCTTATCATCTCGCTTTTGGCTCTCGCCAATCCTTCCCACAAGAGTAGGTCTTATCGATAAGTTTGCCAACATCTCAGGTTCTAATTCACATCTAGGCCTGAAGTCAAATCCAGCTAAATACTCGAGACTCTTCCATTCTGAAAACATGGCTCCCAATCCTACATGTCTTCGACTTAACGCATCTGCCACTGCGTTACCTTTTCCCGGAGTATAAGCTATACCAAAATCATATGATGCCAAAAACTCTAGCCAACGTTGCTGCCGAAGATTCAAATCCTTTTGGGAGAAAAGGTACTTCAACGACTTGTGATCCGTAAACAACTCGAATCGAACTCCCAACAGATAATGTCTCCACATCTTCAGAGCAAATACAATCGCCGCTAACTCCAAATCATGAGTTGGGTAATTCCTTTCATGCGGCTTCAGTTGTCGACTGGCATACGCAACAACTTTATCCTTCTGCATCAGAACTGCTCCAAGTCCCGTACCACATGCGTCGGTGTAAACCACCATCTCATCATTTCCACTTGGAATAGTCAAAACAGGAGCACTCGTCAATCTCTCTTTCAGGATTCCGAAGGCTTGCTCACACTTAGCATTCCAACTGAACACTTGGTTCTTCTTCGTCAATCCTGTTAACGGTGCAGCTATCTTGGAGAAGTCTTTGATAAACCGTCGATAATATCCCGCTAATCCAAGAAAACTTCTCACATCGGATGCATTCTTAGGTCTAACCCAATCCTGGATTGCTGCCACCTTAGCGGGATCAACCGCTATTCCACTTCCAGAAATCACATGGCCTAAGAACCTCACTTCACTCTTCCAGAAGTGACACTTCGAAAACTTAGCCTTCAACTGATGTTTCCGCAAGATCTCCAAAACAATACGCAAGTGCGTCTTGTGCTCTTCTTCCGTTCTGGAATAAATCAGAATATCATCCACGAACACAAGTACGAACTTGTTCAACTGATCTCTGAACACTCTATTCATAAGATCCACAAAATATGCTGGCGCGTTAGTCAATCCAAACGGCATTACCAGCCACTCAAAGAAACCGGATGGTGTCCTAAAAGCAGTCTTCGGCACACTATCCTTCGCTACTCTCAACTGGTGAAATCCCGTTGCCAAATCCATCTGAGAAAACACCTTGGCTTCGTGAAGCTGATCAAACAAGTCATCTATTCTCGGCAATGGATACTTGTTCTTCTTAGTCACCTTATTCAGCTCACGATAATCCACACACAATCTCAACGATCCATCTGCCTTGGTTGCAAACACAACTGGTGCACCCCACTCGGACACACTACGCCGAATGAATCCTTTCTGTAAAAGATCATCAACTTGCACCCTCAACTCCTGCTGTTCCTTAGGCGCCATCCGCCTAAGAGGCATCACAACAGGTCTGGCTCCTTCAACTAGATCTATACGAAACTCGATCTCTCTATGCGGCGGCAACCCTTTGACTTCGTCAAAGACATCCTCGAATCCATTAGCGATCGGCACTGATGACAGTCCATCCCGTGGAACAACTAGCGAATACATGAAGCTCATGAAGACGCCTTCTTCATGCTTACATCGTATCACAATCTTTCGCCCCTCCACATTCTCGACTGTCACTTCCAACCTTTCGCAATCAACCTTAGCCGCATACTTCCTAAGCCAGTCCATACCCAAAATAATTCCGAACCCCGCAAAGTTCAGAACAAAACAATCACAAACAAAAGAGCAACCATGACTCGATACAACTAGACCACGACATAACATACACAAACAAGACGAACCCCCAACTGGATTAGTCATAACCAATGGCCTATCAACAATATCCGGTTCCAAACCTAACCGGCCTACTAGTTCACTACAAACAAACGAGTGCGACGCTCCGGTATCCAACAAAACTCTAACTGGAACACCACATAGGAAAAGAGTACCTTGAACCACCACACTCTTTCCCTTCTCTTCTGCAGTAGGAGCTTTTGAAGATGACGGAACAGCTCCCAAAGTATAAGCCTGCACAATCTGCTTGTCCCTACTCGGTTCTGGACAATTCTTCCTGAAATGCCCTGGCTTGTCACAGTTGTGGCACTTCGCCGGCGCCTTCGGATTCTTGCAATCCTTGGAGGATGGCCTTTCTGCTGACAGTTGTAGCAAGTCACTTCGCCTTTCGGCCTCTTCTGACCATTCTTACCCTTCTGCTGCTGCTGCTTCCTCTTCTTGTTTCTACCCTACTGGGGTTTAGACTCTTCCCTGGTTACAGCAACAACAGATCCTTCCTTAGGAAACAGATTCTCGTGCCTGAGAGCTTCCTCCACAAGCTTCCTAAATGAATCGTCCAAGTGATCCATCAATCTTGGAGCCTGTACTTGATCTCCAACATCTACTGATGGCCCCGGGGCTGACATCCTTCTCCTGATCGAAGTCATCATGGTTTCGAACATAGCAACATAATCAGCAGCCCCTTCAGTAGCACGGCCTTCCCTAGCAGCTGGTCTCCCTTTTTGACTCATTCTCAATATCTACAAAAAGGAATGATTAGCATACCGAGAGAAACAACTGAATAAAGGACTCAAACTCTACTAAGCTACTATATTATATATAGTAATCATCCATCAAAATACAATTACGTCTCTCTTACGTAGCTATGACAGCGAGCGTTGGGTAAAATCGATTAACCTGGCTCTGATACCAAATGTGACGACCGCCCATGACCTAACACTAACTCGCCGAAGTCTTTAACTCGGTCACGACTTAGCTCTTAGGTCGTTCACGACCTAGGACTTAGACAAATCTGCCTAAAAATCTGAAATGACTTAAAAATGCTAAAATTCCAGATTTGACACACTTTTCGATCCGTGAAAAATACGGGTCGTTACATGTTTTCAAATGTTAAGTGCTTGTTTTGTTTTACTTAATGCTTTCGATGTAGTCAAAGCATATGTTTCGAAAGGGGTTTTTCTAAATAGCTTTCAAAGGAGGTTGCCATTTTATGTTTTAAAGGTATGGGCTTTCAAAGGGGTTACTTTATTTATAAAAGAATGTTTTCGTAAGTAGTGGTTCCGGCCCAGTCGAAATTGTAGCACCCTTAATTTTATTGATATTATTCAGGAGATTTTAATTAGATTAAATTTAATAGAATAATGTAGATTAGCGGATTGAGGTTGATTAATTAATTAATTAGGTGGTCGTGCTTATTAAAACTAATGAACTTATATAAATGGTTAGGAAATTAAACATAAGGGCATTAGGGTAAATAGCCGCACACACCTCCTACCTTTATACTATTCTCATTAGGTTTTGCACGTTCATTTTACCAAAACAAAAATACTTACAACCGTGATAAGCAAGGTCGGCCATTAGAAAAGAAGAAGAAAACTTAAGAAAAGCTTAGGATTCAAGCTAGAGGAAAATCAATCTCAAACAATCTCTAATCTCCTTATCTCAAGCAAGGTGAATAATAATTTCTACATCTCTATTTTGATTTTCACATTAAATGATTTTGGATTTAATGTTAAATCTGTTTTTATGATATGTTGAATGATGATATGCTTGATAATGATTTATAAGTGTTTAAACAAGGTTGTTTAATAAGGGATATGCACGGTTTTAGGGTAAAACCGAGATGATATGATTTTTAACTGCCATGGGAAAATTTTATATTATAGTAAACATGATTTTGGAGATGGGTTTCGATTCTTATAATTTTCCGAGTGTATATGGATTTTATATAAATTTTTTAGTGAAGAAAATGATTTATTGGGTTATAAATTATTTATGGCAAAAATAATGATTATTTGGGTTTGATATTTTCATATGTTGGAAAACATATTAAAATAGATTTTCAGGGATTATTCCAGAATTTTCCTAAGTGTTTTAATGAATATATAAAATTATTTAAGGTATGAGACTTAAATTTTTTATATATTTATTTAAGGAGAAGGGGCATTTTATAAAATAAAATTATTATTTAAATCTGAGATGTGCGGCGTCATTTTTCTGGAAAGGTAATTGTTAACCAATGAGAATTTGATAAAAATGACAGGGTAGTTAAAAAGTTACCTTCTTTAAGTTAAAAACAAGAAAATCATGCTTTTAGCATGTTTAAGCCATTTTAGGCATAATACCTTCCAACCCAGTCCTTTCGTCTAAGTCGAAAGGATTAAACCTTTAGGCAAGGTTAAACCAATGCATATGGTATCAAGAACTTGGTGCGTAATGAATTGGACAAAGTTGAAGAGTTTGTAGTCGAAAGGTTGATGGCCCAAGAGGTTGGGATATGTTTGTTTTATAAACTAAAGTTTTCACCTGCTTTGATTTCGAATTAGAGCTTTCGGCTTGGTTGCTCTAAACCAGGTCAAATGTTTAAAGAAAGGTTTTAAACCTTTCGACAAAGTCAAAAGGTCACTACTACTTAGTATTGTTCTGTTTTGAACCTTCCGAAACAGTCGAAAGGTTTGGTTTTTATAAGCTGTTTTATATAAAACCTTCCGACACAGCCGAAAGGTTAGGTTTTGAAAGGATTTAACAGACCTTTCGACAAGGTCGAAAGGTTTAGTTCCGAAAGGTTATTTCAGAGAGGTTTAAAAAAAAGAACTTCCGTCTTTATTTTGTTAAAACACTTCGAAGGGGTCGAAAGCAAGAGCTTTCGGCTTATTCGAAAGGTTTACCTATTTTAAAAACCAGCCGCTTCTCCCATTGTTTTCGAAAGGTTTCAAGGCTTTCGACTTGAATGATTTACCCTTGTATTATAATTGAAGAATAACTTAAGCTTTCTAAGGAGTTGTTGTAAATAGGCGGAGGTCTATTGTTTTAAATTAAATGATTTAAGCTTTCAAAGTAGACCTTCCGGCAAGGTCGAACGGTTGCTTCCTTTGTATTCGAAAGGTTTTAAAAGAGGACCTTTCGCATGTTTTAAGTTGAAACCAAGAAGTTTTCAAAAGTTTTAATCCACTGGTTTCGAAAGGTTCATATTATAACGGTTGAATGCTTTCGAAAAGTTTAAATTGCCGAATGGTTTCAAAGGTTTCAAAAGGTTGTTCTCTAGACCTTGCGACAAGGTTGAAAGGTTTGGTTTTGGAACGTTTGAAAACCAATACCCTAATTGTTAAAGGAAAACCCACGGCTTGTATAAAGAAGTTTTATAATCACTTCAAGTATGTGATTTTGAAGAAGTACTTCCTTGATGAAGATACAAGTTAAAGAGGTTAACTATGTTAATATATATATATATATATATATATATATATATATTTGAAGGACGTTAAACCCACGGAGTGGTATTGTTAACTTGTCGTTTTGCTTCTTCAAATATGAGTATGTTCACATGATAACCCATAATTATATTTTGGGGAAAATGGGGTAGAAGAACCAGCTAGGTTAACTCAATAGTGATTATATAAATTGCTTAAACTCCTGAATGAGTAGAATTGCATCCATGAAGTCAGGGTGACCAAAAATATAGGATGCCTAAACTTTGTAGTTATTGGTGCATACCAAAAGGTTCATAGTTAACCCATGAAAATTATGTAGTAGAGTAGTTGGCCGGGGCCAATTGGTTTGTAGTGAACCCATGAAAACTATATCCGGATTAAGGATTGACAATAGTCAATAGGTTCCTGGTAAACCCATGAAAACTAGGATAAGTTAGTGGTGAATGGATATATCAGTAGGTTCCTGGTCAACCCATGAAACCTAGGATGTGAAGTGAGTTACTGGATAAATCCATAGGTTCCTAGTAAACCCATGAAAACTAGGATAAGGTGAGTTGTTATTGGAAGGTCCAATAGGTTCAGGAGGACATATGAACTGATTAAGTTATCTGGTAGGAGCCTATAGGTTCTTAGTGATCCCATGAAAACTATGAATAAGACAAAGTGTCTAATAATTATGATAAGGTTATTAGTAAACCCATGAAAACTAAAGAGGTTAATAGTGACCCTTGAAACACTATTTATGACAGAGTGTCAGACTAAACTTAGGATGGGAGATCCTAATTATTTTCAAGTATGCATATCAACATAATATTTTGAAAATGTATGTTTTAACCATTATGGATGCAGGAGCACAGTATATGGTTTTATAAAGGTTTTTTTAGGATACCAGTGAGGGGAAAACCCATTCCATTATGCGGCGTGGTCTCACTAGATATCTAAAAAGATTGAGATGTTATATCGTTATTCATACCAGGCTTTATGTTTGACTCGAAGTTTTTGTTTTCCCCTTAAACTCTTGGGTACTCAATTGATTTTCAGTAGTTTGAGATTAAAGGTTTCCAAGTTCTCTTCTTAGACGAATAAAGCTTTCGGAGACGTGCAGGAGGCAAATAATTATTTAGAGTTTTCTTGTCCGCTGTGTGTTTGTTTATAAAGGCACATTTGTGGGCCTTACTAGTAACGACCCGTAATTTTCGATAATTAAAAATATTAAATTAAATAAGTTTTAGAATTTGATGTTGTGGATAATTTAAAATTTAAGATTTAATAATGAGAGAAATAATTAGAATAAAACTTAATAATGTTAATTTAAGGTAATTGCTAACTATTTTAATGTAATTCCAAGAAATTGAAATGATTTTTGGGCCTTTATTTGGATTTTAAATCGATTGGAAATCAAAGGTGAGTGTTTTAACCCACTCGCAACTACTAAATTGTCTTATGTTAGTTAAATTGAATTTATGATGTGATTAGAAGCTGATTGATTGTTGTTTGATATATTTAAATTGTCGTTTTAGTTAAATCTGACTTTTATTGAATTTAATAGCCATTTAATTTAATATTGAATTTTAAATTGCCAGTTAATACCTGTTGATGATAATCAATCAAATTGTTGTTATTATTGGTTGATTTGAATGATGATTGTGATGGATGATTGATTGTTGATATTGGATGACTAGATGTTACATTTATATTGTTATAACACTGCAAGTTCCCTTAGTTATTGCTAGGAAAATCAATATGGGTTGAAATGACACATACCCGAACGATCTATAGATTAGGGAAAAATCATTATGGGTTGAACTGTTAAACTCGAGCGATTTTATAAATTTTGAATTTTATTCGGGATTGCGGGTTGAAATGATATATATACGTAAATTTAATTTATTGTGGTTTGAAATGATAAATATATGTACCACTTTTACCATAGGGTAGCAAATTATGTACAGACATCGGATTGGTTAAATTAAATGATTTTAAATCCGTGAATTTTGGATCCAGTTAAATGATATTTTGAAATAAAATTTGATTTTATATGAACTGAATTATTTTGAAATTTAGGTTTTAAATGTTGAAATTAAAACTGATTTAAATGAATTGTTTAAAGAATTTAAATTGAAATTTTAAAATGAAATTTTAAAATATAAATGAAATTATCAAAATTGAGTTATTGTAAACGTTGAATATTTAAATTATGAAATCTATTGAATTTGAAGTGGTTTTGATTTATAGTTCAAACACGTACTTGAAATCAATATAAATCAAATTGGTTTTAATGGGAATTTGAATGGAAAGATTTAATTGAGTTTGTTGATTTGAAATCTGGATATGGTCTAGATTTGTTGAAATGGAAGAAACAGTTGATTTGATATTATTTCCAAATTAAATATATTAATATAAACTGTTTAAAGATATATTATTTTAAATTCAGATTTATTTTGATTTTCAAACTATTTACTATATAAACCATTTCAATAATCAAACCATTTTATATTAAACTATTAAAACTATATTTAATCTATTTTTAAACTATTTTAAACCATTTTAATATATTTTAAACTATTTTAAACCATTTTAATATATTTTAAACTATTTTCATATATTTTAAACTATTTTAAACTATTGTAATCTATTTAATCTATTTTAATCTATTTTAAACTATTTAAACCATTTAAACTATTTTAAACTATTTTAACTCTTTTAAAAAACTATTTAAACTATTTATGACTATCTAAACTATTTTCAAAAATTCAAATTGTGCAAGGCTGAATTGTTTATATTTAAATCTTTGATTTAGAGGCGAATATAGTTAAATGATGTTATAACTTACGTTGGAATTTGAAATGATATTTTCAAATGAAATGACATATTTTGAGTAAATATGATGATTTTGAAATGAGGGTTTAACCTATTTTGTGAATATGATTTCAGAAGTGTTAATGATTTCGAAAGTGAATATGATTTTGAAGTAATGTGATTTAAGTCAATATGATATTTTGATATCAATTATAAATCGGTTTTGGAAACGTAAAAGAACCATCCAGTGTGAAATAAGCATTTGGTTATTAAAGAGACCGGGATCGGACACACTCTTTGCCAATACTGAAAACCACTTTAACAACTGTGCATGTGGTGGAGATTCTAAAATGAAGTAGGATGGTTTGGTGAACGATTATGTATGAGGTATTAACGTAGCCCTGACTCCCTCAAGTCAGCTTGATGTGACTAAAATAGGAGGCATGTCAGGCCAAGTGAGGTCGCACCTCCGATTGGACATGCTTCTTCGATACCATATTATGACTTTGTGATTGATTTGGTGTCCACCCCTCGATTTGATTTGGGAGTGTGTTCCGAGTTGGGCGGCAGTAGCTGTTATGCGTTACCACTAGTCTGGATCCACAAACGGTAGTATCCTACACTGGGCATTGCCTTGCATGCCTTGTCACATGCCTTATCGCGCCCAATAAGAGTTTGGTTTGTGTAATACTTATGGAGTGCTCCCTGATAGCCCACTAGTTTACGGTGGAGTTGATAGTACTGTATAGACTATGGTATTTATATAAAATGTATTAAGGGGGATATGGGTAACGCCTTAACACTATTTTAATACTTTACTTTACTGATAGACATATTATAATAGCGTATATTGCTACATAGTAAATAGTTTAACGGATCCTTAGGAGATGATAATCCGGAACATCTCTTAAGTTATTGCATGCACGTTAGACACTAGATATGAGCTGTAAAAGCCCGTAAACATCTTTGAAGCCATTGCACTCATATTTATTTATTTTTGATTTAACTTACATAAGATCTTTTAGTTCTGACTCGAATTTTTTGTCTTTTGTTACACTATGGTCAGTCTGAGCTTTTCATTGTATTGAAGACTTTTCTGGAGGACAAAGACGAAGATTTAGTATATTATTCTATCTATTATATTTATTCCACTACATCATGTTATTCCACTGCATTATTTATCTATTTCTGTTGTATATATACTCTAAAATATTGTAAAAGTGTAATCAAATGTTATTTGTAAAACAGCTTGATGAACTGTTTATTTGATTACTATATTTTGTCATTCAGCTGTGAGATTTTGTGTTTTGTTTTTATTCTTTTTCTCTTATTTTCTTATTTACCCCAATAACAATCCTCCCTTTTGAATGGTTTGAGTTTGACATGTGTGGTTTATTATCGATTTAAGCCGTCCAAAAATGAGGGTCGTTACACTACTATATACTCTAATCAACCAAAGGGGCATCTTCATATGTCGCTCTTGGCGTATTTGTGATAATTATATTTTACTAAACGTGGATAACGTAATTTGGGATTATGTAATGAATATGAAATGTTTTGATTTGAATATGAAAATGTGTTTTTGAATTGTTAAATTTTTCCTTATTTCTGTGATTTGTGTATCAATGTATCTAACACCTCCATATTTAGTCGCCGAGGATTAAGAACTATGGATGACTGCAGCATCCGTAGCCATTAGTTTTGGGCCTCCAAGTAGGGGTTGTTACCGAAACCCAACCGCTTTTCTTTTACCTTCCGAGCATATTGAAGTTATCAATACTTTAAAAGGGTGTTTTTGTTTTAAACTTATGTTAAGCCACTTCCTAAATGCTCTCGAAAGGGGTTATGGGTTTCGAAGGCATTAGTGTCGAATGGGGGTTTCGACGCTATGCTTCTATGTTTTACTCAAAGGTTTTGAGCTTTCGAATAGATGGTTCCGACACCATCAAAATTTTCCCCAAAACAATTTTATCAATGGTTTCGAAGGAGATGCTTTTGCCTATATTCACTTTGACCCAAAAGTTGTTTCTAAAAGTAAAACCCAATACTTTCGAAAGGGGTACTTTCACTTGTTTTGAAGCTATGTTTCTAAAATATTTTGAGTGATGTTTTAATACCATCGAAAGTCATATTTGGTTATTTAACAAGGGCTTCGAAAGGTATATTCATTGGGTTTTGAAAAGGAATTTTTTTTGCTTTTGAAGGAGGTTATCCAGGGGTTTCGAAAGAGATATTTTAAGGTTTTCAAAACAAATAACCCAATCTCATTTTAAAGAAAAAATACCATGGCATAAATAAAGAGCTTTGAAATGAAGTTTTTGAAGAAGTTTCCTTGAGTAATAGGAGTTTGTATTATTTTGTTGTTATGATTACTTCTTCATATATTTATTCACATTATAATGAACCCATAACAGTGCTTTGGGGAAGGACAGAATAACTAGCTAGATTGACCCAGTAGTAAATATAACTTAAGAAATGTTAAAATCTTAATTAAAGATATTGGCAGGGGCCAATAGGTTCGCAATACGCCCATGAAAACTATATAAAGGAAAAGATATTGGCAGGGGCTAATAGGTTCATAGTTAGCCCATGAAAACTATGATTTGATTTTGGCAGTGGCCAATAGGTTTATAGTTACAGTGAAAACTATATCCGAATTAAGATATTGACAGTAAGTCAATAGGTTCCTATTCAGCCCATGAAAACTAAGAGAAGATAAAAGATATTGGAGTTACCAATAGGTTCGTAGTGATCCCTTGAAAACTATAAAATCGGACAGGGAGTCCATAAACATTTAACCGGTTATTATTGAGCCCATGAAAACTAATAGATTAATAATAACCCTAGAAACTATAATTGAGATAGATAGTCAGAATGAATGGGGATGGGTAATCCAGAATTAACTTACTTTTCTGCATATCATCATATTATTTTGAATTGTTTTAACCATTGTGGGTGCATGAGCACAGTATATGGTTTTATAAAGTTTTTAAGATACTAGTGAGGTAAAACCCATTCCGCTAAGTGGCATGGTCTCACTTGATATCTAAATGATTTGTGATGTGGATTATTATTCATACCAAGTGATGTGCACGTAAATGTGCATATTTTTACATCCATATTTAACCTATTTTTATTTAAATAAATGTCATAATTGGGTATTTTTACATGGTTAAACCAAATTTCAAATATGCTTTCAAGTCAACGTTCATACATCAATGTGGGGGTAAAATATTAATTTTGTGCATGAATTAATTTTGAGAATATTTACTTGCACATTTTCTTTTTAATTATAGGAATTTTTGGACGGAAATATGACGGTGTTTTATGAAGATATGCATGCACAAGGATGGAAACGAAGGAATGAAGAGGGAAATAATTCAAACCATGCATCATGGAGGACCCCACCTACCCACTTACCTTAATTTATAATTAGAAGCGAATGGACAAGTTAGTGGAGGTTAAAGTTTCATGCATACTTGATGATGGATTAATTAGAGACTAATGATTACTTGGTGGCCAAACTTCCTAAAGGGTATCTTGGGAAGCCCCCTAAAAATTGGATTAGGGTTTTGTATATATATATAGCCCTCTTATGTACATGTAAATGATCTTCTTCTCTTTTAATTTACTTATCATTAGAATGCAAGTTGTAGCTTTAAATCAAATGAGAAATAAAATGGCTTCCTAAGCCTCTTTATTTTTCTTCATGCTCTTTTACTTTATGTTCATTTTTATTTACATGCTTTCTTCATTCTAATGTTAGTAGATTAGCTTCCTCTTTTATGCCCTTAGTTTAATTTTATTTTTATGCAAGTAGGTTAGTTCTGTTTCTTCTTCCTCTTCGTTAGCTCTTACTTTTTTTGCTTGCTTAAAATGTTGAAATTTACATATGTTGATTTGATAACACAAATGAGTAGCTAAACCCCTTCAATTTAGGGGTAATGAAGCTCTCTAATATTATATAAATTCAACATTTCTTGTGATTTATGGTCTCTTTTATGCTTCATGAGAAGTAAATGTTGATGTAAGTTTAGTAAAATGAATTTGATAGCCTATGTTGTATTTACAAATAGGCCATTGTTATTCAAACATAAACACAATTTACATCATTATTTTACTAATTGATATTTGATTTTGAAATTAAAGTAGAATCAAAATTTTATGATCTATATTACTAATACAATAGTAAATAGATCATACTTAAAATAGCTTTTGCTTTGACGTCATTTTCATGAGAATTGATAAGTGGTTTTATGTGTTGTATTATAGTTTGATGGTTTAAGTTATGTTAATTAAAAACATAAATAAACCATACTTATGATAAATATATCACTAATTCCATTTAAAATCAAAATAGAGAGTGGATTTTGCCTCTAAATTATTTTTGTGTTGATTTACAAAAATATGAGAGTGGATTTTGCCTCTAAATTGTTTTCTAATCTCATATTTTCAATCACTTTTGTTCTAGTTAGTTTTGCAACTTTTAGCTTAAAACAATCACAGCTTCAATTTTTGGTTTAATTTGATTGAATAGAAATTTTTAAAAATCTGAACAATGCCCTTCGGATCGACCCATACTCGCTACGTACTAAAATTGTACGCCATGCGCTTGAAGTTAATTTTAATTTTAATTTTAATTTTTAGGTTATTTTCTAATTCGATAGAAAATTAGTCGTTAAACAAGTTTTGGGCGCCGTTGCCGGGGAAATTGCTTTTATTTTAATTTTCTATTCTTCGAATTATTTTCATTTGATTTTTATTGTGTGTTTGTTTTGTGTGTTAGTTTGAATTTTTTTAAAATTATTTTGTATTGTGTGTTTGTGTGATTTTTTTTTCATTTGGTTTGTGTGATTGCTTTCTAGTTCTATTTGCTTTTGCATTAAAAAAATACACAATTTCATTTGAAAAAAATTATTCCATTTCATTGTCAATTTTATTTACAGATTTCAATTTACATTGCCAATTTTCAATGTACATTTTCAAAACTGCCTTATTACAAAACTATTAACTATTCTCCGCCTAATACATCTGTACATCCACCCTCTGCTGCAACTCCACTTAAAATTCTCTATATACGATTGCCACTTACATATCCAACTACCTCTCTGCATACAACACTATACTTCAAACATACTTCACCACTTCACAACCTGACTACTGACCATCAACTTCCATACTTCATCACCTTCCAAGTCACTGCTTCACTGCATCAAATACAACAGTTCTACCACCACCATCTACAAACAATCATTGTTGCTGCCTTGACCAACTACCAACATCCAATTTTGATTGCCCTAAAACAAACAATCCCCACTGCCTTTCCATCAACTGCTCCACAACATCACTGATCTACTGCAAAATCCATCACATTTCATAACACAGCCACCACACATTGCCTGCATCCCTTCTAACTCATCACTGCCAATCTTTATCTCCACTATCATCACTCCCAAACCACTTCAATCACTTGCGAACCATACCAATCACAACCAACAACAACATCAAACTCCATCCACTTTCCTGAACACAACCAGAACAACAAAATTGCAGTTCCATCCCCAGCCACTTCAATCATCACAATCTCTGTACAACATACCTTCAACACTTCATTTAACAACACCTTGCCTATCACCTTCCTGAATATCACCACATAACCACTTGCCACCATCCACATTACTACTGCATATTGCTCACTAACTGCAGACAACCATCTTCATACAACCATCATCTTCTGCCTTAACATCACATCATATATAAACACTGCATCTCACCATTACTTCTGCAGTTCATCTACCATCACCTCTACCATATTGTCCTACAACATCAACTTCTTCTACATCAACAAGAAAATCAACACTTCAGTTTCCTTTCACTGTCGTCAGCTTCCACCTCCTCAATCAAACTTTTGTAACCATTCAAATACATCATCTATAGAAACTTCAACCATTTCTACCTTGCACACTTCTCTCTCTAACCCCTGCCTTCCCCTGTACATCATCAGTCTCAGTCATACTTCAGTCACCAGACAACCACTTCCCCACCATAATAGCTGCAACCCTCCACCATCACCACTGCCTCATCACAGAGCTGTTGTTCACCAAACAGTTCAACTAACCAACTTCATCCCACCATGGATGTTATTACCATCTGAACCACTGCCACATACTCTCCTGAACCAAGCAACCGAAGTTGCAAACTTCCAACAACCGCGACCTCACCTGAAATCACTACAATCTCAAACTCGAGTAAATAAATCGAACTCCCCAAATCGAATTCCAGCAACTCAAAGCACAAATTTCATCCCCTCATCACGCACGACTACCAGTAGAGCCAGCTTTCCACCTTTGCCAAATCACTCTTCCACCTTTTCCAATCGCCTTGCATAAAAGCCCAACCTTCATCACGCAATCGAATCAGATCCATAAATCCTCACCTTCGTCGATATCGCCAGACCCAAAACCAACTTAACCAACCGCAATCACAACTTCTACATCATTGAGATCGAGCCATAAACCAATTTTTTTATTATTCATGTTTTTTTATCGCAATTTTGAGAATTTGGAAGTGGAGAGTCTGATTTGGTTTGTGGATATCGCGTGTGAATTAAGGATCGTGTATTTTGAACGTGAAGAAACTTCTTCATCTTTTTGTTGTGAATTGTGAATCTTTTAGTGGGCCGGGCTTAAAATCCTAAAAAAACAAAACATTTTCTTTTAATTTGTTTATTTGTTTTAGTTTTGTTTAGTTTGATTTATCCTTTAAAAAAATTAAATTTTAAATTTTTTGTTTTGTTTTGAATTGTTTTAAATTTCATCCTTATATATTTTTAAAAAATGTATATATATCTTTGCTTTATTTTTAGGTTGCAGAAGCAGAAATTCAAAGGAAAAACGCTTGTCAAAAATAATTGCTTTGCTTTACTTGCTTATAAAATAAATCGCCGCTAAAAAAATGCAAATAACTCTGAATGCTCTGGTTTCGTGCTCCCATCTCTAGTTTTTATTTATCTTGCATTGTTGGTTGCTTTCATTTGCATTTATTTATATATAAAAGAAATTTTAAAAAAATTCTAAAAAATTCAAAAACAAAAACATATTTCATTTGTAGTTGCATTGTTAAAATCACGTTTAATTTTTGTTTTGCATTCATCTTATATTATTTTTCTTTTCTAAGGGAAACACCCTAATTCACATAAGGAGGGGGATTTCATTGCCCTTTCCTTAGCCCACAAATTGCATTTCATTGTAGAATTTGACTAATAATAACAGTCAGACATTCGACTTAAGGGTGTCACGAGCTCACTTAGTGCTTAATTGTATCTTGTCAATTGTCTTATTTGAACAATTTTATTTCTTGGTGTCTAAACTATGGCAGAGCAATAATTAGTTATTAAAATTACGGTGATTTGTAAATATTATACTGATTGCTTCTCTGAAGGTACTTAAACCTTCGGTTGCATTGCTATAGTGATTCGTGGTGCACCGATAACTCCTGTCCGTTACCTGGCTAAGAAATTTTTTGTTGATTTAAGAAAAAGTGTGATTATACAATTTTTTATTAGGAGCTACTAAGGACAGAAAATTGGTAATTAAGTCCTTTGCATTCATTTATTTGCATTATTTCATGCATATTTAAAAAAAAGAAAAATCAAAGATCCAAAACCAAAAACAAATTATAAATTTAACTTAACTTAGTTTTTTTTAATCCAAAAAATATCCTTTCCATTGAAATTTTTCAATCAAAATCAAAAAGAAATTCAAAAAAAAAATCTTAAGTTTCTTTTTGAAAAACAAAAATACTAAAAATATATATAATCTTTTCAAAAAAACAAAAATAAAAACATATGAAAAAATAAAAAATTTGAAAATTCAAAAACAAAAACAAAAATCAATTTCCCATTTTGGATTTTCTAAAACAAAAACAAAAATTCCTTTTGCTAAATATTAAAAAAAGAAAATTTTAAAAATTCAAAAACAAAAAAAATATAGAAAAACAAAAACATATTAAAAAAATTTGAAAAGCCAAAAAAAAGAATCAAACTCCTCTTTTGAAAATAATATTATTCCTCCTTTTAAAAAGCAAAATATAAAAAAACAATTTTTCACTTCATTTTCCAAATCTTGTTTCATTCTCTAAATTCGATTCTAACTTCTTTCTTTTCTCAAATTTTAATTGTGCATGAGTACTTGGACTTGAGACACAACAACGAACACTTGGACTCGTAATTCAACAACTAATCATTTAACTCGAACAAATGATTCTTCTGAAATGGCGAATGAAAATGCCCGTCAAACTCTTATGGATAGAATCTTTCCCGATAGAGTTTCTATTTCATCTTGCATCACGTTATCCACCTCGACGGGTAACTATTTCAAAATTCACTCAAACCATATTGCCATGCTTCCAAAATTTAGAAATTTTGAACACGATGACCCATACATTTTCTTGACGAAATTCGAACAAGTTTGTGCAACCATGAAACTCCAACAATTTTCCGATGACGGAATTAAACTTCAATTAATTCCATTCACTCTCACAAATTACGCTGAAAAATGGTTGTACACCTTACCATCTAACTCGATTAAAACTTGGGAAGAATTTGTGAAAGTTTTCTTAAAAAAGTTCTACCCCTTAGAAAAAATGAGTAAAATCCAAAACGAAATCGTAAATTTTCATCAATTTAGGGGAGAACCATTTGGAAAATATATTGAAAGATTTAAAGAGCACTTGATAAAATATCTACACCATAACTTCGAAAAATGGACGCTTTACCAAATCTTATACGATGGACTCGAAAACATCTCACGAACCATGCTCGAATCAATGTGCCAAGGAAAATTTCTTGCCCAACATCACGATGATGCTTGGAAATTTCTTGAAAACCTAGCCGAAAAGTCGTCCAATGGGAACGTTCGAACGAAAAAACAATTTATTCACGATCGAGCTCACACTCGATAGGATCATCTTTGGCCTTGGAAGCTAAAATCGACGCAATGATTAACAAATTCGATAACGTTTTCTCATCAAACCAAATGAACCAAGCTTCCCAACCGATGTGTTATAAATACAATGATCCTAATCATATAGCCAATCAGTGCCCTAATTATGTCGAACAAATTAATGCTTTCAATAAAGCTAAAAATGACTCATTTTCTCAAACGTACAATCTTGGTTGGAGAAATCATCCTAACTTTGCATGGAATCAAAACAATCCCAACGTGAATATGGTTCGTCCCAACTTTAAGCATTTCCGAATAATGCTTCGAATCCTCCCTTTCAACCCAATCATTTTCAACCAAATTTTTTGGGTCCATCTCAAAATCAAACGCAACAATCAAATTTTGAACCAAATCTTGCTCACCCTCCCAAAGACGATAAACATTTGAGTTCACTTGAAAAAAGTCTTAAAACATTGGCTAAAACAACCACTCAAAACCTCTAATCAAATAGCAATTTGTAAAATTTATTGACCTCATATATGCAAAACACAAGCCGATTGTAACGATCCGAAATTTCCGATCCCGAAAATTTCAAATAGTTAGGAAAAGAAGAAAGAGATAGAAGAAGAAGAAACAGAAAACCAACTCAGAAGCTCACATTCGCAATGGATAAAATATAATATCAAATAATATTCTTTACACAAAGAAAGCTGTATCAGTCAATTACATTTTAATACATCATAGTTACAACATTTCACAATCACTGGACAGTTAAAATAACTTGTCCTAGATAAATAACAATATATCACAGCGGAATACACTCCATACGTTCCTGCCATCCAGCTCGCCTTCTGAGCTCCAGAACGTCCTAACCTGAAGATCTGTAATATTCGGTCTGACCCGAGCATTACAATAAAGTAACACCCGAGTCGGGCTGGAAACCAGCGTGAGTAAACCCATATAGCTTGAAATACTAAGTTATAAAGCTTCTTTGAAACCAGGGTAACTCGTACCTCACTACGAGTTCTTATCTTGTTATAGTCAAACACTTATTTCACAAAATAATATCTAAGTACCGTTACTTAGTTTCAATAGTCTAGTTTATTTAATTTATTCCATTCCAGCCTATTTGATTTACAAATCAAATTTATAAGGAATTATAGATTTCAAATCGAAGTGGTTTTGGGTATGTACTGATACCCAACCCTGGTCTCTTCGAATCCCATATCATCTTAAAAACAAACTGTTTAAGTTTAAATAATTCCATTTATATCCAGAATTACATATTTACATAGCTATTCATCACAAATAGACAAACCATATCATCACAGTTCAGTCCAAACATATCATATCACATAACATCACAAATCACTTATCAGAGATTATCAATAATCCAAGGCATACAATATCATTCAATCATTCATAAGCAAGATTAATTCGTCACATCATTTCTAATTAATTTAAATAAATTAAATTAATTACTTCAATCATCTTTAAATCCTGCTCATTCAATATTAATTAATTATAAACCAATTAATTTATCATCCTTAATTATCAACTTAATTGCATTCAGTAATTAGCCTCTAATTAATTACACAAATTAATTAACCTTCAAACATTCATATTAATTAACCTTTAATTATTCTCATAAATTAATAATTTATTACATTGATTAATTATCCTTAAATTAATCATCTTCATTAATTAACTAACCTTTTTATTAATTTCTTTAATTAATCCATACTTTAACTAATTACACTAAGTAATCAATTCTCAATTACTTCCATTTAGTAATTATCTTTAAATAAATTACATTTAGTAATCACCCATTAATTACCCTTCTTAATTAATGACATTAAGCCATTATCCTTTAACTAAAGTAATTATCATTAATTAATTACATTAAGTGATTAATCTTTAATTAATCGTCTTTTAATTAATAACTTAATTAATTAATCACATAAATAAGTCAATCCTTTAAATTGATTGCACAAATTAATTAACCTTAAATTAATTAATTATTCCCCGATTACATTAATCAATTAACCATCCTTAATACATTAAATAATTTGTACTTTATTTAAATGCAACTTTTAATTTACCCTAAAACATATAGGATTTAACCTATTATATAATTACTTAAAATAACAATTTAAAAACATTTTAAAACTTTGGAAATTCGTTTAAATCTTTCTAATACTTTGCTTAAAAACTTGGTTTACATTTACTTTGAAACTCTCACATTTTTGATACACTTTTTAAAACTTGTATTTTATTTTGATAAAACTGGATACCATCATCAAAAACCCGAGCAACAACCCCCAAATTCCCGAGTTATACACGATCCAAAAAACCAAATTCTTTTCCTCGTGGAATACTCGTGACAAAACGATTCTTTCTCGAAGCAAACTCACATACATCCCTTAAACGCAGGATAACACGCATATACATGCACAGATGGTCGGAGCATCTCCGACCATCGTCACCACCTCAGATAAGTCATCGACATCACTCCCCTATGATTCCAACCTTCAAAACAATGGAATGAGCATCAAAACAAAATCGAGCAGTTTGAATGGAATCAAAAATCAAATCGATCACCAGAACCTCTCAGCACCGCCACCACAGACCACCAACGATCCCGCGATCAGGACCGGAACTTCATCACATGCCCATGCCACTAAACCCCTACTTGCGATCGCCTTCGAATCTCCCCTGACCACGAGATGCCTCGATTAAAACGACCCACCCAAACAGACAAAAAAACCCTAATTAGCTCCACCGTGCCCACCACGGCCATAAAAAAAATCATTCACTATTTTTCCCATCATCATCGACCCACTAGCTACCTCTAACCTGAACCCCGACCATCCTTGTTACGTAGATCGCCGGAATTCAAAGATTTTCCATTTTCCATTTAACTCGAAATTCCCCGTTAATCACAGACATAAAAATCTTGATTTATACACTAAAATTCATGGTTTCTAGTTACGAATCCATATTTACAATCAAAACTAGTAAATTTAAAAATCGAATTTCAACTTGAATTAAATTTTCACTGTAAATTTCTATTTACTAGTTAATTGCCTTCAACTCATACTTATAAACATTTTTAAAATCAAGATTGGGTTAATACAAATAGTTTTCTTTTAATGATCATGATCTGAAAGTCATTGAAACAAAAGGATTGATTTTTGGAACTGAATTTTAGCCTGCAAACTAAGAACAGAGGCTACCTAAATGATTATATATACACAGACATGTCACATACATGTATCATTGCATTCTCACCCAAATATTCATGTAAACTATATATATACTATATCATTGTTGCATGCATCAAGGTATATATATTCATTTATCACCAGATTTAAATTGTTAAAACAAAGGTTTACTCACCTGTTTGAAAGAAACAGAGATGCTTGAACTAAAATCTGGAAATGCTTTGATGTATTTGATGTTGAAACTGAAATGCTTTTCTTTTGACAAAAACTGAAAACTGGAACTTTGTATTGATTTGTAGATTTGAATCCTCATCTTGCTTTGATTTGCATCAGGTTGAAGCTTAATGTTTAGCACAGTTTGAAGATGAGATGATATTGTTTACAGGTCTTGAATTTAAACAAGTTTTGTTTTAATTTACTAGTTTGTGGATTTTTATTACAGACTTTTGGTTTTTAGTTACTGATGAAAAGAAAAATGAGAGATAGGGAGAGATGTGTATATAGATTTAATTTAGGATTTATTTCAACTAAAGAAAATAAAAATAAAAATGGTGACACTTGTTCAATTCTTAACATTTGTCATTCACAATTGATTATTAAATTACACATGTTGTTAACAAGCCTTTTTAATTAAACACTTGTCATTATATTTTAATTATTTTTAAATGTTAATAAAAAAGCTTTTGTATTTAGTTTACTATTTAAAAAATACTTTCATAATTATTGTATTGAATTCAAATCAATTCTTCCTAATCACAATATACATATATACACATTGATATACTTGTATATGTGTACACTTAAAATTTTCAACATTTATTATAGTTTCAAATCCATTTATATGTCCAGATATCCTTATTTATCAAATTTCATTTGTTTAACCAAATGAAATCAGTATCTCAATAGTTTAAAATCAGTTAATTATCAAATTAACAGATGTTCAAAATCCGGGTTATCACACCGATCAATTGCTAAACTTGAAATGCAAATGTGTCAATTAGCCACGTCTGTGAGTGAATGTGAATGAGGCACATTTCCAAGCCAGCTTGTTCCATATCCCAGAAATCAAAACGCTAATTCAAATCAAGCCCATGTTGTTCAAGATAGCAACGTCACCGAATTGAATGCTATCACAACTCTATGTTCCGGTAAACAAATCGATAATCAAGTAGTTAATCCAAACGATTTACCGAAAACCTCTCTCGACACCTCTAAAACAACAAACGAATCTGAATAGAATGAGGAGCCAAATGTCGAATCGAGTGCCAATCAAAATTCTTCTTCTACTCAAGTATACCCGCCTAGTGAGTATCGTGTTCTATTTCCACATCGTCTTCGACCAAAGAAACAGTCGGACCAAATGGAAAAGATGTTGGAAATTCTTAAACAAGTGAAAGTTAACATCCCGCTTCTTGACATCGTTCAGCAAGTTCCAACTTACGCTAAATTTCTTAAGGACTTGTGTACCCAAAATTGACACGCTCAAGTGCCTAAAAAAGTCTTCTTAGCGGCCTGTTTGAGAGAAGTCTTGTCCCAATCCATGCCCGTTAAATAAAAAGATCCTGGCTGCCCCACGATTTCGTGTACAATTGGAGACAAGACGATTAACAAATTCTTGATAGACTTAGGCACAAGTGTCTATTTGATCCCATACTCCTTGTACAAACAATTAGGCTTAGGTGAGTTTAAACCAACAAAGGTCACGCTTCAATTCGCTAATCGTTCCATTAAGAAGCCCATGGGAGAAATCGTGGACGTGCTCATTAGAGTAGGGCAATTTATATTCCCCGTTGATTTTATCGTTCTCGATACACAACCTATGACCAACGCTGCTAATCAAATCCCTTTGATATTGGGTCAGCCATTCTTAGCAACCTCAAATGCCCTAATCAATTGTCGCAACGGTTCGATGAAATATTTTTTTGGAAACATGACTTTGGATATTAACATTCTCAATCTTGAAAACAAATCGAATGAACCTCGTGACCAAACGTTGGAAGTTAGTGCCATTCATGAAAACTTCAAAAATGAGACGATTGACCTTAACAATGAACGCGAGGCCGAGTATGAAAGATTGTTTCAAGAAATCCCCAATGAGATTGAATACATGCTTCCTTTTGAATCGCTTCCAGTTGAGTCCGAATCTCAACCTAATTCTTTGATCGAGCAACCATCGATGTTGGACCTTAAACCCCTTCCTGATCACCTTAAGTACACATACTTAGGTGATAATGAAACGTTTCTAATCATAATTTCTGCCACTCTCTCTCTCTCTCTTGATCAAGAAACTTCCTTACTTTCAATTCTATCCAAAAACAAGGAAGCAATTGGATGGTTGATCACCTATATAAAGGAAATTAGTCCCGCTCTTGGTCAACATCACATTCATTTAATCGAAGATGCCAAGCCTGTTCGTGATGCACAATGAAGGCTTAACCCAAAAATGAAGGATGCGGTGCATGATGAAATTCTTAAACTTCTCGACAATGGAATCATTTACCCAATCTCCGATAGTTCATGGGTTAGCGCAATTCATGTTGTACCGAAAAAGTCTGGACTTACCATTGTCAAGATCGATTCTAATGAACTTATTCCAACTCGTACTCAAATAGGTTGGCGTGTTTGCGTTGATTACCGAAAATTAAATGCTGCAACACGTAAGGATCACTATTCTCTTCCTTTTATCGACCAAATGTTTGAACGTTTAGCCGATCACAAATTCTATTGCTTTCTTGATGGTTATTCCGGCTATAACCAAATTCCAATCGCTCCCGAAGACCAAGAGAAGACAACTTTCACATGTCCCTTTGGCACTTTTACTTATCGACGTATGCCTTTTGGCCTTTGCAATGCTCCTGCTACGTTTCAAAGATGCATGGTCAGCATCTTTTCTGATATGATCGAACGTTTTCTCAAAGTGTTTATGGATGATTTTTCTATCTTTGGAAACTCTTTTTCCGAGTGCTTTCACTATCTTGAATTGATTCTGAAACGATGAAAGGATAAACACTTAACGCTAAATTGGGAAAAATGCCACTTTATGGTCACTCAAGGCATAGTCCTTGGACATGTCATGTAACAACCCGTATATTTGTACCATTTAAATTGACAATAATGCACACATGTCAACTTAAATAATACAAAACATGAACCATTATGGGATTATAAATACATAAATGTAAATGAGAATCAATACAACATCACAGTCACAGAACAGTCACAGAATAATGCAGCGGAAAATACATCGTCATAATAGCAGTTCATGAAGCCACTATATAAATATACAACAATGTCATAACATCAAGTGACTAATACCAAAAATGTCCAACAGACTAGGACATCAATACAGGAATAGAAATAGACTGATACAGATAAATGCTAAGCCTTCTGCATCTTCAACCAACCTTGATCAGCAAATTGGATAGCTTCAGACTGACCCGAGCATATACAAAAGAAACACTCGAGTCAGGACTCAAAATCTTATACAATTAAATCAAGTGCAAGGGAATAGTTCATAACTTAAAGATGGATAAAATAACATCTCTAAGGATCCGATAAACTATCTATATATACAATAGAATACGATAGGTAGATAATGTCTAATCAGTAAAGTACGATATTAAAATAGTGTTAAGTCATGGCCCATACCACCCTTAACACATTTTTATTCCCAAGAGCATATACAAGACCGTAGTTTCCCCAAAACCGGAAGTCACCAGAGGGCAATCCATATACTAAAGGTACAAAACAAAACGTAGTGATCGCGAATAGGATAATCAGTATGACAAGGTACATGAGGCGATACCAACTAGGATACTAGTAGTTGCCTGATCCGGACTGATGTTGAGCATAGCAGCTACTATCTCAACACCGCAAAACAACACTCCCAAATCAAGGGGTGCACCCAAATCGAATCACAAAAGTAATAGATATGGTATCGAAGAAGTGCGTCCGCTAGAGGTGGCGAACCTCAATGGCCCGGCGCGGCTCCTGTTTTAGTCATGTCAGGGGTCGTCCAATATCGTTCTCTTTCTTTAGTCAACACGTTCACCAAACCATCCACTTCATTTTGGATCAACACTTCGCGTGTAATAGTTATTAAAGTGGTTTTCGGTATCGACAGAGAGTATGTCCATATCCGATCCCGGTCTCTTTAATAACTACGTATTTATTACCCAATGATCGGTTAACTTAACACTTAAACAAATCAAAGTCCAAAAGTCAAGGTGCAAATTTGACTTCCAAATTTTGACATTTCACGATTCAATTTATTTCGGATATTTAAAATCATATTTCCAAATGAAATCTGTAGTTCAAACATTTGAGTTAACAATATAATTAAGTATTCAAGTTAAATTTAATAACTCACTTATTAAATTTAGTTCAAAATCAATTAATTCGAATTTTACCAGTCAATTACGTTCGAATCGTTAAATCAAATTCTATTTATCTTAATTTATATTTACATTCATCGTTTCATTAAATATGATCATAAATTTGATTAAATCAATTTCCTTAAATTTAAAATCATTTTACATTTAAATTATCGCTAAATTAAATCCATAAAACTTTAGTCAGTTTCGTATTCCATTTTTAGTCAAAATTTCCTAAATCTAAATTATTATTTATGACAAGTTCAAATCTATTTAATTTAAAACTCAGTTTAAATCTAAATCTACCAATCTAATAAATTAAATTATTAAATTTTAAAACTCACTTGTTTTAAATCTTATTTCAATCAAATTCGCCAATTCATTTTTGTTCAATTAAATAGATTTATTTAATCCGTTTCCATTAAATTCATTAATTATTCCAATTAATCCATTGATTTATTTCAATTAAATCCATTAATTTATTTCAATTAAATCTATTAAATCGTTACTGGATTTCCAAACAAATTATTAAGTTCATTCCTTAATTTCAAATAGATTTCAATTTCAAAATAATTTTTGTTGACCAATCGGGTTTCTTATTTTTAATTGTCTATCCTAGGCCAAGTTGTTTAAGTGGATATTTATCATTTCAACCCGATATCATTCAATATAAAACAAAGCATAGCAAAGGGAACTTGCAGTGTGATAACTGGGATGATGTCAAAGTAAATAAACAAGCAATAGCAACCATACATAACAAATTAACAACTTATTCAAATAATCCCGAAATAACCATATTAACTCACATTTGTTATTATGCAAATTAATACAATTATTCCTAGAATCCTACGGATTAAAGATTATTACATTATGATTTTTACTTGGTGTCCATTATCAAATTTCTACATCAATCGTACATATCAATTTTAATGTCACTATTATTTACCCTAATCAACATCATATTACAGTTCAACATGTTTAATCAACTTAAACAATACATAGTGTCAAATTTTAGAACTTAACAGTTTATTTCAACCAAATTTTAACAATCAACAATTTAATATCCAAATTTAATATTAACAACAATTATCACTTGATTATCATAGCATAATAGATTGAGTCGTGAATAAAATATTCACCTTGCGTGGTTAGAGAAGATGGCGCGACACGAAGAAAAATAGGTAAAATAGACCCTAATAGGCACGACGCAAAATGAACACAACTGCAAACAAACAACAATTAATTAATAATTTGTTTATTGCAGTATATATATCGATTGAATATATATATAAAATCATACCAACGACGAAGCACGATAGATTCAACAAGCGGGATGGAAATACTTATACTTCCGGATCAAAAGCAGGAGCTGAAACAACATAGCAACAAACTGTATGTGAGCAACCCAACATTTCAAAGTATATACTGTTATTTAATATAACATTTATATTTATATCAACTGATATATATAGAACTGATGCACAGAGCAGGATCTCGGCCACTGCGAGGCCCAAAGGTGACGGCGGAGCGACCGGGGCGGAGCGGGGTTGGAGCGGGCTGGACTGGGGACGGCGGGGTGCAGCTGGGCTGGGGTGGCGCGGGTGTGGCGGGTGCTGGCGGAGGGTGTGGGTGCAGGCGGAGGCTGGGGCGGAGGTCGCGGGGGCTGGGAAGTGGGGAGCGGGTTGCCGGGGCAGGTGGCTGGGCGGAGGTGGACTGGGCGGGTGTTGGGTGGTGATGGGCTGGCATGGGGAGGAGGGCGCAGGTCTGGGCGGAGGGTGGGCTGGCGTGGGGCGCGGGGACGGGCTGGTGGAGGCCGGGCAGGTGCGGGCTGGGGCGGAAGGTGGGCGGAGGCTGCTGGGACGGGGAGGGTGGTGGGGACGGACAGGTGGGCGGAGGCTGATGTGGACGGGGGTGCGACGCATGGCGGAGGGGCTGGCGTGGGGCGGTGGGGTGGCTGTAGGCGGGCTGGGGACGTGGGTGGCCGAGTGGTGCGAGTTGGGGAAGGGAGGAGTGCAGGGCTGTTGGTTGGGCGCGGAGTGGGTGGCAGCGGCGGAGGGGCTGGCATGGGCGGGGTAGGCGGCTGGCATGGGGCGGAGCAGGCAAGGAAAGGGGACGGGCTGCGGGGAGGCGGGGTGCAGGTGGATGGGGTTCAGGTCTGGGAACGTGCAATGCATCAAGCATGGGAGGGAGGAGTTTCATTTTGGAGTTGGGAAGGGTGAGTTTAAAGAAGAAAATAAAATATGCAGAGGAGAAGAAGAGTTACGTATCAGAGAGAAGCTGAAATGCAGTGGACAGTAAATGAAGTGAGCTGTAGAGCAGAGGATAGCAGATATAAACAGAGAAACTTAGAGTCCCCGTGCAAATGAAATGATGATTTGTCACAGTGGCTATTGGGTTTCTGAAGGGCCATTTGAATTCTGAGCGGGAAAAAGTAGGGTACCGGTTTGTGTGGCGTAACGGACCAGTTTGTACTCCGTTAACCAATTAATAGCTTGCAACGCCGAACTTCGATTGACACAAACAAATATACCGTTTTGATAAGTGCGACGAGGCGGACACAACGGTATGTAGATATTGATGGTTTGACATTGTTTGCGAAGTGGTAAATCTTATTTAACCATTTGCACGAGTGAACATTTTAACTAGCAATTAAAAGCGAAATTTGACGAAACGAAATGCGCCGTTATGATCAGAATATTTTTCTTATGCAACATTTCGAAAAATATTTGAGTTCGGACGGTAGAAAATTTACACATAAAATTAAAACTAATATGTAAATTCGGCGTGCGAAATTTACTACAATATTTTTCGACGAAATTTGGCGTACGCCTATGTCTATCTAGGCGCATTCCAATTGTGAAGTTTGAACGGCAACGGAAATTGTTTGTGAATATTTGAAATTCCTATTACGGAGAATGCAGCAAAACACCGAAGAATAAGATCGACGGAGCTAAAGATGTCCGAATTTTGAAAAACGAAAAATGACGCCTTTGTCAGAAAATGATTTAGAATTTTTCTATGTAAAAATATTTAGGTTCGGAAGATAAAAAATTTCACGTTTTAATATGAACTGATGTGCAGTAAAACGCGCACGAAATTTACTACGGTATTTTCCGACGAAACTTTACCCTTATCTACAATCATCAAGGCGCAATCTAGAAACAAAGTTTGGACGTTGATTGAAATCGTATGGAAGTTTCACATTTTATATTAAAATAACGGTTCTAAAAATTTTAAAATTGGGTCGGAATTTCAGGGTCGTTACATTCTCCCCTACTCAAAACTTTTCGTCCTCGAAAAGAAACAAAGTAAAGAGTGGAAGAACATATAACTGAGATACAATTGATTCAGAATAGATTATTGAATATAGTAAGGGGTAAAGAATGGAATTTACCTTCAACAAACAATTCTGGATTAGAATCCCGGATATTCTCCTCGGTTTCCCAAGTGCAATAACGATTATCGGGACTCCATTGGACTTTGACTAGGCTAATCGACTTCCTTCTAAGTTGCTTTGTATCCCTATCAACAATACGAAGTGGTCTCCTCTCTATAGTCAAATCCGGCTCAATATCAACCTCATCTAACTGAGCAATAGGAATGGTCATGGATGGATCGTGTACCACTTTCCGAAGATGTGAAACATGGAAGACGTTGTGCACGCCCTCAAACTTCTCCGGTAGTGCAACTCTGTAGGCTAGTGTACCAATTCTCTCAGTGATAGCGAATGGTCCAACAAATCTAGGAGTGAGCTTCCCTCTACGACCAAATCGAATAACATTCTTTAAGGGTGATACCTTAAGGAATACCTTATCCCCAATCAGGAATTCTAAATCCCTTCTACGCCTATCAACATAGCTTTTCTGTCTATCCTGTGCGGTCTTCATCTTCCTTCTGATTTCATTAACCTTCTCGGATGCTTCTATAATCATATCCGGGCCAAGAATTAATCGATCACCAGGCTCAATCCAACAAGCTGGCGATTTGCATGGCCGTCCATATAAAGCTTCAAACGGTGCCATATCGATACTTGCCTGAATATAAAGGTGGTTAAATTTCAATTCAAATTTACTTATTCAAATTGAAATTTTGATTTACCTGATAACTGTTATTATAAGTGAATTCAACCAAATGGAGATGGTCTTCCCAAGATCCACCGAAATCAATAATGCAGGCTCGGAGCAGATCCTCTGAAATCTGATTCACCCTTTCAGTTTGGCCATCTGTTTGAGGATGATAAGCTGTGCTCAGATTCAGTTTAGTGCCCAAGACGTCCTGAAATGCCTTCCAGAATTTACTAGTGAATAAAGGATCTCTATCGCACACAATACTAGATGGAACTCCATGAAGTCTAACAATCTCTCTAATATATATCTCGGCCAAACTCAAAGCAGTACGAGTGGTCTTAATAGGAATAAATTGAGCAGATTTGTCAACCTATCAACAATCACCCATATACTCTTGTTACCTTTTCTGGTCCTCAGTAATCCATCAATGAAGTCCATAGAAATCTGATCCCATTTCCAACACAGAATCTCTAGGGGTTGAAGTAATCCTGCAGTCTTCTGGTGATTGGCCTTAACTTGTTGGCAAGTGGTGCATTTACTGACATATATAGAAATATCCCTCTTCATCCCACTCCACCAATATAAACGCTTCACATTTCGGTACATCTTAGTGACACCAGGATGAAATGAAAGTGATGACCGATGGTTTTCTCTAAGCACTTCTTGTCTCAATCCATCGACATTAGGAACGCAAATACGATTGTCAATCCTCAGAACTCCATTACTATCTATCTGTGCTCCCACTTTACTGTCGGCATTTCCAACTCTACCAAGAACTAATTCCTTCATGCGATAGAGCAAGGTGTCCTCATATTGCTTGTCTTTGATGCGATCCACAAGAGATGGGGAGATAACAAGCGGAAATAGCATGCCTTCTACAAGATTACAACATGACAATGCTTTGCTACGGCTCAAAGCATCAGCTACAACATTTGCTTTCCCAGGAGTATAATTGATGTCGAGATCATATGCAGCTAAGAATTCGAGCCATCGAACTTGTCTCTGGTTCAAATCCTTCTGAGAAAAGATATATCTCAAGGACTTATGATCGGTGAATAATTCAAATTTAATTCCCAAAAGATGATGCCTCCATAGTTTCAAAGCAAATACTACTGCAAGAAGCTCTAGATCATGAGTTGCGTAGTTTACTTCATGGATCTTCAACTGGCGACCAGCATAAGCAATAACCTTTCCGTTTTGCATAAGAACAGCGCCTAAACCTTCTCGGCAAGCATCTGTATAGATAGTTAATCCTTCACTTCCGTCGATTACCGCAAGAACTGGGGCTGAAGTTAACTTACGCTTCAATTCATTAAAAGCTGATTCGCACTTCTCACTCCAAATAAACTTGACATCCTTTCGGGTTAAAGCAGTGAGTGGGGCAGAAATCTGGGCAAAGTGCTCAATAAATCTACGATAATAGCCGGCCAAGCCCAAGAAGCTACGGATATCAGTAGGAGTTTTAGGAGTCTCCCAATCCTGTAGATAAATTCCAAATTAGAAAGAGATAAGAAGAATTGAATAGAAATAACGAATAGGATAGAACTTACATTGATTACGGCGATCTTAGCTGGATCGACCGAAATCCCATTTTCAGAAACTATGTGGCCCAGGAATCTCACTTCGTCTCGCCAGAAGTGGCATTTAGAGAATTTGGCCTTAAGTTGATGATTTCGGAGAGTTTCCAGAACATAAGCAAGGTGTGTCTCATGCTCCTTCTCGTCTTTGGAGAAAACGAGAATATCATCAATGAAAACAAGAACAAACTTGTTAAGGACATCGCGGAAGACTCGATTCATCAAGTCGACGAAATAAGCAGGTGCGTTGGTCAAACCGAACGACATAACCAACCATTCATAGAATCCGTTCTCGGTACGGAAAGCTGTCTTATGAATACTATCTTCTGCTACTCTGAGTTGGTGGAACCCAGTGGCAAGATCAAGTTGGGAGAAAACTTTAGCTCCATGGAGCTGATCGAATAAATCATTGATGCGAGGCATCAGATAGCGGTTCTTGAGAGTGCGTTTGTTCAGCTCCCTGTAATCAACACACATGCGAAGAGACCCATCCGATTTGGTGACAAATACAACTACGGCGCCCCATTCAGAACAACTTCTCCTAATCATACCTCTAGCAAATAGATCATCAATTTGAGTTTTAAGTTCAGCTTTTTCTTTAGGAGCCATCCTTCTTTGAGGGAGAACTACGGGAGTAGCTCCTGGAATAAGATCAATACGGAAATCGATTTCCCGTTTAGGCGGTAGAGAGTTGACCTCTCCAAATACATCGGGAAATTTCTGAACAATAGGGGTAGTATTAAGATCATCCGGATGAACATCAAGAGAAAATATGAAGCTTCTGGCATATTTCTGAGGTGATTTGCATTCAATGACAAGTGGGTGATCCATGTCGCTTACCAAAGAAACTGACCGAGTTTTGCAAGAAATAACAGCATCGAATTTGCTTAACCAATCAGCTCCTAAAAGAAAGTCGAATGCTTGGAATCCAAGTACATAGAAATCCCAAGTGAATCGAGAAAAATCATACAGAAGTGCAACTCCCTTGCAAACACTTCGGAGGTTAGCAGGTCCTCCGATAGGATTTGAGACACATAAGGAGGTAGTAGCGAGAGTAGGTTCTAATTTGAGTTTATCACAAAGGTCAACTGATATAAAGCTATGTGAAGCACCAGTATCGAATAATACCCTAACAGGTGTAGAATGTAAATGAAAAATACTTCGTAAGGTACCTTGGTCATCCTGGGTGGGTGGTGCAGAGGGTGCAGGTGTGGTGATAGCAAATACTCCAGACGGTGTGCCACGCTTATACAGTGGGCAGTCATTCTTGAAATGACCCGGCTGGAGGCAGACATAGCATAAATCTTTCCTAGTCGAAGAAGGTGGTGGGACAGCAGCTCCTGAAGATGGACAACTATTAGCATAGTGGCCCTTCTTATCGCATTTGAAGCAGGTGATATTAGCAAGGTCGATTGGGCTTTTCTGAGCATATCCCAATCCAGTAGTCTTCTGCCAAGCTTTCTTTTGTTGATCAAAGTTCATCTTCCTTTTCCCGAGATGGCTAGAGGAGGGCTGAGTAGGAGTAGCCTTGGCAGTAGGTCCCCTAGGCTTTGCCTCATATCTAAGAGCATAGTCAACAAGCTCTGTGAAGGTGCAGTGAGTGTGGCCAGTAAGCAAGTCATAATACTCTAGTCTAGCTCCCAAAATGAACTTCTCGTTCTTTAGCAGCGGTGTATCAATCAATCCCGGGCCGAACTTGGAGAGTTCGTTGAATTTCCTCTCGTACTCCGAAAAGGTCATACTGCCTTGCTTAAGATCCATAAAAGCTCTATAAAGTTGGGTTTTCCCAGCAGCGGGCATCCATTGTGCCGAGAAAGTATCACTAATCAAAAGATAGACAAGATGAATAACATTCCAAAGATTAAAAGAAGAATTTAGACTACTAGATCCAAAAAAATTTATACCTAAACTAGGCCCAAGTGATGGTGTTCTCCTCGATACGAGAAGTAACTGATTCCCACCAATCTTGCGTGGCATCCTGAAGTTGCCAGGCAGCAAGCTGACGCTTTTGAGCATCAGTGATCTCCAGACCGGAAAATATCTTCTCTAAGCCTTTAAGCCATTGCTGAGCCTCAATAATGTTCTCGGATCCAGAAAACTTAATACCTCCCAGCTGTGTATACTCCTTACTAAGAATGGTGAATTTGACAGGAGCTGGAGCGATAGGTGCAGCCTGAGCAGGACCATGGCCCCTTCCTCCCCTATGGTTTCCTCTGGTACCCATCCTGAAATACCAAAGAGATTTGTTAAAGCCGAAGGATAGAAAATCATAGAATTTTTAAGAAAGTCTAATCAATGAATCAAAGAAGTTTGAAATGAAAGGATTTGGATATTGAACCAATTCTCCTCATTCTAGGGTATTGCTACCCAATCTCTAATGAGTTTATATATAATCCTGAACTAAGGTTTTTAGGGAAACCGAAGCTCTGATACCAACTGTAACAACCCGTATATTTGTACCATTTAAATTGACAATAATCCACACATGTCAACTTAAATAATACAAAACACGAATCATTATGGGATTATAAATACATAAATGTAAATGAGAATCAATACAACATCACAGTCACAGAACAGTCACAGAATAATGCAGCGGAAAATACATCGTCATAATAGCAGTTCATGAAGCCACTATATAAATATACAACAATGTCATAACATCAAGTGACTAATACCAAAAATGTCCAACAGACTAGGACATCAATACAGGAATAGAAATAGACTGATAAAGATAAATGCAAAGCCTTCAGCATCTTCAACCAACCTTGATCAGCAAACTGGATAGCTTCAGACTGACCCGAGCATATACAAAAGAAACACTCGAGTCAGGACTCAAAATCTTATACAATTAAATGAAGTGCAAGGGAATAGTTCATAACTTAAAGATGGATAAAATAACATCTCTAAGGATCCGATAAACTATCTATATATACAATAGAATACGATAGGTAGATAATGTCTAATCAGTAAAGTACGATATTAAAATAGTGTTAAGTCATGGCCCATACCACCCTTAACACATTTTTATTCCCAAGAGCATATACAAGACCGTAGTTTCCCCAAAACCGGAAGTCACAGAGGGCAATCCATATACTAAAGGTACAAAACAAAACATAGTGGTCGCGAATAGGATAATCAGTATGACAAGGTACATGAGGCGATACCAACTAGGATACTAGTAGTTGCCTAATCCGGATTGATGTTGAGCATAGCAGCTACTATCTCAACACCGCGAAACAACACTCCCAAATCAAGGGGTGCACCCAAATCGAATCACAAAAGTAATAGATATGGTATCGAAGAAGTGCGTCCGCCAGAGGTGGCGAACCTCAATGGCCCGGCGCGGCTCCTGTTTTAGTCATGTCAGGGGTCGTCCAATATCGTTCTCTTTCTTCAGTCAACACGTTCACCAAACCATCCACTTCATTCTGGATCAACACTTCGCGTGTAATAGTTATTAAAGTGGTTTTCGGTATCGACAGAGAGTATGTCCATATCCGATCCCGGTCTCTTTAATAACTACGTATTTACTACCCAATGGTCGGTTAACTTAACACTTAAACAAATCAAAGTCCAAAAGTCGAGGTGCAAATTTGACTTCCAAATTTTGACATTTCACGACTCAATTTATTTCGGATATTTAAAATCATATTTCCAAATGAAATATGTAGTTCAAACATTTGAGTTAACAATATAATTAAGTATTCAAGTTAAATTTAATAACTCACTTATTAAATTTAGTTCAAAATCAATTAATTCGAATTTTACCAGTCAATTACGTTCGAATCGTTAAATCAAATTCTATTTATCTTAATTCATATTTACATTCATCGTTTCATTAAATATGATCATAAATTTGATTAAATCAATTTCCTTAAATTTAAAATCATTTTACATTTAAATTATCGCTAAATTAAATCCATAAAACTATAGTCAGTTTCGTATTCCATTTTAAGTCAAAATTTCCTAAATCTAAATTATTATTTATGACAAGTTCAAATCTATTTAATTTAAAAATCAGTTTAAATCTAAATCTACCAATCTAATAAATTAAATTATTAAATTTTAAAACTCACTTGTTTTAAATCTTATTTCAATCAAATTCGCCAATTCATTTTTGTTCAATTAAATAGATTTATTTAATCCGTTTCCATTAAATTCATTAATTATTCCAATTAATCCATTGATTTATTTCAATTAAATCCATTAATTTATTTCAATTAAATCTATTAAATCGTTACTGGATTTCCAAACAAATTATTAAGTTCATTCCTTAATTTCAAATAGATTTCAATTTCAAAATAATTTTTTGTTGACCAATCGGGTTTCTTATTTTTAATTGTCTATCCTAGGCCAAGTTGTTTAAGTGGGTATTTATCATTTCAACCCGATATCATTCAATATAAAACAAAGCATAGCAAAGGGAACTTGCAGTGTGATAACTGGGATGATGTCAAAGTAAATAAACAAGCAATAGCAACCATACATAACAAATTAACAACTTATTCAAATAATCCCGAAATAACCATATTAACTCATATTTGTTATTATGCAAATTAATACAATTATTCCTAGAATCCTACGGATTAAAGATTATTACATTATGATTTTTACTTGGTTTCCATTATCAAATTTCTACATCAATCGTACATATCAATTTTAATGTCACTATTATTTACCCTAATCAACATCATATTACAGTTCAACATGTTTAATCAACTTAAACAATACATAGCGTCAAATTTTAGAACTTAACAGTTTATTTCAACCAAATTTTAACAATCAACAATTTAATATCCAAATTTAATATTAACAACAATTATCACTTGATTATCATAGCATAATAGATTGAGTCGTGAATAAAATATTCACCTTGCGTGGTTAGAGAAGATGGCGTGACACGAAGAAAAATAGGTAAAATAGACCCTAATAGGCACGACGCAAAATGAACACAACTGCAAACAAACAACAATTAATCAATAATTTGTTTATTGCAGTATATATATCGATTGAATATATATATAAAATCATACCAACGACGAAGCACGATAGATTCAACAAGCGGGATGGAAATACTTATACTTCCGGATCAAAAGCAGGAGCTGAAACAACATAGCAACAAACTGTATGTGAGCAACCCAACATTTCAAAGTATATACTGTTATATAATATAACAGTTATATTTATATCAACTGATATATATAGAACTGATGCACAGAGCAGGATCTCGGCCACTGCGAGGCCCAAAGGTGACGGCGGAGCGACCGGGGCGGAGCGGGGTTAGAGCGGGCTGGACTGGGGACGGCGGGGTGCAGCTGGGCTGGGGTGGCGCGGGTGTGGCGGGTGCTGGCGGAGGGTGTGGGTGCAGGCGGAGGCTGGGGCGGAGGTCGTGGGGGCTGGGAAGTGGGGAGCGGGTTGCCGGGGCAGGTGGCTGGGCGGAGGTGGACTGGGCGGGTGTTGGGTGGTGATGGGCTGGCATGGGGAGGAGGGCGCGGGTCTGGGCGGAGGGTGGGCTAGCGTGGGGCGCGGGGACGGGCTGGTGGAGGCCGGGCAGGTGCGGGCTGGGGCAGTAGGTGGGCGGAGGCTGCTGGGGACGGGGGTGCGACGCATGGCGGAGGGGCTGGCGTGGGGCGGTGGGGTGGCTGTAGGCGGGCTGGGGACGTGGGTGGCCGAGTGGTGCGAGCTGGGGAAGGGCGGAGTGCAGGGCTGGTGGTTGGGCGTGGAGTGGGTGGCAGCGGCGGTGGGGCTGGCATGGGCGGGGTAGGCGGCTGGCATGGGGCGGAGCAGGCGGGGAAAGGGGACGGGCTGCGGGGAGGCGGGGTGCAGGTCGATAGGGTTCAGGTCTGGGAACGTGCAATGCATGAAGCATGGGAGGGAGGAGTTTCATTTTGGAGTTAGGAAGGGTGAGTTTAAAGAATAAAATAAAATATGCAGAGGAGAAGAAGAGTTACGTATCAGAGAGAAGCTGAAATGCAGTGGGCAGTAAATGAAGTGAGCTGTAGAGCAGAGGATAGCAGATAAAACAGAGAAACTTAGAGTCCCCGTGCAAATGAACTGATGATTTGTCACAGTGGCTATTGGGTTTCTGAAGGGCCATTTGAATTCTGAGCGGGAAAAAGTAGGGTACCGGTTTGTGTGGCGTAACGGACCAGTTTGTACTCCGTTAACCAATTAATAGCTTGCAACGCCGAACTTCGATTGACACAAACAAATATACCGTTTTGATAAGTGCGACGAGGCGAACACAACGGTATGTAGATATTGATGGTTTGACATTGTTTGCGAAGTGGTAAATCTTATTTAACCATTTGCACGAGTGAACATTTTAACTAGCAATTAAAAGCGAAATTTGACGAAACGAAATGCGCCGTTATGATCAGAATATTTTTCTTATGCAACATTTTGAAAAATATTTGAGTTCGGACGATAGAAAATTTACACATAAAATTAAAACTAATATGTAAATTCGGCATGCGAAATTTACTACAATATTTTTCGACGAAATTTGGCGTACGCCTATGTCTATCTAGGCGCATTCCAATTGTGAAGTTTGAATGGCAAAGGAAATTGTTTGTGAATATTTGAAATTCCTATTACGGAGAATGTAGCAAAACACCGAAGAATAAGATCGACGGAGCTAAAGATGTCCGAATTTTGAAAAACGAAAAATGACGCCTTTGTCAGAAAATGATTTAGAATTTTTCTATGTAAAAATATTTAGGTTCGGAAGATAAAAATTTTCACGTTTTAATATGAACTGATGTGCAGTAAAACGCGCACGAAATTTACTGCGGTATTTTCCGACGAAACTTTACCCTTATCTACAATCATCAAGGCGCAATCTAGAAACAAAGTTTGGACGTTGATTGAAATCGTATGGAAGTTTCACATTTTATATTAAAATAACGGTTCTAAAATTTTTAAAATTGGGTCGGAATTTCAGGGTCGTTACATGTCATTTCAAATAAAGGCATTGAGGTAAATAAAGCAAAAATCAATGTCATTGCAAATCTACCCATTCCCAAATCCATTAAGGACATTCGCTCTTTCCTAGGCCATGCCGGTTTTTATCGATGTTTTGTGAAAGACTTTAGTAAGATTGCTCGACCTCTTAGAACTCTTCTTGGAAAAGATGTTCCATTCGACTTTAACTATGATTGCATCTCTACTTTTGAAGTCTCAAAAATGAACTTGTTTCTGCTCTTGTAATTTGCTCATCGAATTGGGATCTTCCATTTAAGATAATGTGTGACGCTTCGAACTTTATTGTTGGTGTTGTATTTGGACAACGCATTAACAAAATTCTTCATGTTATCTACTACGCTAGTATGACTCTGAATGATGCTCAACTGAACTACACAACCACTGAAAAAGGGCTTCTAGAGGTAGTTTTTGCACTCGAAAAATTCCCACAATATTTGAACATCACTGTTTACACGGACCATTTCGCTCTTCGATATCTTTTCACTAAAAAGGACGCTATGTCTCGCTTAATTCATTGGATTCTTTTACTACAAGAATTCGATCTTACAGACAAAAAAGGACCCGTTAATGCCATAGCCGATCACGTGTCCCGTCTTCCCAACACACCATCGCCTTTACCAATCAATGAAAACTTTGCCGACAAACAACTTCTTTCTGTCTCTGTCGATCCGTGGTGTGCCGACATAGTGAACTATTTAGTCACTAAAGAAACTCCTTCATTTTGGTCGAAACAAGATAAATGCAAATTCAAGTCCCAAGTGAAATATTTCTATTGGGACGATCCATACTTGTTCAAGTATTGTCCCGACCAACTCATTCGACGTTGCATCCCGGATTGTGAAATCAAGAGTGCTCTTCATTTTTTCACGATCAAACATGCGGTGGACATTTCGGTCCTTGAAAAACTGCTGAATAGGTGCTTCAGTGTGGTTTCTATTGGCCCACTCTTTTCAAAGACTCATTTGAATTTTGAAAAAATTGCAATCGATGCCAAATGCTTGGACGAATTTCTTGATGAAATAGATGCCTCTAAACCCCATTCTTATGATCGAAATCTTTGATGTTTGGGGTATTGACTTTATGGGACCTTTTCCCAATTCTTTTGGAAATTTGTATGTTCTTCTCGCCGTTGATTACATCTCGAAATGGGTCGAAGCCATTCCGTGTAAAACCAATGACCATAGAAATGTTGTGAAATTTCTTAAAGAAAATATTTTTTCGAGGTTCGGCACACCTTGCACAATAATCAGTGATAACGGATCACATTTTTGCAATCGTTCTTTTGAAACTTTAAGGAAGAAATACTTGATAACCCACAAGTTATCCACTTCGTATCATCCTCAAACTTGTGGCCAAGTTGAAATTTCAAATCGTCAAATAAAACAAATCTTGGAGAAAACTGTTAATAAAAATCGTAAAGATTAGTCTCAAAAATTAACCGACGCACTTTGGGCTTACCATACCTCTTTTAAAACTAATATTGGAATGTCTCCATTTCGTTTAGTTTACGGGAAAGCTTGTCATTTACCTGTTGAAATCGAACACAAAGCGTTGTGGGCAACAAAGAACTTAAACTTTGATCTCGTGAAAGCCGGTGAAACAGAAAACTACAACTCAACGAACTAGAAGAGATAAGGAACGACGCGTATGAAAATGAGAAAATTTACAAAGAAAGAAAAAAAGTTTTTCATGACAAGGCAATCCTAAAAAAAGGTTTTCACCAAACCAGAAAGTTCTTTTATATGACTCAAGACTTCATTTATTCCCTGGGAAACTAAAATCGAAATGGACCAGACCATTTGTGGTACGAACTATTTTTCCACACGGTGCCAAAGAAATACAAAACCCTAGAGATGGATTGATTTTCAAAGTCATTAGTCATTGTTTGAAACCATTCTTTTAGTTGTTGTATGATCAAGAGGAGGAGCTCATGATTCTTCATGAGACATGCTACGTCTAGTAAGAAATGTTAACCCTCTTTTGTAAATATGTACATATTTTTCCCCGTTACACTCATTATATCACGCACTAACTGTGGGGACACAGTCAAAATTGGATGGCTTCTACCAACTAGCTTCTTTCAAGGCAAGGGGAGCTCATCTATTCATTTCCCTCTTACGAGCCTATGCTAGCTTCGTCGATGTTACCTACCAAATAAAAGGTCTCATCTTCATTTTTTTAATTTTCATAGGATATTTGAATTTTCATTTTCTTTCCAAAACTCAAAATTTCCAAAAAAAATCTCAAAATTTCTAAATCTCAAAAATATTTCTTTTAAGCATTTTTATTTATTTTTTAAGAAACGCTATAGGATAAGTATAAGTTTTGGTTATTAAATTGAAATTTTTGAAAATTTATTTGTCTTAAGAAAAATAAAAATAAAGTTTGATTTTAAGTAACGATGGTTTAACTAGTATATAGGAATGTTCATGGGTGATATGTATAAAGTATATCCTAAAAGAAATCTTTGTTAAATAAGTGGTTGATTTAAAGTAAAGGTGTAACATTTTAAATCTTTTAAGTTAAGTAATGCCAATATAATATTGCAAAACTCTCTCTTTAAAAAATACAAAAAAAATTGTATATATGTTTTTTTTATTAACACCTAGTGTCATGTGTTCACACGCAAGTGTGTACACTCGTCATGCTCTGTACCCTTCTCACATAAGCCCGAAAGGCAGTGCATGATCGGTATATTTGGCCTCAGTTTATCTAAGTTAGGTGTATGTATATAAAAATTATTTCATTAATAACGCCTACAGTTGATAGGTGTTCACACTTGTGTGTTCACTGCCACGCTCTATATTCCCCTCACGTAAGCCCGAAAGGCGGTGCATGGGTGATATATCTGGCCTCGGTTTTCTAAGTTAGGCATATGTAAATATTGTTAATATCAATAAATTTTCAAATAAAGAAAGAGTAAGCAATTGAAATCCAAGCACTATTTTCACTTATGTGATTTGACTTGTTATATAAAAGAAATGAAAATACCACTTTGAAAAACTTTGATATTGAACTAAGGATCTATTTCATTATTGCACTATGTTATCAACTGTAACAACTAGCCAAACTAGAGTCTAATTATGATGATTACTTAATTTTTGTTTGAAGTATGACGAGTAAAAGGACCTAAATTTCTTGATAATGACCAGAACTTATATTTAACTTATTCGTGTCGATTTCAAAGTAAATTCTTCATTTGTAAATATGTTCAAAAACTTGCATCAATCTCTTTGTAAATAAATCTTGCATTTAGGAATTTCTCATGTTGCATTTGGATTTTGTGGGTAGTATCCACTGAAAACCCTCACGAGACAACACCCGTCCTACTAAGGACACCTAGAGGTTTAACGGCTTGTTGCATACGCTCAATGCAATCGTATTTCCTACAAAAACGGATTTATCTTAGTTTTTATTTATTCGAGGACGAATAAAAAGATAAGTGTGGGGGTATTTGATGTGCACATAAATGTGCATACTTTTACATCCATATTTAATCTATTTTTATTTAAATAAATGTCATAATTGGGTATTTTTACATGTTTAAAACCAAATTTCAAATATGCTTTCAAGTTAACATTCATACATCAATGTGGGAGTAAAATAGTAATTTTGTGCATGAATTAATTTTGAGAATATTTACTTGCACATTTTCTTTTTAATTACAGGAATGTTTTGATGGAAATATGAAGGTGTTTCATGAAGATATGCATGCACAAGGATGGAAACAAAGGAATGATGAGGGAAATAATTCAAACCATGCATCATGGAGGACCCCACCTACCCTCTTACCTTAATCTACAATTAGAAGCTAATGGACAAGTTAGTGGAGGTTATAGTTTCATGCATACTTGATGATGGATTAATTAGAGACTAATTATTAATTGGTGGCCACACTTCCTAAAGGGTATTTTGGGAAGCCCCCTAAAACTTGGATTAGGGTTTTGTGCATGTATAAATTGCCCTCTTATGTACATGTAAATGATCTTCTTCACTTTTAATTTACTTATCATTAGAATGCAAGTTGTAGCTTCAAATAAAATGAGAAATAAAATGGCTTCATAAGTGTTAACGCTAAAAAGTGAACGCTAACACCCGGTGTGTGTAATAGAATCGTGAAAGCACCACCCGTGTGACGGGAGTAGAATTTAAGCAGTAAACTGGCAGAAAAGAAGTAAAAGACAGCAATTTATAGTGGTTCGGCTTGAGATTAAGCCTACGTCCACTTTGAATCTCTTTATTACTGAATTCGGTTACAAATCGATACAAATCTCTTATCAAAACAGTACAACTTGATCAAAAGAAACAATCTTGACTACTAGCACAATCTTCGTCGATGAAATTCGATGAATCCATGTTGGATGTAAGGAATTATCTCTTGAAGATTGTTGTAGCGTCTTGAATGTTTGAGGATCTTTGATTGCTGGATGAATGGAGACTTTGACAGAGTAACGGCGCTTGAAGAAATGAATGGCCAAAAGTCCTCTTCATGTTGGAAGTGGCGGGGTATTTATAGGAGCTGATTTGGACTCTGGAAATTTTCCTAAGTCCTAAGTCGTAGCTGACTTAGTATAAGTCGCGGCCGACTTATGATAGGTCGCTGCCGGCTCATTAGCTTCAACACTTCCTTAGTAGTTCACCTCCTCTTCTGGTTTTACGCTTTAAGTCCTAAGTCGCCGAAAACTTAAGGCAAGTCGGTGACGAGGTAAAGGTGTATAAGGTGTCCTGAGATTGTACACGACTTAGTATAAGTCGTAGGTCGGTGACGACTTAAAATTGCCTTAGGTCCAAGACTCCCTTATCTCGTAGACTCTTAAGTCGTAGTACTCCTTAACTCAGAGCATTTCATAACTCGGTGTTGTTGGGTCGGAGCAGAGTTAACTCGCAATCTTAAGTCGGCAATTTGTTAACTCGGAAGCCCTTGCTAACTCGCAATTTGTTAAGTCGGTTGGCTTCCTTAAGTCGGTAGGCTCCTAGGTCGGCACACATCTTAAGTCGGCAGCTCTTCTCAGTAGTTAGATCGGCAACTGTTGGGTCAGAGCTTTCTTAGGTCGTAGCTTGTTAAGCCGGAGACCTTTTTAACTCGGAGCCTTCCCTAAGTCGGAGCGTATCTTAGCTCGAAGTCTTTCTTAAGTCGGAGCAGGCTTCTAAGTCGGCATGTGTTTAGATCGGAGGCTATTCTAGCTCGTATACTGTTAGGTCAGACCGTTCCTTAAGTCGTCTTCTACTAAGTCGCGAATCAGAGGATTAACATTTGCCCCTCGAAGTGTGTGCCTAGGTCATAGGTCATATACTTCGATTTTCTTACCTGTTCTTTGATTAGGTCGGAAGCGAGTTAACAGAGGTCTTAGGTCGGCAGCGTGCAAGTCGCCTCACCTTCCTGCGTATAAATAGTTGAGTCATCCTTCCTCTGCCTCACTCATTTTTCTTCTCGATTCAGCCATTGATGCAATTTAGAGCCCTCAGAGATAAATTCCATCCATCCAATCGTCGATCAACCTCCTGTTATACATCGTAAGTTAATCTGATCCGAGTTTACCCATGCTCACTGTCGAATCGATGACTCCCCAGTTTTCGACTTCCATTTGTTTGTCGTGGTTCATCATGAATACCCCTTCGACTGTTCCGCCATTGCTATCGATCACGTTGCAGTTGTGATAGGGCAACGATACGTCAGATTCGCAACAAACCCGAGGCGATTCGAATTGGCTTTTCTGGGCGATCCAATGGTGTGATGGAATTAGGATCGTCATTGATTGTGAGGTTATTGGGCTATCGAATTAAAAGTTATGGAAGAAAGTGGGTTGATGTACTGACTCGGTCACGACTTAGTGATTTCACTGATTTAAGTCGGAACCGACTTAGCAATTTCACGTTTCCTAGGTTTTGAGTCGCTTCCGAGTTATTACTTAGAGGATTTCTTGTTGCTTCGAACTAGTTTTGCTTCTTAATCCGGACAAGACTCGGGAACTACTAGCTTTGACCCATAGGGAATTTCTCTTAAGTCGTCACCGAGTTAGTACTTAGGTTTTCGGCGACTAAGCAGATGACTTTTAAACTTTGCCTGGACTTTGAGCTGTTGAACTATGAACTGTGTTGCATGTATTTTTTTTTTACAGATTGCTTCAATTTGCAAGTTAACAATCCTGTTTAACACAACATTCACAGAGTACTGGGACAAATATACTGTCACTGACTGCCCACATCGAATGACAGATTAGTTGGTAAAGAGAAAGTTAAATTGAATGAATATGAATGAGATGCTGTACAATAACCAATTCAAGTGAAGTATTAAAACAGAATCGTAATAGTCAAATGAAACTGATTTGTCTGCATTAACACTACACTTGATCATTAACAAGTTCTGAAATTCTGTAATCAATTGATTGTCAACTAATTTAATTCCAGTTATGCTTGTCTTTTATTTTCATTAGTTTTGCACAACACTTCACACTTTTTAGGAAACGTGCACCTTCACATTTGAACATTCAGCTGATTGTGTAGAATGTCTTCTCCACAAGAAGGAACAGATCAAGTTGAAGATGCATTTCCAGTTGCTGTCCCGCTAAATGATCCTCCAGAAAGGACTCCTACCAATCTGATCCATAAAGCCTTTCGTCAATTATGCATCCAGTTTGGCATTGCCGAAGCTGACGCTTTGCTTCCTGAAATAAATGATACTACTGATAGGCCACCCCATGGCTTTGTCGCAGTTAACCGCCAAATTTGCTCGAGTGGAGCTATCCCCCATTTAATGACTGCCTTCGAGAACTTCTTCTCCGACTATCTATCTCCCCTTTTCAATTACACCCTAATGGCTACGCCATCCTACTGGGACTGTGTGTGCTTTTTAGGAGAACGCTGGACCGTTTTCCCAGTTTTGGAGAAATTCGCTATCTGTGTACTTTTGCCAAAAACAGAGATCACCCCTCTATCACAGTCGTGAGGAGTGCTAGAAATCGTAAGTTGATCACCGGTCTCCCTGAAAGTGTTCATAGTTTCCTGAGCCCGTTTTTCTATGTTCGCTGTCCCCCGGGGTTTTACGCTATTTGGAGAGTAGGAAGTAAGATCACTTGCCTCTGTTTCTTATGTTCTTTCAAACTTACCGAAGTCCGAGTTATCAAGTGCTAACTTTACCTTTTTCCTTTTTCAGCACTTCCTACTCCTTCTAGAGATCCTGGTCACAAAGTGACTTTTGAGAGGCTTATGGCGGTGCCGGTAGAGGAGAGGAGTATCCAGTTTCTATTAGATGATGAGCTTTTGCACCAATTTGGGCTTTTACATCCCTCCAGGTCGACTCGGATTCATGAAATCTTTAGTTCTGATGCAGAAATGTTAGCTGCTTCGGGCTCTCAAGCAGAGGCATCGAATGCCCCAGTTTTTGCAGAAGAAGTTGCATCAGAAACACCTGTTGTAGAGGCTGCCTTGATAAAGTGTTCCGCCTCCACCGATGTTGTAGTGTCAGTCATCAAGTCGGCACTTGCTCCAATTATTGAAGAGGAAGAGAATTCTCGAGTTTTTGAAAAATCAATTGATATGGAAGTTGAAAAGGAGAAGTCTGCTGAGCTCCAGGGTGATGACACTTTTGATGGCTTGAGCGATATCATGATAACTTCTCAAGAGCTTTTCGGGGATAATAATCCAAAAGTGACTTCTCCCGTTGTTGAAGCGACTTCCACCCTAAAACAAACCCTGACGCCTACTACGCCAGTCGTCTCTGTTTCCACACTAAAGCGTGGTCTGTAGTTTGACGCATGTAGCTTGCACGCCGCACACACTTAGGATTTTTCAGCACTTATAAGCATTTATCCTCTTTTTTCTGGAAATTTCTAAACTTTACTTCTTTTCCGTTTTTCAGATTCTCTGATGGGACGTACCGGCTCATACTACGACAACTTTCGGCGCTACGGAGGGCGTGATTCTTACGATTATGGACGTTATCTTCCCTCCCGCAAAGAATCTGACGAAGAGCGTGCAGCTAGAAAAGCTCAAGAAAGGCGTGCTTACGAAGAGCAGCAAAGAAGGAGAGACGATGACTCTCATAAAAGAAAACATCATGATGACAAAGGGAAGAAGCATGTTACCGATGACCCAAGTAAACGGGTTAAACTTGATGAGAAAGACGCGTCTGAAATTTCTGAAAAAACTGACGCTCCTATCCCTTCTGATACTCCGGCCGGCTCTCCTCCTCTAAAGAAGTCTGATATTCAAACAATCATTAACAGGCCACAATATCAAGTTAAAGATGGCCCTCCAACGCTTCAGAGCCAATTTCCAAATTGGTGCCTAAAAGGAGTGCGCTTTGACTTGGATTTGGTTCCGATTGATAAACAAGACATGCTTAAAAGTCTTGACGCGGTCAGGCTTAATATCGAGAGGATGTCGCAATGGCAGAAACTTGTCGACGAACTTCAAAGGGTCAACCATTTGAACCTTGAGGCGATGATGACCATGGAGAACGATAAATCAGAATGGGACAAATGGCATAAGCAGCATGATGCGGAGATGACGAGCATTGCAGACGACAACGCAAAGCTTGCATCTGAAGTCAAGCGACTTAAGGAAGATCTGGCCTCATCTTCTGCATCGCACACTCAAAAGGAAGAAGTCTTTCAGAAGCAAGTGCGGGACGCACATGCTGCGCAAAGGGATGCCGAAATGAAGCTTGCAGCTAAACAGCACATTACTGAGAAATATCGCACAGAAAATGCTGAGCTGCGGGGAACAATTGTGTCCCAAAATGCAGAGATTGAGATGCTGAAAGCTAAGCTTCTTAAAGTTGAGAAGGAGCGTGATGACGCGGTCGCTGGACAAGTTACGGCCGAAGAGTCTCACGACGCCACTAAAGCTAGCATCGATTCTACTCTATTTGACTTCTACATGCACAGCGTTTTGGGGCGCGGCAGCCTTTCATTCTTGGGTCCCAAATATGAGATTACCCTTGCTGAAGTTTGGAAGACCATACTTAATACATTTGCCGGCTATGCGGAAGCAGACCTTGTAGCGCTTTATCTGGATGATGAAGCACGCGATGCGCTTATTAGAGGCAAAGAGTAACTTGCCGAAGCTAGAGCCAGGACAGTGGCAGAGGAGCATTCAGAAAAAAAATACCTTTCACTGCCCCTGTCCATACTTCGACTTTTACCGATGTTGACATTATCGGTTCTAGCTCTCAATCTCTACTTACTGCAAAAGAAGCTAAAGCTAAACTCGATACTTCCGAGACTCCTCTTTCCCAAATTGAAGAGAAGAGCCAGGAAGAGACTGAAGCTGATAAATATGAAATTGAACTTGCGAAGCCAACTCCTCCAGGTAATTTTGGCGAAGTACCGGGTCTAATGAACCAGTTGTTTGACTTAACCGAGTTTGATGACTTTCTTACTTGTTACTTAAACTTTGGTGAACCGATACCCTCTCTATTTTCGGGAGATGTTGATTTTAACTTTTTTTCTTCTACAGCGGAAGCACAAAACACTGCACAAGTTTCTACTCCTTCAGTTGCCGTCCCTCCATCTTTACAGATTACTCCTCCTTCTGCTTCCCAACCGGGATCGCAGGCAGAAAAAATCGAAGCTCTTCAAGGTCTGGACAATCCGGCTATTTCGCAGGAGCAGAAGGCGGAGGATCTTGAAGACGTCGAGAAGACCCCGGAGCGGTCTCTAGATGATGACACGAAGCTTTCAACATTGCTTGTTACTCCGGGGAGCGAATCTTCCTCGAAGAGGAAGGGGAAGTGCGCCATAAGAAAGAAGAAGAGAGGTGCTTCGACTGGGGAAGACAAGACAGAAGAAGACCCAATCACTCCTCCTTCTCCGTCCCGCCCCCATCGGATTCCGAAATTAACTATTAGGCCAAGCAAAGGCTCCAAGGGTGGCGGAAAGAAGGAGTGACAAGCTGAACTTTCTACTTCTTATTTTGCCTTTTTCATGTATAGACCGGAGATTGTGCGGGTACCGGTCCCTGCTTTTGCTCTTTTGAAATATCTGCACATGTAAAGAATTTTCATAGTACTAAATAAAATAGTAATTTTACTTGTACAAATTCTTGTGTATGTGAGAATGCATCTGTTTCTTTTTTCTGAATAAACGATTCCTTTTGCTTGTACAAACCTTTTGTCTGTATCTGGGAATACATTTATTCCACGTCTATTTTTCGTGATATTGCAATGAACTTGTGGCATGTTGTGTTTATTAATATAATCAAATTGTACAGTATTGCCCCCTTGCCGCAAGTATATTGCAATATTCCTAGCTTTTTCAATACTAATACTCTTACTTTCAGAGAATAATTACTCCGCTTTTAAGGAAAGAATTATTCTGCTTTTAATAGAGTATATCCAGTCTTTAGAAGAATTTTTATTTTCTCTTTCTGAAGAACGCTTCAACTTTCGGGGATAATCACTTTTATTCATTAAGAAGTGAATTTTCCTATGAAGTGAAATGAACTTTTCTGAAAGAATTTTGTAGTATTTCAACTTTTTTAGGAGGAACTTTTTGAGATGAACAAGTTAATCCTTCCTTCGAGAGTTGAACTGTGCTTCCAGAGAATGCTTTTCGTTCAAGTATTTTATTTTGGGACATGCCTCCGGAGAGGGCTCCTCTTAAAGAGTTGTGCCTCCGAAAAGGTCTTGTGCCTCCGAAAAGGGCTTGTGCCTCCAAAGAGGGCTTGCGGTGCCTTGGGAAAGGGCTTTTGCCTCCGAAGAGGTCATGCGCCTCCGAAGAGGGCTTGTGGTGCCTTGGGAAAGGGCTTTTGCCTCCGAAGAGGTCATGTGCCTCCAAAAAGGGATTTTTGATTGCCTGGAAGTTACTTTCTCATGGTTGAGTGGATCCACGGGGCGGACGCAAGTTGCTTGATTGGATGCTCGTTTGCACAAACGATCGCAATTAAGTAACAAGGGCCATGTTCCTTCAGCTTGGGAAGGTGCCCCTCCGGTGTTTCCACCAATCTTTTTTGATTGAGAGAAGTACTTTCATTCTTTGGCTTGCCTCGTCAGAGGGCTTTGTTGAACTTTGAGAAGGAGCGTTGGGTGGTTGGTGTGCCAGGAAGGTTGCGTCTCAGGGGCAAGTAGATCCACGGGACGGACGCAAGCTGCCTGATCGGATGCATCACGATCCGTCAGCAAGGGCCCTGTTCCTTCTGCTTGGGAAGGTGTCCCTTCGGTGGTTCTTACTGGCCCTTTTATTGAGAAGCATACCTCCTTTTGGCTGCTCCTTTGTTTGCTTGGCAATGTTCTCTCATCATCTGCTCATTAGCGATCTTTTATTGTTGTTTCCAAGCGCATCTTCTTTCCTTACATTGCTATGTTCGAAGAAGTGGACTTCACTGTTGAACGACTTCACGGGACAAACGCAAGTTATCTAGTTGGATGTTTGTTTATATCGACAATCCCAACCAATTATCAAAGGTTTGTCACAGTGGAGTCGCCAACTTTTTATGTGAAGTTCACTTTGTATAGGATTTGTATTTGGAATTTCTTGTCGCTTGGTATTTGCATAACAGGTGATTTATAGAGGTCGCTTGGTTTTGTGACGAGCAAGCATTGTTTTGATGTCCTGCAATTTTGAATCAACATTTTAGCAATACATTTAAAGTATTTACATATCGAAATAAAACAGGCATTATGAAATAGTAAAGAACACAGGATTTATAGTGGTTCGGCCAAGAATCGGGCCTACATCCACTTTATAGCTTTCATTCATTCACGCTGATTTACAATATTTTACAATACAACTGATACATTCATCATTATTTTACAATTTTGAACAAAGCTTTTTCTTTCAAGTAAAATAAGGACGTAAGTGGTTGCTGTTCCAGGCTCTTGGAATTGGATCTCCTTCGATAGTTATGAGTTTGAAAGTGCCATCAAGAAGTTTACTGCCAATGGCATATGGTCCTTCCCAGTTTGGTCCAAACACACCAGTTGCCGTCATGATCCTTTTCAAAACTAAGTCCCCGACCTCAAAGCTGCGTTGGCGAACTTTAGAGTTGAAGTGCCTGGCCATCCTTTGCTGATAAGCTGAAACTCTAAGCCTAGCTTCTTCTCTTTTCTCATCAAGAAAATCAAGTGCTTCAAGTTGCAGCTTTTCATTTTCAGCTTCGTTGAAATGAACTCTTCTATGTGAAGGAACTTCTACTTCCACTGGAATCATTGCCTCTGATCCGTATGCCAGTGAAAATGGAGTGTGCCCAGTTGCAGTTTTGTGAGTAGTCCTGTATGCCCATAGTGCTAATGAAAGCTTATCAACCCAACCACCTTTTGCTCTTTCGAGTTGCTTTTTGATGGTTGACTTGATGATTTTATTCACTGCTTCCACTTGCCCGTTTGCCTGCGGATGAGCCACTGTTGAGAAGCTTTTCCGAACTCTGAATCGTTTGCAGAAATCCTGGAACTCTTCACTTTCAAACTGAGTACCGTTGTCTGTGATTATTTTCTGTGGCACACCATATCTGCAAATGATATTTTTCGTTACAAAATTTATCATCTTTTTAGAAGTAATGGTGGCCAAAGGTTCAGCCTCAGCCCACTTGGTGAAATAATCAACGGCTACGATAGCATATTTGATTCCTGATTTGGCAACTGGTAATGGTCCGATTAGATCTATCCCCCAAATGGCGAATGGCCATGGGCTGACCATCTGTGAGAGTTCGGTGGAAGGTGCTCTTGGGATTTTTGCAAATCTCTGGCACTTGTCGCACTTTCTAGAGTAGATAGTAGCATCTCGGTTAATATCAGGCCAGAAATATCCATATCGGAGAACTTTCTTGGCTAAAGTTTGACCAGCTGAATGATCTCCACATTCTCCTCCGTGTACCTCGGCTAGAATTGTCTTGGCTTCTTCCTTATTTACACATCGGAGCAGAGGCATTGAAAATCCCTGTCTGTATAATCGGCCATCTTGAAGTATATATCTCGATGCTTTTCTCAATAATTTTCGACGTTCCTTAGAACTTTCTGGCAGGGAACCACTGAGTAAGTATTCTTTGATTGGAGTCATCCATGATTCATGCTCTTGAGACGTAGCCATAATCCAGTCAATATTCATTTCATCAATGCTTGGAGCTGACAGAACTTCTACAGGAACTAATCCTAGTAATTGAGCTTCTCCGGAACTTGAATACTTTGCTAAAGAATCTGCCTTCATATTTTCCTCTCGGGGTATGTGGCTTATTGAGTAGTGATCGAAATCATTGAGGAGTTCGGAAGTTTTTGTCAAATATGCAGGCAAATTTCCTCCTTTGGCTTGAAATTCTTTCTTCACCTGGCAAACAATAAGCTGAGAATCGCTGAAAATCTGTAACACTTTGATGTTTAGTTCCTTGGCGATTTTTAAACCGGCAATAAGTGCTTCATATTCTGCTTCATTGTTTGTTGAAGGAAATTCTAGTCTCAATGCATAACACAACGATTGTCCTTCGGGGGTTTCAAGCACAACCCCTGCCCCAGAACAGTAATCATTTCTTGATCCGTCAACATACAACTTCCACTGGATTGGAATGCCGTCAGTTGTTTCATTCTCACTATCGCCTTTGTCAGTAGATTCTGCGATGAAATCTGCTAAAGCTTTTCCGTTGATTGCTCTTCGGGGGTGATAAGTGATGTCGTACTGGCTAAGTTCAATGTTCCATTTCAGAAGACGACCCGAAGTTTCAGGACGAAACAGGACTTGCTTTAGAGGTTGATCAGTAAGAACTTTGATAGGGTGAGCTTGAAAATATGGTCTCAATTTTCTGGAAGCAATTAGCAAACAGTAGGCGAGCTTTTCTATCTTCGAATAATTCATTTCTGCCCCAGTGAACCGTTTACTGATGTAATAGACTGGACGCTGTATTTTCATATCTTCCCGTACAAGTGCTGTGCTGAGGGCGTGAGATGAAATTGCTAAGTAGATGAAAAGATCTTCACCGTCAGTAGGCTTGGAAAGAACCGGAGGTGTTTCCATGTGATGAATTAGTTCATCGAAAGCATTCTGGCATTCTGGAGTCCACTCAAAAATTTTCTTTCCTTTCTTTAGAGCGTCAAAGAAGGGAATGCATTTGTCTGTGGCTTTGGAAATGAAGCGACTCAGAGCAGCGACTTTTCCATTGAGACTTTGCATTTCTTTCTTTGTTTTAGGGGCTTTGACTTCCCTTAGAGCTGTGATTTGAGTAGGATTGGCTTCAATGCCCCTGGCGCTCACAATGAAACCAAAAATTTCCTAGATTCTACTCCGAATGAACATTTCAATGGATTGAGCTTCATTCCGTACTTTCGAAGAATTGCAAACATTTCCTCCAAGTGTCCCATGTGATCTACAGCTTTCTTTGATTTTACCAACATATCGTCGACATAAACTTCCATGGTTCTACCAATCTGAGGCTTGAACATTGCATTGACAAGTCTTTGGTAGGTTGCCCCAGCATTTTTCAATCCAAAAGGCATAACTTTGTAGCAGTAGAGACCCACATCTGTAATAAAGCTTGTGTCTTCCTGATCCGGCTCATGCATCATAATCTGATTGTATCCGGAGTAAGCATCCATAAACGATAACAACTCATGCCCAGCTGTTCCATCCACCAATTGATCAATTATGGGCAGCGGGAAGCAATCTTTGGGGCATGCTTTGTTTAGATCTGAGAAATCTATGCATACTCTCCACTTTCCATTTGCCTTCTTGACTAATACTGGATTTGAAACCCAATTTGGATAAGTGGAGTTTCTGATAAAGCCGTTCTCCATGAGCCGATCGACTTCTTCCTTTAGCGCTGCCGATCTTTCTGGGCCTTGAGTTCTTCTTTTCTGTTTCACTGGTGTGAATTTCGGATCTATGTTCAGAGTATGTACAGCAATTTCCGGGGAGATCCCACACATATCAGCGTGACACCAAGCGAACACATCTAGATTGGCTTTTAAGAATGATATCAGTGTGTTTTGAACTGTTATGCTTAGCTATGAACCCATATTGAGTACTTTGTTAGGGTCTTTCGAGTCTACAGATATTGGTACAGTTACCTCCACGGGTACCACTCTATTCTCCCCTGTACTGGCTTTCCTGGGATCCATTTCTTTTCTCGCACTGTTGTGTTCTCCAGTACAGGGGCCGCTCCGTAGTTGCTACAGGGTTGGTTCCTTGATGCGGAGCGGAGCTGCCGCATCTTTCCACATTTCTCTTTTCCTGGCCTCTCGGAGTTCTACAAGATAACATTCTCGTCCTACGTTCTGATCTCCTTTAATAACAGCAATCCCATTATCAATAGGAAATTTCATTGTTAAGCACCAAGGAGCGAGGACGGCCCTGAAAGCAGCAAGAGTAGGCCGACCCAAGAAAGCGTTATAGGCGGAGAATCCATCAACAATTACAAAAGTTTGCTTTCGAACCAACTTCTTCTTCCCTTCGCCTATTTCAACGAACAAGTCCACCGTTCCAATTGGCTGTTTCAGTTCTCCTGTGAATCCAGCAATTTTGTGTGAAGAGGCTTGTACATCTGTCATAGGGATTTTCATTTGGTCAAATGTCCTTTTAAAGAGTATGTTGCACGAAGCACCACTATCAACCAGAACTCTTCTGACAATAGCCGGCCCAATACCGACTGAAACAACTAAAGGGTCCTCAGTAGGGGCTTCCACATCAATAGAATCCCTGGTTCTGAACATAATATCATCGTGAAAAGTCTTCTGCTGCTTTAGAGGTGTAGCATCTTCCAAGATCAAGACACTTTCTTCACTCGGAGCATACTTCAAAGCTCTAGCATACCTTTCCATTTCACCCCAACTCCTGCCAGCTGGATGAGGTCCTCCTGTGATCACATTGATAACAGGTCTTTCTTTTTCAGCAGACCTTTCTCCTGAACCAGATGAATGAGCTGGGGGTAGTTGCCCCTGGTTAGATGAAGACGGGTCCTTTCTATTCCTCTTGACGTATTGCTGCAACTTATTTTCCCTTAACAATTCCTCAATCAGGCTTTTCAAATGGCGGCACTCATTGGTATCGTGCCCTGGTTGGTTATGAAACTTGCAAAATCTTCCGCTTTGAACGGCATTTTTACCAACTTTCACAGCCGGTGGTTTTGGAAATTCAACAGCATCCTTAGTGGCGATGAAAATATTCTCTGGGGTATCGGTCAGAGGAGTAAAGTCTGAAGGTTTAAGGAAGCGGGGTTTTTTGAAGTCTTTCTGCCTTTTCCCACCATTACTTTCCCTTTTCTGATCTGCAGGTTCTTTCTTGCTTTGAACAGTAGCATTATTTTCGACCACTGTTGTCACAACTTTAGCTGGTGCGGAAAGATTCTCTAGGCGTATAAATTCGTCAGCCTTTTTGTAGAATTTCTCGAGCGAATTTGGCTCCTTCATCTTCAGCCATTTCCCAAATTCGCTCGATTTGTCGATAGCACGCATCAAATAGGTCAAGATCATTCGTGGCTCTGCGTTATCGACTTCTGCCAGAGCTAAGTTGAAGCGGTTCAAGAATGACTTAATAGGCTCTCCCGGATTCTGTTCAAGACTGGATAATGACATTATGTCTTTTGCCTTTGAAGCGTATAGCCTGAATTGCTCTTTGAACTTTCGGGTCAGATTGGAAAACTGATCTACAGATCGGACAGGAAGCTTGGTAAACCAAAGAAGTGCCACTCCTTCTAAATAAACTGGAAAATATCGGCACTTTATTTCGTCAGTTGCTCTTGCGCCGGTCATGTGCCAGTCGTATTTATACAAGAACTGATTTGGATCACTTGTTCCCCGATAAGCAGGAATGGTGGGGGGAACAAACTTTCTAGGAAATTCAGCCTTTAGAATCTTCTCGGTAAACGGAGTTCTACTTGGTGCGAATCCCCATTCGCTCTCATCTTCATCTCTTTGCATGCTCTCTTTCATTATTTGCTTGATCATACCAGAAAGATATTCCTCATTGTTTAGAGATTTCGCAGAATAGACCTCGTCCATCTTTTCGAGGGTTTGTCCAGGTAAATGCTCATGAAGAACTGGTGACGGCCTGGATCCTTCGGCCTGGAGGGATGCCCCTTCGGCAGCACCTGATCCCCCGTGAGGAATATTTCTCCCCTCGGAATTGGGAGCAGCATTAGCAAAGTTTCCCTCATTACTTACTGGTCTTTGATTCGTACCAAATAGAGCATTCAGCTTTTCCATCATCAGATTATTCTGAGTTTCAATCTGCTGGTACAGTCCGGATACAGCAGCATCTAACTCTTGTCGCGTCACACCGACGCTTGGAGCTGCCTGATTTGGAGAGAGAGAAGTGGAAGTATTGTCACGGTCATCGTCAGTTCTGACAGACTTTCGTTTCCTTCCAGGAGCCATTATGTCTGATAAATTTCTGGTTTTGTAGGAAATTCTTTCAGCAAACTTCTGAGAAGCAATGGTGAGTAGTAGCCTGAGTTGGGTTCTCAGTGAAAGCACCAAAATGTTAACGCTAAAAAGTGAACGCTAACACCCGGTGTGTGTAATAGAATCGTGAAAGCACCACCCGTGTGACGGGAGCAGAATTTAAGCAGTAAACTGGCAGAAAAGCAGTAAAAGACAGCAATTTATAGTGGTTCGGCTTGAGATTAAGCCTACGTCCACTTTGAATCTCTTTATTACTGAATTCGGTTACAAATCGATACAAATCTCTTATCAAAACAGTACAACTTGATCAAAAGAAACAATATTGACTACTAGCTCAATCTTCGTCGATGAAATTCGATGAATCCATGTTGGATGTAAGGAATTATCTCTTGAAGATTATTGTAGCGTCTTGAATGTTTGAGGATCTTTGATTGCTGGATGAATGGAGACTTCGACAGAGTAACGGCGCTTGAAGAAATGAATGGCCAAAAGTCCTCTTCATGTTGGAAGTGGCGGGGTATTTATAGGAGCTGATTTGGACTCTGGAAATTTTCCTAAGTCCTAAGTCGTAGCTGACTTAGTATAAGTCGCGGCCGACTTATGATAGGTCGCTGCCGGCTCATTAGCTTCAACACTTCCTTAGTAGTTCACCTCCTCTTCTGGTTTTACGCTTTAAGTCCTAAGTCGCCGAAAACTTAAGGCAAGTCGGTGACGAGGTAAAGGTGTATAAGGTGTCCTGAGATTGTACACGACTTAGTATAAGTCGTAGGTCGGTGACGACTTAAAATTGCCTTAGGTCCAAGACTCCCTTATCTCGTAGACTCTTAAGTCGTAGTACTCCTTAACTCAGAGCATTTCATAACTCGGTGTTGTTGGGTCGGAGCAGAGTTAACTCGCAATCTTAAGTCGGCAATTTGTTAACTCGGAAGCCCTTGCTAACTCGCAATTTGTTAAGTCGGTTGGCTTCCTTAAGTCGGTAGGCTCCTAGGTCGGCACACATCTTAAGTCGGCAGCTCTTCTCAGTAGTTAGATCGGCAACTGTTGGGTCAGAGCTTTCTTAGGTCGTAGCTTGTTAAGCCGGAGACCTTTTTAACTCGGAGCCTTCCCTAAGTCGGAGCGTATCTTAGCTCGAAGTCTTTCTTAAGTCGGAGCAGGCTTCTAAGTCGACATGTGTTTAGATCGGAGGCTATTCTAGCTCGTATACTGTTAGGTCAGACCGTTCCTTAAGTCGTCTTCTACTAAGTCGCGAATCAGAGGATTAACAATAAGCCTCTTTCTTTTTCTTCATACTCGTTTACATTATGTTCATTTTAATTTACATGCTTTCTTCATTCTAATGTTAGTAGATTAGCTTCCTCTTTTATGCACTTAGTTTAATTTTATTTTTATGCAAGTAGCTTAGTTCTTTTTCTTCTTCCATCTTCATTAGCTCTAACTTTTTTTTTGCTTGCTTAAAATGTAGAAATTTACATGTGTTGATTTGATAACACAAATGAGTAGCTAAACCCCTTCAATTTAGGTATAATGAAGCTCTCTAACATTATTTAAATTCAACATTTCTTATGATTTATGGTCTCTTTTATGCTTCATAAGAAGTAAATGTTGCTGTAAGTTTATAAAAATGAATTTGATAGCCTACGTTGTATTTACAAATAGGCCATCTTAATCAAACATAAACTCAATTTACATCATTATTTTACTAATTGATTTTTGATTTTGAAATTAAAGTAGAATCAAATTTTGATGATCTATGTTACTAAATACAATAGTAAATAGATCATACTTAAAATATCTTTTGCTTTGACTTCATTTTCATGAGAATTGATAAGTGGTTTTATGTGTTGTATTATAGTTTGCTGGTTTAAGTTATGTTAATTAATAACATAAATAAACCATACTTATGATAAATACATCACTAATTGCATTTAAAATCAAAATAGAGATCATAGATTATTTTGTGTTGATTTACAAAAATATGAGAGTGGATTTTGCCTCTAAATTGTTTTCTAATCTCATGTTTTCAATCACTTTTGTTCTAGTTAGTTTTGCAATTTTCAACATAAAACAATCACAACTTCAATTTTTGGTTTAATTTGATTGAATAGAAATTTTTAAAATTCTAAACAATTCCCTACGGATTGACCCGTACTCGCCATGTACTAAAATTGTACGCCATGCGCTTGCGGTTAATTTTAATTTTAATTTTTTTGTTATTTTCTAATTCGATAGAAAATTAGTCATTAAACACCAGGCTTTATGTCTGACTCGAAGTTTTTGTTTTCCCCTTAAACTCTCGGATACTCAAATGATTTTTAGTAGTTTGAAGTTTATAGTTTTCAGGTGTTCTTTTAGACGGATAAAGCTTCCGGTGACGCACAGGAGGCATGCTAGCTACTTAGCATTCTTTTATTTCCACTGTGTTTGGTTGTAAAGGCAAATTTGTTTTATTGCCTTATTATATACTCTGATCATCCAATGGGGCATCTTCATATGTCGCTCTTGGCGTATGTTGTAATAAATATATTTTCTCTGAACGTGGTTAATGATTGTGGGATTATGTAATGAATTTGAAATTTTTTGAAATGAATGTGGAACTTGTTTGATGTTTTAAAATTTTTCCACATTCATGTGTTTCTGTGTATCAATGTATCTAACATTGCCGTATTTGGTCGTTGATGATTAATAACTATGGATGACTGCAGCATTCGTAGCTGTTAGTTTTGGGCCTCTAAGTATGGGTGTTTGCGCCAAAATTGGTCACAAACCCCGAATGTCGTGAAAGCACCAGTGTATGAATACAAATAAATAAGTATTCAAACACAAATCTCAAATCTAAGCAAACAAAATATCACAATTCAGAAATAATGAACAATGACACACAATTTATAGTGGTTCGGCTGTCTCCGGCCTACATCCACTCTGAAGTTGATGATTTTATTGATGTTCACTTGATGACTACAATTTCTTCTGATGTAGTACAACTGATTTTTTGATTATAATCTGAATCTAAGGAAGCAATGGTGATTCTGAGTAAATCTGGCAGAGTTTGGGCGCTCTTTAGCTCCTAAAAATTGTCCGACCCCTTTTCTGAATGACCAGGGGCTCTATTTATAGGTGTAGGAGGCAGATATTTTGCCTAAAGTTCGGGAGACCAGTTCTGGCACGTGAGGGGGGCCCACATGGCCAAAATTTGGAGATACGGGCCCACATTGGGATCGATTCGACCCTTGGTTCGAATCGATCAAGAAAGTGCCCAAACGTGGCGAAACTTGGCGTGAACATTCTTCTATGCATACTCAAGCTCCTGTGAAAATTTCATAGCATTTGGACTTGTAGATCTCGAGTTATGACCGATTCAAGATTGCGTTTTTCGTTATATCGATTCGTTCGAATCGATATGGTTCGACTCCATAGGGTCGAATCCATGCTCCTACATGTGAAAATGATGACGTGGTACGGGTTCCTTGGGTCGATCCTCCTTTTTCTCCGAGTTTACTGGGTCGAATCCTGGGTTTTAGCCGCGTTTACTTGGTGGACTCAAGATGTTGGATTCGAAGGTTCGCCTCCTTCGAATCGATGGAACCGGTACTTATTCGAATCGATCAGGATATGCTACTGTGGATCGATTCGAAGTTGTCTCAACATGGGGATTCGAAGGCAATGGAGTCGAAGCACCCTTAATCGTATGGATTCGAAGGGCTTCTACCTCGCTGGATTCGAACTGATTGCATGCTTGATGGAGTCGAAGCTAAAGTACTTCTCATGGATTCGAAGCAATCAGGGGAAACTTGTTGGATTCGAACATGTGGCTTTGGGTGATGGATACGAAGTTTGGCCGTCTGATGGATTCGAACAAGATGGTTTTTGGACTAATGTGTGCTCGATGGATTCGAAGTAGATGGATTCGAACCATATGGAGACGAACTCAAGGCTATGTCCTTCACTTGCGTCGATGATATCTTGGGCGTACGAACATGAATTGACACGAAATTTGGAATGTTGCTTTTTCTAGCCTTGCTTGACATGTCTTATCAATTGTAGCCTGATCCGGACTCGGACAAAATTCATCGATATCCATGGTGAACTTGTGATGTAACTGTCCTACAGGATGGATTGTCATTGATTTCTAGTCAACTTTTTGGTGTCACGGCCTTACCAAAAGGCGGGATAACATTTGCCCCCCAAAACATGCCTTGCGATAGGAAGGTGTGTTTTGTAGTTCCATAAGTTGGTGTTCATATCCTGTTGATGACCTGTGGTACAACATGCGAAGAGTTTGACAGTTTTATATGACCTCAAATGACGACCGTTCGCGATCTAGCCATTTGAGGTGGAATGCAACCGTTCGTGATCTAGCATTTCTATATGACCTCAAATGACGACTGTTCGCGATCAAGCCATTTGAGGTGGAATGCGACCGTTCGTGATCTAGCATTTTTTGTATGACCCCAAATGACGACCGTTCGCGATCAAGCCATTTGAGGTGAGGGGTGCCGTTCGAGGCGAGTTGTGACCGTTCGTGGTCGAGTGATGACCATTCGAGGTCGGGTGTCGTTCGAGGCAGATTGTGACCGTTCGAGGTCGGGTGCCGTTCGAGGCGAATGGTGACCGTTCGAGGTCGGGTGCCGTTCGGGGCGAATTGTATGTGCCCGGGGAGGGGACTTAGCATCATCGATACCAGGTTTCACGTTCGGGTGAATTCCCGGATTGTTTGTTGCAACGGTTTATCACCATCTCAGAGCATGGCTAGGGACCGTTCGCGATCTCGTACATGTGTAAGTGGCTTAGCCGTTATGAAATCACAGGTAGCATTTTTTCATTGAGATTAAGTTTTTAGCAGAAATGTTAAACAAAATCAAGTTCAAATGTTCAAATCAAGATGAAACAAAAGCAAAGCAAGGATGTCAAAGTGTAAACTCCCATAACGATAGGGTTAATAGTCATTCAGAGCATGCCTATGGACCGCTCGTGATCTCGCACATGTGTAAATGACTTACTCGTGTTGGTGAGAGGTTTACGACTTGTTCATTGTTATTTCAATTAATTGATAACCATACGGTGTCCCGGCTCAGGGTCACCCCTAGCTGATGTAGACGGTGGTCGCTCTGGCTCCACTGTTGGAGCTCGCCTTCTCACATACTGAAGTAGCATACCGTTCCTGATGTGCCCTTCCACCTCATCCTTCAGATGTCTACAGTCGTTAGTGTTATGACTGTTTAGTTCGTGGAACAAGCAATATCTGTCTGATTTCCTCTCGTCAACAGTGGGGTCCCTTCGTATTGGCCTACGGTAGGGAACTTGCTCTCGTGTATCTCGGTAGATTCGCTCCAAACTCTCATTCAGCTCTGAGTAGGTGGTGAATCGTGGCTCTCTCCGCAGTCGCTTTGGCCCATCACCACTATCCTCAGCCTTTCGTTTTCCTTTATCCTTGCCTGAGTCCTTTTCGAGAGGCTTTTTGTCTTTAACTACATAAACTTCTATTCCCTCTCATTCTTCTCTTTCAGCATTAGCGTCTTCCAATCGCAAATACTTTTCTGCCTCATGATAGAATTCTCCTAGATCCATAGGCGGATCCTTAGTTAATGAATTTTTGAATTCTGTGCCGTCAGCTACTCTGGACACAGCTGCCATCATAACCATGGATGGATCTGGCCGATCCACCGATGCCGCTGCCGCATTGAATTGCATTAGGAAATTCCTCAAAGACTCCCCAGCTTTCTGCTTTAGCGTTGCCAAACTCATCACGTTCTTGGGTCTTGAAATGTGAACCCTTAATTGCCTTATAAATTTCTCAATCAAATTGGTCCATGTCCCAATGGAGCCGCTCTCTAGCTGTCTGAACCATAAAGCTGCTATATCTGTCAAATACAATGGAAAGCACCGGGCCATGACTTCCTGTGATGCCCCCAGCACTTCCATGTGCCTTATATACCTCGTTAGGTGGACCGCAGGATCCGTCCTCCCATCATACCTTTCCACTGTTCGCAGTTTGAATTCTGGTGGGTTCCTAGACAACCTAATCACAGGAGAAAAGGGACTCCTGTTCACGTCTTCAAGATCTCTGTTTACTAATCCGCCTCTCATGACTCACCTGACCATCTCTGCCAATCTATCGTTGTCTCCAAGCTGTAGTCCTCGTTCACTACCTTCGATCTGCCCCCCGAGTCCATGTGAGCTTTCGGGTGTCTGCCCCCCTGGCTGAGCGTTCATCCCTCTATCGCTGCCAGGTTGCTCGGATGTCCTTGTCTCTCTTCCCGGGTTCGGATCAACATGCTCTAAGTGTGTGCCCCCCAGCTCCGGTGCTGCGCCAGATGGTCCTGCTCCGTTTTGCACTCTGGTTGCTCCTTGATTTTGCGCTCCAAGTTGTCCAATCTGTTGAAGAAAATTTTGGATCATTTCCTCTTGCCTCTTCATCATTGTCTCCATCTCATCCCTGGTGATGAAGATCGATGCTTGGTTTGCTCCTGAGGAAGCCTCTTGACTTCCTTCATGCTGACTTCTCTCAGCTCTTTGCCTTCTACTTGTTTGTCGGGTCATTGTCTTTCAAATCTCCAAGCTTTCAGATCTGAACTTCAAATTTTGTGTAGCGGGTGCTAGTCCTTCTCAGTGAAAGCACCAAAGTGTTTGTGCCAAAATTGGTCACAAACCCCGAATGTCGTGAAAGCACCCGTGTATGAATACAAATAAATAAGTATTCAAACACAAATCTCAAATCTAAGCAAACAAAATATCACAATTCAGAAATAATGAACAATGACACACAATTTATAGTGGTTCGGCTATCTCCGGCCTACGTCCACTCTGAAGTTGATTATTATATTGATGTTCACTTGATGATTACAATTTCTTCTGATGTAGTACAACTGATTTTTTGATTATAATCTAAATCAAAGGAAGCAGTGGTGATTTTGAGTAAATCTGTCAGAGTCTGGGCGCTCTTTAGCTCCTAAAAATTGTCCGACCCCTTTTCTGAATGACCAGGGGCTCTATTTATAGGTGTAGGAGGCAGATATTTTGCCTAAAGTTCGGGAGACCAGTTCTGGCACGTGAGGGGGGCCCACATGGCCAAAATCTGGAGATACGGGCCCACATTGGGATCGATTCGACCCTTGGTTCGAATCGATCAAGAAAGTGCCCAAACGTGGCGAAACTTGGCGTGAACATTCTTCTATGCATACTCAAGCTCCTGTGAAAATTTCATAGCATTTGGACTTGTAGATCTCGAGTTATGACCGATTCAAGATTGCGTTTTTCGTTATATCGATTCGTTCGAATCGATATGGTTCAACTCCATCGGGTCGAATCCATGCTCCTGCACGTGAAAATGATGACGTGGTACGGGTTCCTCGGGTCGATCCTCCTTTTTCTCCGAGTTTACTGGGTCGAATCCTGGGTTTTAGCCGCGTTTACTTGGTGGACTCGAGATGTTGGATTCGAAGGTCCGCCTCCTTCGAATCGATGGAACCGGTACTTGTTCGAATCGATCAGGATATGCTACTGTGGATCGATTCGAAGTTGTCTCAACATGGGGATTCGAAGGCAGTGCAGTTGAAGCACCCTTAATCGTATGGATTCGAAGGTCTTCTACCTCGCTGGATTCGAACTGAAGGCATGCTTGATGGAGTCGAAGCTAAAGTACTTCTCATGGATTCGAAGCAATCAGGGGAAACTTGTTGGATTCGAACATGTGGCTTTGGGTGATGGATACGAAGTTTGGCCGTCTGATGGATTCGAACAAGATGGTTTTGGGACTAATGTGTGCTCGATGGATTCGAAGTAGATGGATTCGAACCATATGGAGACGAACTCAAGGCTATGTCCTTCACTTGCGTCGATGATATCTTGGGCGTACGAACTCGAATTGACTCGAAATTTGGAATGTTGCTTTTTCTAGCCTTGCTTGACATGTCTTATCAATTGTAGCCTGATCCAGACTCGGACAAAATTCATCGATATCCATGGTGAACTTGTGATGTAACTGTCCTACAGGATGGACTGTCATTGATTTCTAGTCAACTTTTTGGTGTCACGACCTTGCCAAAAGGTGGGATAACAATGGGGATGTTACAGATAATGCCTCCAAATCTTCATTGCGAAGATCACCGTAGCCAACTCCAAATCATCAGTAATATATCTCACTTCATGTGGTCTAAGCTGTTGTGAAGCGTAGGCAACCAGTTTACCCTTCTACATCAACCCAGCTCCTAATCCAGTCCCACATGCATCAGTATACACCACCCACCCTTGGTTTCTGTCTGGAACTACTAACACCGGTGCATTGGTCAACAAATGCTTTAACTTAAGGAATGCTTCCTCACATTTGTCGGACCAAACAAACTTCACTTTCTTCCTGGTTAGCTTAGTCAAAGGCGCTGCTATCTGCGAGAAATCCTTAATGAATCTCCGGTAATAGCCAGCAAGTTCAAGGAAACTTCTAATCTCAGTCAATGTCTCTGGTCTCTTCTAATTATTAATAGCTTCAATCTTATCTGGATCGACTAACAAGCCCTTCTCTGAAACCACGTGACCAAGAAACTTAACCTCTTTCTTCCAAAAATGACACTTGGAAAACTTTGCCTTTAGCTGATGCTGCCTTAGCGCCTTAAGCACAACTTTAAGATGATCTTCATGCTCTCTTTCATCCTTAGAATATACTAAAATGTCATCTATAAACACTAACACGAACCTATCTAGATACTCCCGGAAAACTCGGTTCATCAAATCCACGAAGAAAGTAGGCGCATTTGTTAACCCTAATGGCATTACTAACCACTCGTACGAACCATATCTAGTTCGAAATGTTGTTAATGGAATGCTATCCTCTGCCACTCTTAGCTGATGGAAACCTATCGCCAAATCCAACTGGGAAAGTACTATGGCTCCACACAATTGATCAAACAGATCATCAATTCTCGACAAAGGATACTTATTCTTAATGGTCCGCTCGTTCAGCTTACGATAGTCAACTCACATCTTCAACGACCCATCTGGTTTCTTTACAAACGCCGCGGCCACTCCCCAAGACGAACTGCTTGGTCTAATAAAATTCCTTCCTTCTAGATCCACTAGTTGCACCTTCAATTCCTTAATTTCAGTAGGTGTCATCCTGCTAGGTAGTCAACTCACAGGTTTAGCTCTTGGCATAAGATCTATCCAAAACTCAACAGCTCGTTTCGGTGGTAGTCCTGTGACTGGCTCAAAGACATCTGCAAACGCTCTACCCGAACCTGACTTAGTTCGTCTCCCACTTCCATTGCACTCAACAAAGCACAACTACTCCGATCAGAATTCTCTACTGAAAATATAATTTGGTTATGACTATTAGGGTGTATTAATGATATATCCCCATCGTGGAAAAATATCCTAGCATCATACCTTCTCAACCAATCCATACCCAAAATGATTTCGAAATCTACGAAAACATAAACATACAGACTGCATGCAAATTTATGACCTAACAAATCAAGTTCTAACTAGTCACATCTCTTCCCCAGAGTTGCATACCATCCTACTGGATTCGCAACCCTTGAGGAAATAACAAGGTATGTGGGTTCTAAGAATAACCTATCAACCAAACGCTGAGATATAAATGAATGTGATGCACTGGTATCAAATAGTATCCTAACTGGTATACTCTGAATCAAAAACATACCTTCGATCATAGTCTTCTATTTTTCAGCGGCAGTCGACTTAGCAGATGATGGTCCAACAACAAAAACCTATCCCTTGTCTGCCCTGGCTGGCTCTGGACACTGGTTCTTATAATGCCCAACTTGATCACAATTGAAGCACTTCACATTCTTCTTATCTGCAGCCTTCTTTCCCTTGCCTAACCAGCACACATTTGCATAATGACCCTTCTTGTCACACTTGTAGCAAACAAAATCAGCATATGCCTTCTTGGCAACTTCTCCCTTCTGGGCTCCCTTCTTCTTAAAGAACTTTCTTTTCTTTCCCTGAGAGCCCTAGGTTTCAACTGGATTGTCTCTAGCACAAACAGCAAGCATCTCCTCATGGCGAATTGCCATCTCCACAACCACATTACAAGGATCACGGATATGTGTCAAGTTCGCCTTAGCTGGCTTAGGTCTCAATCCCCGAATGAACCTCTCATTCCTTCTGATGTTGGTGTCTATAGTAGCATACCCATATTGAGACAGCTCATCAAACTTAGTATCATACTCGATAACCGACATCTCTCCTTGAACTAGATCCATAAAATTTCTCATCAACGCTAACTTAGAAACCTCAGATAAAATCCCCTATTCAAATCTCCTTCTAAATTCCCCCCATGTCAACTCTTCCTCCATAACTCCGGCAGTAACACTGTTCCACCAATGAAGTACTGACCATTGCAACTGCCTAGAGGCCGACTTTCTCTTCTGCTCATCATCTAAACCCAAATCAGCAAAGATACGTTCACAATGCAACAACCAATTCTCTACTTCTATGGCATCCTCCGTTCCCATAAATGGTTTCCCACCAAGACTGGTGTAGTCTCTACTCAACTTAGCATAATTATTCCCAACTGGAGCCACATGATTAGCTCCTCCAACATTACCAGCAACTCCAGTAGCAACTCCTACTTGCATCACATTAACGAAGAACTGTTACATCGCCCCCATATCTACTGATGGATTTCTAGCACCCACATTGGCATCAGCATTTTGGTTCGCATTAGCATGTCGACCTTGGTTCATCCTGGTATTAGGTCGAGCATTTCCATTAGTTGTGGTGCTTCCTCCACCGAGATTTCCTCTTTCGCTTCTTGCTTCCATATCTTCTTTCTCATAAATCTGCATACGAGCCTTAGTAAGATATAGAAGAACGATCTACGAGAGAGGGGAGTACGTACTTATATATAGCTATATATCAAATACAAATATGTTACTATAGCTTTATCCCAAACTCCGATCATATTTTTGATTCAATGGATTATGTTTCAAAAATCTTTTAGGTTTAAATTTCTTTTATGTTTCATAAACCTATGCTCTGATACCAACTTGTTACATCCCCCTACTTTAAGGCCCAAAACTAATGGCTACGGATGATGCAGCTATCAATAGTTATTTCCCTAACAAGTTATGCGGCAGCTATCATCTCTAGCTACAACCCGAACTGGTTGTCTAACAAAAGTCAAATTAGGCTCTACTACTAAATCTTCCAACTCTGTCGGAGGAATAGTAGTCTTTGGATCATGCACATACATGCGAAGATGAGACACATGATTATGGACACCTGCCATACTGCTCGGCAACTCTACTCTGTATGCGAGCTTTCCAATCCACTCTATAATCTAGAATAGACCAACATATCGCGGTGCTAGTTTCCCTGACTTCCCGAACAATACCACACTCTTCATCGGTGATACATTAACAAAAACCTTATCTCCCATTGAGAACTCTAGGTCTTTACGCCTCTTATCTGCGTAACTTTTTTGCCTGGATTGAGCTTCCTTCATCCTTTCTCGGATCAACTCAATCTTCTATGACGCCTCCCTAACATAATCTGGACCTAAGACCAATATGTCTCCTGTCTCCAACCAACATACTGGTGATTTGCATGGCCTTCCATACAAAGCTTCAAAAGGCGCCATTCCTATACTAGTTTGATAACTATTATTATAGGGAAACTCAACCAAATGCAGGTGATCATCCCAAGATCCACCAAAGTCCAATACCCAAGCTCTCAATAAATCCTCGAGTACCTTATTGACTCTCTTTGTCTACCCATCTGTCTGAGGGTGATATGCAGTACTCATCTTGAGCTTAGTGCCTAATACATCTTGTAGACTCTTCTAGAATTCACTAGTGAACAAAGCATCTCTTCACTGACTATGCTACTAGGAACTCCATGTAGTCTAACTATCTTCTTCATGAACAACTTAGCTAAAACAGGTGCCGTCCTGGTTGACTTAACTAGAATGGGGCACTCTTTGTCAACTTGTCCACTATAACCCATATACTTTCATTTCCCCTATTTGACCTTGGCAACTCATCTATAAAATCCATGGACATTGAATACCATTTCCAAAGTGGAATCTCTAGAGGCCGAAGAAACACACTCGGTTTCTGATGTTCGGCTTTCACTTGTTGACAGTTTGCACACTACCTAACCCACAAGCCAACATCCCTCTTCATACATTCCCAATAGAAGCTTGTCTTAATATTTTGATACATCTTGGTCTCTCCAGGATGAATCGTAAACTTGGATCGATGACATTCTCCAAGAACTTCTTTCCTCAAGTTCTCAACATTTGGAACACACAACTGTCCCTTCTTTCTCAAACATCCTCTCTGGTCAAGACCAAAATCCTTCAGGTCATCGATCTCTGTTCCAACCTCAAGCCTTCTAATCTTCTCGGCTAATACTGGATCCTCCCTTTTCTTAGAAGCAATTCTCTCGATCAACACTAGTTGAACTTCTAAACAGGACAACATGGCAGTACTCTGACTAGAACTAGCAGTCGATCTTAACTGCACACTACAGTTAGTCAAAGCTTCTAAATCCTTTCACTCTACCAACATAGCCAACACCGCATTTTGATGTCTTCTACTAAGAGCATCTGCCACCTTATTACCTTTTCCCGGTGTATACTCTATACCAAAATGATAAGCAGCCAAAAACTCCAGCCACCTCCGTTGTCTTATATTCGACTCATTTTGAGAGAATAAGTATCTTAAAGACTTATGATTTATGTATAGCTCAAATCTCTCGTCTAAGAGATAATGTAACATCCCTAATTTTTGATAAAATTATTCAAGAAATTTAATTAGATATATTAAATAGAATAATGTAAGAATTACAGTGATAAGGCGATTGAGATTTGAATAAACCATAAGAAGGTCATGCTTAGAGTTAATTAAATGAGCTTAAAAAAGTTTATAAGCTAATTAATTTACATAAGGCCTTATTAGTGAATAGTCACACCTATTATTCACATACTTTTTCATTTCTCACGTTCATTCTTCATTTTCACAAACGCAAATCAAAAAACTAAAATAGAAACCAACCATTACAAAGAAGAAAAAGGGAAAAAAATTTATTCAAGGCTAAGGATTAAAGTTAGTGGATTTATTCATCAACAAATCTCAAAGTCCTTATCATATACAAGGTGAATAATAATTCATTCCATCTCTATTTTTTTTATAATCATATGTTTTTGGATTTAGGATTAAATTCGTTTTTACGATGTTTTGGATGATGATATGCTTGAATTATTATATGTTTGATTTAAACCAATTCATTTACATATGAATTTGCACGGTTTTAGGGAAAAACCGATTGTTATTGATTTTAGAATGCCATGGAAAAATTATATGTTAAGTAAAACATTATTTTAGAGATGGGTTTCAACTTTCATAATTTTCCAAGCCATGGATTTCTAAAGGAAAATATGATATATTTGGGTTTAAAATTTATTTCGATTATTTTAGGAAGAAACTGGGTCTGAAATTTTAATATGTTCGATAACATGATGAAATTGAATTTCTATGATTTTTGAGGATTTTTCCTAATTGATTTGCTATGGAAAATAAATTATTTGAAAAGAAGGACTTATTTGCAATATTGATTTTTCTTAATGGAAGGGCTTAAACGTTACTTTTTCCTTGATTTAGATCTGATAAATGCGGTAGTTATTTTGTAAAGTATTTGAAAAGTTTTAAGGCAACCAATCAAAGAATTACAAATAGGCAGGTAGTTATAAAGCAATTACTAAAAGTAGCATAATTTCAGCTTTTATTTAGAAAAGTAGGTTATGCCTCCTATAGTAGTGCCTTTCGACTCCAATGCTTCCGCTCCAACTCAGTCGAAACCAACCCAGCTGAAACCCACCTAGTCAAAACCAATACACAAGGTATCACTTAGATGGTACGTAATGGATTGAAGGAAAGGCAGAAGCCATGGTGTCGAAAGCAATGCTTCCGAGGGGTCGAAACCTTAGTTTTGTTTTCAAATGTTATGTGCCTGCTTTGTCCTACTTAATGCTTTCGACGGAGTCAAAACATATGTTTCGAAAGGGGTTTTCTAAATAGCTTTAAAAGGAGGTTTCCAATTTATGTTTTAAAGGTACATGCTTTCGAAGGGGTTACTTTATTTGTAAAAGAATGCGTTCGAAAGAAGTGGTTCCGACATAGTCGAAACCCAGCTGCTTTTCTTTTACCTTTCGAGTATATTGAAGTCATCAATACTTTCGAAAGGTGCTTTTTTTAAACTTATGTTAAGACACTTCCTAAATGCTTTCGAAAGGGGTCATGGGTTTCGAAGGCAATGGTGTCAAATGGGGGTTTCGACGCTATCCTTCTAAGTTTTACTTAAAGGTTTTTAGCTTTTGAATAGATGGTTCCGACACCATCAAAATTTTCCCCAAAACAATTTTATCAATGGTTTAGATGGAGATGCTTTCGTCTACATTCACTTTGACCCAAAAGAAGTTTCTAAAAGTAAAACCCAATACTTTCGAAAGGGGTACTTTCAGTTGTTTTGAAGCTATGTTTCTAAAATATTTTGAGTGATGTTTTGATACCATCGAAAGGTATATTTGGTTTCGAAAGAGATTATTTAACAATGGCTTCGAAAGGTATATTCTTAGTGTTTTGAAAAGGAATTTTCTTTGCTTTCGAAAGAGGTTATCCAGGGGTTTCGAAAGAGATATTTTAAGGTTTTCAAAACAAATAACCCTATCTCATTTTAAAGGAAAAAAAATCATGGCACAAATAAAAAGCTTTGAAATGAAGTTTTTGAAGAACTTTTCCTTGAATAACAGGTTGAAGGGATTGACCAACTTTTATGTAAAATGATTTCAAGGATATTAAACCACAGGTTTTGGTATTATTTTTTTATGATTGCTTCTTCATATATTTATTCACATTGTAATTAACCCATAACGGTGCTTTGGGGAAGGGCAGGATAAATAGCTAGGTTGACCCAATAGTGAATATAACTTAAGAAATGTTAAAATCTTAATTAAAGATATTGGCAGGGGCCAATAGGTTCACAGTAAGCCCATGAAAACTGTATAGAGGAAAAGATATTGGCATGGGCCAATAAATTCATAGTCATCCCATGAAAATTATGATTTGATATTGGCAACGGCCAATAGGTTTATAGTTAGTCCATGAAAACTATATCCAGATTAAGATATTGATAGTTACTCAATAGGTTCCTAGTCAGCCCATGAAAATTAGGATAAGAGAAAAGATATTGGAGTTACCGATAGGTTCTTAGTGATCCCATGAAAACTATGAAATCGGATAGGGAGTCCATAAACATTTAGCCAGTTATTAGTGAGCCCATGAAAGAGGTACCTGAAAACCTCAACTCTCAAACTACTCAAAATCAATTGAGCACCCGAGAGTTTAAGAGGAAAACATAAACTTTGAGTCAGTCATAAAGCCTGGTATGAATAATAATCTACCATCTAAAATCATTTAGATATCTAGTGAGACCATGCTACATAGCGGAATGGGGTTTCCCCTCACTAGTATCCTAAAACCTTTATAAAACCATGTGCTCCTACATCCACAATGGTTAAAACATTTCAAAATAATATGATATGATGATATGCAAAACAAGTGAATCAATTCTAGATTACCCATCCCTATTCATTTTGACTATCAGTCTCAGTTATAGTTTCTAGGTTTACTATTAACCTAATAGTTTTCATGGGCTGACTAATAACCGGTAAAATGATTATGGACTCCCTGTCTAGTTACATAGTTTTCATGGGATCACTAAGAACCTATTGGTAACCCCAATATCTTTACTCTTTTCCTAGTTTTCATGGGCTGACTAGGAACCTATTGGTAACTCCAATATCTTTTCTTCTTATACTAGTTTTCATGGGCTAACTAGGAACTATTGACTTCTATTAATATCTTAATCCGGATATAGTTTTCATGGGCTGACTACAAACCTATTGGCCCTTGCCAATATCAAATCATAGTTTTCATGGGCTAACTATGAACCTGTCTTTCTAACATCTTCATTTATACATAGTTTTCATGAGCTTACTATAAACCTATTGGCCTCGACCAATATCTTTTCCAATACATAGTTTTCGTGGGCTTACTGTGAACCTATTGGCCCCTGCCAATATCTTTTTTTAATATTTTAGCATCCTATATTCTGGTCTTCCTGACCTCCTAGATGTAATTCTACTTATTCAGGAGTTAACTTAATTTATATTCAATACTGGGTCAACCTAGCTGATTATTCTGCCCTTCCCCAAAATACAGTTATGGGTCCATTACAATGTGAATATATACATATATGAAGAAGCAAACACAATAACTTGGTTAATCTCTTTAACCTTTTTATCAAAGAAAACTTCTTCAAAAACTCCTTTTCAAAACGCTTTATTTATTTATGCTATGGTTTTCCTTTAAAATGAGATTGGGTTATTTGTTTTAAAAACTAAGGCTTTCGAAACCTTCAAAACCTTGCTTTCGACCTCACTGGATAACCTCCTTTGAAAGCATGTAAATCCCTTTTCAAAACATTAGGCCCCTGCCTTTCGAAACACTTCAAAATCTCTCTTTCTAAACCTTTCGAATCTAATAAATTATTACTTATCAACTCTTAGAAGCGTAGCTTCGACACCATTGAAAGTACTCCTTTCAAAAACTTTGGAACTATCCCTTCCGAAACCATTAAAAGTCCCTCTTCGAAACCATTGGGTTTATATTTAAAAATATCATTTGGGTCAAAGTGAATATAAACAAAAGTATCATCGAAACCATTCTTTATCATATGAAAGTATTTAGGGAAAACTTGATGGCGTCGGCACCATCCCTTTTGAAAGCTTCAAAACACTTAAGTAAAACATTGAAGGTTAGCACCGAAACCCCCTTTCGAAGCCATTGCCTTCGAAACCCTAGGATCCGTTCGAAAGCCTTTTGGAAGTAGATTCGTATAATTTTAAAATTGAAACTACCCTTTGAAAGCATTGATGACTTCAATACACTTGAAAGGCAAAAGAACAGCGGCTGGGTTTCGACCTAGTCGGAACCACTACTTTCGAAAGCATCATTCTTATAAGTAAAGAAACCCATTGGAAAGCTTATACTTTAAAACATAAGATGGCAAACCCTTCGAAAGCTATTAGAAAACCCCTTTCGAAAGCATATGTCTTTTCTCCTTCGATAGCTTTAATAAAACAAAGGCAGGCACTTAACTTTCTAAAACAACAAAGGTATCGAGCACATCGGAAGCACTACTTTCGACACCATGCCTTCCGCCTTTCTCCGATCCACTGCGTACCATCTAAGTGATACCTTGTTTATTGGTTTCAGCCTGGGTTGGTTTAGACTGAGTGGAGCAGAAGCATTGGAGTCGAAAGGTGCTTCTAAATAAAGGCAGAACTCACTTTTATGGGTAAACTTGATTTAATACCAATTAAAGGAAACACTTTCTAACTAACCTACCCACATGTAAGCAATGTGATTTGTTCCCTTAACTTTTCAAATTCTTTTCCAGAATAACTGTAGCTTAATTTCAGATCTAAACCAAGGTTAATTTAGCAAATAAGCCCTTCCATTAAGCAAAACCAATATTTCCAATAAGTCCTTCTTCTAAAATAGTTTAATTTCCATAGCGAATCACTTAGGAAAAATAACCAAAAATTACATAAATTCACTTTCATCATGTTATCGAACATATCAAAATTTCAGACCAATTTCTCAACATAATTTCTAAAATAAATTTCTAAACTTAATTAACCATATTTTCCTTTGAAAATTTATAATAATTTTTCTTTAGCTTGGAAAATTATCAAAATTAAAACCCAACTCCAAAATCATGTTTTATATAACATAAAATTTTTCCATGGCATTTAAAGATCATTAACAATTGGTTTTTCCCTAAAACCACATAAATCCTCATTTAAACAATCTTGTTTAAATTAAACAATTTATAATTCAAGCATATCATCATCCAAAACATCATAAAAACGAATTTAATCTTGAATCCGAAAACATAAGATCGTAAAACAAAATAGAGATGGTATAAATTATTATTCACCTTGATTAAGATAAGGAGATTGGATTGAGATTGAAATTTATTCCCCTAGCTTTAATCCTTAGCTTTACTTTGATTTCTCTTCTTCCTTAACAATGGCCGACTCCTCTTGCTTTACGTTTGTGTTTTGTTTTCAAAATGATATGAATAGGAAAATGAAATGTGAATGGTGTAGGAACGAGAATATATATAAGGGTAAGGGTTATGTGTAGTTACTTCCCAATATACTCTTAGGTAGATTAATTAGCTTATAACCCATTCTTAAGCCCATTAAGTTGGTTAATTGAGCACGACCTTAATTTATTTTTCATATCTCAATCCCCTTATCACTATAATTATTTACATTATTCTATTTAATTTATCTAATTAAATCTCATGAATAATGTTATCAAAAATTAGGGGTGTTACAATTGGTTTCGACACCATCCACTCCTTTTACTTAGGAAATTGTTTTTGAAAGAGTGTTTTCGACTTAGTTGTCTTAAGACCCTTTCTTCTTTTGAAAGTTAAAACCAAAGGTTTCGAAAGGAATAGTTTTGAATGGTTTCGAAAGGTTGTTCCATATGTTTTACTTTAACCCAAATGTTTTAGAATGGTTTAATTTATGTAAAGAACTTAATGCTTTCGAAAGGCTTAAGGTAAAGGTTCCGAAGGGGTAGTTCCCCAATGTTTTCGAAAGGTTTTAAATGGAAGGTTTCCAATGGTTTCAAAAGACATGTTTAAATTGTTTTGAAAGAAGGATGTCTGTGGTTTTATAATTTTTTTGAAAGAGATGATTTCATTGTTTTCGAAAGGTTAAATGTAAATGGTTTCGAAAGGTATTTTTTGGCCTTCGGCCTAGGTTATAAAGTAAAGTAGCTTACTTTTACCGAAAGGGGTACTTTCAATGGTCTCGAAAGGGGTACTTTCAAAGGTTTCGAATGTTTTTATCAATAATGTTTTGTGTAAAGTTTATATAACATGGCAAAGTGATATGAGTAAAGCATAGAGTATATTTTCCTTGTTTAAGTATGATTTAAAGGGTTAAATCAACTTGAAAGAAATGTTTTCAACAATAATTTTAAGGGTAGATAACCCTAAGAAAAATGACTCAGATATTAAAATACCAGATGAGACTGGTATGGGGTCATGCCCTATACTTTAGCTAGTAGTCCCTAGCTAATATAAGTCCAAAATTCCAGTGTGTATGGCTTTGTCACAGGTAAGAATAGAATGATGTTACACATAGAAAGGAATATATAGAGTGAGGATAGGTTATTGGTGAGCCGTAAAACCATTAGGATTAGTTGGCCCTAGGAGGAGTAAGTTTGGGATAAACCATCCAGAAGAGTATATAACAAAAGTTAGACTATTTATTTATTTTGTCTGGTAGGCCCAAGTCAGCCAAAGGTTAGTAGTAAGCCAAACAAAACTATGGTGTTCAGACAGATGGTCCATTGATTACGTGATTTATATGCTTACATGATATTGATATTAATGTTTTAACTAGTTTGGTTGTAGTGTTTTGGTTTGCAAAAGATATGTTTTTAAAATGGGATATTAGTGAGGGGAAACCCAATTCGCTAAGCGGCGTGGTCTCACTAAATAACATATAACCGAGATGTATAGTATTATTCACACTAAGCTTTATGTCTGACTCGAGGTTTATATTTTCCCCTTAAACTCTCGGGTGCTCAAAATTGATTTGAGTTGGTTGAGAGTTGAGGATTTATAGGTTTCAGTAGATGGACGAATAAAGCTTCCGAAGACGAGCAGAAGGCTGAACATAGCTATTTAGGAATTACCGTGTTTTATTTCCATTGTGTTGTATTAAGTCTTATATGACTATTTAGTACTTTGGTCATCCAAGGGGGCATCTTCATATGTCGCTCTTGAAGTATTTATGTAATAATTATATTTGATCTGAACATAGTAAACGATGGGGATTATGTAATTGGATAAGAAACGTGTTTTGTGAAATGTAATCAGAAAAATTGTTTTTGAATCTATGATTTTGTTTCATATTCATGTGCTTCTGATATTAGGGATACCATTAACACTATAGTATTTTGTCATTGGAATTCAATACTATAGATGACTACAGCATCTATAATGCTTAGCTTTGGGCCTCAAGACAGGGGATGTTAAAACTTGGTATTAGAGCATAGCTTTATGAAAAACTTTAAACTTAAAATGCTCTTGAAAACATAATCCTAAGGACTTAGAGAAAGACCGGGATATGGGATAATGCTATAGTAACGTACTTGTATTTGCTATATATAAGTATATGTTTTAGATCTATTCTCCTATCTCTCTTAGGATATTTTCCTGTATCTTACGACGGCTCGAATGCAGATATGGACGCTAGAAGTGCAAAAGTTAACATTGGTGGGGGAAACACCACAACTAATGGAAATGCCAAACAAAATACCAAGAGGAACCCAGGTCGGGCACAAGTTGGAAATGTGGGTGTTGGAGTCCCGCAAGTTGACAAGTGAGCAATGTATTAGTTCTTTGTTAACATGATACAAGCAGGAGTCACTGCTAGAGTAGTTGGAGGGGGAAATCAAGAAGCTCCGGTGGTCAAAAACTATGTTGTTTTGAGTAGAGATTATGCTTGGCTGGAAGGAAAGTCGTTTATTGGTACCGAAGATGCAATCGAAGTGGAGAACCGGTTGCTTCATTGCAAGAGGATTTTTGCTTATCTAGGGCTCAATGATGAGCAGAAGAGAAGACTTACTTCTAGACATTTACAAGGAGCAGCACTATGCTGGTGGAACAGTGTTACAGCCGTAGTTAATGAGGAGACAATGACATGAGCTGATTTTAAAAAGAGGTTTGAGGATAGGTTTATGTCAGAGATTGCTAAGTCCACTCTGCTCAAAAAGTTTGCTGAGCTGGAGTAGGGAGACATGACTTTGATGGAGTATACAATAAGGTTTGAGGAGCTAGCGAGATATGGTTATGCTACGGTGGATACTGTGATTAAGAGGAATGAGAAGTTCATCAGGGGGTTGATGTAACGACCCGGAATTTTCGAACCCGAAAATTCCAGATAGTTAGAAGAAAAAGAAAGAGATAGAAGAAAGAAACAGAAAGAAGAAAGAAGAACAGAGAACACAACATCTCACATTCGCAGCGGATTAAATATAATAACAAATAATAATATCAGTTATACAAAGAAAAACTGTATTTGTTAATTACATTTTAATACATCAGAGTTACAACATTCACAAATGTACTAGACAGTTAAAATTAACATGTCTCAGATAAACTATAATATCACAGCGGAATATACTCCATACGTTCATGCCATCCAGCTCGCCTTCTGAGATCCAGAACGTCCTTACCTGAAATCTGTAATACTCGGTCTGACCCGAGCATTACATCAAAGTAACACCCGGGTCAGGCTGGAAACCAGCGTGAGTAAACTTATCTAACATGAAATTTAAATCCATAGAACTTATTTAAACCCGGGGTAACTCGTACTTTACTACAAGTAAACAACTTATATAGTCCACATTTTATTTTCACAAAACAATATCTAAGTATCCAACTTAGTGTAAATGATCCATATTATCCCAAACCAGCCTATTGATTTCACATGTCAATCTATAAGGAATTTATAGAAGATTTCAAATCGAAGTGGTGTCGGATATTTCCGATACCCGACTCCGGTCTCTTCGAAACCAATGTCATCTATTAAACCAAAATTTTAAGTTTAAACAATAAAATTTACACACAACAATTCATCTCAAATCACAAAGCAGCACATATCACATATCGGAGATATCACATTATTCAAGACATTCAAACATCCATAAGCAAGATTAATCAACCTCACCATCTCTAATTAATTTAATTAATCACCAATGAATTAAATTAGTTCTTTAATTACTTTTAAATCCTGCATACTTAACCTTAATTAATTACAAACCAATTAATTAATCATCCTTTAATTACCTTTCTTAATTAATCATCCTTGATTAATTATTCTTTAATTTCATTAAGTAATTAGCCTTTAATTAATTACATAAATTAATTATCCTTAACCATTTACAGTAATTAACTTTAATTACTCCCATTAATTAATTAACTATAATTAATTACATTAATCCTTAATTAATTACATTAATAAATTATTCTATAACTAATCATTTAATTAATTAATCAACTTTAATCATTAAATAAATTATCCTTAATTACTAAAATCAAATAATTGATCTTTGAAACACTTAAGATTTTAATCAAATCAAAAGATAATTCCTTTATCTTAAATCGATTGCTTTTTATACCATTTCCTAAATAATATTTTCAAAATACTTTAAAGATGTTTTAAAACCAGATATATACATTATATAACTTGTACAAGCTTGATTTATTTTCCATTAAAACTTATTCAATTTAATAGATTCTAAAACCTGGAACCTGTTCTGCTTTTAAAAATTTAAAACCTATAATCAAAATGTCCCGAGCCAAATCCTGGAAACAACTCCGAGCCCAGTTCAGATTTGCTCGAGTAACAACCCGAGCCAAATCTCCCGTCTCTTCCCTCTCGATAAAACTCGAGATCGACTTCGAGCAAACCTCCATCATCCCCGATCCTTTCTTCTTCACAACCACTATCAGGTACACAGAACACTCGTGCACGTGCACACACGTTCAGACCATCTCCGACCCACGCTCCGACCTCCCACAAGTCTGCGATGACTTCGTCGACGATCCTAACTCCCCAGATAATCATTATCCACTTGAACTCGAAAACGAACAAGACAGCACCTCCTCGAACCCACCAATCGAAGAAAACCCTCTCGCACCACCGCCTCCCATCGCCTGCGACCTCGCGATCACGACCAGACCTCCACCACTAGCCTACGCTTCTAGTCCCCCACTTGCGTTCAACTCCGGTTCACTCACGATCAAACAATGCCTTGAGAACATCGTCGACCAAATCTGGTCGTTAAAACCCTACATTGCCATCGACAAGATACTTCGAAGAGCTATAAAATCTCTGACCATTTTTCCGTTGATCTCCAGACGTCTAGCTATCTCCAGCTCCAGGCCCGACGTTCTTCTTCCCTCCGATCATCGAGAATCGATGAAAAAACGATTTTCGTTCAACTCGCGAATTCACAACATTCCCAAACTTAAAAATCATGATATCCATATCAAAATTCATATTTTTCAAGTTCGATTTTAGTTATATATTCAAAACATAAATTTTAAACCATCGATTTACCTGACTATAAATTATCATCACTGTAATTTATTGTTTTTGAAATAATTACTCCATATATCCATTTGAAACCATTTTTAAAAATGATATCTTGTTAATTCAAACATATTCTGTTTATACATCATAACCTATAGATGATTAGGGGAAAAACAATTGATTTTTGAACTTGTTTTAAAGCCTGTAGAACTTAGAATAGAGCAAACATTCTTTTATACAGACATGCACACAAATATCATCATACATATATACATGCAATCATATTTAAACAATCATGCAAAACATATTTCACATCATAACTTCAAAGATTATGACATGCATCAGGTTAACAACAGATTTTAAACTTTTATAAAAGTAGTTTACTCACCTGTTGAAGTACAGAGAGCTCTTGAAACAGTTTTGAAATTTGAAAACTTGAATTGCTTGAAAACTGAGATGATCTGGGCTTTTGATTACAGGTTGAAGCTTGTCTTGTGATGATTGTTTTAGGTTGAGTTCGAATTCTGCTAGCTTTTAATTTAAAAACTGAGTTGATCTTTGCTTCAATTTGCCCCTGATCTGATTTTGAGTTTAATCTGCTTTGAACATTTGATTTGATTCAGGTCTTCAGATCTGAGATTCATTTTTTTACTGAGTTGATCTGTAACTTGATGTTATATTGAATGATTTGAAGCTTGAATCTTGTTTTGATGTTAGAGTTGAATCTGATCTTGGTTTAGCTTTGATCTTTGCCTGATTTTGTATTTTTTTTTTCTTCTAGATTTTGTGTTACAGGATAATTTCTTTTGGGTTTTGAAATTGAAGAAATAAAAGAAATGAAAAAGAGGGATGGAGATGTTTATATAACCTATTTTCTCTTTTATTAACTATTTTGAAAAATAAAAAGAAACCAAAGACACTTGTTAATTTTATGATAAGGTTTGTTTACACTTGTGATTACATGCATTCCTAAGCTTACATTTGTTAAATTGTATATATATTTATCTTACACTTGTAATAATGCATGTTTAATTAATTTTAAAAGGATTTAAAAGCTTTTTATATTAAATTTCCTAATTAATAAGTATACTTCTTAATTTATATAAATAGAATCTCCTTTAAAGAAAATAATATAAAATAAACTATATCCTAAATAAAATATATTTTAAAATCCAAAATATATTTAAGATATATATATCTATCTTTTGAAATTCAATATCCAACCCAAATTCAAATTTAAATATTTAAAAATCAAAATTTTAAAATCAACTCAAATATATATATATATATATATTTAAACAAACACAAATTCAATTTGTTGAATAATAATTTTTCTATTTAAATCTACTTATATTTATATGTATATAAACCATCATTATTATTTGTTTAGAAAGAATAATTTGTCAAATTTCAGGTAATTATATTAGGAGATTATCGAATACAATTTATTCACATATTTATTATTCATTATTTATTATAATTCAAATTCGTCTATATACATATCCAGATATATATATATATATCAGAATTTTATTTGTTCAATTTACAAATTATTATTTTAATAAATTTAATCCAAATTAAATCAATATTTTTATTAATTAACCCAGTTAATTATCAATTAACATATGTTCCAAAATCCGGGTTATCACATTCCTCCCCTCTTAGAATCTTTTCGTCCTCGAAAAGGAACGAAGCCAAATTTTAAATACTTATTATCAGATAAATTATTCTTTGATCACTTTTAAAACACTTTTTAAAATCTATATAATTTTACAAATTTTTTTTTTTATAAAAATACTTTTATAACTCGATGTTTCAACAAGTTCATCCTCGTTCTTACAGAAATTCGGTCATACGTTGATCAGACGTAGGACTGAAAATCTATAAGGACTTAGCAAACCCGTTTTCAACACCCAGTGAAATCCTTGGAAAATAATTTATTGAAAATATAGAAAACATTTTTGAAATTGAGGAAATATCTTTGGTGAGAATGCTCTGGAAATCATCACCCCCATCCATGGTCGCAGTTAACCCGATGGTTACGTTGCCGTCCCGGCAAAATCCACAGATAACTGTAGGTCTCTGCGCTCCTCGATTACGCCATGGAACCCGCTACAGATCGCAGTTATACCCGGGCCTTACGTTGCTATCACAGCACAAACCCATATAACTGTAGGCATCAGCGCCACCGAATTTCGCTGCCAAATAATGAAACTTCTCCCACATAGGTCGCAGTCTACCGATATAAAATCAAACGTAGACAGTTGGCTCTCAGCGGCACACACGACTTTCGCTATGTTACCATAGTGTCACAGTCTACCGATATAAAATCAAACGTAGACAGTTGGCTCTCAGCGGCACACATGACTTTCGCTATGGTCTGCAGTAGATCGCAGTGACATTGAGTTAAACTGTCGTCACAGCATAACCCAAATGCCTCCGTGGGCACCAGCCTCTCGACTTTCGCTACACAAATAATCCTCAGGAACTAGTTTATTCCGGACTCCTCACAGGATCAACTTTAGAATCCCCCCTTGGGGTTCAAGGCAGTAACACCCAGTGGCACTCCTGAGAAGTTCATTTCAAGGGAGCGCCTTTTTCCCCAAAGCTATACTCAAAACATTTTATACTATATACTTATAGTATCTTCAAATCATACCCTTTATGATTTATCAAAATCTCCTTTACACAAAATCGATTACCAAAAATCGATAATTCTCAAACTAGGCTTTCCAAAATCCAAAATTGATTTTCCCAAAAATCAAAAGCCTTTTCCAAATTCATAGGTTTCCAAAACTTTTTCCAAAATCATTCTCATAAGATCCTTTATATATAGATACAGATATATATAACTTTGAAAATCTTTGGATCACTTCAAACTTGTATAAAACCTCTTTTATACATTAAATATTTCAAAACACTTTTTATTCTGGCTAGATTCAGTAAGGGAAGTTTATCATATTACAAAATATAACTTTGTTTATTCCAAATCAAATATCCAAATTTGATTACTCTTTTATAAAGTTATTTACCATTTACTTACCTCCATAAAGTAAATTTCAACCAAAGAAATACCCAATTCCATTATATTTCACATAATATACCTTTCATTTTCGAAAACCATTTCAAATTTCTTATCCTCAAATTTTAAATGCCAATTTCATTCAAACCCGTACGATGTACACATATCATCCGTACGCTATATCAATCTGATCGCTCAATCGATCACACAATTTCACTTCCGAACTAGTATTGTCCACCCGGCTTCCTAGTGCGGACTCAGATCTGGTTTCCTGATCAGAAACCATCATTCTCCTTGCATAGTCACAACTATGATAGAGAATATCCAGAACCAATCAACAATCCATATCCAGGTTCGCCGTCGAAAATCGAGCGAAAAATCCCAACTCGGATCGATAATACTATCTCGAAATTCTATGTTCGAATTTGGATCAAATCATTATGCGAATAGAATAATATACGTATATCCTTCGTATTTATCTTTATTGGTTATTAGCCAAATCAATTTTCTTTTCTATTCACATTTCCTTTAATTTCATTCACTTATTCTCAATTGCTTCCATTTCCAATTGAGTTATTATTTCAAATACAAACAGTTTGAACTCTGACTTATTTAAATTTTAAAATAGCTTGAAAAGGTTTAAAATAGGCAAGTAGTTGAAAAATAGTTATTAGTTTGTAAAATAGTTGTAAAATAGTTAAGTAGGTATAAAATAGTTAGATAATTGCAAAATAGTTTTTAAAATAGTGATTAGATATAAGTAACTGAAAAATAGTAATTAGTTTATAAGACAGTTTCAAAATAGTTAAATAGTTTCAAAATAATTGTAAAATAAGTATAAGAGAGTTTGGGGTTTAAGAAGAAAGATTTGTATAGTAAATAGTTTGGAAAAATATATTTGTATTAAAACAATTTATTTTGAAAACAATCCAGAGCCAAACTGTTTAATTTCCCAATCTCCATTTCCAATTAATTTCCCATCAATTCAATTTCCACTTTTATTTAAATTGACTCAATACTTCAATTTCCATTGAAATTGATTTAATCCCAATTCAAGTTGAATTAACCTTAATTCTTTTTCAATTTAAATCAAATCCATTTGTTTTTTTTTAAACTTATTTAACTTTAATCACAATTCCAAATTATTTCAAATCAATTTGGATTAATTTCAAATTGAACCAGCTTCAATTTCAAATCATTTCAATTCTAATTTATTATCCATTTTCAATTTCCAAATCTCAAACCCATTTTGAGATTACTCATAACTCCCATTTAAACTCAACCATTTAACTTTCCAAGTTAAATTCCAATTTCATCTTGAAATTTTCAAATCAGGTTGTTCATTCCAAACTTATTTAACTTCTTCTAAGTTAAATTCAATTTAATCCCATTAACCTTACTCAATTTGAATCCCTATTTCAAATTTTAAATTTCTATCAATATTCTTTCTTAAAAGTTCTAAACTTATTTCATTTTAAGTTTTTACATCACACTTAAGGGAAAATTAAAACTCATCACTCTAGAGTTTATTTCAAATTATCTTTGATACTATATATATATCCCTCATCTATACATATTTATTTCCTTTACACACCAAGTTATCCTTAAATTTTTAAACCACCCTTGATTTTAATTCAAAACAAATTTCTTTAAAACAATTTCAAGTTTTCTGGATTTAGATTTAAAATTTTATAATTTTAAATTACCTTCAATTCCAATTAATAAGTCATACTCACCTAAAAGTTTACTTCCCTAAAACATTTCATTTTTGCTTAATCATTTACAAACATTTCATTATTAAACAGAACAACCATCTATGATAATAACCAAGATTATCATATCTGGAAACCAATTCATTTTTATCTTTATTCTGGTAACACTTCTACAAATTCAAGATTTTAATTTCAGTTTGAATTCATTTCAAACTTATCTTTATTCAATTTTAATTTGGTTGTATTACTATTACCACTTAATTCTCATTATTTTATTTAATTCCACTGATTCAACAACCAATTTCTTTAACATATTTAACAATTAGAAAATTATTTCTATATTTATCAAAAGATAAACTTATATAAAAATCATTTATTTTCAAAACCATTTTAAAACCTTTATATAAGAAAATAACAAGTACGCTCTCATATATATATATATATATACACTCAACTCATCTTAGGGTACCATTGACCCTATCTTTAATGAGTAATCCCACCAGAGTCAAGGTTCTCGCTTAACCTAGCTCTGATACCAACTGTAACGACCCGGAATTTTCGAACCCGAAAATTCCAGATAGTTAGAAGAAAAAGAAAGAGATAGAAGAAAGAAACAGAAAGAAGAAAGAAGAACAGAGAACACAACATCTCACATTCGCAGCGGATTAAATATAATAACAAATAATAATATCAGTTATACAAAGAAAAACTGTATTTGTTAATTACATTTTAATACATCAGAGTTACAACATTCACAAATGTACTAGACAGTTAAAATTAACATGTCTCAGATAAACTATAATATCACAGCGGAATATACTCCATACGTTCATGCCATCCAGCTCGCCTTCTGAGCTCCAGAACGTCCTTACTTGAAATCTGTAATACTCGGTCTGACCCGAGCATTACATCAAAGTAACACCCGGGTCAGGCTGGAAACCAGCGTGAGTAAACTTATCTAACATGAAATTTAAATCCATAGAACTTATTTAAACCCGGGGTAACTCGTACTTTACTACAAGTAAACAACTTATATAGTCCACATTTTATTTTCACAAAACAATATCTAAGTATCCAACTTAGTGTAAATGATCCATATTATCCCAAACCAGCCTATTGATTTCACATGTCAATCTATAAGGAATTTATAGAAGATTTCAAATCGAAGTGGTGTCGGATATTTCCGATACCCGACTCCGGTCTCTTCGAAACCAATGTCATCTATTAAACCAAAATTTTAAGTTTAAACAATAAAATTTACACACAACAATTCATCTCAAATCACAAAGCAGCACATATCACATATCGGAGATATCACATTATTCAAGACATTCAAACATCCATAAGCAAGATTAATCAACCTCACCATCTCTAATTAATTTAATTAATCACCAATGAATTAAATTAGTTCTTTAATTACTTTTAAATCCTGCATACTTAACCTTAATTAATTACAAACCAATTAATTAATCATCCTTTAATTACCTTTCTTAATTAATCATCCTTGATTAATTATTCTTTAATTTCATTAAGTAATTAGCCTTTAATTAATTACATAAATTAATTATCCTTAACCATTTACAGTAATTAACTTTAATTACTCCCATTAATTAATTAACTATAATTAATTACATTAATCCTTAATTAATTACATTAATAAATTATTCTATAACTAATCATTTAATTAATTAATCAACTTTAATCATTAAATAAATTATCCTTAATTACTAAAATCAAATAATTGATCTTTGAAACACTTAAGATTTTAATCAAATCAAAAGATAATTCCTTTATCTTAAATCTATTGCTTTTTATACCATTTCCTAAATAATATTTTCAAAATACTTTAAAGATGTTTTAAAACTAGATATATACATTATATAACTTGTACAAGCTTGATTTATTTTCCATTAAAACTTATTCAATTTAATAGATTCTAAAACCTGGAACCTGTTCTGCTTTTAAAAATTTAAAACCTATAATCAAAATGTCCCGAGCCAAATCCTGGAAACAACTCCGAGCCCAGTTCAGATTTGCTCGAGTAACAACCCGAGCCAAATCTCCCGTCTCTTCCCTCTCGATAAAACTCGAGATCGACTTCGAGCAAACCTCCATCATCCCCGATCCTTTCTTCTTCACAACCACTATCAGGTACACAGAACACTCGTGCACGTGCACACACGTTCAGACCATCTCCGACCCACGCTCCGACCTCCCACAAGTCTGCGATGACTTCGTCGACGATCCTAACTCCCCAGATAATCATTATCCACTTGAACTCGAAAACGAACAAGACAGCACCTCCTCGAACCCACCAATCGAAGAAAACCCTCTCGCACCACCGCCTCCCATCGCCTGCGACCTCGCGATCACGACCAGACCTCCACCACTAGCCTACGCTTCTAGTCCCCCACTTGCGTTCAACTCCGGTTCACTCACGATCAAACAATGCCTTGAGAACATCGTCGACCAAATCTGGTCGTTAAAACCCTACATTGCCATCGACAAGATACTTCGAAGAGCTATAAAATCTCTGACCATTTTTCCGTTGATCTCCAGACGTCTAGCTATCTCCAGCTCCAGGCCCGACGTTCTTCTTCCCTCCGATCATCGAGAATCGACGAAAAAATGATTTTCGTTCAACTCGCGAATTCACAACATTCCCAAACTTAAAAATCATGATATCCATATCAAAATTCATATTTTTCAAGTTCGATTTCAGTTATATATTCAAAACATAAATTTTAAACCATCGATTTACCTGACTATAAATTATCATCACTGTAATTTATTGTTTTTGAAATAATTACTCCATATATCCATTTGAAACCATTTTTAAAAATGATATCTTGTTAATTCAAACATATTCTGTTTATACATCATAACCTATAGATGATTAGGGGAAAAACAATTGATTTTTGAACTTGTTTTAAAGCCTGTAGAACTTAGAACAGAGCAAACATTCTTTTATACAGACATGCACACAAATATCATCATACATATATACATGCAATCATATTTAAACAATCATGCAAAACATATTTCACATCATAACTTCAAAGATTATGACATGCATCAGGTTAACAACAGATTTTAAACTTTTATAAAAGTAGTTTACTCACCTGTTGAAGTACAGAGAGCTCTTGAAACAGTTTTGAAATTTGAAAACTTGAATTGCTTGAAAACTGAGATGATCTGGGCTTTTGATTACAGGTTGAAGCTTGTCTTGTGATGATTGTTTTAGGTTGAGTTCGAATTCTGCTAGCTTTTAATTTAAAAACTGAGTTGATCTTTGCTTCAATTTGCCCCTGATCTGATTTTGAGTTTAATCTGCTTTGAACATTTGATTTGATTCAGGTCTTCAGATCTGAGATTCATTTTTTTACTGAGTTGATCTGTAACTTGATGTTATATTGAATGATCTGAAGCTTGAATCTTGTTTTGATGTTAGAGTTGAATCTGATCTTGGTTTAGCTTTGATCTTTGCCTGATTTTGTATTTTTTTTTCTTCTAGATTTTGTGTTACAGGATAATTTCTTTTGGGTTTTGAAATTGAAGAAATAAAAGAAATGAAAAAGAGGGATGGAGATGTTTATATAACCTATTTTCTCTTTTATTAACTATTTTGAAAAATAAAAAGAAACCAAAGACACTTGTTAATTTTATGATAAGGTTTGTTTACACTTGTGATTACATGCATTCCTAAGCTTACATTTGTTAAATTGTATATATATTTATCTTACACTTGTAATAATGCATGTTTAATTAATTTTAAAAGGATTTAAAAGCTTTTTATATTAAATTTCCTAATTAATAAGTATACTTCTTAATTTATATAAATAGAATCTCCTTTAAAGAAAATAATATAAAATAAACTATATCCTAAATAAAATATATTTTAAAATCCAAAATATATTTAAGATATATATATCTATCTTTTGAAATTCAATATCCAACCCAAATTCAAATTTAAATATTTAAAAATCAAAATTTTAAAATCAACTCAAATATATATATATATATTTAAACAAACACAAATTCAATTTGTTGAATAATAATTTTTCTATTTAAATCTACTTATATTTATATGTATATAAACCATCATTATTATTTGTTTAGAAAGAATAATTTGTCAAATTTCAGGTAATTATATTAGGAGATTATCGAATACAATTTATTCACATATTTATTATTCATTATTTATTATAATTCAAATTCGTCTATATACATATCCAGATATATATATATATCAGAATTTTATTTGTTCAATTTACAAATTATTATTTTAATAAATTTAATCCAAATTAAATCAATATTTTTATTAATTAACCCAGTTAATTATCAATTAACATATGTTCCAAAATCCGGGTTATCACAGTTGAGGCCTGAGCTTGCTAAGGCCACATCACCGCATATCAGGGACCCATGTGACGTTGTAGTGGAAATGGCTTTAAGACATGAGGATATGCTTGCTTTTTTGGAAAGGAATAAGGCAAAGGAAGTTCAAGAGGTGCAGAGTCAGAAAATAAAGTTTTTCCATAAGAAGGGAGCTCAGAAGGGTGGAGCTACCAAGAAGGGAAAGGCAGAGGTTGTTTGCTATAAATATGACAAGAAAGGGCATTTTGCAAATGAATGTTGCTCAGGAGATGAAAAGAAGGTGACCGGGAAGAAGAATATTAGATGCTTCAACTGCGATCAAATTGGACGTTATAAGAACCAATGCCAGGAGCCATCCAAGGATGGAAGAGGCAAAGTGTTGGCATTGGAGCCAGCTACCTCGAAGCCAACAACAGAGGAAAAAGGAAAGGTTGTGTTGGGAGGTACGCTTATGATTCATGGTATGTCAGTTAGCGTTCTATTTGATACTGGTGCATCACATTCTTTATATCTCATTTTTTGGTAGATAAGCTTAACCTAGAACCCTCATACTTAGTTACTTCCTTAAGGGTTACAAATCCGATAGGAGGGTAAGCAACACTTGGGATGAAGTCTGGCCACCTAGAGATTGAATTGTTAGGTCCTACCTTTGTTTGTATTTTGCATGTGTTTGATTTCGTAGGGTTCAGAATTATTTTAGGTATGGATTTGCTAAGTAAATACGATGCTTGGATATCTTGCCGTGATAGGAAGATATCTCTTAGAAACCCTGACTGTAGTGATCGGATTATATACATCGTACAAAACTCTAGTTTTGAGGTTAATGCTTTGTTGGTTGTTGTGGAGGTAGAAGACGAGTTGAATCGGGTTTTCATTGTTAGAGAATTCGCAGATGCCTTTGAACCTATGGTAGGACTACCACCGAAACAAGCCATTGAGTTTCGGATAGATTTAGTGCCTAAAGCAGAACTAGTAAGTAGGCCGCCAAGCAGAATGACACCTATCGAGATGAAGGAGCTAAAGGTGCAGTTGGTGGATTTGAAAGGCAAGAATTTTATCGGACCTAGTTGTTCGTCTTGGGAGCAGCCGCAATGTCTGCCAAGAAGTCGGACGGATCGTTAAGGTTGTGTATTGATTATCGTAAGTTGAATGAGAAGATGATAAAGAATCGACATCCATTTCCCAAAATTGATGATTTTTTCAATCAATTGAGTGGAGCCAAGGTATTTTCCTAGTTGGATTTAGCGATAGGGTTCCATCATCTTAGAGTGGCAGAGGACAGTATTCCTTTGATGGCATTCAGAAACAGATATGGATCGTACGAACGATTAGTAATGCTGCTCGGGCTAACTAATGCGTCGGCATTCTTTGTAGATTTAATGAACCGAGTTTTCCGAGAGCACTTGGATAGGTTCGTGTTGGTTTTCATAGATGATATTTTGATATAATCGAAGGATGAAAGAGTGCATGAAGTTCATCCTAGAGTGGTGCTCGAGACACTAAGGCAGCATCAGCTAAAGGCGAAGTTTTCGAAGTGCCATTTCTAGAAGAAGGAAGTGAAGTTTCTTAGTCATGTAGTCTCAGAGAAAAGGTTGTCTGTAGATCCGACTAAGATCGAGGCAGTGAATAATTGGAAAAGACTAAGACAGTGACTGAGATAAAGAGTTTTCTTGGATTAGCTGGTTACCATCGAATATTCAAGAAGGATTTTTCTTGGATAGCAACACCGATAAGCTAACGTGAAAGGATGTGAAGTTCGTTTAGACTGATAAGTGTGAGGAGGCACTCCTAAAGCTAAAACACTTATTGGCTAATGCACCGGCGTTATTCCAGAAGGGAATCAGGATTTAGTAGTATATACGGATGCATGTGGAACAGGATTAGGAGCTGTGTTAATGCAAAGAGGTAAAGTGATTGCCTATGCTTCTCGACAGCTTAGGCCGCGTGAGGTTAAGTACCCAACTCACGATTTGGAATTAGTTGCGGTGATTTTTGCGTTGAAGGTGTGGAGACATTATCTTTTTAGAGAAAGATTCGAGTTATACATGGATCATAAGTCGCTGAAGTATTTATTCTCTCAGAAGGAGTTGAATATGAGACAGGAGAGGTGGTTGGAGTTTATAGCCGCTTATGATTTTTGGATTAAGTACATACCAGAAAAAGGCAACAAGGTTGCGAATGCAGTTAGCAGAAGACATCAGAATGTAGTGTTGACGATGATAGCCGAGTGGAAAGATTTGGAAGCATTGACAACATGTAGAGTACAGTGGAGATCTGAAGCTAGATCTAGTAAGGAAACTGTTATGTTGTCATATTTAGAAGTTCGACTGGTGATAATCGAAAGGGTTCCTTCTAAGTAGAAGGAGGATCCATTATTGGTTGAACGGATCACTAAGTTATGGGATGGAACGGAGAGCGATGACTTGACAATTATCAAACTTGACCAGAGTGGGTAGTTGAGGAAGAAAGGATGGTTATGTGTTCCGAATGTAGGAAACATTAGGGAGGAGTTCTTGAGGAATACCATCGTTCGAAGTTTACCATCCATCCGGGAGGAACTAAGTTGTATCAAGATATGAAGATAAGTTTCTTCTAGAAAGGTATGAAAGGAGATATAGGCTTATGGGTGAAGCAATGTCTGAACTGTCAACAGGTAATAGCTGAACATCAAAAACCAAGTGGGTCGCTTCGGCCTTTAGATATTCTAGTATGAAAGTGGGATTCTATCTCGATGGATTTTATAGACGCGTTGCCTAGATCTAATAGAGGAAATGAAAGCATATGGTTCATAGTGGATAGGTTAACCAAGAGTGCCCATTTCGTTCATGTTAAGTCAAGCAGGACGGCACCAGTATTGGCTAAGTTGTTTATGAAGAATATAGTTAGAATGCGTGGAATTCCTAGTAGTATAGTAAGTGATAAAGATTCCTTATTCACTAGCGAGTTCTGGAAGAATCTACATGATATTTTAGGTACCAAGCTCAAAATGAGTACCGCTTACCATCCACTGACCGATGGGCAAACGGAAAGAGTTAACAAAGCCTTGGAAGATTTGTTAAGAGCTTGTGTGCTAGATCTTGGAGGATCATGGGATGACCATCTACACTTAGTTGAGTTTTCATATAACAACGGTTATTAGGCTAGTATAGGGATGGCACCGTTTGAAGCTTTGTATGGAAGGCCATACAAACCTCCAGTTTGTTGGTTAGAGACCGGGGTTAGGTTGGTTTTTGGTTCGGATTTAGTTATAGAAGCTGCAGAGAAGGTTGAGTTGATTCGAGCTAGAATGAAGGAAGCTTAGTTTAGGCAGGAGAGTTATGCTGATAGAAGACGGAAGGACTAAGAGTTCTCAATAGGAGATTATTTTTTCATCAAGGTATCACCGATGAAAGGTGTAATTCGATTCGTGAAATAAAGGAAATTGGCACCGAGATTTGTAGGACCATTTCCGATTGTAGAGAGGATCAGGAAACACACATATAGAGTGGAGTTACCGAATAGTTTGGCAGGAGTCCACGATGTTTTTCATATTTCTCATCTAAGGAAGTGTATTCGAGATACAGAGACTAGTATAGCACCGACTATTTAGAGGACTTAGTACTAGAACCGAACTTGTTCGTATAGTCGTGAGAGATGCGAAGAAACTATGGAATAAGACAGTCAGATTAGTTAAGGTTCAGTGGAGCGACGATGAGAGAGACTGTACTTGGGAAACTGAGAGCAGGATTAGAGACGCTTATTCTAATTTGTTGCATGGTATGTTTTACCTTTTGATTGATTTGTTGTATACCTTATCATAATTTCGAGGACAAAATTCTTTAAGGATGGGATTCAGTAACGACCCTAATTTTGGTTAACCTTATCTAGGACATTTAATTAGTTAAATTAAATGAAATAATGAAATGGTTAAGGGATTGAGATTTATATCTCTAAGGGTAGTCGTGCCTAAGGAAACAAATGAACTAAAGGGAAACTAAAATGAAATAGATAAGGGGAAAAGTAGGAATAAGTTATACCCTTATACCCTAAACTCTCACTCACGTTCATTTTCACATTCAAAACGAAAATCAAATATTAGAGACCAGCCACCATTAGACAAAAATAGAAGAAGAAAAGCTAAAGATCAAGATGAAGATTAATCAAATCCAAGATCAAATCTCAATTCCTTAATCACAAAGCTAAGGTGAATAATATGTTACATCTCATGTTTTTATTATTTTCGGTTTTAGAGTGAAATCTGAATTATTTTGCAAATGTTTTGCCATGTTTTTTACGTTAAAATGGATATATAAGCTTGTTGATGATTTATGTTTTCATATAGATTTTATGATAAGTTTTAATGTGAAAATCCTATTAGATGACAACCATACGCCTTGCGATTTTGAGATAAGGTCGAAAATAATATTTTAGAGATGGGTTTCAAATTTCATAATTTTCTGAATTAATATGGATTTATTATTAATTTTCCAGTGCAGAAAATGGTTAATTGGGTTTAAAATTAAATACGACTAATTTATATTGTTTTTGGGTCAGAAATTAATATATGTTAGAAAACATATTAAAAATGATTTCTCGAAATTTTTGTAGAATTTTCCTAAGTGTTTTAATAAGTATATAAAATTATTTAATGTATGGGACTTAAATATTTTATATATTTATAAAAGGAGAAGGGGAATTTTGTAAATCTTTTATATTATTTACTTCTGAAATTTTTGCAGCACTTTTAGAAAAGAATTTGGAAAAGAAATTTGCAACCAATCATATGTTGACAAACAAAGCAGGTTAGTTGAAAAGAATTACCTTTTAAAGTTAAAATTCAGTTTTAACCATACTTTTGTTGTTTCGCCACTTTCGGCTCCTACCTTTCGACTGAGTACTTCCGCCTCCATCACTATCGAAACCAATGTGCATGGTATTAAAGACTTGGTACGTAGTGAATTAGATATAGGCGAAAGGTATTGGGTTGAAACATGGGGTTCAGAAGGGGTTGAAATCTTGCTTTGCTTTTAAAAGGAAATGTGCATGCTTTGCTTTCGAGAAGAATGCTTTCGACTTAGATAGCTTTCGACTTGGTTAAACAGTTTTAAAGAATGGTTTCGAAAGAGGTTGCGCTTTTGTTTTATAAAGAAGCTTTCGAAGGGGTTGAAACCCCTAGTTGTCGCATCTTACCTTTCGAAGCAATGCTTTCGAAAGGTTTTCTTTGTTTTAAAACCGAAGCCGCTTCCCTAATGCTTTCGAAGGAGTTGGTTTCGACGCCATCCACTCCTATTACTTAGGAAATTGTTTTTGAAAGAGTGCTTTCGACTTAGTTGTTTGAAGACCCTTTGTTCTATTGAAATTTTAACCTAAAGGTTGCGAAAGGAATAGTTTTGAATGGTTTCGAAAGGTTGTCCCACGTGTTTTACTTGAACCCAAATGCTTTTGAAAGGTTTAATTTATGTAAAGAATGTATGCTTTCGAAAGGCTAAAGGTGAAGCTTCCGAAGGAGTGGTTCCCCAATGTTTTCGCTATGGTTCGAAAGACATGTTTAAGTGTTTAGAAAGGAAGATGTCTACGGTTTTATAAAGCTTTCGAAAGAGATGATTTCAATGTTTTCGAAAGGTTAAATGTAAATGGTTTCGAAAGGTGTGTTTTGGCATTCGGCCTAGATTATAAAGTAAAGTAGCTTACTTGTATCGAAAGGGGTACTATCAATGGTCTGGAAAGGGGTACTTTCAAAGGTTTCGAATGTTTTCATCAACAATGTTTTATGTAAAGTATATATAACATGGTAAAGTGATATGAGTAAAGCATAGAGTATATTTTCCTTGCTTGAGTATGATTTAAAGGGTTAAATCAATTTGAAAGAAATGTTTTCAAGGAAAATTTTAAGGGCAGATGAGACTGTTATGGGGTCGTGCCCTATACTTTAGCTATTAGCTCCTAGCTAATATAAGTCCAAAATTCCAGTGTGTAGGGCTTTGTTGCAGGCAAGACTAAAATGATGTTACACACAGAAAGGAATATACAGAGTGAGGATAGGTTATTGGTTAGCCCGCAAAACCATCAGGATCAGTTGACCCTTGGAGGAGTAAGTTAGAGACAGACCATTCAGAAGAGTATCTAACAGAAGTTAGACTATTTGTTTATTTTGTCTAGTAGGCCCGAGTCAGCCAAAGGTTAGTAGTTAGCCAAACAAAACTATAGTATTCGGACAGATAGTCCACTGTTTACCTGATTTATATGCTTACATGATATTGATATTATTGTTTTAACTAGTTTGGTTGCATGGTCTTAGTTTGCAAAAGATATGTTTTTAAAACGGGATATTAGTGAGGGGAAACCTGTTCCGCTAAGCGGCGTGGTCTCACTTAATATCATATAACCGAGACGTACAGTATTATTCACACCAGGCTTTATGTCTGACTCGAAGTTTATGTTTTTCCCCCTAAACTCTTGGGTGTTCAAAATTGATTTGAGTACGTTGAGGGTCAAGGACTTACAGGTTTTAGTAGGTGGACAAATAAATCTTTTGAAGATGAGTAGGAGGCTGAAGTTAGCTATTTAGGAGTTATTATGTTTTATTTCTATTGTGTTGTATTACGTCTGATACGACTATTTAGTACTCTGGTCATCTAAGGGGGCATCTTCATATTTCGCTCTTGGTGTATTTATGTAATAATTATATTTGATCTGAACCTAGGAAACAATGGGGATTATGTAATTGGATATGAAACATGTTTTGTGAAATGTAATCAGAAAAATTGTTTTTGAATCTATGATTTTGTTTCATATTCACGTGCTTTTGATATTAGGGATACCATTAACACTATCTTATTTTGTCACCGGAAGTTAATACTATAGATGACTGTAGCATCTATATCGCTTAGCTTTGGGCCTCAAGATATGGGATGTTACAAAATGCCAAACGCTAGTCTCCATTTCCCGCTCAAATTCTAAAACTAACATCTTCGTCAATCTCACCATCATATTGCAACATTGATCCTAAATATCAAAAGGATTCCTTCTGAGGCACTACTTATCCGGCCAGAGTGACATCTCCGTCCTCTAACCTGATACCGCTGAACTTGCACTTCATATACTCTGTTTTAGTCCTGCTAAGCTTGAAACCCTTTGATTCTAAAGTCTACCTCCACAACCTTTGTTGTCCATCATCTTCTATCCTACTTTCATCAATTAGCACAACATCATCAGCAAAGAGTATACACCAAGGAATATCACCTTGTATACCCTTCGTAACCTTATCCATCACTTGGGTAAAAATGTAGGGGCTAAAAATGATCCTTGATGTAATCATATATTAGTGAAAAAGTCACCGGTTTACCGTCGCTGCTCTGAAACTAGTCACAACATCATTGTACATATCCGTGATAAGGGTAACGTACTTTATAAAATATTTTCAAATGGAACACTTTTCAACAAAAATTTCACTTTCCACAGACAAAAAATCCTTTATTAGCAAAGTGTTCCCAAACCATAATACCATTATAAAAATACATTTCTAAAGGTGTTTTAAAAAAAATGTTCCTTTAAAGGATGAATTTAACTTTCGGTATCTAATTAAAACACCTTTTTACAAAACCACTTCCAAATAAAATATTTTTACAATATTTACTCTTTCTTACAAAAATATCCTTATAAAAATATTTTATTCACCAAACTAAATCCTTTATCTTGCAACGAAAATTTTGACGGAACACATTATGTCAAAAATAGGCATTTTCCCCTTTTTTTAATAAAATGTCTTTAAAAATTAGGAATCTATACTTCATAAATTTTCCAAATGAAACATCATTCACTTAAAAATAAAAGAGGTTCAATATTATTAAGGTCGGGTTTTAATTAACATAATATTGGGTGTGTGTCACTCGGGCTATAACCAACACATTACTCCTCTTAAAGTATTCATCCTACTGCACTCATACTTTATTTATTTTCCATACACTGGTCATCATAAATAAACATCATTTAAGTGTGAGGTAACAGTGGTTAAACAAACAAAACTTTGCACACAAAGCATACAATTTTCAATCAAATGCTCTCTCATTTATATTATAACCCGACCTAAGGTATAAAATAAACTACCTTAATTGGTTTAAACCTATCCATGGCTCATGGAATCGCTAAACCCAAGCTTTAATACCAAGCGTGGCAATCAACTATTTTTAAAATATAAAATAAATTATAAACGATGTCAAAATACGCTTACCACCAATTTCACATATTAAAAGCAGTAGACCGTGGGTAGATAAAAATTAAAAATTTTAAAATAGTGAATTTAAAGAGAAGACCTCACAACGTAATTAAACATCAAAAGAAATGAACATTATCTCAATAATATAATTATTTTACAACAATATTGCATCAATTTACATTTAAATTCATCAATTATCATTAACTCACAAATGATATAACCATAGAGTAAAAGAATATACCAAATCAGCCACACGCGATATAGCCTCACAATCTACACTTTCATTCCCTCTTCTGCTCCTACTAGCAACTTCACAACTGTATAGATATATATATATATATATATATATAAAAGTAAAGAAAAAGGTTTCAACTATGTTTGGACTGTGCCTAACCCTATACACCACGGCCACATACTCGATGGCTATTACAAAGGAAAAAACATCCTACGTACCTCTTTTGAGGTTTTAAATCTACATATTTCTATTTCTTGCTCTTCTCCTGCATCCAAATACTAGTTGGTACATGTAGGCATGTCAACGGATGCAAACGAATGCGGATATGGCTATATCCGCATCCGTATCCGAAAATTAAAATCTACATCCGCATCTGATATCTGCGGATAATCAAAAATTAACATCCGTATCCGCATCCGAAAAGAGGATGCGGATATTTCCGAATATTCGAAAATATCCGAAAATCCGCATCCGAAAACTAGATTGAGAATTATAATTGTTAACGGTAAAAAGTGAACGCTAACACCCGGTGTGTGTAATAGAATTGTGAAAGCACCACCCGTTGGTACGGGAACAGAATATAAGCTAAAAATAGCAGAAAAGCGGTAAATGAACAACAGATTTATAGTGGTTCGGCCCGTAATTGAGCCTACGTCCACTTTATAGTCTTTTATTGCTGATTCGGTTACAATTTGATACAATATCTCTCTAAAAACGATACAACTTGATCATGAAAGCATTCTTGACTACTAGCTCGATCTTTGATGATGAAACTCGACGAATCCGTGTTGGATGTTAGGAGCTCATCTTGAAGATTGTTGTAGTGTCTCGAATGCTTGAAGATCTTTGATTGCTGAAGGAGAGGAGGCTTCGACAGCGTAACGGCGTTTGGAGAAATGAATGGCCAAAAGTCCCCTCCAAGTTGGAAGTGATGGGGTATTTATAGGAGTCAGGCTTGAATCTGGAAAATCCCTCTAAGTCATAACTCGCGGCCGACTTATAGAAAGTCATAGGTCTTAAGTCGGCGACGAGATAGGAGCTGCCTTTAATCATTCCTGAATACAAGCTGTCCAGCCAAGTGATAGGTCGGCGGCGACTTATCATAAGTCGTAAGTCGGTTCCTTCCTGTTAATTTTATCAAGTCGATAGCATACTTAAGTCGGACCTGTAGCTTAGGTCATATGCTACTTTAAGTCGTTAAGTCGGCACACTCCAGGTTGTAGGTCGGTGCAGAGTTAACCCCTTACCCCTTGAATCGGTATCTTCTTAAGTCGGCAAGCATCTTAACTCGGCTGGAATCTTAAGTCGGCAAGCATCTTAACTCGGCTGGAATCTTAAGTCGGCAAGCATCTTAACTCGGCTGGAATCTTAAGTCGGCAAGCATCTCTTAAATCAGTAACCTGTTAAGTCGGCACACTTGATAAGTCGTATGCTTCTTAACCCGGTAGGTCATAAGTCCCCATAGGTCGTAGCCATCCTTAACTCGCGAACTGTTAAGTCGTAGCTCTCTTAGGTCAGTAACCTACTTTAACTCGGAGCCCGTTAAGTCGTGACCATTAAGTTGCAAGCAAAAGAGGATTAACATTTGCCCCTCGAAGTGTGTGCCTAAGTCGTAGGTCATATGCTTCGATTCTTCTTAACTCCTTTTGGTTAGGTCGGAGGCGACTTAACGTAAGTCTTAAGTCGTACATCATGTGTCGATTCGTCTTTCACTGCCCCAGTGAATAAATAGCTTAAGCCGTCCCTTCTCTTCCTTCACCTGTTCCAACTTCCTGTGCCGCCATTAACAGAGTTCTTCAATTTCGAATACAAATTCAAGTCCACCACCCAGCGATTCACCCTTGCTATCTAATTGCGTAAGCGTTTTCGATCCTTTTTCACTTCACGTTCGCCATTGAACCATGAATTCTAACCTCCGAGCCCCGAATCGGAATCATACGTCGCGCTTCACTTTGAATCGTGCTGTGATCAATTTTTAATCGTCACTAGTTGTTGATGTGATTTACGAACGCATGACAGTAGGTCAGGTTTATGACAGATCGGAGATGTGTTGAATTGTTGTTCCAGCGACTTGGTGATATGAAGGGAACGGTGAATCTCACGAAGAGGATAATGGATTCTACGATGTTGGTGAATTTCGAGTTGATTGGTGGAAGGAGGTGAAATTTATGGTGGAGGAGAAGTAGCTTGAGACGACTCAAAACATTCATGCGACCTAACTATCTCAACAGTCCAGTTTTTCTTGCGACTTAACTATTCGCCGACATAAGCCTTAAGTCGTGGCCGAGTTAGGACTTAGAAATTCATGCCGTTCTGACTTGAGACCTTTCGCACGCAGCCCGACTTAACTTATCACATAGCTTTTTGTATTAGGTCGTGACCGACCTAGAACTTGGAATAATTTCAATGACTTATTTTTCACAACAAGGCTTTAGGTCGCAGCCGAGTTAGTACTTAAGCTTTCGGCCACTCAACAGATGAATTTTGAACTGTGCCTGGACTTCAAACTGTTGAACTATGAACTGTGTTGCATGCATTTTACATATTGCTTCAATTTTGCAAACTAACAATCCTGCTTAATACAACATTCACAGAATACTGGGACGAATATACTATCACCGACTGCCCACATCGAATGACAGATTAGTTGGTAACGAGAAAGTTAAATTAAATGAATATGAACGAGACGCTGTACAATAACCAACTCAAGTGAAGTATTAAGACAAAATCATATTAGTCAAATGAAACTGACTTGTCTGTATTAATACTGCACTTGATCATTGACAAGTACTGAAATTCTGTAATCGACTGATTGTTAACTAATTTAATTCCAGTTATGCTTGTCTTTTATTTTCATTAGTTTTTGCACAACACACCACACTTTTAGGGAACGTGCACCTTCACATTTGAACATTCAGCTGATTATGTAGAATGTCTTCTCCATAAGAAGGAACAGAGCAAGCTGAAGATGCATTTCCAGTTGCTATCCCGCTAAACGATCCTCTAGAGAGGACTCCTACTACTTTGAGCCATAAAGCTTTTCGTCAACTATGCATCCAGTTTGGCATTGCTGAAGCTGACGCTTTGCTTCCCGAAATAAATGATACTGCTGACAGGCCGCCCCGTGGCTTCGTCGCAGTTAACCGCCAAATGTGCTTGAGCGGAGCTATCCCCCCATTCAATGACTGCATTCGAGAACTTCTTCTCCAATTATCTATCTCCCCTTTTCAGTTACATCCCAATGGCTATGCCATCTTGCTGGGACTATGCGTGCTTTTTAGGAGAACGCTGGGCCGCTTTCCTACCTTCGGAGAAATTCGCTATCTTTGTACTTTTGCCAAGAATAAAGATCATCCCTCCATCATAGTCGTAAGGAGTGCGAGGAATCGTAAGTTGATCACCGGTCTCCCTGAAAGTGTTCACAGTTTCCTGAGCCCGTTCTTTTATGTCCGCTGTCCTCCTGGGTTTTATGCTATTTGGAGAATAGGGAGTAAGATCACTTGCATTTGTTTCTTATGTTCTTTCAAACTTACCGAAGTTTGGGTTATCAAGTGCTAACTTTGCTCTTTTTTCCTTTTCAGCACTTCCTCCTCCTTCTAAAAATCTCAGTCACAAAGTGACTTTCGAGAGGCTTATAGCGGTGCCTGTAGAGGAGAGGAGTATCCAGTTTCTATTAGATGATGAGCTTTTGCACCAACTTGGGCTTCTACACCCTTCCAGGTCGACTCGAATTCATGAAATTTCTAGTTCCGATGCAGAAACGTCGGCTGCTTCGGGCTCTCAAGCAGAGGCGTCGAATGCCCCAGTTTCTGTGGAAGAAGCTGCATCAGAAACACCTGTCATGGATGCTGCTTTGATAAAGTGTTCCGCATCCACTAATGTTGTAGGGTTAGTCAGCAAATCGGCACTTGCCCCAATTATCGAAGAGGAAGAAAATTTCCGAGTTTCTGAGAAATCAACTAATGTGGAAATTGAGAAGGAGAACTCTGCTGAGCATCATAATGATGACACCTTCGATGACTTGAGTGACATAATGATAACTTCTCAAGAGCTTTTCAAGGATAATATTCCAAAGGCGAACTCTCCTGTCATTGAAGCGACTTCCTCTTTGAAACAGACCTCGACGCCTTCTACACCTGTCGTCTCTGTTCCCGCACTGAAGCGTGGTTTGTAGTTTGACGCGCGTAGTTCGCACGTCGCACACACTTAGGATTTTTCTGCACTTATAAGCATTTACTTTTTCTTTCCGAAAATTTCTAAACTTTACTTCTTTCCTGTTTTCAGATTCTCCGATGGGACGCTCCGGCTCATATTATGACTCATTTCAGCGCCATGGAGGCCGTGGATCCTATGACTTCAGGAAATATCTTGGTGACCAGAGAGAGACAGATGAGGAACGAGCCCAAAGGAAGGCTCAAGAAAAATGGGATTATGAGCAGCGGCAGAGAAGAAGAGATGCTGATCGATACGATTCTTCTTACAAAACTTACGATTCTCATAAGCGAAAATCTTATGATGACAAAGGGAAGACTCAAATTACTGATGAATCGAGCAAACGGTCTAAGCCAAGTGACGCGTCTGCTATTTCTGAGAAGACCAACGCTCCCATTTCTTCTGACATTCCGTCTGGTTCTCCTCCTCTAAAGGAATCTGACATTCAAACCATCATTAACAGGCCACAATATCAAGTTAAAGACGGCCCTCCAACGCTTCAGAGCCGATTTCCGAATTGGTGTCTAAGAGGAGTCCGCTTTGACTTAGATTTGGTTCCCATTGATAAGCAGGCAATGCTGAGAAATGTCGACGCTGTCAAGCTTGATATTGAAAGAATGTCTGGATGGCAGAAGTTGGTTGATGAACTTCAAAGGGTCAACCATTTTAACCTTGAGGCGATGATGACGATGGAGAATGATAAATCAGAATGGGACAAATGGGGTAAGCAGCATGACGCGGAGATGACGAGTATTGCAGACGACAATGCAAAGCTTGCGTCTGAAGTTAAGCAGCTTAAGGAAAATCTCGCTTCTTCTTCTGCATCATATACTCAAAAAGAAGAAGTCTTTCAGAAGCAGGTGCGGGACGCACACGCTGCACAAAGAGATGTAGAAATGAAGCTTGCCGCCGAACAGCATGTTAATGAGAAGTACCGCACAGAAAACGCCGAACTGCGGGAAAAGGTCACCTCCCAGAACATGGAAATTGAGTTACTAAAGTCTCGACTTGCTAAAGCTGAGACGGCTCGTGATGAGGCTATTACTGGTAGGGTCGCTGCCGTTGCCGACAAAGAAGCGGCTGAGCAATCACATGAGGCAACGAAAGCAAACATCAGTTCTACCTTATTCGACTTTTATTTACACTGCGTTCTGGGTCGTGGGAGCCTTGCTTTTCTGGGTCCAGATTATGAAATCACTCTGGCTGAAGTGTGGGAAGCCGCACTTGATATGTTTAAAGGTGCCGGCTATGATGAAGCAAAATTTGAGGAAGCGAAATTTGAGGCTCGCTATCTTGATGACGAGGCTCGCGCCGCTCTTGTTAGAGGGAAGGAGCAGCTTGCTAAAGCGCGGGCTGAATCACTGGGAGAAGAGCTTTCAAAAGAGGAAGTTCCTTTACCTGCCCCCGTTCATACTTCCACTTCGGCTGAAGCAAACATTATGGATTCCGACTCTCATCCTTCACATCCAGTTGTGACCACTCCTACAGAGGAAGAGGCAATGAAGGACTTTCAGGCTCGGGAATTTGAGATTGATCTCGCTAAACCGGCTTCTTCAGGTAACTTCGACGAGACGAATTTAGTGAATTTCTTATTCGATTCAACCGAGTTCACCGAACTTCTTACTTATCATTTAAGCTTTGACGATCCACTGTCTTCTTTTTCCTCGGAGAATACTGATTTTGATTTCTTTTATTATGCAGCGGACGTGCCGGAAACTGTACCATTTTCTCCTTCTTCAGCTGCCGTTCCTCCTCCTTCTCAAGTTACCCCTCTTCCAGCTTCCCAACCAGGTCCACAGGAAGAACAGATAGCAGCCCTTCAAGGCTTGGACGAACCACCTGCTTCCGAGGAGCAGAAAGCAGAAGATCTGGAAGATAGCGAGAAGACCCCGGAGCAGTCTTTTGACTATGACACAAAACTTTCTACATTTCTTACTCCGGGGAGTGAGTCTTCTTCCAAGAAGAAGGGGAAACGTGTGGTTTCGAAGAAAGGAAAGAAGAGTTCTTCTGCTGCTGGGGATGAAGCAGAGATCGATCCGGCTGAGTCTCTTTCTCCTTCTTCTCCGATACAGCCTACGAAGCTAATTACCAGGCCGGGTAAAAGCTCCAAGGGTGGGAAGAAGGAGAAATGAGTTTGATTTTGCATTTTTTGCTTTTTGTACTGACCGGGTATTGTGCGGATACCGGCCTCCGCTTCTTTTTGTAACCTGTACAATGTAAAAAATTTCTCATAGTGTTGAAATAAATAGATATTTTTCTTGTACAAATCCTTGTGTATGTAGGAATACATCTGTTTTTTATTTGAAGTGTAGAGTAAACGATTCTTTCTATTTGTACAAACTTCTTTGTCTGTGTTTCAAGAACGCATTTACTCCACATCTTTATTACGTGATATTGCAATGAACTTGTGGTATGTCGCTTGTATATCACTTTTATTATTGTAACTGAATTGTATAATGTTGCCCCCATACCACAAGTATATTGTAATATTTCTTGCTTTCACAAGACCGATACTCTTATTTTAGAGAGTAACTTTCCACTTTTTCAAGGAAGAATTATTCTGCTTTTAATAGAGTATATCTTGTCTTTGGAGAAATCTTTATTCTCTTTTTCTTCTTGAAGAACACTTCGACTTCTGGGAATGATCACTTTTATTTGTTTGAAAGTGAATTTTCCTGCACAGTGAAATGAGCTTCTGAAGAAGGTTTTGATTTTTGTGCCCCAGTAAAGGGTTTATTTTTGGTACTTCAAGCAAGGTGAAGTACGCCTCTGAAGAGGTCTTTTGGTCTCCGAAGAGAAGCGATTTTGGTCTCCGAAGAGAAGCAGTTTTGGAATTTCATCTCTGGTGAAGTGGGTCTCCGAAGAGAAGCATTTTGCACTTCTACACGGGTGAAATGTGCCTCCGAAAAGGGCTTTTGCCTCCGAAGATGGCTTGTGCCTCCGAAGAGGGCTTGTGCCTCCGAAGAGGGCTTGTGCCTCCGAAGAGGGCTTGTGCCTCCGAAGAGGGCTTGTGCCTCCGAAGAGGGCTTGTGATTGCCTGGAAGTTACTTTCTCATGGTCGGAGGGGTCCATGGGACAAGCGTAAGTCGTTCGATTGGATGTTTGTTTGTACAAACGATCGCAATCGATTAACAAGGTGCCCCCTTTGGTAGTCCCACCGATCTTTTTGATTGAGGAAAGCTCTCCATTTATTGGCGTGCCTCGTTAGAGGGCTTTGTTGACCCTTGGGAAGGAGCATCAGTTGGTTGGTGTGCCAGGAAGGTTGCGTCTTAGGGGCAAGTAGATCCATGGGATGGACACAAGCTGCCTGATCGGATGCATCACAATCAGTTAGCGAGGGTCTTATTCCTTCTGCTTGGGAAGGTATCCCTTTAGTGGATCTACCTGCTTTCCTGTTGAGAGGCATACCTCCCTTTGGCTGCTTCCATGTTTGCCCGCTCATGTTGTATCATCATTCGCCAATCTGCGATCCTTTATCATCGTTTCCAAGCGCGTGTTCCTTTCTTTTGCAAGTAAATCGCTTTATCCGAAGAAGTAGACTTCACTGTTGAATGACTCCACAGAGTAAACGCAAGTTATTTGGTTGGATGCCTCTTTATATCAACGATCGCAACCAGTTAACGAGGGCTTGACATAGTGGAGCCGTCAACTTTTTATGTGAAGTTCCTCTTGTATGGGATTTGAGTTTGAAATTTTTGTTTCTTGAAATTTGCTTTAATAAATGATTTGTAAGGCTCGCTTAGCTTTGCGATGGGTGAGCTTTGCTTTAATGACCTGCAGTATTAGATCGATATTTTAGCAATACATTTAGAGTATTTACACATCGAAATATAACAGGCATTTTATAATAGAAAACACAATGCATAGTTTTTCATTATTGAGTCACGCTGATTTCTCAGCGGTTTACAATGCAGAAGTTACACATCCATCATTATCTTTACAAATTCAAGCAATGCTGTTAAGTAAAAATGAATGCTAGTTATTGTTGTTTCAGAATCTCCAAGCTGGATTTCCATTTGTGCTTGATTCATAGCTTTTGGATTTTTATGCCAGAGAAAGTGAGAGATGCCCCAGTCGCAGTTTTGTGGGTAATTAGTAGTCATCCCAACTTCTGCTTGCTGGGTATGGTCCCCCTGTGATAGCATTAATGACAAGCTTTTCTGAATCTTGCACTGCAGTGTTGTTGTGAGAATCGGATTGATGGGTAGGGTGTTGTTGATCCCGAGTGGATGAGGTTGGATCAACCCCGTTCCTTTTAACGTATTGTTGGAGTTTACCCTGCTCTAGCAATTCTTCAATCACCTTCTTTAATTGGCGACATTGGTCAGTGTCATGGCCGGGTTGATTGTGAAATTGGCAGAATTTTCCATTACGCTTTGCCCCTCTTATCATCTCAGGTGGCTTAGGATACCTGACAACGTCTTTTGTTGCAAAAAAGATATTTCTTGGTGTATTAGTTAAAGGAGTAAAGTCCGAAGGATTAAAGCGGCGAGGTTTCTTTTCATTTCTCTGGCTTTTTCCTCCTTCATTCTCCCTTTTCTGACTTTCAGATTCTCTTTTCTTAGGTGGGACATTGTCATTATCAGTCTGGGCAATAACCACTTTCGATGTTGCAGAAAGGCTTTCAAGGCGAATGAACTCATCGGCCTTTTTATAAAATTTATCAAGTGAGTTCGGTTCCTTCATCTTTAGCCATATCCCAAATTTACTCGATTTATCGATGGCTCGCATCAAATAAGTCAGGATCATGCGTGGTTCCGCATTTTCTACCTCGGCTAAAGCTATATTGAAACGGCTCAAGAAAGATTTGATTGATTCTCCGGGCGCTTGTTCAAGGTTAGACAATGACATTATATCCTTAGCCTTTGAAGCATACAATCTGAACTGTTCTTTAAACTTTTGCGTTAAGTCGGAGAACTTATCTACAGACCGAACTGGAAGCTTTGTGAACCAAAGTAAGGCCACACCTTCCAGGTATACTGGAAAGTATCGACACTTGATCTCGTCTGACGCTCTTGCACCGGTCATATGCCAATCGTACTTGTAAAGGAAATGATTAGGGTCACTGGTTCCCCTATAGGCTTGGATAGTAGGAGGTGCAAATTTCCTTGGAAACTCCGCTCTTAGGATCCTTTCAGTAAACGGAGTTCTGCTTGGCGCAAATCCCCAGTCAGCCTCATCCTCTTCCCTTTGCATGCTCTCTTTCATGATGCGGCCAACCATTTCAGACAGGTACTCTTTATCGTTCAAAGACACCTCCGGGCAAGCACCAGTTCTTCCCTCGGAAGTTTGCCCGGGCATATGTTCATGACAAGTTGGTTGCGGCCTAGAACCATCAGCTTGGAAAGGTGGCGTTTCAGGAAGGGTGGTTTGATGGTTTTCTGGCTGACGATTTGCCCCAAGCAGGGCAGTTATTCTATCCATCATCAAAGCATTTTGAGTTTCAATTTGTTGATATAATCCAGAAACTGCGTCATCCAATTCAGCCCTGGTGACTCCAACGGTTGGAGTTGCTTGATCTGTTGTTGGGGAAGCGAAAGTCCCTTCGTGAGCATTTCCGGATCTGACGGGTCTGCCTCTTCTTCCAGGAGCCATTATCTCGGATCTGGTTTTTTTATGAGAGGTTCTTTTTATGAAATCTTTGCGAAGCAACGGTGGATGATCGCCTGAGTTGGGTTCTCAGTGAAAGCACCAAAATGTTAACGGTAAAAAGTGAACGCTAACACCCAGTGTGTGTAATAGAATTGTGAAAGCACCACCCGTTGGTACGGGAACAGAATATAAGCTGAAAATAGCAGAAAAGCGGTAAATGAACAACAGATTTATAGTGGTTCGGCTCGTAATTGAGCCTACGTCCACTTTATAGTCTTTTATTGCTGATTCGGTTACAATTTGATACAATATCTCTCTAAAAACGATACAACTTGATCATGAAAGCATTCTTGACTACTAGCTCGATCTTTGATGATGAAACTCGACGAATCCGTGTTGGATGTTAGGAGCTCATCTTGAAGATTGTTGTAGTGTCTCGAATGCTTGAAGATCTTTGATTGCTGAAGGAGAGGAGGCTTCGACAGCGTAACGGCGTTTGGAGAAATGAATGGCCAAAAGTCCCCTCCAAGTTGGAAGTGATGGGGTATTTATAGGAGTCAGGCTTGAATCTGGAAAATCCCTCTAAGTCATAACTCGCGGCCGACTTATAGAAAGTCATAGGTCTTAAGTCGGCGACGAGATAGGAGCTGCCTTTAATCATTCCTGAATACAAGCTGTCCAGCCAAGTGATAGGTCGGCGGCGACTTATCATAAGTCGTAAGTCGGTTCCTTCCTGTTAATTTTATCAAGTCGATAGCATACTTAAGTCGGACCTGTAGCTTAGGTCATATGCTACTTTAAGTCGTTAAGTCAGCACACTCCAGGTTGTAGGTCGGTGCAGAGTTAACCCCTTACCCCTTGAATCGGTATCTTCTTAAGTCGGCAAGCATCTTAACTCGGCTGGAATCTTAAGTCGGCAAGCATCTTAACTGGGCTGGAATCTTAAGTCGGCAAGCATCTTAACTCGGCTCGAATCTTAAGTCGGCAAGCATCTCTTAAATCAGTAACCTGTTAAGTCGGCACACTTGATAAGTCGTATGCTTCTTAACCCGGTAGGTCATAAGTCCCCATAGGTCGTAGCCATCCTTAACTCGCGAACTGTTAAGTCGTAGCTCTCTTAGGTCAGTAACCTACTTTAACTCGGAGCCCGTTAAGTCGTGACCATTAAGTTGCAAGCAAAAGAGGATTAACAATAATATAATGAAAATTTTAATCAAAAAAATTACAATTCATAGCATTCAAATAACAATCAATCGACAAACTAATTTACTTCAGTTTCTAAATTAACAACAAACAATCCACACATATACGATTTGAACAAGCTTAAACAATAAAACAAATAATAGTATTTCAATACATGATCCCGCTACTCGAATAATGTTCTTTAGAACATATAATATCTCAGTTTCAATCTCTCAATATCATAGTTGAAGCATGGGACTTCACACCTGCATAACACATAACACAAAAGGAATTCAGGAGTAGAAGACTGACATTAAAGCACTACTGATATGTCAAGTCTACAATTTCAAAAGCCAATGCTAGATAATTAATTTATATACAAAAGCATGGACATATACATGCATGCATCAGGTGACTCAGGTCCTTATTTTACAAGACTTCTTGCACACAAAGTATTCACTAAAAAGGTTGCTAATACAATCACTCACAAACCAGAACAAACTTACGCCCATTATACTTTTAGTCCCTTTTGCACATTATTGAGTTTTACTGTTTTAACTGATGGCTTGAAAACTACAGGTGATATAATTGCGATGAGTTATACGGACTCTCCAAGAAGGTTAGAACTTAGGATCAGACAATTTAATATTAGTGTTGTAATCTTTTTTCTTATGTGTTCTGCACATTCAGTATATTCACGTAATCGTTAAAATGTTGATGCGCTTAAATATGTTTTAAACTTTTTAAAATCGACGATCAAATTGATTGTTTTATAAGAAAGCAGAAATGCCAGGAATAACAATAATATGAGACAGAGGAATTTTTTCACACAAACTGTCAAATTGTTTTAAAAGAAAGCACATGTCTGTAGAAATTCTTGAATCTAGAATTGCAGTTCATACCTTTTGTATTCAAACCAAGTAAATTTCTTTCCCAGCTTTGCTCCAATTTGCTGTACAAGTGAATAATATTCAAAGCTAGTAAATACAATGTAAAATAATAGTAATTCTTATTAGACAACAATTCTATCAGAATTCTAACATAGCATTCGGCTGAGTAGGCAAGTTAGCGAATATAGTCTTAAAGAAATAACTTCAATGTAAAACCTAATAGTTAAGGTGATATGCAGTATTACAATCTTAGATCCTGCAAACAATACTTTTTATTTACAAGTTAAAAGGTCTAATGATGGTTACAACAGAAAAGAATCGAACTTTATAGAAAAGGTATAGCCTCAAGCATTATAATACAGTGCATAAATGTCATAGATACAAGATAAAATACCTCAAGCATTATAACCCAACATCCTTCGTGGCCTGACGCTGCGAGTCGTTGAAGTAGGCAGGAACCGTTACCACTGCATTTTTTACTGTGGTGCCTAGGTAGGCCTCTGCGGTCTCCTTCATTTTGGTCAGAACCATTGATGAGATCTCTTCGGCTGCAAATTATTTCTCTTCCCCTTTGTACTGAACAACAATCATGGGTTTGTCCCCTGGGCCTGCAATTACTTTGAATGGCCACAGTTTCATGTCGTTTTGAACTGATGGGTCGCTGAATCGCCTTCCAATAAGCCACTTCGCATCTGCACAATGATGGTTCCAAATTAAACATTACATGCTAATTCAACAACCGAACTTGTTGTAGTGGCACGGATAATACAAAGCTGTTTTTGGATTATTTTTTGTTCCCATTCACGATGTTCCCTAATTCATAACAATTATATTACTGGGATCCAAAATTTCAACCCACGAACTACTGCTACTCCAGACAAAAACATATACCAAATAACAATCCACACACAAATTCGTCTATAAAGGAATTGTCATGATCAATTTAAGCAACTTTACTTAATTACTCAGAACCAAATATTTATGAAAAACACTAAACCTAATTCAACTTGATATATCCCCGTTTACATTAATTCTACCTCCATAAATAGAAGATCCATCAATATGATAAACATATAGCTAGAAAAACGAGTCATGAATTTCTTTGACTTACCAAATATAGTGTTCACCGGATTCATTGCGACCTGATTCTTAGCTGCGTCACCAATCAGCCTCTCGGTATTGATAGACTGGAAATCATCTATAAAAAGCAGTTTCACCTGAACTTGAACTGGCCTGAGCTAAGATGCAGATCGAGATCGATGGTAAGAAGCTTACGTGCCTGGCTACGCGACGAGGACGAGGCGGAGCGCCGACACAAGACGAGGCGGAGCGCCGAAGCGAGACGAGGGGGAGCGCCGAAGCGAGACGAGGCGTGTGCGATTCGATTAGAAATTTAGGGATTTTTAGTCTTTTAGACAGTGCGGCTGTGAAGTTTTAAATAAAGTAATGAATACATGATGAGAAGGCAGTGTGATTAGGGTTTCATTGTGTGTGAAGATACCTTGGCCTTGGATATGGAATCCAACGGTTGTGTTAAAGTGGCTAATAAATTTTAATTTCAATTTATTGTTCTCTTTAAACAGTAATAATAATAATAATAATTGTAAAATTAGTTTCGGATCGGACGGATGTTTTTCGGATACGGATATGCCCATATCCGCATCCGCATCCGATTTTCTTTTCGGATATCGGATATCCGCATCCGCTTTTCGGATATCGGATAATATCCGTTTTTTCGGATCCGGACGGATTTCGGATTTTTTGGGTATCCATTGACAGGCATAGGTACATGACAACCATATCATCCATACAACCATTACAAACATCACAATCAATTCAACTAATGCAACATTTCAACCATCACAATGACTACAACCGATCTAAATAGTAGAAGCAGAAATCATCCTTTGTACTCATCTATCACAATAAATCATTATAAGGGTAATAACAACAATACCATATTAGCAATACAACATCAACAACACAATATCAACCCCAATCTTCAAATAAGTAAATAACATAAATATACTTACGTATATACTAGTCAGCAACTATAGTAACACATCATCAATGTAAGTAGAAATCATCCAGTATATACTAATCACTCCATAATAGTAATACAACATAAATATTATCAAATGTGTACCCGGTCTAACCAATATTAGTAAAACAACATCTATCATCAAATAATGATAACTAACTACCCATTGTCTAGTAGCAATAATGAAAAATATCACATATTCATCCAAATGCAATACCATCTTCAAACATCAAATTTATGTAATAATTACATTGACAATTAAATACACATTCAATGCAACAACCCACCTTTTCAACCCCAAAATGTCAATACTATTACATCCACGGTACTCACATGCCAAGCAGTCAAGTGCCAAAAGAACATATTTTTAGGGTAAATAAAAAGAAAAAGAAAAGAAACAAGGAAGAAAGAACACAAAATTAGAACCTCACAACGAAACGATAACATATAATATCAAAACACAGGACAAACTGTCACTCTAAGATATATAGTATTTCAGAGTCATAATCCTAGCCTAGATAGTTATAACAACATGTCCTCACAAATGCTGGTATATGTATACTAGTAGTGCAGTGGAAATAAGAATACTATGGTAGGTGAAAGCATCTAGCTTATCTCCTTATGTTCTAAAGAATACCAATGAAAACCTGCATTTCTCAAACTGCTCGAAAGAGCACTTTAGTGATTGTGGGAAAGATAAAAAGATGATTTAGGTATAAGTTTGGCGTGAGAAACTAAAAAAATATGAGGTTTCATATAATAGTATCTTTTGAGACCATATTTATCACCATAATGGTTTTAATCTTAAAAAGAACCAAACCATATAATAGGAATATATGACAATATAATAGATAATGTCATAGGTGTAGAATACAAATCAAAAAATAACCGTGCAGCTGTATCTCACACCCAATAATATTAGAAGTACAACTAAAACTGCTAAGTTACATTGGCGTAGGATTTACATTGAAGGTCTCCTCCGTACATTGAGTCCGACCTCCTGACAAGGGTCAGAAACTACCTTCTAAAACCACCCATATCTTTAGATAAAGTATGTCACAAAGGGAAACATAGGTTGTCCACGCCCGAACACGTGATTACGAATAACAACAACTTCCACACGCCTCAACCGAAAGCATCTCTAAATATTTAGAGTTGATGTACCCTTGGGTTAGCTAAACCCACTGGTTATTCGCTTAATTGTTTTCTATCATTGCTAATGGATAGGTCACGTTCAACATATTAACACATAAGTCTTCATCACTCAAGAAGATCTCGAATCTCTACAAGGATTCCAGCTCCTTAAAGAGATCTCAAATCTCTATAGGGCTTCCAACATCTCGAATAGATCCCGAATCTCTTTATGGATTCTAGCATAACTCATCTGGCAAATGCTAATTTTACCTCTCTCTTAGAATCAACCTTAAGGTATATAGTATTACACGATACAATTGCTTGAAATGTTAACGTTGACCTCTCCCTTACAATTAACCTTAGGATGGGAGTGCAACTATATAACATTCCACTTCACGACTACTTCCAAAACATAGAACACATATATCAGTTTTGAAGTGGTTATAATTTTGAGTCATCTAATATAACTACACTACCCAGCTTACCAGTTGCCTCAAAAGCAATTAATAGATTTCCAGTTAACTTAACTCTTATTCTTTCAAAAATAAACAGATAACGTGAGGGTGGAGATCATCTCCTATTCGAATAGATTTCCTTATCTCTTATCCTAGAAGAGCAAGACTGGTTCATACGTAGGGTACAACATCTCGAGGATAACCATAACGTATAATTCTCGTGTCTCTTTTGGATATTTCCTAAATTAAAATTGGTCAAATTCAATAATAATGAGAACGGTCACATATAGAAACCAAGTGTCATACACTTATCACGTATCCAACCTCCTCAGCTTACACTATCACTTGATCGAAGTGAACTCTATTGGTTAGAGCACTATTTGCTTCTAAGCCTTACTCGAACATCATTCTTAACTCTCACAGATAGAATAAGTCTACTCTTTTGGCTTTTAGTGCTAAGTACATGACTAAATACATTCCATAGACATGTAGACACACAAAGCATGATTAAGTTACACAAAGCACAATTAAATCATCGAAGCATTTTCTAATCCCTTTTTATTTATGTTATCCAACATTTTGACTCGACTATATCCAAACCGATTGCACAAGTTAGACTCGACTGTCATTAGGGCCAGTAGGCCCAGAGCGACGATTGTGGGGTCCAAACATCAAGTATATATGGTAATATGAAGCCGTGTTTGAACATAATTGAGAGATATGCAAAGCAGAATGTTCAAAGTATGGAATATAATTTAATATAGAAAATGGATTGGCAATAATCCCTCTCAATCATAGGGATCAGTCTACTTCAGCTAGACAAGTGCAACTCAAGAGAAAATGATCGATATCACCAAATCCATAAATCCAATGAATATGAAACTTTAGGACCAAGATATGGAGGGTCTACCCTAGGGATTGCACCTCAAAAGGAGCAAGCATGTGTGATCGGCCATCTTCCCTCTAGATGGATCGGCAAGAATCAGGTAGTAACACAGTGTGTCACAATGATCGATAAATAACTCAACATCTAAAAGTCCAATTGACATGAAACTTGGAGGCTAAGAATACTACAACATGGAGAAGCTCCTATAGGGACTGCACCACCAAATTCCTCAAAAATAGGGATCGAATTCGATCCTTATTTCTTGGGATTTAGACCATGGGATCCCTCTTGTGGGCCCATATGGTTTTGGAGATCCTTTTGCCGAATTTTCAAGGAGATATTTCGTCGTCTTCCTCTATAAATATAGATTTGATTGTTCATTTGCAAGATCTTTATGTTGCTTATTGCTTTGTACTCTATTGTAACTAAGGATTTTCATAAGCTATCTCTTCAAAGTGGACATAGGCAAACAACGTCGAACCACTATAAATTGCTATGTCTCTGTTATTTGCTTATTCGCTTATTGTTTTATTGCTTTATTCTCTCTGTTTACATTTGTTATTCTTCATTTATTCCTCTACAAAACCTTTATTGGGTGTTTGTGCCAACTTTTGGTGCTTTCATTGAGAAGAAGATTCTCAGCTCTATTTGGATCCCTTTGCTGCTACTGGATTGCAAAAATCCCTGGAAGAGATCTCCAATTATCTTCAAATAGTTTATCCATTCTATTCAGATTTGCAAAAGTCTAAGAAAAACAATCGACAATGGTTAGGAACACCAGATCTACCTCTTAAAATGCAGAAGGAAATGAGAACGCTAGCATTTAGCAAGGAGATCGGAGCAATCTACTAGTAGATGTTAATGCTACCAATCTAGTTGATGTCCATAATCCAGCTGATTCCATCACAAGGGCTGATTTTCAATCTAATGAGAGAGCTCGTGGATGGACGTCTATGGTTGAACCAGAAGATTCAGGCCAATATCGATTTAATAAATAAACTCAGAGATAAACAGCACGGGAAAACAAGGATGGAGCTAAATCCTTATTCTGCATCGGAGAGTTCTAGTTCATCAATGATTATCACAGACGCAGACATCATAGAACTAACGGATATCACATAGAAGCTTCTGGACATCAACAGGAAAACCAATCTGGGTTGCCAAGACCGATCCGGCCCGATCCCTCTAGAGGAGAAAGCTTGCCCTTTCATGTTGGAGCACAAACTGGAGCCGCTTTGATTGATTCAGATGTTGGAGTTCAAGTGGATGTAGACCGGTTACCTTCCCCGATTGACGATGAAGTGAATGCACATGATATACATCGAGATGATGTTAATGCCAAGAAGGCGTGGAATGGCCCGTAGACATTGACCGAACCATTCACGTGAGGTAGGGCACGACTACCGTTTTCCTCCGACTATCCAAACACCAGATTTATCGATTATGGTTAGATAGCTAGTAAGGGAGAGACAAGGCTTGACCAATGATGATTTGGGAATCTCGAGAAGCGATACCCCGTTCATCGATAATATCCTACATGCGGGATATCTAAGGAGGTTCAGCATGCCATCGATGCCTACTTAGAGGGAAAAACAGACCCCAGGAAGCACATCATGAGATATGAATGGCTGATGTATTCTGCACAAGCCGATGATGCTACAAAATGTAGATGTTTTCCCATTACCCTCTCTAGCATAGCAACAACATGGTTTACGAGATTACCCCCACAGTTAATCTCTAGATTTGAAGATTTGGCAACAAAATTTGTAGAGTAGTTCCGAACGCATGCAACTCGCCCCAAAGATGTATGTCCCTATCAAGCATGATACAAGCTCTGGGAGAATTGCTGAAAGATTATTTGGAGAGATTTCATATAGCCGTCATAAAATCAGTAATATGAATGACCATTCAATATTGATGGCGGCAACAAGAGGGATTAACCTAGAATCTGACTTTGGCAAACTGGTTAGCTGGTAAACAACTGACAACATTGGAACGTTTCTATGCAAAAGCAGCTTAATATTTGAGGAAAGAGGAAGCTAGATGCTCTAAGAAGAAGAATGTTGTGAGACCAAGTGGAGAGGGGTGTAGTGTAACGACCCGAAATTTTCGAAGCCGAAAATTCCAGATAGTTATGAAAAAGAAGAAAGAGATAGAAGAGAAGAACAGAAAACATCATCATCTCACATTCGCAGCGGATAAAATATAATAATAAATAAATACAGTTTACAAGAATACTATATCTGTTGATTACATTTTTATACATCAGAGTTTTACATATACACAGTCTCTGAATATTTACAGTAATCATGTCTCAGTAATATAATAATATACTACAGCGGAAATATTCTACACGTACTTGCCATCTAGCCCGTCTCCTGAGCTCCAGAACGTCCTTTACCTGAAAATCTGTAATACTCGGTCTGACCCGAGCATTACATCAAAGTAACACCCGGGTCAGGCTGGAAACCAGCGTGAGTAAACCCAACTAACATGGAATACAAAGATACAACTCAAATAAAACCCGGGTTAACATATGTCAATTTAATCAATTCACAATTTGCTATAGACATCACTTATTTCACATATCAATTTCTAAGTATCCAACTTAGATAAAATAACCCAATGCACTTAAATCGTTTCATTCCAGCTTATTGATTTCACAAATCAATTTATAAAATTCGAAGTGATTCGGGTATTTTTCCCAATACCCGACCCCGGCCTCTTCGAAACTCATGTCATCCTTTCCCGAGTTATTCAAATGAAATCACAACATTTCATATCAGAGATATCAACTCATTCAAACAACCAATACCATTCAAACATCCATCACGATCAATCAATTCAATTTATTCTAATTGAATTTCAAACCTCAATCACTTAGATTTCTTCATTTAGCATTAACTCGTTTCAAATCAAATAATCAACCATTCGTTCATTTTTTTTTATCTTAATTAATCATCATGGATTAAATATCCTTCTACTTCCATTCAAGTAATTGGCTTTACTTAATTTTCACGATATTAATTATACTTAACCAAAATTGATAAGTAATCTTAATCATTTCATGAATTACCCAACTGTTTCAATTTCATTAACCCTTAATCACTTACGGTAATTAATTTCTTACAAGTCATTTATTATGGATTAATCAATCTTAATTAATCGGTCTTTGATTACATCATTACACATCTAATTTAATTATATTAATTAAACCCACAATATTCATCATTGAAATTTTGCTTACTTACTAATAATTAGTTACACTCCAGTAACTTATCATTTCCTAAATATCCATCTTAAATTTATCACCGGTGTTCTTGTTTTGAAGGATAGTTAAATTCCTCTAATTAACCTCCTGATAAATTTTCCCTCAATTGCTTCTACTAAGAACTTACCCTTTCCATCAATTTCACCAAGTAATTTAAATCTGAATTACTTTCATTTATTATCCATCCATTAATTTATTACATCCAGTAATTTCAAATATCACTAATTACCTTACTAAGTAACCTTACTTAATAAATTACATTAAGTAATTATATCTTTCAAATTTCACAATTTGAATTATCTTTAATTAATTAATAAAATTAATTACCTTAAATTAATCACATCAATGAATCATTTAATCACCCTTAATCATTGATCTTTCATCAGCTATATTCGTCAACCAATCCTTAAAGTACTTCTCTAAGTTCTTAACTTAAATCAAACACTTAATTACAAGTTAATTCGTTAATTCATTCTTAATTACAAACTATTTAGCTTCTAATTACACCATCGATTCCACAGACCTTAACTAAATTTATTTTTAATTACTCGAATAACAAATTTTCACTCATCGATTAACAATTTAAACTTATTTAATTACAATTCCTAATAGTAACTGATTTACTGATCATCCCAAACACATTCAAAATGTTTCTTTCAAATTCATTTAAACTTAAACTTTGTTTTCTTCAAAATTCAAACAGCAAATCAGTTATATGGATCAGAGATTACTCACCTTTTGCCCCTCCCTTAAATTTTGCAATCTGATCTAACTGCTTGATTCCTTGATTATCGACCTACTGCTACAACCAATATCTAGATCGAGCAAATCCCCCAGCCTTCACGTATCCATTGGTCGAGTTCGACCTCAATCCCTTCTCAAGAACGACAGCTCAGATCCAAAAACGACGAACTGGAGTCGCGTTCTGCCTCTCTTCACTTGCACCCACCCATCGCGTCACGCCCAAGCCCAAACCCTTCCTCGAGAATCACTGCTTTGCACGCGAGCTCGAGCTGCCTCGGCTCAAAATTCCCAAATCGATTTCGCCTTCTACCACTATACTACAGCTCGCCTGCCCTTATCGCGGTCGCGGCACCGATGCCAACGCCACCTGCTCGAGCCCAACGCGCAACCCCTATCCAGACGAAGACGATCCCCCACCATCTGCTGCACTCGCGACCTCCAGCCCTAGCTCGCACGTGACCGTGCCTCTCCCCCTCTCGAGTTTGAGCGCACCCGCTCCCCTTCTTTCTTTTTTTTTATCTGAGTTTCGATTGTTTTATTTTGATTTTGAAAAAAATGAGGTTAAAGGGAAAGACTTGGTTTCGATTTTCAGTTGTAAGGGAAGAGAGAGAACGGAGATGATAAAGGAGGGTGGAAGGCTTCTTGAGTACGCGAGGTAGGAAAATATCTCTGACAATGTACCTTTAAATTTTAATTTTAATTATAAAACTTCAAACCGTCCGTTTCATAACGCGAAAACCCAAACCCCAAACCAGACATTCCGACAGACGTTTACCGGGTTTTACCCGTATTCCGAACATGATGGAATGCGTTTCGGATGCTAATTTGACTATATGCGCGAGTTACGGAAGTAAACGATCAATCTCAAATTAAATCGATTCAAATAATTCGAAACGTTTTGGGCTGCCAGGGTCAAATGACAACTCCGATTGCTACAAAAATTGAAATCCGATAATAACTAACTATTACGGATCCAATGTAACTGGTTTCATCAAATTCCGAGACTGTACCTCGGAAGGCTATTTTTAAAAGCAATTTAACCGATATAATTTCAAAACTGAACAAATTACCTTTAGATAAAATTTCAATCATTCTATTATTTTCATTATCAGCATTATAAATCTTATAAGCATTCAAATCAGTTTTTAACAGGCTTAAAAATCCCGGATTCAACAATTTATCCAATTTCAATTATTAAATTCAATATTGAACTATCTACTTTAAATGATTTAATTACCAAGAAAATATTGGTACATGAAACCCAAGTTAAAATTAATTTTTTTTTTATATTCACAATCAATTAAATATTCCAATTTAAATTGTTAGAAATTCAGGGTCGTCACATTCCTCCCCCCTTAAAAGAATTTCGTCCCCGAAATTACCAGTTAGGAAGAATGGTGTCATACCCGTTTACCCTTTTCCCCAAAATCTACAGATCAATATCTTATCATCTATCTTTTATACTAAACCCTTAATCATCTTACTAACTTCCCAAACTCTCGCCTACAGTTTCCCAACAATACCACTTCCCTCAACATCTAAATTTCAATTCCAAACCAAATTTTTATATTATCAAAAAATTTCTCAAAAAATTTCTAACTCTCTAAATTTTCGAAAATTTTTGCCAGCGTCTCCTTTGCGCGGCTAGCTCGGTACAACTACAAAAGGCCTCTACGGGCTCCCAATTTCTCAAAAAGAAACAAAAGCCAAGTGGCTATATCAAAAACCCAATCAAATTTCATACAGGTATTTAAATACATACCTTTTTGTCGGGCAATTCAAATTTATCCTTTGGAATCAAATCCAATTTCCTTTTCTCTTTTATACCTGCATATCTTATTTAGCAACAATCTCCAATCATAACCTTTTAAATCATTTTATCTTTCTTATACAGGTTTTCATATTTACTTCTATTCAATTTATTTCAAATTTTGAATATTAATTTATCTTTCGTTTATAACCGGTTCGTAGCGTTATTTAAATTTGTTTCATTTACTAATTTACTTCAATTCCCAATTTGAAATCGTTCTGTCATTAACAAAAAATTTCAAAAATTTTCTAACTCCAAAATTTACGGAAAATTTTGGCAAAGTCTCCTTTGTACGGAGGGACTTCTGCGATATCGCAGGATGCACAAATATATATATACATCGGCCTCAGGCCGGAAATCACAATATATATCAATATATGCAGTTCATATCTCCTATTTTGAATTCTTTTGCGTAGGCGTACCTTTATTTAGCATTTTTAAAGCAAGCAGCTTATTTATTTTAGCATTTATTGCATCCAAATCCAGCCAAACGGCCTTCAGGTACCTGTACCATCTCAATTTACAAATGTAAGTACTATATATAGGAAGTTCATAACATTTCCCTTACTTTCAATAGCTAAACACATGTATTTTATAAGCAACAAGCATCAACGCTTTTCATAAATGATCTATATAACATTAAAGCCCATTCAATTTCTTTCAACCAATTTTATATGCCATTGTATCCCAGTTTAATGGTTTATCACTCTAGTGCTTACATTCAATTTATTTTTAAGCAAAACAACTCATAATCATATCAATTGGTTCCAAATCAATTATATTCGCATCCACTAATTTATAGAATTTAATTAAATCTCATTTATGTCAAACGACAATCATTTCTACGCAATTCGATGATATCCATGTGAATAAACAATTACTTAAGTTTTATAACCAATTCAAATTGATTCCGGCTCAATTTTATTTTATTCCATTCCATTTTAATTTATTCACAACCATTTTATTTAGCTTGACACATTTAATTTTCGTATACTACTAGCCATTTCCAAACTAATTTAATCCGAGCTTTTATTTAATGGATTTTACCCTTATTCGAAGCCAAGCTATCATAAATTGTAAACTTAAGTTAATTTACTTTAATTTATTCCAACATCAATCTTAAGTTTACTCCTATTTGATTCTCATTTAATCAAATCTCATTAAATTTAATCAGCCCATCCGCTTAAATTTGTTTTAATTCACTTCTCAATTCATTCGCAAATTCATTTTATTTATACAAAGCCATTCTCAATTTATTTCTATTTATTTCTATTTATTTGGCTTTGTTTACAATTCAAACCATTTATATTATAATTTATTATCAAATCTAAGTCGAATTTTATTTACCATTCGAAGTTATTTTCAAACTCCATTATTAACTCAACATACTCTTCCCATTGATTATTTAGTTAATTAGCTTACTTCCAATTTTCATTACAAAGGAAATTACTTCATTAAATTTCCCGGAGTTCAAATTTGTTTTTATACTTCAAATTTGAAGTTTCTTTCATTTCCCAAAAATCCAACACTTTTATTTTAAAATTTAGAAATGCTTTTGAATTCAAATGATATTATTAAAATAGCTTTTTATAAAAAAATACTTTTTATAACTCGATGTCTCAACCAGTCCATCCTTGTTCTCACAGAAATTCAGTCATACGTTGATCAGGCGTAGGACTGAAAACCTATAAGTACTTAGCAGACTCATTTTCGACATCTAGTGAAAATACTTCGAAAGTAATTTTACTTGAAAATATCGAAAATAGTTTTTGAAAACAGTTTACTGAAAATATCTTTGGTGAGAATGCTCTGGAAATCATCACACCCATCTATGGGCACAGTTACATCCAGGGTTACGTTGCCGTCGCAGCAAAAGTCCATGTAACTGATTACACCATAGAACCCACGACAGATCGCAGTTACATCCAGGGTTACGTTGCCGTCGCAGCAAAAGTCCATGTAACTGCAGGCTCTCAGCGGCCTCACGATTACGCTGTCGAAATGAAACTTCTCCACTCATACATAGGTCGCAGTCTACCGATGTAAAATCAAACATAGACTGTTGGCTCTCAGCGGCACACACGACTTTCGCTATGTTACCATAGTGTCACAGTCTACCGATATAAAATCAAACGCAGACTGCTGGCTCTCAGCGGCACACACGACTTTCGCTATGGTACACTACTCATAATCCTCAGGAACTAGTTTTGTCCGGACTCCTCACAGGATCAACTTTAGAACCTCCCCCTTAGAGGCTCAAGGCAGTACCACCCAATGGCACTCCTGAGAAGCTCATTTCAAGGGAGCGCCTTTTTCCCCAGAGCCAATCTCAAAACACTTTATACTATACACATATAGTATTTTCAATTCATACACCTAGTATGAATTTCACATAGGTACCTTTACACAAAATCGATTCCCAAAATCGATAATTCACAAATCAGGCTTTTCCAAATTCCAATATTGATTTTACCCAAAAATCAAAAGCCTTTCAAATTCACAGGTTCCCAAAACCTTTTCCAAAATTATCATAAGATCCTTTATATATATATAAAGATATATATAATTTTTAAAACTTTGGATCATTTTCAAGCTTGTATAAAACTCCTTTTATACTTCAAACACTTTCAAAAATCCTTTTCTATTTACATTCACTTGAATTTCCATTCACATACTCCCAATTGCTTTAATTTCAAGGGATTATCACTTCAATCCTTATCTCAATTGAGTATTTAACCAATAACAGTTTGAACTCCGACCGGTTTATATTTAGAAAATAACTTGAAATTTTTAAAACAGATAAGTAGTTGAAAATAATTATTAGTTTGTAAAATAGCCATAAAATAATTAACTAGTTGCAAAATAATTAGAAAATAGTTAAATAGTTATAGAAATTTTAGGTAATTGCAAAATAGTAATTAATTCGAAACTTCGTTGAAAAACAGTAACTAGTTTAGGAAACAGTTGAAAAATGGTTAAATAGCTCCAAAAATATTTATAAAACAAATATAAAATAATTTGGCTTTAAAAGGAAAGGTTGTATATATTTAATAGCTTGGAAAAAATAAGTTTATATCGAAACAATTTATATTGAAAATAGTCCAGAGTCAAAACTGTTCACTTTCCCAACAATTCAATTTAAATTTCCACTTCCATTTAAATTGACCCAATTCCAATTTAAATACTCCAATTCCTAATGGACTTGATTTATTCCCAATTCAACTTTAATTAATTCTCAAATTTCTTTCAAATTTCAAATCAAATTCCATTTGATTTTTACTTACTCGACTTTATTTATAACTTCAATTTTACAACTTCTATTTATAATCAATTACATTCACATTTTGCTTTTAACTCGGAATTATACATTTTAATTAGCCAATATATTTTTATTATTCCATAAACATTTTAATCAAGATTCCAGAGTTTAAACAAATTTCCAAAATTTCAGTATCACCTTAAAATTCAACTATATCCAAAATTCTTTGGCAAATTCAATTATCTCTTTGAATTTCAAAACCAAACCCAGTTCACAAACAATTCCAATTTAAAACAATTTGTTAGCAATTTCACTTCTGGAAACTCGAAAATGAACATCGACGATGCTGCAGTCATCGCCGACGTTATTTTCCAGTGACCAAAAGAGTTCAATGCTTTTATCTCATTAAAACATTTCCAAATATTTTTAATTTCAAATCTCCCAAATTGCAAATTCAACACAAAAATATTTTTGAAATAATACTATTATTTCTCCAAAACCTTTGGAAACCACTTTCAAATCCAAGGAATTTTAAATTTTCCCAAAAATCTTCAAATCCCCAATCCATCCAATTCATATTTAAACATTACTCTGGAATTTTCATCTTACTTTATTTTCAAATATTCTCTGGAATTCTATTTCAATTTATAATCCCATTTATTTCAATTTATAAATTACATTTACTATCTATATTTCAAATTCCAATCAATTTGGACTGATACCACCCACTTCAGTTCCAATCACTTCAATTTAATCCAATTCAAATTGTCCATTTGAATTTTTTAAACTTATCCATCTTCAATCACAAATCCAATTAATTCCAACCGGATTCAATTTAACAACCAATCACCTAAATATTTATTGGAAGGAAATATTGCTTTATATATCAAAATATATTTTTATATAAAATCATTCAAAACCTTTATATAAGAAAATAACAAGTACGCTCTCATATATATATATATATATATATATATATACTCATTCTAGAGTACTACAGACTCTATTAAATGAGTAATTCCCACCAGAGCCAAGGTTCTCGCTTAACCTTTCAGCTCTGATACCAACTGTAACGACCCGAAATTTTCGAAGCCGAAAATTCCAGATAGTTATGAAAAAGAAGAAAGAGATAGAAGAGAAGAACAGAAAACATCATCATCTCACATTCGCAGCGGATAAAATATAATAATAAATAAATACAGTTTACAAGAATACTATATCTGTTGATTACATTTTTATACATCAGAGTTTTACATATACACAGTCTCTGAATATTTACAGTAATCATGTCTCAGTAATATAATAATATACTACAGCGGAAATATTCTACACGTACTTGCCATCTAGCCCGTCTCCTGAGCTCCAGAACGTCCTTTACCTGAAAATCTGTAATACTCGGTCTGACCCGAGCATTACATCAAAGTAACACCCGGGTCAGGCTGGAAACCAGCGTGAGTAAACCCAACTAACATGGAATAGAAAGATACAACTCAAATAAAACCCGGGTTAACATATGTCAATTTAATCAATTCACAATTTGCTATAGACATCACTTATTTCACATATCAATTTCTAAGTATCCAACTTAGATAAAATAACCCAATGCACTTAAATCGTTTCATTCCAGCTTATTGATTTCACAAATCAATTTATAAAATTCGAAGTGATTCGGGTATTTTTCCCAATACCCGACCCCGGCCTCTTCGAAACTCATGTCATCCTTTCCCGAGTTATTCAAATGAAATCACAACATTTCATATCAGAGATATCAACTCATTCAAACAACCAATACCATTCAAACATCCATCACGATCAATCAATTCAATTTATTCTAATTGAATTTCAAACCTCAATCACTTAGATTTCTTCATTTAGCATTAACTCGTTTCAAATCAAATAATCAACCATTCGTTCATTTTTTTTTATCTTAATTAATCATCATGGATTAAATATCCTTCTACTTCCATTCAAGTAATTGGCTTTACTTAATTTTCACGATATTAATTATACTTAACCAAAATTGATAAGTAATCTTAATCATTTCATGAATTACCCAACTGTTTCAATTTCATTAACCCTTAATCACTTACGGTAATTAATTTCTTACAAGTCATTTATTATGGATTAATCAATCTTAATTAATCGGTCTTTGATTACATCATTACACATCTAATTTAATTATATTAATTAAACCCACAATATTCATCATTGAAATTTTGCTTACTTACTAATAATTAGTTACACTCCAGTAACTTATCATTTCCTAAATATCCATCTTAAATTTATCACCGGTGTTCTTGTTTTGAAGGATAGTTAAATTCCTCTAATTAACCTCCTGATAAATTTTCCCTCAATTGCTTCTACTAAGAACTTACCCTTTCCATCAATTTCACCAAGTAATTTAAATCTGAATTACTTTCATTTATTATCCATCCATTAATTTATTACATCCAGTAATTTCAAATATCACTAATTACCTTACTAAGTAACCTTACTTAATAAATTACATTAAGTAATTATATCTTTCAAATTTCACAATTTGAATTATCTTTAATTAATTAATAAAATTAATTACCTTAAATTAATCACATCAATGAATCATTTAATCACCCTTAATCATTGATCTTTCATCAGCTATATTCGTCAACCAATCCTTAAAGTACTTCTCTAAGTTCTTAACTTAAATCAAACACTTAATTACAAGTTAATTCGTTAATTCATTCTTAATTACAAACTATTTAGCTTCTAATTACACCATCGATTCCACAGACCTTAACTAAATTTATTTTTAATTACTCGAATAACAAATTTTCACTCATCGATTAACAATTTAAACTTATTTAATTACAATTCCTAATAGTAACTGATTTACTGATCATCCCAAACACATTCAAAATGTTTCTTTCAAATTCATTTAAACTTAAACTTTGTTTTCTTCAAAATTCAAACAGCAAATCAGTTATATGGATCAGAGATTACTCACCTTTTGCCCCTCCCTTAAATTTTGCACTCTGATCTAACTGCTTGATTCCTTGATTATCGACCTACTGCTACAACCAATATCTAGATCGAGCAAATCCCCCAGCCTTCACGTATCCAGTGGTCGAGTTCGACCTCAATCCCTTCTCAAGAACGACAGCTCAGATCCAAAAACGACGAACTGGAGTCGCGTTCTGCCTCTCTTCACTTGCACTCACCCATCGCGTCACGCCCAAGCACAAACCCTTCCTCGAGAATCACTGCTTTGCACGCGAGCTCGAGCTGCCTCGGCTCAAAATTCCCAAATCGATTTCGCCTTCTACCACTATACTACAGCTCGCCTGCCCTTATCGCGGTCGCGGCACCGATGCCAACGCCACCTGCTCGAGCCCAACGCGCAACCCCTATCCAGACGAAGACGATCCCCCACCATCTGCTGCACTCGCGACCTCCAGCCCTAGCTCGCACGTGACCGTGCCTCTCCCCCTCTCGAGTTTGAGCGCACCCGCTCCCCTTCTTTCTTTTTTTTTATCTGAGTTTCGATTGTTTTATTTTGATTTTGAAAAAAATGAGGTTAAAGGGAAAGACTTGGTTTCGATTTTCAGTTGTAAGGGAAGAGAGAGAACGGAGATGATAAAGGAGGGTGGAAGGCTTCTTGAGTACGCGAGGTAGGAAAATATCTCTGACAATGTACCTTTAAATTTTAATTTTAATTATAAAACTTCAAACCGTCCGTTTCATAACGCGAAAACCCAAACCCCAAACCAGACATTCCGACAGACGTTTACCGGGTTTTACCCGTATTCCGAACATGATGGAACGCGTTTCGGATGCTAATTTGACTATATGCGCGAGTTACGGAAGTAAACGATCAATCTCAAATTAAATCGATTCAAATAATTCGAAACGTTTTGGGCTGCCAGGGTCAAATGACAACTCCGATTGCTACAAAAATTGAAATCCGATAATAACTAACTATTACGGATCCAATGTAACTGGTTTCATCAAATTCCGAGACTGTACCTCGGAAGGCTATTTTTAAAAGCAATTTAACCGATATAATTTCAAAACTGAACAAATTACCTTTAGATAAAATTTCAATCATTCTATTATTTTCATTATCAGCATTATAAATCTTATAAGCATTCAAATCAGTTTTTAACAGGCTTAAAAATCCCGGATTCAACAATTTATCCAATTTCAATTATTAAATTCAATATTGAACTATCTACTTTAAATGATTTAATTACCAAGAAAATATTGGTACATGAAACCCAAGTTAAAATTAATTTTTTTTTTATATTCACAATCAATTAAATATTCCAATTTAAATTGTTAGAAATTCAGGGTCGTCACATGTAGAGTAACATTCCAATGAAACAATCCGAGGAAAGTTCCGGAAAAGTTCAAGTAAATTTCCAAAATAAACCAAATCAGTAAAAGAAAGACGAAGATAGGAACCATGAGCGAAAGAGGGATTCTGGAAGTGGAAAGTCAAGGATTACAATGTATGATACATATACATAACTGAATACATCCCTAGAGAACGTCTACTTGTCTACCTGCAACACTATGCAGTATAGGAAGTCACCTCCGAAAGAATCGCTAGAGAAGCCAAATCAGCCTGGAAAATATTGATGGTTCCATGAATGCTATGGTCATAACACAAATGAATGTAAGCTATCTAGGAAGTTATCGAGAAACTAATTCGGGAAAGAAAACTACAGCAGTTTTTTAGAGCCCGACAGGACGGTGTGCAGTGGACAACCGACCCCAACTGAGAACAAGCGCCGCACAGGGCTGAGGAGACTGGGTCGACTAGTGGAAGACTAGTGATTAATAAAATAGTCGAAGGATTGAATCCAGTTGATAAGTGCTGGCACGAGATGGAGCGCTATGCTAGCATAATCATGCATATGAATTTTGAGTGTTGTTCAAGTACAAAAGATGGGGCTCCGGCAAAACAGCAGCGTACAATGACAGACGATATTGTATTCGAAAACATGATAAGGTGAAGGCACCAACGATCAACCCAATGGTCATTCCGGTAATGATTGACCCCGCCTTAGTGGGGAGGATCTTGGTTGACTGTGGTAGTTCCGTGAATATAATTTTCAAAAAGTCTTACGATCAGATGAGGATGGAAGCCAAGGGCTTCAAACCGTCTAAAGCCCGCATTCATGGCTTTAATGGTGTTGTAACCGAAGCTGTTTGTTGTGTCGAATTTCCCATAGAGTTGGGAGAAGGTGACCGTAGGAGAGTGCGGATATTGCCATTTGTTGTCTTGGATGTTCATTCTTCATACAATGCTTTTGTTGGCCAACCAACCCTAGCTAAATTCCGAGCAGCTCTTGCCCCATGGTGTTTGTCTTTGAAGTTCCCAACTGATAATGCTGCTGGAGTTGTGCATGGTGATCAGGCGATCGGACGTGCTTGCTATGTGGCTGAATAGAGAGACACTCGGCAAAAGGAGAATGGTAAGGCTTTGGATATGTCTCTCTGCATCCCAGCCACCAAAGATTAACAACTAGTGCATGGGCCGTTGCTCGGGTGCCATAGTCAGTTCTATAAACACATAGATTCGAGGGATGATGGGGAGAAGCCCAAAGAGACCAAGGCTGCACTAGTTGAGCTGTCGATTGATATGAAAATCAGCCACGATGACACATCATTGATCCTAAAGATCGAATCACAAATCAGCCCCCCGATGATAAAAGAGCTTGCTAGTTTTCTCCAAGTGAATCTTGATGTGTTCGCTTGGACTCATTTTGATATGTGTGGGATCTCGCTAGCCATTGTGAGCCATGCATTAAACATCAACCCGAGGCATGTCCCGGCGAAATAGAAAAGGCGTGGCATGGATCCGGAGAGATCTACTGCCTTTAAAAAGGAGGTGGATAGGCTCAAAAGAAGTGGGTTTATTCATGACGCCCTCTACCCTAATGGGTATCTAATCCCGTACTTGTGGGAAAGGCAAACGGAAAGTGGAAAACGTGCATTGACTATTCGGACTTAAACAAGGAATTTCCAAAAGACAGTTTCTCCTTCCAAGGATCGACCAGCTGGTAGACTTAACCGCAGGACAAGAACTTCTATCTTTCATGGGTGCATACTCTGGATATAATCAAATCCCGATGCACATTACCGACCACGAGCACACCAGCTTTATTACCACGTTGGACTGTACTGTTATGTGGTAATGCTATTCGGACTGAAGAATGCTGGAGTAACCTATGAACGCCTAGTCAACCGAATGTTTAAAGATCAGATTGGAAAGATGATGGAGGTATACATGGATGATATGTTTGTGAAGTCACGACGATCAAGCTAATCCTGAAATGTTCTTTTGGCATTGCATCAGGATATTCTTGAGTTTCATCGTCAATGCTCGCGGCATCGAAGCTAATCCCGAAAAGCTTCGAGCTATTCGCAACATTCAGGTGCCAAAGACTATCAAACAAGTACAGAGCCTAAATGGGAAGGTTGTTGCCCTAAACCGGTTTATTTCCAAAGCAACCAATAAATGCATTCCTTACTTTGACTTGATTAGAAGAGGGAAAAGGAATTTTAAATCGACACAGGATTGTGAAGATACATTCCAAGCTTTGGTGAACCACTTAGAGAGATCTTTCATCCTGTCAAAGCCAGTGAATCACGAAGTCTTGTATATCTACTTGGCCGTGTCGGTACACACTATAAGTGTCGCACTACTTTGTGAGGAAAATTGAATCCAGAGACGGGTCTATTATGCTAGCAAGCGATTAACATGAGCTAAATGGAACTATTCGAAGATAGAGAAATTGGCATAATACTTGTTGATTGCTATATGAAAGCTCTGCCCCTATTTTCTGGCTCATCCCATCAAGTTTACATCGATCATCGTTACGATAGGTCCTACAGCGACCTGAGACATCTAGAAGGTTACTCAAGTGGAACATCGAATCGAGCCAATTCGATATCACTTATCTCTCTTGGAGAGCCATCCGAGGACAAGCACTGGCAGACTTTATAGGAGAGTTCACTGCACAGGATGACCTCAAAAAGAACAGTGGAGCCCCTACCATTCGAAGGAAAATGTATATAGATGGAACATCCAATGATCACTATTTTGGAGCAAGAATCATGCTAGTAACTCCAGAAGATCGATCAATTTACTATGCTTTGAAGCTTGACTTCCCTGCAATGAACAACGAAGCTAAGTATGAAGCTCTGGTTGCTAGACTAAAACTTTCCAGAGAACTATGGATAAAATCCCTTGAAATCTTTTGCGATTCCCAATTAGTGGTATACCAAGTTGGGGGAGATTACTAGCCTAAAGGACGATGACTCGCTCCATACCTTATCCAAGTCTAAGAGCTATTGACTGACTTTGAGTATTATGACATCACAGACATTCCCGCGGATCAAAACAAATAGACCAACTCATCGGCAAAATTTGCTAGCACTAGGGATGCACAACAAATACTCCATAAAGATTACTTGCTACAGCGAGTCCTTCCTGAACCGAGGAATGAAAGATGATGCATCCTCTATAAAGCTTCGCGATATATCATTTAGGAAGGAGTCATGTATAGAAACGATTTTTCCATTCACCTGCTCTAGTATATCGCTCGTTATGTAGTTCATGAAGGAGAATTTGGCGATCACACTAGGGTGAAAACCCTAGCAAAGAAAATACTCCATTATGGGTTTTACTGGCCAACTATCAACCCAGATGCTACTGATTACATTAAGCAATAGGACAAGTGCTAGATGTATGTAAAAATTTTAAGAGCTTTGCCGACAGAAATTACACAAATGGTCAGTATGTGGCCATTTGCCACATGGGGCATAGATGTAATCCTTTCTCTATCAATCTCTAAAGGTGGGGAAAAGTACGCCATCATACAGTTGATTGCTTCACCAAATAGGCTGTAGTGGAACCTTAGCCATGATCACGATAAACAATGTAATCAGCTTCATTTCCAGAACATCATCTGTCATTTTGGCCTTCCACGAACTATTGTAACTGATAATGGAATTCAGTTCGACGGGGCTGAATTCAAAAAAATCATAAAGTCCATTTTGAAGAAACGTTTGGAAAGGCTAGAGGCAAGTGGGTAAATGAATTCCCAACAGCATTATGGGCTTACATAACCACCCACAAGTCCGCGACTACCCATACTCCATTCGCCCTTGCATATGGCTCCGAAGCTGTCATTCCTGTTGAACTCGAAGTCCCTTCTCATTGAGTGACCTACTACAACCCCAGAATGAATAGAGATCTCCTCTTAAAATCTCTAGACTTTGTAGATAAGAAGCACGAAGAAGCTGATTTGAGGGCAGCTGCACATCGATGCCGAGTCGCCCGATACTACAACACTAAAGTCCAACCTAGAAACTTTGAAATCGACTATCCCATCTTGAAACGGGATTTTTCTATCCTGTTACACATGAATCCTACTTGGGGAGGACCATATGTCATTGGATAGAGGCTTGGAGAGGGAACTTTCAAGTTAGCTACTATTAATGGCATCACACTGCCAAAGGCGTGGAATAGCGAGCATTTACGATGCTATTTCACTAGTTTATTCTTTTTCATTCAGTTGTATTAAATTTCTGAATTTTCTTTAGCATTTGATTTTCCAGATATGTAATAAGACAAATTATGTCATTTCTTTTCATTTGGTAAATAAAGTTTGAGATTTCCTTTGTATCTGTGATTGCTGTAGCATTACATATTAGTTACGATACCCGACAAACTATATTGACATGTCCGAATAGGTTCCTAGAGTTTGGAGCTAGGCGATTACAGAAGTTCAGGATTGAACTAAACAAAATGAATGTGGTCCGACCGTTAATTCGATGATTCTCGCTCACAACCCAAAGGATGGAATACTTAATGAGACATGGATGTGACTTGACCATTTAATAACCAAATTAATCCCACCAAGTAATGAGACATACAAAAATCAAAAGCGATCGTGACATGACTGATCGCTCGCTAAGTCAAACCCCGGACTCAGGGGAAAATCAATCAATTAAGGAAAGTTCGGTCTGACTATTTTTTGAAATAACTCTAAGTCCTTAGAGTGTGGACTAGAGTATAAACAATAATTGGAAGCGATCAGATCACCAACCAACTAACTCTTATCCCTAGAGTGCAGATATGAGTATAAACAAATAGATGAGTGCGGTTCGACCATTCACTATTCCATAAACTCTGACCTGAAACTGATAGGACGTGTACAAACTTGCTAAAGATGGTGTTCGACCATCCACTATCCAACTCCACTAACCAGAGACTAGGTGCAGGAGTATATTCACTTAAACCGCTGAATCTGATGGCGTAACACTAGGGCTCGAGCTCAGTGTCTGGTACAACTTGAGGCTACAACCATATGGAGGCCTTGAGTAAAAAAATTCGGATGATTATCCGAATTAATATGCAATGAATTACAAGTACATTGAATGGAAAAGTAATGACTCGACTACTTAAGCAAGTTCACGTAAGAGTTCAACAGAAAATAAAGAAATTTTTTTACGCATTAAATATGAAAATCATAGTACAGGTTTATTCAAAAGCGAGGAAATACCCACACATATGCGGCCAACAAAAAGAAAAACAACTACACAAGCTATATACAAACTAAGCCGAGGCGACGGCTACTTATTTTACCTTTTCCCCTTAATGGATTTCTTGGGAGTAGAACCATCCGAGCCTTCGCTTGTCCCTCTCTTCGATCCATCACCACCCTTTGCAGGCGAACTTTCAGAGATTGGAGAGAGTTCGCCAGGAACCGACCTGCCGGGTGGAAGGATTTATAGTGGGTTGAGATTCGGATCATCGACGTCTACATCAATGGGTTCAGCTTTAGCTTTTTTCTTCAATGACTCCTCTCTCTTGGTGCGCTCCTTCAAGCTAAGCTTATCAGTATGTTCGAAGGCACCCGTGACACAACATCATTAGATTCATCTGGCAGTGGTTGATCATTAGCCTTTTCATCATCAAAGCTCCAATAACTTAAGCATCAAGCCCTGGAATATCGGTAGCCGTTAGAATTTTAGTAAATTCCGGTTGTTGCTCCACGACGGCACCACTTCCTAGAGTTTGACTGGGAGCTAGAAGACCTGCAGATTCGTGGGAACAAGAAAATAATCCCATAACTATTGGGCATTGTTAATGAAAACTCTCTAATAATGGAGAGTAGAGTGGGATACTTGTGTTCGGTTGACTTTCAGTTATTGCTAGAGTGCTCCCTTGTTGAATGGGGGTCAACACCTTTGATTTATGACTGGGTCTATTCGGATCATTGCTCGGATCTTGTCCTGGGCCAACTGAAACTGATGCTCCAGTTGTTTGAAGTGAAGATGAAACTTTAGGATCGGACTATGAAGCTTCAGTGATGTTTTACCCTTTGTCGGAGGGTGCCAAAATATCAAAGTATCGGAGCCTTGCAACGGCAAGATCTAAAGATTCATTCCCATGAAGGATCTCCCGTACAAGTGTCTGCTTATCCAAATCAGCTTCGCCAAAGGCTTTATTCTTCATTTCAATGATATATTCGCAAGCCTCGGCAAGCGATTCAAGGTAGCCCTCTCCAAAAAAATTCAAGTCATAATGGATTAGGACTTTACTATTGTATTCAACAATTAAAGGACCAAACATGTCCTTAATCTCATTCTGGCCAGCCTCTTTAGCATCCTCCAACCAGGCCTCAACTTGTTCTCTAACTTCATTATGGCCAGGCCCTTGCCTCTTTTTTAAGGACTTAAATTTGAGCAAGTTGCTCGTCAATTTTAATTTTCATCTCCCGAGCTTTGACGGCCTCTTCACAATATCTTTGAGACTCCTCCCGAGCCTCAAGCTTTTCTTCCTTCTCTTTCTTAAGAAATTCTTCGAGATCCTCAATGTGGCAGGCTAGAGTGTCTTTCACTTTTTGTAGTGTGTCGTTCTTCTGAGCAAGCACACCAATGTTGTTAAGGGCAACATCCAACTCCTTTTTGTGAGCCATTTCCAGACGATTGACTGCTAAGGATGTTTCTTTAGCGCTCTTCTCTGCCGTGGCTAGCTTCATTTTCAACTCCATGATCTCATCTTCTTGGTGTTTGATTATGTCTTTTTCATGGATCACCTCCAGCTTAAGGTGATTGATTTCATGCTACCTTTCAGTAGACACCTCAGAGATTTTCTCAGCTAAATGCTGGAATGCATCATGCTGCACAAAAACATCATTGACATATGTAAGTGAACTCAATTTAGCACTCCCTGGGATTGTACGGATAGAAGGAAGAAACTTCAGTCCATCAAAGCAAATTTTTGTAAAATTGACCTTATGTTCGGCCAATCTTTCTGCTATAAAGACCTAATGAGCTGTAGTAGTCAAATCTGGATCAGAAGTAACAACTGGACGTTTGGTCGACCTACGATCGTAAGGCTGTCGAGAACCAGATGAACCTGAATAATGCCCGGGCGGCACAACAGTGTGGGGAACATGGGAAGAGGTCTGATCATCGCTGTGTACAGGAGGATTGGGCTGAGCATCCTGAGTAGATGATTGAGATTTAGACTTATGTTTAAAGGAAGAAGACTCCCTTGAACAATAACTTCTTTCCTGGCTATCATCCCTTTCTCGACTCATGCCTAAGTCTGGACAACAACTGGATCTATACTGTGTTGAGGAGCCCCTCAAGCGATCAAAGGCATGGGAATGAGACATGGCACCTTCAAACCAAAAAATAGCATATAAGTAACCATGTAGAGGACATGCAAAAATCATGTAGTGAAGTGCACGTGATTGTGAGTGTCGTAGTGTCCCTCCGATGGACCAGTTACTGCGGCCTTGCTCATAGGAGTGATTTCCTATTTGGTAATGGGAGGAATGTCATCATCAGTCCTAGTGATAGAATTAAGTCTCTCGACACTAATGTTGGGAAAGTCAAAAGTGTCAATGTCGTCTGGGATCGGTAGATTTGAGAATCCTTCTATCGAACTTTCTAAAGGCTGAGAGGAAGACTCTTCTTCGATAAAGGTGATGGTGAACTCGGACTTTTTAGCAGTTTGTCATCAATGGAGTTTGTATGCCTTTTTTTCTTAGCGCATGAGATTGCATGCCTTATGATGATTCGACCATAGGCGCATTGCCCGGATCTGCATCAGCATCGCCAGGCTTGTTGGCCTCATCACCTCTAATTTCACCTTCTTCGGCATTGTCCTGAGCCTCCTCGACTGGAGGCACGACAGGACTATTAGTGCTACCTTCATGTTCTGCATCATTGCTTAGTGGTGCAATGCTTCCCCGAAGACCGATGCTACGACCCTCTTCCAACTGCCCGAATAGAGATTACCACTTATTAATTGCAAGGGATTTGATGTCCCTGTCATCAACTGGGGTGGCGCGGATTGCAGAAACCTCCCTTGAATAATTATCACCTTCAGGTCTTTGATGGACAACTATAAATTTTCAAAGTATTTGTTTTAGTTTAGGATATGGCTCGGGCTAAATAATTTGAGAATAAAGTGAAAGCAACATTTATGTCCTTCCAACCATCTCCTCGCGAAACCAGGCGGATAACGAACGTAGAAACATTCGTGCTTATAAAGATACCGAGCTTGTTCTAAGCACCAGTCAAAACTTGACAATTAGGCAATGGCTTGATGAATGTATAAGAAAGGCTCATCGTCCGACATTTGATTGTAGATAAACCTGATGTCTTAAGGAGATGGAGGGCGGAACAGAACATCCATAAATAGAAAGAAAGTGCAATAAAGAAACGCATAGTTGTTCGGATGCAGTTAAGCAAGAGTTTTTCCCCGATAATCTAGCATCTCTTGGGTAAAATAATTAAAAGGCGACACACATCCGTCCCAGCACGTAAATTTATTACATACTGTACACCCCTTCGGGGGCAAATAAGCCTTATCATTCACTGAAGGGACTAGAACACCTCCAAATGAGATCCCATGTTTAGAGCACAGCCTACGAAGGGCACCTTCACCAATTCTGGAAGCCTGGGAATCCATCAGGTTATCCAGAAATACAGCACCCTCTATAGTCTCAGGAGCAGGATTTATCTCTTCCACCGAAAGGATGGGAACATCGGAGAAAAGGTCAACCAATGGACCGGAAATCTCCGGTTGCTCGGTCTGATGTTCAGAAGAGAGTCTACCTAATACAGTCATAGAACTTGACTTGGCATCTGGATTGCTATGTTGTGAAGATTATCCAGAAGACATTACAGCCAAATGCCCTGAATGCCTAGAGCCTATATCAACTAAACTCAGTAGATAATCAAGATTTGAAAATTTTACTTGTCCCCCCATGCTAAGTGTAAACTAGTGTGGTGTAGTGTTGTGTAGTGCAGAGACAAATAGATCCAAATTAAAAGCAATGTAGTAATGAGACTTTGGGTTCCGACCAGAGTGACCTTCATCGCTGACCGTCTCAACTGGCATTAACATTGATCGGTTGTGTAAGCTTCGAGATCGACTGTCACCTTGTTGAAGTATAAAGTTCATTATTAAAGTACTTATGCTAAGTTGCAATCCATATCAAAGTCCCTGCAGTTTAATCGTTCAGTTTTAAGTTCGATATCGAATATGCAAGTCATGTCGTCTGTTATAGTCATATGTTCAAGTTCGTTAAGATGGGATTGGTTATGTTGTCATGCAGGTTAACATGGATTGATTTGCTCAAGTGTTGAAGCTTAATTTAAAGGCTTAGAATCGACTATGTCCCCATAGATGATCCATTTATCTTAATACAATCGATCCCTCTTGAAAATCCTATGACCGATTCCTCCATTTTTTAACACCACCGATCCCTCCTTACTCAAAGACATCAGTGAATGATCCCTATGCCTAAACCAATAGAACCGATCCCTTAGCCAAGCACTTCTTCATCGATCCCTCCTCGAACTCCAATAACCGATCTCTTTACTTAGCCATTCTTACAGTCAATACACGCGATCGATCCCTCTTCTCCACATATGTTAGAAATTGGTCCCTCCGTGCTCCAAACAATCGATCCCTCACCCACCAATACTCTGATTCTTTCTTTGTCATATTCACACCGATCCCTATAGTGGGATCGCTTCTTCTCTCTATTCACTCCTTCCTTCGGTCCTTATTTGCAGAAGCAAACCACTAATCCCTTCCTTCTTCCATTCTACCACCTCATCAAAGCCAACGTTGCCGCCATTCTCCTCTTCTTCACCCAATTTGACCCATGGCATGACCGAACCCATCATCGCGTCATGAATTAAAGTTAAATGTAAGAAAACCTACCTAAATGAATAAAGTATGAGTTACTCAAAGGAAGATGTTGGATTTCGATTCAAATCAAAGGTGAAGTTTTGGTCTAGAGTAAGAAAGGATGGCAAGCCTAAGGATAGAGGCAGTATTTGATTGGGAGGGAAGGGTTCAGAGTACACACTAGAAGGAGAGGGTTCAAGGGTGAGCTTGGAAGAACAAAGGCCAAGGAAAAATGAAATAAATTGGGAGATAGAGGGATGGGGTATTAGTTTATATATGAATAATAATAGGGATCAGACCGCCTTTTCATTCTCCACGAAGCCAGAAAGTTTAAGTTCCAAACATAAAAAGGGATCAAGTATGATCCCTTGACTTGGGGATCCAATCCAATCCCTATTATAACAAAAAAGGGATCGGCTAGAGGAATCCCGATCCTTATATATATATATATATAAAGATAAAAGAGAAGGGGATCGGGTAAAGGAGAATTCCAATCCCTATTACACTAAAAAAGGGTGAGGAGGAAAGAGATTGGATGCGAACCCTATATGCATGCAAACATATACATAAAAACTATATAAAATAAATAAATATAAAATGTAATGAAATTGCATCTAATTCAACAAAAATTTGCAATGACTCATGAGCATGCAAAAGCATCCGGGAGCCAACAACAAGAACGTTTACCTGAACGTGCACATGTATATTCTAAAAATTAAATTTTGGTAATCGATCGAACTTGAATTCAAACCTGAAGCTTTCAAGGTCAAGAATAAATCAGATAGCCAAAGCTTATTAGCTCTATAGATCCGAACTTAGATAGCATCTGATGGAATATAATTCTGAATTTATACTATTGGAAATTGACCAAGCATCATGAAAATCAAAGAGAGATACGACACTTTAGGAAATAATTCACCAGAAGGATAGCCACTATACAAAAATCTGGAAGGATTTCTTTCTGATGACTCTAACTTGCTTCGATTCTAATCATGTCATGTTCAACATAAGACACACTTTGGGGGCAAGTGTTATCCAGCATTTTGATTCGGCTATATCTGAACTGATTAAACAAGTTACACTCGACTACCAGCAAGGCCAGTAGGTCCAATGCGATGATTGTGGGGTCCAAAAATAAAGTACAAATAGTAATATGAAGCCATGATCGAACGAAATTGAGAGATGTGCAACGTAGAATGTTTAAAGTTTGAAATATAATTTAGTATAGAAAAGGGGTTGGTCTACTTCAGCTAAACAAGTACAACCTAAGGGAAAACGATCGATATCTCCAAATCCATAAGTCTAAGGCATATGAAACTTTGGGAAAAAAGATGTGGGGGCCCTAGGGGTCAAACTAAGGGATTGCACCACAAAACGAGCAAGCAAGTGGGTCGGCCCTCTTCTCTCTAGAGGGATTGGCCAGAATCAGGTAGTAACACACTTTGACGCAATGATCGATCAATAACTCAACATCTACAAGTCCAATTGACATGAAACTTAGAGGCTAAGCATATTACAACATGGAGAAGCTCATATAGGTATCGTAATCCAAAATTCCTCCAAATTAGGGGTCGGCCCCAATTCCTATTTCTTTGGATTTAGGCCATGCGATCCCTCTTGTAACGACCCGAAATTTCGACCCTGAAAATTCCAGATTGTTTGAGAAAAAGAAGAAAAGAGGTAGAAGAAGAAACAGAAAACAAGACACAAAATCTCACATTTGCAGCGGATCAAAATATAATATCAAATAATAGCATTTATACAAAGAAAAGCTGTACTTGTTAATTTACATCAATACATCAGAGTTACAATCAATCACATATAAACTGGACAATTAAAATTCACTTGTCCCTGACTACTATCGATACAATCTCAATATATAGCGGAATATGCTCCATACGTCCCTGTTATCCAGCTCGTCTCCTGAACTCCAGAACGTCCTTACCTGAAAATCTATAATACTCGGTCTGACCCGAGCATTACATCAAAGTAACACCCGGGTCAGGCTGGAAACCAGCGTGAGTAAACCTATAATATGAAATACCAAGCTATATAACTTAAGTGAATTACTAGGGTAACTCGTACTTTTCTATGAGTTCTAATCTTATTTAAGTCGATCGTTTATCTCAAAAGAATATCCAAGAATCGTTATCCAGTTTTAAATATCCATGATACTTAACTTATTTCATTCCAGCCTGTTTGCTTCCAAACTCAAATTTATAAAGAATCGAAGTGGTTTCGGGTATTTACTAATACCCGACCCCGGTCTCTTCGAATTCAATGTCATCTCTAATCCAAGTTGTTAAATTTTAAACAATAAAATTCATATCCAGGATATCATACAACAATTCAACTTAGATAGGTAACCTACATTATCACAGTTTAACCCATTCATATCACAACACATCTCAATCACCCATCAGAGATAAAATCAATCCAAGTCATCCAATATCATTCAACCATCCATAACAAGACTTATTATATATATAATTCCTAATTAATTTAATTAATCTCCAATTAAATTAATTACCAACTTTAATCATTTAGATTACCTTAATCCTCCATACTCAACATTTATTAATAACAACCCAATTAATAAATCATTCTTTAATCATCCATCTTAATTAATCATCCTTGATTAATTATCCTTTAATTACATTAGGTAATTAACCTTTAATTACCCCATAGATTAATTAGCCTTAACCATTCACATTAACTTTTAATAAATCTCCTTAATTAATTAATCACATTAATTAATGATTCTCTAATCACTTAATTAAAGTAATTACTGAAGAATTAATCACTTAACCCTGCTTAATCAATCATTAATTAACTACAAACCATTTAATTAATTAATCATTCTTTGATTACCTTACAAATCAATTAATTAATCTTTAATTACCTAATTAATTACCCCTTAATTATTAATTAATAAACCTTAATTTTTAATTAATAAAACTTAATTACAAATTAATTAATTCTTAATTACAAGTTAATCAATCCTTAATTACCAATTGATTAACCTCTAATTACTTAATTAAATAATGCTTAATCACAATTTAATTATTTAATTAATTAATCTCTAATCAATTAATTAACTTAAAAGTGCTACGTTAAAACACTCACGAACTCGAAATAATACCCGAGCCTAACATCATTCCCCCAAGTACTCCTTCGAGTCACTCACGAACCCAAACACCCAGACACGAAAACATCGCCGTGCACGTGCACCATCGCCTAAGTCGCCTTCGATCTCTGATGAACCCTCCAGCTCATCGACCATTGTCGAAACTTTCGATCCTAACCCTCAAAACACAAGCTCAAGCCACAGATCAAAATCGAGTATCACAATCGAAACTGGAACCTAAACCATCACCAGAAAAACTCCTCGAATCCACGTCTCTGATCACCGGTGCCGCTGCCACTCCGGCCACACCTTGCCTAGCTTCCACACCACCAATTCCCAAAGTCCGACGCCACTCGATCAACCAGAGACCCTCGATGATCACAAATTCCGATCCCAAACTAAACTAGGGTTAAAAACTATTTTAACCCACCGCCACCGCCACGACGAACAGTCGTCTCTTCCACCAATTTTGCCAAACACCCTGATCATCATCCTTGCTTCATCCAAGATCCCGACCTCCCAAACACAGCCGATCACCAGAAAACTCTTAAATACCATTTTCTGGTTAACTAAGAATTTCTCACAGTTTTCTCAATTTAAAATCATGATTTTCATCTTAAAAATCAAGTTTTTCGGTGACGATTCAGGTTGTATACTTGAATTAGCAAAATATATTGTTTGATTTTTAACATTTTTAAACATCTTACAGTATTTACTCAAGTCCAAAAGATTTTCAAACCTATTTGGCTTGAATACAATTTTAAGCTTTAATTTATGTTTAAACAATCATATTGTGTTTGAATTTCAAAGCCTAACAATGATCAGAAAAAGAGTTTTGAATTTTTTTGACTTGTTTTTAAACTCTGTACTTTGGAAAACAGAGGAGAACAAACATATCATACATGCACAGATCAAACGTTCATATATACAGAGAACATACTTAAGAATACACATGGAAAGCAAAATATAATCCAAGAAGCTCTTGCACAGATTTAGTTTACTTAAGCCTTTTAAATATATGTTTACTCACTTGTTAATGATGAGCAGAGTAGTTTGAAGCAGTTAAAACTTTGAAAACTTGAATAGCTTGATTCTTCTTGAAACTGAAAACTGAAATTGATCTGAGATAAATTGCTTAGCTTGCCTCTGATCTAAGTTGTACTTGAGTTTGAAAAGCTTGCTTTTAGATTTGAAACTGAGTTGCACTTGAATTATGAAGAGCTTCAGATTTTGGAATTGTGGAGAGGAAATTGTTATTGGTTTGAGTATTTTGTTACAGACTATTTTTCTTTCTTTCTTTTTCTGGATTGTTACAGATCTTTGTTTGAAAGAAGATAGGAAAAGGATATGAAGATAAAAGATATAAGTTTATATAGGTTTAATTAGGATTTATTAAAAATAAAAGAAAATAAAAATAGAATGGTGACACTTGTCTTTTACATTAGTTAATCCTCTTACACGTGTTATTAGAAAGACTTATATATTAACACTTGTAATTTGCATGAATTTATAAATTTTTAAATGGTTTAAAAAGCTTTTATAATAAATTTCCTAATTAATAAATACATATCTTAATTTATATAAATAAAATCCTATAAAAGAAAATAGTATAACACAAACTATATTCTAAATAAAATCATATATAATATAATTTCAAATCCAAAATATATTTAAGATATATATCTATCTTTCGAATTTCAATATTCTAATCAAAATTCAAATTCAATTTAAATTCAACTCAAATATATATATATAAACTAACACAAATTCAATTTGTTTTTTAAATGGATAATTTGCCAAATTTAGATAATTATATTAGGAAGATTATCAAACCAATATTATCCAAATATATATTTTTATTGTCAGAATTATTTATTTAACTTATAAATTAGTATTTCTACTAATTTAATCCAGCTAATATATCAATTAATAGATGTCCAAAAATCCGGGTTATCACATTCCTCCCCCCTTTGAATCTTTTCGTCCTCGAAAAGGAATGAAGCCAGAATTTTATTCAACATTTTAAAACACTTTAAAATTTATATAATATTACCAAAATAGTTTTATAAAATACTTTTTATAACTCGATGTCTCAACAAATCCATCCTCGTTCTCACAGAAATTCGATCATACGTTGATCATGCGTAGGACTGAAAATCTATAAGTACTTGGTAAACCAGTTTTCAACACCCAGTGAAAATACTTGGAAAATAATTTATGAAAATATAGAAAACGGTTTTGAAAAAAGAGGAAATATCTTTGGTGAGAATGCTCTAGAAATCATCACCCCCATCCATGGTCGCAGTTAACCCGATGGTTACGTTGCCATCCCGGCAAAATCCATAGATAACTGTAGACACTTCGCGCCCTTCGATTACACCATGGAACCCGCTACAGATCACAGTTACATCCTGGGTTACGTTGCCATCACAGCAAAAGTCCATGTAACTGTAGGCATCAGCGCCCTCGAATTTCGCTGCCAAAAGTGATGCAGCCCAGACTGATGAAGACTTAGGTCGCCTACGACCTAAATCCCCTGATCTACGACCTAGCACATTTTCATTTAAGTCGCGCCATTATAGATCGTCAATGAGCTATGAAGATCGACCAAGCCAGATGATGAGCTGTCCAAGTGATCTACGACTTAACGAATTAAAGGACTTTTCCTTAGGTCGTTCACGACCTAACAAGTCACGAGCTAAAGAGCTACGACCTAAAGAACTCCGACCTAGTGAATTACGACCTAACGAGATAGGTCGCTCCAGTTTTCCGCTTGATTTAGGTCGCCAACGACCTAACTTAGGTCGCCAATGACCTAACTTAGGTTGCCAACGACCTAACTTAGGTCGCCAACGACCTAACTATCCTGAGCTACGACCTAGCACTTTAATCCTTAAGTTGCGCCATTTTAGGTCGCAAACGAGCTGTGAAGACCGACCAAGCAAGTCGTGCGAGCTAAGTCTTTCTTTAGGTCGCTCACGACCTAACAAGTCACGAGATAAGGAGTTGCGACCTAACTCTATCTGCAAGCTGCGACCTAAAAAGTCACGACCTAAAAGACTACGACCTATGCTAGGTCGCTCACATATGCGAGAAACATTAGGTCGCTCAGAACGTACCAGAGAGCTACGACCTATACTAGGTCGCTCACCAATACCACTTCATGTTAGGTCGCTCAAGCCTAAGTCGCTCAGCTCCTTAGGTCGCTCATCTTATAGGTCGCTCAAGGGCTTAAACCGCATCAATCTTAGGTCGCTCAAGCCTAAGTCGCTCAGCTCCTTAGGCCGCTCATCCTATAGGTTGCTCAAGAGCTTAAACTGCATCAATTTTAGGTCGCTCAAGCCTAGATCGCTCAGTTCCTTAGATTGCTCATCCTATAGGTCGCACAAAATGTTCCGGAAGCTGATTCTTCATATGTCACTAAAGCTTATGCCGAAGTGAAGATGTTGCTGTGTCAAGTTTTAGGTCGTATGTTTGTAACTCGTGTATGTTGTAATGTGTTGTGATGTAATGTGTTGTATTGTATCGTCTGTTTTAGGTCGTTTGTTTTTAGGTCGCAAGGTGTTAGGTCGTCCCCGACCTAGGTGTTGTACAGATTTCTGTTGTGTGAGTTGTAAGCCTATAAATAGGCGGGTGGTATCATTTGTAAGGGTTAGTTGTTTTTGAATAAAATTTGTTTGTGTGCTTTGTGCCACTTATTCAATTGGTAGTTGAGTGTGATCTCCTATCTCCACCTTCGGTATTGAAGTGCGCTTGAATCAACGATCGCTGAAGCCGATTCACAAAATCTAGTGCGCTAGATCAACGTCGAAGAATCGTAGATTTTTAAACACGGTATCGTGCGCGATCAACGTGTTTGGGATAGCTAGAATCCGGTATCTTTGGATCAACGGATTTGGGCCATTTGGTATCTTCTATTCCATCAATCGCTACTTTCACAGATTCATCCATTTCAGTAATCCGCTGCTGCATCATTTGGTATCAGAGCGAGACTTAGCCAATCATAGCTAAGCCGAGTCTTGGAGCTAATTCTTTGAAGAAGTTAAAGCCGAGTTAGTGAAGACGAGCTACATCAAGCGAAGCCGAGCTAAGAGAAGTATTTGAGTCGAGCATAGAAGTTCACTTTGCAAGTCAAGGCCGAGAGTTTAAGTATTGGAGCTAGAAGCGAACTTTTCAAGTTTGTGAGAGATTTGTTCAAGTCGTGAGCTAGGAGACGAATTTATCCAAGTTCGTTGGACGTCAATTTTGAGATTTGAAATTTGGGGAGTTCGAATCAAGTTGTTTGTTTATTTGGGGTGTTTGTGAGATTTCAAACAAGTGGGAAGTTTGATTCGGAAGTTTTTGGATCAAAGTGAAGTTTGTGTTTGGAACCGTTGAAGATTTGATCATGCCTCCGGGATATGTTAACCGTCAACATAGTGTTGCAGATTTGTATGGGAGTGAAGATCCTGAACAGGTGAAGCAACGTATCGATGAAAGATTTAATAAAGATTTCGAAAGAGTGGAGAGAATGAAGTTTGACATGAATCGAAATCAAAGAAGAGTGTCGCCACGTTATGGTAGAGAAAGAAGAGATTCATCTTGTCCATAAATCGAGATCGTGGAGTTCTAGACAATCGTGATTATCAGAATGAAGAAAGGAGAGCTTATCGTGGTTATGAGCATGAGCCATATGGTGATTTTGAAAGATATCGAGTAAAGGAAAGGAGAAGTGGAGAGGACGTGCATGGTCACAGAAGAGTTAATGTTCAGAATAGACATTGAAGCTCATCTAATTTTGAAGAAGATAGTTATGGTGATCGTGTTCACTTTCGATATTCAGGTCAAGGGCAAAATCGATATAAGAATATTGAGGAGAATGGTTATACACGGAAATCAAGGAAGGATACGGAGATTCCAGAATTCCGAGGTGGTCTACGAGCAGAGGAATTCTTGGATTGGATATCAACGGTTGAAAATATTTTTGAACTCAACAACGTGTCTGATGATCGTCAAGTTAAGTTAGTTGCTACAAGATTGAAAGGAGGAGCTATGGATTGGTGGCAACAAACTAAATCAACCAGAAAGAGAATGGGGAAATCCAAAGTTGTCATGTGGGATAAGATGAAAAGGATGATGAAGGCAAATTTCTTACCCTACAATTATCAAACACGTGTGAACCAACAGTTGCAGAAGTTGAGTCAAGGGAGTCGAGGAAAGGGTGTGGTAACTGTTTGCGCCAAAAATGGTCACAAACCCCAAGTGTTGTGAAAGCACCAGTGTATGAATACAGATTAGCAATATTCAACACAAATATCATATCTAAGCAAGCAACAAACAGCAATCCAGAAATAATGAACAGTGACACACAATTTATAGTGGTTCGGCTATCTCCGGCCCACGTCCACTTCAAGGTTTTTATGATTTTATTGCTCGATGCTTGAAGATTACAATTTCGTGTGTTGTATTACAACTGATTTTCTGAGCTACGTCTGAATCTAAGGCAACAATGGTGATCTGGAGTAAATCTGGCAGAGTCTGGGCGCTCTTTAGCTCTCAAAATTGTCCGACCCCTCTTTCTGAATGACCAAGGGCTCTATTTATAGGTGTAAGAGGCTGATATTTCACCTAAACTGAAGGGAGACCAGTTCCAGTACGTCAGGGGGGCCCACATGCCCTCTTTCTGGAAGTCCGGGCCCACTTTGGGATCGATTCGAAGCTATGTTCGAATCGATCAAGAAATTGTCCAATCGAGCTGAAACTTGGTGCGAACATTCTTCAACATGTGCTCAAGATTCTGTGAAAATTTCATAGTATTTGGATTTGTGGATCTCAAGTTATGATCGATTCAAGATTGGATTATTCGGCAGGAAGTATGGTTCGAATCGATTTCGTTCGAATCGATTGCTTTGACTCGATGGTAGCGCGCGTGAGCAATGTTTACATGGCACGAATTTTCCGAGTCGATCCCACTTTTTCTCCAGGTTAATTGGGTTGAATCCGGGGTTTAAGCCGCGTTTACTTGGTGGTTTCGAAGTAATGGATTCGAAGAAGGGCCTCTTCGAATCGATCGAATTCGTTCTCCTTCGTATCGATCATGGAGTGCTGTGGTTGATCGATACGAAGTCTCCTTTGCTTATTGGATTTAAGGACAACTATGGCATGGAGTCGAGGCTCCCTCAATTGCATGGATTCGAAGGACCTTTCCTTTGATGGATTCGAACTGAAGTATACGAGGATGGATTCGAAGATACGGATCTTCCCTTTGATTTATTCGAACTGAAGTATACGAGGATGGATTCGAAGATACGGGTCTTCCCTTTGATGGATTCGAACCAAGGCCTCATGGATGGATTCGAACCAATGTGTGGTCGATAGATTCGGAGCATGGCTTTCTTCTGATCGATTCGAGCCTATGCTATTCTCGAGGGATTCGAACCCGTACCACTTCATCCATTTTCCATAGGCGATATCTTGAGCATACGAACTCGGATTGTTCTGAAATTTGGAGCGTTGGTTTCCACAGCTTCACTTGACGTGTCTTATCAATTGTAGCCCGATCCGGACTCAGACGAAATTCATCGATATCCATGGTGAACATGCGATGCACAATCGATATTCATGACTAGTAATCATTGATTTTCAGTTAATCTTTGGGTATCTCAGCTTTGCCAAAAAGTGGGATAACACTGTGCCCCACAAAACATGCCTTTTGGTAAAAAGGTGTGTTTTGATAAGTCTCAAATTGAATGCAGTGAGTTCGTGTTTTACTCAGAGCTTATAGCATTTTCAATCAAGTCCATGGCTGTTCGAAGCAGAATCGTTATCAATTTCTTTCGGTGGAAGTTAAGAATGAGATTCTATAGTCTCTCCGTATTATCGATGGTCACTCCGGACCCTTGCCAAGCCCACTCCAGACTTAGCGATTGAATAGAAAGATCCCACTGCATTCCGGCGTCGCTTTCTATTCCTTGCACTCTGGCCCCAGTTAGGGCATAAAGCGATGTCTTGGTCGTTCTAGACCGATCGTAGCCTCTCCGGGCTCATGCTGGATCCCATCCTGTCACTCTCCAGTGAAGGGGAAACAACGTTAAATGAGTCAATCCTGTCGCTCTCCGGCGAAGCGACTCACTTCTTGCACTCCGGTTCAGTGTATCTGAACATTAAGCGATGTCTTGGCCTAAATCATCGGCCGATCACAGCCTCTCCGGGCTCTTATCGAATCCCGATCCAATCACTCTCTGGTGAATAGGAAACGATGCTTAAGTGAGTCGATCTTATCTCTCTCCGGCAAAGCAACTCACTTCTTGCACTCCGGACCCCGCCTCTCCGGGAAGGATCATAAAGCGATCATGTTTATATTGATATTTAATGTTCATCCTTTAATTCTCCGGTTAAAAGGTTTATTTTAATAAATGTTTCTTTATTATGTTCGAATCCTTGATGTTCAATCTCAAACACCAGGAAAAACAAGATAATGCCTCTCCGGGCGGAGCGGTCTATTACCATCTTAGAGCATGCCTAGGGATCTCTCCGGTTCCCGTACATGAGTAAGTGGGATAGCCGTTTTATTTTGGAAATCAAATCTAATGAAATTATTTGACCGAAGTCCAAATCCTAAACTTGGCCCTTGCCATCTTAATCAGTGGATGACGAGTCGTGATCCCGATCCAGGATCGTTTCTGTTAGTTAGAGGCGGTAGTTGTTCAGGCCTTACTGCCGCTGCCCGTTCTTTGACATATTGTGGCAATATACCACTCCTGGCATGTTCTTCCACCTCATCCTTTAGTTGGCGGCATTCGTCGGTTGTGTGCCCATCTAACTCATGGAATAGGCAATATTTTCCGGTTCTACGTTCCCGCTCTGTGGGATCTCTCCTCGGTGGTTTTCGATAGGGAGTTGCCCCCGAGTTTCGGTTTAAATTCGTTCCAATCCTGCCACCAAGTCTGTGTATTGCCTGAATCCGGGCTCTCGGAATCTCTTCCGTTTATCAGGACCATCATGCGCGTCATCCTGCTTTCTCTTTCCTTTGTCCCCCGTGGGCTGTTCCCTGGCGGTTCCTTCGCCTTGTACAGCGTTTATTACCTGCCTCTCGGCTCGTGATTCTTCTAATCGAATGAATCGTTCAGCTTCATGATAAAACTATCCAAGATCTTGCGGTGGGTCTCTTATTAAAGAGTCTTTGAATTCGGTGCCTTCTCCAACTCCTGCCACTACCGCCATCAAAATCATCGATGGGTCCTGGCAATCTATAGAAGCCACTGTTGCATTAAATCGTAACAGAAAATCTTTTATGGACTCTCCGGTCCTTTGTTTTATTGATGCCAAAGTCATCACGCTCTTGGGTCGCGTTACGTGAACCCTAAACTGCTTCATGAAGCAATCCACAAGCTCGCCCCATGTCCTGATTGATCCTGTCTCTAGCTGTCTAAACCAGAGCGCAGCCAAATCTAATAAGAATAATGGGAAACATCGTGCCATTACTTCCTCGGATGCTCCCAGCACTTCCATGTGTCTGATATATCTGGTGATATGCATGGTCGGGTCTGACTTTTCGTCATAAGGATCCAGCATTGGTAGTTTGAATTTTGGAGGGTTCCTTGCATTTCGGATATTCAGAGCGAACGGACTTCGACTAACCTCTTCCAATCCTCCGCCTGACAATCCCCCTCTCATGATCCGTCTCACTAGGCCAATCATTCTTTCATCTCCATCCAGGGGTTGCCCCCTTGTCATGTCTCTGTCTTGCCCTCCGAGTCTTGTAGGGAATTCTGGTACGTACTCTTCGGGTGGCTCGTTAGCATTTGTGTTGGCCCTAGCCGGTTGAGCTCCTTCCAAAGGTCCTTCTGTGTTGGATCCTGCGGGCCTGCCCCCAAGCCCTTTTTGATTGCCTTCTGGTTCTGTATTCTGTCCTCCATTGGGTTCCATAGCCCTAGCTCCTTGTTCCACATTCACAGCCGCTGTAGCTGGTCCAAGGTTCTGTGTCCCTGCAGCTCTCATCTGCTCGAAGAAATTCTGCAGCATCTCTTTCCTGCATTAGGTTATTCATAGCCTCCATCTCATCTCTAGTAATGTAGATCGAAGCTTGTCCTTCTCCAACGCCAGAGGATGCCTCTTGATTTCCTCCCTGTTGGCTCCTCTCAGCTCTTTGTCTTGTTTGTCGAGTCATTGTTGAGCCAAATCTGAATCCTTAAAATTTCAAATCAAAACTTTGAATCTGGTGTAGCGGGTGCTAGTTCTTCTCAATGAAAGCACCAAAGTGTTTGCGCCAAAAATGGTCACAAACCCCAAGTGTTGTGAAAGCACCAGTGTATGAATACAGATCAGCAATATTCAAACACAAATATCAGATCTAAGCAAGCAACAAACAGCAATCCAAAAATAATGAACAGTGACACACAATTTATAGTGGTTCGGCTATCTCCGGCCTACATCCACTTCAAGGTTTTTATGATTTTATTGCTCGATGCTTGAAGATTACAATTTCGTGTGTTGTATTACAACTGATTTTCTGAGCTAAGTCTGAATCTAAGGCAGCAATGGTGATCTGGAGTAAATCTGGCAGAGTCTGGGCGCTCTTTAGCTCTCAAAATTGTCCGACCCCTCTTTCTGAATGACCAGGGGCTCTATTTATAGGTGTAAGAGGCTGATATTTCGCCTAAACTGAAGGGAGACCAGTTCCAGTACGTCAGGGGTGCCCACATGCCCTCTTTCTGGAAGTCCGGGCCCACTTTGGGATCGATTCGAAGCTATGTTCGAATCGATCAAGAAATTGTCCAATCGAGCTGAAACTTGGTGCGAACATTCTTCAACATGTGCTTAAGCTTCTGTGAAAATTTCATAGTATTTGGATTTGTGGATCTCAAGTTATGATCGATTCAAGATTGGATTATTCGGCAGGAAGTATGGTTCGAATCGATTTCGTTCGAATCGATTGCTTCGACTCGATGGTAGCGCGCGTGAGCAATGTTGACATGGCACGAATTTTCCGAGTCGATCCCACTTTTTCTCCGGGTTAATTGGGTTGAATCCGGGGTTTAAGCCGCGTTTACTTGGTGGTTTCGAAGTAATGGATTCGAAGACAGGCCTCTTCGAATCGATCGAATTCGTTCTTCTTCGTATCGATCATGGAGTGCTGTGGTTGATCGATACGAAGTCTCCTTTGCTTATTGGATTTGAGGACAACTATGGCATGGAGTCGAGGCTCCCTCAATTGCATGGATTCGAAGGACCTTTCCTTTGATGGATTCGAACTGAAGTATACGAGGATGGATTCGAAGATACGGGTCTTCCCTTTGATGGATTCGAACTGAAGTATACGAGGATGGATTCGAACTGAAGTATACGAGGATGGATTCGAAGATACGGGTCTTCCCTTTGATGGATTCGAACCAAGACCTCGTGGATGGATTCGAACCAATGTGTGGTCGATAGATTCGGAGCATGGCTTTCTTCTGATCGATTCGAGCCTATGCTATTCTCGAGGGATTCGAACCCGTACCACTTCATCCATTTTCCATAGGCGATATCTTGAGCATACGAACTCGGATTGTCCTGAAATTTAGAGCGTTTGTTTCCACAGCTTCACTTGACGTGTCTTATCAATTGTGGCCCGATCCGGACTCAAACGAAATTCATCGATATCCATGGTGAACCTGCGATGCACAATCGATATTCATGACTAGTAATCATTGATTTTCAGTTAATCTTTGGGTATCTCAGCTTTGCCAAAAAGTGGGATAACAGTAACAAACGCCAGCAATCAGAATAGAGGCGTTAATTGCAGTATAAATGTTTCTAAGAGAGTCAACGAACCAGTTGTACATGGAACCACTAAGACAAGTGTTGATGACCAAATTAAGCGCTATCATTATTAGGAGTCTGGCCATAGAATTATTGAATGTACGGAGTCCAAGATGAAAACCTTAGTTGTCGAGGATTGTGAAAACGAAGATGTGGATGATTCTACTGAAAGCGAACCGGAAGAGGAAGAGGAACCAACTAGTCCATTTTCTTTCAGTGAGAGTGTTGAAGAAACGGAAGGTAGTGATGAATCGTTGGTTAGGTATGAGGCAAGTGAAGAGCTTAAAACTCTAGAGGAGGCTAAACCAATGTTAGAAGAATTTGAAGAGGTCGATCCTACAGAGTCGTTCGAAGAATTACCACCGCAATTTGACAACGATGAAGGAGTTTTGTTGGAAGATGAAGGATGTAACTTGTTGAGGAGGACTGTTGAAATTGACTTTTATCAACCGCCGAAATTTGATGATGAAGAAGAAATTGAGTCAAAGTATGTGGATGTAGAAGTTGAATATTCTTCACCGCCGAAGTTTGATGTCGGTAATATGGAAGAAGAAATTGTGTTCGGAGTTGAAGAACATAACTTGATGATGGAGGATCCTTGTTTAACACCCGAGCTTATGGACGAGAGCCCGCTAAATGTTAATTCCATAATCTCCGAGAAGCCCAAACAAAGTAAAAGTGAAACAGAAGAGAAGGAAGAATCAGATAGTTTATCTTTGGAAGAGTTCATCAATACAATAAAAAAAAGTGATGAATTATCATTGTTGATTGAATCTAGGGAAAGTTCTGATTTTGAGACACCTGCAGAGGTTGAAGTACGTGAAGAGTTTGAGGATGAGATTTCAGAGGAGCTGTCCGAAGAAACTAGTCGAATATTTTTGGAAGAGACGGTCGAAAAGGTGAAAGATAGTAATGAATTGTTTGTATTGACTGGGCAAGGAACAAGTGAAGATCTTGATGTTTTTGAGGAGGTTGGTTCAGAATTCGATGAGTCTGAAGTCGAATATCCTGAGGAACGGCCCGAAGAGTTACCACCACTACAGGACATTCAACCTCACACTGAACTAGTACTAGATGCTATTCTACTACAGGGATCGTATGATCTTCAGAATCAGAAAGAACATGAAGAATTGAAAAGACAGAATGAAGAGAGTGATTGTTAGTTGGAATTACCTGATCATGCCCGCACTGCTAACGTTAGCAACGTCAATTGCTTGGAATCGTTTCATGAGAATAAACATGTTGAAGGAGAAGCGAGTGGGAATTCATTTCAGACAGTGGAAATTATTGCAACTCATCTAGGGAAGATTCTAAATGAGGACACGCCTGAACAAGATAAGGAAAGACGAGAGTCTGAGCATGAGTCCTCACACTTTTTCGGTCGTAATTTCCTAAGTCGTTCCATGATTTTAAACTTCATTATATCATCTCACATTTTCGACGCGTTTTGGTTCTATATCACATCTTCCTATTGGCACAAGCAATATGGTATACGACACTATTCTCATGAAGGTCTGAGTTACATGAATTGTATAGGGCACCTAGTGCTTAGTTCATTTCACACTTTTTCATACGTCATCTCTCTCAGATCACTTCCTTATGCAGCCTGTCTAATGCCACGTCTGTTTTATGCAATGCGTTCCTTATGTCGAGCCGCATCATCAAAGAATCAAGACAAGATTAATCACAAGAGTGGTTATCACCACACACATCTCTATGATCATGGGAATGAGCTTATTGTGGAAGAGGAGGGCGCAAATTCGAGGACGAATTTTTTTCAACCAGGGGAGGATGATGCAGCCCAGACTGATGAAGACTTAGGTCGCCTACGACCTAAATCCCCTGATCTACGACCTAGCACATTTTCCTTTAAGTCGCGCCATTTTAGATCGTCAACGAGCTATGAAGATCGACCAAGCCAGATGATGAGCTGTCGAAGCGATCTACGACTTAACGAATTAAAGGAATTTTCCTTAGGTCGTTCATGACCTAACAAGTCATGAGCTAAAGAGCAATGACCTAAAGAACTCCGACCTAGTGAATTACGACCTAACAAGATAGGTCGCTCCAGTTTTCCACTTGATTTAGGTCACCAACGACCTAACTTAGGTCGCCAACGACCTAACTATCCTGAGCTACGACCTAGCACTTTAATCCTTAAGTTGTGCCATTTTAGGTCGCAAACGAGCTGTGAAGACCGACCAAGCAAGTCGTGCGAGCTAAGTCTTTCTTTAGGTCGCTCACGACCTAACAAGTCACGAGATAAGGAGTTGCGACCTAACTCTATCTGCAAGCTGCGACATAAAAAGTCACGACCTAAAAGACTATGACCTATGCTAGGTCGCTCACATATGTGAGAAACATTAGGTTGCTCAGAACGTACGAGAGAGCTACGACCTATACTAGGTCGCTCACCAATACCACTTCATGTTAGCCTAAGTTGCTCAGCTCCTTAGGTCGCTCATCCTATAGGTCGCTTAAGGGCTTAAACCGCATCAATCTTAGGTCTCTCAAGCCTAAGTCGCTCAGCTCCTTAGGCCGCTCATCCTATAGGTCGCTCAAGAGCTTAAACCGCATCAATTTTAGGTAGCTCAAGCCTAGATCGCTCAGTTCCCTAGATCGCTCATCCTATAGGTCGCACAAAATGTTCCAGAAGCTGATTCTTCTTATGTCACTGAAACTTATGCCGAAGTGAAGATGTTGCTGTGTCAAGTTTTAGGTCGTATGTTTGTAACTCGTGTATGTTGTAATGTGTTGTGATGTAATGTGTTGTATTGTATTGTCTGTTTTAGGTCGTCTGTTTTTAGGTCGCAAGGTGTTAGGTCTTTCCGACCTAGGTGTTGTATAGATTTCTGTTGTGTGAGTTGTAAGCCTATAAATAGGCGGGTGTTATCATTTGTAAGGGTTAGTTGTTTTTGAATAAAATTTGTTTGTGTGCTTTGTGCCACTTCTTCAATTGGTAGTTGAGTGTGATCTCCTATCTCCACCTTCGGTATTCAAGTGCGCTTGAATCAACGATCGCTGAAGCCGATTCACGGAATCTAGTGCGCTAGATCAACGTCGAAGAATCGTAGATCTTTAAACACGGTATCGTGCGCGATCAACGTGTTTGGGATAGCTAGAATTCGGTATCTTTGGATCAACGGATTTGGGCCATTCGGTATCTTCTATTCCATCAATCGCTACTTTCACAGATTCATCCATTTCAGTAATCCGCTGCTGCATCAAAAAGAATGAAACTTCTCCACTCCCACATAGGTCGCAGACTACATCAGTTAAGTCCCAATGTAGCCTTAGGCTCTCACGGCCTCTCAACTTCCGCTATGTCTTCATAGATCGCAGTCTACCGATGTTACGTTGCCATCCCGGCAAAATCAAACGTAGGCCGTTAGCTCTCAGCAGCACACACGACTTCCGCTATGGTCCGTAGTAGATCGCAGTGACATCGAGCTACACTATCGTCATAGCATAATCCAATGTCTCTGTAGGCATCAGCGCCCTCGACTTTCACTACCCACTACACATAATCCTCAGGAACTAGTTTTTTCGGACTCCTCACAGGATCAACTTTAGAACCCCCCTTAGGGTTCAAGGCAGTACCACCCGTGGCACTCCTGAGAAGTTCATTTCAAGGGAGCGCCTTTTTCCCCAAAGCCATTCTCAAAACACTTTATACTATATACTTATAGTATCTTCAAATCATACCCTTTATGATTTATATCAAAATCTCCTTTACACAAAATCGATATCCCAAATCGATAGTTCCAAACTTGGCTTTCCAAATTCCCAAAACTGATTTTTCTCCAAAATCAAAAGCCTTTCCAAAATCCATAGGTTCCAAAACCTTTTCCAAAATCATTCTCATAAAATCCCTTATCTATATATAGATATATATAACTTTGAAAATCTTTGGATCACTTCATACTTGTATAAATTCCCTTTTTATACTTCAAATACTTTCAAAAACCCTTTTCTTCTGGCTATAGATTCAACAAGGGGAGTTTATCATATATAACAAAGATATATAACTTTGTTTATTCCAAATCAAATATTCAAATTTGATTACTCTTTTATAAAGTTATTAACCATATCACTTTTCTATAAAATGAGTTCTAATCATAGAAATATTCAACTCCCATTTTATTTCATCATTTATTTTTCAAAATATACCCTTCTATTTCAAAATCATTTTACAGTTTTTATCCACAAATTTTCAATTTCCACATCTCAAACCCATTTTGAGATCACTCATAACTCTCATTTAAAATCAACCATTTAACTTCCCAAGTTAAATTTCAATTTCATCTTGAAATTTCCAATTCAAGTTGTTCACTCTAAACTCATTTAACTTTCCTTAAGTTAAATTCAATTTAATCTAGTCAACTTTACCCAATTTGAATTCCCATTTCAAATTTTAAACTTTATATTAATAATCTTCCCACTTATAAGTTCAAAAACTTATCACTTTTGGTTTTCCTATTGCATTCCAAGGAAAAATTTAAAACTCAACACTTAGAGTTTATTTCAAATCATCTTTGATATTATGTATATCTTCATTTATACATATTTTTTTCCTTTACACACCAAGTTATACCTTAAATTTTTAAACCACCTTTGGTTTTAATTCAAAACAAATTTCTTTAAAACAATTTCAAGTTTTCTGGATTTAGATTTAAAACTTCACAATTTTAAATTATCTTCAATTCCAATTTATAAGTCATACTCACCTAAAAGTTTACTTCCCTAAAACATTTCATTTTGCTTAATCATTAACAACATTTCATTATTAAACACAACAACCATTTATGATAATAACCAAGATTATATTATTTGGAAACCAATTCATTGTTATCTTTATTCTGATAACACTTCTACAAATTCAAGATTTTAATTTCAGTTTGGATCCATTTCAAACTTATCTTCATTCAATTTCAGTTTGGTTGTATTTCTATGACCACTTAATTCTCATTATTTTATTTAATTCCAATGATTTAACAACTGATTACCTTAATATTTATTAGAAAGAAATATTGCTTTATATATCAAAATATAATCTTATATAAAAATCATTTATTTTTAAAACCATTTAAAAGCTTTATATAAGAAAATAGCAAGTACGCTGTCATATATATATATATATATATATATATACTTAACTCATTCTAGGGTTCCACTTACCCTTTTCTTAATAAGTACACCCACCAGAGCCAAGGTTCTCGCTTAACCTTCAGCTCTGATACCAAATGTAACGACCCAAAATTTTGACCCCGAAAATTCCGGATTGTTAGACAAAAAGAAGAAAAGATGTAGAAGAAGAAACAGAAAACAAGACACAGAATCTCACATTCGCGGCAGTTCAAAATATAATATCAAATAATAGCATTTATACAAAAAAAAGTTGTACTTGTTAATTTACATCAATACATCATAGTTACAATCAATCACGTATAAACTAGACAGTTAAAATTCACTTGTCCCTAACTACTATCAATACAATCTCAATATACAGCGAAATATACTCCATACGTCCCTGTTATCCAGCTCGTCCCCTGAACTCCAAAACGTCCTTACCTGAAAATATTTAATACTCGGTCTGACCCGAGCATTACATCAAAGTAACACCCGGTTCAGGCTGGAAACCAGCATGAGTAAACCCATAATATGAAATACCAAGCTATATAACTTAAGTGAATTACCAGGGTAACTCGTACTTTTCTACGAGTTCTAATCTTATTTAAGTCGATCGTTTATCTCAAAACAATATCCAAGAATCGTTATCCAGTTTTAAATATCCATGATACTTAACTTATTTCATTCCAGCCTGTTTGCTTCCAAACTCAAATTTATAAAGAATCGAAGTGGTTTCGGGTATTTACTAATACCCGACCCCGGTCTCTTCGAATTCAATGTCATCTCTAATCCAAGTTGTTAAGTTTTAAACAATGCAATTCATATCCAGGATATCATACAACAATTCAACTCAGATAGGTAACCTACATTATCACAGTTTAACCCATTCATATCACAGCACATCTCAATCGGCCATCAGAGATAAAATCAATCCAAGTCATCCAATATCATTCAACCATCCATAACAAGATTTATTATATATATAATTCCTAATTAATTTAATTAATCTCCAATTAAATTAATTACCAACTTTAATCATTTAGATTACCTTAATCCTGCATACTCAACATTTATTAATTAAAACCCAATTAATAAATCATTCTTTAACCATCCATCTTAATTAATCATCCTTGATTAATTATCCTTTAATTACATTAAGTAATTAACCTTTAATTACCACATATATTAATTAGCCTTAACCGTTCACATTAACTTTCAATAAATCTCCTTAATTAATTAATCACATTAATTAATGATTCTCTAATCACTTAATTAAAGTAATTACTTAAGAATTAATCACTTAACCCTGCTTAATCAATCATTAATTAACTACAAACCATTTAATTAATTAATCATTCCTTGATTACCTTACAAATCATTTAATTAATCTTTAATTACCTAATTAATTACCCGTTAATTATTAATTAATAAACCTTAATTTTTAATTAATAAAACTTAATTACAAATTAATTAATTCTTAATTACAAGTTAATCAATCCTTAATTACCAATTGATTAACCTCTAATTACTTAATTAAATAATGCTTAATCACAATTTAATTATTTAATTAATTAATCTCTAATCAATTAATTAACTTAAAACTGTAACGTTAAAACACTCACGAACTCGAAAAATACCCGAGCCTAACATCATTTCCCCCGAGTACTCCTTCGGGTCACTCACGAACCCAAACACCCAGACACGAAAACATCGTCGTGCACGTGCACCATCACCTGAGTCGCCTCCGACCTCTGATGAACCCTCCAGCACATCGACCATAGTCGAAACTTTCGATCCTAACCCTCAAAACACAAGCTCAATCCACAGATCAAAATTGAGTATCACAGTCGAAACTGGAACCTAAACCATCACTAAAAAAACTCCCTGATTCCACGTCTCCGATCACCGGTGCCGCTGCAACTCCAGCCACACCTTCCTAGCTTCCACGCCACCACTTCCCAAAGTCCGACGTCACTCGATCAACCAGAGACCCCTCGACCATCACAAATTCAGATCCCAAACTAAACAAGGGTTAAAAACTAACCCACCGCCGCCACCACGACAAACAATCGTCTCTTCCACCAGTTTTTCCAAACAGCCTAATCATCATCCTTGCTTCATCCAAGATCCCGACCTCCCAAGCACAGCCGATCACCAGAAAACTCTTAAATACCATTTTATGGTTAACTAACATTTCCTCACAGTTTTCTCAATTTAAAATCATGATTTTCATCTTAAAAATCAAGTTTTTCGGTGACGATTCAAGTTGTATACTTGAATCAGCAAAATATATTATTTGATTTTTAACATTTTTAAACATCTTACAATATTTACTCAAGTCCAGAAGATTTTCAAACCAATTTGGCTTGAATACAATTTTATGCTTTAATTTATGTTTAAAAAATCATATTGTGTTTGGATTTCAAAGCCTAACGATGAGCAGAAAAAGAATTTTGAATTTTTTTGACTTGTTTTTAAACTCTGTACTTTGGAAAACAGAGGAGAACAAACATATCATACATGCACAGATCAAACATTCATATATACAGAGAACATACTTAAGAATACACATGCAAAGCAAAATATAATCCAAGAAGTTCATGCACAGATTTAGTTTACTTAAGCCTTTTAAATATATGTTTACTCACCTGTTAATGATGAGTAGAGCAGTTTGAAGCAGTTAAAACTTAGAAAACTTGAATAGCTTGATTCTTCTTGATACTGAAAACTGAAATTGATCTAAGATAAATTGCTTAGCTTGCCTCTGATCTAAGTTGTACTTGAGTTTGAAAAGCTTGCTTTTAGATTTGAAACTGAGTTGCACTTGAATGATGAAGAGCTTCAGATTTTGGAATTGTGGAGAGGAAATTGTTATTGGTTTGAGTATTTTGTTACAGACTATTTTTCTTTCTTTCTTTTTCTGGATTGTTACAGATCTTTGTTTGAAAGAATATAGGAAAAAGATATGAAGATAAAAGATATAAGTTTATATAGGTTTAATTAGGATTTATTAAAAATAAAAGAAAATAAAAATAGAATGGTGACACTTGTCTTTTACATTAGTTAATCCTCTTACACATGTTATTAGAAAGACTTATATATTAACACTTGTAATTTGCATGAATTTATAAATTTTTAAATGGTTTAAAAAGCTTTTATAATAAATTTCCTAATTAATAAATACATATCTTAATTTATATAAATAAAATCCTATAAAAGAAAATAATATAAAACAAACTATATTCTAAATAAAATCATATATAATATAATTTCAAATCCAAAATATATTTAAGATATATATCTATCTTTCGAATTTCAATATTCTAATCCAAATTAAAATTCAATTTAAATTCAAGTCGAATATATATATATATATATATATATATATATAAACTAATTCAATTTGTTTTTTTAAGGATAATTTGCCAAATTTAGATAATTATATTAGGAAGATTATCAAACCAATATATATCCATATATATATATTTTTATTGTCAGAATTATTTATTTAACTTATAAATTAGTATTTCTACTAATTTAATCCAGCTAATATATCAATTAATAGATGTCTAAAAATCTGAGTTATCACACCTCCTATCTTCCCATATGGTTTTGGAGACCCTTCTGTTGAATTTGCAAGGAGATTATTTCACCGTATCCCTCTATAAATACTGACTTGATTATTCATTTGCAGGATCTTTATGCTGCTTGTTGTTTTATACTCTATTGTAACTAGGGATTTTCGTCTGATCCTTATTATACACAGTTTATAAAGTGATTAATAAAGTTATCTCTTCGGTATTGACATAGGCAAACAACGCTGAAGCATTATAAATTGTCATGTCTCTATTATTTGCATATTTCTTATTGTTTTATTACTATATTCTCTTTGTTGCAATTGTTATTCTTCATTTGTTCCTCTATAAAACCTCTATTCGGTGTTTGTGCCAACTTTTGGTGCAAACATTTAGGTACTTTCGTTGAGAAGAAGATTCTCAGCTCTATTTGGATCCCTTTCCTGCTACTGGACTACATAAATCCCCAAAAAAGATCCAGAATTATCTTTATATAATTTATCTATTCTATTTAGATTCGCAAAAGTCTAAGGAAAACTATCAACTATGGTTGGGAACACTAGACCTACCTTCAAAATGTAGAAGGAATGAGAACATTAGCATTCAGCAAGGAGGACAGAGTAATCCACCAGTAGATGTTAATGCTAAAGATCAAGTTGAAGTCAAGAATCCGGCTAATTCCATCAAAATGGCTTATTTCTAGAATTCGAGGAGAGAGCTCGTGGGTAGCTGCCAATATTTAAACCAGCGGATTCATGCCAATATTGGTTTAATGAATCAACTCAGAGATAAACAACATGGGAATACATAGAGGGAGCCAAACCCTTATTCTGCATCAGAGAGTTCTAGGTCATCAGATGATTATCACAAACGTTGATGTTGTTGAACTAACGGATATCACACGTAAACTTTTAGACATCTACAAGCAATCCAACCTGAGTTGCCAGGGCTGATCGTGCCTGATCCCTCTAGAAGGATCAGGGATGATCCCTCCTTCAGTGGAGGATGCTTGCCCTTTCATGTTGGAGCACAAACTAGAGCTGCTGCGATTGATTCGAATGTGGAGTTCAAGTGGATGCAGACTAGTTACCTCCTGGAATGACGACGATGTGAACGCATGTGATATACATCAAGAGGATGTTGAGCCAAGAAGGTGTAGAATGGCCCGTAGACATCGATCGGACCATTCACGTGAGGTGGAGCATGCCTACCGCTTGGCTCTAATTATCCAAGCACCGGACTTGTCGGCTATGGTTAGACAGCAAGTAAGGGAGAGCCAAGGCTTGACCAATGATGATTGGGGGATCCTGAGAAGCCATACCCGATTCACTAACAATATCCTACATGTAGAGTATCCAAGGAGGTTCAGCATGCCGTCGATGCCTACCTATAAGGTAAAAACCGATCCAATGTAGCACATCATGAGATATGAATGGCTGATGGATTCCATGCAAGCTAATGGTGCCACAAAATGCAGATGTTTTCCTATTACTCTCATTGGCATAGCAATGATGTGGTTTACGAGACTAACCCTATAGTTAATTTCTAGATTTGACGATTTCGCAACAAATTTATGGAGCAGTTCCATATGCATGCAACTCACCCCAAAGATGTAATGTCCCTATCAAGCATGATACAGGCTTTGGGGGAATCTTTGAAAGAATATTTGGAGAGATTTCATACAGCCATCATAAAAGTCATTAATCCGAATGACCATTCAATATTGATGGTGGTAACAAGAGGGATTGATCCAGAATCTGACTTTAGCAATTGGTTAGCTGGCAAACCACCTGCAACATTGGAGCATTTCTATGAAAAAGCAACTCAATATTTGAGGAAAGAGGAAGCTAGATGCTCAAGGAAGAAGAATGTTGTAGGACCAAGTGGAGAGGGAGTGCAGAGTAACATTGTGATGAAACAATTAGGGGACAGTTTTGGGAATGTTCAAGTAAATGTCCAAAATAAACCGAATCATCAAAAGAAAGGCAGAGATAGGAACCATAAGCGAAACAGGGATTCTGGAAGAAGAAAGTCAAGGATTCCAATGTATGATACCTACACACCACAGAATACATCCCTAGAGAATGTCTACTTGTCTACCTACAATAACATGTAGTATAGTAAGTCAACACCGAAAGAATCGATGGAGAAGCAAAAGGATACTGGAAAATATTGTCGGTTCCATGAATGTATGATCATAACATGAATGAATGTAGGCATCTCCAGGATGTTATCGAGAAACTGATTCGGGAAAGAAAACTACAACGGTTTGTTAAAGCCCCATAGGACAGCGGGCAGGGGTCATCCGACCCCAACCGAGGAAAAGCGTGGCACAACGCTGAGGAGCCTACACGAATTGGTGGAAGACTAGCGATTAATACAATAATCGGAGGACTGCAACTAGTTGATAAGAGCTGGCACGAGATGGAGCGCTATGCTAGCATAATAAAGCAAGTGAATTTTGAGTGTTTTTCAAGTACAGAAGATGGGGCTCTGGCAAAACAGCAACGGACAATGATATACGACATTGTATTTAGAAACAAAGATGCAGATAAGGTAGAGGCATCAACGATCGACCCTATGGTCATTTCAGCCATGATCGGCCCTGCCTTAGTGAGGAGGTTCTTGGTTGACTGTGGTAGTTCCGTGAATATAATTTTCAAACAGGCATACGATCAGATGAGGATGGAAGCCAAATGAATTAAAACCATCTAAAGAGTGCATTCACGGCTTTAACGGTGTTGCGACCAAAGCTATCAGTTATGTTGAATTGCTCGTAGAGTTGGGAGAAGGTAACCGCAGGAGTGTGTGGATGTTGCCACTTGTTGTCTTGGATGTCGACTCTCCATACAATGATTTTCTAGGCTAATCAGCCCTAGCTGAATTCCTGGTAGCTCTTGCCCCATGGTGTTTGATTTTGAAGTTCCCAACTTATAACAATGTTGGAGTAGTGCATGGTGATCAGGCGACCAAACGTGCCTGCTATGTGGTTGAATTAAGAGATGCTCAATGGAAAGAGAAAGGAAAGGGTGTAGACAAGTCTCTACGTATCCAAGCCCCTGAAGATTGACACCCAACGTAGGGGCCTTGGCTTGGGCGCCACGGTCGGTTCTATAAAGACATAGATCCAAGGAATGACGAGGAGGAGCCCAAAGAGACCAAGGCAGCACCGACAAAGCTGACAATTGACTTCACAGTCAGCAATAACAACCTATCATGGTTCCTAAAGATTGGATCACAGCATAGCACCTCGATGACGAAAGAGCTTGCGGGTTTTCTCTGAGTGAATCTTGATGTGTTCGCTTGGACTCATTCTGATATGTGTGGGATCTCACCAGCCATTGCGATCCATACATTAAACATCAACCTGAGGCATGTCTCATTGAAATAGAAAAGGTGTGGCATGGATCTTGAGAGATCTGTCACCCTTAAAGAGGAGTTCGATAGGCTCAAAAGCAATGGATTTATTCGTGACGCCCTATACCCTAAATGTGTATCTAATCCTGTATTTGTTAGAAAGGCGAATGGAAAGTGGAAAACATGCGTTGACTATTCGGACTTAAACAAGGTATGTCAGAAAGATAGTTTTTCACTTCCAAGCACTACGCCATAAATGGCCAACTGCAACACAAAAAAAATGTTGGCTCAGGCCCGAAAAATGTTGCCATAGGTCTATGGCAACACTTTTAGGGTGATGCAATTTTTGCCGTTGCCTTAGACCTCAAAGGCAACATTTTGACTATCTAAGGCAACATAAGTAATATTGTTGCAATAGAACCCTATTTGGGTCTATGGCAACACCCATAGGTATCTATAGCAACATTCCAAAATGTTGCTATAGATATGAACTTTTTGAATTTGTGGGGCCCACAATGTAGAGCATATTTGATTTTTTAATAAAAATAAATATTTTATTTAATAAAATGCTATTGCACAGAATTTGATATTTAAACAGTAATTTATTTAAATAAATATTTTATTTCAACATTTGAAATAGTACAAATTCCAGACTCCACTATTTTACAATTCAATGATATATAACACTGATATTCACATATACAGATATTCCTCACTACATCACTCAGTTCACTCATTACATATGCAGTTTCAATTTATACAGACACCGACACTGACAAATATATGCCGAGCCGAAGGCGAGCCGAGTGCCGAGCCGAAGGCGAGCCGAGAAGCGGGTCCGGGCGCAGCGCCGGCGGGGGTCCGGGGCACCGCAGTCCCGACGGGGATCGACCTCATGCACATTTCGGGAACCGCCCGATTCATCCGATTTTGGAAGATCGATCCTTCTTTGAAACCTGTCTTCAAGCTCATGCACATTTGATTTGACTCTGTCTTCAAGCTTATATCCAGCTGTCCAGTCTTCAATACCTGTCACATATAATTCAAAAGCAGTAATCTGGAAAATAATATTTAACTCGAACAGAAAATGAAAATGTTTTTGTTATATTATTTGCCTCAGGTATTTGGGTTGTTTCTTTTCATAAGTGCATAAGCCAAACATGAATGCAACACATGGATACAAGGCAGTATGGAAGACAGCAAGCAACAGTTCAGGCAAAAATGCACAAAGGAGAAGCCAAGTGCACAAAGTAGTACTCAACACAGCAAGCAACATAACATGACCAAGAAATGCATGTACATGGATGAACATACATGCATCATAAGGCTTGGTACAAGAAACTACTCAAGTGCAACTACTCAAGTGCAAGTTCATACTCAAGTGCAGCCAGATATGTAGACAAGCCAAAAAAACGGACACGGCACAAGGTCAAACCCGAGTCATCGACTGGATTCAACTCAGGGCCAAGCAACCAACAAAACAAACAAGAACCAGGTTCAGCAAAATATAGACAAGCCATTGCAAGAAACACAGCAGTACACATAGGCAGCCCATCAAGCAAAAACAGTGAATGCATCAGGCATGTACAAGAGAAACCTAGGTAGTAGCATGATATACAGAGGACTTGGAGCATCAGTTCATGTTAAAGAACAAGGTTAGCATGGTACCAGTTCAGTCCAGACCAAGCAAAACCAACAAAGCTCAACACACATATGTTTGTATTCATCATTGCAATCCAACATACCAGATTTCTCAAAGTCCAACAGAAAGATTAAACTCGAGATTATAGGAAATAAAGCCTATAAATAAATCCCAATTCATCATCGGCAAAAGCGTGCGAGTGTAACCAATATCAAGAATATTCAAGTAAACCTGAAGGCAGAAAACATACCAAATAATATCACATCGCACCCGACGACGAAGTCAAAGCAATTCGAGCAATCAATCAAGGAGAACGAAAGAGCAAGCTACCAGGAACGTTTCTCACACTAGATTCGATCAATCAGAGCATCAAAGAAATTAGAATCGCGTGCCCTAGTTTTCACCGAAACCAATTCGACTACCCCCTGCCACTCTGACATCAGGCCCCAACCACGAAATTGCGACCAAATCAGCAACTCCCTGAACCATCGCAATCCCACAACCTTACCTCGAATCACCAGAATCGCCAAAAACCTGAACAAAATCGCAAATCCGGAAGTAGTGAGGAAAACTGACGCGAGACGAAAGAAAATAACGGAAATTGATATGGCCGACAAGGGATAAAAGAAAAGCCAGTTATTCTCCAGATCGAAGAAACAAGGAGGAGCGGAATAAAAATTAGGGATTGGAAAATTGGGGGTGAGAAACGAAAGCGGATGAGTGAAAAGTAAAGCGGGAAATGAAAATTGGTAAGGTGTGGATCGATGGTGTGAATCGACGGTTGAGATTTTGTTTTAAATGGTGGTGTGGATCGCTGAGGTGTATTTTTTTTTAAAATTTTTTAATCTGAAAACATCTATGGCAACACTATATAAAAATGTTGCATCGTGTTACACTTGTTTAGCTAGAGCAACACATTTCTATGGCTAAGGTAACACCAAAAATACAACGTTGCAGTAGGACCAAAATTCTATAGCTATCGCAACATTTTAGCTGGCAACACCTTGCAAAAATGTTGCAGAAGGTCATTTATGGCGTAGTGAAGAATCGACCAGTTGGTGGACTCAACTACAGGACACGAATTTCTATCTTTCATGGATGCGTACTCCGGATATAATCAAATTCTGATTCACATCCCTGACCATAAGAACACCAGCTTTATTACCGACGTTGGATTGTACTGTTCTATGGTAATGCCATATGGACTGAAGAATAATGGAGCAACCTATCAACACCTAGTCAACTGAATGTTTAAAGATTAGATTGGAAAGACAATGGAGGTATATGTGGATGATATGCTTTTGAAGTCACGACGATCAAGCGACCACATTAGAGACTTAGCTGAGATGTTCGACATCCTCTGATATTACAACATGAAGATCAATCCTCTGAGATATTCTTTTGGCGTTGCATCGGGAAAGTTCTTGGGTTTCATCGTCAATGCTTGCGACATCGATGCTAATCCCAAACAGATTTGAGTTATTCTTAACATCCAGGTGCCAATGACTATGAACAAGTATAGAGCCTAAATGGGAAGGTTGTTGCCCTGAGCTGGTTTATTTCCAAATCCACCTATAAATGCATTCCTTTCTTCAACTGGATTAAAAGAGGGAAAAGGAATTTTGAATGGACATAGGATTGTAAAGACGCATTCCAAGCTTTGGTAAACAACTTAAGGAGACATCCCATCTTGTCAAAGCCAGTGGATCATGAAGACTTGTATATCTATTTGGCTGTGTTGGTATGCTATAAGTGTCACACTACTTCGCAAGGAGAATCGAATCTAGAGACCGGTCTATTATGTTAACCAGCAATTAATAAGATTTGAAAGGAACCATCCGAAGATAGATAAATTTGCATACTGCTTGTTGATTGTTTCACGAAAGCTTCGCCTCAATTTTCAAGCTCATCCCATCAATGTTTACGCCGATCGACCGTTACGACGGGTCCTATAGTGACCTGAGAAGTCTGGAAGGTTACTCAAGTGGAACATCAAACTTAGCCGATTCAACATCACTTATCTACCTTGGAGAACCATCCAGGGACAGGCACTGGTAGACTTTATAGCAGAATTTACTGCACAGGATGACCTCCCAGAGAGCGATGGAGCATCCAATGATCGCTGTTCTAGAGCCGGAATCATGCTAGTAACTCCAGAAGATCGATCAATTTGCTATGCTTTGAAGCTATACTTCCCTCAATGAACAACAAAGTTGAGTATAAAGCTCTAATTGCTGGACTTAAACTTGCCAGAGAATCAGCGATAGAATCCCTTGAAATCGTTTGCGATTCGCAATTAGTGTTATACTAAGTCAGGGGAGATTACCAGGCTAAAGGACAACGACTCATTCTATACCTTATCCAAGTCCAAGAGCTATTGACCAACTTTGAGTATTATGACATCACGCACATTCCCCGAGACCAAAACAAAGAGGCCGACTCATTGGAAAAGTTTGCTAGCACCGGGGATAAGCAACAAATGGGCTTGGTTCCAGTCAAAGTATTGGGTGCTCTGAGCATAAAGTAGATGGAAATTTACTGGGTAATAGAGACGGAGCCTGAGAAAGAGTCATGGATGACTCCGATTAAAGATTACTTGCTATAGGGAGTCCTTTCTAAATGGAGGAATGAAAGGCGACAAATCCTCCATAAAGCATCAAGATATATCATTCGGGAAGGAGTCATGTATAGAAAGGATTTTTCTATTCCCCTGCTCCGGTATATCGCTCATGATGAAATAAAGTGAATCATAAAGGATGTTCATAAAGGGGAATGTGGCGACGCCATTGAGGGGCAAACCTTAGCAAAGAAAATACGATGTTATGTATATTACTGGCCAACTGTCAACCGAGATGCTGTAGATTACGTTAAGCAATGCGACAAGTGCCAAATGTATACAAAAGTTCCAAGAGCTCCACTGATGGAAATTACACAAATGGTCAGTCCATGGTCGATTACCACATGGGGCATAGATGTTATTGGTTTTTTACTGATCTTTAAAGGTGGTGCAAAGTACGTTGTCATAGCAGTTGATTACTTCACCAAATGGGCCGATGCAAAACCTTTAGCCACGATCATGATAAAGAAAGTAATCAACTTCATTGTCCGGAACATCATTTTCCATTTTGGCCTTCCACGAATTATTGTAACTGATAATGGAACTCAGTTCCATAGCGCTGAATTTAAAGACTTCTGTCATTGGCATCATATTGAAAATAGATTTGCAGTAGTTGCTCACCCTCAAGCTAATGGAAAAGTTTAAGCTGTAAAAAAAATCATAAAGTCCATTCTAAAGTAATGTTTGGAAAAGGCTAGGACAAGTGGGTGGATGAACTCCCAACAGCATTAAGTGCTTGCAGAATCACCTACAAGCGGTTTGAGGTTGCCCCCTCCAAGAAAACTCAAGTCACGATGGATTAGGGCTTTAGCATTGTATTCAGCAATTAACGGATCGAATATGTACTTGTTCTCATTCCGGACAGCCTCTTTAGCATCCTCCAACTGGGCCTCAATTTGCTCTCTAACTTCATTATGGCTAGCTTCCCTTGCCTCTTCCTTAAGGACTTCAATTTGAGCAAGTTGCTCATCAAGTTTAATTTTCAGCTCCCGAGCCTTGATGGCCTCTAACAATACCTTTGAGACTCCTCCTTAGCCTCAAGCTTTTCTTCATTCAATTTCTTAAGAAGTTCTTTGAGTTCCTCAAGTCGGCGGGACAGAGTGACTTTCTCTTTTTGCAGTGTGTCCTCCTCCAGAGCAACCACACCGATGCGGTTAAGGTAGCACCCATCTCCTTTTTTTGAGCCATTTCCAGATGATTAACCGCTTCAGATGTTTCTTTAGCGCTCTTCTCTACCGTGGCTAGCTTCATTATCAACTTTGTGATCTCGTTATCTTGGTGTTTGATTATGTCTTTATCATGGATCGTCTCTAACTTAAAACAATCGATTTCATGCTATGTTTTAGTAGACACATCAGAGATTTTCTCGGTTAAATGTTGGAATGCTTCATGCTGGCAAAAAACATCGTTGAAACATGTAAGTGAACTCACTTTAGCACTCTTTGGGATTGTATGGATAGAATGAAGAGACTTACGCCCATCAAAGCAAATTCTTGGAAAATTGACCTTAGGTTCAACCAATCTTTCTGCTGTAGAGCCATCAGAAGCTAAAGTGGTCAAAGCTGGATAAGAAGTAACAATTGGGCATTTTCTCAACCTACAATCGCGAGGCTATCGAGAACCAGATGAACTTGAATAATGCTCGGGTAGAACAACATTTTGGGGAACATGGAAAGAGTTCTGATCGTCGTTGTGTACAGGAGGATTAGGCTGAGCTTCCTAATGAGATGATTGAGATTTGGACTTATGTTTAGAGGAAGAAGACTTCTTTGAATGATAATTTCTTTTCCTGCGGTCATCCTTTTCTCGACGCATGCCCGAGTCTGGACTGCGACTGAACCCATACTGTGTTGAGGAGTATCTCAAGCGATAAAAGGCAAGGAAATGAGAGATGGCACCTGCAAACCAAGAAAGAACATATAAGTAACCATCGAATAAAGTATAGGCAAAAATCGTGTAGTGAAGTGTGCATGATTGTTAGTGTTCTAGTGTCCCCTCGACGGACCAATTACTACGGCCTTGCTCATCGGAGTGATTTCCCCTTTGCTAATGGGAGGAATGTCATCACTAGTCCTGGTGGGAGAATTAAGCCCCCAAAACTAATGTTGGGAAGGTCAAAAGTGTCGATGTCATCTGGGATTGGTAGGTCTGAGAATCCTTCCATCGAACTTTTTAAAAGCTGAGAGGAAGACTCTTCTTCAATAGAGGTAATGGTGAACTCAGACTTTTTAGCAGTTTTTCTTCTATGGATTTTTATGCTAGCCTTTTTCCTTCTCTTGTTGGCGCATAAGATTGCGTGCCTTATGATGATTCGACCATAGGCACATTGCCTGGACCTGCATCAGCATCGCCAGGCTTGTTGGCTTCATTACCTCTAATTTCACCTTCTTTGGCATTATCCTGAACCTCCTCGACTGAGGGAACGATAGGGCTATCAGTGCTGCCTTCTTGTTTTGTAACATTCCTTAGTGGTGTAATGCTTCCCAGAAGACCGATGCTATGACCCTCTTCCAACAGCTCGAAAAAAGATAAACACTCATCGGTTAAAAGGGATCTGATGTCCCTGTCCTCAACTTGGGTGGCACGAAATGCAGAAACTGCCCTTGAATAATTATCACCTTTAGGTCATGGATAAACACCTGTAAACTTTCAAAGTTTGTTAGTTCGGGATATGGCTCGGGCTAAAGAATTGGAGAATAAAGTAAATGCAACACTTACATCCTTCCAACCATCGCCTCGCAAAACTAGAAGGACAACTAATGTAGAACCATTCGTGTTTAAAGATACTAAGCTTGTTCCAAGTACCGGTTAGAACTTGACAATAGGACGAATGCTCAAGGAAAGTATAAGAAAGGCTCGTTCGACATTTGAAATTGTAGATAAAACTGATGTCTTCAAGAGATAGGGGTGGAACAGAATACCCATAAATAGCAAGAAAGTGCCATAAAGAAAAGAGTAGCTATTCAGATGCAGCTGAGCAGGAGCTATTCCTATATAATTTAGCATCTCCTGGATAAAAGAATTAAAAGGCGGCACACATCTGGCCCAGCACATAAATTTATTACATGGCGTATACCCCTCCAGGGGCAAATGAGCCTTCTCATTCACTGAAGGGACTAGAACATCTCCAAACAGGATCCCATGTTTAGAGCACAACCTACGGAGGGCAATCTCACCAATTCTTGGAAGCTTGGGAATCCATCGGGTTATCCAGAAATACAACACGCTCTATAGTGTCAGTGGCAGGATTTATCTCTTTCACCGAAAGGATGGGAACATCAGAGAAAAGGTTAACCAACGGACCGGAAATCTCTGGTTGCTCAGTTTGATGTTCAGGAGAGAGTCTACTGGATACAGTCGCAGAACTTGACTCGGCATCTAGATTGCTATTTTGTGAAGGTTATCCAGAAGACATTGCGGCCAAGCACCTTGAACGTATGGAGCCTATATCAACTAAAATCAGTAGATAATCAAGATTAGAAAATTTTACCTGTCCCCCCGTGCTAAGTGTAAACTTTTGTGGTGTAGTGTTGTGTAATGCAAAGACAAACAGTTCAAAATTAAAAGCAAAAGGAGTAACAAGACTTTGGGTTTTGACCAGAGTGACCGTCATCGCTGACCGTCTTAACTGGCGTTAACATTGATCGGCTTTGTAAGCTTTGGGATCGACTATTGGCTAATTGAAGTATAAAGTTCATTACTAAAGTACTTGTGCTAAGTTGCGGTCCATATCAAAATCCCAGTAGTTTAGTCGTTCAGTTTCAAGTTCGATATTGGATATGCAAGTCCTGTTTTTCGTTATAGACGTTGTTCAAGTTCGTTAAGACGAGATTCGTTTAGATTGTTCATGCAAGTTAACATGGATTGCTTTGCTCAAGTGTTCAATCTCAATTCAAAGGCTTAGAATTGGCTAACTCCCCATAGCCGATCCCTTTATCTAAATACAACTGGTCCCTCTCGGAAAGCCTATGACCGATCCCTCCATTTTCTAACATCATTGATCCATCCTTACTCAATGACATCAGTGATTGATCCATATGCCTAAACCAATACAACTGATCCCTTAGTCGAGCATTCCATCATCGATCCCTCCCCAAACTCCAATAACTGATCCATTTACTTAGCCATTCTCACACTCAATACACGAGACTAATCCTTCTCCTCCACATATGTTAGAACCGGTCCCTCCGTGGTCCACAAACAACTGGCCCCACACCCACCAATGCTCCAATCCTTTCTTTCTTATATTTGCATTGATCCCTATAATAGGATCTCTTCTTCTCTCCATTCACTCCTTCCTCCGGTCTTTATTTGTAGAAGCAAACCACCGATCTCTTCCTTCTTTCCTTCTACTACCTCACCGAACCCAATGTTGGCGTCGTTCTCCTCTTCTTCAACCAATTCCACCCATGGCACGACTGAACCAATCATCTCATCACAAATCAAAGTTAAATGCAAGAAAACCTACCTAGATGAATAAAGTACGAGTTACTCGAAGGGAGATGTTGGATTTCCATTCAAATCGAAGGCGAAGTGTTGGTCTAGAGCAAGAGAGGTTGGCGAGTCTAAGGATGGAGGCGATATTTGATTTGGAGGGAAGGGTTTGGAGTTCAAACTGGAAGGAGAGGGTTCGGGGGTGAGCTTGGAGGAAACAAAGGCAAAAGAGAAATGAAATAAAGTGACAGATAGAGGGATGGGGTATCGGTTTATATATGAATAATAATAGGGATCGGGTCGCCTTTTCATTCTTCATGAAGCCAAAAATATTAAGTTCCCAACATAAGAAGGGATCAGGTACGATACCTCGACTTGGGGATCCAATCTGATCCCTGTTATAACAAAAAAGGGTTGGCTAGAGGAATCCTGATCCCTATATAAAAAAAAGAGAAGATAGAAGATGGGAGAGACAAGGATCGACTAAAGACACTAAAAATAGGGGAAAGAGGAAAGGGATATGGTATGAACCCTATATGTATGCAAACATGTAAATAAAAACTATATAAAATAATATAAAGTGCAATGAAATTGCATCAAATTCAACGAAAATTGGTGATGACTCGTGAGCGTGCAAACGCATCCGGTGCTAACGACAAGAATATGTACCTAAACGTGCACGTGTATATTCTAAAAATACAATTTTTGAAATCGACATAAATCGAATTCAAACCTGTAGTTTTCAAGGTCAAAACTGAATCAGATAGCCAAAGCTTACTAGCCCTATAGAACCAGACATAGATAGCATTTAACGGAATATAATCCTGCATTTATACTATTGGAAATCGACCAAGCATCATGACAATCAAAGAGAGATATGACACTTTGGAAATAATTCGACGGAAGGATAAAGACTATTCAAAAACCTGGATGGATTTCTTTCCAAGGACTCTAACTTGCTTCGATTCAAAGCACATCATGTTCAACACAAGATGCACTTTGGGGGGCAAGTGCTATCCGGCATTTTTACTCGGCTATATATGAAATAATTGAATAAGTTAGACACGACTTTCATCAAGACCAGTAGGCCTAGAGTGATGAATGTAGGGTCCAAAAATCAAGTACAGATGGTAATATGACGCCATAATCGAATGGAATTGAGAGATATGCAATGCAGAACATTCAAAGTATGGAATATAATTTAATATATTGTCGTATCTCTGTTATTTTCTTATTTCTTATTGTTTAATTGCTATATTCTCTCGGTTTACATTTGTTATTCTTCATTTCTTCCTCTACAAAACCTTTATTGGGTATTTGCGCCAACTTTTGGTGCAAACAATTTAATTAACTCTCTTTTTAATTAAAACTTAGTTTATCAAATTTGTACTTCCTTCAGAAGTAAGCAAACAATATATAGAAGTCACCCCTGGGGGATCTTTAATACATATATTCTAAAAGCAAGAGGTTATTCAAACGAATGAGTCCTCCTCGAGGATCATAAACCATATGAATACATGATGCTTCTATGCACTTCGTTTTTCTACTTGTGTGTATATATATAAAATACCTTTATAATATATATATATATATATATGTATGTATTCTAATATTTGACTACTCATTTGTATTCTTTTCAATACTTCAAAATTTATTCATATACTTATCACAAATGGTGTAGGAATATTCCCAAATCTTTAACAAGATTTCTTACTTTAAAATATAATCAAAGAGATTAAAAACAAATGTTACTTAAATATTGTTACTATAAACCCCTTCTCTATTATAAGTTAAATATCTACTTTATATAACCTTTCTTCAAAACATTCCATAATTGCCATTATCATTAAACTCTCCTTTATAAAGATCTATGTACATTAGCAACTCTATTCAGGAAGGTTTAAGACAAATGTTACTTAAACATTGTCGCCACAAACCCAAAGCTATTTCACTTATAACTATCTTTAAAACATTCTTTTTAAAGATCTAATTATATTCATAAGTATAATCCAAAGGGCTAAAAACAAATGTTACTAACACATTGTAACTATAAACCCAAAACCATTTATACTTAACATTATCTTTAAAACATTCATTTTAAAGATCTAAGTACACTTTTTAACAAGATAATATATTTTTACATAATTTCACAAAACAATTTATTATTACTAAAATGTTATAACATAAAACCACTTATCCTTTTATAAATTACTTGACTTGCTTTCCCAAACATATATGTGTATAAAAATACTTTAAAAATATTAATAAATAGGTTTTAAATATCTATATAAAAAATAACTTAAAAATAAACTAATTTAGAATATAACAAAAATCAATAAAAAGCATGTTTTATATTTATAACCCTTTACTTTGAAAATTCATAAACAATTATTAAAAATATATCTAAACTTTAAACCACTTAAAATATTCTAATATATGTTAGAAAACATCCCTAAAATGATTGTAGAATAATACCTTGTCCAAATGTCATTTTAAACTATTTAAAGTTTCAAACAGCAAATGTTGGCAATTACAGAACTGCTATCAAAAGTTCTGAAATACCCAGAAAGTGTTTCAATTGGTAAGTGTTGCAGTTTTATACTTTTGCCATAAAACCAGTTTTAAACCCTTAAATGTTCGACTAGTTTTCAACATGTTAATAATCGATGTGAAGTCCAATTTTTATAATAAGTACTTTACTTATAGTACTTATTAAATAAGCAAACAAGCGCCTAAAGACATCTTTACAGAATCCAACAAATTTTTTCCAAAAACAAGGCAATTTAAGAAGTGCTCATATAGCGACCTTTTCACTCCTATCTTTAGCAACTTCGTTCAACCAATTTTTAAATCATTTAAACCTTGATATTTTTAAAGTAAGAAGTATACATACAGTACTTATTAAAATGGCAAAGTAACCCCTAAGGATGTCATTCAAAATCATATTAAAAATTGTTGAACAGAAGGTAATTTCAAAGTGCTCATATAGTGATCGTTCTCGCTATAACTTTTGCAATTTTATTCTACAAGTTCTATAATTTTTCAACCCACTTTATCACTATCCCATATACTACTATAAGTGTAGAGAACAACTCAAATATATACTTTCACAGTTTATTCACAAATAACCATTTTAAGCAAGTTAAAAACAAGGGATTTGTGAACTTCACTTATAACAACTATTCTCACTTCAAACATTTTCAAGCACACTTCAACGCCACACACAACAAAATAGAACATGTAAACACAAATCCAAGGCCATACTGCATGTTTTAAAGGGTAATAGAAGTGATAATATTACATATACATTTGTCACTTTCTTTCCAAAGCAAGGGGCCCTAAAGTGATAGCTTGCATTATTTAACTTTACTTAAACTTTATATTTAAGCACATAGCATATATTAATATATATTCATTCAATGGTGAGTTAACTCACCTAAATCTATACTACAACATAGCACAAGCATACAAGAACACATGAACACTTCCTACCATCACTAAACATCCAAAGTTTCTACCTTTTTCCTTTACAAGATCAAGTCCAAACTCCCCCACCCTTTATTGCTCACGACCTAAGGTTGGTGTCCCATTTTTTCCCCTTCTTTCACTTTTTAGTTCAATTTCCATGTTTTCAAGAAGATCTATGGCCTTTTCCAATGTTTGATGGAGATTGGAGTTGTGACGCCCCACCTCTATGCTCATAATAACAAAGAGTATTAAAAGAAATACTGTCTATTATTACGAAGAATAAGGCTGGATAGGAGCGACCATCCGTAATTGGCCTTACACTAATATTGGTTATCTCGGTAGGAGTGGTGTATACTTTTTATTTTTCATCTATTATTTATTTACTCCCATCGACATATCCAATTATCAGTATAAAACAAACTACGATAGTTCATAATAGTTTAGGAGATTAGATATAACTATAACACAGATAATATAAATGCGGAACACAGATAAAAACAAAAGTCTCATATATATATAACTGATGTCAGTTGATACATAATTGACACAATACATATGATACAACTACAACTGTCGACTCTAGAAGTTATATATACAAGTACATTATCAACTAATATACATGAATACATATCGTTCTATATAATGACACGACTACTACAAAATGACGCGGACAACTTCAGAAGATGTGAAAAGTCTTCATATCCTGAACAGCAACTCAAAGAAGAAAATCTACAACCTGAAATAACTCGGGTCTGACCCGAGTATTATATTCAAAAGAAAATAATACCCAGGTCAGTCTAATTCAAACCAGTTTATTAGTGCATATAGGCAGTAATAATTTAAATAGACGACAGTCACAATAATTCCCGTCTATCCGATTCTTTAAACAAAGAAACCAGATAACGGTCAATATAACACTTAACAGTGTTTAGCAAAAATCAGCAGATTTAAATCATCAACAGAGATAAATAAACAATTTATCAAACCATCAAAAGTTTAATTGGCTGCCGTACACGCACGCGTGTACGGCCTCGCCAACTAGTGTGCGCGAATCAAACAAAAAGCACAGAAATCAAAAAAAGCAAGGTCAAACCCAAATATACAGACAGGTTCAACTCAAGTGCAATATATTCAGAGTCTCATCATAAGCACAAGGTCAAACCCAATTTGTTAAAAACTGGGTTCAACACAAGGTAAATGAACAAGACCGGAAATTCAAGAAGGCACCAAACAATCAACTGAGTGCAACAAACCAAAGCATCACAAAAACAGTGTGCAAGCAAAGACAAGGGAATTGCACAACTTCGAATAAACATTACAAGGAAATATAAACAAGATCAAACTGAAACAAAAGAATTCAGACTAAATACACATGCCAGACTCAATTGGAACGGTGCAGTATGGCCAGAGTGAAGATTATTAGACTGCAATATCAAAGGAATGGGTGCAACAATGCCAAAGACAACTGAAACAAGCCAGAACTGCCTCAGCCATCAAGACATGTGCAATGTAGCATACAAGTAATGCGAAACTGTCAAGTAGACAGAGAATCATGAAACAAACACATATATACGTACAAAAATGTATATATATATATATATATGAAGTATCAAGTGCCTAAGCCACAGTGAAATGCTTAAGGCAAAAGCAGCAAATACATGTCCAGATAAATCAAATGCAATAGTGCATCTAAAACTACTGGGATGAATGCACCAATACAAAGAAATTCTACAAATCAAGTGAAACAAAACAGAGATATGATCAAGTATAACAGTCGAGTGTCAGTTCTCAATATACATGCTGAAGCAACCCAATTAAGTGTTTGCACTCCAGAAGCAAAACTCAAACTAAGGCAAGCTCGAGTCTAAAATCCCAAAGATAATCAAAGTCTACGAAAGTACATGTATGCACATACTCGAGTGCACATACATGTCCAAATCGAATGAAACAGCGAAAAGAAACTGCAACTGAAACCGTGATGTATAAGGACTGTAATTTCAAATGGAGACTCAACGATACATGCAACATCATGAACAACAGAAGTTCAAGCAACATCACAGGTGATGAACAACAGGAATGGTATGAAGATCATAAGGCTCAGTGATACTCAAGCATTAAATCAAACTGAAACAGTAATGAAAATGCAACCCAGTGACAACAATGGTTGAAGTGAATACAGAGAACACTTTACAGTGATACAGTACAACATACATGTGCTCAGATCAAATGACTAGAAGTTCAAGACTGATAATATGGAACATTAATAATGAAGACTGTGCTATCATATGTACAAATGCAAAGATCAACGAAGACTCCAAAGCAATGCAAAAAGCATTGTGACATCAAGATCAAAACCAGAAACTACATGAATACCCATCAGTGCAGACTTGAGCCAGGTACAAAGTGTACCAGAGGGAACACGATGCAACAGGAGGCAACAACAAGGTAATGACCAAACTTATGTGCATCAAGTATGCCACATTCAAGAACAAGATTAAGTGCACATGACTGGAACAAATGCCACTGTGATCTCGACAAATCAAGACAAACACTTATTGAAAATACTCAGAGGGGGAACACAAAGATGGTCAGAGCCGAAGTACACAGGGGCCACCCAAAATCAAATCCATAATGATCGGTGAAAGCCAAAATACAAATGGCCGAGAATGCTCAAGTGAAAAATTCAAGCTAATGGATACAACAAAATTTATGGGCATCGAATTATATACTAGCAGTAAAGTGAATTAGACGTGCGTGAATACCATGGCTCCAATCGAAACCAAATTGGAACGATACGAGAGCGAGAACGAAATCAACATCAAAACCCAAACAAGCAGGGGAAACCACTAAGCTGAATTAGATGTGAGTACTGAAATTACTTACCTTGCTTCGAAGTGGCGACGAACTCAATCTAATAGAAGCGGCCAAGGCAGCACCCAGGGATAGTTGATCGTAGATGCTTACAACCGAGCGACCAAAGGTCGGCGACTTCACAAAATCTCGCGTGCCTGATTTGGGGAAGGAAGAACGAAGATCTGAGCCGCCATTATTTCTCTTCGTTTCGTTTCTTTTTCTTTTTAGGTTAAGGGTTTCGAATGAATAACGAGAAGGGGGGGGGGGACGGTTATCAACCGTTCAAAAGAATCACGACCCAAATAAAACATGGCCAAGATTTTATTTTCAAAGATCACCAACACTTAATTAATTTCTAAACGAATTTGCAACTGATTACAACACTAAACAGCAATTAGCAGCAAGATTTAATCGTCTAACGACGATATTAATCAGCACAAAAATCCGGGTTGTTACAGACTCCCCTCCTTATAAAAATTGCGTCCACGCAATCATAGGGAATAAATGGACAAAAGGTAACAACCAAAAGAGCAAGGCAATGCCGAGTGCATAAGCAAAGCAAATGTCAGCAGGGGAAGTACTAGATATGAAATCAAAAGGTTCGACTGCTTCAAATCAAAAGAATCAACATCGTGGGAATCAGGGATCAAAATCAGACGACTAACAAAAGCAAGAACAATCGAGTTCCAGCAACTAAAAGAGAAGGAAAAACAGAGCAGAAATCCCCTACAGAGCACGAATTGAATGTGAGTAAATCAAATTACTCACCTGAATCTCCAGAGAAAAAGACGAAACTCAAATCTCAAAAATCTCAAATATTTACTTATCTCAAACGATAGTCAGAAAACAAATATTCAATTATCAAAAACGATAATCAAATTTCAAATTCAGCAATTATTTAATTACCTCAAGCGATAATTAAATCTCAAAGCAACAAATGTTTAATTATCTCATGCGATAATTAAATCTCAAATCAGCAAATATTTAATTATCTAAAGCGATAATTAAATCTCAAATCAGCAAATATTTAATTATCTAAAGCGATAATTAAATCTCAAATCAACAAATATTTAATTATCTAAAGCGATAATTAAATCTCAAATCAGCAAATATTTAATTATCTAAAGCGATAATTAAATCTCAAATCAGCAAATATTTAATTATCTAAAGCGATAATTAAATCTCAAATCAGCAAATATTTAATTATCTAAAGCGATAATTAAATCTCAAATCAGCAAATATTTAATTATCTAAAGCGATAATTAAATCTCAAATCAGCAAATATTTAATTATCTAAAGCGATAATTAAATCTCAAATCAGCAAATATTTAATTATCTAAAGCGATAATTAAATCTCAAATCAGCAAATATTTAATTATCTAAAGCGATAATTAAATCTCAAATCAGCAAATATTTAATTATCTAAAGCGATAATTAAATCTCAAATCAGCAAATATTTAATTATCTAAAGCGATAATTAAATCTCAAATCAGCAAATATTTAATTATCTAAAGCGATAATTAAATCTCAAATCAGCAAATATTTAATTATCTAAAGCGATAATTAAATCTCAAAGCAACAAATGTTTAATTATCTCAAGCGATAATTAAATCTCAAATCAGCAAATATTTAATTATCTAAAGCGATAATTAAATCTCAAAGCAACAAATGTTTAATTATCTCAAGCGATAATTAAATCTCAAATCAGCAAATATTTAATTATCAAAAGCGATAATTAAATCTCAAATCAGCAAATATTTAATTATCTAAAGCGATAATTAAATCTCAAATCAGCAAATATTTAATTATCTAAAGCGATAATTAAATCTAAAATCAATAAATATTTAATCATCAAGGACGATAATTAAATCTCGAATCAGCAAATATTTAATTATCAAAAGCGATAATTAAAAGCAACAAATATCCGATTATCAAAAACGATAATCAGAACTCATATCAACAAATATCTAATTATCACAAGCGATAATTAGAAACAACAAATATCTGATTGTCAAAAACGATAATCAGAACTCATAGCAACAAATATCTAATTATCACAAGCGATAATTAGAAACAACAAATATCTAGAAATCAATTAAGAAGACTAGAAAATCAACATAAAAGCTTGGATCGATCCCATCAGATGGCGAGTTTTTAATTCGCCGCACGTGCAACAACATATGGCCGAAGCCTACCAAGTACTCAACATAATTTTGGCGCCCATCAGATTGACCCGGAGGTCCGCAGAGTGACCCGAAGGTCTAGTACTGGTATTTGACCCGAAGGTCCATCAGAGTGGCCCGAAAGCCCAACAAATGACCCGAAGGTCCAACAAATGACCCGAAGGTCCTCATAGTGGCTCGAAAGCACACGAAAGTATCAAAATGTTTCAATTAACGAGTCTGGAATTAACCGAAATAGCAAACGCACATGTCCCATACCACGTGTTTTACTAAATCGTTTGATCCTCTTCATCGTTTCCTTGAAAGTGTGAAATCATCAAATTCATCAAAACAACAGATATTCAATTAACGAGTCCGGAATTAACCGAAATAGTAAAAGTGTGGTTCCATACTTCGCACTTTTGCTAAATCGTTTAAATCACTTCATCGTTTCCTTGAAAGTGCAAAATTGTGTATTTTGTAAAAATACACTTTGCATTCTCAAACGGACAAGTCCGGAATTAAGCGAATCAGTAAAAGAAAGGGGTCATAATCCTCGATTTTGCTGAAACGTTTAAATCGCTTTCTCATTCTTTTGAAATCGCAAACTGTAAAATTTCTGAAAACAATTTTTATTTATTTTGTAAAAATAACAATTCACATCCTCAACTGAACAAGTCCGGAGTTAAGCGAAACAGTAAAAGAAAGGGGTCATAATCCTCGATTTTGCTGAATCGTTTAAGTCGCTTTCTCATTCTTTTGAAAACGCAAACTGCTAAAATTTTATAAAACAATTTTCATTTTAAAAACGATTTTCCAATCACGTGATTAAAACAGCAAATCAGTAACAATTTCGATAAGGAAATTGTACTTCTCAAAATACCGTAAAAATGGTTACACATCAGTATTGCGGAATAACCGCTTGAAAATCCACTTTTAAAAATTTGGCTGTTACTGAAGTCAAAGCGACAGAAATTTTAAAACGTCAAATATCTCATCAAAAGAATTCACATCAAAATGTGACATCAGTGAATTTTCATTCATTAAAATTGTCAACAAAGCACCGTGCCTCAAAAATTCAGCATTGGTGTAAAAAGTCCGTTATAAAAATAACGGCAACAAAATACGTATCATAACCAAGCATCGGTTCAACGTAAAATAAATGCAATAACGTGCAATTCAAATTTTTGCACGTACTACAAAATGAACAAAGAAATCATTCAAATGTATCTTCAATGAAGATAATTCAAAACAGCAAAAATCTAATCACTAGATGATTAGTACAAAAGAAAGCCAGCGGAAATTTCAACAAAAATCACATATCTGCAATTTCTTCGAATCCTCAATTCGGATTCGAAGTTCTCAAAGAAATAAAATAATTACAGCTATGTAAACAACAAATGAAATTCATATTAATTTCGTATTTTGATTTTTAAATCAAAATGATTATCAGTTGTACTCAGCGAAGACAGTTTCACTGTTTCCGCTGCGCACTCTGATAAACAGAACACAAATCAATCAAATCATCAGAACACAATTTCACTATTATTTTTAAATAATGATATTTAAAAACTTGCACCAAAATTTCAAAACTTTAGTTTTGACTCAAAGTACAAATAAAACATCGACCAATAGTTGTAACATATGTTCCATCCAAGTTATGTTTTATATTATGTCCAAAAACCTGGCTCTGATACCAACTGTGACGCCCCACCTCTATGCTCATAATAACAAAGAGTATTAAAAGAAATACTGTCTATTATTACGAAGAATAAGGCTGGATAGGAGCGACCATCCGTAATTGGCCTTACACTAATATTGGTTATCTCGGTAGGAGTGGTGTATACTTTTTATTTTTCATCTATTATTTATTTACTCCCATCGACATATCCAATTATCAGTATAAAACAAACTACGATAGTTCATAATAGTTTAGGAGATTAGATATAACTATAACACAGATAATATAAATGCGGAACACAGATAAAAACAAAAGTCTCATATATATATAACTGATGTCAGTTGATACATAATTGACACAATACATATGATACAACTACAACTGTCGACTCTAGAAGTTATATATACAAGTACATTATCAACTAATATACATGAATACATATCGTTCTATATAATGACACGACTACTACAAAATGACGCGGACAACTTCAGAAGATGTGAAAAGTCTTCATATCCTGAACAGCAACTCAAAGAAGAAAATCTACAACCTGAAATAACTCGGGTCTGACCCGAGTATTATATTCAAAAGAAAATAATACCCAGGTCAGTCTAATTCAAACCAGTTTATTAGTGCATATAGGCAGTAATAATTTAAATAGACGACAGTCACAATAATTCCCGTCTATCCGATTCTTTAAACAAAGAAACCGGATAACGGTCAATATAACACTTAACAGTGTTTAGCAAAAATCAGCAGATTTAAATCATCAACAGAGATAAATAAACAATTTATCAAACCATCAAAAGTTTAATTGGCTGCCGTACACGCACGCGTGTACGGCCTCGCCAACTAGTGTGCGTGAATCAAACAAAAAGCACAGAAATCAAAAAAAGCAAGGTCAAACCCAAATATACAGACAGGTTCAACTCAAGTGCAATATATTCAGAGTCTCATCATAAGCACAAGGTCAAACCCAAATTGTTAAAAACTGGGTTCAACACAAGGTAAATGAACAAGACCGGAAATTCAAGAAGGCACCAAACAATCAACTGAGTGCAACAAAGCAAAGCATCACAAAAACAGTGTGCAAGCAAAGACAAGGGAATTGCACAACTTCGAATAAACATTACAAGGAAATATAAACAAGATCAAACTGAAACAAAAGAATTCAGACTAAATACACATGCCAGACTCAACTGGAACGGTGCAGTATGGCCAGAGTGAAGATTATTAGACTGCAATATCAAAGGAATGGGTGCAACAATGCCAAAGACAACTGAAACAAGCCAGAACTGCCTCAGCCATCAAGACATGTGCAATGTAGCATACAAGTAATGCGAAACTGTCAAGTAGACAGAGAATCATGAAACAAACACATATATACGTACAAAAATGTATATATATATATGAAGTATCAAGTGCCTAAGCCATAGTGAAATGCTTAAGGCAAAAGCAGCAAATACATGTCCAGATAAATCAAATGCAATAGTGCATCTAAAACTACTGGGATGAATGCACCAATACAAAGAAATTCTACAAATCAAGTGAAACAAAACAGAGATATGATCAAGTATAACAGTCGAGTGTCAGTTCTCAATATACATGCTGAAGCAACCCAATTAAGTGTTTGCACTCCAGAAGCAAAACTCAAACTAAGGCAAGCTCGAGTCTAAAATCCCATAAGATAATCAAAGTCTACGAAAGTACATGTATGCACATACTCGAGTGCACATACATGTCCAAATCGAATGAAACAGCGAAAAGAAACTGCAACTGAAACCGTGATGTATAAGGACTGTAATTTCAAATGGAGACTCAACGATACATGCAACATCATGAACAACAGAAGTTCAAGCAACATCACAGGTGATGAACAACAGGAATGGTATGAAGATCATAAGGCTCAGTGATACTGAAGCATTAAATCAAACTGAAACAGTAATGAAAATGCAACCCAGTGACAACAATGGTTGAAGTGAATACAAAGAACACTATAGTGATACAGTACAACATACATGTGCTCAGATCAAATGACTAGAAGTTCAAGACTGATAATATGGAACATTAATAATGAAGACTGTGCTATCATATGTACAAATGCAAAGATCAACGAAGACTCCAAAGCAATGCAAAAAGCATTGTGACATCAAGATCAAAACCAGAAACTACATGAATACCCATCAGTGCAGACTTGAGCCAGGTACAAAGTGTACCAGAGGGAACACGATGCAACAGGAGGCAACAACAAGGTAATGACCAAACTTATGTGCATCAAGTATGCCACATTCAAGAACAAGATTAAGTGCACATGACTGGAACAAATGCCACTGTGATCTCGACAAATCAAGACAAACACTTATTGAAAATACTCAGAGGGGGAACACAAAGATGGTCAGAGCCGAAGTACACAGGGGCCACCCAAAATCAAATCCATAATGATCAGTGAAAGCCAAAATACAAATGGCCGAGAATGCTCAAGTGAAAAATTCAAGCTAATGGATACAACAAAATTTATGGGCATCGAATTATATACTAGCAGTAAAGTGAATTAGACGTGCGTGAATACCATGGCTCCAATCGAAACCAAATTGGAACGATACGAGAGCGAGAACGAAATCAACATCAAAACCCAAACAAGCAGGGGAAACCACTAAGCTGAATTAGATGTGAGTACTGAAATTACTCACCTTGCTTCGAAGTGGCGACGAACTCAATCTAATAGAAGCGGCCAAGGCAGCACCCAGGGATAGTTGATCGTAGATGCTTACAACCGAGCGACCAGAGGTCGGCGACTTCACTAAATCTCGCGTGCCTGATTTGGGGAAGGAAGAACGAAGATCTGAGCCGCCATTATTTCTCTTCGTTTCGTTTCTTTTTCTTTTTAGGTTAAGGGTTTCGAATGAATAACGAGAAGGGGGGGGGACGGTTATCAACCGTTCAAAAGAATCACGACCCAAATAAAACATGGCCAAGATTTTATTTTCAAAGATCACCAACACTTAATTAATTTCTAAACGAATTTGCAACTGATTACAACACTAAACAGCAATTAGCAGCAAGATTTAATCGTCTAACGACGATATTAATCAGCACAAAAATCCGGGTTGTTACAGGAGTTGACCTGTTTTGATTACAAATTGATTAGTGAAAATAGAAATGGATTAAGGCTAAGTGTTTTTATCTTTGAAAATTAACAAATGCTTTAAAGTAATCCTGTGAAGACCCTTATATAGAAGTGGCTAAGAGATTACTTCTCACCTCTTACCCTTCATGAAAGGTCACGATACATTCTCTCTTTCATGTACCAACTTTTAACCTCATTTTCTAAAACAAATATCTAAATACTATTCACCAAAATATCTTATCCTTAATTCATTTGTTTATCTTTTGTTATTCACATTTAGTTAGCCATAAAATCTAAAATATTATTAGCTGCTAATTAATCACATGTTAATATATTAGACAAGCACAAAAAGTTTGAACAACTTTTATCGAGAAAATAAACCATTTATCGATAAAATGATTTTTAGTCATATTATCGATATTTCTTCAAAGTATTTATTTTTTAAAACATTTTTCAAGAAACAATTTTACCATCGTTATTTATTAATTATAAGGGGGTTAACAAGGTTATAAAATCCATTTAATCATATTAAATCTAAGATTCAAATATTTAAATAATTCAGATATTTAAATAAAAAATGTTCAAAATTTCGGGTCATTACATTCTCCCCCACTTAAGACATTTCATAGAAATTCCAACACGGCCAATAATAAAAAAAAAGAACAAATCAGTGCTTAATAATATTAAAAATCACTAGGAAACAAAGCTCATAGTTTGCTCAGGTTTAAAAACCTTTTCTTCGCACAGAAACGATAAATAACCTACTAAGTGCACCTTACGCCCAACAGCAGTAGGTTATTACGTAGATGATCATTGAAGCCTTCCCGGAACAAATTGAAGAGTCATTCCTAGAATTCTCCATATGCCAACAAAACATAGTTTACATATATACTTAAGCCCATATGATGCACATGGATCACCCGTATGCAATATCAAATCTGATCACTTGCTCGATCACAAAAATTTCACTTCCAAACTAGTATAGATAACTTGGCCTCTCTAGTGCAGAATCTGATCAAGTTCCTTGATTAGAAATCTATATTTCCCTTACATAGCCATATTCTATGATAGAAAACCTTGGGATCATATCAAATATCCATTTCAAGTGTTCACCGTCAAGAATCGAGTGAAAAATCCTTGCTTGGACTGGTGTAAATCACCTAGAAATCATGTACTCAAATCCTAGATCAAGAACAACCATGCGAATAAAATGGTCTATTTAGAACTTATGTATTTTATCCTATCAGTTTCTTCAACTATACCAATTACTTTTTAATCACATTTATTTACATAAATAGTACATCAATCGGTACTAAAATCACTTATGAATCATTTTATATAAACATTATTCAAGTTTATAAACATTTTATAAAGACACAACTTTGCTTATAAAAATTTCATAACTCAAGTTCATACTCGTATAATACTCTAGTACATCCTAAGAGTGTGTACAAAACATCAGATTCACTCCACTTTTTAACATTCCAATGAAGGCCTAAAATAAATCTGGGACTTATAACTAAGTCAACATTCTAGACTTCTTTATCCGTCGGGTTAGGCAGATAGTTAAAAATAGTAGGACACTGGTATCTACACATGTGCCCAGAGTCTACTTTTCTTAGAGAACCCAAAGATGAAGACGTTTATTAGTTGACCCAAAAACATCGAATGTTCTACTTAACATAAATGTTCGATAAATTTAAAACTTGTTTTAACTTTTACTTCATTCTCAATGCAAGTGTTACATAAACTCAACTTTATATTTTGAAAAACACTTAGCTCTAAGTCCTATAATGATCTGGAAGTTTTAGACAGTCCAAAATCGTTGAAAAATCCATTTCATTCTAACAAATTAAAACTTTAGAACTAACCGATTTTATTTCAAATCATTTGAAAAAACCACATATACATATACCTTTTGTATATCAAATCATACTTTCAGGATTTAACAAAAAATCATTTTCAAAGTGGTGTTAAATACTTCATATAATAGAAGTTAGCATCGTAATCTCGATTTATAAACCAATTTCCTAAATATTTACTTTACAATCCATAGAAAATATACATATAGATCGAGTAACACAAAAATGATACCGTAGAAACGGGTCCTACCAAGTCGTACCATATATTCCCTTACTAAGAAGGGTAATACTCACAAGAAGTGCTTACCAACTGAACAAGTCTCTTGTCCATTTTTAGTCACTTTCGAGCAATTTGAACTATATAACATAAATATACTTTGTTCCCGAATTGACTAGTCGATTGGAGAGCAATCTCGTACTCGAACAAATCTAAAACTGTTTCCAAATTATTAGTATACACAAATACTTTCAAATAATTCTACTATTATTTCCCAAAATCTTGAAAATCAATTTCAAAGACACCGGGATTTAAGTTCTCAAAATATCAGTTTAAATCCTCTTAGTTTATAAACCATATTTAGAAAATTTGTACTAAACTTATTTTATTAAATTTAACTGTTAATCCAACATTATCACCGAACATCTTATAGTCAAACTGTGAAACTTGATTCGCAAGGTGTTCATTTCAATGCACCCATAATTACTGTCGATTCGACCTATGCAGTAAAAAGGTAAACTGCTCATAAAATGGTCAAGCATAAATCAATAATCAACAAACAATAACCAATGCTCATAAACTGGCCAAGCGTGGTAAATCAATCAACAAATGAAAACAATGCTCGTAAACTGGTTTGAGCAAGACAAAGCTAATCAATGAGGGGTAAGAAATGAACATCATCAATCCCTACATTGATTAAATTACACCTACAAGTCATATTTATATAGTACTTATGTATAACAAACACATATATGCTTTCATATGTATAATACATTCAACTCATTCTAGGGCATCACTTACCCTATCTCTAATGAGTTATAACCAACCAAAGCCACGGTTCTCGCTTAACCTTTATTAATTGGATTTTTTACCCAAGCAAGATCCAGATGAGTTAGAAAATCTAGGCTAACCCAAAACAACTCAGAACTCAACCAAAAGGACCAGAGGAATAGGCCAAGAGGGAATTAAGAAGAATTACCCAAAAATCCACTAAGGGGATGGATTGCTAGCGATCCATCACCTATGGATCGCTAGCGATCCATCACCTATGGATCGCTAGCGATCCATCACCTATGGATCGCTAGTGATCCATAGGGATGCATTGCGAGTCATCCTAACTTCTTGCATCATGCTATGCTATCTCTTCTAAGAATACATGCCAAGTTTCATAGCATTCCAAGCAGCATAGTTGAAGAAATAAAGACGTATCTTATTCAAGTTGTTTTGACCAATGCAGCTAGCTTAAACTGGACCTAGAAAACTCATACGAAATCGGATTGACTTGAAATTTGGAGGGGACACTTAGAAGACATAAAAGAAGGTTATTAGAAAAAATGAGCATGATTGGAGAAGGTATGATGGATCGTTGGCGATCCATCTTGATGGATCGATAGCGACCCATGTAGCTTTGTCCCTATCACATGAATTCATGGTGTAGGTCCCCCACACCCTTTAGAGTGTACCTGAAAAGTTTCATCTGATTACGTTAAGTTTTGAGTGAGTTATAGATGATTCTTCTGGACCAGATGACTCATGAAGATGGATGATCGACCAAACTCCAAACGACTTGATATTTGGATAAGGCATACAAATAGAAGATAGGAAGACAACCAAATAGAGATCACTCAAAAATAGACTAAGTACATGGATCGCTAGCGATCCATCAGGTTAGCTATGGTCACCTTCAAACTTTTTGAACTCCTTGATGACGATGAGTACATGCTTCAAGCAAAGTAGCATTGGCCCAAGTGCTCTCCAACCCCTATAAATACAATCCTACCTGCAATATAAAGAAGGGGATCTTCTAGACTGGCTGCTAGAACTCGGGAGATATTATTTTTCACCCTTCTCCTCGTACAATAGTCATCTAGGGGTTCACTGTGATTCTCCAGTGAACTCTTGTACTTGTGACTTGATCTATCTTAGAAGATTCAATCATATTGTAATCCGATTCAACTTGTAACAACAGTCAGTTAGTAGAAAGTTATAAAGTGGATGTAGGCTTCATTAATAGCCAAAACACTATAAAAATATTTTTGTATATTTACTATTTCCGATCTTTTAACATTTATTTTCTATATTATTGCTCTGTAAGAACAAGGCTGGTGCTTTCACACTAAATCCAGGGTAATGATCCATTTTTTCGGTTAACATTTTGGTGCTTTCATTGAGAATCCAACTCATGCTTAAATCTAGCTATCTATTTTGGATCGGATAGGTTTAGAAGTTAGATCCTCAATCACTGCTTAGAAGATTTGCTGTTGAGAATCAATGGTGCCAGGAAGAAAGAAAACTACCTCTGGAAGATCCATAGGAGCTTCCATTGCTGGAGAAGAAACAAACCCTCAGTGAATTGAAGTCAACAACCCCAACAACCTACTGTTAGGAGCTAACTCTAGAGATAGGGTTCCAGGGTCCTTCATAAAGCATAAAGTTGTGACTAAGGGAGAATTGAACAAGATGGTTGATGAAATTAACCAGAAAATGGCAAACAGTCAAAAAGCTCTTATGGAAAAGATAGATGTTCTCTTAGCGCTCCAATCATGAACTATTCCCAAAACGATGCTTGAAGCCGTCGCTGCTACGAAGCAAGAGCATTCTTCTGGTTCAGGCTTGAATGGAAGAATCAGAAGGCAAAAGCACGTAGTGGGCAGGGCTCCAAGAATCATGACGGAAGAAAACACTAACACTCCACCCATTACAAAAGCAACTGCTACAAACCTGAACTTAGGGGTGAAAACTCCATTGGGAGATATAACGATGGATCTCTCCGACTCTAAAGATGACAAAAAATTTGAGGAAAACAAATTGGATGAAAATTCTAACATGCAAAAAGCTAGAAGTAGCTCTAAAACCCATGCCACAACACAGTGCCAAGCAATGGATGAGGAACTGCTACTCAAATGGTACTCCCAGAGATAGGAGAACCAAGAAGGTATGACACAAACCGGGATCGATTACAAAGCCAAGCTCCCGTAGTATATTATGACCACTCCCAACTGACCAGCTTCCAATCCCATCATTGAGCTCCCATCATCAAATCACAAACGGTCATCGTCGAAGATCATCAAAAATCGTCAGAATAGCCCTTGAAAAACTCACTTCGGGTTGACTCGAAGTCGAACTCGAGTTATCGCCTATTTGACTCTAAACATATTCTGAAAGTCTCGACTCGAAGTCGAACTCGAGTTATCGCCTATTTGACTTGAAGCATATTCTGGAAGTCTTGACTCGAAGTTGAACTCGGGTAATCAACCATTTGACTGGAAGCAAACCTAGGAAATTCTGGCCCGAAATCAGACTTGGGTAAAACCAAGATTTTCTCTAAGCAAACATGCAAATGACTCCATGCACCATTCGTCACCAAACCAGCACTTCAAATTCTGTGACTCCAAATGAACCATGTACTGACTCCAAGTAAATGGCAAATTTTCTCGAGTTGGACTCCAAGTTAAATACCACCGATCCATCAACGTCGATCCATCTTCTTTTGCCCATAACTCGAACATGTGAACTCCAAATGCTGTTAAATTTGGAATGCAACCTTATGGGGCCTTCCTTATCATCCCGGACTGATCTCACCTAGTTTGAAATTTTTTAGGGATCGTCATTAATCTATGACCTCATCCTAAGTGATTTTCCATTCAATCAGCATTTCCAATCATTTAAGCATAGCACAATCATGCATATAGCATTCTCAAGCATTATAAATAGCTATAACTTAAAAACGAAAAGGACTGACAACGATTATAGAATCTTCCCTAATCGAAACCCATTCACCGAAGCCATTCAGCATGCAGAATATTCAAAGAAGTTTATCATGCCAACTATAACTTCCTAAAACTGTACAACTTATTCGAAATTACCTTTTTATAGGTATGACTAGCATATGGACGAAGTGAGGGCGACAGATGCAGTCTAATGCAAGGCCCTCAGGAATCATTAAAGGATGAAATAACCTACTACCCTGGAAGAATTTTATGGGAAGGCAGATCGGTTATAGAGACTAGTGGTAGTGCAATTGGCAGATGGCAAACCATACAATTTGCCAAAGAACATACCAAACGGCGAAGGAGCTACAAGACCTCAAGGACCTTCTGCCCAAGCAAGGCCACTAAGACCCAGTAGAAAAGCACCCTGGCTAACTGACAAAATCAGATGTAAGGATGATTATCAAATAACACTCTGGTTAGCTAACTATTAAGGAATGGGGAAGCAACCTAAAGCGATGCCTTCACATCCATCCTTTTCTACTTTTCTTTTCCAAATTAGCCATACCAGGACACTAGGGGCATTACAAACAGCACGACGCTTCTATGCCCACAACGAGTCATGTCAATCCCCCTTCTTAGAACTAGCTTTGCTCTGGTAGTGTCGAGAAGGCTTGTCCAAAGGATCGTTGAGCAAATAGATCCAACCCCTAGTTTCTCGGGACCGATAAAATTATGTTCCCACGAGCCAAATCCAAAAAGTTCCTCTTGAATTTGATGAATCGTTGCTTTAATACCGTTGGAACATTGGACACATGACCCAGAACTCTTCTTGGAGTCGATGAGTTATTGCTCCAGGGATGTCTGGTCGCCAGACATCTGACCAAAATTCCTCTTGAAATTGATAAATTATCATTCCAAGACCATCTGGTCGTCGGACACCCGACCACAAAAACTCCTTTACAAACTAAAGCGTTGTGAAGGTCCTTCACAAACTAAAGCATCATGAAGGCGAACTAGTAGATCAGCGGTCATCTGATCCAAAAAAACCCTTCGGGAACGTGAAGGTCTTTCATGAACTACAGCATCATGAAGATAGACTGGTATATCGGCGGTCATCTGATCCAAAAAAACCCTTCGAGGATGTGAAGGTCTTTCATGAACTAAAGCATCGTCAAGGTAAGCCAGTAGATCAGCGGTCATCTGATCCAAAAACCCATCACGAACATGAAGGTCTTTCGTGAACTAAAGCATCGTGAAGGTAAACCGGTAGATCAACGGTCAACTGATCCAAAAAATCCTTATCGGACGTGAAGGTCTTTCACAAACTAAAGCATCGTGAAGGTAAACGGGTATATCAGCGGTCATCAGATCCAAAAAACCTTTAGCAAAGGTAAAGGTCTTTCACGAACTAAAGCATCGTGAAGGAGAACCGGTTAATCAACAGTCATCTAATCCAAAAATCCTTCATGAAATAAAGCGTCGCGAAGGTGAACTAGAAGATCAGTAGTCATCTGATCCAGAACACCTCGAAGTCAACGAAGTCACGCTCTCCGGCCACAAATCGACAATCATATCAGTCACTCCGCAAAATTAACAGAATCACTTCCAACGACCGATTAAACAAACAGTGCTGAATTCCAGAGCTTCAAAGTTGCTCAAAGAAACTAAGTCAAAACTGAGCCGACCATGGGTATAATCAGAGGCTGACTCGAATCAAGCCAAGATTTGGAACCCAGGAGAACCAAGTATCTCAAATACCTAATATATAACACTACAACAAAATCCCTTTTTGACTGCAATCATCCTCAGCGTTTTTATAACTAATGCGGTCAAATTATTTTTTGAATGAATTCATTTTCGTATAAACGCTGACATATTATCGGTCTACAAGGTTACTATCCAAAACGTTTGCCGCTTCTGCCTTTCTTTATCACTTTGCAAAAGAAAAAACTTGCTTTCCCTCGGCTTATTTTTTGCAATTTTCATTTCCCTCGTTCTTTAATTTTGCGCTGCTCTAACTCACTCATTCTTTAATTTCATCATGCCCTAATTCCTTCCTTCTTCAATTTCGTCATGCCCTAATCCTCTCGTACGTTCAGGTAATTCGATCGATTTAGTTCAAATGTGCCTTTTTTCATGTTTGGCTTCAGCGAGCAAATACTAATTTATTTTTTGTTAGAAGGTTGATTCCAGAGTCCTCCAGTTTTGATTCAGAATTCAATTCAGATGTTTCGATTTAGACATGGATTTTTTAGGTTTTGATTTAGACTTCAATCTCAAGTATGGGTAGTCGAACTTCTTTTCATATTCATTTTTAGATTTTGGTACTGCTTTTTGGTTTGAGTTGAGGAATAATTAATGTTTACGCCTATTTCAGTGTAATATGAGAGCAATCATTCTTGGATGAATATAATTAGTTTCTAGTAATGGTTATGTTTCTTGATCTGCTTCTAATGAACTAGCTTGAATTGTTAATTTATTTTGCTATGAAATTGCCATCGATTAAGATGATTGGCTTTTAATTATAGTAATTGGAAATGTCGTTTTACAAACAGTATACTGATATTCAACTAGAAGAATGACGGGGAAGAATCGAAAACACACAGACCTAAGAAGATATATTTTATTACCTTGAATTTAGAATCTAAATTGAAGGTTTACTAGTCAACATAAACTATTTTGTGTATTTGAATTGTTTAATTTATTGATGAATGAGCACATCCCTTTTGATTTAGAAGTTCGGTGTTAGTGAACCATTGCTTTGGCTTTCAGGTGTAGTTATTTGATTTCTTGCTTATGCAGTTGTTCTTTAATCCAACATTTTATTTGGGAGTGCACAAAATATTGATCTTCAATTTTTTTAAAGAAAAGCAAATGGAAATCAACCTGTTTTGAAAAATGAATCACACCAGATGTAAATAACTAGAATTCGTAATCGTTAATCATAACGGATCGATGACTACTAATTAGGTTACAAATGTTGTCAATTGATTTGAGTGCTAGCAATTTTAATAATTCTAATACAACTTTTTTTTCAATTTAGATTTTTTTGATTATTTTATTTTAACATGTATCATTTTAACATATTTGTTTGGATTTTGGAACCCAATTAGTGTTTGACTAGTTAACATATACAAAATATAAAAAAGCATTATTATCTAACTAGTTAGGAATGGCATATTTGGAAAATATCATGTTATCAACCTACCAAGCAAATTAAGTTTTTTGATATTATGTTAGATAGGGAACTGATCTTTTTCAGTAAACGCAAATGGGTATAGTATAGCAAAATTTTTTAGTAATAGAAACGAATGATATGGCATTACCAGTTAAATAAGTAGGTCTATAACTAATGGACTTTATAAACTTCGGATTGACATCTCATATGCAGTTCAGAGAACGATGGTGAGGCAGCAAAGAAAGAGCATGAAAATATATAGAATATGTTGCAGTGTAAAGAGTTTAACCCTTGAATGAAAAATATATAGCATCTGTTGTAGTATAAATATGTGCATTCAATTTAGTTTAGATTCCGTGCAAAGGGTTGGTACATACAACAGCCATTTTGGTGTAGGAGATAAGCAACATTTTGGTGTTGATAAAACATGTATCTTTTATCCAGTTACATGTTCCAAAGCTTTAACTTTCATGCCATGACAAATTCCTAGAGCTTTGTGTTGAAAAAATGTGTATCTTTTATCCAGCAAGTATTACAAATTTGATAACAAAAGGAAATAAAAGAAAGAAAGAAGATAAATAGCACATTACACTATATCATACGTGAGTTTTACAAGTACAAAACTATACCGCATCAAATTCGAATTTTTCCCTTGATTTTGAATTCGAGATCTGACTCAAACAACAAATTTTGATTGGTTGTCGACACCATTTCAATTTACGATGCGTATTCAGCATAATATTTTAATCACTCGACACTGTAATATGTATTAGGTGTAGGTATGTATTTTGGTGTTCATTTGACATTTCAGATTCAAGGTGAAATCTCACTTTACCATATTACTTAATTGTTATTTCAAGAAAGACCCATGACCTACCTTCATTCACAAGCCGGCTAGTATATCAAGGTTCTTACTTCTAAATAAAAGTTTAAATCTTAGCAGATAACCAACATTGTACATGTTCAAAATATGAATAAAAAATAAAGAAAGAAACTCACTTGGAACATATCAAACAACTAAAAAAGCTTCATATTCACATGTGGCTTAGTATTAATTTTTTATATGCTTTTACTCTTCTTGAATATGTTTGAAATTTTAACATGGTTTAAGACTCTAATATCATGTTCTTTGTTCACACTGTAGGTAGTACAAAGATTGGTTCTGAGCAGTTAAAGAATCAATGAAGTAACTATAGAACTGATATTTATGGAGAAAGGTCCCAGGTGAGTTTGTATTATTTACAGATGTTCTTTTTCCTTCTAAATTCAAATGGTATTTATTGTATATCGTAAACAATGACTTGAATTATGAGAGATTTATCATATGTGGGAAGTTTTTATAAATATATTAAATTGTGGTTTACTGCATATCTGTTCTCTCAGGGAAAAAGATGGCGATAAATTGGAAGAACCAAATGATAGTCTATAATGTTTGAATACACACACATATATGTTTTGTGTGTGCGCACGCGCACGCTTGTGTGTATGTATGTAGTCTTTTCTTGAAATTAACATTAATGAAAACGTATAATTTATTAAAAAAGAACATAATGCATGATCTAAAAGATGAGTAATTTCAGAACCTACTTACAACTTTCATAATTCCACATTCAAATTAGTAAGGCACAACATGAACTAAACAATTCTTTTATTTCCTAAGTGATTTTGCAAGTATGTGTAGTTATATATTCTTGTGAAAAATGTATGCAACATTGTGTTTAAATAACATTAGAATTAAAAGCATACTAGTAACACCTAGCTAGTGACACTACAACAAACTTCATCATTAATTGCAAGACAAAACAGCGTTGGAAACCTTAAAGTTGTCAACAGTCGGTAAAACATAAATATAAAAACGCACACACGCTGTTGATTACATGCCCCTTACTACAACAATAAAAGAAGAGACTAGGCGGTAAACATTTCACTTCCCTCCAATATCTTATTCTAACCTTTCCCAGCTTAGCCCTCTTTTCCATCGGCTTCCTTGAGAAAATCCTAAATTCGTCCTTTATTTCCTACCCAACCTCGAAATCACTGGGCCAAAACATTGTTTCTCAATCTCCTAAACGCACACACGCTGTTGATTTTACAGTCTCGGCCTTATATCTCTCTTGATTTTACACGATTGCTATTGGGTTTAACGGTAAAGCTTCCCTTGCTTGAATTTTCTTTTGTAGCAGAAAATATATTTTTCCCTTTGAATTTAGGAGAAAAATTGGTTGCTAAGTCTCCCTTATTATGCTATGGCTTCAGTTTAGGTTTGTAGTTTTGATTTATTAAATTACTTTCGTTCATGGTTCATGGCTCATTTGAAAATTTTTTAGATGCATCATACAATATATCATGTGTTGTGTCAGCATATTCTTATGCCTTCATTTACTACTGGTCACGTTGTGTTCTAAAATCTTTCTATAAAATTCTGTAGCTGTGAATATAAAGAAGAAACTGGTTGTCTATTGCAAATTTGTTAATCATTATAAAGGGAATGAAGTTTACATATGTTCTATTTTTCTAACAGCTATTACCGTCAATTTTTTTTTTGATGTTTGTTATTCCAGGAGCATAGCAAGTTGTCAACAATGATTTAGTTTTCAACCATTCACCCGAAGCATTTGGTTTGTTAAGAGAGCAGAGCCAACGAACTGTTTGGGTTGGGCTGTGGAAAATTTTATTCATTCCGTTCAAATTATCTGCAATAGCCTATAAAAATCATGTATTTTTTCTACCAGATTTGCTTGCTACCTTAATGTTGTTTTTGATGACAGAGGCAGTTTATTTTTAGACTAAATCTGTTTACCTGAAATGCAGATACAAGTTTTTTTTAATTATCCTTACTTCCGAATTTTTAAACAAGTTTTTTAAACTAAAACTGTTTTTAGACTAAAACTGTTTCCTTAATCATTGTTTTTTAATTTCTACACTTCCAAATTGTTTTTAGAAATTTTGTGTCTTTCTAGAAGCAGAAGACTTTTTAAGTAAAAGAAAAATTACTTTTGTTTTTAATTCTTAAATAGACTTTTAGCTTCAGGTCAAGCATCTCGTGTGTCAATTTCAACAAGTTATGTCAACCTTCTACGCTTTAAGGACTCTTCAGTCTTCACGTATTATAAGGTTTTGGGTACCTCAATTTATGGGCAGTATTTACCATAATGTTAGCTTATTGGATTAGTTCTTGCATATGGTTTATACTTACTACTTATCTTAATCAACGCGTAAATATCGGACGTCTATCACAGATGAATGCACATAAATATCAGTTACGTTTTCAGAAATGAGAAACTCATGTTTTCTATCATTATATCCCAAATGAACTAATTAAACTTTTCCACGAATTCGAAAATGATTTAGAAAAGTATAGAAATTAAGATAAAATGATTACATTATTGAATGGTAAAGAAAGAACTAAAGGCAGTGTACCGAATGAAGTATATTTAAAGAATGTAACAAGAGAAATTTCACCGCAGTTTGGTCTATCATGTCAGCAAATTAACTATCCAACATACTTAAAAGAAATAGTATGATGTCATAGTTATCAAATCAGCAATTGTGTTCTTCCAAGGAATATTTGAAATGATTTGAATGAATCATCATAAATCTATGTTTCTCTTTAACAATAATGTTGTGATGTGCATTACAGTGTATATTCATGATGGAGAAAGACTGGTTGCATTCACACAGGTAATAGGATAATATACAACTAAATACACATCGAAAATTTTAAAATTTTAATATTACAATTAAATTTGTGTTGTCTATTTTTCATCATAGAACTAGTATAGAGTACCGACAAGGAGCATGGAATTTTGTGCAAACCGCGAAGAAAAATTTAGCAGGTGCAGAAAAAAATTTATGTCCTTGCATAGATTGTCGAAATCTTACTCATCATCATGACAAGATTGTGTTTGAGTATTTGGTTATAAAAGGAATGGATCCTAAGTACAAATGCAGTAGGTGGTATAATCATGGTGAACAACTAAATATAGTTGAAGAAATGGATTTGAATGACACATATGATTTATTCAAAGTCGTTCACTATGAAGATGAAGATTTTTTCAATCATACCTTTTTTGCCGACGATAAAGATAATTTTGATGCACAAAGACGAGAAGATGATTTGATTAAAAAATTGGAAGATGCAGAAAGTCCATTGTATCCCGACTGTGCAGGTCAGACAAAATTATCTGCTATCACCGCTTTATATAATGTTTAATGTGAGTGCGGTTTATCCGATACTGGTTTTGATAAGCTATTAAATGTGGTACATGTATTATTGCCGAAGGATAATGTACTTCCCAAGACTATATATGAAGTAAAACAATTTCTTAAAATATTTGATATGGGTTTTGAAAAGATTCACGCTTGTAAGAATGATTGTTGTCTTTTTAGAAAAGAATACAAAGATTTGAATAGTTGTCCAAAATGTGGTTCTTCAAGATGGAAGATAAATAAGAGTACAAAAGAGATCATGCAAGGCATCCCTGTCAAAGTGTTGAGATATTTTCCAATCATTCCAAGATTCAAGAGAATGTTTAGATCCAAAAAAATGGCAGAAGATCTAAGATGGCATTATAGTAATAAAAGCAATGATGGAAAAATGCGTCATCCTGTGGATTCTGTGACTTGGAATGTAGTGGATGAGAAATATAAATCATTTTCAACCGATCCACGCAATCTTAGACTTGGTCTAGCTACAGATGGTTTCAATCCATTTGCCATTAAAAGTTCTAAATATAGTTGCTGGCCAATAATGCTAGTGACATATAATCTTCCACCTATGTTGTGTATGAAAGAAGAAAATATTATGTTAACATTGGTGATTCCTGGTCCAAAGCAACCGGGAAATGATATTGATATATATATGGCACCACTTGTAGAAGATTTACATCATTTGTGGCATAAAGGTGTTGATATTTACGATGCATTTAGTAAAACACTTTTTAATTTAAAAGCAATCTTACTATGGACGATAAATGATTTTCCGGCTTATGGAAATCTTGCTGGATGTTGTGTAAAAGGTAAAAAAGCTTGTCCATTATGCGGTGTTAACACTCATAGTCGATGGTTAAATCATAGTCGAAAGATTGTGTATATGGGTCATAGAAGATTTTTACCTCCTTCAGACTCATTGAGAAAACAGAAGAATTGGTTTGATAATACGGTGGAGAAAGACACCAAACCTAGGATTTTGACAGGTAGAAACATTTCTGCTATGCTTCAAGATTTTCCTAATGATTTTGGAAAAGATAAGAAAGAAGAAATAAAAAAAGATAAAAGATAAAGAAGAAAATACTAGATAAGAAGGGAAAAAAAAAGATAATGGACAAAAAAAGGAAGCGTGTTCACAACAAAGAAGATGAACATAATGAGAATGATAACCCTGTAAAAAAAGAGTTATCAAGGTGGAAAAAAAGATCAATTTTCTTTGATTTACCATATTGGGAGGTTAGTGTTCATTTTTTTCCCTACATTGATTAAACAGAAAAAATGTATAATACTAAAATGTTATATTCTTGATTGTTATAGGAACTTCCATTGCGACATAATTTAGATGTAATGCATGTCGAGAAAAATGTTGGAGAAAGTTTGTTAGGCACAATATTGCATGACAGCAAATCAAAAGATGGAACTAATTCTAGAAAAGATTTAGAGGACTGGGGAATTCGACATAGTCTTTTTGCACAACCTCGTGGAAAGAAAACATATCTTCCACCGGCCCCGTACACACTGTCAAGTTGTGAAGAAAAAAATTTCTGCAAGAGATTATATGATTTCAAAGGGTCTGATGTTTATTGCTCAAATTTTAAAAGATGTATATCATTAGAAGATTGCAAAGTTAGTGGCTTTAAGTCTCATGATTATCATGTGTTGATGCAGCAAATATTGTCAGTAGCAATAAGAGGATTGTTGCCAAAAAAACCGAGGAAAACAATAATCCGTTTGTGTTCATTTTTCAATAAAATATGCCAACGTGTTCTTGATAAAGAAAAGCTGCAACAACTCGATGATGAGATCGTTACAATTTTATGCGATCTTGAAAGATATTTTCCACCTTCTTTTTTCGATATAATGATACATTTAACAATTCATCTTGGAAGAGAAGCTCGATTGTGTGGACCGGTTCATTTTCGTTGGATGTACCCCTTTGAAAGGTATATGAAGACTCTTAAAGATTATGTAAGAAACTATGCACGAGCTGAAGGATGTATTGCGGAGTCCTACCTTGCAGAAGAATCTATGAGATTTTTTGGTGAATTTTTAAAAAAATCATCACTAATAGAGGAGAAACAAGGTCAAAATGAAGATTATGAAAATCACGCAATACTCGAAGGTCGTCCAATTTCAAAGCTTGAGACAATTACATTGTCATTTAACGAGAAAGAAAGTGCTCATTTGGCTGTCCTAATGAATATGGCTATAGTGGAACCTTTTTTAGAGTGAGTAAATATTGCATTCTGTTTTGTTTTGTTTTGATGTGTATAACAACATGTATAACTTACATTTTTTTCTTTTATGCTAGTTTGCATCTTGAGGAGTTGGAAAATTCAGACCAACGTATGAAAAAAAATGCGTCATTGCTTTGGAACAATCATACAAAAAACTTCGCTAATTGGATTAAAAAAAAGGTTATTGTAAATACTCTTTAATTGACTTCAAAATAATATTTTCAAAATCTTTGGTAAATACATTGATTTTTTCAGATATCTATTGAATCGAAGGATCATGATACGTTGTTAAAATGGATTGCATATGGTCCGAGTACTAATGCATTGTCATGCAAAGGATATATTATAAACGGACAACGTTTTCACACGCAAGATGTTGAGAGAGAAACTCAAAATTGCAGGGTGACTTATGATGCCACTACTATGTGTAGAGCAAGTGCAAAGGATACCTCTCAAGTGGTTGATGTAGTCACATATTATGGGATTTTAACTGACATAATTTTGTTAGACTACCATGTCTTTTATATTCCTGTTTTTAAGAGCAATTGGGCAAACAAAGGACATGGAGTGAAAGTTTAAGACGGGTTTACTCTTGTTAATTTACATCAACATCAAGCCTCATTTTCAAGAGATCCGTATATTCTTGCGTCTCAAGCGAAGCAAATCAATTATTTAAGGGAAAACGATTCTTCTAATTGGTATGTTGTATTGAAGGCACCACCACGAGGGTATCATGAATTAGAGACAGATGAGTCTATTCTTGATATAAGTTTTGTTAGAGAAGAATGCGAAGAAAATGATAGGGATGGTGATTCCATGGAGGGTGCTATCTACGTTAGAGAGGATTGTGAAGGCATACTTGAGTAGTTTCAGTAAGTTGCTTAATTAACTAAAGTTGCTTAATAGATTGGGAATGCATAAATTAACCAAAGTTAAGTAACTTCGTTTTAGTGTTTATATATATACAAGCATAATATTATGACATGAAATACAGTGTTGGGAATGCATATATACATCTCTGTCTATTTGGTATCTGTCTGGTATTGCCGAGTAAAGTTGGTTGTTATTATTGTTTTTTAATACAAAATCCTTTTTCACTGATTTCGATAAGAACTAAATTTGAAATGGAAATTACTGACATATAGTCACTACCTTTAATGTTATCAGTGACATCTACTTAGAAATAAAGCATAGTATAAGTTAATAAACCAGTAACTAAACTCTGTATTAAACCAGTTAATCAATTGACATCTCTTGTAATCACGGTGGAAGACTATTAAACCAGTAACTAAACTCTGTAATGAAATTTTTTGAACATTGAAAATGAAATTACGAATAAAATGTAACGGCAATAACATCATAGTTTGGGTAAATGTAGTATAGTTTAATCATAGTGCAAAATATGCTGTATGTTTAGATGCTATGATAGTTTACATTCAAATATTTTTAATGAAAGTATATATTATGTTATTTCAAGTGCAGCATAATCCAACTGCATTACAGCATAATCCAACTGCATTCAAGTTTACATTCCTCCTCCTTTTGGTCTAATGAGGCATTTCCAGCTTATTAAACTATTGATTACACCTTTCACACCATATATGCCATATAGTTGCAACTAAACAAGCATCAAATATGTTCTGCTGTTGTCTGTCTTTGCCTTGATTGTGTGAAATAGAAATTAAAGCATCCAGTAGGCTATCATGTTGTATATGATTTATGCTGAAATACTTTTTAACTTGAGTTTACTTGCACAAGGCTATCCAGTATATGATTTATGCTGAAATTAAAACATCCAGCAGGCTATCCAGTATATTTACTTGCACGCATCCACCATCAACATAAGGCTATGTATATTTTAGTGTTTCCTTGTCATAAATTTACTTGTATTAGCTATGTATATCGTAGTGTTTGTTTATATGTACTTTTATTAGCTATGCATGAATACTAAAGTGTTTGTTTACATGTACTTTTAATTGCAGAAAATGGGTAAAAATACAAAAAGAAAGAGGACCGTGATTAACAACAATACTCAAAATGAATGCAATTTAGAAAATAATGATGCTCCAATTCAAGAAATTCCACAAGTCGTCAATGATACTGCAATGCAACAAGAAGGAAATGTTGAAGTTGTTGAAGCAAGCGAGAGAAATGACAATTTCGATGTTAATCCAATTGTGAAAAAAGGAACTAGAGGCCGAACAAAAGTCAAAAGACTTCCTGCAAATGTTTTAAGTCGAATTGAAGTTGAGTTTAATGGGGAAGGTGAACCAGTAGGAGATGGATCGGTCAAGTTGTCTTCTTATTTAGGCCCACTTGTACGCGAGCATGTTCCGGTTACACTGGATAATTGGAAGCATCTCAACAACGAATTAAAAGTCATTCTTTGGGAATCCATTTAGGTAAGAAACAAACAAATTTAATTAGATTGAGTAGGATTAGATAATACAACACCTTGAGGAACAATTGATTCATGTATATCATACATTCCCAATTGTATCCTGTGTGTTATTAAGTTGATTTAAAAAAATATTGCAGGCTAGATTTAAATTAGACGAGGAATGGCAAAAAGTGCCTATATTTCAGCAAATGGGATGCATTTTTAGATCTTCAAAAAGCATACTAGTTCGCAAAATAATAAATGCAAAGAACGAAGAAGAGAGACTTCAACTAAAACCAGATAACATCAAAACCATGATGGAGTGGAAGAAGTTTATTAAGTCGAAAACAAATCCGGACTTTAAGGTAAATCATTTATAACACATTAATGGTTTATTTTCTGTGCCATGTTTATTTTCTGTAACATGTTTATTTTCTATAACACTGATACGCGAAAGATCACTAAAGACAGAATGTAACATTTTCCACATTGGAAACCAATGATTGGATCAACAATAAAAGATGCAAAGTTATTCCATTTTGTGCAAAGATATACAATTGATCTAAACTAAGGCTTCAGTTCATAATCAAAATACACAGATCTACCATTACATCAAGCAGAAGAAAGTAAAAAAAAATGGTCTCTGGGAGTTCACCTCTTTTACGAAAAACCAGAAAGGTCTAGTGCTAGAGACATTCCAATAATCTGAAAAGCATTTAACGTCTCTGGGAGTTTGTTCCCACTGTCATCTAATTTATGGGGCTTTTGGAGGAAAAGGAAACTAATGAATTTGAGCATAATGCTATTGATTCCTTGTATAACATGAAATTTACAATTTATACCTCTTTAAGCGCTAAAGATGTATCATTAAAACTCATACAGTCATTGTCCAATGGAACTGCAGGGATATAATCCTGTTTAAACCATTCGTTCCTTTTAATTTCTTCTATACTGATTTGGGTTTTAGGATTTAGGTCAAGAATTCTGCGAATCAACTTTGCTGCTCCAGTAGAAATCCATCTAGAAAGCTTGAACTGTCCTTTATGTATCTGTTGTAATCCAAATAAATGAAGAATCTTGTACAAAAAACCCTTTTTTGGGTCAATTGACTGCCAAGTTGTATAGAAAATTAGTTAAGCTTTGTTTTTGTACCTTCAGATAAAGAACAGCGCGGTTTCTATCGTCGAATGTTGAAAATTAAAATGTATACAAAAATTGAGAAGTTTCTCCTTTTGTATTTTTGAATACTGCAGATGGTAAGTGATAGATTCAGAGCTATTAGACAAAATCAGATGCCACATACATGCAGCCGTAGAGGCATGGCTCGATTGGCTGAAGATATGGTAAAAAGTTAATTTATATACCATAATATTTATTGACTAGTTAGTTGACACACTTTGTTGTTTTAATGATCGTTTGAATGTAGAAAGATAAGAGTAATGACAACACTCCCGTTCCTAGAGTTGATGTTTGGGTCAAATCTCATATTAGGAAAGATGGCAAACCAGTGAACGCGGCTGTTGCACATACTATTATAAGTTTTTTTAATACCGTGATAGTTTAAAATTAGTGTATAATATCAATGTTAATCTTTATAGGAAAAAATTAAAAACGTTGTCGTTGGATCTCATTCGGGTTCAATAAACAGTTACAAAGATGACGCATTGTCGCAAGTGTTAGGACGTGATAAACCAGGAAGATTGAGAGGAATGGGAAGGGGTATGACCGCCACCAAGGCAATTTGGTCACATGTTAGGGATAAACAAACAATCCAAATGCAAAACCAAATTTTAGAATTAAAGGCGATGGTTCAAGGGCTAATGAAAAATCAGGTAATATTTTAGTTTACCGCAATATGCATGTTTAGAATATATAATTATAATATTGTATTAATCTATTTTGACAGAGTAAAGAAAGTTGGGGAGAAGCAAGCACACATCAAAAGGTAAAATAAATTGCAATAATATTGTGATATCATTTAAATTTGGGTAATTAATTCTATAACCACTATATTTTGCTATCGGTCAATTGTAGGGCAATCATGACAACAAACATGATAAATGTGAATTATTGGATTGGTGTGGGACGGATGAAATTGTTGCCGAAGGAAGAGTTCTATCAAGTGATCCAAATGAGCTTGTCCAACTAAGTCCTTTAGGGCCAGATGCTATGAAAATTATTATAGACATTTCGAGAAAACCAGATGCTTTTTTATGGAGGCCCACACTTCGTTTGACACGTATTGGAGAAGTTGAAGGCGAGATAGTAGCATGGCCAGTTACCAGAGTTGTTTTGCACAACGTAGACCATTTGGAGAAAGAAGACAATGAGGTAACTTTAAATTATTTCGCAACTAACATTTAATCCGATTACATAAAATAATAATAATAATTCATTAATATAATAATTTTTCTTTAATAGAGTAAAACTAGTGGCACTGATCATAAATGCAAGTTGTATGATTGGGCCGGGACAGAAGAAATAGTTGCTGAAGGACGGCTGCATTCGACTAATCCAACAGAACTTGTGAACGATCTTCCTCTTGGACCATCTGCAACGGCATTTTGGATAGATAATCCAAAAAAACGAGACGCTTATTTATGGAGACCGACAGTTGGTTTGACACGAGTTGGAGAAGCTAATGGTAAGAAAGTGGCTTGGCCTGAATTGAGGGTGGTTGTGGAGCAGGTTAATATTGTAGCGTCTTCTACTAATACTGTTCCTACTGTAGTTGTCGGAAAGGTTAACTTATTTATTGAATTAACTCATTTATTCGTCTTACTAAGTATTTAATCACATGATAAAATAGTATATTCTTAATTGACAGGGTACGAATTCAATGATAAATAACAAGTGCAAGTTGATCGATTTGGATCTAAAGGAAGAAATTGTAGCTGAAGGACGTGTCTCTTCATTTGATCCAAAAGTATTGGTTCATTTTGTTCCTCTAGGGATAAATGCAGTTAAGGTTTGGGTTGATGTTGCAAATGCTCCAAATGCACGTCTATGGAGACCAACATCCGACTTACAAAATATTGAAGATGCAGTCGGCACTACAATTGCTTGGCCTTCTGATAAAGTTATAACAGATACAAGTTCCGGTAAGTCGGCACTACATTCTAGTTATGTTCGATGTATCTGCATATGTAGGTGGGGTGTTTAACTTCACAAATCATCTTTATTTGACAAGCTCTGCATGATTTGTCAGTGAGGTACATGTCACATATTCTGAATGCAATATCCAGTTTATTACACTGATAAAGGAAAAGGTGAATACACATAAAATTTGTGACATTTGGCATGGATTTGTGCACCAGGTTCTAGTTCTTATACTTTTAGTGTTAAGTATATTGTTATTTAGGAATACAAGAATCATAATTAGATTCATGATCTTGTCCTTAGTTCGATTAATGATCTTGTTCTTAATTGCCAGACACCAAATTTCTCTTTATATCACGTGAACAAAATCTTTTCAATGCTTTTAAGTGAACATAATCTTTCCAATGCTTTTAATATATGTACCATAGGCTTTTCATATATTCACCTTTGCAACATTTCCAATTGTGTATCATTGAAGAGATATAAATAGAATCATACTGAAATTTTCTTAGGTAACAAGCTAATTTTTTTGATAAATAATCCCAGTCACTTTGCAGTGATAGGTAATCAGAGAGTTCTTTCACCTTTCCGTGCTACCTAACTTTATGACATCTATGTTGGGAAATTATGTAGAAACATTGCTGTAAACTGCTATTCTTAGAAATCGGAAATTAATAAGTTTTATAGTACATATGAATCTCCTTGGGTTTGATTTTGGCCTGCTTGATGACGGAAAGCTTAGTTAAATGATTATAAGCTATGTATCAGTGATGTGCACATTAGGATTTAAGCCTTTTCAATTGCTGATACCATGAAAAACAAGAGACATACTATCTAAGATGTTTAAGATAAATTGAGGCATTGCATTTTCCATGGAGAATTGACTGATATCATCATTAAGAGGAGGCACATCCATAACAGTACGTTGGTTTACTATCTCACCTTCTTTTAAGTCGGCTAATACAGAGAAAGGTTTTTTTTATCATTATGGTATCGGGAATTATCAAGTAGAGAGCAGTTTAAACTCGCAGTATCATTAGCCTTTTCATTTTCATTTGGAACAGCAATTAGAGAAACTGGGTTTTGAGTTGAGGCACTAGAAACTTGATTATTCTTATCGGGAGTATCCATATTCACTGTTAATTTCTTTTTCCATACTTGTGTTGTGGGTTTTACCTTGTCGAGAATAGGAACTTTTGCTTTATTGTACAATTGATTCTACATATCAGGCCGAGTCATTTGAGAAAAGTTATTCCTATTTTTCAGCTGAGCTATTAGCTAGCTGCTCATTTACTTATTCAGATACTGGTTCATGAATGTGCATGTCAAAGGACCAGTGGCATGCCCTAAGGAAATGAACATTTAAAATCTGAGAAAGGCAAAGATTGATTATTTGAGTAAAGCATTAATTGTATTCGATCCGATCATACCAGTTTTGGAATGTACACTTCTTTATTATCATGACTAAAGGGATTAAACGTATGTTAATTAGATCTAATTTTCTGGACAATCATAAGTTTGGTAGTAATATGATTTTTATACCCGATTGTATATTTCTTTATGTCTTTAAGGTCACGTAGTGTAATATTTTACAACTTTTATGGCAAATATGTTTTCTCCCAATAAAACCACATCAATTAATTATTTAGCCACAACACTTGAAAACACTTGCAAAGCAGTATACTGTCAACACAGGTAATTTTGACATTATGATGACTGCATGTGGGTGTTATCTGGATCTAGGATGAAGTTTATTGTTATATCATAGCCAATTTTTTTTTATTTCGCAGTTCATCCTTTTGAAATACTAGTACAAGCTTGATCATGAGCAGAAGAAGCTCAAACAGTAGCTTTGAGCTAAAAAAATTGGAAGGGTCTCAAATACATAAAAATATAGAGTTCCAATAAAAACTTCGTAATCATATATTTGCATATATATTTAAATTAATTGGATGTCCTAACATTTCATAATTTCATTTATTCAGCTTTTCAGTTCTCGGCAAAATTTATTTTGTTCTTTCAATTTTTTACTTTGCAGGTAGATAGAGGACTGTGATGCAAAAGAAGTTTGCAACGAGTTATGGATCGAAATTATTTTTGCTGCTAGAACTACTTTTTGGTTTTAACGTATGTACTACTTGATGTTGTTTTGCTATTGCTACTTATTCTATATTTTGTTTCTGAACTATTGATGAGACAAACTATTTATGTTTGGTGTAACAATATTGTGTATTTGATTATGAAATTTCATAAGTTGGTTATCAAATATGTGTCCAAAATATGGTATTGATATAATATGTTGATTTTGAAATGTGATATTGATATAATATGCTAATTTTGAAATGTGGTATGTATGCACATTGTGGTGAATGTTTGCTGAAATGGAATTAAAACATTCAACGGCGTTTTTAAAATGCTATTAAACCTTTCCATAGCGTTTTAAAACTGCCGTTAAAACATTCAACAGCGTTTTTAAAACGCTGTTAAAACAGTCGACAACTTTTGAAAGCAATTAAAACAATCCACAGCGTTTTCTAAAAAGCCATTGAAAGTTTTAACAGCGTTTGAAAATTGCTGTTAAATTGTATATAAAAACATAAAGCATGATTTATGGCAACAGTGAAACGCTGTAAATAAATATCACAACACTGGAAAAACGCTATAAAATATTATCTTAGCACGAAAAAAACGCTAAGAAAGTGCTATAACTGCACCTGACCAAACGCTGTTAAAAGCTTTCATGGCACCACTGAAACGCTGTTAAAAAGTACTTTTAACAGCGTTTATTTCCTGTCATTGTATATCCCAGACATATAACTGCATGTCGATATACAGCATACCTAAAAACGCTGTTAAAAGCTTTTATAGCGTTTTTAAAACGCTGTTAAAGGTCCTGTTTGTTGTAGTGTAAGTCCCTAAAGATAGAAGCTTTCCTACACTTTAATCATTTAGAAGATACAGTTGCATCCACTAGACCACGTGCAACTAAACGGGTTGTGGAGAAACCTCGGTTGTAGTTTATGCATGTAAACAGCCCTGTTGCATGGGGACACCACACATACTTGAATAGCTACAAGGAAAGCCAAGACTAATCATACCACAGTTCTGTTACGACCGATCGGAAACTCTGGCATTCTCACAACTATGGACTTAACAACCTAGCTAGAGCAACAAACGAACTAGAAGCATAATACTTTCTTACTTCTTCCCAAATCCTCCTTTACCACCCTTGGTGACCAGTTCCTTTTCCTCTTAGACGGTATGCCAATTGAAGACCAATTCTCTTAAGGAAGTTTGGACCAAAAACTGAGAGTCTTACTCTGAACTCCCACAAGCGCTTTCTTCAAAACCATCTCTATGCAGTTGGCTATAGATCTCTCCACCATGGCAAACTTATCTGTTTGCTCGTGCACATCTTCCTGAGATACTGGATGATCGTCTAAGCCACGGTTACCCGATCCAAAAACCACTTATCTCTTAGAACTGACGAAACCGCATTCCAGCGAATTCAAATCGCCGGATTGATATGAAACTCGATCCTTACCTTCTAAGAACTAGTATCACTCCTCCAGCACCGGGAAGGCACAAACCATTGCGTGCACTACCATAAGCCGTGCATCACATATTGAGCCATGAAACCACGCTCTTGAAGTACGAACTCCTTACATTATCCGAAGATTGGCAACTCAAGAAGTTCCAAACCATCTCGGATCGATGGGTCGTATCAATTCCATAAATCGCGCACTACCATAAGCCGTGCATCACTTCTTGAGCCATGGAACCACGCTCTTAAAACACGAACTATTAGTTCCTAAGATAATGGTTTTGAGGACAACAGCCTTAGGACTTTTTATAAAATATAAATACTAATATCTTTGTCTAGATATATATGTATATGCAGGATATGTATATGCAAATATTGAGAATAAAGACTATATAGTATAGAAATTCAAGACTAATGAATTCAAGATTGTAGAAATCAAGACTGAAGACTCATGAGTATCAAGAGTTCAAGAGTTCAAGATATCAAGATAAGTAATAGAGTCTAGATTTATGTTAAAACTTCATAATAGCACTAAAATCTTTATTCGGGTTTTAATTATGGAATGGAATCCACCTTCTCGCTTTAATGGTGGGATGGAACCCACGACCTCTTTAGTGGGATGGAACCCACGATCTTCTCTAGTGGAATGGAATCCACGAAATTTTCAACATGACTTATTTTTAGATTTTTTTTTAAAACTATCTTTTTTAAAAAGACATCTCTCTCTTCGTTTAAATATTTAAGCCTTAATTCAAGAAAACTATTTGTAATCATATTAATTTCAAAATAATTTCTTGTTTTTGAACTATCTCCTAGTTTTAATGTTTTAGCTTTAATCTCAAAATATTTATATATTTAGTTTTTATTACTTTTATATTTCGTAAGATCACTTTCTAAAGATTTTTATAATCATAAAGTATATTCAAAATAGTTTGCAAAGTTCTAAGATTATTTTGACAAACTTTAGAAAGAAAATCTCTTTTTAAAAATATCAATTTTCAAAAAATACTAGGGGATGTCGACATGACTATACCCCCATGTCGACATGGTAGCCGTAGATTTCAAATTTCAAATTTTCAAAAGAAGTGTCTATTCGTCATTACCTTTCGCAAATGGACATGACCATTGTTCTCCTATATATACCAGTTGTTTTCAATGAATTTTAAGTTAGTTTTTCTTCATTTTATCACTCCTTCTTCTCCACTCAAATATTCTCTTATATTTCAAATGCTTTAACAAAATTCTACCGAAATCCTAAGTGAATCAAACTCGATCGTCTCTAATTTGATTCTCTACCACTCTCTCTCAAAGATCTCAATGCTATTTAGAGTTATAGATCATTTGTTATCAAAGATCGAAAGATCGAAGTGTATCGAGTCTCTCTCTATCAATGTGTGATTAGAAACGGTGTGATTGTGGCCCGTAAATCAATTGGGAGTGATTGTAGCCCATAAATCAAATAGATGATCATGTAGCCTGGTTAAACCAAGAGAGTTTGCCCTGGACTCAGAGACAAAAGGGTGTATCTTATGGCCTTGAAATTGAGGTTGTAATATCGACATTATATTTGAAAAGGAATCTGCACAAGAAATTATGTAGGACTGGATGTAGGGTAACTCCGAACCAGTATAAAATTCCAGTTTTTTCTTTCTTTTACTGCTTTTATTTACTATTTTCTTCTGTGTCTGGTTCTGTGATTGTCTCTATGTTTGTGAATTGCATCTTTTTTGGTTTAATTGGAAAATATTTCAAAAGGATTCATAAAATTAATTAAACTCTATTCACCTCCTTCTAGTGTTAATTCTGCCTTAAGATCTGTAATCCGCATTTCTTACATTTGGTATTGGAGCATTGGTTTTCAAAGTTATCATAATCTTAATTTTGAAAAAGTTTAAAATGGCAATTTTTGGAGATTCTATCAACACTAGTTCAAAACTGTCCAAATCATCATTGTCTCATAAGTCTGCATATTGTTATTATAGAAAATCACGTTATCTACCAAATTGGAGTGTTGTGCAGGAACAGATGTGTTATATGGCTTTTGAAGAATCAACACTCTATGGACAAATGGTGCAAATCAAGAAAAACAAATGGATACTTGATAGTGGATGTTCAAGACACATGACTCCATAGATACTGAATGACATAATTTATGAAGATGGAGGAATAGTCAACTTTTGAGACAATTCAAAAGGATATGTGATTGGCATCGACAATGTCGGCAACTCTAAAACTCCTACTATTTCTGATGTTCTGCTAGTTAGGAATCTTAAACACAACTTACTTAGCATAAGTCAACTATGTGACAAGGGCTACAAAATTAAATTTGAAAAGGATAAGGTCACATCGAAGATAATAAATCAAATATTATCTTTGAAGGAATTAGGAAGAAAATATTTATATTCTCAGTATGAAAATCTCAAATGAAAACCTATGTCTTTTGGCTAATACAAGTGACCCTTGGATTTGGCATAAAAGATTTGGGCATTTGAATTTCAAACTCTTATCTAGGCTTTCAAAACTTGATCTAGTAAGAGGTCTTCCTAAAATGGATTTTAAAGTAGATAGTATATGTGATACTTGTCAATTAGGAAAACATAGGAAGAGTTCATTCAAATTGAAAGATAAGATTTCAACTTCAAAACCTCTTTAGTTACTTCATTTAGATCTGTTTGGTCCATCTCAAATGACGTCAATAAATAACAGTAAATATGTTTTTGCAATTGTAGTTAATTATTCTAGATTTACATGGACAATTTTTCTAAAACATAAAAGTGATGCTTTTGATTTATTTAAAACTTTTGCAACAAGAATTCAAAATCAACTTTCTTTAAAAATGAAAACTATTCGTAGTGACCACGGTGGAGACTTTGAAAATGAAAATTTTGAGAATTTCCGTAATCAAAAAGGAATAACTCATAACTTTTCTTTTCCAAAAACTCCACAACAAAACGTAGTGGTAAAGCATAAAAATAGGACAATTCAAGAGTGTGCAATAAAAATTTAGATAGTAAATTACCAAGAAATATTTTGGCTGAAGCAGTCACTACAACTTGTTACATTTTGAATAGGATTTTAATTAGACCTCTAACCAATAAAACACCATACGAACTTCTTTTCAATAAGAAACCAAAGGTATCTTATTTTAAAGTTTTTGGAAGTAAATGCTTTATTCTAAATACAAAGGACAATTTGGATAAATTTGATCCTAAATCCGACAAAGGAATCTTTATCGGATATTCTAATAGAAGTAAAGCATACATAGTTTTCAATTTAAAACTAACACCATTGAAGAAACAATGCATGTATCTTTTGATGAAAATTTCAAAGATTTTGTTCAAATAAATGATGAAGATGATTTTGTTACTTTAAATAATGAATAAATGAAACAAATTGTGAAATTGTTCATCCTAATAAAAGGATCAGGCTTTTCAAAGATCATCCTATAGAAAATATACTAGGAAATATTGAATCTGTTGTTAGAACTAGAAATAAACTAAACAAGATGAGTAATGTAGCTTTTATATCAACTATTGAACCCAAAAATCCAAAGGAAGCTTCATCTGATGATTCATGGATTCTTGCTTTGCAAGAAGAATTGAATCAATTCACCAGAAATGATGTATGGGAACTTGTTCCTAGACCTAAGGACAAAACTATAATAGGAACTAAATGGGTTTATAAAAATGAAATGAATAAACAAGGTGAGGTCGTTAGAAATAAACCTCGGTTAGTCGCGCAAGGTTATTGTACAGAAGAAGGAATAGACTTTGATGAAACCTTTGCACCCGTAGCAAGATTAGAAGCCATTAGAATTCTACTTGCTTTCGCAAACCACAACAATTTCAAATTATTTCAAATGGATGTCAAAAGTGCCTTTTTAACTGGTTTTGTTAAAGTGGATGTTTATGTTGAACAACCTCCACTTTTTGAAGATAAAAAGTTTTCAAATCATGATTAAAGAAAGCTTTACATGGTCTGAAACAAGCTCCTAGAGCCTAGTATGACAGACTAAGAACTTACCTATTACAATCAAATTTTGAAATTGGTAGAGTAGATAATACTCTTTTTATTAAAAGAAACAAAAATGATATCCAATTAGTACAAATTTATGTAGATGGTATAATTTTTGGATCAACAAACAAAGTGTTTTCTGAAATGATGACGAAAGAGTTTGAGATGAGTCATATAGGTGAACTTACTTTCTTTTTAAGATTGCAAATAAAACAATTAGATAGTTGTATTTTCATTAGTTAAGAAAAGTATGCTAGGGATCTAGTTAGTAAGTTTGGTATGACCACTGCGAGTGGAAAACCCACTCCTATGGCAACCAATGAAGCCTTGAATAAAGAAGACATGTCAAAAGATGTTGATCAAAAACAATACAGGGGAATTATTGGATCGCTACTCTATTTAACTACGAGTAGGCCTGATATCATGCATAGTGTCTATCTATGTGCAAGATACCAATCTCAACCCAAAGAAACCCATTTAAAAACTGTTAAACGTATCCTAAGATATGTTAAACACACTTTAGACTATGGCCTATTTTACCCTAAAAATGATTCATTTGATTTAATCTCATATTGTGATGCTAGCTATGCTGGTTGTAAATCAGACCGAAAAAGTACAACTGGAACTTGTCACTTTTTAGGACATTCTCTGGTTTCCTGTTTTAGTAAAAAGCAAAATATTGTCTCACTATCAACAACTGAAGTAGAATATATCTCTGCTGCTTTGGCTTGTTCTTAAGTTATCTATATGCAACAGACCCTAAAGGAGTTTGGATTAAATATTTCAAAGTCACCAATTTATTGTGACAATACAAGTGCAATAAATTTATCCAAAAATCCTACTCATCATGCCAGAACCAAACATATTGATATCATACATCATTTTCTTAGAGATAATATAAGTAAAGAGATTATTTCTATTGAATTTATCAACACTGAGAATCAAATAGCTGATATTCTGACCAAACCCTTGAATCAATCAACCTTTACCGAATTAAGAAGAGAACTAGGTATTTGTTCTATAACTGAGATATATAATATATGTATAGTAACATATATATATAAATAAATAGAGAAAAACAAAATTGTCAAAATTTTCAAAGGGATGTCGACATACCCCTACCCCCATGTCGACATACAACGGTCAGATTTGAAATTTTGATTTTCCCTCTAAAAATCAGTTTGGTTGTTATATAATCACAATATTTCAAATTCATCTGTCTTCTCACTTCATTTTCTATGTAATAAACTTCTAAAAATACAAAGTAATGACCTCCTCTTCTAAATCAAACCAAAATGCAACCATTTACTTCCCTTCTCCTAATTCTGGTCCATTCCAACGTACTACATTGGTTTGATAATGAAGATCGAGGAAATTATGAAGGATTCTCTGGAAATGCTGACTGAATTACAAGTCATGCAAATAAGGATGGCAAAGGAACAAGAAAACAAGGCAAGATTCTTAGAAATTTGCAAAAGTTTCTAATGGATAATCATGCAGACCCTATTGTGATTGAAAATGATTCCTCTAACATACGTATTCATAATCCACTAGAGGACAACGAAGAAGAAGAAGAGGAGGAGGAAGAAGCGCAAATGGACAAGGACGATAATGTTGTTTGCGTTGGAGAAGTCTATTTTGACAAAAATGGTAATTTGGTCAAACAACATGGAAACTTTTGTCTCCATTACCCTAATTGTTCGACTCACAAGTCACCAATTGTCAAGTACTCTCGTTAGATTATTATTATATTAATGTTTTTATATTTTGTGTACTTGTGTATATTTGTGTCTATGTTTCATATATATGTGTAATGTAACATCATACATAATAAAATTAGATTTATGTTTCACTTATTATACTCGTTATTAGCATTTAGTTCCATAGTATTAGTTTAAGTGGGAGTTATGTAGTTTAGGCTTAGTTTTTGTTGACGACAAAGGGGGTGAATTATAAAATAGGATAGTTAGGCTATTAATTAGGCTTAGATTAAGGGGGAGTTAGTAGATTAAGGGGGAGTTGTTGGAATAAGGGAGAGTCAGAGTAGAATCAGAGTTTGGTGGAGTATATTTTATAAACATGGGTTGTCATCATCAAAAAGGGGAGATTGTTAGTTCTTGAGATGATGGTTTTGATGGCAACAGCCTTAGGACTTGTTATAAAATATAAATACTAATATCTTTGTCTAGATATATGTATATGCAGGATATATATATATACAGGTACTGAGAATGAAGACTGTACAGTATAGATATTCCAGACTGACGAATTCAAGATTGTAGAAATCAAGACTGAAGACTCATGAGTATCAAGATTATCAAGATTCCAAGATATCAAGATAAGTAATATAGTCTAGGTTTGTGTTAAAACTTCATAATAGCACTTAAATCTTTATTCAAATTTTAATTGTGGAATGGAATCCACCTTCTCGCTTTAATAGTCGAATGGAACCCATGACCTCTTTAGTGGGATGGAACCCACGACCTTCTCTAGTGGAATGGAATCCAAGAAATTTTCAAAATGACTTATTTTTAGAATTTTTTCAAAACTATCTTAATAAAAAAGGCATCTCTCTCTCGGTTTAAATATTTTAGCCTTAATTAAAAAAATCTATTTTTAATCGTATTAATTTCTAAATCATTTCTTGTTTTTAAACTTTCTCCTGGTTTTAATGTTTTAGCTTTAATCTCAAAATATTTACATATTTAGTTTTTATTACTTTTATGTTTCATAAGATCACTTTCCAAAGGTTTTTATAATCATAAAGTATATTCAAAATAGTTTACAAAGTTCTAAGATTGTTTCGACAAACTTTAGAAAGAAAATCTCTTTTAAAACAAAAATCAATTTTCAAAAAATACAAGGGGATGTCGACATGCCTATACCCCCTATGTCGACATGGTAGCCGTAGATTTCAAATTTCAAATTGTCAAAAGAAGTGTCTATTCATCATAACCTTTCGTGAATGGACATGACCGTTGTTCTCCTATATATACCAGTTGTTTTCAACAAATTTTAAGTTATTTTTTCTTCATTTTTTTCCTTCCTTCTCCACTCAAATATTCTCTTATATTTCAAACGCTTTAACAAAATTCTACCGAAATCCTAAGTGAATCAAACTCGATCGTCTCTTGTTTGATTCTCTACCACTCTCTCTCAAAGATCTCAGTGCTATTCAAAGTTATAGGATCATTTGCAATCAAAGATCGAAGTGTATCGAGTCTCTCTCTATTAGTGTGTGATTGGAAATGGTGTGATTGTGGCCCATAAATCAATTGGGTGTGATTATAGCTCATAAATCAATTAGGTGATCTTATAGCCTGGTTAAATCAAGAGAGTTTGCCCTGGACACGGAGATAGGAGGGTATATCTCGTGGCCTTGAAATCGAGGTTGTAATATTGACATTATATTTGAAAAGAAATCTACACAAAAAATTATGTAGGATTGGATATAGGGTAACTCTGAACCAGTATAAAATTCTGGTGCGTTCTTTCCTTTACTGCTTTTATTTAATATTTGCATCTGTGTCTGGTTCTGTGTTTGTGAATTCCATCCGTTTGGGTTTAATTCGAAAAGATTTCAAAACGATTCATAAAATTAATTAAACACTATTCATCCTCCCTCTAGTGTTAATTCTGCCTTAAGATCCGTAATCCGTATTTGCTACACGAACTCCTCACGTTACTTGAAGATTGGCAACGTCGAGAAGTCCCAAACCGTTCCAGATCGACGGGTCGTATCGATCTCATAAGTTGCGCACTCCCATAAGTCGCACATCACTTCTTGAGTTGTGGAACAACGATCTCGAAGCACGAACTCCTCACATTACCCGAAGATTGGCAATGTCAAGAAGTTCCAAACCGTTCCAGATCGATGGGTCAGATTGATCCCATAAGCCACACATTTCATAAGCCGCACACTCTCAAAAGCCACGCATTCCGTAAGCCGCGCACTCTCAAAAGAGCCACGCATTTCATAAGCCGTGCACTCTCGAAAAAGCCACGCATTTCCTAAACCGCACACTCTCAAAGGTCGCGCATTTTGTAAGCCGCGCATTTCATAAGTCGTGCATTTTATAAGCCACGTAAGCACTGCTTGATTTGCTCTAGAATCATTAACAAACCGTTAAGAATTCTAAGTACCAGAATACCCTGATAACACCGGAAAACTTGTCTATTGCAGGATTAACAGGGATCAACTCCTGCTACCCCAAAGAACCAACATTTCTAAGGTAGTGCCGCAAAGTTCACAAACCAAGAAGTCAACAAAGAATTCTGATCTTTGACCAAATTTAATGTACAAAATTTCAAAATTCAAGACATCCAAGTCCTAAGTTCCTAGAGATAGGAGCTACGACACACCTTTGACTAGGGGCATCCAAGGAGCTGCCCAGAACATCAAATCTCATGTCAATTGTAACATCCCACTGCTGTTTTAAAATGTAGCACTAAATTTAGTTTAAAAAAAGTAATAAATAAATAAAATACAAATCATTATTGATATAAAATAAAATTTGAAGTAAAACGCCAGAGCGGAATTGTAATCGGAGAACTAATTGCGGTAGGGCAATATCGCAGTTAAGGGTATGAAGATTTATTTGAGGGATATAAAATTATTTACTGAAAAATAAAATAAATAAATTTATTTTCATTCGACCGATGTTTTCATACTTATCCTTTTCATCGTTATATTTTAACTCATTGAATCACTTAGGCCTAAATTATCAGTGTGAAACTTATATAAGCACTGCACTCCCTTCTACACCAACGCAATCAAATCCACATTATTATACTTCTTTCCATCTTTTATCAGACTATGCAAATCAAGGTGAGTATAAATACCTTTTTTTCTCTCTGGTTACTGTGAGAAGATAATTTAGTTCACCTTACATTCATTTCTATCAATCACTGTTTCATGTCTATTCTAATGTTTTTCCTAATCAAAAATTATTTAGTTGTACAATATCAACCAAACCCATATATGGAAGCTATATGAACTGAGTATAATATTTAGTAAAGATCATGTAAGTTCGCATGAAAAGTATGATATATGAGTGACCGTAATATTGAATGCACAAAGGTTGTTTATTGAAATAATCACAAGGGATGATAAGTTGTTAAGGTAAGATTAAATAGATCCGAAAATGCATTTTATTACTGTAAAGCCATAGCCCACAACTTATCTACATTGTAGTTGGTGAGTATTGCTTGAAGTTAGTACCATAGTCTCTACTAATATTTCATATATACAAAAGTACGTTATCAAACTATAGTTATTTATTAGTAAATATATTCATGTTTATTTGGGCCGCGTACTGCTCTTATAATTTATGTTATAATGCATGTTTTATAATTAACGTACATGCAGACTTAGGTACATGCAAATTTATGTTATATGCATGCTTTATAAAAATTTGGTGAATGCTTTGAAATATAATGAACAGCAATTTACATGCATGCTTGTAAAATGATGTGCCTGCTTCTTTATAAAATAATGAACATAAAAAAAAGGGACATATGCATACTTTAGAAAACATTATAAAAAGAATCCATGCAAATATTATAAAACAAATTTTGTTTCAAAACTTTAATTATTAATAATTCAAAATCTATGATGATTTTGAGCATGCAACCAAAAGGAAATATGTAGAGGGAAGTGAGATGAACAAATCGACTAGCTTTCGCCTGACCGATGGACCTCATTGTGATCAGAAATAACACCGTTAAGTCCACGACCGTATGATGAACGGAAGCGTTACGGCCAAAACGGAAGGTACCAGCAGGACCGTTTTGCGTAGCGCATCACGAAGATGGTCTCGGTTCGCTCGTCGGAGGTGTGTAGAGGGGTGAACAAAACCAAAAAGTTTTAAAGTACAACGATACGCAATACTCCGTCCGCGTACGGACCGCGAACGACTGAAAAAAAATAGGATCGCACACGACAACGTTACGCGATCACAAAATAGCAATAAAATAAACCGGTTAACTTATTTTATAAAACTTCAAAAGAACCGGCGTTTGACGCAAAATGCGTCAACCAAAAATATTTTATTTTTCTAAATTAAAAGTTATGGAAAAATTCTATAAATTAAATTAAAATGACATCATCAAAAATTAAGTCTAAATTTGAAACGTATATTTTATTATAATTTAAATTCAAATCCGATGAAGTTCTTCCAAATTGTGTTTACATGTTATGTTTATGAATGTTCATGAGGTTATATAATGCAAGTTAATGCTATGTTGCACAAACACGACATTTATATATGATATAAAATAGAAAATGATACCATTTTGGGGATAAATGGTATATTGGGAAGTTAAATACAAAATAATTTGAATGAATTTAAACGATGAAGCAAACGAGACGAGATGAGACTACTAGACGCTAGAATCCATCCTAGCGGAGAAATTCAGGATCGCTCCTTGAATTGTGACGACCTGGTCCCTCGTCACTTATTGTCCAAATGATCTATTGCACGGACACAACCACGGTGACATGCGCGTGCAAACGGGAAACGAGGAATAATCGAGAGTAATCTCATTGATGGATATGTGGTGAAACAATGATGAAGATTACAGCACAACGGGGTGAGCGCCAACGATGAACAGGAGAAGATAATGCAACTAATAGATCGTATGGGGGCACCCACAATTTCTAATCGGAAGATATGCAGATGAAAAAGACTGTAATATCGGTTCGATACAGAGTTTAGTAAGAGTGAATAATGAATAGGATTCACTAGTAATTCCATACCTCGTAAATGAATAATTTGACAGTGGTATGTCTATTGAATAATGAATGCAACTTATAAATGAATAGGATGTGATATCTCGGTTGATTAGAGTTGCAGCTGTGATTCACTTTAAATAGTGACGTGACACGTGTATTTAAACCGACATAATCCAATGGGATGTGGGCTCGTTTAGATTATGGAGTGTGTGACGTATATATTTCTTTTAATATCACATATATAACCCAACTCCACAATTTATATGAATCCTTGTTACAGTATTATACTCACAGCTATATTTATAGCCTGACTCGAGGTTTTGTTTTTGACAACTCCTCGGGTCAGACCGAGGCTTTTCAGGATGATTACCTTTTCACATTTTGAGGTGATTTCATACGACATTGAGATGGATGGCAATTGGCATATAATGTATAAATTTAAGGTAGTTATAGATTTAGAGCTTCAAGGACGTACGCTTGCTACATGTCTCAAAGGAACCGTTAGAGTCATCTGGAGGAGAAATGTTAGAGAGATACATTTAGAGTCCATTGAACTATGCTAAGTTGATTTTTTGTAGTATGTCCTTTGTATACATTCGACTGTGTATGTATTAGGGCGTAATTTTTAGGGCAGTTATGTATAGTTGTAGATATATGGTGTAGTCTGACGTCTGTTTGTACCTATGTATATGTATATATATCTATCTTTTTGGTCCGCTGTTTTGTGAAACCATTATTTATTGTGTTTTGCTATGTGATTTAAATACAAATTCTCTTAACTCGTGTATACTACATTGCATCAAGATGAGATACGTATCATTTCAGAAATGTTCAGGTATTTTAAACTTATCCATGTTTGTAACGACCCGTATTTTTACGGATCGACATGTTCGTCAAAATCTGGAATTTTAGCACTTTCATGTCATTTCAGATTTTTAGGCAGATTTGTCTAAGTCCTAGGTCGTACGCGACCTAAGGGTTGTTGGCAACTTAGAGAAGGACTGCGACTTAAGAAAATGTTGTGAGCGACCTAAGTTTTGTCTAAGTGCTAGGTCGGCAGGGCAAGTTAGCGACCTAAGAGTTTCGGTGAGCTAAGTGCTAGGTCGGCAGGGCAAGTTAGCGACCTAAGAGTTCCGAGTTAGCGACCTAGTATATTAGCTTGTTAGCGACCTAGTGTATTAGCTTGTTAGCGACCTAGTGTATTAGCTTGTTAGCGACCTAGTAGTTGCCGAGTTAGCGACCTAGTAGTTGCCGAGTTAGCGACCTAGTAGTTGCCGAGTTAGCGACCTAGTAGTTGCCGAGTTAGCGACCTAGTAGTTGCCGAGTTAGCGACCTAGTGGTTCTGAGTTAGCGACCTAGTGGTTCTGAGTTAGCGACCTAGTGGTTCCGTGTTGGCGACCTAAGGAGTTAACAAGTTGGCGACCTAAGGAGTTAACAAGTTGGCGACCTTAGGAGTTAGGCTATGTGTTAGGTCGTAACACTGTTAGGTCGTATGTTGTGTTAGGTCGCGTAGGTTGCTAAGTTGTTAGGTCGCTAGGATAGTTCAAGTGTTAGGTCGCGTGTTGTTTTAGGTCGTCTTGTGTTAGGTCGCAACCCAACTGAGCCTTAGGTAGTTAAGTCGATAGGTTGTTAGGTCGCTGGGTTTCCTAAGTGTTAGGTCGCTGAGGAGTTAAGTCGTGCATCTGTTAGGTCGGAGAGTCTTAGGTCGGAGAGGCTTAGGTCGGAAACGACCTAGGGAGATAGCCGTGTTAAGCGACTTAAGGAAATTTCTGCTATAAATAGGAGGGGTTGTTCTCACTTTTTGGGATCCGGATTTTGAAGCGACGAAGTGCTGCCATTTTGAGAGCTCGACTTCTACACTTCTTCACTTCTTTTCTCCACTCTAATCTAGTGCTTCCATCCATCCAAATCGAAGATCAAGATTGAAGATTCAAGAGCTTAGATTGAAGATCTTCATCTTTTCAAGAGAGATTTCATCGTTTGAAGTGAGATCTTGTCGGATCTAGCTTAGTTCTTCGCTGTCCAGATCTGAAGTTGATATCTTTTGGATTGTTTAGGTGATTTGGTGAGTGGTGATTATCTCTCACACGGATCTAAAGGAGTATATCGGATTGTTGGCTCGTTTTGGTGTTAAAATAGAGATTTCCATGCATTTTCTTCATCCTATGTGTAGATCCATATAGATCCATTGTTCATGATGATGTTGCATCCATTTTATCATATGTTAACCTATGCAAGTTCATTCATCAAGTTTGTAGAGATATAATCCATGTTTTCATGCTTATTGGACTTTCAACTCTTTAATTACGAAAATGCCATTGTTGTTATAATTGTCTACTTAGATCATATTTGAATGCTTGATTGCTTGGATTGATGTTTGATTTGATTGCTTGTTATGAACTAGATGATTGATGATTAGATTTAGATCGAAGATGATTCAAAAGCTAAGGGAAAGGCTCTTGAAATGGAAAAGCTGCTCGTGGCATATGTAGCGGGATGATGAAGCTCTTATGCATAGATTTGATGATGTAATGATGAGATGAGGCTTTGCAAGGATGTAATGAAGCGAGGCAATCATGTGGTGAAGACTTGGTCTAATCCAGACGGGATCATTCCAAGCATGTTGATAACTCGGTGATATGATTCGAGTTGAAGATAATGAATGGATATGAGAATAGTCGTCGAGGAGGATGACTAGGAGGCTTGGATAGCATCGTTGTTGAAGGTTCTAGCATGCTCTAAGCAAGAGTACGTTTGGGCAGATTCGATAGTCCCAACGGCCAACTGTTGATGGTCGAGTACTCTGGGCAGATTCGATAGTCCTAGGCACGGGCTGCGACGACGTGCGGGAGTTATGTCTAGAACCGGGGTTTCCATTAGCCCTTGACGGACGGCTGAAAGAATGTGCCGGTCATTCAATTAACGGTGATATCGAAGCAGTGATAACAGTGATAGCCAGAGTCATGGATGTTTGGTTGTATCGTCATTCGGACTCAAGAGCGGTATTTTCTGGGTGCTTATCTGATTTAGGCCTTGGTACTTGGAAAACATCGCCCTTGACTCGAGTGATAGTAGCTTTACTTTAAATTGTATGCTCTGCTATGTTTGCTTCTGCTTAGTGTGTGTCTGGGGGCTATCACTGTAGAATGAGGTTGGAGTGGGAGGGTTGTATTCCTATTCCTTTTCCTTTATGCTCTTTTGGTATGTTGTTAGTTAATTTACTGCTCACTAAGACTGTTGTCTGACTCAAGGCTTTATGTTTTAATTCTTATTGCCTTGGGCTGTTCGTCCATTTTGGGACGGGCAGACTAGGTAGCAGGTGACAGGTGCTGTTCTCCTCTCACGATGCTGATATCGAAGACGAGCTGGAGGGTTGCATATTATCTTCTTATTATATGTACTGGATATTCCGCTGTTTTTGTATTCTCTGAGAGATATGTAGTGAGGCTTGATGTATTGACTATGTGGATGTTTGTATTCAACTATTATGGAGTTTTATATGATGTCATTTTGTTCTGTAAAGCTTCACTATACATATGTTCTATTGTATTTTGTCCATGCGCTGTGAGTAATACGATAGATTCTTTTGTTTTAAATCTTACCTTGACAATCGTCCATGGTCGCCTGGCACACTTTACAGCGCTATATCTCTAGATTCTATGCAGGGGTCATGGGCGGTCGTCACATTTGGTATCAGAGCGAGGTTAATCGATTTTACCCAACGCTCGCTGAAGTAACTACGTATGAGAGACGTAATTGTATTTTGATGGATGAATACTATATATAATATAGTAGCTTAGTAGAGTTTGAGTCCTTTATGCAGTTGTTTCTCTAGATGTTCTAATCATTCCTTTTTATAGATATTGAGAATGAGTCGAAGAGGGAGACCAGCTGCTAGGGAAGGCCGTGCTACTGAAGAGACTGCTGATTATGCAGCCATGTTCGAAGCTATGATGACTTCGATCATGAGAAGGATACCAGTTCCGGGGGCAGCAGTCGATGTTGGAGTTCAAGTTCAAACTCCGAAACCAGTGGATTTTGCTAAGCTGTGCAAGGATTATACTGCTCTTGGAGGGAAGGTTTTCTTGGGAACAGAATCTACCATTGAGGTCCAGAGGTGGATAGATGCTTGTAGAAGGATCTTTGGTGATTTGGGAATTGAGGATGCAACTAAGAGGAAGTTGGCATCAAGGCAGCTTCAAGGGAGAGCCTCTGATTGGTGGAACTCTATTACCATCACTACTCCGGAAGAAGAGATTACTTGGGAGCAATTCCAAGTCAGATTTGAAGCTAAGTTCATTTCTACAGCTCAGAAGTCTGTTCTGTTCAAGAAGTTTGTGGAGCTCAAGCAGGGTGGAAGATCTGTTCTTGAGTATGTTTCTGAGTTTGAAGCTTTGTCCAAGTATGCCCGGTCATATATTGAGTCTGTTTATCAGAAGAACGAGAAGTTTGTGACCGGCTTGGATAGTTATCTTGGGAGACAGTTGGTGGATCATTTGGACGATTCATTTGAGAAGCTTGTGGAAAAAGCTCTTAGGCATGAGAGTCTGTTTCCTAAGGAAGGACCTGTTGTTGCTGTTACCAAGGGAGAATCTAAACCACAGCAGGGTGGAAACCAGAAGAGGAAGCAGCAGCAGCAGAAGGGTAAGGATGGCCAGAAGAAGCCGAAAGGCGAGGTGACTTGCTACAATTGTCAGCAGAAGGGCCATTTCTCTAAGGATTGTAAGAATCCGAAGGCACCGATGAAGTGTCACAACTGTGACAAGCCGGGGCATTTCAGGAAGAATTGTCCAGAACCAAGGAAGGACAGGCAGATTGTACAAGCCTATGCTTTAGGAGCTGTTCCGTCATCTTCGAAAGCTCCTACTGCTGAAGAGAAGGGAAAAAGTGTGGTTGTTCAAGGTACTCTTTTCCTATGTGGTGTTCCAGTTAGAGTTCTGTTTGATACTGGAGCGTCGCACTCGTTTGTTTGTAATGAACTAGTAGGCCGGTTAGGTTTGGAACCGGATATTGTTGATAGGCCATTGGTTGTGACTAATCCAGTTGGGGGTTCGTCTTGTTTGTGTATGTTATGCCGTGGTCTAGTTGTATCGAGTCATGGTTGCTCTTTTGTTTGTGATTGCTTTGTTCTGAACTTTGCGGGGTTCGGAATTATCTTGGGTATGGACTGGCTTAGGAAGTATGCGGCTAAGGTTGATTGTGAGAGGCTAGAGGTGGCAGTCGAGAATGTGGAAGGGCGAAAGATTGTGATACGATGTAAGCATGAGGAAGGCGTCTTCATGAGCTTCATGTATTCGCTAGTTGTTCCACGGGATGGACTGTCTTTAGTGCCAATCGCAAATGGATTCGAGGATGTCTTTGACGAAGTCAAAGGGTTGCCGCCGCATAGAGAGATCGAGTTTCGTATAGATCTAGTTGAAGGAGCCAGACCTGTTGTGATGCCTCTTAGGCGGATGGCGCCTAGGGAACAGCAAGAGTTGAGGGTGCAAGTTGATGACCTTTTGCAGAAAGAATTCATTCGGCGTAGTGTGTCCGAGTGGGGTGCACCAGTTGTGTTTGCAACCAAGGCAGATGGGTCGTTGAGATTGTGTGTGGATTATCGTGAGCTGAATAAGGTGACTAAGAAGAACAAGTATCCATTGCCGAGGATAGACGACTTGTTTGATCAGCTTCACGAAGCTAAGGTGTTTTCTCAGATGGATTTGGCAACGGGATTTCACCAGTTGAGAGTAGCTAAGGATAGTGTGCCGAAGACTGCTTTTAGGACACCATCCGGTTTCTTTGAGTGGCTGGTAATGCCGTTTGGATTGACTAACGCGCCAGCATATTTTGTGGATCTTATGAATAGAGTGTTCAGAGATCAGTTGAACAAGTTCGTACTTGTGTTCGTGGATGATATTCTGATTTATTCCAGAACGGAAGAAGAGCACAAGACGCACTTGCGTATTGTTTTGGAGATCTTACGGAAACATCAGCTGAAGGCTAAGTTTTCGAAGTGTCACTTCTGGAAGAGTGAAGTGAGGTTCTTAGGCCATGTGATTTCTGGAAATGGAATAGCGGTTGATCCCGCTAAGGTGGCAGCAATCCAGGATTGGGTTAGACCTAAGAATGCATCAGATGTGAGAAGTTTTCTTGGATTAGCAGGATATTATCGACGGTTTATCAAAGACTTCTCCAAGGTAGCTGCACCGTTAACAGGATTAACGAAGAAGAACCAAGTGTTCAGTTGGGATGCTAAGTGTGAGCAAGCTTTCGGAATCCTGAAAGAGAGATTGACGAGTGCTCCTGTTTTGACTATTCCAAGTGGGAATGATGAGATGGTGGTTTACACCGACGCATGTGGTACTGGACTTGGAGCAGTGCTGATGCAGAAGGATAAAGTTGTTGCGTATGCCAGTCGACAACTGAAGCCGCATGAAAAGAATTACCCAACTCATGATTTGGAGTTAGCGGCGATTGTATTTGCTCTGAAGATGTGGAGGCATTATCTGTTGGGAGTTCGATTCGAGTTGTTTACGGATCATAAGTCGTTGAAGTATCTTTTCTCCCAGAAGGATTTGAATCTTCGGCAGCAACGTTGGCTAGAGTTTTTAGCATCATATGATTTTGGTATAGCTTATACCCCGGGAAAAGGTAACGCAGTGGCAGATGCGTTAAGTCGAAGACATGCAGGATTGGGAGCCATGTTTTCAGAATGGAAGAGTCTCGAGTATTTAGCTGGGTTTGACTTCAGGCCTAGATGCGAATTGGAACCTGAGATGTTGGCAAACTTATCAATAAGACCGACTCTTGTGGAAAGGATTGGCGAGAGTCAAAAGCGAGATGATAAGCTTGTCAGGATTATCCGTGAATTGGAATCTGGATTGGAGCCAGAAAAGGATAAAGGATTCGAGGTCGATAGAGAAGGTTGGCTTCGAAAGCAAGGACGACTAGTTGTTCCCGATATAGACGAATTGAGGAGTGAAGTTCTGAAGGAAAGTCATCACTCGAAGTTGACAATCCATCCAGGTGGAAATAAGATGTATCGGGATATGAAGAGAACCTACTACTGGGAAGGTATGAAGAAAGATGTTGGAAATTTTATTTCCAAATGTATGAATTGTCAGTTGGTAAAAGCCGAACAGAAGAAGCCAAGTGGATTGCTTCAGCCCTTAGAAGTTCCTACATGGAAGTGGGAACAAGTGTCGATGGATTTTATTGAAGGATTGCCTAGAACCAGAACGGGAAATGAAGGGATTTGGGTCATTGTGGATCGTCTGACTAAGAGTGCACGATTCATTCCTGTTCGATCGACTAGAACGGCATCAAAGTTGGCTGAGTTGTATGTTAAGTGGATAGTTCGATTCCATGGTGTTCCGAAGAGTATAGTGAGCGATCGAGACCCATTGTTCACTAGTGGATTTTGGAAGAGCTTCCAGGAAGTTTTGGGAACCGAGTTGTGTTTGAGTACAGCTTATCATCCCCAAACAGATGGTCAGACCGAGAGAGTCAACCGAGTTTTGGAAGATCTTCTTAGAGCTTGTGTTTTGGATTTCGGAGGATCATGGGAAGATCACCTTCATTTGGTAGAGTTTGCGTACAACAACAGTTACCAGTCAAGCATTGGTATGGCACCGTATGAAGCATTGTATGGAAGACCGTGTAACTCTCCGACATGTTGGTTGGAAACTGGAGAAAAGCTGATACTTGGGCCAGAGATGATTCGTCAGACTTCAGATTGCATAGAGATCATTCGGCAACGAATGAAGGCAGCCCAAGACCGTCAGAAGAGTTATGCTGATAAGCGTCGGAAGGATTTGGAATTCGACGTAGGAGATATGGTTTTTGTGAAGATTTCTCCACTGAAGAGTGTTATCCGATTCGGGAAGAAAGGTAAATTGACTCCGAGATTTGTTGGACCATTCCCGATTATCGAGCGAATTGGAAAGCTCGCTTACAGATTGGAGTTACCAGAGAAGATGTCGAGTGTGCACAATGTTTTTCATGTATCATATCTACGGAAGTATGTGCACGACTCGAGTACGGTGGTTTCTGCTGATAGCTATGAAGACTTAGAAGTTGATCCAGTTGATAGAAGACCTCGTAAGCCGCTTCGTGTTGTTGAAACCGACACGAAACAGCTTAGGAGGAAGGTAGTTAAGTTGCTCAAAATACAATGGAGTGATGATGATAACGACTGTACGTGGGAAGTGGAAGAGAGGATGAAGGGAGCTCATCCTGAACTCTTCAAGGTATGGCCCTAAGGTGTCGTCTCATCTCGCGATATTGTAACTTGTTCTAAGTTTTAGAATTCTGTACGCTAAGTTAGAATTGGATGCATGGTTTGTTGATTGTTATGGATGGTAGGCGTACAGAATAGTTTTGATTGCTTGGAATTTCGGGGGCGAAATTTCTAAGGGGGAGAGAATGTAACGACCCGTATTTTTACGGATCGACATGTTCGTCAAAATCTGGAATTTTAGCACTTTCATGTCATTTCAGATTTTTAGGCAGATTTGTCTAAGTCCTAGGTCGTACGCGACCTAAGGGTTGTTGGCAACTTAGAGAAGGACTGCGACTTAAGAAAATGTTGTGAGCGACCTAAGTTTTGTCTAAGTGCTAGGTCGGCAGGGCAAGTTAGCGACCTAAGAGTTTCGGTGAGCTAAGTGCTAGGTCGGCAGGGCAAGTTAGCGACCTAAGAGTTCCGAGTTAGCGACCTAGTATATTAGCTTGTTAGCGACCTAGTGTATTAGCTTGTTAGCGACCTAGTGTATTAGCTTGTTAGCGACCTAGTAGTTGCCGAGTTAGCGACCTAGTAGTTGCCGAGTTAGCGACCTAGTAGTTGCCGAGTTAGCGACCTAGTAGTTGCCGAGTTAGCGACCTAGTAGTTGCCGAGTTAGCGACCTAGTGGTTCTGAGTTAGCGACCTAGTGGTTCTGAGTTAGCGACCTAGTGGTTCCGTGTTGGCGACCTAAGGAGTTAACAAGTTGGCGACCTAAGGAGTTAACAAGTTGGCGACCTTAGGAGTTAGGCTATGTGTTAGGTCGTAACACTGTTAGGTCGTATGTTGTGTTAGGTCGCGTAGGTTGCTAAGTTGTTAGGTCGCTAGGATAGTTCAAGTGTTAGGTCGCGTGTTGTTTTAGGTCGTCTTGTGTTAGGTCGCAACCCAACTGAGCCTTAGGTAGTTAAGTCGATAGGTTGTTAGGTCGCTGGGTTTCCTAAGTGTTAGGTCGCTGAGGAGTTAAGTCGTGCATCTGTTAGGTCGGAGAGTCTTAGGTCGGAGAGGCTTAGGTCGGAAACGACCTAGGGAGATAGCCGTGTTAAGCGACTTAAGGAAATTTCTGCTATAAATAGGAGGGGTTGTTCTCACTTTTTGGGATCCGGATTTTGAAGCGACGAAGTGCTGCCATTTTGAGAGCTCGACTTTTACACTTCTTCACTTCTTTTCTCCACTCTAATCTAGTGCTTCCATCCATCCAAATCGAAGATCAAGATTGAAGATTCAAGAGCTTAGATTGAAGATCTTCATCTTTTCAAGAGAGATTTCATCGTTTGAAGTGAGATCTTGTCGGATCTAGCTTAGTTCTTCGCTGTCCAGATCTGAAGTTGATATCTTTTGGATTGTTTAGGTGATTTGGTGAGTGGTGATTATCTCTCACACGGATCTAAAGGAGTATATCGGATTGTTGGCTCGTTTTGGTGTTAAAATAGAGATTTCCATGCATTTTCTTCATCCTATGTGTAGATCCATATAGATCCATTGTTCATGATGATGTTGCATCCATTTTATCATATGTTAACCTATGCAAGTTCATTCATCAAGTTTGTAGAGATATAATCCATGTTTTCATGCTTATTGGACTTTCAACTCTTTAATTACGAAAATGCCATTGTTTTTATAATTGTCTACTTAGATCATATTTGAATGCTTGATTGCTTGGATTGATGTTTGATTTGATTGCTTGTTATGAACTAGATGATTGATGATTAGATTTAGATCGAAGATGATTCAAAAGCTAAGGGAAAGGCTCTTGAAATGGAAAAGCTGCTCGTGGCATATGTAGCGGGATGATGAAGCTCTTATGCATAGATTTGATGATGTAATGATGAGATGAGGCTTTGCAAGGATGTAATGAAGCGAGGCAATCATGTGGTGAAGACTTGGTCTAATCCAGACGGGATCATTCCAAGCATGTTGATAACTCGGTGATATGATTCGAGTTGAAGATAATGAATGGATATGAGAATAGTCGTCGAGGAGGATGACTAGGAGGCTTGGATAGCATCGTTGTTGAAGGTTCTAGCATGCTCTAAGCAAGAGTACGTTTGGGCAGATTCGATAGTCCCAACGGCCAACTGTTGATGGTCGAGTACTCTGGGCAGATTCGATAGTCCTAGGCACGGGCTGCGACGACGTGCGGGAGTTATGTCTAGAACCGGGGTTTCCATTAGCCCTTGACGGACGGCTGAAAGAATGTGCCGGTCATTCAATTAGCGGTGATATCGAAGCAGTGATAACAGTGATAGCCAGAGTCATGGATGTTTGGTTGTATCGTCATTCGGACTCAAGAGCGGTATTTTCTGGGTGCTTATCTGATTTAGGCCTTGGTACTTGGAAAACATCGCCCTTGACTCGAGTGATAGTAGCTTTACTTTAAATTGTATGCTCTGCTATGTTTGCTTCTGCTTAGTGTGTGTCTGGGGGCTATCACTGTAGAATGAGGTTGGAGTGGGAGGGTTGTATTCCTATTCCTTTTCCTTTATGCTCTTTTGGTATGTTGTTAGTTAATTTACTGCTCACTAAGACTGTTGTCTGACTCAAGGCTTTATGTTTTAATTCTTATTGCCTTGGGCTGTTCGTCCATTTTGGGACGGGCAGACTAGGTAGCAGGTGACAGGTGCTGTTCTCCTCTCACGATGCTGATATCGAAGACGAGCTGGAGGGTTGCATATTATCTTCTTATTATATGTACTGGATATTCCGCTGTTTTTGTATTCTCTGAGAGATATGTAGTGAGGCTTGATGTATTGACTATGTGGATGTTTGTATTCAACTATTATGGAGTTTTATATGATGTCATTTTGTTCTGTAAAGCTTCACTATACATATGTTCTATTGTATTTTGTCCATGCGCTGTGAGTAATACGATAGATTCTTTTGTTTTAAATCTTACCTTGACAATCGTCCATGGTCGCCTGGCACACTTTACAGCGCTATATCTCTAGATTCTATGCAGGGGTCATGGGCGGTCGTCACAATGTTGATCCAAAGTAGTATAGACGGGAGATTGCTCCTTTACTGCCTACTGATCCGAGCTATCGGACGGTAAACTCCCTCTGATATTTAGGTCACTGGAGCCAGGGCGTCACAGCGTGGTATCAGAGCGAGGTTTCAATAGAATTTGTATAAATCAATAATTAGAACACATTTGACCATAAGGGAGTCGGACTTAGTTTGTTACCCTATCAGTAAAACCCACGGGAATTGGGATTAACTCGTATATGTGATAGACGAGTTCTATTGAATGTTTTAAAGGGAAAACATTGGGATAACACTTGATACTTATTTGTGTTACGTACGTAATTGTTAGTGAAATTTTATTATACAATAAAATGACAAATGTTCTTTATCAGAAAATGGTAGGACCAGGTAGACCCAGAACAGGCTCAATAGTTAAGTCACCAAATGGACAATCAAGCAATCCAAATGTGCTTTTAACTATGGATCAATGGGTCGAAGTCATGAAGCATGTTCAGGATATGGGCATGCTCAGAGACAATAATCAAAATCCCGGATCAGAGTTTACCAAGCTTTGCAAAGACTATTCAAGTCTAGGTGGTAAACCATTCTTTGGAAATGAGGGCATAATGGGAGTTCATACATAGCTGAGAACATGCGAAAGAATCTTCGGAGATCTGAATCTCTCTGATCAGGACAAGAGAAGGTTAGCATCTCGACAGTTACAAGGAGGTGCCTTAGATTGGTATGAAGCCATAACTACTACAACTACAGAGGAAGACATATCATGGCAAGGATTCAAAGATATTTTCAAAGCCTATTTTCTTCCTGAAGCAGAGAGAGCAGCACTACTTCGAAAATTTATTGACCTTACTCAAAAAAATTTACCTATAACTGAGTATGTTAATGAGTTTAATGCACCATCGAAGTATGGACCAGCACTCATTAGCTCCCCATTGGAAAAGAATGAGAAATTTGTGCTTGGTCTAAATAATGAACTGAGAGATAAATTACTTACTCAACTTCGATTTCCATTTGAGGATATTGTGGATATGGCTTTAAGATTTGAAAAGGTACGAGAGCGAGATTCTATTTTTGAAAGTCAACCTACTCAGAAAAACCAGCAACAAAGGAAGAGACCATTCTTCTCGAAGAAGAATGCAAAATTTCGAAAGAATAAGCGACCATTCCAGCCTAAGCAAGAGGTCCAGAAGAAGCAACAATCTAAAGCACAAGTAGAATGTTACTCGTGTGGAAAAAAAGGTCATTATGCCAATGAATGTAGAAACACAGGTCAATGTCCTATGAAGAAATGCTACAATTGCAATGAAATGGGACATATAGCGAGACAATGCACAAAGCCGAAGAAGCAGGCTCAAGGGAAAATGTTCACACTAAATGGTCCCAGTTCAATGAAACCAGATGAGGGAAAACAAGCTTCGGTCCTAGATGGTACAATTTTATGGCATGGATTATATATTAGAATTCTTTTTGATACAGGTGCATCACATTCATTTATAACGAAAGGATTGGAGAAAAGTTAAAATTGGTTGTTTCTTCTCTTAACAATTCTCTTAGGGTGGCCAATCTTATTAGAGGATGCGTTACCCTGGAGATGAAATGTAGTGGAGTCATAATTTGCTTAACTGGGTATTCTTTCTCATGTGATTTGTTTATTATGGATTCATTGAGTTATGGAGTTATTTTGGGAATGGACCGGCTCGAGCACTATCAAGCTCATTTACACTGTTCAGAACGAGTAATCACTCTCCAACATCCCGAGTACCCCAAGCGAATCCTTATAGCTTTAGAAAGAGCAAATGCCAGTTCAGGTTATTCTTTATCTGCTTTGGAATCTAAAGAAGATGAAATAGGACAGATTCCAGTAGTTAGAGATTTTTCTGATATATTTGAACCAGTTACTGGTCTACCACCACATCGAGCAGTTGAATTCAGGATAGATTTGAAACCTGGAACTCAACCTTTTAGTAGACCACCTAATCGAATGTGCCCTAGTGTGATGGAAGAATTAAGATATTAAATAGAGGATCTTGAGCAAAAGAATTTCATCAGAACAAGTAGTTCTCCTTGGGGAGCATCGGCTTTATTTGTTAAAAAGGCAGATGGATCACTTCGACTCTGTATAGATTATAGAAAATTGAATGACTATACTATCAAGAATAAATATCCACTACCAATGATTGATGATCTATTCGATTAACTAAGTGGTGCAAAGGTCTTATCACAACTAGATCTAGCCACAGGTTTTCATCAACCGAGAGTTGCTGAAGACAGTATTCCACTGACAGCATTTCAAACTAGATACGGTTCCTACGAATGGTTAGTTATGCCATTAGGATTAACGAATGCCCCAGCTTATTTTGTTGATTTAATTAATAGAGTTTTCAGAAGCTATTTAGACAAGTTTGTTCTAGTTTTTATTGATGATATCCTCGTCTACTCAAAGACAGAAGAAGAGCATGTAATTCATTTGAAACATGTGGTAGAAACTTTAAGAGAACACCAACTTAAAGCGAAATTTTTGAAATGTCATTTCTGGCAGAAGAAAGTAAAATTTTTGGTACATATAGTCTTAGAGAAAGGAATTTCAGTTGACCCAACTAAGGTCGAAGCTATTCAAAAGTGGAAGCGACCCGAATCAATAACCGAAATCAGGAGTTTCTTGGGTTTAGCAGGATATTATAGAAGATTTATAAAAGATTTTTCCAAGATTTCTACTCCACTAACTAATTTATCGAAGAAAGGACTTAAATTTATCTGGTCAGATAAATGTGAAGAGGCTTACCAGAAGTTGAAAGAATTACTTTCTAACACTTCAATGTTAATAGTCCCAAAAGGAAATCAGGATCTGGTAGTATACATGGATGCCTGTGGAACAGGGCTTGGTGCAGTATTAATGCAACAAGACAAAGTTGTAGCCTATGCGTCTAGACAACTCAGGCCTCATGAAGTAAAGTATGCAACTCGTGATCTTTAGTTAGCAGCCGTGGTATTTGCCTTGAAACTTTGGCGGAATTATTTATTGGGAGAAAGGTTTGTTTTATACACAGACCACAAATCGTTAAAATATTTATTCTCTCAAAAAGACTTGAATATGCGACAACAACGATGGTTAGAATTTCTAGCCACGTATGATCTTGAAATTCAGTATACGCCAGGTAAGGGCAATAAGGTGGCAGATGCTCTCAACCGAAAACACCAGGCCGTAGTATCAATGATGTTGGTAGAATGGAAAGAATTAGAAATGTTATCTTCTTGTAACCTCCAGTTTAGAAGAGTGGAAGAAACAACGGCCATGTTGGCAAGCCTAGATATTCGACCGAGTTTACTCGATTGAATTCAAGCTAATCAAAGAAATGACCCAATCCTGGCAGATCAAATTAATCAGTTGAAGAATGGTAATGCATCAGAAGCTCTTACCAAGTTCGAATTAGACTTGAAGAGGAACTTGAAATTTAAAGGAATACTGTGTGTTCCTAACACAGCAGATTTGAGAAAAGAAGTTCTAGACGAATGTCATCGGTCTTTATTTTCTATACATCCTGGTGGTACAAAGATGTACAATGATATGAAGCGGATGTACTATTGGGAAGGCATGAAGAAGGACATCAGTGAATATGTGAAACGATGTGTTACGTGCCAGTGAGTTAAGGGCGAGCATCAAAAGCCCAGTGGACTTTTATTACCTCTCGAAGTTCGTTAATGGAAATAGGAACATATTTCTATGGATTTCATTGATGGACTTCCTAGATCAAGACCAGGAAATGAAAGTATATGGGCGATAGTTGATAGACTCACTAAAAGTGCCCATTTCGTTCCTGTTAGAATGAATAGAACTGCAGAAAATTTATCCAGACTATTTTTGAAACATATTGTACGATTGCACGGAATTCCAAAGAATATAGTATGCGATCGTGATCCGATATTTACCAGTCAATTCTGGCAAAGCTTGCATTCAATCTTGGGTGTACAACTCAATCTAAGCACAGCATACCATCCTCAAACGGATGGACTAACTAAAAGAATAAATCGAGTTGTAGAAGATCTACTTAGGATATGTATCTTAGAGTTTGGGGGTTCATGGGAAGAATATCTTCATTTGATTGAATTCTCCTACAATAATAGTTTCCAATCCAGTATTGGTATGGCACCATTTGAAGCTTTGTATGGAAGACCATGTCGTTCTCCAGCCTGTTGGTTAGAGACTGGAGATAGACTTATACTAGGACCAGATATGGTCCGAGAAATGACTGAGAAAATCGAGCTTATTAGAGCTCGTATGAAGATTGCTCAGTCTCGACAGAAGAGCTACGCTGACCAGCATTAAAGGGACTTGGAATTTGCGATTGAAGATTACATTTTTATAAAGGTATCCCCAATGAAAGGAGTTATAAGATTTGGAAAAGCAGGAAAATTAGCTCCAAGGTATATTGGACCTTATCCAGTTATGGAGCGTATAGGAAGCCTTGCTTACCGAGTTGAATTACCAGCATATCTATCCAGAGTTCATAACGTGTTCCACGTATCCCAATTAAGGAAATGTCTACGGGATTCCGATATTATTATAGAACCAAAGGAGCTAGAGGAACTAGAAATTGAACTGAATTTGACTTTCACCATTGAGCCAGCTAAAATAGTGGACTCAAAGATGAAGCAGCTAAGAAACAAACAAGTTCCACTAGTCAAAGTTCAATGGTCAGATAATCCCAAAGACAGCACTTGGGAAACTGTGGAGCAAATTAGAAAATCACATCCTGAGTTAATTGAAACCCATTAGGTACGTATTTATATATTCATCGAGTCATGGATGTTAGGACTTTATTAGTTGATAGAACGATTTTTAATATACGAATATCTTACAGTACTCTCTATTAAATTGCGAGGACGCAATTTCTTTAAGGTGGGAAGTCTGTAACATCCCGCTGCTGTTTTAAAATGTAGCACTAAATTTAGTTTTAAAAAAAGTAATAAATAAATAAAATAAAAATCATTGATATAAAATAAAATTTGGAGTAAAACGCCAGAGCGGAATTGTAATCAGAGAACAAATTGCGGTAGGGCAATATCGCGGTTAAGGGTATGAAGATATTTTTGAGGGTTATAAAATTATTTACTGAAAAATAAAATAAATAACTTTATTTTCATTCGACCGATGTTTTCATACTTATCCCTTTCATCATTATATTTTAACTCATTCAATTACTTAGGCCTAAATTATCAGTGTGAAACTTATATAAGCACTGCACTCCCTTCTACACCGCAATCAAATCCACATTATTATACTTCTTTCCATCTTTTATCAGACTGTGCAAATCAAGGTGAGTATAAATTTCTTTTTTTCTCTCTGGTTACTGTGAGAAGATAATTTAGTTCACCTTACATTCATTTCTATCAATCACGGTTTCATGAATGTTCTAATGTTTTTCCTAATCAAAAATTATTTAGTTGTATAATATCAACCAAACCCATATATGGAAGCTATATGAACTGAGTATAATATTTAGCAAAGATGATGTAAGTTAGCATGAAAAGTATGATATATGAGTGACCGTAATATTGAATGCACAGAGGTTGTTTATTGAAATAATCACAAGGGATGATAAGTTGTTAAGGTAAGATTAAATAGATCCGAAAATGCATTTTATTACTGTAAAGCCATAGCCCACAACTTATCTACATTGTAGTTGGTGAGTATTGCTTGAAGTTAGTACCATAGTTTCTACTAATAATTCATATATACAGAAGTGCGTTATCAAACTATAGTTATTTATTAGAAAATATATTCATGTTTTACTTGGGTCGCGTACTGCTCTTATAATTTATGTTATAATGCATGTTTTATAATTAACGTACATGCAAACTTAGGTACATGCAAATTTATGTTATATGCATGCTTTATAAAAATTTGGTGCATGCTTTGAAATATAATGAACAGCAATTTACGTGCATGCTTGTAAAATGATGTGCCTGCTTCTTTATAAAATAATGAACATAAAAAAAGGGACATATGCATACTTTAGAAAACATTATAAAAAGAATCCATGCAAATATTATAAAACAAATTTTGTATCAAAAATTTAATTATTAATAACTCAAAACCTATGATGATTTTGAGCATGCAACCAAAAGGAACTATGTAGAGGGAAGTGAGATGAACAAATCGACTAGATTTCGCCTGACCGATGGACCCCGTGGTGATCAGAAATGACACCGTTAAGTCCGCGACCGTATGATGAACGGAAGCGTTACGGCCAAAATGGAAGGTACCAGTAGGACCGTATTGCGTAGCGCACGTGGTCTCGGTTCGCTCGTCGGAGGTGTGTAGAGGGGTGAACAAAACCAAAAAGTTTTAGAGTACAACGCTACGCAATACTCTGTCCGCGTACGGACCGCGAACGACTGAAATAAAAATACGATCGCACACGACAACGTTACGCGATCGCAAAATAGCAATAAAATAAAACGGTTAACTTATTTTGTAAAACTTCAAAAGAACCGGCGTTTGACGCAAAACGCGTCAACCAAAAATATTTTATTTTTCTAAATTAAAAATTATAGAAAAATTCTATAAATTAAATTAAAATGATGTCATCAAAAATTAAGTCTAAATTTGAAACGTATATTTTATTATAATTTAAATTCAAATCCGATGAAGTTCTTCCAAATTGTGTTTGCATGTTATGTTTATGAATGTTCATGACATTATATAATGCAAGTTAATGCTATGTTGCACAAACACGACATTTATATATGATATAAAATAGAAAACGATACCATTTTGGGGATAAATGGTATATTGGGAAGTTAAATACAAAAGAATTTGAATGAATTTAACCGATGAAGCAAACGAGACGAGGTGAGACTACTAGACGCTAGAATCCATCCTAGCGGACAGATTCGGGGTCGCTCCCTGAATCATGACGACCTGGTCCCTTGTCACTTATTGTCCAAACGATCTGTTCCATGGACAGAACCACGGTGACAGGCGTAGTGCAAATAGGAAACGAGGAAGAATCGATAGTAATCTCGTTGATGGATATGTGGTGAAACAATGATGAAGATTACAGCACAACGAGGTGAGCGCCAACGATAAACAGGAGAAGATAGTGCAACTAATAGATTGTTTGGGGGCACCCACAATTTCCGATCGGAAGATATGAGGATGAAAAAGACCGTAATATCGATTCGATACAGAGTCTTGTAAGAGTGAATAAAGAATAGGTTTCACTAGTAATTCCATACCTCGTAAATGAATAATTTGACAGTGGTATGTCTATTGAATAATGAATGCAACTTATAAATGAATAGGATGTGATATCTCGGTTGATTAGAGTTGCAGCTGTGATTCACTTTAAATAGTGACGTGACACGTGTATTTAAACCGACATAATCCAATGGGATGTGGGCTCGTTTAGATTATGGAGTGTGTGACGTATATATTTCTTTTAATATCACATATATAACCCAACTCCACAATTTATATGAATCCTTGTTACAGTATTATACTCACAGCTATATTTATAGCCTGACTCGAGGTTTTGTTTTTGACAACTCCTCGGGTCAGACCGAGGCTTTTAAGGATGATTACCTTTTCACGTTTTGAGGTGATTTCATACGACATTGAGATGGATGGCATTTAGCATTTAGTGTATAAATTTAAGGTAGTTGTAGATTTAGAGCTTCACGGACGTACGCTTGCTACATGTCTCAAAGGAACTGTTAGAGTCATCTGGAGGAGAAATGTTAGAGAGATACATTTAGAGTCCGTTGAACTATGCTAAGTTGATTTTTTGTATTCATGTCGTATGTCCTTTGTATATATTCGACTGTGTATGCATTAGGACGTCATTTTTGGGGCAGTTATGTATAGTTGTAGATATATGGTGTAGTCTGACGTCTATTTGTACCTATGTATATGTGTATATATCTATCTTTTTCGTCTTCTGTTTTGTGAAACCATTATTTATTGTGTTCTGCTATGTGATTTAAATACAAATTCTATGAACTCGTGTATACTACATTGCATCAAGATGAGATACGTATCATTTCAGAAATGTTCAGGTATTTTAAACTTATCCATGTTGATCCAAAGTAGTATAGACGGGAGATCGTTCCTTTAGTGCCCATTGATCCGAGCTATCGGACGGTAAACTCCCTCTGATATTTCGGTCACTGGAGCCGGGGCGTCACATCAACTGTTCAGAATAATTAGCCCTATGCACCGAGGGGCACATAACACATTAACACTCGATCATGATAAAAAATCATTTCATGGTTCTGTTACGTCGAGCCGAGAATTTTGGCGATCGCAACAGAGCTAAGTAGTATAGTATGTTGAACGACTGCAGAATTGAAAGGAAACTGGTCCAACGTTTTAGGCATCGATATTGCCCAGGAAAAATTGAGAACTCCAGACCATCATATTAATAAGAAAATCAAACTCCTTAAAATTCAGCATCGCCCAAAAATAGGCGACAAAAGAAAGAACTTACCGTCGTCCAGAGATGGATGATGATGAAATGCATTTCTAGAATCAAATAATTGACTCACCGGTTTCCAAAGATTGAAGCAAGTGCTCGACTGAGGTCTCAAACCCTAACTTGCAAGAATCCAGCGTAGCCCGAAAGCCGACAACATCTGAAGGAAGTGACCAGTCTTTCAAGAATATAACACTGGTCGGAGACTAGAGACATCAAGAAGGACAACCCCCGATCATCATAGATTCATTGAGGCCTAGAATTTAGCCGCACTTGGAATAATGAACCTTCTGCAGATCGTTCAAACACATCGACTCCTACTTGCAGAAAACCAACTGTTATCCGAAGACAGAAAATGGCAAGGAGAGAACTGTAACAACCCGTATATTTGGACCATTTAAATTGACAATAATCCACACATGTCAACTTAAATAGTACAAAACACGAATCATTAATGGGGTATATGTATATAAATGAGAATCATCATAGAATCACAGAAAATACAACATAACAGAATAGTGCAGCGGAATTACAACATAGTCATAAGAGTAGTTCATGAAGCTACCCATAAATACAACAATGTCTCAAATAAAATGAAATAGAACAACATAGATGACCAATAGTGTCCAAATAGAAAGAGCAATACTGATAAGATAAATATGATGATAGTCTTCGGTCTTCAGCTCCAAATAGAACAGCAACAGCAATCCTCTGTCTGATCTGAGCGTAAGCACAAACAAACACTCGAATCAGGACATATATTCTTATACAGATAATATGATTCAGAATTGAAAATAATAATAACTCAAAGATGAATGGAATAAACATCTTTCAGGATCCGTTAAATTATTTATACATAATATTGTACGATAAATAGATAATGTCTAACAGTAAAGTAAAATATCAAGATAGTGTTAAGGCGTCACCATTATTCCCCTTAACACATTTTATATAAGCATCATATATAGCACTGTAAACTCCACCGTAAACTAGTGAGATATCAGGGAGTACTCCATAGGTATAATACGAAACAAATTCGTAGTGGTCGCGTATAGGGATACAAGTATGACAAGGCACATTAGGCTATACCCAAGGTAGTGAAACTACCGTTTTCCTGATCCGGACTGGTGAGAACGCATCGTCGCCACGATCGCAACACCGCGAAACAACACTCCCAATTCAAGGGTGCGCACCAATCAATAACAAGTAATGAGTAGTTTACGAAGAAGTGTGTTCGCTCGAGGTAGCTAACCCCATTTGGCCCGGCACAGCTCCTGTTTTAGTCATTTCAAATTTGACACAAGTGTCAAGGCTATCCATTATCGTTCACTTTCTTCAATCATCAACGTACATCATTCCAACCACTTCATTCTGGATCACTCTCCGCGTATAGTTATTAAAGTGGTATTCGGTTTAGACAGTGAGTATGTCCCTAACCGATTTCGGTCTCTTTAATAACCTTCGTAATTATTTCACCGATTGGTCGTTTAATTAATTTCAAAACCAAATCAAATTCACTTTCAATAAGAATTGGTAAATCACATTTCATTTGTCTTTCCAAACAATTTCCAAAATTTTACGTTTCATAACTTCAAAATCCATTTCAAAACTCTATAATTCATTTCAAAATTTGTTTTAAAACAATTCAAAATATTCATTTGAATTCGAATACAAGTTTCATTCCGTAATTATTTAAAATAAATTTAAACTCGTTTATCATTTACGTTCAATGCTCGTTAAGTTAATTTATCTTCAAAAACAATTTCCATTTAACCTCTAATTCATTAAATCAATTACTTACGTTCAACTTATTATATCGAAGCTTACAAATTCAATTAAGTTAAATTTGTCAAATCAAATTTTTAAGTTATAAGTCTTACATTTGTTTCAATAAAACACATTTTTATTTCTTGTTAAAGAAATTCAATTCCACTTATTCATTTACTTAATTACAAATTTACAAAAACTCAATTAATAAAGGAACTTAATTCCACTTATTCAAGAAGTTCAATTTCACTTATTAAAGAATTCAATTTAGTTTAATTTATCAAATAATTCAATCTTATTCAATTATCAGTAATTTCAAAACTTAATTATTAATAATTTTAAAACTTAATTATTAGCAATTCCAAATTTAATTATTAATAATTCCAAATTTAATTATTAATAATTCCAAATTTAATTATTAATTAATAAATTTTTACACAACGTTCTTTCATCAAAATTTAAATTCCAGTCTTATTTCAAAACTTTATTTCCATTCAATAAAATCCTTATTTTATTTCAAATCAAATTATTGACCAATCGGGTTTTATTAAATTTCTATCCAAAGTCAAGTTTATTTGGGTATTTATCATTTCAACCCGATTCCATTTCAATTCAAAAATCAAAGCATAGCAAAGGGAACTTGCAGTGTGATAACTGGGATGGTGTCAAAGTAAATAAACAAGCAATAGCAACCATACATAACAATTCATCAATTTATTTAAATAATCCCAAAATAATCGTATTAATTTACATTTGTTATCTATGCAAATTAATATAATTATTCCTAGAATCTACACTATCATTTTATGTAGATTAAATATTAATACATTATGGTTTTTCACTTGATGTCTATTATTCAAATTATACTACATCAATCATACATTCAATGGTTCAAGGTGTAACTAACACTACTTCTACGTGTCGATTTATTTAACGTTAAAGGGGTCAACTTTAACTAAACAATATTAAACAATAGGAAGGGGTCAAGTTTTACTAATCAATATTCAACATAAATAAACCATTTTAAATTGTTAACTATCCTATATCAAATTCAATTACATATTATTTATCATTTTAAAAAAAATAATTAACATCCAATTTCAACATCACATAACAATCATTCATCAACCAACTTGTATAATAATATAAGTCATGAAAATTAATTCACCTTTCGTGGCTAAAGAAATTGACGGCGAAGTGAAAAGAAGCACGAAGAGAGTCGGTACAATACGAACAACGGACACTGCAAATATCGACAAAAGAAAGACAATATTAATTCAATGAATGTTCATATATAATTTATAAAATCATATATGTGCTTACCAACGACGAAGAGAGAAGAAAGCTGAAAATTTTAATGTTGCTGCAAATGGGACTTCAATCGGTTGCTGCTGCACACAATAGGGAAAAAGTTTAGCAACAAGATTTATACTGTGCACAAATTCACTTTTGCAAACTATGCGCAGTAACACTTCTACTACTAAAAGCAAGACTGTTCACTTCAAAGTCTGTTTTCCCCTCTCTTTTTTTCTTCTTCTTTTTTTCATACTGTTGCTACACTTTTACTCAGTGACTCATCCCTTTCATTCTTTTTATTTTTTAGAACAGAACCCAACATTCCTCACCCCTGATGCACACAGCACTTCCTCCACACACGCACACATGCATTTGTTCACATAGCACGCACACATAGGCATGCACGCGGGCGAGGTTAGGGACTGGGTAGTGGCACGGATGGTGCGCTTAGTGGAGGGATTCAGGTGGGGCGGTAAATGGCGCACCAGTGGTCGGGGCTCGGTCGGCGCGCGTGTGGGGAGAGGAGGCCAGTTGGAGTGTACTGGAGGAAAGTGGGCAGGGGAAGTGTGTGCGTGCGTTTCGGGTGGTGGGAGGTGTGGCTCAGGCGGTGGTGGGACGTGGCTGGGAGGGTCGCGGGGTGGTGGTAGTCGTGTGAAGGCGGTGGCGGAAGGTCACGGTGGCAGGAGGAACTGGGCGAAGTGATGTTGGCTTGCGTTTCAGGTGGTGGGAGGCGTGGCTTAGGTGTGTACGTGGCTATTGGTGAATGGGTCCCGGGGTGGTGGCAGTCGTGTGAAGGCGGTGGCGGAAGGTCACGGTGGCAGCAGGAACTGGGCGAAGTGATGTTGGCTTGCGTTTCGGGTGGTGGGAGGCATGAAGATTTGATGCTACCAGTTTTTCTCTGAACCATGGCCGAATAATAATAGAATGCAAAAGAAATTAAATAAAGAGAAGAGAGAAAAAAAAGTGGTCAGAGGAGGTAAGTTCTTACATGGTCTCAGTATTTGCAAATGAACGTATGGGTACAAGGAAAAGTACTGTTATGTTTATAATTTAAATTTTTTAGAATTGTATTTTGCCTCTGTTGTTTTAAAAAGTGAACCGCCTTACCTATTTCCTAAGCTAACCCCATCTTCCAACTACCCCTTTTATTCCTATCAGCTGAAACTTTTTTTTTCTTTAATTTTGAATGGGTACGGGCTGCAATTTTTCTTTTGGCTGAATACGGTTTAACCGGTCCTTTCGGAACGGTTAAATTAACGCGACGATTTCCGTCGGACTCCGTTCTGCACGAATGAATATACCATCTTGATCAGTGCGGCGAGGCGCTTCCAATGGTACACAGATAATTGCGATACGACGGTTTTATAAAAATTTGAATTTTTATACTAGCGGGAAAATGCAGGAAAAACGCAGAAAAATAAGATCGACGGAGCTAAATAAGTCCGAATTTGGAAAAACGAAAAATGGCGTCTCTGCCAGAAGATAATTTAGAATTTTTCTATTTAAAAATATTCAGGTTCGGAAGATAAAAATGGTACACTGATATGCAATAAAACGTGAACGAAATTTACTGCGATATTTTACGACGAAACTTTACCCATATCCATAACTTACTGGACGATTCTTATAAACAAAGTTTGGGCGTTAATCAACATCGTATATAAATTTCACATTTTTATATTAAAATAATGGATTTAAAATTTTTTAATTGGGTCGGAAATTCAGGGTCGTTACAATCTCCCCCACTCAAAACTTTTCGTCCTCGAAAAGGAACGAGACGGGGGAAGTACGAAAGAACCAAGCAGAAAAGTCAAGGTAGATTTTAAGAAAATTGGATTTATACCTGAAATTAGTAATTCGGGGTTTGAATCCCGAATACTATCCTCAGTTTCCCATGTGCAATCTCGGTCTTCTGCACTCCACTGGACTTTGACAAGATTGACTGACTTCCTTCTAAGTTGCTTTGTCTCTCGATCGACTATCCGAAGTGGCTTTCGCTCAATAGTCAAGTCAGGCTCAATAATTAACTCTTCCAACTGAGCAGTGGGAATGGTCATAGATGGATCGTGTGCAACTTTGCAAAGATGTGAGACGTGGAACACATTGTGTACACCGGCGAACTTTTCTGGTAATGCAATTCTATAGGCTAAGGTTCCAACTCTTTCCGTAATCTCAAACGGACCAACAAATCTGGGAGCTAGCTTCCCCTTCCTTCCAAAATGAACAATATTTTTCAGAGGTGACACTTTCAGAAATACTTTGTCTCCTACACTGAATTCGAGCTCTCTTCTCCTTTTGTCAGCGTAGCTCTTCTGTCTATCCTGTGCCGTCTTTATCTTCTTCCTGATTTCTTCAACTTTCTCGGAAGCTTCCATAATCATTTCTGGACCAAGCACCAATCGGTCTCCAGACTCAATCCAACAAGCTGGCGATTTGCACGGCCGTCCGTATAAGGCTTCGAACGGTGCCATACCGATGCTTACCTGATTTAATTTTAAGATAATTAATTCCATTTCAAATATACTTATTCAGATTTGAAATTTTGTTTCTTTACCTGATAACTATTATTATAGGTAAATTCAACCAAATGGAGATGATCTTCCCAGGATCCACCAAAGTCTATAATACAAGCTTGGAGAAGATCTTCCAAAATCTGATTCACCCTCTCAGTTTGGCCATCTGTCTGAGGGTGATAAGCTGTGCTCAGATTTAGCTTAGTGCCCAAAGTATCCTGAAACGCCTTTCAGAATTTACTAGTGAAAATAGGATCTCTATCGCATACGATACTAGATGGTACACCATGAAGTTTAACCACTTCTCTCATGTATATCTTGGCCAAACTCGAAGCAGTACGAGTGGTCTTGACTGGAATAAAATGAGCGGATTTCGTCAATCTATCAACAATCACCCAAATGCTCTCATTACCCTTTCTAGTCCTTGGTAGCCCATCAATAAAGTCCATAGAAATCAGCTCCCACTTCCAACCTGGAATCTCTAGTGGTTGAACCAAACCTACTATCTTTCTGTGATCAGCTTTAACTTGTTGGCAAGTTGTCCATCTACTAACATAGGTAAAAATATCGCGTTTCATCCCACTCCACCAATATAACTTCTTCATATTTTAATACATCTTTGTGACTCTTGGATGAAATGAAAGCGAGGATTGATGGTTTTCTCTCAGCACTTCCTGTCTTAGACCATCAACATTAGGAACACAAATACAATTATCAATTCTCAAGACACCATTACTATCAACTTGTGCACCAAATTTATTATCAGCATTTCCAACTCTTCCGAGAACTATTTTTTTAATGCGATAGAGCAACGTGTCTTCCTATTGCTTGGCGATAATGCGATCCATTAGAGCTGAGGAGATGACGAGCTGGAATAACATTCCTTCGACAAAATTACAACACACCATAGCTTGGTTTCTGCTCAAAGCATCGGCTACGGCGTTGGCTTTCCCCGGGGTGTAGTTAATAACTAGATCATATGCAGCTAAGAATTCGAGCCATCGGACTTGTCTCTGGTTCAAATCCTTTTGTGAGAAAATATATCTCAATGACTTATGGTCAGTGAATAACTCGAATTTGGTTCCCAATAGATAGTGCCTCCATAGCTTAAGAGCAAATACAACCGCAAGAAGCTCTAAATCGTGCGTTGCGTAATTTGCTTCATGGGTCTTTAACTGACGACCAGCATAAGCAATGACCTTTCCATTCTGCATTAAAACTGCTCCTAACCCATCCCGACAGGCATCAGTATAGACGGTCAATCCTTCGCTACCGTCAATGACCGTGAGAACTGGGGCAGAGGTCAACTTCTGCTTCATCTCATTGAAAGCTGTTTCGCACTTTTCACTCCAAGTAAATTTTACATTCTTTCTGGTCAGTGCGGTAAGTGGTGCGGCAATTCGGGCAAAATTTTCTATAAATCTACGATAATAGCCGGCCAAGCCTAAGAAGCTACGAATATCTGTATGAGTTTTGGGAGTCTCCCAATCCTGCAAATCCAAAGGATTCGAGTTTAAATAGAGATAAGATGTTTGGATAAAACGACGAATGAGGATAGAACTTACATTGATTACGGCGATCTTAGCTGGATCGACCGAAATCCCATTCTCCGAGACAATATGGCCAAGGAACCGAACTTCATCTTTCCAAAAGTGGCATTTCGGAAACTTGGCTTTAAGCTGATGACTGCGAAGAGTTTCAAGAACAAAAGCCAAATGCGACCTATGCTCTTTCTCATCCTTAGAGAAAACGAGAATATCATCGATGAAAACAAGAACGAACTTGTTAAGAACATCCCGGAAAACTCTATTCATCAAGTCGACGAAATAAGCTGGAGCATTAGTAAGACCGAACGGCATAACCAGCCATTCAAAGAAACCATTTTCAGTACGGAAAGCTATTTTAGGAATACTCTCCTCGGCAATTCTGAGTTGGTGAAAGCCGATAGCCAAATCAAGTTGGGAGAAAACTTTAGCTCCATGGAGCTGGTCGAATAGATCGTTGATGCGGGGCATCAGATATCTGTTCTTATGTGTGAGCTTGTTTAGCTCTCTATAGTCCACACACATTCTGAGAGAACCATCAGATTTTGTGACGAATACAACTGCAGCACCCCATTCTGAATGACTTTGCCGTATCAAGCCTTTAGCAAATAAATCTTCAATCTGAACATTCAATTCTGCCTTTTCTTTAGGAGCCATTCTCCTGGGAGGGAGAACTACTGGTCGAGCACCAGGAATAAGATCAATGCAGAATTCGATTTCCCATGGAGGTGGTAGAGAATTTACTTCTCCAAACACATCAGAAAAGAATTGAACAACTGGAGTAGAGCTTAGATCATTCGGATGAGAGTCAAGAGAGAATATAAAAATCCCAGCACATTCTTGAGGTGATTTACCTTTAATAACTAAAGGTATACACTTGTCGTCTATAAGTGAGATGGTTCGAGCTTTGCAAGAGATAATGGCTACGAACTTTCGTAGCCAATCAACACCTAATAAAATATCAAATGCCTCGAATCCAAGGACATAGAAATCCCAAGTGAAACGGTGCATGCCATACATAAGCTTGACATATTTGCATACCCTTTTGAGGTTAGCGGGTCCCCCAATTGGGTTTGATACACATAAGAAAGTAGATGCAAGAATGGGTTCCAATCCAAGTTTATTACATAAATCAATAGATATGAAACTATGTGTTGCTCCAGTGTCAAATAGAACTCTAACAGGTAAGGTATGCAACATAAAAGTACTCTGTAATGTACCTTGAGTATCACTAGGAGCAGGTGGATCACGGGTGGAAGAAGTCATAGCAAATACTCCAGATGTTTTTCCCTTTTGATGCATGGGACAATCCTTCTTGAAATGGCCAGGCTGCAAACAGACATGGCAGAGGTTGTTCCTAGTATCCTGAGGTGGAGGAATGGCCGCACTGACAGATGTCGGAAAACTGTTGGCATAGTGACCCTTCTGGTCGCACTTGAAACAAGTGATGGAGGATAAGTCAATGGGCTTTTTCTGAGAATAGCCAAGCCCGGTTGTCTTCTGCCAGTTCTTCTTCTGTTGCTCAAAGTTTGGCTTCCTCTTCCCAGCCAGACTAGAAGATGGTTGAGTAACTGGAGCCTTGGTTGTTGATGTTCCCTTCGGCTTTCCTTCATACCTAAGAGCAAAATCCATCAACTCGGTGAAAGTGCCATGGACATGAGCTATGAAGAGATCGTAATACTCCGAACGTGCTCCATGGATGAATTTCTCATTCTTCAGCAGTGGTGTATCAATCAAGCCAGGTCCGAACTTGGAGAGTTCGTTAAACTTTCTTTCATACTCGGAGAAAGTCATGTTGCCCTGCTTGAGGTCCATAAATGATCGATAAAGATGGGCCTTTCCAGCAGCTGGCATCCACTGAGCCATAAAGGAATCCCTATTTACAAGCGATATAAGATGAGTCAAAATTTGACGAGATAGAAGGAATAAATTTGGATGTAATTCAGATAGATTTCTACATAAACTGAGCCCAGGTGATAGTTTCCTCATCGGTACGGGAGGTGACTGACTCCCACCAATCCTGTGCCGCATCCTGTAGCTGCCAAGCGGCCAATTGAAGCTTCTGCGCGTCAGTAATCTCAAGACCAGTGAAGATCCTTTCCAGGCTCTTCAGCCACTGTTGCGCTCCTATGATGCTCTCGGAACCAGAGAATTTGATGCCGCCAAGCTGGGTGTATTCCTTGCTAAGAAAAGAGAACTTGACTGCAGGAGCTGGGGCACGTGGTTTGGGAGCATTTCCTCTACCCCCGCCTCTAGCGTTCCTTCTGGTACTCATCCTGGAATACCAAAAGTGATTTAGAATCAAAGATAGCAATTTATAAAACTTAAGGAAACTCTAATCAACCGAATTCAATAAGAAGGATGGAATCAAAGGATATGGATTCTACAATGATTCTCCTCATTCTAGGGTTTGGTTACCCTATCTCTAATGAGCTTTAAAACTCCACAGGCTAAGGTTTACGGGAACCAAAGCTCTGATACCAACTGTAACAACCCGTATATTTGGACCATTTAAATTGACAATAATCCACACATGTCAACTTAAATAGTACAAAACACGAATCATTAATGGAGTATATGTATATAAATGAGAATCATCATAGAATCATAGAAAATACAACATAACAGAATAGTGCAGCGGAATTACAACATAGTCATAAGAGTAGTTCATGAAGCTACCCATAAATACAAAAATGTCTCAAATAAAATGAAATAGAACAACATAGATGGCCAATAGTGTCCAAATAGAAAGAGCAATACTGATAAGATAAATATGATGATAGTCTTCGGTCTTCAGCTCCAAATAGAACAGCAATAGCAATCCTCAGTCTGATCCGAGCATAAGCACAAACAAACACTCGAATCAGGACATATATTCTTATACGGATAATATGATTCAGAATTGGAAATAACAATAACTCAAAGATGAATGGAATAAATATCTTTCAGGATCCGTTAAATTATTTATACATAATATTGTACGATAAATAGATAATGTCTAACAGTAAAGTAAAATATCAAGATAGTGTTAAGGCGTCACCATTATTCCCCTTAACACATTTTATATAAGCATTATAGTCTATACAGCACTGTAAACTCCACCGTAAACTAGTGAGATATCAGGGAGTACTCCATAGGTATAATATGAACAAATTCGTAGTGATCGCGTATAGGGATACAAGTATGACAAGGCACATGAGGCTATACCCAAGGTAGTGAAACTACCGTTTTCCTGATCCGGACTGGTGAGAACGCATCGTCGCAACGATCGCAACACCGCGAAACAACACTCCCAATTCAAGGGTGCGCACCAATCAATAACAAGTAATGAGTAGTTTACGAAGAAGTATGTTCGCTCGAGGTAGCTAACCCCATTTGGCTCGGCACGGCTCTTGTTTTAGTCATTTCAAATTTGACACAAGTGTCAAGGCTATCCATTATCGTTCACTTTCTTCAATCATCAACGTACGTCATTCCAACCACTTCATTCTGGATCACTCTCCGCGTATAGTTATTAAAGTGGTATTTGGTTTAGACAATGAGTATGTCCCTAACCGATTCCGGTCTCTTTAAAAACCTTCGTAATTATTTCACCGATTGGTCGTTTAATAAATTTCAAACCAAATCAAATTCACTTTCAATAAGAATTGGTAAATCACATTTCATTTGTCTTTCCAAACAATTTCCAAAATTTTACGTTTCATAACTTCAAAATCCATTTCAAAACTCTATAATTCAATTTCAAAATTTGTTTTAAAACAATTCAAAATATTCATTTGATTTCGAATACAAGTTTCATTCCATAATTATTTAAAATAAATTTAAACTCGTTTATCATTTACGTTCAATGCTCGTTAAGTTAATTTATCTTCTAAAACAATTTCCATTTAACCTCTAATTCATTAAATCAATTACTTACGTTCAACTTATTATATCGAAGCTTACAAATTCAATTAAGTTAAATTTGTCAAATCAAATTTTTAAGTTACAAGTCTTACATTTGTTTCAATAAAACACATTTTTATTTCTTGTTAAAGAAATTCAATTCCACTTATTCATTTACTTAATTACAAATTTACAAAATCTCAATTAATAAAGGAACTTAATTCCACTTATTCAAGACGTTCAATTTCACTTATTAAAGAATTCAATTAGTTTAATTTGTCAAATAATTCAATCTTATTCAATTATCAAGTAATTTCAAAACTTAATTATTAATAATTTCAAAACTTAATTATTAGCAATTCCAAATTTAATTATTAATAATTCCAAATTTAATTATTAATTAATAAATTTTTACACAACGTTCTTTCATCAAACTTTAAATTCCAGTCTTATTTCAAAACTTTATTTCCATTCAATGAAATCCTTGTTTTATTTCAAATCAAATTATTGACCAATCGGGTTTTATTAAATTTCTATCCAAAGTCAAGTTTATTTGGGTATTTATCATTTCAACCCGATTCCATTTCAATTCAAAAATCAAAGCATATCAAAGGGAACTTGCAGTGTGATAACTGGGATGGTGTCAAAGTAAATAAACAAGCAATAGCAACCATACATAACAATTCATCAATTTATTTAAATAATCCCGAAATAATCGTATTAATTTACATTTGTTATCTATGCAAATTAATATAATTATTCCTAGAATCTACACTATCATTTTATGTAGATTAATGATTATTACATTATGGTTTTTCACTTGATGTCTATTATTCAAATTATACTAAATCAATCATACACTCAATGGTTCAAGGTGTAACTAACACTACTTCTACGTGTCGATTTATTTAACGTTAAAGGGGTCAAATTTAACTAAACAATATTCAACAATATAAAGGGGTCAAGTTTTACTAATCAATATTCAACATAAATAAACCATTTTAAATTGTTAACTATCCTATATCAAATTTAATTACATATTATTTATCACTTTAAAAAAATTAACATCCAATTTCAACATCACATAACAATCATTCATCAACCAACTTGTATAATAATATAAGTCGTGAAAATTAATTCACCTTTCGTGGCTTAAGAAATTGACGGCGAAGCGAAAAGAAGCATGAAGAGATTCGGTACAATACAAACAACGGACACTGCAAATATCGACAAAAGAAAGACGATGTTAATTCAATGAACGTTCGTATATAATTTTTAAAATCATATATGTGCTTACCAATGACGAAGAGAGAAGAAAGCTGAAAATTTTAATGTTGCTGCAAATGGGACTTCAACCGGTTGCTGCTGCACACAACAGGGAAAAAGTTTAGCAACAAGATTTATACTGTGCACAAATTCACTTTTGCAAACTAAGCGTGGTAACACTTTTACTACTAAAATCAAGACTGTTCACTTCAAAGTCTGTTTTCCCCCTTTCTTTTTTTTTTCTTCTTCTTTTTTTCATACTGTTGCTACACTTTTACTCAGTGACTCATCCCTTCCATTCTTTTTATTTTTTAGAACAGAACCCAACATTCCTCACCCCTGATGCACACAGCACTTCCTCCACACACGCACACACACATTTGTACACATAGCACGCACACATAGGCATGCACGCGGGCGAGGTTAGGGAATGGGTAGTGGCGCGGATGGTGCGCTTAGTGGAGGGATTCAGGTGGGGCGGTGAATGGCGCTGCAGTGGTCGGGGCTCGGTCGACGCGCGTGTGGGGAGAGGAGACGAGCCGGAGTGTACTGGAGGAAAGTGGGCTGGGGAAGTGTGTGCGTGCGTTTCGGGTGGTGGGAGGCGTGGCTCAGGCGATGGTAGGACATGGCTGGGAGGGTCGCGGGGTGGTGGTAGTCGTGTGAAGGCGGTGGCGGAAGGTCACGGTGGTAGGAGGAACTGGACGAATTGATGTTGGCTTGCGTTTCGGGTGGTGGGAGGCGTGGCTCAGGTGGGGACGTGGCTATTGGTGAATGGGTCGCGGGGTGGTGGTAGTCGTGTGAAGGCGGTGGCGGAAGGTCAGGGTGGCAGGAGGAACTAGGCGAAATGATGTTGGCTTGCGTTTCGGGTGGTGGGAGGCGTGAAGATTTGATGCTACCAGTTTTTCTTTGAACCATAGCCAAATAATAATAGAATGCAAAAGAAATAAAATAAAGAGAAGAGAGAAAAAAGAAGTGGTCAGAGGAGGTAAGTTCTTACCTGGTCTCAGTATTTGCAAATGAACTTATGGGTACAAGGAAAAGTATTGTTATGTTTATAATTTAAATTTTTGAGAATTGTATTTTGCCTCTGTTGTTTTGAAAAGTGAACCGCCTTACCTATTTCCCAAGCTAACCCCCGTCTTCCAACTACCCCATTTATTCCTATCAGCTGAAACTTTTTTTTTCTTTAATTTTGAATGGGTACGGGCTGCAATTTTTCTTTTGGGCTGAATACGGTTTAACCGGTCCTTTCGGAACGGTTAAATTAACGCAACGATTTCCGTCGGACTCCGTTCTGCACGAATGAATATACCGTTTTGATCAGTGCGACGAGGCGCTTCCAATGGTACACAGATTATTGCGATACGACAGTTTTATAAAAATTCGAATTTTTATACTAGCGGGAAAATGCAGGAAAAACGCAGAAAAATAAGATCGACGGAGCTAAAGAAGTCCGAATTTGGAAAAATGAAAAATGACGTCTCTGCCAAAAGATGCTTTAGAACTTTTCTATGTAAAAATATTCAGGTTCGGAAGATAAAATTTTACACACTTTAAAATGAACTGATATGCAATAAAACGCGAACGAAATTTACTGCGATATTTTACGACGAAACTTTACCCATATCCATAACTTACTGGACGCATCTTATAAACAAAGTTTGGGCGTTAATCGAGATCGTATATAAATTTCACATTTTTATATTAAAATAGTGGATTTGAAATTTTTAAATTGGGTCGGAAATTCAGAGTCGTTACAAGAACGCCCGAAATCGAGCAGCTAAACCATTGATTCCCGAAGATTGGAACCAACGAATAAGGTTGATATCTACAACAATGCTATCAGCCCAGCATAACGCATATGGCTTGAAACAAGCAAGGTTAAGTGTCATAGATTCCAGACAAACACTACTGAACTGATCCATGACCAGGACAGGGATGAGCACGGTCATACTGGGGGCATTGTGATTACTCGCTCCATATTTTCTAATTTTCTATAAGAACCTGGAATTTAACACCTAGAAATGAAGGGTTCCGCCAAGAAAAGAAGGGTTCTGCAGATAGAAGTCAGATCCTAACAAAAACCAGTTGGAGAAAATTCGATTTTTCATGAACAAGAATAACCATGGAATTGGTTAAGCAACGACTTTGCATTTCCAACGGCAACACTTGATGGTGATAAATAAGGATAGGCTACTAAAATGGCTAGGACTCCGATCCTTTCAGAACATGGCGTATCCTGAAGTTTAGCGACATTGAGGAAAACCGCCACATTGGGTTGAAAGGGATTTACTCAACTATACAGGATCGGATTAATGATTCAATCCTAGTGAACATGACTTTAACACTGCCTGAAGACAAGCAGCACTAAGAAAAGACTTCTAGAATCCAATCATCGAAGTGCAAGTTTTCAAAGACCGAAATTAGTGCCCACCTGGATTAATAGCATTGCCGGATCGGCAAGGAAAATCGATCCCCCCTCTTGAGTATCGGTGTTGCCCCAGTAAAACTAAGGTCTTTTCTCATTTCCTAAGTACTAGTGTTGCCCTAGCAAAGTCAAGAAACTTTCTATTTCATAAGTATCGGTGTTCCCCCAGCAACGTCGGGAAACCCTCTATTTCTTAAGTACCTACATTGCCGGGAAATTTGCTATTCACTATGTATCGGTGTTGTCCCGGAAACACCAGGAAAACTTTAATCTACAGGTTTAATGAGAAACACTCAATGTAGTAAACCATCAATGCACTAGCTTCCAGAGATAGAAGTTGGTCCTCAACTGAGATTCTGCCCTTGCCTTCAGAAAACTACCGTTGCCTGAAAATGGGTAACAACAGGAAGACATAACCTTTCATAGGTCAGGTGGATGGTTCGACCTTTCATCACAAGTTCAGCCACTGCACAGGAATAAAGCAGTGCCGAAAGGAAATCCTAGGATTGAATTGCTTGTGTGCTAATTTCTAAGGATGAAAGCTAGTGCACAATCGAATTTCCTGAGTTCAATAAGAAATAATTTAGATACAGCCAAAAGATAGGCATCCTTGAGGAAGTGTTGCTTGGCACAAAGCAGCAAGGTTATCAATTCCCGAAGATAGGAATTAGCGTATGAATAGAACATCCATGATGACAGCAATCAAGCAAAGCATGCACAGCTAAGGACATGTAGGGACGATCACGAAAGGTCGGAACTAAAACCATCGGACTTCCTCAATGCTAGAATAGGATTGAGAGCCAAACCAGCGAAATCGAGTCATTTGTCACAAACCTCTCCATCTCTCACAATCGCCTAATACAGGTTTTAAAAATAGCTAGTCCCTCGAGCAGGGATAGACGCACAAATACTTGATCGAAAGAAATGTTGCAAAGTTTAAATATGAATAACCGCAAGGTCAGTTAGATAACAGTTATGTATCGCAAAACTTAGCATTCTGGCAACAAAATCACCAACAATGGAAATCAAGGATTTAACGTTCAAAAATCAATCGTCGCTCATAGTCTGGCGATGACGAGAAGGATCGATGACCTACTTGTGGTCTAACTAGATCATTTGGTTCCAACTTGCAGGAATATGTCATTACTCAAAGTTTGGTGATGCTAAGAAGAAACCTCCATAATGAAACTATCGATACATCGGCTTTTGGAAACAAAAGAAAGAGTTTGATTGAATCTTCAGCCCTACCTACTAGCACCTCATGCCATCTGAAAATTCACAACATTAAGGAAAAATCCACATAGTCAAGTCATCTGCGCATGAGTTTTTGGAGATAGAAACTGATAGATGATTATGATCTCAGCACTGGACTTGGAAGAATTCACTCTAGCAAAAGATGACGGCGATGCATCTTTCCAACACATGTACCTGGAATGACATTGGATGACGATGTCAACTTGGAGGAATTCAATTACAGTCAGGAAACAGACAACATTGAAAAAATCAAAGCTTGGAATCAAGTAGCAAAGTCCCTAGTTTCTGAATATAGGAGCTATCGTGTCAATCAAACTGTGGTAATCGAACGTATAGAATTACAGCAAATGTGTATTACTTACATGCATAGAATTACAGTAAACGATTATGCTGCACACGAACACAAGAGGTGAAACAGCGAGAAGAGCAATGCTTGGAATAGAGCAATTAAACCAATAGTCCTCAAAGATAGAGGCTGGTGTGCAGGTTGAATTATGAAAAACGCAAAGGAAGGATAATGGCAATCGAACAAGTCATGCGCTAGTTTCCGAAGACTGAAATTGTGCCCGATCCAACATCAACTACAACTCTACAAGAGCAGTTGTGCCTTGTAATACAACTACAGCTCTATAAGAGCAGCTGGGACACTTAGAAGACATAGAAGAAGGCTCATAGAAAAATGAGCATGATTGGAGAAGGTATGATGGATCGTTGGCGATCCATCTTGATGGATCGGTAACGAACAGTGTAGCTTTGTCCCCAACACCTGCAGTTCATGGTGTAAGTCTCACACACCCTCTAGAGTGTACCTGCAAAGTTTCGTCTGATTCCCTTAAGTTTTGAGTGAGTTATGGATGATTCTTCTGGACTAGATAACCCATGAAGACGGATGATCAAACAAACTCCAAACGACTTGATATTTGGATAAGGTACTCAAATAGAAGATAGAAAGACAACCAAATGGAGATAACTCAAAAATAGACTAAGTACATGGATTGCTAGTGATCCCTCACCTATGGATCTCTAGCCATCCATCAGGTTAGCTCAGGTCGCCTTCAAACTTTCTAAACTCCTTTATGACGCTAAGTACATGCTTCTAGCAAAGCGACTTTGGCCCAAGTGCTCTTCAACCCCTATAAATACAATCTTACCTGCAATATAAAGAAGTGGATCTTATGGACTGGCTACTAGAGCTCGGTAGAGATTATTCTTTACACTTCTCCTCCCACACAATAGTCATCTAGGGGTTCACTGTGAATCTCCAATGAACTCTTATACTTGTGACTTGATCTAACTTCGAAGATTCAATCATATTGTAATCTGATTCAACCTGTAACAGCAATCAGTTAATAGAGAGTTATAAAGTGGACGTAGGCTTCATTAAAAGCCGAACACTATAATCTTCTTCTCTTTTTACCATTTCTACTCTTTTAACATTTATTTTCTATATTTTTGCTTTGTAAGAACAGGCTTGGTGCTTTCATAATAAATCCAGGGTGTTGATCCATTTTTTGGGTTAGCAACCTTCAGCTTTGATACCAAGTGTAACGACCCCCTTTTTGACCGACAAAATTCAACAATAATACTTCCACGGTATTCACATGTCGAGCACTCAAGTGCAGGAAAGACAGATTGTTATGGTAAATAAAAAAACAGGAAAAGGAAAAAGAAAAAGAAAGAAAGAACACAACATCAAAACCTCACAATAGAACGATAACATGTAATATTAAAAGGATAGTACAAACTGTCACTCTAACATACATAGCATTTCAAAGTCACAGTCCTAAGTACTATCATCAGCGTGGACAGTTATAACAGCCTATTCTCATAAATGATGGTATATACATACTAGAAGTGCAGTGGAAATAAGAAAATTATGGTAGGTAAAAGCATCCAACTCGTCTTCTCAAGCTCTAAAGAATATGAACAAAACCTTTCTTTCTCAAATTACTCGAAAGAGCACTCAATAAATTAAGGCCAAGATAAAACCAAGTTAGATATAAGTTTAGTGTGAGAAACTCAAGAAATATGAGGCCTCATATAACAGTATCTTTTGAGGCAGTTCGAACCATTGTAACGATTTTCTCCTCAAAAGAACCAAACCATCTAATAAGTACACACGGCGATATAATAGATAATGTCCAGGATGTAGAATATAAATCAAAAAATAGCTATGCTGCTTGCATCTCATAACACAACAATATTAAAAGTACAACTAAAACTGCTAAGGTACGTTAGCATATGGATTTCCATTGGAGGTCTCCTCAGTACATCTAGGCCGACCTCTTGACAAGGATCAAAAACTACCTTCCGAAACGACGTATATCTCTAGATAAAATATGTCACAAAGGAAAATATAGCTGGTCCATGCTTGAACATGTGATACTGAATACCAACAATACCCGTGTGCCTCAACCGAAAGCATCTATAGATATTTGGTGTTGATGTACCCTTAGGTTAGCTAAACCCATTGGCTATGCGCCTACTCTATTTACTATCATTTCCAATGGTGAAGTCATGTTCAACATCTCAACACATGAGTCTTCATCACTTGAACAGATCTCGAATCTCTACATGGATTCCAACATCTCGAATAGATCTCGAATTTCTACAAGGATTCTAGCATAAGTCTTTCGACGAATGCTAACTCTGTCCTCTCTCTTGAAATCAACCTCAAAATAGACAATATATCACAATAGCATCTCTTGAAATGTTAACTTTGACCTCTTCCTTAGACTTAACCTTAGGATAGATAGTGCAACTCTATAACATTCCACTTCACAACTACTTCCAAAACATAAAATACATATATCGATTTTGAAGTAGTTACAGTTCCTAATCATCTCATATAATTACACACCCCTACTTGTTGGACGCTTCAAACAAATAGATAGATTTTAAGTTAACTCAACTCTGTTTCTTTCATAAATAAACAGATAACGCATAATGGCTGAGATCATCTCCAATCCGGAAGGATTTCCTTATCTCTTGTGCTAGAAGAGCAAGACAGAGTTTATACATAGGGTATATCATTACCGAGGATAACCGTACTATATAATTCTTGTGTTTCTTTCAGATATTTCCTAAGTTAAAATTAGTCAAATTCAATAATATGAGAGTTTCGTATATAGAAACCAAGTATCGTATACTTATTACGTTTTTGAACTTCTTTACTTACACTATCCTCGAGTCAAGGTGAAGTCGGTAGGTTAGAGCACAGTTTGCTTCTAAGCCTTACTCGAACATCATTCTTAACTCTTACAAATAGAATAAGCCTACTTTGTCGACTTTTAGTGCTAAGTACATGACTAAATACGTTCTATAGACAAGTAAACACACAAAGCATGATTAAGTCACACAAAGCATGATTAAGTCACATAAGCGACTTCTAATCCCATTTTTATTTAATTAATTCTTTTATTAATTAAAATTTCTTTTATCAAATAATTACTTCCTTCGAAGTATGTGAACTAAGGAAGAAACGATTCAGACGAATGAATTGTAACAACCCGCTCGAAAATGGACCTGAATTCCGACCTAAAAATGGCCCATCGAAACTTAGATCCATCTCAAAGCTGGCTATTGTTTGGCAAAAAGAACAATACACAGCTATTTATCTAAGCATTCAGAATCTCATAGCGGAAGGATAAAATATAATAATAAGAACAGTATACATTTTATTCAAACTTCATAATGTCATTGAAAACCATAACAAAATATCCAAAATCACCATTACATATCTATGGTACAATACTCCAAAATTACAGCATCATTTTTATTTCATAGGTACATCAAAAACTACAAAAAATAATAAGTAAATAAATAGACTACTGCCATAAGTATCGTTGACATCTTCGCCTTCATCATCACCCTTCTTAATCTGTGTTGTAATGTCTGGTGAATAAAAATCTCGAGCCTCGCTATATTAGTACCTAGGCATTATAATTTAAATAGGAATATGTCTTACGTATTCTACCTACTTCATAGGTCTTTTCAAATATAAGCCCAAATGCTTTTCTTATAAATAAAAAGGCTTTCCAAACATAAGCCCATAACCAACTTGTTATCAACCCAATAACCCATATATATTGTCCAATATGTCCTATCAATATAAGAGATAGTATCTAAGTCACTTAGTACCTTTTAATGGGAATTAGGCGGACTCCGACCATTTAATACCTTTTTTAAGGCAGGTCCACGTCATTTACTACATATCCCAAGGTGGACTCCTCACTAGTAACTATCTAGCTGACATTGCACGGAATCTCTTTAACCACTTAATACTTCCTATTGAAGCGAGCTCTTTCCCGAGATATCCTCTACCGTGCCTAACCCATAACCCTGACTATTCACTACTTCCTACAGAGAGAAGAGGCAGGCCCTTACACAACAACTTAGTACCTTCAATCTCTAAAGCGGGTCCTTCGTATTATGACACGTACCCTACTGTAATGTCTCACATTAGTCTGATTATTCATAAATACTGGAAGCCAGATTAGCTGGGCATATTTACCCTAAATTATTTGGGACTAACCACACGTCATCATAGTTACTTGTTATTGGGAATGTCTCATATCACCCCTAAAATTAGATCGTTGGTAGCCAGATTAACTATACAGACTTCCGCGTGCATTTGACTGACCTCGTATCACTATAACTTAGTCATAATCTATATGCACTCTACATAGATTATCACACATCTCACTATTTCCCTAATCGAGGCCTTATAACATATCTTTCTTATTTCGCTTTCAGCATTAACTCTTACGTAAGGGGTATTTAATAAAAATAATAACCTACTTAACTATGTAATTATAAGTTAATTACGCTAATATACACACGTGCGCGTGCCTAGTAATTTCTAAGCGTGCGGAATTTACGTCCTAAACTAGCATTTAAATGTCAACTCTTTCAACAATTATACAAGTCTCATCCTATATTATCAATAATACCAAAATTGAAATATTCATGTGCAAAAATTTGAATCAATAGATTGTATATAATAAAAATTTAAACTCAACTTATTACGTCGAAATAGTGGAATACATTGATAATAGAAACTTACAATTTCAATTTTACGCCCTATTCAACTTCTTTTTCACATAAAACTAAACAATGGAATTTCTATTTAATTCTTGGGAATAAGCGGTGCAAACTAAAAATAAAATCCATACCTTACATACTATTCCTTAATCAAAACTCTTTAACCAAATTCAAAGAAAAAGAATAAGAAGTGGAATAGAAGGTAAAATTTCAAAACTGCAAATCTATACAATTTCATTTATTTTGACATAAACAATTGAGATTCCAATATAGAATTGACATTTCGCATTGAAGGAGTTTTGAGGGTTTATAATATGATGTTTGCGCAGAATAAAACCTCCCCAATGCATAATCAAACCCAAACTATAGTAATCAATTACTAAAATAGAAAAGCTAAGACTTTAGCCAATACTATATCCTTAACTTTAATACCTTTGGATTTGACAAGCCTTTAACTACCAGATCTCTTCTTTTTGATGTGTATATATATACAGTAAGGGATTTGTATATATACGTTTAGATTTAGAAAATCGGAGAAGAATAAGTTGGGAAAATAAAAGGAAAACAAAATAGATATATAGGATTTCTTACCTGAAACCCTAACGGAGTTAATCTGAATCTTAAAAGAGATGAACTGCCAGAGCTTCGTTAGGTTCCCAAAATAATTTATGAATAAAAGTGAATAAAAAAGAGGGGACTAGGCTCCTATTTATAATGGTTGAAATGCACCAGCACAGTTGGATTAAGGTCGGTCGAAAATAAAAGAATCTGGTACGTTAGATATCTAAAAATCCTAGCCACCACTTAATAGCGCAGGTCAACCGCCGCTACCCACCGGTCAACCACCACGGTTAACCGGTCCAAGGGGAGTGGTCGACCTATATGTGCTATTTTGAAAAGATTTTATGCCGCTGCTTTTTAATTTATTTTCTTCCTTAATTATTATTTAACGTCAACGTTATTTTCAACATTTACTTAACCCCCAAGCCTAATTACTATTAACTTTCAAATTTCAAAATTAAGAATTATTAAATTATTTGAATTTGCATTCTATTTAAATTATTTTAAATCGAAAAACATCAAACGTCTATAATCTTTTTGTTTGAGCTCCGTTTTGAGAACATTATATATGGAAATTGATCATAATTTTGCCACGAATGCAACGACATAACTTCCATGGTCAAATTATGACATTTGAGAAATTTTCATTTTTAGCCTTGTCTTACTTAATTAATTTATCTATTTTATTTATATTTTATTAATTTTTATGGGGTGTTACATTCTCCCCTCTTAAAAGGATTTCATCCCCAAAATCTTTACAAGGGGCGAACAGTATAACGTGCAACAAATATCCATGTTATACAATCATTATCTACACAATCATCTACTCGACTATAAGTGCATTGTGACTATGTGTGCAGATATATTATAGGTGAGCTCAATCCTAGCATGAATGCAAGTGTCATGACACATATGCATGTAGGAAAACATCTTAAAAATGCAAAAAAGTGTTCTATATGAGTGCAAAAGTAATAGTAAAAGTGTAGCAACCATCTCCTACCATCCAATCTAACAACCTCGATGCAACCAAAACTTAATTTTGGAGAAAAGTTTACCAATGAAAAACTTAGGATGAGAAGTCCTCATGCTTTCCACCGGATTCTCCCCTCGTTGCACTCAAGCCAGCCTAATTTCTTTATTGTGGAGTTTCCTAGTTCCATGCTCCACACTACTTGTAGTGGTATAGGATACTATTGGCTCTGTCTTAATATCCCCCAACTGATCAGGCTCTACCATAATGGTTGTGCTATGAATGCATTTCTTCAAGTGCGAAACGTGAAAACATCATGGACCCTTACCAACTTATCTGGTAGTTCCACGGAGTAAGCGAGTTTTCCTATTTATAAAATTAGGAAAGTCCTAACAAGTCTTTGGTGCCAACTCTCCTGACTTTCCAAATCTCACGACCTTTCTAAGAGAGGAAACTTTGATAAACACCATATCCCCTACTTACACTCTAACTCTTTTCTTCGCTTGTCCGCATAAGATTTCTGGCAATCATGTGCGGCCTACAATCGCTACTTAATCAATTTTATCTTTTACGTTTTCACACGTCAAACACCTAGTGGAAAATTCTGCAACCTTCTTTTTCATCTCTGTCCAATTGAAAATTCTCTTCATATTCCTATTTGTCTTATCCCCTCCCGGGTGAAGGGTCATCCTTGAATGGAATCACTTCGTAAGCTAAACTTTTTTTTCCTAAAATCCTAAAATTTTTAGGATTAAAGCATCCTTTATTCCTTGTTACTAACCTAATTCCTCATTAACTTCCAATCTTACCTACATTTTATCGCTAGTTAAGTGTCCTCTTGAAATTTCCTTATTTACATTATTTTTCAATATGTATATATTTGTCCAGTCATCTCGTCCAATTCATAAAGTCAACACGGCGATAAAATAGAAACACATCTTATACCATATCATATGCTTTTCCCATAAGGGAGACAACTAACGATAATAATCTCAAAAAATCCTAAAGAAATTTTTTTTAGAAGTTGCCATTTAAATGATGTAAATAATGTTATGGTCCTGACACTCCTTACTTAATTAAGATGGACATTTCTAATATGTCATTCCACTACCACCTACCTTCCTTAATTTTCCTTCTTGATTTGTAATAAATGCGCTCTATTCATTATTTCAGTTAAAATACCCTTAGAAATTGATCATTAATGTCAAAGTTAGACCATCTCTAATCAATCCTCATTTATATCCCTTTAATCTTTTTATCAGTTTCAAATTCCATTTATTATGGCGATTTAATTCCTCCATCAATGACATATTAAATTCCTTAATCAGTCTCCATTTAATTCTTTTTAACAACCATTAATTACAAATTTATTACTCGTTAAATTTGTATAAATCCTAATCCGTTAATTACTAACTAATAGGTATATAATCGTAAATTATGTTATTGATGTATTTCTATTTATTATACATTAAGAGTAGTTATACGTGTGTCTATATATTAATTTCTAAACTAGACCGTTCCTTTCCACATTTTAATTTATCAAGGTTATCGTTCTAAAATGGATTACCATTATAATTTCTCTATAAATTAACCAAAGTGAGATCTTTGCTTCGTTTGAAACTACAAGGAATTATTTCTGTTCTTTTTAATGAAATAGACATTTTAAACTATGGAAAAAATATCCATATCTTATACATCTCTTTCCTTTTGGTGTATCCCTAATTCAAATGACATGCTTTTATACATATTTTGAAATGGGATAATTTATGGAATTTACATGGAACTCGCTACAAATAAATCAAAACATAGAAATTTACATCCCAAGTCAATTAGGGCAACCTAACTTACAATCCAATTATAAATCTGGATTATCTTTGCAACTTTACCAATACTTATAATTCAATATCTGGGATTAGTTTAAAATTTCCAGATCAAGTTGTACGTACTATTCCTTTTTTATTCATATCCTAAAACCTTTACATCATCTTACCTAGGTAGTAATCACAATCTACTCCATAAAAGTTTTTGGTTTAGTTCTCACCATTCTAAAACTAAAATTTCACAATTATAAAGTGCCTTATCTGAAACCTTTATCTTTAAAAATATAAACATAAAAACCTTTTTTGCAAGTTTTCAAAAATTACGTAATTCCCAAAATGAGTTATGAAAATTTTTCCTTTTTCTAACTAACTTTTCCTTTTTAAGGACTTTCTACAACAGAGATTTATTTCTTTTAAAGTTGGACTTTCAAAACATTTAAAATTCAATTATTAAACCAAATTATTATTAAATCAAAAAAATCAAAAATTGCTTAATTCCATAAAGGAGCAAAATAATTTCCCTTCTGAAAAACCATCTACAACATACAAAATAATTTTCAATAAATTGTTTTTATACAAATAAACTTATTTCGTTAAATTCGAAATCAGCACTTTTACACCATGAAATTATGGCCTATAATCATGAAAAGTTCATTTACTACCACATTAAGGATATATTGCTATTATTTTCCAAATTTTGCTCCTTTTAAATCTATTACAAAGATTATAACTTTAATAATATTTTATTCTTATTCAAACAAATTCTAAATATATATATATAATTCTCGTCCTTCATATTACATTCACAAAATTATCCTAACTCGTTTATTGATTATCATCATTTAATTTATTCCAATTGTAAAAAATGTAATGGTCGGCCTTTTCAGCCCCTGAATGTCGATCCTAATACATCCACAGTATTCACGTGTCGAGCACCCAAGTGTCGGAAAGAAAGAATGTTAGATAAAAGAAAAGGAAAAAGAAACATAACACAATATCAGAATCTCACATGCAGAACGATAATATATAATATCTCAAAAGAACTTTAACAGAAAGAAAACTTGGATATACATACATTAATCAGAGTAAACTAACCTATCATCAGCCTGAACAGTTATAATAGCCCATTCTCACAAATACTGATAGATACAAATCAAATAACGCAGTGGAAAATAAATATGGTAGAAAATCATCCAGCTCCTCTCCAAGAGCTCCAATGAACCATAGCTAATTCTGGAAACATACTCGAGCTAACCTGAACATTAAGAAAATAACACCCGAATCAGTCTGGTAAACTAGCGTGAGAAACTCAAATTATATGGATTACTATATTTATGAAACCCTTCACAGATAAAAGTATATCGTAAGACCACGCCATAAATAAGCAACGGACGGGTGTTTATCTTATAATAACTAAACCATTTCTATTATAAAATCCAATTATATTATAATAACGTCTAAAGTGTGAAATATAGATAATCAAGAGCTGTGATGCATGTGAGTATACATCATAACAATAATAGGTATACAATAACAACTACTAAGATGCATTCACTAATTATGTAAGATTCCATGGAGGTGCCCTCGATACTTCGAGAACGGTCCTCTTGCACAAGGATTAGAGATATCCCTCCGAGTAACATATATCTCTAGATAAAATATACTAGGAAAACCATTGTTGGTCCATGCTCGAATATGTGGCATCAGGTCACATCACTCCTGCATGCGTATCTATAAGTATCACTAGAATGGAGTGCATGCACCCTTTAAGCTAGATAAACCCCATAGGCTATGTCTCCTATCTCTAGTTTATGTCATTATCGGTGGTGAAGTCATGGTAAGCATCCCAGCTTATGAATCATATCTCGAACAGATCTCAAAACCACACATGGATTCCCATATGTCAACAGAACTCGGAATCATATATGGATTCCCACATCCTGAATAGATCAAGAGAAACAACATGTATTCAAGCATCTCGAACAGATCTCGAATCTTCATATATATTCCAACATCTCGAACCAATCACGAACCTCTTTTGAAGCATAAAACACGTGTATGGTTTTGAAGTGGTTATCGTTTCTAGTCATCTCATATAAGTACACCCCCTGGCTTACTGGGTGCTCCAAAACCAATCGATCGATTTCTGATAAACTCAACTCTGATTCTGTGGGAAATGAACAGTCAATACATAAGAGCAGAGATCACCTCCTAACCATTTAAGCGGGAGGATTTCCTTATCATTTATCTTAGAATAGCAAAACGGGTTTATAGGTATAGTATAGTATAGTATAGTATAACTGAAGATAACTGTACCATATAATTCTCGTGTTTCTTCTAGATATTTCCAAAGTTATATTTGGCCAACTTCAACAAAATAAGAATAACCGTATAAGGGAAACTATGTCCCGTATACTATCCATAAGCAAGGAACACACAAAGCACGATTGAAACAGACAAGCACGATCAAGTTATATAAACGATTCCTTATCCCCTTTTGAATTATCTTCCTTTATTAATAAAAACCTCTTTAATTAGTAAAACTCCTTTTTTACTCAATAACTTATTTACAAATGAAACTTCACTTATTAATAAACTTCACTATTTAATTAAAACATCCCTATTCATTTCTACACATTTCAATACTCTCAAAAGTATTCTTATACTTATCCCAATAGTATAAGTATATTCACAAATTAATAAGAAGTTTTACTTACTTAAAACACAGTAAAAATAGTTAAAAACAAATGTCACTCAAACATTGTTACTGTAAACCTCTTCTCTTCTTTATACTTTAAAATTTATACTTCTATCTTTTTCTCAAAGATACCATACTTGTTATTATCTTTAAAATTACATTATTAAAGATCTATGTATTTTCCAATTAACAATATTATACCACTTTAAAATATTATTCAAGGGATTAAAAAAAATGTTACTAAAACGTCATTTACAACAAACCCAATGAAAAGTGTAGTAGAGAAGGATAACTTCTATCCTATTAATTTCTAACTAGATTACTGATCAGGTTTTATATAAATTCCCAATGCTATTTCTATCCAAATCACCATATATTGCCTCTATTTATAATTCTCCTTACTATCTGGCTCTTACTCCAACTGTTATTCTCCGTATTTTCTTTATAAGGAAATGTTCCTCTGATCCTAGAAATTCTTATCCTTCTATTCTCTATTCCTTAATTTAATTAAATTACATTTCCATTTATTCCCCCTTTATAGAAATATTTTTTTAAAAAAGGAACTTTCGAATTATGAAATAGAAGAAAAATCATCAAGTCGGACCTACGCTCTATTTTACGTTTGTTTAAAAAAAATGAAGAATCCAAAAATGGAAAATATTTTAACTCAACAAATTTTAAACAAAGAAATTCACAATTGAAAAACCTCTTTTTCAACTCTTCAAATCGTCATATTTACAAATTTCATTTTATAAATTCATCCACCATTTTATTTTTAAAACGTTCCACCACTTTTAAAAATACATCCTCTTTCAAACTTTTCACAAAAAAATTGGTAACATATTTCCAAAGCCGACTAAAATAACTTTCTTTCAAAAAAAATCAACTTATGAAACATAAGATCTTCATTTAATAATCCTTTGAGAAGCCCTCTCAAAACATTTAAATGAATTCTCAAAAAAAAAATTATCAAATTCTTTCTCATGGAGTTGACTTTAATTGTTCCTTCTTTTGAACATTCCTACTCAACCTTTAAAATATGGTTATCTTCTTATGGTGATTAATGTATACCTTCTTATGGAAGCTCGTTTCACTCCTTCTTCACATCTTCCTTCACACCTTACTTCCAGTTGTTTACAACACATAGATTCTTATCTCCCATCTAATTTTATGTGTTGAGCTAGGCCCACTAACCTTCGTCTATATAATTAAGGCTATATAATTTACCCTAATGACAATCATACTGCCTTATTATATTTAATTACTATCAAACATGTTTATTTGCTATTTCTATAATTGTCAATTGTCCGTAATAAATGATTATTTTCCTGACGAATAATTTTTAAAGGCATTTACCTAACCATTCCAATTTTTACCTATTATATTTTCCTTATCTCTCCATAATTACCCTAATAATTTCTTTAATTGGTCCATTTATATCCTTATCAAAATTCTTGTAACTCCCTATCTATTGCACATTTACTACGTTATCAACTTTGGAGTTACAATCAGTTCCTTCTACATTTCCTAATATAGTATTGTATGCTGATGTAAAGATTTGCCTAGTGTTTTTATATATGTTTAAAATAAGTATATATATTTATATATAGTAGGATTCTTGAAAAACATTTTCAAAAACAACAAGTTAGATTTGGAAAATTGGAGAAGAATAGTTTGGGAAAAAAATAGAAAACAAAAGAGGTATATATGATTTTTTACCTGAAACCCTAATAGAGTTTTTTTGAATCTTAGAAGAGATAAACTACCAAAGCTTCGCTAGGTTCCCTAAATAATTTGTGAATAAAAGTGAGGGGTCTAGGCTTCTATTTATATTGGTTGAATTGCACCAGAACCATTGGATTAAGGTCGGTTAAAAATAATAGAATCTAGTAAGTTAAATATCTAAAAACCCTAGCCCTCCCTCAATAACACAGGTTGACCGTTTCTACCCACCAGTCTACCATATCAGCAGTCGATCGGTCCAAAGGGGGCAATCGACCTATATGTGCTATGTAATGACTCACCTTTTCAACCCCCAAATGTAGACACTGATATATCCACGACAATCACGTACCGAGAACCCAAGTGCTGAAAAGAGAATTGTTAGGGTGAAATAAAAGAAAATGAAATTGAACAAGGAAGAAGGAACACAATATCAGAATCTCATAATGGAATGATCATATATAATATCAAAAGACAGCATAAACTGTCATTCTAAGATACAAAGTTCTTAGAGTTACAGTCCTGAACAATTATAATAACCTGTCCTCACAAATGCTGATGATACACATAAAGTAATGCAGCGGAAATAAATAATACGATAGGTAGATCTCAAACTCTTCTCTAGAATCTCCAAAGTGTCCACAGCTAAATCTAGAAACATACATGGGACCGACCCGAGCATCATAAGAAAATAACACCAGGATCAGTCTGGTAAACCAACGTGTGAAACATAGATCAAATAAATAATCCTTATAAAATCCTTTCAAAATAAAGGTACCTCGTAAGAGCATGCCGCACATAAACACGGACGGGTTTCGCCTTACGATAACCAAACCGTTTATAGAGAATCCAGTGATATTATAATAATGTCCAAGGTTTAAAATAAATATTAATCATAGCCGAAATGGTTACATTAATTATGTTCCAGCATAATAAAGGTACAACCAAAACCGATAAGGTACGTTCACATAATGGATTTTTCTATGGAGATCTCTTCGTAGGAGCCAGATCCAATCTCCATGCAATATACCATAAGGTAAACACAAGAGGCCCAATGTTTGAATATAAACATGAACAACATGAACCAAATATCATCAACTCCTGCAGGCCAACAATCGACAGGTATCTCTAAAAATGGAGTTGAAAACATCCTAAAATGGGTCGTTAAACCCCAAGTCGTGCATCTTACTCTATCTTTAGATATTTTCAATGTCAAGGTTACATTTGGCATACTTCACACAAGTCTTCATCACCTGAACAAAACACGAATCCCCAAATGGATTCCATCATCTCAAATAGATCATGAAATACCAAATGAATACCAGTATCTCGAACAGATCATGAATTACTACATGGATTCAAGCATCTTGAACAGATCTCGAACCTCCACATAGGTTCCCTCGCATAAGTCTTCTGATAAATTCTAACATTGTCCTCTCCCTTAGAGTACTCCTCAAGATAGACAATCCCACAAGATAGCATTGTTCGAAATGTTAACTTTGACCTTTCCCTTGGACTTGACCTTAGGATAGACAGATCAACTCTATAACATTCCACTTCACAAGCTCTTCCATAACATAGATAACATACTAGTTTTGAGGTGGTATTCGATAAGTAGAACACTTACCAATCTCGGTCTCTTCAAAACCAATTAATAAATTTTCTATTTAACTCAATTCTGATTCTCTCAGAAGTAAGCGAAAGCTAGAGACGTTTCGTACCAATACTCCTCCCCGGGGGTTCTTATTGGTATGAAATCGCCAAGCCTTTCGATAATTTCTTAAGTCATATTTTAGTCAATTCGATGGTCGACCAATTGACTATCTGGTATGAGATAGATGTTTCTAAATGGAAACCAAGTTTTATCTACTTTCCATAAACGAATAAACACACAAAACACTATCATCATCCAAAACACAATCAAACCACACAATGTATGATTAAGTTACTTAAGCAACTCCTTATCCCTTCCATTTAATTAATCCTTTTTATTAATTAAAATTTCTTTATTAGTCAACTTCATTTACCTAATAAACTTCTACATCTTTTTCCATAAGATTCCATTACTTATTATTTCCTTCAAAATATCCATTTTAAGGATCTAAGCACTTTCACAAACTCATTTAAAAGGTTTAAGACTAATGTTAATTAAACATTGACACTACAAAGCCAAAACCATTTTGATTTTTCTTATCTTTAAATCATTCATTTAAAGATCTATTTACATTTCATAAGTATAATCAAAATGGGTTAACGACCAATGTTACTAACCTATTGTCACGACAAACCCAAAACCATTCTCATACTTGTTACTATCTTTACAACCATTTATTTTAGAGATCTAAGTTCATATTAGGTCAAGTTCAGTTGGACTGGTTAACTATCAATTTCTAAAGACGATTACGCTTAAATCATTTTCGACATTCCAACTTAACTATTTCTTGCCCAAGAGTGATGTCATGTAAGTTTGGGCACTAGTTGCTCCAAGCCTTGTCTAGACACTTTAGTCTTGAATCTCATAAATAGATAAGTCTACCTTGGTGGCTTTTAGTGTTAAGTATAGTATTAGTGATTTCCATAAATAATAAGAAATCAACACGATTAACACTTTTTCACATTTTCCACTTACCTATTCCTCGGTTAAGAGGGAAGCCCTATAGGTTAGAGCTCTATTGATCCGTCCCTACTTGACATCAATCATAACTCTCACAAATAGATAAGATTACTTCGTCAGCTTATTAGTATTAAGCATAGTTAATTATTTTCTAATAAGTAATTAAACAATTTAAGCATTTGGCCATTAAGTGACTAATAACCCCTTTATAAACCTTTTGTTTTGTAATTTAAAACAAGATATTTATATAAGATATTTTCTAAGATATTTATATAAGATATTTCAAAGATATGTATATAAGATATTCCCAAGATATTTATATAAGATATTTCCACGATATTTATATAAGATATTTATACTTCATAATACTTATAGCATATTTTAAAGTACTCATTTAAAATATCACTTGAAAATAACAAGTTTGAAAAATCATTAGAAACTTGAAAATGACATGTTTTAACAAAATATCTCTCCTTTGAAAATTTATAACTAATTTTTATAAATTCATAAAGATCTCAAACCACTTTTAAAATACTCTAATAAGAGTTAAGGAATACTTTTAACAATAATGAAACAAAGCGCTTAAAGTTAAAGTTCTTATTGAAGTAATTGAAGTTCAAAAATCAAGGTTAAACGTGAAAGTTTTGCACTAGTGATGTTTTGATCGTTTTTGAGATGTTACTTAACTTTTTAGAATTCAATCTTTTAATAGCAACATACATATATAAACATATAAATATGGTGAGAAATCCCTATGGATCTCTCTACAAATGTAACGAATAGGATTTTCGACCCTCAAAAATCGACACTAATACGTCCACTATATTATATGTTGAACATTCAAGTGCCGAAAATACCGAGTTGTTAGGGTGAAGAAGAAGGTAGAAGATAGAAGAAACTAAACAATATAGAATCTCACCACGCAACGAATAATATATAATACAAAAATGGTCTTTACAAAAAGGAAACATCTTTAATCATATATACAACACTAGAGTACACTAGACTTATCCTAAATTTGGATAGTTATAGAAGCATGTCCTTACATTGACCAACATACAAACTCTATAATACAGCGGAAGAAAAATATACGTGAATACGTCTTGACCATCCAGCTCCTCTCCAACTCTAAAGTATCCAACTAACCTGGGGAAAACATGCTCGGTCTGACCAGAGCATTACATGGAAAAACATACTCCAAAGTATCCTTAGGCTATGATGATTATGCTATAAAAATAACAAGAGATAAAAAGTACTTTATATATATATAAGTGTATTTGTATATATATGTTATATTTTTAAAACCATGACTTGTCACATAACTTCCTAACCGTATTTAACTTAAGATAAAACCTAATTAAGTATATTATATGGTTAATTATCTCTTATATATGTGTACATACGGTGCAAAAAGGCGAACAACGTTCCCGATGACTTTTCGGTGTCGAGAAGTCGAAATTCCGGAAAACGTTATTCGATCACATTTTCTATTTTTCTACGAACTATCTATTTTGGTAAACAAATTTTAAAAACTATTTTACCATCATTATTAAATAATTATAATATTTTTATTTGCTAATAAAAACCCATTTATTTAATATTAAAACTTAACTTGAATTTCTGAAGAAATATATAAAACTGATGATATCAACTGTCGATGTCATAAATACATTATATTTTCCAAAAATAAAATAAATTATTTTTCTTTCATAATCTTGTTTGACTACATATATTAGTTTATGTATCTAGAGCCGTGAATGATTCTTATTGTTTAAAAGCAGTTTTATCGATAAAATGATTTCCAGTTATTTTATCAATATTTTACCTAGGACGATATTTAATATTTATCAATATTTTACCTAGGTAATTTGTTCACAATATTTTTCCCAACCAAAATAACTATTATTATTTATCATTTAAAACATGATTATTTCTTACTTTTAAACCTATATTTAAATATTTTTAAAATAAATATAATTTATCCAAGTGATAAATTTGTGGGTCGTTACAACAAAGTTCCATAAGAATTGCCAAAAACAAGGAAACTCCAAACTGTTTCTATAGAGACTATCGCTATAAGTGCACTTCTAAATCCGAGTCAAATTCAAACCTATGTCCAATTACAACCTATGTGCTTTGTTCCAAGGTCTAGTCACATGTCATATAAGTCAATTAGGCCCATTCCAAGTTCATTCAAGTCCATGTATGGATAACATATGTCACTTACTTTTAAAGTAAGAAGTTACCACCATTGTTTTCAACATAAGTTAACAACAATTCAAACAACATTAACATAATCAACTATTAAAATTTATGTGTTATATTTTTCATTCAAAGTGAGATGTTAACTCACCTTTAACCCAACCAAAACCAAGATCCAAAAATCAAAGCCTAACCCCACTTGCAACCACCTCCTTCCTTCCACTTTTCCTTGCTTCTTTGCCTCCAAACTCCTTTATAGCTCACGGCCTAACCATGTGGGATGAGAATGGCTTCAATTCTTCAAGTTATGGCATGGTGGAAGGGTGTCTAATATTATACTAAGCCTTGTGGAAAAGTTTGAAGTGATTTGGAGTTGATTTGCAACTACTTCTTTTTAGAACATAAGAGAGGAAGAAGAAGAGAAGCCATTGACTTTAGAACTCAAACTTTGTAATTATTTGTAAATATTATCTAAGGTTGTACCCATCCTTATATAGGCATAGGAATGTGAATGGGAAAAGACAAAAAACCCCTCAAAACCCTAATGACTTTAATTACTTCTTATATTGAAAACTTTATGTCACTTCTCCATTATCATATGCTTAACACTTAAGCATTTTCATTTTGCTCATTTCCTAAATATCTAAGATGACATCACCCATAACATACTCCATAAAGTTTATTTCCATAAATGGCAAAATATTTTTATTTCACTAAATTTATTTCCTAAGCAAATAAGTGTATGTAAAAAAATCCAAAACAATTTCTGACAGTTGTAAAGCTATTTATCGGTTAAACGATTTTCGATTACATTATCGATATTTGTCCAAAGAATATATTTTTGTAAACATCATTCCAAAACAAGTTTACCATCATTATTTATGATTTAAAAGGGGGTTAAAAAGCATATTAAATCATTTTAATAATGTTTAGTCCAAGATTCAAATATTTAATAATTCAAATATTTAGATACTAAGCGTTCGAAATTCCGGGTCGTTACATGCTATTTTGGGAAGATTTTGTACCGTTGCTTTTAATTTATTTTCTTCTTTAATTATTATTTAACGTTAACATTATATTTAACATTTACTTAACCCCCAAGTCTAATCCCTATTAACATTCAATTTTCAAATTAAAGAATTATTTAACTATTTGAATTTGAAATCTATTTAAATTATCTTAAATCTGAAAACTTCAAATGTTAAAAACTTATCTGTTTGAGCTCTATTTTCAGAACATTATATATGGAAATTGACCTAAATTTTTCCATGAATGCAACGGCATAACTTTCATGGTCAAATTCTTACTACTGTAAAGTTTTCATTTTTAGCCTTATCTTATTTAATTAATTTATCCATTTTATTTTCTTATTAATTTTTATGGGGTGTTACATGAGTCCTCTTCAGGGGATCTCAAACCGTATGAATACTTGATGCTTTGATTCACTTCCTTTTTTCTACTTGTATATATATTTAAAATACCTTTGTAAAAGCTATATATATGTATTTTACTATTTCACTATTCATTTATGTTCGTTTTAATACTTCAAAATGTATTCATATATGTTAACAGGATTTCTTGTCAACACCCCAAAGTTATGCGAAGAAAGATGGGAATCCCTTCTATGAATGGTGGATGTGAATCCCTTCGGAATTCCTTCAAATTTAGCCTTATTGGTTGATAGCTTTCGAATCAGACCTTTCGATGTTGTCGAAAGGTATAGATGCTGACTTATGAAACCTTCCGTCTTTATTGAGTTAGAGTGAGATCCTTTTCAAAAAGTTTCCTTCTCTGGTTAGATTTAAATTCCTTGAATTTGTCCTTTAAAGGTTAATTTTTATCTTGCCGAAAGATCAGGATTATAGTCCTCTTTGGGTTTAGGTAGGATATCAAAATTCTTGGTGGATATGTAGAAGCTTTCGACCTTTTTGAAAGGTTAGATTACTTGTATGATGTATGTTTGATCCTTGTCCAAAGGTATAGGAACGGCTTCTTTAGGAATAGGCCTTGTAAGTCTAGGTATCTATATTTAAAGAGGAGAATTTGACCTAGTCAAAAGGTTAGATCGTGTAACGACCCGATATTTTCAACCATTCGCATCCACACATGTCGGACTTGAATTGCTCAAAATACCGCGTTGTAAATAAATATTTGGCAAACTCATCGTATACAGTAAATAAATAATCACATATCACAGACACAGAGTAATATAATGCAGCGGAAACAAAGAAATAGTAGTTCATGAAGCTACTATATAAATACATCAGAGTTAAGTAAGATACAATAGGAATGCCAAGATACAACAGGAGTAACAGTATGATAATCAGGTACAACTCAGAATACAACTGGAATCAACTGGATAACAAAATGAATAGATATCTGGATCTTCAAAGGAAAAACTCCAGCTCCAAAGGTGAGTCTCAAATGCTGTATCACTCAGTCTGACCCGAGCGTAAAGCAAAACACAAAACACTCGAGTCAGGACATACATACTTACACAATGTAAACCAACTCAAGTGAACTGTAATAAAGGTAAGTAACTTAAAGAATGCTTGGAATCGCCCATTCTTTAAGGGTCCGTTAAACTATCTACTATGTAGTAATATTCGCTATTATAATAATGTCTAATAATAAAATAAACATACTTTAAAATAGCATTAGGGCTTTACATTTAATCTGAACTCACCCTAACACGTAATAGTGCTAATAGTCTATACGGTACCTGCATACCTCGCAAGGTATTGAGAAGATACTCCATAGGTACGACACAAATAGAAACTCGTAGTAAAGCTCGATATGGTAGGTGACACGGCACACAAGGCAATGCCAAGGTAGATATACCAATTACGCACACGGACTGATGGAAACGCATAGCAGCCACTACCGCTCCACCTCGGAAAACACTCCCAAATCAAGGGGTGCACCCAAACAATCACAAAGTAATAGAATGGTATCGAAGAAGTGCGTCCGATAAGAGGTGCTACCTTACTGGTCCGAGATCGCTCCTGTTTTAGCCACCTTATGCCAACTCATGGGAGTTGGGTCCACGTATATACCTTAGGATCGTCGCCACCATCCTACTTCATTCTGGAAACTCCACCGCGTACACAGTTGTTAAAGTGGTTTTCGGTATCGACAGAGAGTATGTCCATATCCGATCACGGACTCTTTAACAACCAATCGTTATTATAACCCGTGGTTATAATTTTAAAATAATATTTTATACTTCAAAATAGAATATCATTTCAAATCCAAATCTTTATCAAAATAAAGATTAAATCAATTCCAAACCATTTCAATATATTTAAAATATCATATCATTTCAAAACTTCATTTCAAATCATTTCAATATATCAAAATATCATATCCTTTCAAAAACTTCATTTCAAATCATTTTAATATATCAAAACATCGTATCATTTCAAAACTTCATTTCAAATCATTTTAATATATCAAAATATCATATCCTTTCAAAACTTCATTATCAAATCATCATTTAAGTTCAAATCCAAATATTCAACTTTAAATACCTTTAAATTCAAAGATATCATTCATTTATTATCATTTCAAGTCACCTTTTAAATAGTTTATATTTCAATCAAAATAATTCATCTAAACCATTTAAAAGTGTAATTATTATACTTTCAAATCAAGTATTCAATTTCCAAAGTTTTAAACTATTCTGAGTTCATTTATTAAGTTAAAATCCATAAACATTGGAAATTTCAGCCTTTCACAGCATTCAGAAAAAGCTGTTATAAGTTATACTTGAAAACATTTTAATTCAGCAAAGAGTGCATTTTAAAACTGCTATTAAATCTCAGTTTAGTTGAAATTTAGTTTAAAACAGCAAAGACAGCATTTCCAGAAATGCTGTAATAGCTCAGGTTTCAAATTAAAGGGTTTCATTAAATTCAGCAAAGACAACAGACCACTACAGCAATTACAGAACCGCTGTAATAGGCCTTTATCAAGTTTTTAGCCTTTTAATTTACTTCAGCAACTACAGCATTACATAACTGCTGTAATAGCCTCTTATTTAAGTTTTAGTTCATTTATAGAAACCATAGCATTTCTGAATGCTATTAAAAGTATTTTCCAGATTTTAGTGTATTTCCAGAAAATAATAAACTTTAATATTAAACCTTTTAAACATTATAAAAATCATATTTTGACATTCAAAATGTTCATTAAAATTACTCTTTTAATTTATGATTTTTTATAAGAAACATTTATAGTAAAAATCCAAATTTCCAATAATTTTACTTAACAAATCCAAATGTACAATTTTCTTTTCTTCATAATTTTTAACAAATAAACTTAACACTTATATTTTATTTCCATTTCACAAATTAAACTAAATTTTCAATTTTATTTAATTAACTTAAACCTTTAATAAAAACCAAATTCACATTTCCAAGTCAAGTTATATTTTAAAATTACACTTTTAAGCATTCATTTATTTAACCCTTTCAATACATAGAAAACTCAATAATACTTTATTAAATCATTTAAATTCGAATTCAAATCAAATTATCATATTTCCCATTTTCCAAATATAATTAAATTCCATTTTATTCATAACTTAAATATCATTTAAACCAAAATCCAAATTTCCAAACTTAAGTTATATTTCAAAAATTCACTTTTACCATTCATTTAAATTACATTTTTAACTTCTAGAAAAATCCAAATTTCTTTATTTAAACAATTTAAAATCTAATTTAAATCAAATTTTCACAATTTTACACTTTTAAAAATAATTAAAATATTCAAAATACTTTATAAAATAACCACGGGCCTGTATATAGTTTTCTAACCTAGGTCAAGTGATACGGATATGTATCATTTCAATCCGTAGTTTAAAAAAAGAAAAATCTGGGTTCTATCATTACAAACCCGCAATTCCAAGTTAAAATAAAATAAATAAAAACCGTTTAGGCCTATCATTTCAGCCTATAACCATATTTCCTTATTCTAAAGTCCATTCGGGTATATATCATTTCAACCCATAGTGAATCTAATCTACAGGGAACTTGCAGTGTGATAACAGGTATAAATGAATAGTTTAACAATAAATAACAGTAATAGATGAGATGACAAATAAATTTACAGGTTTAACATCATATAATTAAATCATCACAGGCAGTTATAACATACCATAATATTCTACACATTTAATTGTTGTCGCTTCACATTTGTATAAGTATAAAATGTCGTGTGAGATTTACTCACCTTTTTGTGCTGAAGATTGCAATACAAATGACACAAACGGATTCCCAAAGGCACGATGACACAACAACACGACTTTTGATTTGAATGAATGGGAGCCTAGATGATCTTGTAAGCAACAAACCAACAAGACAATGTATACATAAATATATAACACAAAACAATATCAAAATGACTAGAAATAAAAAGCAACAAAGGACAAAGTTATTCGACCTTTCTTTAACCATTCAAGAGCTCGACCAAGGGGATCTTTTTCTCGGCCATTGATGTGTGTTTTGGTCAGGTATGGTATCATATAGGTCAGGTTACAAGTGGATGAAGGTGGTGAAAGAGTTACAACATGGAGCATACATGGCTTCAAGGCAAATAGGTGAAATTTTGGTGCATTTTGGCTCGGCTATGACCACATATAGTTTTAGCCATGGGGTCTTCATGTCAGGTCAGATCTGGACAGTAGTGAAAGGGGTGGCCAGAGGTGAAGTAGATGATGGTGGTGGTGGCTAAGGGGGTGGCCAAGGTGATAGATGAAAGGTAGGTGAAGCATATATGGTCTAGGCATTGTTTTGTTGATTTTTAAGCAAGGTTTTGTGGTGTTGTGTTCATGAGGAGGTCATGGCCACTTTAGGTAAGAGAAGATGGAGGGGTTGTAGCCATAGATGAGGGGAAGATGTGGTGGTGGTGGTCGGAGGAGATGGTGGAGGGGTTAGGCTGAGCAAAGCATGAAGAAGCAGGGCAAAATCAAGGCAAACAAATGGAAAAAGGAAGCAGAAAAGAGGAGAATGGAAGCCATGACTTACAAAATGATTTCAGAAATTTCTATGGCCGAAAATGATGAGGAAAAGAAGTTATTTTCACGTGAAAAGCAATAAGGAATGCATGGCTACAAAGAGAAAATGAAAGGCCAAGGCAATGAAGAGGTAGGAAAAGAAAGAGTCACAAGTTACAAGCACAAAGTCTCTTTGAATTTCCAAATTCTTTTAAACAAAACAAAATAAATATAATTTAGTAAATAAAAATAAAAAGCTGAACAAAATAAAGTGAAAAAAGAAAATAAATAATTTAAGTAAAAATAGAAAATAAAGTGAGAAAATAGCTAATATATTGAAACAAGCATTTAAAAATATAAACAAGATACACTTAACTTTGGAAAATTATAACCTTACTTCTAATCAAATAAAAAGTCAAGTAAAATAAAATGAATGCTGAACAAAATAAAGTGTAAATGTAAATAAAATAAATCCTTAAGAAAATAAAAAAAAAGTAAATAAGAATTACTTTAATTAATTGAAACTAGAAATTAAAAATTGTACATAAATTGCAGCTGACTTGGAAAATTCCAATTTTTCTTTTAAAACTGTTTTAAAACCAAAATATATACATAACATGTTATTTTACCCATATAAATATAAATTAGAACATTACATGACCAAATAAAATATTATTTATATAATTTAAAATAAGCAATTTTGTTAAATACAACAAATTACACACAATATTCAAAAGGGCATAACTTTCACATTATAAATCAGATTTCAACGAAATGAAAAGTAGTATTCTTGAAATTATATTTACTTTCATAAAATAAAGATAAATTCAAAATTTCAACAATTTAAATTTTTAAATTAAAAGTCAAAGTTTGACCATATTGACCAAAATTCACATTTTTGGAAAATACTATATTTATTCATGTTTGGAATTATAATTCACATGCAAATCAAAATTAATATTTAAAATAAAAAAATTTGCATTTAATAAATAAAATAAATTTTTTAAATCAGGAAATTCAATTTAAAATAATTACAAAATACAGGGTTGTTATAGATCGCTTGGATTATAGCTTCGAAAGGTTACTGATATAGTTATAGCACAATCACTTTTGACCTAGTCGAAAGGTTTAGGCCTTAAAGTTGATCACTTCGGAAGGTTGCAATTGATGTTTAGACCAAATGTATTATCAACCTTGTCGAAAGGTTTAAACCATAAAGTCAATGATTTCAGAAGGTTCCAGTAGACATTGATCCAATTAAGTTGTCGACCTTGTCATAGGGTTAAGATTGTAGGGTTGGAGACTTTGAAAGGTTGAAGCAGATAACTGTGTCAAAATTATTTTCAACCTTGTCAACAAGAACCTTTCGGTGATATTGAACCTGTAATTAGGAGTTAATCCAACCAAAGTATGAGCAAACAGTAGTAATTAATAGAGCATAAGACTTCCTTCTTTATCCATGAAAAACTCTATTTTATTAAACCCCAAATCAGCACTCCATTAGGGTTACAATGTATTGATTAAGAAAATACAAGATTAGAATGAGAGAATTCGGATCCCCAAAACATGACCCCTTCGGTCTTATTTATAGATGCAGGTGGCCCCTTTTCGACTCCATGCTTTCGACTGGGTCGGAAGGTCTCCTTTTTATATGCAGCTGTAAACCTTTTGACTTTGTCGAAAGGTTTGCCTTTCATCTGCTATTATGGACCTTTTGACTTAGTTGAAATATTTTCTTTTCTTTATGCCTTTATGAACCTTTCGACTTTGCCAAAGGGTTTGCCTTCTTTATACTGCTGTAAACCCTTCGACCTTGTCGGAAGGTTGCTCTTCTCTTGGTTGTTGTGAACTATTCGACCTTGTCGAAAGGTTGCTCTTCACTTGGTTGTTGCCAAGAGCTGTCCTTCCCTTCAATGTTGTCGAAAGGTTGTTTTTCATTCTTTGCTGACTAGTGAGTGCTGCTTTCTTCATATATCTTTCAACATTGTCAAAAGGTATCCTAGATGTGCTTCAACCGGTTCGAAAGGCTTGCTATGCTTTCAAAAAGGTCACTATGGAGTTGTTCGCACTTGCTTTGACTTCTTCATCCTCTTCGAAAGGTATGAACTTCTTAAATACTGAGAAATGGAACCTTTCGATTTTGACTCCTTCGAAAGCTTTTATGCTAATGAATTCTGATGACTGCATCCCTTCGACTCCTTCGAAAGGTTTGGGCTGTGCTCCTTTTCATTTGTCTTTGCTGAAAGACCTTTCGACTTAGTCGAAAGGTGGATTTTTTTTAGTAACATTTGCCTTCCCCCATTCGAAGGGATGCTCTTGACTTTCCAAGTCATATTTGTCGATAGCTAAAAAACTTCCCACCTCTTGGCTTTTCCGCGTTGATCTGGGACATCAATTTAAATCTGATCCAACGGTTAAGGATTTGGACGACTTTTCTTATATAGTACGCTTCTTCTCTTTCTTCCTCTTTTACCTGAAATCAAAATTATCATGCACAAGTAAAAGAGTTCTCCAAAACTTCTCGGGTCTCGCTTTAAAACAAAAGGTAATTTTTCAAATTCGATTCATAACTTTTAAATTAATCTCCGCTCTTACTAGTTTTTTAATCAAATTTCCAATTTTCTAAATTCAAAATTGAAATTCAATTTCAATTTGTTTTTCTGAATAAAATTTCCCTTAAATCAATTTTCAAATTAACAAAACTCATCATTGTCTTTAGATTTTGAGGTTGGTGGTGTTTGATAAAGGAAATCCCTTTATCGAGTTTAGTTTTTAACCCAAAATGTTTGATTTTCGCTTTTCATTTTTATCTGGGTTTCTGATTTATTGAAAACCTTCATTCTTCTTCGAAATCGAATTAGATCGATTCCAGATGAAATCAGTTTTGTTAATGGGTTTGTTTTACTTGTTCTTTAAGAAAAATTTGAAAATTGCATTTATTATTAGGTTTGGGTTTGGGTTTGGCTAAACCCGATATGATAACCTAAAACCCACCTCTGTACAATTGAGTAATACAAAATGACATTTATACCCCTTCGAAAGAGATTGAAGCAGCAATAATGGATTTGTCCTCTTTATACCTTTCGATGAGGTCGGAAGGTATTGTGATGTTAACTTTACCATTGCTGTCGAAAGGTTAGATAATTAAATGGTCTAACGTTTCGATAACAAGCTCTCGACAAGGTTGGGGAGTTTCAAACCTTTCGACTACCAGCTTTCAACAAGGTTAGAACTCTTCTACCTTAGAGCTGCTTCTGCCCATCTTTGTCGAAACATTTAAAATACATACGAGTCTAACTTGGAACCTTCCGACTTCGATGGGTAGAACGTATTTTAACAATATTGACCAGAGCTTTCGACAACATCAACAATATCAATATTTTAACTTAGGAACATTAAGGTTATGGTTTTGACCATGTCGAAAGGTCTTGCCACTTGACTTTGTGTTACACTTGAAGTATATCCAGGTTTCCATAGAGCTTTCGACATTGTCAAAAGGTAATGAATGGGCAAATGTTTCATCTCTACATTTTGACTTTGTCGTAAGCTTAAAGAATTTATACTATTATTCATTCACTTTCTAGGTTTTCAATAATTTTGAAGTATGATGGTTAAGATTAATGTCATCATTCATTCCGACATTGTCGAAAGCTTGATCTATAAACCTTTCGACTTTGTTGAAAGCCTTTACTATAACCTTTCAACTTTGTCAAAAGCTTTTACTATAACCTTTCGACTTTGTCGAAAGCTTTTACTTTCAAGTTTTTTGACTCAAACTTTTTGCATTATTTTTAAAACTTTGTGTTTAACCTATCCAAGCAAACTTATTTAATTTTGAATTCTTGATTGCTTTTTAAATTCATAATTGATCAAGGGTTTTAAATAAAAGTTTTCACCTAACAGAATCATGAGCTCTCCAAAAATCAAAGCCACTGCTGTGCAATCTTCCATCGAATCTCAAAGTGAAGTCAATGCCATACTCAAAGACTTTGGTATAACTGGGATCAAAGCCATCCCCCCTAAACCAACACATACCATTGACAACCCTCCAGAAGGGTATTTTGCATACACAAGCATCCACATATGGCATGGTGGCTTTCTTCCATTTCCTGAGTTCTTGCTTTCCTACCTAACTCATGTTGGAGTTGCTCCAATACAGCTATCTCCAAATGTTTATACCCATCTTCTGTCTCTAGAAATGCTGGCATTGGAATCCCAACTTCCTTCGCTCAATCCTGAAGTTCTAAACTCCTTGACCATGCTGGCAAGGTCAAGCAAACTTAACAAGCAGATCTATAGAGTTAATGTATATAAGAAGCTGATTTTCGATGGAATCAATAAGTTCAAGGACTGGGAAAATCAATTTTTCTTCGTCAAGTGCTTTGCGGACGTTCCCGGGGCCTTTGCCTCCTCCGTAAGTCTATTTTAATGTTGTCTTTGCTTTCCTCTGTGCTTTCTGTTAGCTAATCTCTGACCTTTTCAGGTGAATCTCCCAAGATACTTAGTAATGCTAACCATAAAACCATCGATTCTCTAACTGCTGCTTCAGAACAAATTGGGAGCAGGTTGACGCTCCTAATTCTTTCGAATCTAAGGAAACATTCTTTGCTGCCGCCTGGCCAAAGGATTCTAGGCACTCCACCCACCATTATGCACACCTCTCGTGGCAAGCGTTTCCTTTCCTTAGGTGATGCTGAGCATTTTACTTCGATGTTCCCATCTGTGCTGACACTTTAGGTATAATATTAGCTTAGTATTTTCCTTTTTTGTCTCTGGAATTCTTTGAATTACTTCGATTGATTATATATCTGCCTGAATTTGTTTCAGCTTCCTTAAAGGCCATTGTATCTTCAAGTGATGCTGCTCCTCCTCGATCATCTTCGGATGTGACATTAGTCTTGGAGGCTTTTGCTAGTGTTGGATATAGTTCATCCGGTTCTTGCCGAACAAAATACCATCTCCCCCATCGCCAAACCAAGGCCTTTCCATCCCATTACCGAACCACGTAGGCCGGACCACTGCTTCGCCGAACCAGCTCACCTCCATGCTTCGCCGAACCATCTCACCTCCATGCTTCGTCGAACCATCTCACTTCCATGCTTCGCCGAACCATCTCACCTCCATGCTTCGCCGAACCTGCTCACCTCCATGCTTCGCCGAACCAGCTCACGTCCATACTTCGCCGAACCATCTCGCCATCCCACCACCGGACCAAGCAACTACCGGTCCAAACTGCACCTCTCAAGCTCCTACCGGACCAACCCTAAACCGAACCAAGGTACTACCACATAGCACTGAATCACCTACGACCGGTCCACTCTACACTCCAACCACCTCCGAATCAAGCAATGCCGAACCAAGACGTACCAGGCCAGATCACGTCAGCCCAGGCCAGTCAGCAACTATACACATCCTAGACCCCTACCCCCAGCCTCACTCTATAAATAGAGGGGCAGGGGTACAACAATGGGGGAGAAGTTTGAGAGCTCAAGCACGGAGAGAACTTTCAAACAACTTTCTTTTACTCATATCAAAGCTTTGTACTTGTAATCAAAACAAAAGAAGAGAAATAACATATAAAGTGGACGTAGGCACATTCTGGCTGAACCACTATAAATCTGCGTGTCTTTTTACAGTTTAGCCCCTGCTTCTCATACATTTGCATAACTCACTCAAATCATTAAGAATAACATAAGTTCTACTAAATCATACAACTTTGAGGTGTTTGTCCATTTTTTGTGCAAACAGCTAGATCCAAGAGATCTTCAAAAAGAAAACGAACAGTTCCTCCCGAAGACGCTCCTCCAGCTAATGTTGCAAAAATCACTGATGTGGAGGAGGAAGAAAAGTGCACATCTCTAGAGATAGCTTCAAAGAGCCCTACTGTTGAAGCTCCTAAAGACAAAGTGGAGCCAACTCCACCTACACCTGCACCTTTTCCACATATTACCATTACTGACTCCCCGACTGAACTTGCTCTTCTAGAGACTCCTTCTAAGATGCAAATTCCACCGGAGCTGTCTTCTTATGTTCCTTTGTTAACCAACTTTGATGAACTGGTCAAGCAGATCTTACACTCAGAATCTTTTACTTCCACTTCCTTGTCGTCATTCAGTCTTGATTTGGCAGAAAATCATCGCTCTCTCATGGAGCAACAACTCTTGGTAAGTACTCGCCCGATTAAACTTATCATCACTGGATTTTCCAATCGCTAACTTGTGTTTCTCTCCTTTTTGTTACAGATTTCCAGGAACTGGATTTCTTTAAATGAACATGTCTCTAGGCTCACTACTGGATCCTCTAAGCTATAGAAGGAAAATGCTGAACTGAAAAATCAACTATCTTCTCTGACTACCGCTCAGAACGATACTTCCTCTGAGTTAGAACGAATTAAGGCTTCCCTCACCAGGGCTGAATCCGATCTAGAAGCGGAGAGGCAAGCTTACTAACTTACTTCCGATGAAAAATTTGCAAGGGAGTTGGCTTTGAAAGATTCGGAAGAGGAGAAACTCGCTTGGTTACTAAGAACACTTTATTGAAAGGTAAATTCAAGAGGACCAAAGCTTCACTCAAGTTAGCTTTTCAAACCCTCTCCGATTTCAAAAAGCATGTCTCTAAGTTTGCTGAAACCACCTTCGGGCCCATAATGCAGAAACATTATGAAGATGCCCTCATGCTCGCCTATGCCGATAATCACAATAAATGTCCTGACCTTGGCTTTCCCTCTCTCGATCCAATTTAAGCCAAAAGAGTTATGGACAAAATCAATCAAATTAAGCAGGGTTCCGTGCCTGAAGGTGAGGAGGAGATACCTAATATATCAGAAGCTCTTTCTTTCGATATCCCCTCCTTTGACATTGAATCTGATTCCGAAGAGGAGGGCGATAAAGATAACGATCCCAAGGTGAAAGTTGATGATAATGTTGAAATTAATTGGGACAGTGACGATAATGATGATAATGACGATAACCCCTTTGGAGGTCAAAGCCATGGTGGAGATAAAGGGGAGCCTTCCGGTGCTTCAGGGATGGATAGTGGAGATCAAGATAAAGCTCTTGAACTAGAGCAACCCCCCTCTAAAGATAAGCCACAAACATCCTCTGGTCCAACTACCCCTCCATAGGAGGAAGCTACTCCCACTCATACCGAGGATCCATAAGAAAAGGAACAAGCTTCCCAGGTTCCCATTCCAGTTTCATAGGTATGGGCTTCTTTGTTTAAATGTCTTGTACTTCGAAAATAATAATTAGTGATAAGTCATTTGTCTTCGATAAAGAAGAAGTCAAATTTTCCCCATAGAACAAAACTTGAGAGCAAACAGATGGAAATTAACAAGTTATATGGGGAGTTAGACAAATTAATAAAGGAACACAATGCTCTATCCGAGAAATATCACAGTCTGGACAGGAGTACCTCCGTTTTAGCATCTTTTAAATATCAGAGGGCGACTTCATTACTAAAGAAAGTGTGTTTCAAGTACGACACTCTCTTGAAGAAAAATAAAGAGTTAATAACTATATTCTGGATGATGATGGAAGAGAGAGATATTTTAATTAATTTTTTGTATAAAGCATATTATAGACACTCTATCATAAATTTTTCATACAAAGGGGAATTCAGTGGGGTCTTTTTAGACATTTTCACAAAAGATACTTAGTGAATTCGGTTCTTACCCGCATCATGGAGCTTGCTGGAACTTACCGCGAGTCAAATCAATTCCTCAAGATCTTCCCCCTGAAAAGCTTAAGTACTATGAGGACAAATTTGTTTCCTATTTTGTATAAACTGGATGAGTGATTGTAAATATGTATTAAGTAATCGATTTACGAATACATGCTTTTGTTATGTTCTCTATGCTTAGTTTCTTTTACTGTACTATTTTAGAATATCAGTTCTTTAGGTTGAGTCGTCCCAAGAGATCACTTAAGTCAATATGTTAACTTGAGGAGGTTTTACTCTAAAAATGCACCAACTTTAAAGACTTCGAAGTTAGCGAGATATTGTTTTCTTCGGGATTCACAAAAATTATACTTGGAGTACCCTCGTCTCCGCTTTGACTTCCTCATCGAAGAAAAGGAATCATTCTTAAAAGAAATCAGAACATTCCATTCCAAGTTAATTTGTGGTCGTGATAGTCCACCGGCCGGAAAATAGGATTATAGTAAATGTTCGCCGGTTCTAACTCCTGAAAAAGTCTCTATACCTTTTGATTCGACAATCATGCTTTCTACTAATACTTTAGACAAAGTTAGGAATGAGGTCTCTCAAATTTAGATGTGATGAAAGTGTTTGTTGTACCTTTTAACTTTGTGGTTATTTGAGTTGTAATTCATTACTGTAATAATAAAGATATCTTTTACCCTAACTTTGATTTTCTCTCACTTATTTTTATTTAAATAGGAGCCATAGCCATCTATGTTCCATCATTCACAAAATTTACTTTCTCGCGTCGATGCTATTAGAGATAGAATATTAACAAGGAATGGCGAGATCGTGGTCCATGATGAAGTTCTTCTCAAACATTTTGGTGGCAACACTAAAGCCGTGAAGTGGCATAAAAGATATCTTATTCAAAAGACCATCGCCAGTGGTTACAAATACCATATAGCCTATCTCGATGCCGATGTCAAGAAAAAGGATGAGATGATCACTACACTTAAGAGACAAGTGAAGACAAATCCCACAGCTGATTTTGACCAAAGGATGTCTGAACTTATTCAACAAATAAGTGATTTAGAGTTGAAGTTAAAAGATAGCCAGGCGTAGTGTGCCTCTCTAGAATTCATCTAGGGAGACAAGACTCCAAAGATTAAGCTTCCGGTCCTACAAGTCACTCCTTCAACTGCCAAGCCTACTAGGTCAAAACTTCTCGTAGCTCAAAAAATTCCCACTATGATCAACCCTCCCCCAGGCTTAGACGACAACGTAGTGGGGAACTGATGTCGGAGGGTAAAATTCGAAATCGCCAAATATTTTGATGAGCAGCAGAAGATGAAGTATTCTCAGACTATTAATGATTATGCTACTAAAAATCAGAAGCTAGAACGTGATAATTACTTGCTCGGCAAGTGGGTTACAGAGTTAGAAAGGGAAAACAGAACCCTTAAGGCCGCAAACAGGGCCTTTAATCATGCCCTCAAGACCAACATTGATGCTATTGATGATGAGAGCAGTATAAGAAGAAAATAAAAGAAGCTTAAGGAAGTTCTCCTCGCAGCAATTAATCATGTCGTAAATCCTTCGGTGGTGGAGACTCTTAACAAAACAGCTCAAGATTTGTAATTTATTTATGTATTTGAGCCATGTAAATCTATCTTATATAATTTTGTCGTTTGTAAATGACTTCATAACTTATGTAAATTATAGAAATTTTGTAAATATCACTTGATTTGTGATCCTTTTCTATAGTGTAACCTTTGATATCCCTTTGAATTGCTCATTCAGTGACTTTTGTGCTTGCTGGATCTTTTGTTACTCTTTGTCATTCTAATTTTCCTGAGAAACATGTAGCGAACAATATCTTTAATTGTTAGCTTGGAATTGACATATTTATCTATGTATATCATTTTCCTAAATTAGCAAATCATATTCTCAATTATATGAAAAGTGATTTACTCAAAATGTTATGATCTCATTTTTAACCATGATGAGAAATGATTAAGGACTTAGCTCCTTCCACTTGTTTGGAATGCACAAAACTTGTAGGCAGTAGATTCTGCCTTATCATTAGGTCATGAATATTAGAATATAACTTTTATTCAATATAGAATCTGATTCAGGAGTCAATGTCTAAAAATTTAAAGTAGTAACTCTCTCACCCATTCCTTAGCATTAATGGGATTCAAAAGATATAAGCCCATAGTTCCCATTTGGAGGCTCTTAATAGCGATCTTTTTGATAATATTATTTGGCCCAAATTCAGGCATTTGAGATGAATAAAAATTCGAAGATCTTGTACCCAGATTAGGGTTTAAATAAATAGCGGTTTTGATACCCAAATTCAGGTATAATAAGTTAGTGATTGATAACAATTCGAAATCCAGACTCGGGTGTTAGATGATGAAATCTTTATATGAAGAACTCGAAACCCAGTTTTGGGTATTAATAGATGATGTAAAGAAAGTCTCGAAACCCATATTCGGGTAATAGTAAGTGGAATTTTGTTCTCCTGCTCTATTGCTTCATCTTCTTTGACATGTATGAACCCTCTAGGTTTTGAATGTATATAGAAATAATTTGATTGGCTGCCTCTTGAGCTAGGACGTCTTAGTCCATGATTAGATGAGCCTCCTCCCAGGCTTGGACTTCTTAGTCCTTTGATGAATGTGCCTCTTCTCAGGCTTGGACATCTTAGTCCATTATTTGTTGGGCCTCTTCTTGGGCCTGGACATCTTAGTCCATTGTTTGATGGGCCTTTTCTTGGGCCTGGACATCTTATTCCATTGTTCGGTGCTCTTGGTTAGCTCATCTTAGAAGCTGGAACCAAGGACTTACCCGACCACCCTCCAGGAGGTGCCCTGCCCTGGCTTTTCTACCATCTTAGGTAGACTACCATCTTAGGTAGTATCCAAATTAGAGGAGCATTTCACTCCCAACCATGTAGACTTTATCTTTACAAAAAGTTGATCTTTATTAATCTTTCTTGTTAGCACCAAAATTGGTCACTAACCTCGTAGAGAATGATTATGTAGAGAAATAAGTGATGAAGGTAAATTAAACAGAGAAGGCAATGCTAATTTAAATGCAGAAAGTAAGAACACCAAATTTATAGTGGTTCAGCGTAATTGCCTACGTCCACTTTGAGGTTAAACTTTATTGATCTTCTTAATGATTGATTACAAATACAATTCGTAGATCAAATGCTTGAATGAAGTTGTTAAGTAAAGAAGATGAGTCTAAAAAATGGCAGAGTCTCTCCGGTGTTCTCCCAAAAAAGGTCCCTTTCACTGTGACCCTGCCCCTCTATTTATAGACAAAGATGGGCTGGACTTCCCAGGTGGTCTCGGTAGCCGAACACTCTAGCCCAAGTATAGTGGTCGCTGCACGCCGAACCAGGTAGGCCGAACACAATGATGCCGAACCACCCTTTCTATGCCGAACGGTATGTTTGATGTGTGGGAAGTGCAGAATAGTTGTCAGTTTTAGCCGAACGTGCCTCTGTCCAAAGCGCTTGACCGAACAATGCTCTCTGGTCGAACGATGCATTCTGGCCAAACGATACCTTTGGCCGAACGATCCTCCTTGGCCTAACGTGCCTTCTGGCGGAACGATGCTTTTTAGCCGAACGATCCCTTTGGCCGAACGATACTGCCATGTCGAGTAATCATATACGCCGAATGCCTTCTAATGCCGAGTACTCCGGATGCCGAGTACTCCTTGATGCCGAGTGCTACTGGATGCCGAGTACTACGCCGAGTACTCCTAGATGTCGAGTGCTTCTGGACGCCGAGTGCTATTGGATGCTGAGTACTCCTGTTGCCGAGTTCCACTGGATACCGAGTACTATTGGATGCCGAGTACTCCTATTGCCGAGTTCCACTGGATGCCAAGTACTATTGGATGCCGAGTACTCCTGTTGCCGAGTTCCACTGGATGCCGAGTACTATTGGATGCCGAGTACCCCTGTTGATGAGTTCCACTGGATGCCGAGTACTATCTGATGCCAAGTACTACTAGATGCCAAGCGCTACGCCGAGTACCATGAGATGCCGAGTGCTACCTGATGCCGAGCACTAGTTTCCCGGTCAAATCTCCAGGAAACACTTGCCCCCCAAAGTGTATCGCGTGGCCGAACGTGGTACGCTTTGAATCATGTAACCTTTTCGTCTCGTCTTAAACCCTTGACTAACCTCGAATGGAGATGCCCTTTTGTGAACTCCAGTGGTTTATATGTGTGCCGAGCGTGTTCTAAATGCTGAACGAGAGATTTGTAACCGAACGATGCTTCCTTGCCGAACGATACTTCAGTGCCGGACACCATTATGCGCCGATGCCGAACGATATGACCTTGACCGGTTCCACCGGATATGGCCTTTTCGACTTCTCCTGTTTTCCCTATAAAAGCCAGAACCTCTACCCTTTATTCCTTTTTCACACTTCTAACACCTCTGCCCTATTTCTGCCGAATCTACCAGCCAGCATACAATCAAGCCGATTCCTCCCAAGTCTTTATCTTTCCCACTAGGTACTGATCCTCTCACCTAAATGCAGCCTTCACGCTTGAACTCCTTTAATTTATGGGATAAATCGATGTCTAATAGGAAGTCGCTGGTAGACATACCGTGGTTCGGCATAAGTATTTCATGCCGGACCAGGTTGGAGGAAGGAGAAACATGGAGGAAGTAAGAGATGACTGAGGGCATTGGGCGGTACGGTCTGGTACGACTTGCCGAACGATATGCCCTCGTGGTTCGATGTGGATGGAGGAGAAGATGAGGCCAATGTTAAGGACAACATGCCGATGGTCATCTTAGCCGAACAGTCACAAAACACTGTACCATACTCAGGCTAAAACATGCCGAAAAACAACTTAGCCGAACCAGAATTTAGCCGAACACAGGCTTAGCCGAACAGTGACTTAGCCGAACAATGACTTAGCTGAACAATGACTTAGCCGAACAATGACTTAGCCGAACAATGACTTAGCCGAACAAAGACTTAGCCGAACAATGACTTTAGCCGACAATGCTTTAGCCGAACAATGACTTTAGCCGGACAATGCTTTAGCCGAACAGTGACTTTAGCCGAACCAGGACTTTAGCCGAACAATGACTTTAGCCGAACCAGGACTTTAGCCGAACAATGACATTAGCCGAACAATGACTTTAGCCGAACACTCACTACCTATATCTTCCCGTATAGCAAAACAAGAAACAGGGCCCAAGCATTCTAGCATACGTGAAGCCGACCCGGATCGCTAACTTCTTAGCTTCAGTAAACGTAAATCTGAAATTAGATTATCATACGTTTTCTGGATCTGGAATTGCAATCACCAAAAGGCAGGCTTCTGGGGACGGTCAGCGATGACGGGCTTCGAAGGCGATGTCTTGACGCTCAGTTTTATATCAACAGCTTTGCGACCTTCAAACTTTCAACGCTTTTACACGATTGCTTGCACTAGATCACACACCACACGGGGGGGATATTCGTGTTGTTAGCTCTAACGTTCAACATTTTTTCAAGTATAGTTTTCGCAGGCACTTAAACAGATTCATTATTTATTGGGGATGTCTATGAAGTCTAGCTCCGCCACCATATCTGACAGGCCTGGGCCGTCATCAAGGCAAGAAGCCGTTGATACTTCAAATCCGTCGACTTCCCCTGCCCATAACTTAGCACCCGATGCCCTGGAGGCAACAATTCTCTTAGAGAACCCGATCGATTCACAAGCTTCGAAGATCAATGAAGCCGCACTCTGACGGATATGTTCCATCCACGGGATTCCTTTCGCCGATGTGTTAGTCCCTTCGCGACACGATCGTCCTCACCTGCCCCCAGTCAGATATACCACTTGCAACAAGTTCATGTGTTGGATGGGCAGCGTGCCTCCGTTTAACTTATTTCTTCGGGACGTGTTGCAGTACATCGACATTGCCCCATCGCAGCTGCACCCGAACGGTCACGCATTTCTATATGGGACCTACCTACTCTGCATGGCTGTCTTCTCCAGACCTCCAACTTCTGGCGACATCAGATACATCTATATGATCAAGAAGCGAAAAGACGGCCCTTCCTTCATGTTCCTCGAGCCGTATCACAAATGCCAAATCTTGACAGGGGCATGTAGTAAATTTGACCTGTACAAACAGGAATGGTTCTACGTGCGTTGCCCTCCTGGTTTTGCGAGGATATGGGTTGAAGGCAGTAAGTCTCTTCGCTGAGTCATCATTCGCGATTAATCAGAGTCATGCTTTTTCTAACTCCTCGTTTCATCTTTTTTAGGTATCAATCCGCGTCCGGAGGGCCGAGGATATTCTGAGGCCGTTGAGGCCATTAGAGCTCTTCCTGCCGAGGAACGAGACATTCAGACCATTATTTCAAACGAGTCATTGTCGAGGTTCGGCTTGCTAGCCCCTGGTCGCCGGATTAGCCTTCCGGAGGGCGTTTCTATTCCCAAGCCAGCATCTGGTAAAGGGAAAAAATAGGCTGGATCATCATCACGCCGCACTCCCGATGTGCACGAAGAAGGCGAGCATAAATAGGATGAAGCTCCTGAGACCCAAGGCGAGAATGTGGTTCCAGCTTGGAATCCGGCTGTCGAAGTTCACGACATTGAAACATGATCCTCCCCTTCGAAGGGAAAGAAGAGGTTAAAATACAATATTCGGAAGGAGAAAGTTGGTGGCACTTCCAAAGTTATGCCTATCCCGCCCGAGAAAGAGGCTTCCTCACAGCACCTGGAAAGTTCCCTGAGGGGTTTGTCGAATCTTTCTATCCCCGATGATATACTTAATTACAGGTTTGACGATCCTGAAACCCTCAAGTTTCCTTCGCCCGCTAGAGGCAATGTGGGAGTTCAACTCCCGGTCCAAGGAGACAATACTCCAATTAGTAAAGATAAAAGAACTGGTCCGTCGGGGGGAACACTAGGACTCACACGCACATACGCATTCCATCATACACTTCAAGTTTTGTTTCTTATTTCCCGGATTTTTCTTAACTCGTTGTTATCTCCATTCTTTGCAGGTGACATGGGGCGCTCTCACCGACTCGATCGCCTTCATGGCTCTTCCATATTTCATCATTCCGGACGGGACTCAGGTTCAGGAAGACGCAGGAACAGAGATGATTATGAAGATAGAGACAATCGTCCTCGCGGTTCGTCTTACCGTAAGAAGGCATATTCTCAATCTTCACAGTCCCGTGATCCTCTTCCTCCAACTGAGCCGGATAGAGAGAAGTCTTCACAGAAGGGTTACCAACCAGATGCTCCTCGAGAACAACACTCCGGTAGATCGAGCACAAGGCAAATTTGGGAGCAACGAAAAAGAGCAGAACTTCCAAAGCCTCCTCCCCTACTCCCGCGATTGATCCAACTGTAGCGGAAAAGATGGTCGATCTTAAGGCCAAGTTTCCAAAAATTTGCTTCGATGGTCTGAAGTTCCTGCCGGCTATTCACCATATCCCTGGGCACGTGAAGCAGAGTGCCATTGCCTGTAATAACGACGTCTATGTTCAACATGACGCGTTTGTACACTTGGTTGAAAAGATCTCGGAGGTGTCCGTTGAGCGTCAATATGAGATTGATCGCCTGAAATTGGAGGCTGGCTGCGACAAGAACATCATCAAGCATCAAGACGAAGAGCTTGCTTCGTATAAGTCGAAGCTGGAAGCCGCTGAACAAAGCGCAAAAGATACTGCTGAGGCAGTTACTCGTTTAGAGATGGCTCACAAGAAGGAACTTGATGAAGCAGTCCAGCGCAGCGGTGCCCTTGCCCTAGAAAAAGATTCCGTTCAAAAAGAAAGGGACGCGCTCGTCATACAAGTCAGAGAGCTGAAAGAATTACTCTCCAAGGAGAAGGAGGACAAAGTAGCTGCTCAAGAAGAATCACAACGATATTGTGATGAAATCGTTGCTACTCGGCTCCTGAAAACGAAGCTCGATGGCGAACTCGCTGGGGTTGAAAAAATGAAGGACGAAGCCTGTGAGGAGGGCAAAAGAAAAGCTGCGGAGGAGATTGACTCTCACCTCGAGGCGGCCGCAGAAGCCGGCAGGGAAGTGGTCAAATGCATGTTTGACCCGTTGATTGCTGAGTACGGAGCCCGTGTCCTTATGCATCGTGACTTAACATTCTTGGGCGATGGCTATCTCGAATCCCTAGCTGAGGCCTGGGAAACCTTAGTAAAGATCAGGAAAATCGAGTCGGGCTCTGAAGAGGCCGATGAGGATGCCTTGGTGAAGGAGTTTCTTAGGGGGAATGAGCCAGTGGATCTATCCACAGCTTTGGCGCTTTATAGCAAAGGCTCTCCCCTTCCAAAAGAGAAAAGTGATGAAGCTGGCCCATCTGGGGCTGAGAATACGGCTCCTCATATTGCTGCTCCTCCCGCTGCTCAACCGGCCGGTCGGTCGACACTTGATCCATTCGAGCAGCATGCCGGTTATGATCCTGAAGATCCCGGGCTCAGCGCTCATGTGCTATCCCCTATCCTGGAGGGTGAAACCCCACGCACAACCGATAGCCAACCGAAACCTGGTAGGAAACTCTTCTTCTCTAGAAGTTGAAAGATCTGTCATTTTCCAGCAGTGGTTATTCGTTTTAATGTTCATTCTTTATGTTTTCATGCAGGCTACTCTGACCCCGAGCCAACTCCGAGGAGCGATGACGCCAAGGAGGAGGCAGAGAAAACAAGCGACGTTGTTCACGCGGGAGTAATTCCTGGTCCCGATGCTCAAGTGATCGGGGCGCTAGATGATGATAAGCTTGACACTTTATCTCCTGCCGAAGGGTGTGATGAAATCAAAATCATTGGCGCCTCTGAGCATACTTCAAAGATGAGCATGAAGGACCGCCTCGCCGAAGAGGAGAAGAAAAAGGTCGAGGTCAAAGTTGAACCTGAAATACTGGAACTTACCGACCCGTGGAACAGACCTTTGAAAATCATTCTCCCGGGCAGGTCCAAACCACTGGATGTTCCATCTCCTACTCCTGACTCCGCTTCTTTAGCAAGCAAGAAATCCAAGAAAAAGCGTGAGGGAGAGGAGTCATCGGAAAAAACAAAGGAAGACAAGAAGAAGAAACCGAAGAAATAATCGATACACTCGTTCAGGGGATTCGGAGGTTCGCATCGTTTATACTCAAGTCCGCACTCTGGGGACTTCGAGTACTCCGATCCGTGCTCTGGGGATTCAGAGATTTGAAATCGTTTATACTCTAGTCCGTACTCTGGGGACTTAGAGTACTCCGATACGCGCTCTGGGGATTCGGAGATTTGAAATCGTTTATACTCTAATCCGCACTCTGGGGACTTAGAGTACTCTGATCCGCGCTTTGGGGATTCGGAGATTTGAAATCGTTTATACTCTAGTCCGCACTCTGAGGATTTAGAGTACTCTGATCCGCGCTCTGGGGATTCGGAGATTTGAAATCGTTTATACTCTAGTCCGCACTCTGGGGACTTAGAGTACTCTGATCCACGCTCTGGGGATTCGGAGATTTGAAATCGTTTATACTCTAGTCCGCACTCTGGGGACTTAGAGTACTCCGATCCGCGCTCTGGGGATTCGGAGATTTGAAATCGTTTATACTCTAGTCCGCACTCTGGGGACTTAGAGTACTCCGATCCGCGCTCTGGGGATTCGGTGATTCGAAATCGTTTATACTCTAGTCCGCACTCTGGGGACTTCGAGTACTCCAATCCGCGCTCTGGGGATTCGGAGATTTGAGATCGTTTATACTCTAGTCCGTACTCTGGGGACTTAGAGTACTCCGATCCGCGCTCTGGGGATTCGGAGATTTGAAATCGTTTATACTCTAGTCCGCACTCTGGGGACTTAGAGTACTCCGATCCGCGCTCTGGGGATTCGGAGATTTGAAATCGTTTATACTCTAGTCCGCACTCTGGGGACTTAGAGTACTCCGATCCACGCTCTGGGGATTCGGAGATTTGAAATCGTTTATACTCTAGTCCGCACTCTGGGGACTTAGAGTACTCTGATCCGCGCTCTGGGGATTCGGAGATTTGAAATCGTTTATAATCTAGTCTGCACTTTGGGGACTTAGAGTACTCTGATCCGCACTCGGGGGATTCGGAGATTTGAAATCGTTTATACTCTAGTCCGCACTCGGGGGACTTAGAGTACTCCGATCCGCGCTCTGGGGATTCGAAGATTTGAAATCGTTTATACTCTAGTCCGCACTCTGGGGACTTAGAGTACTCCGATCCGCGCTCTGGGGATTCGGAGATTTGAAATCGTTTATACTCTAGTCCGCACTCTGGGGACTTAGAGTACTCCGATCTGTGCTTTGGGGATTCGGAGATTTGGAATCTTTTATACTCTGGTCCGCGCTCCAGGGACTTAGAGTGCTCCGGTTCGCGCTCTGGGGATTCGAAGATTTGAGGTTGTTTATACGAGTCCGTACGTCGTACAGGATAATGTAGTTCGTCATCCGATTATGAGATATAGAAACATTAGTGATTCGTGGAAAATACGGCTTCAAGCCTTTATTAATGAAAAACAACTAAACTGCTTGATTACATAGTTAAAAAGAAACTAAGTTACGACTGAACAAAAACATACAGGAAATAACAGTGCCTAAAACAAGAAAGAAAACATGCTAAATGTAATAGTGCCGCAGATGTTCACTGTTCCATGCTCGGGGGAGTGTCGTGCCATCAACGGTCGCTAGCTTGAATGTTCCCTCTCCAAGCTTCCGTTCAATGACGTACGGACCTTCCCAGCTGGGATTCATACGTGATGGTACCGGGAAAACTCGTTTCAGAACGAGATCACCCACATCAAAAGTCCTTTGGCGGACTCTGCCGTCGTAGTAACGCTTGACTCGGTGTCTATGCGCTGCCGCCCTTAATTCGGCCTCTTCACGCTTTTCATCGATGCAGTCCAGCGATTCCAACAAGAGGTCCTGGTTCGTCTTGGGATCATAGTATGTCACTCGGTGTGATGGAACTTCAAGTTCCACGGGTATAACGGCTTCCGAGCCGTATGCTAAGGTGAATGGAGTGTGGCCGGTCGTGGACTTGTGGGTAGTTCTATAAGCCCATAGTGCTGTCGGGAGTTCATCTACCCACTTGCCTCCGACTTTCTCCAAACGCTTCTTCAGTATTGACTTGATTATTTTATTAACGGCCTCGACTTGTCCGTTAGCTTTTGGTTGTGCAACGGCGGAGAACTTCTTCTCGATGCCATACTTTAAACAGAACTCTTTGAACTCTCTGCTTTCAAATTGCATCCCGTTGTCCGTAATGATGGTGCGAGGAAGGCCAAAGCGGCATAAAATGCTTCGTACAACGAAGTTAATGACCTTCTTAGAGGTGATCGTGGCCAAAGGTTCTGCCTCAGCCCATTTTGTGAAATAGTCGACTGCAACTATCGCGTATTTCGCGCCACCTTTGGATATAGGCAAAGAGCCGATTATGTTGATTCCCCAGATTGCAAATGGCCAGGGACTAACCATTTGTGTGAGTTCCGTTGATGGAGTCCTCGGGATTTTCGCATATCTTTGACACTTGTCACATTTTCTTGCGTAGTCTGCAGCGTCCCAATTTATGGTCGGCCAGTAATATCCATAGTGAAGAATCTTCTTTGCTAGCGTTTGCCCCCCAGTATGGTCGCCACATTCCCCTTCGTGAACCTCTCTTAAGACCCGCTTTGTCTCGTCATGAGCGATGCACCGTAATAATGGGACTGAGAACCCCTTTCGATACATTAATCCATCCTGCATCACGTATCGCGCGGCCTTTCGAAGGACCTGCCGTCTTTCGCTACTTTTTTCTGGTAAAGTCCCGGTCGTCAGGTACAGTTTGAGTGGGGTTATCCATGATTCCTTCTCGATTTCCGTTTCCAACACACGATCGACTTTCATCTCATCTATGCTCGGGGCATGCAAGGCTTCAACGGGATACAATCCCATTTGCTGCGCATCGCCTGTACTCGCAAACTTAGCCAACAAGTCGGCTTCTTTATTCTGTTCGCGCGGGACATGGGGAATGTCATAATGCTCAAGATTTGACAGTAGTTCTTGGACCTGAACAAGGTACGGAGCCAGCTTTTGTCCCTTCGCTTGGTAATCTCCCCGCACTTGGTAAACCACCAACTGTGAGTCACAAAAGATTTCAACTGATTTGATCCAGAGTTCTCCGATGAGCTTCAAGCCAGCGATCAGTGCTTCATATTCTGCTTCGTTATTTGTAGCTGGGAAATCAAGCTTCAAAGCATAACTGATTGATTGATTTTCCGGAGTTATAAGAACTACACCCGCGCCGGAGCAACGGTTGTTTGATGCCCCATCAGTATATAATTTCAAACGAACGGGGGGAATGACATCATGATTATCTGGTTCTATGGGTATGGTAAACTCAGCGATGAAATCTGCTAATGCTTGCCCTTGTATGGCCCTCCGTGGCAAGTAGGCGATATCGAACTGGCTCAACTCGATGTTCCATTTTAGCAATCTTTCGGAAGTTTCTGGTCATTGGAGTACCTGCCGCAGGGGTTGATCGGTATAAACACTGATTGAGTGTGCTTGAAAATATGGGCGTAGCTTACGTGATGCAATCACCAAGCAATAGGCCAATTTCTCGATTTTAGGGTAATTTCTTTCTTCCCCCGTTAAACGCTTGCTAACATAATACACCGGCTTCTGGATTCGGTCCTCCTCGCGAACTAAAGCCGCACTTATCGCATGTAGGGATACAGCCAAGTATACGTACAGTATCTCGTGGTCTACTGGTTTTGACAGCATTGGTGGACTCTTCAGATGCCTCACCAGATCACAGAATGCTTCCTCACAACTAGACGTCCATTCGAAGTTCCTCTTCCCCTTCTTTATTATATCAAAGAAAGGGATGCACTTGTCAGTTGCCCTGGATATGAATCGACTTAGCGCAGCTACTTTTCCATTCAAGCTCTGTACCTGCTTTATAGTCCTGGGCACTTGCACATCTCGAATAGCTTGGATATTTTCTGGGTTAGCTTCAATTCCCCTAGCATTGACGATGAATCCTAAAAACTTCCCCGACGCAACGCCGAAGGAACACTTCAGAGGGTTGATCTTCATCCCGTAGAACCTGAGTATGTCGAATATTTCAGCCAAGTCTCGAATGTGGTCGTTTGACTGTCGTGACTTCACGAGCATGTCATCCACATAGACTTCCATCGTCCTACCAAGCTGGTCCTTGAACATTCGTTTCACCAAACGCTGATAAGTTGCTCCTATGTTCTTTAATCCGAAGGGCATTACTACATAGCAATATAGCCCGACGTCTGTAACGAAGCTGGTGTGTTCTTGGTCCGGAATATGCATCGGGATTTGGTTGTATCCTGAGTATGCATCCATGAATGATAACAGCTCATGTCCTGCGGTGGAGTCGACCAACTGATCGATCCTAGGCAATGGGAAACTGTCCTTGGGGCATGCTTTGTTTAAGTCGGAATAATCTACGCAAGTTCTCCATTTCCCATTCGCCTTTTTTACCAGCACGGGGTTGGATACCCATTCAGGGTAGACGGCGTCGCGGACGAACCCATTGGCTTTGAGTTTGTCCACCTCCTCTCTGAGAGCAGCGGACCTCTCCGGGTCCATTCCTCTCCTTTTTTGTTTAACCGGGACGTATTTCGGGTCTATGTTCAACATATGACTCGTGATGGCGGGAGAAATCCCACACATATCAGAATGCGTCCAGGCGAAAACATCAAGATTCGCCCGGAGGAAGTCACTAAGGTCTTCAGTCATCGCAGGGCCAAGCTGTGATCCGATCTTCAGTATTCGCGAAGGGTCATCACGGCTGATTGAAATGTCAATCGTTAATTCAGCCGGCGCTGCCTTTTCTTTCCTGGGTTTCTCATCCTCGTCTCTCGGATCTATGTCTCTGAAGATCCGAGAGTTATGCCCGAGCCAGGGCTCGGGCACTACTTGTCAATTATCCGTATTAAGGATGCGAACGGGATTGCCCGCAACCTTTCCTTTCTCCCTCCAATGGGCCTCTCGGAGCTCAGCCACATAACAGGAACGACCAGCTGCTTGGTCGCCATGAACAATACCTACTCCTTTGTCAGTCGGGAACTTCAAAGTTAAGCACCACGGGGCTAACGCTGCCCTAAACTCAGCCAGGGCCGGCCGGCCCAAGAAAACATTATATGGAGAATCCACATCCAACACTACGAAGGGTAGGATTCGCACACTCCGACGCTCGCCTTGTCCCAGTTCAACTGGTAACTCAACATACCCCACTGCATCGGTCGCTGCGCCGTTAAAGCCGTGTATACGAGCCTTGGACGGTTTCAAGTCCTTTGTTTCCATTTTCATTTGGTCATAAGCCTTCTTGAAGATGATGTTGATAGAACTTCCGCAATCAATCAGAATTCTTTTCACATATGCCGGTCCGATCGTCGCAGATATGACCATCGGGTCGATGGTTGGTGCCTCTATTTGATCAGCATCTCTGTTTCTAAACACTATATCGTCTGTCATTACGCGCTGCTGCTTAGCAGGGGTCCCATCCTCCACGTTCAAACAGCACTCAAAATCTGCATGCTTCAGGGAACTTGCATACCGCTCCATCTCTTGCCAATTTTTATCCGCGGGGTGAGGTCCGCCGATAATTGTATTTATGACTAGTCTACCCACAGTTCGGGCAGGCTCCTCAGGATGACGCGGAGCTGGTGCGCGACCTGGGTTGGACGTTCCCTGTCCTCCTTCCTTTGGATCCTTCACAAATTCTTGCAACTTCTTTTGCCTGATCAACTTCTCGATAGCGTCGTGCAGGTGTCTGCACTCTTCCCTATTGTGCCCATAAGTCTCATGGAAGTGACAATATTTCCCGATTCGCTTCTGCTCCTCGGTTGATTCTTTTGGACGTGGCTTTCTGTACTGAAAAGTATTGCAGGTAGATAGGTAAATGTTCTCAAGAGATGCATTCAGCGAGGTATACTCGTTGTAGCTTGGAATTCTCGATTTCCACTTCCCCGCTTCTCTCTTCTTCCCTTGATTTCTTCCTCCGGACTCCTTAGGTTGCCCAGGCTTGTTCTGAACATTGACTTGGACCTTTCCCGAGTTGTCTCCGGACTGCTTCACAGCAACGTTGCTTTTCATAGACTCTTGGACAGGTCCTGGTGCCTTATCTCGTCTTACCCACCTAGCTTCCTCTCTCCTTATGAACTGGTGTGCCTTTGAGTAGAAACGCTCTAGCGTAGTCGGAGGTTTTCCTGCCAACCAGTCTCCAAACTCAGAATCTGGATCCACACCTCTCATTACAGCCATTAGAATTGCATGATCATTGGGATTACTGACTTCAGTTGCCGCAACATGGAATCTTTGTAAATATTCCTTCAACGACTCCCCAGGATTTTGGATTACACTTGACAGAGACATTACGTCATTTGGACGAGTAGTGTGTATCCTGAACTGCTCAATAAACTTCTTTGCCAACTCCTCGAAATTGGATACGGACCGCGGAGGAAGTCGGGTGAACCACATAGTAGCGATCCCAAATAGAGTAATTGGAAAGCATCTACACTTGGTGGCAACATTTGCTCTAGCTGAATCCATCATCCATTCGTACCTCATGACATGCTGTCTGGGGTCAGACTTTCCCTCATACGCAGGGATAGTAGGCATACTAAACTTCCTGGGGTACGTCGCCTGCAGCACAACATCTGTGAATGGAGTATGACTTCTTGATACTCCCCAATCATCATTCGATAAGCCCTGATTTTCTTTCATCAATTGCCTGACCATGGCTGTCAGATCTGGTGTCTGTATGAAAGGTGGAAGGTTAGAGTCTGTTCTATGCGACTGTCCATGCTGATGCCTCCTCTCCTGGCGATCTGCCAATCGTGCGTCTTGAGGTTCGACATCGTTAGCATTTTGATGGTCTGGGCCTCCAGCCTCCACCCGCACTCCGGTTCCGAAGTTTCCAGCTCCTGCTTGGTCACGGCCTCCATCTGTTCGAACAGCAGCATCTGCCCGCGCAGCTTCAGTCTTACGGCGTCTGCGCCTGGGTGGTTCATCAGAGGAAGTAGAGCTGTCAGATGAGGAATAGGGAGCGGGATTTCCCCCAGCATTCTGTTGCTGCTGTTGAGTGAGTTGTGCCATCAGGTTGGCGTTAGCTTGCATCTGCTCTCCCAGTTGTCTCCTGCTTTCCCTGAGTTCTCTCATCAAGTCGTTGAACTCTACTCTTATGACAACTGGAGTCTGGTCCTGGGCGGCAATTCCTACACCCGGAATTGCTGGTTGATTGCTAGGTCCTGCTTGTTGCACGCTAGCAGTCTCGTGGGCATCCGCATTATGAGAAGCTGACCTGGTACGTGGTCTTGCCATTGTAGAGTTATTGGTAGGAACTCTGAGTAGAATCAACGGATGTCCTATCAATGAGTCGGATCTTCTTTGGGGGATTTGTTCAATCCAGTAGCTTCAAAGCAGATCCCTGAGTTCAATTCTCGGTGAAAGCACCAAAGTGTTAGCACCAAAATTGGTCACTAACCTCGTAGAGAAAGATTATGTAGAGAAATAAGTGATGAAGGTAAATTAAATAGAGAAGGCAATGCTAATTTAAATGCAGAAAGTAAGAACACCAAATTTATAGTGGTTCAGCGTAATTGCCTACGTCCACTTTGAGGTTAAACTTTATTGATCTTCTTAATGATTGATTACAAATACAATTCGTAGATCAAATGCTTGAATGAAGTTGTTAAGTAAAGAAGATGAGTCTGAAAAATGGCAGAGTCTCCCCAGTGTTCTCCCAAAATAGGTCCCTTTCAATGTGACCCTGCCCCTCTATTTATAGACAAAGATGGGATGGACTTCCCAGGTGGGCTCGGTAGCCGAACACTCTAGCCCAAGTATAGTGGTCGCTGCACGCCGAACCAGGTAGGCCGAACACAATGATGCCGAACCACCCTTTCTATGCCGAACGGTATGTTTGATGTGTGGGAAGTGTAGAATAGTTGTCAGTTTTAGCCGAACGTGCCTCTGTCCGAAGCGCTTGACCGAACAATGCTCTCTGGCCGAACGATGCATTCTGGCCGAACGATACCTTTGGCCGAACGATCCTCCTTGGCCTAACGTGCCTTCTGGCTGAACGGTGCTTTTTAGCCGAACGATCCCTTTGGCCGAACGATATTGCCATGTCGAGTAATCATATACGCCGAACGCCTTCTAATGCCGAGTACTCCTGGATGCCGAGTACTACGCCGAGTACTCCTTGATGCCGAGTGCTACTGGATGCCGAGTACTATGCCAAGTACTCCTAGATGCCGAGTGCTTCTGGACGCCGAGTGCTATTGGATGTCGAGTACTCCCGTTGCCGAGTTCCACTGGATGCCGAGTACTATTGGATGCCGAGTACTCCCGTTTCCGAGTTCCACTGGATGCCGAGTACTATTGGATGCTGAGTACTCCTGTTGCCAAGTTCCACTGGATGCCGAGTACTATTGGATGTCGAGTACTCCTGTTGCCGAGTTCCACTGGATGTTGAGTACTATCTGATGCCGAGTACTACTAGATGCCAAGCTCTACGCCGAGTACCATGAGATGCCGAGTGCTACCTGATGCCGAGCACTAGTTGCCTGGTCAAATCTCTAGGAAACATTTCTCAAGTCCTTTTTACAAATTCACTGATCTTTCCTTGTCTAAAGAAATTGATGATCATCCCCTCTAAGGCTTTGCAATGGTTGGTTTCATGACCATTCATCATATGATAGTTGCAGAAGGATCCTCCCAAGTTTCTTTCATGTTTTGGCCTTTTGTTTTGTGATGGCCAATAGTTAAGTTCATCCTTTGTAAGCCAGTAGACGTTTTACATTGATGTTATTAAGTTGCACTCTTTTGGAAGTCTAGACTTGAAACTATACTCTTGAGGATAGCACTTTGACTTTTTATTTTTCGGCCTTATCGTTTCATGCTCTTCAATTATCTTTATTTTTGCTACCCTCTGAATCTCTTGGGTTGGAAGTGCTCTTGTTACAGTTGGTTTCCATTTGTGTGCAAAGGCGTTGTAATCATTTATTATCTCTTTCTCAAAATTGTGCCCTTGGAATAATGTAGAATTGTTCTTCTCATTTGACTAAAGACATTTTCACTTCCATTTGTTTTCTTTCCAAGTGCAAAGATTGGGGTAAAAAGGATTTAGACTCTATTTTTCAGGGTCATAAGATTCTGCTTTCCTTTTGTTTATAATCCTTAAGGCTTCGAACCTTAGTCTTTGCTCTTCATCTTAATTGGAGCTTTTGATGTCTACTTGGGAGAATCTTGTCAAGTATGGTTCAGAAGACCCTTGTTCGGATCTTTTAAATCTTTTGGCCATAATCAAACCAAAGTAGATAAACTTGATGTAGGATTTATCCAAGGGGAGTTAGAGAATAGCTGTGTTAGGGGGTCAACCTAGTCGGAGGTTCAAGCCCTCCTTCTAGCGCCAAAAATGTTAACAAATTTTTTTGTCAACGCCTCAAAGTGGAGCTAAGAAAGATGGGAATCCTTTCTATGAATGGTGGATGTGAATCCCTTCGGAATTGACTTCAAATTTAGCCTTATTGGTTGATATCTTTCGAATCAGACCTTTCAATGTCGTCGAAAGGTATAGATGCTGGCTTATGAAACCTTCCGTCTTTATTGAGTCGGAGTGAGATCCTTTTCAAAAAGTTTCCTTCTCTGGTTAGATTGAAATTCCTTGAGTTTGTCCTTTAAAGGTTAGTTTTTATCCTGCCAAAAGGTTAGGATTATATTCCTCTTTGGGTTTAGGTAGGATATCTAACTTCTTGGTGGATATGTAGAAGCTTTCGACCTTTTCGAAAGGTCGGATCACTTTTATGATGTATGTTTGATCCTTGTCAAAAGGTATAGGAACAGCTTCTTTTGGAATAGGATTTGTAAGTCCAGGTATCTATATTTAAAGAGGAGACTTTGACCTAGTCGAAAGGTTAGACCACTTGGATTATAGCTCCAAAAGGTTACTGATATTGTTATAGCATAATCACTTTTGACCTAGTCGAAAGGTTTAGGCGTCAAAGTTGATCACTTCGGAAGGTTGTAATTGATGTTTAGACCAAATGTATTATCAACCTTGTCGAAAGGTTTAAACCATAAAGCCAATGATTTTGGAAGGTTCCAGTAGACATTGATCCAATTAAGTTGTCGACCTTGTTGAAAGGTTAAGATTGTAGGGTTGGAGACTTTGAAAGGTTCCAGTAGATAACTGTGTCAAAAGTGTTGTCGACCTTGTCCACAAGAACCTTTCGGTGATATTGAACCTGTAATTAGGAGTTAATCCAACCAAAGTATAAGCAAATAGTAAAGTAATTAATAGAGCATAAGACTTCCCTCTTTATCCATGAAAAAATATGTTTATTAAATCCCCAAATCAGCACTCCATTAGGGTTACAATGTATTGATTAAGAAAATACAAGATTAGAATGAGAGAATTCGGATCCCCAAAACATGACCCCTTGGGTCTTATTTATAGATGCAGGTGGCCCCCTTTCGACTCTATGCTTTCAACTGGGTCGGAAGGTCTCCCTTTTATAAGGCTTGCTATGCTTTCAAAAAGGTCACTATGGAGTTGTTCACACTTGCTTTGACTTCTTTATCCTCTTCGAAAGGTATGAACTTCTTGAATAGTGAGAGATGGAACCTTTCGAATCCTTCGAAAGGTTTTATGCTAATGAATTCTAATGACTGCATCCCTTCGACTCCTTCGAAATGTTTGGGTTGTGCTCCTTTTCCTTTGTCTTTGCTGAAAGACCTTTCGACATAGTCGAAAGGTGGATTTTTTGAGTAACAACATACTTATCTCAAATGGTACAAGAATATTCATAAATTTTAAACAAGATTTCTTATTTTAAAATATAATCAAAGCGGTTAAAAATAAATGTTACTTAAACACTATTACTATAAACCCTTTCTCTTTTATAAGTTAAATATTTACTTTATATAACCTTTTTCCAAAACTATTATCTTTAAAATCTCCTTTATAAAGATTTAAGTAAATTCACAAGTCTATTCAAAAAGGTTTAAGACAAATGTAACTTAAACATTGTCACTACAAATCCAAAAACCATTTAACTTATATTTATCATTAAAACGTTCTTTTTAAAGATCTAGTTATATTCATAAGTGTAATCAGAAGGGATAAAGACAAATTTCTCATACGCTAATATAAGTGTAGAGCACAACAAAAATATATACTTTCATAATATATTCATAAATATCCATTTTAAGCAAGTTAAAAACAAGGGATTTGTGAATTGCACTTATAGCGACTATTCTCGCTTCAAACTCATTCAAACACACTTCAAATCTACACACAACCAAACCAAACATGTAAACACAAAGTCAAAGCCACATTACATGTTTTAAAGGGTAATATAGGTGATAATATTGTAATTAAAGTTGTCACTTGCTATCCAAACCAAGGGGATCCAAAAGCGCTAGCTTGCATTAGTTAACTTTACTTAAACTTTATATTCAACCACACAACATAAATAACACAATATATATTCTCAACGTTGAGTAACTCACTAAATACATCCTAAAACTGAGCACAAGCGCCTAAGAACACACGAACGCTTCCTGCCATCACAAACATCCAAAGCTTCCACCTTTTGCCTTCACAAGCTCAAGTCCAAGCTCCCCACCCTTATATTGCTCATGGCCTAGGGATGGTGTCCCATTTTTCCACTACTTCCACTTTAAATTTTCTTCTCTATATTTCCAAGATGATCTAAGACTTCTGCTAAAGTTTGGTGGAGATAGGAGTTTATATTTTTTGATCAGAGATTGATTAGTGAAGACAGAAATGGATTAAGGCTAAGTGTTTCTATCTTTGAAAATTAACAAATCTTTGAAGAACCTTAGGTAAAAGTGGCCAAGAGGTAACCACCCACCTCTTACCCTCCATGGAAGGTCATCATGCATGCTCCCTTCCATGTGCCAACTTTACACCTCATTTTATGAAATAATATTTAAAAACTATTCACCAAAATATCCTCTCTTTAATCCATTTGTTAACCATTAACATTCATATTTAGTAATCCATAAACACTAAAATATTTTTAGTTGATATTAATTACACATTAATATGTTAGACAAGCATAAAAAGTTTGAATAAGTTTTATCGAGAAAACAGACATTTATCGATAAATAATTTTTTTGTCATATTATCGATATTTCTTCGAAGTATTTATTTTTGTAAAAAGATTTCAAAAACAAGTTTACTATCATGAGTTATTAATTAAAAAGGGGTTAACAAGGTTATAAAATCCATTTAATCATATTAAATCAAAGGTTTAGATATTTAAATACGAAGTGTTCGAAATTTCGGACCGTTACATTCAACAATCATTCAAATAATGTATTTGCATCCATTATCCTTTTAAGTATAAAGTCATTTATTATTTATTATTTTAAAAGCTTCATTTAATTATTGCACCTTGAAATAATAACACTTCTTTAAAATAATAACATACATATGAAATCCTTTATTGTACTCCATTTCTTCAAATACCCTGGAACATCGTATTTTAAATCAAAAATGTTACACAAATAATAATAATATACCCTATTATAAATACCGTAAAATCAACCTTTTTGTCATTTATTCAAAACATCGTATTTTTCCCAAAAACCATATTATTATTTATAAAATCTCACTTTGTTAAATAGTAATAATAAACATTTCAAATTTAGTTTTAAATATATTTTCTGTTATTATTTATGAATTTCCCCTAGAAATTCATAAATAATAACCCTATTTAATTTCTTTTATTAATTTTATTTATTTCATTCAACTACCATCAAAAACAATAAATAATTACATTTTGATTTATTTATCTTATTTTTCCCTTATTACATTATTTCACCCATTTTATTCTAACTAATTATAGTCATATTTTAAATCTACAATCAATTACATTAAAAAAATCCATTAATAATACGATTTGTTTTCTAGCTAAAAATAGCCTCTTGTGATTTCTTCTGGGGATTTTCCTACTTAGCTCCCTCTTCCATCTCTTTCTCATCACTTCCTCCTCCATCCCTTTTGCTCCTCCACGCCCTCTCCCATGTCTCGCCCGCGTGAGCTGCAGGCTACGGCAATTCCTGAAGGGTCATTGACTGGATCGGGTGGGGCTTTCAACGCCACATCCTCTGCTACCTCCAGTCGACGTGCTTCTACTTCCCCGACATCTGGTCTCTACTCTTATGGACCCAATTCATCTTCAAGTTCTCTTCCAGGCTCAATGACACATTCTTGGCCTACTGGTTTTCTGCAAGCTCTGGCTACAAATGTTATGAACTCCAGCAAAACACTAAAGCCAATCTTAGGTATCGCGATCTCTCGACCTCAGAGTATGTCACCACTGATGTTATTGTTCAAAGCAGTTGCATATGCTGACGCGTCACTGGTCCCAAATTGATAAATTGGTACTTGCTGATGGTGCTGCCATAAATGAGAGTGAAGGTTTGGGTTATGTAGGTGATGACATACTCATGGATCATCAAGGTAATGCCGATAATTGTCATGTATGTAACAATAAAGAGTGCACGCAAAATGTTTGTGGTAATGTCCAGACATAAAATACCCAGCAATTTTCTATTGCAACAACTAATATGGCAACACGGTCCAAATGGTCGTTGCTATTTAAATCCTTGACCAAAAACACAGGCTCACTCTCTTCATGGCCTTTTAATATTTTTGTGATTGACGGCGTTAGTGTTCTGCCAGCAGAGGTGGTCCAAGAAGCCATGAATTAAAGGTCTGAATATTTGGTCGGATTTTTCTTGGATTCTTCTGCTCCATACAAGGATATTCATAACCAGTGCAAGCAAGTCTAGAATTTAAAAGGTAGTCTGCATGTCCAATATTTCAATACTATGATTTATTTTAAATTCACTAATAAGAATGATAAGTTAAGAACGCTAAAGACTAGTCCACTTATCGTTAAGGGGAAACCTTTTATTGTTACACCATGGAGTCTCAGAATTGACAAAGCTAAAGGGCAGGTTCTATCTATTCTTGTTTGGGCCACCTTTACTCATATTTCGTCTATCTTGCCACCTTTGGTAGGCTTAAACTGGCTAGCCAGCCTCACTAGTGACCTTAAGTATTTTGATACAAATACTGAAACCCGGAAGACTTTACACTATGTAAGAGCTTTGATTAAGATTACCCACTCTAAGCCATTGTTGTCGAAGCTCAAAGTTAGAATTGGATGAGGTCAAGATGTGGAAGTGGACGTTCAGTACAAATCAGATATTTGCTCATCTTGTCGGTCTTTTGGTCATACACCAGACGCGTGTTTGTTTGGGCCTGCCAGTCAACTTCCTCATGTTAACGTTCTGCTCCATAGGCCAGTTTTGAAATGGGTTCCTAAGGTTATCATTCCATCTCCTCCATCCTTTGTTCCTATTATTTATACTCTTGTTAAGACTGATGCATCCATAGCTTTTGGGGTTCCATCACCCAACGAGGAGATAATTTTGTGGTGCCCGGATGAGCATGCTTGGATTCATAATGATTCGAAAATAAGGTACGATCTGAAGGTGTTGGGCGAATTCTCACCACCGGACCAGAATAACCGGACCAGCCACCCTCCAAATTAAAGCAAACCAACTCTTCCACCAGAACCACCAAATCAAAGATCCACCGGTCCACTCTATCTCACTACCGAACCAACCTGCTCCCTACCACTGCCGGACCAACCCACTCTGTCTCACTACCGAACCAACCTACTCCCTACCACTGCCGGACCAACCTACTCCATCTCACTACCGAACCAACCTGCTCCCTACCACTGCCGGACCAACCCACTCTGTCTCACTACCGAACCAACCTACTCCCTACCACTGCCGGACCAACCTACTCCATCTCACTACCGAACCAACCTACTCCCTACCACTGCCGGACCAACCTCACCACCGAACCAACCTCACTGATCCAACCTCACTACCGGTTCAAACCCCACTTCCATGCATAGCCGAACCAGAGTGCTACCGGACCAAGACGTGCCAGGCCAGATCAGATCAGCCCAGGCCCACCAGCAGCTATGCATATCCAAGACCCCTACCCCAAGCCTCACTCTATAAATAGAGGGGCAGGGGTACAACAACAGGGGACAAGTTTGAGAGCTCAAGGATGGAGAGAACTTTCAAACAACTTTCTTTTACTTGTATCAAAGCTTTGTGCTTGTAATCTAAACAAGAGAATAGAAATAACATATAAAGTGGACGTAGGCACATTTTGGCCGAACCACTATAAATCTGCGTGTCTTTTTACAGTTTAGCCCCTGCTTTTCATATATTTGAATAAATCACCCAAACCACTAAGAACAACATAAGATCTATTAAACCATGCGACTTTGAGGTGTTTGTCCATTTTTTGTGCAAACATTTTTGGTGCTTTCACTGAGAGCTAGAAGCTCGAAGCTTCAGCTTCTTCCACTTAACCTTTTTTCCTAACAGCGTCATCCATCGTTTGGAAAACATGCCTCCCAAGCAGAAAAAAGATGTTAACAAAGGAAAAAACATCGCTTCCAGCAGTCTTCCAGATCCAGCGGTCACGGATCAAGTCAATCGTCCTCCTCTAGCAGCAGTACCGAATGAAGGACAGGTTAATCCGACCACTCCTACCGCAGAACAGCCCGCAGCAATTACTAGGGCAGATCTAGATAGGGTTGTGATTGAAGTAACTAACCGCTTCACGTCCCAGCAGGAAGCCTTGGTGGACCATCTCATGTCACGCTTAAGGGATGCTGAAGAGTCCAACCGCAACACTGAATCATGGAGCGAGTCCCAGTCTGGAGGATCTCAGAGACAACAAAGATCTTCCTTCTTCGAAGGAGCTAACGGCAGAAGTAGCCATGGTAGGAGCCGAGATCGAGCACAGCCCGAAGTTAGGCCTGAAGAAACGCTTGGAACCGAACCCCACGGGGGAGGTACCGGGCGGAGGTCAACTGTAGTTGAGCCTGTCATACTGCCTAACCACGGAAACGCCAGTGAACGGGGCCGAGCTAGAGTCCAGCCCGAAGTTGGACCCGAGGAAGTGCTTAGATCAGAACCCAGCAGGGGAAGATCAAGGCAAGGGCCAACTGTAGCTGACCCTAGCATGCTCCCAGAAGACCAAAGGCAGCCACTGGAAAATATGAGGAATGATAGACGATACCATCCCTACAGGTCATCTGGACGGAATCAATCCCACAAAACAGAACCAAACTCATTTCTATCTGCTCCAAATTCTAATGAAAGGATGGCACGCTTATTCAGAGAGTGCGTCCAACGGGAGCAAAGAGATCGAGGGATAGGCGCTAGGGTAACCAACCCTTTCGCCCGCAATATCAAAATTGCTATCACCCCCCGAGAATGGAAGATGCCAACAATGGAACCTTACAAAGGAACCTCTGACCCAGTTGTACACTTACAGAGATACACACAACATATGCTCATGAGTGGAGCGACAGAGGGAGTACTGTGCAAATGCTTTCCACTCTTCTTAGCAGATCTCGCTACCTCCTGGTTCTGTCATCTACCCTAGGGATCCATTAGTTCGTGGGAAATGTTGAAAGAAAAGTTTATCAGTCAGTTCCGCATTCATGTGGAACAACCTAAGGACGCTTATTCCTTATCCAGCGTCAAACAGAAACCTGGAGAGAAACTACAGCAATACCTAACCCGATTCAATGCCGCAGCGGCCGCAGTCCAAGATGCCGATGAGAAGCTTATCCTAATGGCCCTCTGTAGTGGTGTGCATCCGGACACTAAATTTGCTAGAAGGTTGACAAAAGAAAAGCCAGCTACTTTACCCGATTTCTTCCATGAAGCTGGGAAATATATGAGGCTTGAGGATGCTGCCGTTGAGGGCCAGTCAGGACAGCAAAATAAGGCAACTCACATCAACGCACCTGCTGTGGCAAGGGACGTTCGGAGAAATGATTCTAGAGACAATGCTGGGGGCAAGAAGGGAGAAAAGCGCCTATATCGGCCAGGACCGAGATTCGATACTTACACTCCTTTGAACGAAACCGTCGAGAACATCTTCCTTCCCTCCCAAGGCGAAGTTAGATACAAACGCCCACCATACAAGAAGGAATCAGATAACGCGCAGAAGTCTGGAAAGTTCTGCCGCTTCCACGAATCTCATGGGCATGATACCAATGAATGCCATCATCTCCGGGACTTGATTGAGGAACACATCAGAAGGAAGAAACTGGAACGCTATGTAAAAGGTCAGGACAGGACTCCAGCTCCTGCCAATGAGAACCCAAGGCTACCCTCACCGGAGATCGGTAGAGGAAACTGCAACACTAGCGGCTCTAGTCAAGAGAAGATAGTGGTCCATACCATCTCGGGAAGACCGCACATCGCAGACAGATGCTGGAAAGAGATGGAAAGATATGGAAAGTCGCTCAGAGACAATAAAGACTGTGTCAATTCGGTTATAGACGAGCGCCACCCAAAGCGGAAAGAAAGTGATGACATCACATTCGGTAAGCGTGACCTAGAAGGAAGGCAATACCCTCACATGGATCCAATGGTTATCTCTGCCCGGCTCGGTCCCGCCAAAGTTTACCGAATTCTAGTAGACACTGGAAGCTCAGTAAATATCCTGTTCAAACATGCATTCGACAAAATGAAACTATCAATGAAGGATGTATCTCCCTGCGATAAACCACTACACGGTTTCACTGGAGATGCGAAGATGCCCCTCGGGCAACTGGACCTCTTTGTTGAAATTGGAAGCCATCCCCGCTCCGTTGTACGGAGACAGACGTTTGTGCTAATAGAAAACCACTCGGCCTACAACGCCTTCTTAGGAAGGCCAGCCTTGTCTGACTTCCAAATTGTCCTAACCCCATGGTGCCTAAAGATGAAATTTTCAACGGACAATGGAGTAGGGGAAGTAGAAGGAGACCAAGATGTTGCTCGAGACTGCTATGTGACTGAACTTCGCAACAACCACAAGAAGGATAAAGGGAAGGGTGTAGAGGTTGCCCTCTGCACGAAAAGTCTAGAAGCATAGCAACTAAAGAAAGCCCCTCCTCTTCGGTATACCAGCGACCCTTTCAATGAATTAGACCCCAGGGACAAAGAGGAGGAGGCCACCGCCGAGCCTGCAGAGGCTATGGAGTTTGTATCTGTAGACAAGCACGACTTGAGTAGACTGTTGAAAATTGGGTCCCAACTAAAAGCAGAGTTGAAGGAGCAACTCATCGACTTTCTCCGCCACAACTTGGATGTATTCGCATGGTCACACGCTGACATGACCGGAATCTCCCCCGACGTAGCATGCCACATACTAAACATTGATCCTACTAAGGCGCCCGTAAAACAAAGAAAGAGAAGTATGGGGGCAGAGCGATCAGCAGCCCTCGATGAAGAACTAAAGAATCTACTCGCCAATGACTTCATACGAGAAGCCATCTACTCGGAATGGATCGCTAACCCGGTGCTGGTAAAGAAGGCTAATGGGAAGTGGCGAACATGCATTGACTTCTCCAACCTAAATGACGCCTGCCCAAAGGATTGCTTCCCACTTCCCCGGATCGACCAACTTGTAGACAGCACAGCCGGGCACGAGCTCTTATCTTTTATGGACGCATACTCAGGATATAACCAAATTCCTATGCATGCTCCCGATCAAGACCACACTAGTTTCATCACTGACCGGGGTTTATACTGCTATAATGTAATGCCTTTCGGACTTAAAAATGCAGGAGCCACCTACCAGTGCCTCGTCAACAAGATGTTTGCAAGGCTAATAAGGCAAACTATGGAAGTATACGTGGATGACATGCTGGTAAAGTCAAGGAAAGCCGACGATGACGTAAGCCACCTAGGCAAGATGTTTCAAGTACTTCGCCAATATGGAATGAAGTTGAATCCTCTAAAATGCTCCTTCGGAGTATCATCAGGAAAGTTCTTAGGATTCATCGTCCATGCCAGAGGGATTGAAGCAAACCCTGAACAAGTCCGAGCGCTAAGGGATATCAAGATACCTTCCACTCGAAAGGAAATGCAAAGCCTGAATGAAAAAGTGGCCGCTCTAAGCCGATTCATCTCCAAAGCAACGGACAAGTGCGTCCCCTTTTTCGAAGCTCTAAAGAAAGACAAAGGAAAGTTCGAATGGACTGACGAATGCTTAACCGCTTTCCTTAACTTAATCGAACACCTCCAGAAACCACCGGTACTCTCGACTCCAAGCGAAGGCGAAGAGTTATACCTATACCTTGCTGTGTCATCTCACGCCCTAAGCGCTGCCTTGGTAAGGGAAGACAACCGCACGCAGCGGCCAGTTTACTTCGTAAGTAAGAGGTTTACGGGGGCAGAAGTCAGATATCCTAAACTTGAGAAGCTAGCATACTGTTTACTAATCACATCACGGAAACTGCGTCACTACTTCCAGTCCCATTCCATCAAAGTTCTGACCGATCAACCACTGAGGCAGGTACTCCATCGTCCCGACACTTCTGGGCGACTACTTAAATGGTGCATTGAACTAAGTCAGTATGATATCACCTATCACCCTTGCACCGCCATCAAGGGACAAGCCATGGCTGATTTCATTGCAGAATTCACTACCAACGAAGACAAGGAGCAATTAAAAATAGCAGAAGACGTCAAGTGGAATCTCTTTGTGGATGGTGCATCAAACGAACAAGGCTCGGGGGCAGGTGTAGTAATAATCACTCCCAGGGGAAATAAGCTGCACTATGCTATAAGGTTGGAGTTCGTTGCCACCAACAACGATGCAGAGTATGAAGCAGTGATAGCTGGATTAGAACTTGCCTTAGAAATCGGAGCCAATTCTTTGTGTCTTCATAGCGATTCCCAACTTATTGTTAATCAAATACTAGGAGGGTTCCAAGCTCGAGAAGAACGACTTATAGCATATTTAAAGAAGACCAAGTTACTTCTCAACCGATTGGACCACTACTTAGTCAAACACATCCCTCGGGAAGAGAACCAAGAGGCCGACGAATTGGCAAAGCAAGCAAGTGTGAGAGACAGCGCCATCTTCGGAGCAGTAACCATCTCAAAGCAACTAACCCCAAGTTTTGAGCAAGTGAATCTGGTAGCTGCAACTGAAGAAGAAACTTGGATGACTCCCATCCGAGACTACTTACAAAGCGGCACACTACCCAACGGGCGTAACGAAGTCAAGAAAATCTTGAGAAAAGCTTCTCGCTACACAATACAAGAAGACATCCTCTATCGGCGCGGATTCTCTAACCCGTTATTAAGGTGTGTCGCTGGGAGGGAAGCCAAGGAAATCTTATCCCACATTCATCAAGGAAGCTGCGGAGATCACACCGGAGGGCAAACTTTAGCAAAAAAGATACTCCGATATGGATATTTCTAGCCCACCTTAAACAAGGACGCCTTAGATTTTGTCAAAAAATGTGACAGATGCCAGAAGTTTGCTAAGATTCCGCGGCTACCAACAACTGAAATTACTCAAATGATCAGCCCTTGGCCCTTTGCAGTATGGGGAATTGACTTAATCGGCGAACTTCCAATGGGCCGAGGCGGGGCCAAATATGCTATAGTGGCAGTCGACTATTTCACCAAATGGGTGGAAGCAGAACCTCTGAATAAAGTATCTTCAGCAAAATTTATTAACTTCTTGATCAAAAATGTTCTGTGCAGATACGGAGTCCCACTCAAAATCATATCAGACAATGGACTTCAGTTTGACAGCGAGGAATTCGCCAACTGGTGCCAAGAGCACGGAATTCACAAAAGCTTCTCATCCGTAGCGTATCCCCAGGCAAACGGACAAGTCGAAGCCGTCAACAAAATTATGAAAACTCTAATCAAAAAGAAACTCGAAAAGTCAAAGGGCGCTTGGGTGGATGAACTCCCTACGGCACTGTGGGCCTATCGCACATCTTTCAGAACATCAACAGGGCATACTCCTTTCTCTTTGGCATACGGATCAGAGGCTATGCTCCCAGTCGAAACCATCGTGCCTTCCCACCGTAGGATCCACTATCACCCGGAAGAGAACGAAGAACTCCTTCACATGTCTTTGGATCTAGTTGAGGAGAGAAGAAATGATGCAGTCCTTAAAGCAGCGGCCTACAAGCAAAAAGTGGCAGCACAATACAACTCCAAAGTCAAGCACAGTAACTACCCGGGACATTATGGCCCATAATCGTGGGTATTATTCGATTTACTGTGGCCGGCTAGCGTGGGTGCCGATCGTCAACCGTGAACTGCCCCTGGCTGGCCACACCTTATGTTGGGGCTTATAGTCAGTTCACAGTTGCCGGCGAGCCGAACGCCATAATGAGCTACCTCGGCTATAGTCGGCCTTCTCGATGGCTTATAATCGGCTCATTACAGTTGGCTTTAAGGGCCGTCGCGAGCAATGAGTTAACCCGCAGCAGAGGGATGCCGGAGCAAAAGTGTCTCATTGGCGAGGGCATAGATTCACATAGTACCTGTTAGGTCTTGTCCAGGTGAAGTTGCGCTGTGGAGTGCTTTGAGTGGAAATGCTATGCGCATAGGATTTTGTTCAACAGAAAAGGATAAAGTTAACAAGCAGCCAAGATATAAAGGAACAAGTTAAAAAAGAGAAAAGGTTTTTTTAAAGTGGTTCGGCACGAAAAGGCCTACGTCCACTGATTCTCTTTATTAATTCACTTCATATGGGCAGTACAAGTTAAGAAAAGTATCGACGGAGGTGTTGGATGTTCCATGCCCTCTGGAACACCTCTCCGTCCACTGTTGACAAAATATAAGCTCCATTGTGGAGATCTTTATGAATTACATATGGTCCATCCCAGATTGGATCTAGTGCTCCGGGGCGAGGGAAGATTAGCTTGAGGACAAGATCCCCTTCTCGTAAGGTACGGAAGTACATATCCTGGAGCATCCCCTCCATCAGCCCCTCGTTCTCTTAAAACTCCCTCGCCCGGGCCTCCGAATCCGACAACCTTGCGACGGCGGCATCTCTCTCCAATTGGTATCTCGAGCAGTCAGCCTGAAGGGATTTCCGCATCGCCTCCATCTCCTCCCTCAACTTGGCTTGAGCAAGCTCTGCAGCCTCAAGCTTCCCAGATAACTCCTCTATCTGCTCAAGATCTGCTTTCCGAACCTCGTCCACCGTGGCAATGGCCATATCGATCTGTTCCTTGCAAGTAGCCTCCATTTTCCGCAGTTCGGCCCGGCTGGCCTCTTCCATAGTTTTCTTTAGACGTCCGGAGGCGGCCTCGTGCTGAGAGATCTGGATGGCCTGATCAGCGAGTTGCTTGGCCTGGTCGGAAACCACTAACCGCAGTCTTATGTTGGCACTCCCAATTTCCTCCCCGGCCTTGACCAATCGAGCATGATGCCCCATCAACTTCCTGGTCTCCTCAGCAACTCGGTCGATATTTGCTTTAGCTTCGTTCCCCATAGTGACAACCCGAGTAGTAAGCAAATCAAGGTCCAGGGATTTGGCCTCATCAAGCACCTTTACCATAGGGTTGCGAGGAAGAAGGTGCTCACCGGTAACCTCGTCAAAGGAAATATCATGAGAACTTGGATCCAGATCAGGATGACCTGCAAATGGATTACGAGCCAAGCCAGGACGATCAATCTGAGTAACGGTAGGATTTTCAAACGGGTGCGGAGAGAGTGTGAACTCAGTATCCTCCTCCGTGATATCATGAAGAGGCTGAATTGGGGGCTGAGGACCAGGTGAAGGCTCGGATAGAGAGTGACTCCTCTTTCTCTTTTGAATATCCTCTCCAATAACCCCGAGAAGAGGACGGTAGCCGACTACATCCCCGGAACGGTGGGCCGGAGGCTTCGGCTTAGCGGAAGCTTTCAAGAGCTTGTTTTGTTCAAACCTGTGCCGAAGATCTGAGGTCTTGGCCGTTTTACCTGCTCCTGATATGAAAACCAAGTGTCACCAACATGTATTGAGCCATCATTCAAGAATTAAAAGAGTAATGTGAAATTCACCTTGAACCGCCGAAGTTTCTTCAGTAGAGGCGCTCCCGGAAGATAAATCAACGCCGGTCCCAACTTTATCGGCTCTCTTAGATTTCTCCGTCCCCTCCAGACCTTCGAAGGCTTGGCGGAAAGCGTCATCCGTCCACTCTTGCATCTCGCCTACTTGCCCAGAAGACAAAGCCCCAACACCGTCGTCACCTCCGGCGCCTTCTCCTCCATCTTCGCCTTGCTCCTCCTCCACCTCTCCCTCCTCTGGGATATCTGGACATGTGTTGGGAGAGGGACCGTCAGACTTTTTGAGCTTCTTCCCTCCGGCAACCGGATGTTTTGGAAAGGGCCTCCTTTTACTGCTCTTCGACTCGGCCCCTTCTTTAGCTTGGGCAGCCTTCTCTTCAGCCATGTCCCTCTGCTTGACCACGGACTGCTGTGGAAGGATCAAGCTGTACTTCAAGAGTGTAGCGTTTCTGATCAGGTAGGCAGCCGACCTATCTCTCCCAGTAATAGCTTCTATTTCTGCTGCCGTCTGAACCAGGTGGTCATTCTCCACGACCGTAAAACCACCTGTCGCTAGCAAAAAATAAAAACACATAAGAAAGAGTATTGCAACCAGAACGGGAATTAAAAATAAAGCTTTGACTTACATCCGGAGGTGAAGCGCCGAATAGAAACGGAGTCATCCCTGACAAAGAACCATTCCTTCTTGAACATGCTGTACTTGGAGTATAAATCCAGGACCGGCTTAAAAGTTACGGCCGATTCCAAGCTGATGTAGGGAGACCCCTTCTTGTAACCTCTCAAGTTGTATAAATACTAGATCTCCCGGTTGGAAGGAGGACGCCCATATCTCCTCTGGAAGATGACAAAGAGACTCACTAGAATGGCATAAGAGTTGGGCTGAAGCTGGAATGGAGCTACCTTTAGATATGTGAGAAAGCTGACTACCCAGGCGTTGAGAGGCGGGATGGCCCCGCACATGCAATGGTATCTGCTGTAGGCAAAATATCCTTCGGGAGGATCATACGGCATCACTCCCGCATCCGGCAATAACATGCGTGTTCGGTCGATCCCAAAGGAGCGAGATATAACATCGAGTTTCTCGCCCTTGAGTAAGCTAGGGAAGCAATCAGGAGGCAAGTTAAAAAGTTCCTGAGGACCGTATCCATCCACTAATGATCTCGGGGTGGGCCCGTGACGGACAGGTCCTGGCTGAGCTGGGGGCACGGCGGAAGGCTCTTCTCTGTCATGAGATCTCTTTTTCTCTGATCGGGTTTCCACTTTGTGAGACATTTATCTGCAGACACAAGAAAGTATATCATTAAGACACATAAACTATGTAATCTAGAGTTTCACTAGTGATTCAGGTATAAAATTCCATCCGGTAGAAGATTCATTCAACACTCGGAATCCCCGAATTCGTTCAGTAAGGCCCAACCAAGAAGCTCATTCGGCATTCCAAATATGAAAGCTCACTCGGCATTCCAAATGTGAAAGCTCATTCGGCATTCCAAATATAGAAGCTCATTCGGCATTCCAAGTATGAAAGTTCATTCGGTCATTCGGTAGCCCAAAGGTTCCGAGTTCGTTCAGTGCTTAAAACGCCCCGAGTTCATTCGGTATTCCGGCCATAAAAGTTCGTTCGGCAGAGGCAAACTCACCTGGATCGGCAGTTAAGTGGGACTCGGTGCTCAGTTGATTCGTTCAAGCTTGATTCTGCACTTAGTTGGTTCGGCTATCTCCCTCGATAAGGAATGGCGAAGGCATAACACCTATACTTATAGGCAAATAAAGGACACCGGACCAACTGGACCGGCACTCGGGGACCGAATGAAGATGACCAAGAAACAAAGTAAGCCGTATGCCAGCATACGCCCCACTTTGGGGGGCAAATGTTGGGCGAATTCTCACCACTGGACCAGAATAACCGGACCAGCCACCCTCCAAAGTAAAGCAAACCAACTCTTCCACCAGAACCACCGAATCAAAGCTCCACCGGTCCACTCTATCTCACTACCGAACCAACCTGCTCCCTACCACTGCCGGACCAACCCACTCTGTCTCACTACCGAACCAACCTACTCCCTACCACTGCCGGACCAACCTACTCCATCTCACTACCGAACCAACCTGCTCCCTACCACTGCCGGACCAACCCACTCTGTCTCACTACCGAACCAACCTACTCCCTACCACTGCCGGACCAACCTACTCCATCTCACTACCGAACCAACCTACTCCCTACCACTGCCGGACCAACCTCACCACCGAACCAACCTCACTGATCCAACCTCACTACCGGTTCAAACCCCACTTCCATGCATAGCCGAACCAGAGTGCTACCGGACCAAGACGTGCCAGGCCAGATCAGATCAGCCCAGGCCCACCAGCAGCTATGCATATCCAAGACCCCTACCCCAAGCCTCACTCTATAAATAGAGGGGCAGGGGTACAACAACAGGGGACAAGTTTGAGAGCTCAAGGATGGAGAGAACTTTCAAACAACTTTCTTTTACTTGTATCAAAGCTTTGTGCTTGTAATCTAAACAAGAGAATAGAAATAACATATAAAGTGGACGTAGGCACATTTTGGCCGAACCACTATAAATCTGCGTGTCTTTTTACAGTTTAGCCCCTGCTTTTCATATATTTGAATAAATCACCCAAACCACTAAGAACAACATAAGATCTATTAAACCATGCGACTTTGAGGTGTTTGTCCATTTTTTGTGCCAACAGAAGGTGAATAGCTGTCATATATATGCAGGAGAGGATGGGGAATCTAGGAGACTGGTTTATCATTGGAAGATGATGGTTTGCCTTTGAAAAAGGAAGGAATTATCGACCAGCGCAATTGGCAATTGTTTTTTTATGCTTCTTGGGATCAGAAGTATCACTACAACTCCCTCTTGCGCTAGTTTCTTCCTAATCTTGCAACCCTTTTCTCAGGTTATCTGCATGTTCATGGTCATGTAACTGACGCCGATGTCAGTAATGTCAAGGGGGACTAGTTGTCCTTCCTTGCATAGTAGCTTAGACGTTTCTGTCTAACTCCTGTATTTTACTTAGTATTTGTATTAGCTGATCCTAAGCCTGTTCTGGTTACTTGTTCTTTTAAAAGTTTGGAGTAGTAAAAGTGGACGACGCACTTAAAATGTCGGCTAGCCTTGCTAAAAAAATCCATTAATACAATAATCAGTAATAAAAATTCAACCCAAGACACAACATATTCAAAATATCCATAATATCCAAACAATTACTAATATATCACAACACATATCAATAACTATAATTTTTGATTAATGGATAAGTATTTAATATTTTTGAACTCAATTAATTAAATTAAATTAACCATACCAACATGTTTTTTGCAAACATCCTCCGAACTCAATACCAAGTTGTCCAGAATTTTGAAATGAGCCCAACGGATGAAATCACACTTGAATCGGAGTTCATATGTGAAAGATATGATGATTAGAAGTTATAAAGGTAATATGGTAATTTAATAATTAAGTTATTTAAACAAATAAACGAGCATAGCACCTCATCTTCCCCGATTCAACCATCAGCTGCCAATTCCCTTCAATCTTGTCGTCGACTCTGACGCCTACACCAAGATCCAATCCCCCTGCCGCCTCGGCCAGGCTCTGACACACCTTTTCCAACCACCTCACCACACATAGCCAACAACGGTGCTGCCATTGATGGACGAACATATGGTTGCCTTTTGCCAATTTCCGGCCATTCAGACATTTTGAACCATATCTGAATTGATAAATGAGCTCCACTCGTCATTCTCTACAACGCAGTAACCTCCGATCATTCAATTGTTGCCAATTTACCATTGATTTACAAACACTAAACCGAATGGCCATTGATACTTCACTAATTTCTAGTTAGTTAAAGAATTGGATGGAAAAACGAATCTAAGAAGCCTCATCACCTCGTCGAGAGCTTCAAAACAACATATAATTTGATAGGGTTTGGACACTTTTGATTCGAATCACTTTATAATTAATTTGTTAATCGCCATTAGAGAGAATTAGGTTGGATTTCGTGATTAGAGAATTAAACTAAAGATAGAGGTGACTGTTATGATTTCGTAGCCTCACTTATATAGTTGTTCAGCTGGGTTATAGACCATGTATGCTTTTTGATCCGAAACAACAACGTATGCTATTTAAACACTATGTCGTCTCTATTTCACAAACCGTAACTCCAAATATATCAAAATTGTATATCAAGTTAATCAGCTTGGAAAGATCTTCATAGCGATTATAAATATGTCACCCAATGCATTCTTTTATTAAAAAATAACTTTTAATTATTTTAATATTGAAAGCGTAAAATTTATAGTTCGATACATTTATAACCGAGAGTTCCAGATCAAATTTCTTAAACTTAATGAAATGGCTCTCATAGAGAAAATTTCTATAAGAAAAATATATCTTGAATGGAAATAACATTTCTCATTCCATATTAAGTATCTAGTAGTATTTTGTATAAGTCTCGTTTCCAATGTCTCCTCATTAAGTAAAGGTGACCATTCACTCTCTCCATCCCAACTATGTATAAGTTACATCCACTCTCATATATTTGCTTCCACTCCAAATAGTCGAACCATTCATAGGAAATTCTTATGCAAGATCGCACCAAACTCTTTACAAAAGTGTATTTGGTTATCTATAACATTAGTGATATCAAATAGGTTGCATTTTACGTAAATTGATCAAACTGATATTCCAATGAGCGAATTCCTATGTCCAACTTGTAGTTGTTGGTCTAGTGCTACATCAAACACAACAAGATCATTACTGCAATCGTTCATATTGAATACATGATCACACATCATGGTCTATTAGTTTAATTTGATTCATAGAGATTTTGTATATTACAAAAGCAACTATCCACCACACAAATTTTATATGTGCTCGAATATTGATCAAATATCTATATTCTTATACTGCTTTGTAGTTTAAAACTCATATATGACAATACACAGTCTCAAGCAAATAACCGCCTAAGTGACCAAAGGTACAAATGTATTTAGTTGTTGTATCGTTTGGTTCTTGCATGGGTCTTGAATTTACAAATGCTAAAAAAAATATTAATACATATATTTTATATATTCTATGTCAATCTTATTTCAATTCATTTGTATACTTTATTTGATAAACATTTTATAAATTATATTAGTTGCACAAATTTTATCAAAGTATATTATTTTAACTTTATATAACATATGTTTGTTTAGTATTATAAAGGTTAAATGTGTTCATTTCATTTTTCATAAGGCTCCTACTAATTTTTATATTCATCAAAAACCTAAGGGAAATATAGATATCTTTTGATTTCTCCATTGAGTGTTAGGACTCGCTTATCTTGGGATTCTGATCTTGAGTTTGCTCAACAAATCATAGGTCCGTAAGCAATGGATAACTCTTTATCGATTGTATCATATATAATCGACCGTGCTCTTTGCCCAAATCTCGACCTTAACCTTGAGTTTGCTTTACAAATCAAGAGAGACCATTCCCACTTACCTACCATTTCATGAAATATAATGCATGTAACTTGAGTTTTCTTTACAAATACATGCATGTATCTTACCTCGTCTAGGCAATATATTAATAGCACTACACATAGCAACTCTAGCTTGAGTTTGCTAGACAATTGGTGGGTATGCAAGTAATCTACTAAATGTAAATGGTAGAGGGCAACTCTATATATTAAAGATTCATAATGTTCAATGTATATATACATTGAGTGATATCGATTTAAGAAATAATTTATTTCTTATGAAATACTCGTGATTCAATTGTCGGACATCATCTGAAATCATGGTAACATACCATAGATGTGTATTTATCCCAAAAATCTATTTGGGTTTCTTATAGTTCCACTTATATTATATTTATACATGTAAAATATTACAAGTTTAATTTATTTATAACTATTATAATTTAATTTAAATATATAATATTTATATGTATCTTATTAATAAAATAAAGTTTAATTAATATTAATTCATAATTTCATTAACTAATTTAATTGATTAATTTAATTATATTTATATAAAATTTTGGAAAATTTATTTTATCTAACCTAAACCATTTAAGATGAATAATCAACTATAACCTCTATAGTTATGTGTGTGTGTGTATTAAATATATACATATATATACATATATTTTAATTAATTAACAATTTCCTTAATTATTTATTCAATTAAAAAATTTAGTTAAATGTTAAATAAATTTAAAATTTTATTTAAATTAATTTCACAAAATTATTTTTAAAAAAAATTACAACACTTTAAATTATTTGCCAATAATCTTTATAGTTACATATATATATTTATATATATCAATATACATACATTAATAAATTAACTACTAATTATTTATTTATTTAATAAATTATTTATATATTTAAATATTTTAATTAAATACTTTAGTTAATTCAAAAATCATAATTTAGTTTATCTTAAATGACTTTAAGATACATACACAATTACAACAATTATAATTGAATACAGATTCCAGTATATATATATGTTTTTAATTAATTAACTTTTAATTGATTATAATCATAATAATTAAATATATTTAATATTTTAAAAATTAATTATTTAGTTTCTCAAAATAATTTTAAAAGAAATAAAATTTTATTAGTTTCTCAAAATCATAATAACTTTTTGGACTTAATCCACCCATGTGACCAGACTGGTAGCTACGGAAGGGAGAATACTTGACTTTTCAACCCTAAGCCTAGACACTATTTTTTATATACCCATTGGATAAGTATGTTTAATTAGTTGGCCTTAAATGTTGAATAATTAGACTGCAAGGACTATTTATGCTCTAATACCATTATCAGATCTGGCCTAGATAGTAGCGGGTGAAATGGCTAAATTTAAAAAATTCTCTACTCTGATCTTTGTGGGCCTATGAAGTCTATTGGTTACACTAGATCTAATCTAGTTATTTTAAATAAAATCATATTTTATTTGATTTTCAAGGCTTAATTAATTAATGTATTTTAATTAATTTAATATTTATATGTTTTATATATATATATACTTGTGTGCATGTGTTAGTGTAATACAAAGCATAGCAAGGGGGACGTAGTTAATGTATACATAAGTAGATATTGGGATTTATATCCACTATGTATACATTGGCCATTTAAATATGTGTTAATTATCTCAAAACATTGTTTAATATATTTTTTAAATAAATAATATAAACAAAAATTTCAAAACTATATATATATAATAAAATATAAAATATAAAATCTAATTTTGACTAATTCGATAAATTTAAAATTGAAATTTTGTATTTAAAATGTATAATTAAGACTTAGTAAAACATTTCAAAATTCAAAAATAGATCTTTAACTTATCGGTTAAAATGTCTTTAATTAAATTTAATATGTATATTTATATACAATTAATTATTACAATCCAAAATAATTTATTTATATCTTTTATTATTATTCATTTAAAATACACAACACTGTTTTAATATGTATAAACAATTTATATATATATATATATATTATAAAATAAATATTTTAAAATTATATATATATGTAAAGCATTATTCGTCCAGTAAAAAATTCTGAAAGCTAATATGCCTTTAGCGACCTATATATGTATTTATATGGAGAACTAGAAGACCAAATCTCAACATTTCTCTCCTACTATTTCAAACCTAGATATAAATCACTCTCCCTCCTTTTAGCCCACAACCTTTTTGGATGGTTTAAATCAACAATAAGCCACACATGTCTAACTCAAACCATTCAAAAGGGAGGATTGTCAATGTGGTTTGATAAGAAAATAAGAGAAAAGAAGGAAAACAAAACACAGAATCTCACAGCGGAATGATAAAATATGATAATCAAATAAACAGTTCATGAAGCTATTTTACAATATACATTTGATTACACAATTTTAACAACATAATCATAGTACAAACAACAACATACCAATAATGATGCAGTGGAATAATACTAATAATATAATATACAAAACTCTGTCTTCGTCCTCCAGAAATAATGTCTTCAAACACTAAAATGCTCAGGCTGACCCGAGCGTAATGAAACGACAAAACACTCGAGTCGGAACTAAAAGTTATTATGTAAGTTAAATCAACAACAAGTAAATATGAGTGTAATAGCTTCAGAGATGTTTGCAGGATTTAACATCTCCTATCCAGTGTATAACGTGAGTGCAATAACTTAAGAGATGTTACAGGATTTTCCTTCTTCTAAGGATCTGTTAAACTATTTATATGTAGTAAGATACGCTATATATGTAGTGTCTAGCAATAAAATAAATATTAAGATAGTGTTAAGGCTTTACATCAATCCCCCTTAACACATTTTTAAGCAGGTAGTCTATGGAGGTCCTATAACACAACCAGTAACGTCGGTAGCCAATGAGTCTCCTATAGGTACCATACTAAAACAAAATCGTAGTGGGCACGTATAAGGATAAAAGTATGACAAGGCATGTGAGGCAATGCCCAAGGTAGGATACTACCAGTTTGAGTCATAGGGCTGGTGGTAACGCATCGTAGCCACGACCGCCAACCACGTCCAACACTCCCATAATCAAATCAAGGTGCACCAATCAAGTCAAAATCAATATAGTAATACGAAAAAGTGTGTCCGCTAGGGGTAGCTAGCCCACTTGACCCTAACAAGCCATCATGTTTTATCCATTTCGAATTGGCAAAAGTGCCGGGGTCATCCATCATCATTCTCTTTCTTCAAATCCAGCAATCGTTCGCCTGTCCAACCACTTCATTCTGGATCATTCACCATGCACACAGTTGTTAAAGTGCTTCCGGTATTGATAGAGAGTATGCCAATATTCGGTCCTGGTCTCTTTAACAACCAAACGTCATTTTTCACACCGGTTGGTTCTTTTACATTTCAAGAATAAGTCATATTTCATATCAAAATATCATATTCACTTCAAAATCATTTCGAATTCAAAACAGGTTATACCTTCATATCAAAGCATTCGTATTTAAATCAATAATATAAATCTAAATAATTCCCCTCTAAAACAGTTTGAATATTGAAAATGGTTTTGAATAATTACAATAGTTTTAATATTGAAAAACAGTTTGAAATAATTAGAATAGTTTAAAGACTGGAAATAGTATTGAATATAAAATAGATTTAATATTGAAAATAGTTTGGAAAAATAGTTTATATATTAAAATAATTTATAAAAAAAACCGTTTCTTCCTTTTCAAAATGATTTGAACTCATGTTCCCATTTCGAATCACAGCAAAATCAACTTTTCAACTTCCAATTTCAAGTCAACTTCATATTCCAATTCCGATTTACATTAGCCTCAATCCAAAACAATTTCAAAATTTACATCAAATTCAATTTAAACAGTTCTATTCAAATGGATGAAAGTCTCAATTCAATTTCTCATTTTTAAACAATTTTTGTTTAAATCCATTTCACGTCCAAACTTGAAAATACCAATTTAAAACCATTTTAAATAAAGTAAATTCAAAGTTTAAATTAAAAGTTTACCCTTCCAAATAATTCACTTTCGATAAATTCAAATCATATTCCAATTTCCACTTTAAGATTTCAAGTTAAATCCTTAACAATTTCATTTAAACAGTTTCAATTTCAACATTTCAAATCTTGAATTAGAAAATAATTTAATTCATATTAATACAATTTTTATTTTCTTCAAAACAACATCATTTAAACCAATTTAAATTCAATATTTTGAAATCATTAATTTAACCAATCCGGTATCCGTATACAATTTTCTACCCTATGGCCAAGTGATCGGTTATTTCAATTTAATTACATGGATGGATATATATCATTTCAACCCATAATTAAATGTCATTGGTATATATCATTTCAACCTATTTGTTAGTTCATTTCCAATGGTCCAAATGATAATATAAATGATGTCAATAAATAAATAGGTAATAACAGGAATAAGTCAAATAAATAAACAACCATACATCCATCATCAAACAATGGGCACACAATAACAATTAACATCCAAATCAACCAATATATCACAATAGTTACTGATTATCTATTGTTAGTGTTCAACTAGCAATTAAATTCAAAATTAATTTAGACGTCAATTTAATTCAATATAAAATTCAAATTAATTTACATGTCAATTTAAACTACCAAACAACAATCAATAAAATTCTTATCACTTCATAAATTTAATTCAACAAACATAAGAAAATTTAGTATTGCATGAGTGGGTTTAATCACTCACCTTTGATTTATAGCCAATTAAAAATCCAATAAAAGCCCAAAATTCCAACGGTCTCCAAATTCAACCAAACTAGTTCCATATTTTCCAGAATTTCAATATGAACCCAATGGAAGAAAAGGCGTGCGAATCCGAGTTCGTATGCAAAAGTTATTCAAGTTAGAAGTTTGAAATTTAAATTTAAAAAATGAAAAGGAAAAGTTGTAATTTGTTTTACCTTCCTCAAACCCTACGCAACTCGACAGAACCCAACCACCACTTCAAGTCGATATCGCCGTCACCTCGCTCCCCTCCGACCACATCAGACCTCGCCACTGGCTGCGGCTTTCCAGGATGCACCACCTACCACCTCATGATCATCTCCGGTCGTGCCTAGGGCTCCACCGCCGCAGCCTCTTTGAAGCTAAGATCTGGTAAACTCGTGGTGATCCAAGGTGATCGGCCACCATGGATGAACGCTGCTTGTCCTCCTCTACACACCAGTGCCTTCCGATCGTCGTATGGTCGACGATGCACCGTCGATCACGAAACCTTAGAATGGACGGTCGAGAATGTTTCGCTAATTTTTGGACAAATGGAGCCGCAAATTGAAAAACGAATTGCAAATGCAGATTCCGTTCATCGAGGGCTTCGCGATGATATATTGTATGATAGGATTGGAGCAGTATAAATTTTTGGAGTTTGATTTGAAATCGGTAATTTGGGTTTTGGCTAATCTCCATTGAGAAGGAACAGAGAAGAACTGAATTTTACATACGGAAAATAGAATAGAAAGCTGCTATGGTTTATAACAGCATATATGTAGACAAAGATGGACAGGAATAGATGGAACAGATCGATTGGGCTCATGCGATAACAAAGGCTCGAAAAGCTCGCTTCGTTCCCGAAACGAAAGTAGGTCATCCCATATTTTGATATATAGGTTTTCAATATTTTTAAACTCAATGTTCAAACTCTAATTCTATTGTATATAGAAGTTAGCTTTAAAATCTAATTATTTTAATTAAATTTCTTTAATTGATTTCTACGCATTTCGAGCTCACACAATCAAACGATAAGTCTAATCGCTACGAATTTTGAAATCCTGTAATAATTCACTATTACGGATCTGATGAAACTGGTTCCGTCGAAATCCGAGACAGTGCCCAAAAAGACTAATTTACATGTTAATTAAAACAATCTATTTGAAAAATCAATTTAATCACTTTTAAATTCTAAATTAAAAGTTTACTATCATCATTCTTGTAGAAACAGGAATTAATAATCTTTTAAAATACAATTTTCCATGTTAAATCCAATATTTAAATATTAATTAATTTCAACATTTAATTACAACTGTAATAAAACCCGTTCATTATATATTAAAATTCCAAACAAATCCTTTTATTTTGATTTACATTCTTATTATCGATCAACAATTCCCATATGAATTTTTATTAACATAAGTTTCCATCTTATTATTACCATTAATTGAAATTACATTAATAGTTGTCAATTACATCCAATCAACATTATTTAATTATATTATAATAACTTTTTTTATTAGTAAATCATAAATTTTAATTTCTCACAATATTAAATTCCAAAGTCTTATTAAATTTAATATTTTTAATTATAAAAAATATGGGTCGTTACAATCTCCCCCACTCAAAACTTTTTTTCCCCGAAAAGGAACGAGAAGGTATCAAGAGATTTGATATATTTTATTAAAAATAGTCAACTTATAAACAATTTAACTTACATATTTAAGTCTAATATAAATTTGAAAACAACTCAACTTCCACAAAATTTTCTAAGTCATAAATTTACGGAAAATTTTTGCAGCATCTCCTTTGCGCGGTTAGGTCAGGAAAAATAAAATATCAATAATTACATTGTATATATCATATTTCAAAAATAAAGCATCCCAAACCATGGGAAAAAATAATAAAATATCGCTACAAAACCATAATCCGAAAACATACCTATTTGTCGGACAAACAAAACTCTATCTATGAAACCAAAAGCAACAGTTATTGCTCCCATAAACTTGTATTTCACTTATATGGTCCAACAGGGTGTTAAACTATATAAAAAGAATAATATTTAGTTGTTCCAATTAATAATACAAACAACACAACATAAATAATAATCATATGCAAACAAAAGCAGTACAACCATTATATGCAAACGAAGAATCCACCACACATCCATAGCAATCAAAAACAAATGTTTTGTTCAGGTTCTGACACTTTGCATCGCACAAGGGTGATAAATAAACTACCAAGTGTACCTTACGCTCAACAGCCTTTGATAATTACTTAATATATTATTCATACAACCATTTGAGGTATCATTTCCCAAACTTCCCATAAGCAAAACAACATAGAATTTTAAATATTATTTAAGTTTATTCTATTGGCTTCTTTCAGATCATTTACTTTCCATTTATTATCATTCATTCATACAAGGTCATCTTTTATTAATTTACATTCATTACTTACATAATTTATTTCCCATTCAATATTTGAAATCATCAATGAATCCATTAATAAAGTATTACATACATTTCATTGCAGTTTAATTCACATTTATTATTTACTTATATACTTGATTTCCATTTAATATTAATATTCATTCATGAATCATTTAATACTTAAGTTTTCTACTTTTTTTATTCATATTTATTTCCACAATAGTATTTCTTCTTTCACAAAACATTGTTCAAGTTTATAATTATCTCAGAAAGCTATAACATAAGTTATAAACCTTCTTTGCGACTTACTTTTTATTTTACAACCAATTTACAAGACATGACTTTATAATTTGTTTACTTTCTAAGTTCTCATTCATTTCCTTAAATAGTGTTCACTTTTTACTATTTAATTTAATTATTAAGCATTTCAAACATCAACTTAAGTTTATAACATTTTTTGTACATCTTAATTCTTCTATTTATAGACATAATTTCACCTTTAAAACATTATATTACTCAAGTTTTTACTTGTTTGATATTCCATTCTCTTTTAATTTACAAGTTACAAAACTTCAATTTCTTATATTTTCATTAAACAATTTTCTTTTAATTCAGATTTCAGTTTGGAAGTTTCCAACTTATTAATATAGTTAAGATTCCATTCGATTACAATAATTGAAAATCAGTAATTATCAGAAAAATTAAGATATAAATACCAGGTTTCATTTCAAATCATCTTGAAATAATATATACTTATATCTTTTGTATATCAAATCATACTTAGGAAATTTAAATCAAAATTTGTTTCACCAAAACAACTGTGCAACAAAGCTATTATAGTGGTCTTCCCACTTTTAAACTCGAAAACGAATGTCGATGATGCGGCCGTCATCACCGAAATTATTTTCTAGCGACAGAAGAGGGGAGTACATAACTTATTTCCTTTAAAATTCTTTTAAAAACATTTCTTTCAAATCTCATTGAAAAATATTTTTATCCGCATATAATTCCAAATAATACTAATACTATTTTTCCAAAAATCTTTGAAAACCAATTTCAAAACACCGGAATGTGAGTTCCCAAATTTCCAATTTAAATTCATTTTATTTGTAAATCATAATTTTTAAACCATATTTATAAAATTACATTTTCTTATAACATACCATAGTTCATAGTTTTAATAACTTGACTAACCAACGATAAATGACAATAATTGAATATTATCATTTACTAACAAACAACACAACAAGAATGACAATATCAACTTATGAAAATTATTCTTTTAAATACAAAAAACAATACTAGGTAAAATTATTTCATTTACCTATTTATAAAACAAAATTGTGTCGGTCTATCCTATTCAAGTGTTTAGAATCCCTACCGACGCCATAGCGTCCTATGTACCAACCGGAATTCCTAAATATTAAACAGAACAAATTAACACAATACAAACCATTTTTTTATAGCACTAACAAATACGCTCTCTCGTATATATACACTCAGACTCATTCTAGGGTATTACTAACCCAATCTCTAATGAGTTAAACCCCAACAGGCTAAGGTATCTCTAAACCTCGCTCTGATACCAACTATGACGTCCCACCTTTTTGGACGGTTTAAATCGACAATAAACCACACATGTCTAACTCAAACCATTCAAAAGGGAGGATTGTCAATGGAGTTTGATAAGAAAATAAGAGAAAAGAAGGAAAACAAAACACATAATCTCGCAGCGGAATGATAAACTATAATAATCAAATAAACAGTTCATGAAGCTGTTTTATAATATACATTTGATTACACAATTTTTACAACATAATTAGAGTACAAACAACAACATACCAATAATGATGCGGCGGAATAATACTAATAATATAATATACCAAACTCCATCTTCGTCCTCCAAAAATAATGTCTTCAAACACTGAAATGCTCAGGCTGACCCGAGCGTAATGAAAAGACAAAATACTCGAGTCAGAACTAAATTTCTTATGTAAGTTAAATCAACAACAATTAAATATGAGTGTAATAACTTCAGAGATGTTTACGAGATTTTACATCTCCTATCCAGTGTATAACGTGAGTGCAATAACTTAAGAGATGTTACGGGATTTTCCATCTCCTAAGGATCCATTAAACTATCTGTATGTAGTAAGATATGATATATATGTAGTGTCTACCAATAAAATAAATATTATAATATCATTAAGGCTTTACATTAATCCCCCTTAACACATTTTTAAGCAGGTAGTCTATGCAGGTCATGTAACACAACCAGTAACGTCGGTAGCTAGTGAGTCCCTATAGGTACCATACTAAAGCAAAATCGTATTGGGAGCGTATAAGGATAAAAGTATGACAAGGCACGTGAGGAAATACCCAAGGTAGGATACTACCAGTTTGAGTCACAGGGCTGGTGGTAACGCATCGTAGCCACGACCACCCACCGCGTCCAATACTCCCATAATCAAATTAAGGTACACCAATCAAGTCAAAATCAATATAGTAATACGAAGAAGTGTGTCCGCTAGGGGCAGCTAGCCCACTTGGCCCTGACAAGCCATCATGTTTTAGTCATTTCAAATTGGCAAAAGTGCTGGGGTCATCCATCGTCGTTCTCTTTCTTCAAATCCAGCAATCGTTCGCCAATCCACCCACCTTTATCCTAGATCATCCACCACGTACACAGTTGTTAAAGTGGTTCCGGTATTGACAGAGTGTAACAACCCGCATATTTTACGATTGTATATTTAAATTTTTTATTTAAATATAGCATCGTTAATCGGATTAAAGTACGAAAAACTACTTTTTGTAAACAGTCGAATTGGGATTCGAGACCACTTCCATTGAGTCCAAAATGGCGTTTACAACTTTTTTGAGTATAAACATCGATATGTTTGGAGTTGAGTGAATTTTGCTATTTTTCTATTTTGGGCTTTGGGTTTGGGTTTCAGCCCACTAACCCATCTTAATACCCTAACTTAGCCCCTATTCTCATTTCATTCTCATTTTCCTAATACATTCAAGCTTAAGTAAAAATGGGGGAAGAGAAAAGGAAATTAAAATTCCAAACCCTAGTTAGATTTGGAAACACAAGTTCTTGCTCCAAAATCAAAGAGAAGCTTAGGTAAGCATCATCTTCATCTTCTCCATCTCAATCTTTTTCCAATTTCAGAAATTTCCTATAACCTAACTTAGGAAATATTGCTTATGATCTTAGATTGGAGCTTCTAGAGTTAAAATTAAAGATTAGTTGATGTGTTTTTGAGTTTTAAAGGAGAGTTCTTTAACTCACATCTACGTCTATAGCTATCATTGTTGTTAGGTATGAATTCCTAACATTTGTGCATATTCATTTGCTTTTGATTTGAATTGATTTGGTGAATTTTCCAAATTTTGGTGTTTTGGTCCAATTTTATGAAAATCCTACTATGGATGTTTGGACATTAATATTTGGGGTGTATCGAAGCGCCTTTAAGGCTGGGTTGTCGCTCGGCGTAAATCCTTAGTCATTGTTGCTCGTCTGATCGCTCCTGATACATTTTGGCCACTTTAGCCTAGGCAAACTGTTGCCTGGTCCAGGTGACCAAATGTCTGGAATTCAAGTCCAGACGTCTGGATAGGCCTTCTGGAGAAAAGAATATACGGCAGAAAATAAAAATTGCAGAAAACAGAATCAGACGTCTGAAACAGCCTTTCAGACGTCTGAAACACCTTGTCAGACGTCTGATACCACCTTTCAGACGTTTGAAACACCCTGTCAGACGTCTGGATGGTTTTTGAATTTCCAGAACCTAAATCCAGACGTCTGGATTGACCCCCAGACGTCTGGAACTGTGTATTTTTGCCTGTTTAGGCTTTTTCTTGATTGAATTTCCATTGTTTATCGATTTTAGTTGCTCCGATTAGTTGTTATCACTTTTATCGACCTTGATGACTTCTTTTTTGGGATTTTTGGGAATATCCATTTTGATGGATTTGGTATCGATTGTTTTGGATTTAATTCACGTCTTCGTATGTGATTCTTTGGTGATTGATTGTTTCTACAATCATTTTTGTGATTTGTCACTTCTAAATACAAAGGTTTCTATACTAGTAGTAAATACTCAAACTCTTTCATCAAAATGATTTCGACACTATTTTAAATATAAAGCTCTCTTTTAAAACCATTTTCCAATCTATTAGTATACACAAACCTTTACCTCATTCGTATGAGAAATCTAATTAAATGGCTTAGCAAAACAAGTGGTATGAAACGCTTGCGTTTACTTTGTCGGTTAATTCTTAGACTTGTTCGATTGAAATCTTGTGACAACTTTTGAGTGGAAATCTACAATTTGTTCGTAAATATTTAAGTTAAGCTAGTGGTTATGGAACATGAAGCTAAACTCATTTATTTACTAGCTTAGTGTAATCGACACTTCTTGATGATCGATGATGATAATTTTATGATTTAGACTAGTGATGTGCGATGTCTCTTTGTCCACGTGGGGGACTATACCCCGTTCTATTGAGCTTCGTCTCATTTTTATGGGCAAGCGACCCATGGTCTTTGGACCGTTCATGGAGCATTCGGCTCGATAAGTCGGTGCATGGGGTGTATCTTTTTAGGTGCATCGATGTTCGACTAGGCATGGGGTGTATCTTTTTAGGTGCATCGATGTCCGACTATACATGGGGCGTATCTTTTTAGGTGCGTCGATGTTAGTTTATACATGGGGTGTATCTTTTTAGGTGCATCGATGTTCGACTAGGCATGGGGTGTATCCTTTTAGATGCATCGATGTCCGACTATACATGGGGCGTATCTTTTTAGGTTCGTCGATGTTAGTTTATACATGGGGCGAATCTTTTCAGGTGCGTCGATGTTCGACTATGCATGGGGCGTATCTTTTTAGGTACGTCAATGTTCGGTTTATGGGATAGTGTCTCATTTGTGATACACGTGTTGGTGAGTTTTCATGCTCCCATTTGTGATAGGCCTCCCCCTTTGTGATTTCTGGATTTCTAGTTGTGATTTCTAGAATTTGTGTTTCACCAATTTTCATGGTTTGCATTGATAAGCTCTATCAATATTTGTGTTTTGGTGAATAATTTAAAGAATGTGATTCTTTTTGGTGTTTTGAGATTCATGAGATATTGTATGACTTTTTTTGATATTTGATGTATACTTGACACAGTATGGCATTTTTGTTATCACGCGTTTTTGGTCATATCTCTTATCCTATCTCATTTTATCTGATATTTATAGCTAGACTGATCCATTTATTATTTTCTTCTTAAAATAATACTCGGGTAAGATCGAGTTATTTCATGTGCTCCTGCTTGACTTCTTATCAGGGTTTGTCACCTGACTTTTGGCTAACTACTTTAGTTTAGTAGTTTTTGTTATTATACATTTGAGATGGAGACTCCTTGATGCATAATTATTCTTTTGTCTTGCACTTGTATCTATTCTTTTGTGATGTAGTGGATCTTGTATGACCACTACTTTTATGTACACTTCTATGTGTTATTCATATCTGTTTCCGCCTTAGTGATATGATTATCTATGTCTGATTTGTGTTATGTTTATTTCTATATTTGTTTCCGAAGTGCATATAGCCACTGTGTGGTAGCTTTGAGTTTGTATTTGATATGTCAGATTTACTCTTGAGATGAAATGTAAACTTATATTTTCTGACATATCGGTACTCGCACAAATCAATTACACAGGTGGTCGCTCCTCAACAACCTTATTCTTCGTGCTAGTCGACGGCATTACCCCATAGTGTCCTTGGCTAGTGTGAGTATAGAGGTGGGGCGTCACAGCTTGGTATCAGAGCCAAACTTCGGAACAATGTAGAATAATCTAGCACGGATCATTGTCCTAAGTCTTTCTTAGGAATCGTGCCATAGGATTTAATTCGAGTCTTCGTACCGTTCTATCCTATTTTCTTTTGTGATGCCTTGTTTTATCAATCAAGTTTGTTTGATATTCATTTTGAGAATAACCTTTTTCCTCTTCTTTCTTTCTTTTTTAAAGAAGAGAAATGGTTAGACCTGGTCGTCCCAGCTCCGGTCAATCCAGTGCTACTCCTCATGATGGAGTATTTATGTCTGCTCAGCAACTTCTAGATCTTGTGAAAAATGCTCAAGCTATCGGACGCATTCCAGAGCCTACTCATCCTAAATCTGGGTTTGCACGCTTGTGCAGTGATTAAACCAACTTGGGTGGAAAGCCTTCCAAGGGTTCCGAGAGCATTATAGAAGTCCAAGCTTGGCTTAGAACATGCGATCACATCTTTTCCCGCATGAATCTTATTGATCTACATCGAGTCCAAGGGGCTTCTAGCATGCTCCAAGAAAGGGCATTAGATTGGTATGAGCTTTTTATTTCGGAAATTATTGAAGCGGATCTTACTTGGGAGCAATTCCGGGAAAGGTTCGAATTGAAGTTTGTGCTGGAAGCTGAAAAGGTAACTTTAGCTTGACGCTTTATTGACCTTGTTCAAGGTGAATCTTCTATGACGGATTACGTCGCATCTTTTGAATCTCTCTCTAAATATGGGGTCGAATATATTAATACCCCATTGAAGAAAAATCATAGATTTGTCTATGGGTTGAATAAGAACCTTAAAAAGCCTTTACTTCTGAAACTAGAAGTTTCTTTCGATCTGCTTGTAGATACCGCTCTTCGGCTTGAAGAGACCGATAGAGAAAGTGATGTTGAAGTTGTGCATGCCAAACAGAACTTCAACAATAACATGAAGAGGCCTATTAAGTTCAAAGGCCCCAATCCCAATCCCAGCAAGAAGGAGGGAAAGCTAAAGGTTGTGCAAGCCTCTACTAGCACTTCTCTTGGTCAAGGTATTTCTCATTCTATCCTTGATGACATTAATTTGTTTTGTGATTATCCTATTCGAGTTCTTTTTGATACGGGTTCATCTCATTATTTTATATCAAAAGAACTTATTGATACTTTTTCTTTAAATATTATGGGCTTGATGACTTCACTGAGAATTGCGAATCCGGTTGGTGGATCCGCAACACTCAGTTTGCTTTGTGAAAAATGTCGAGATTATTTTATGTGATTATTCTTTTCGAGCCGATTTACATGTTATGCGTTACTTAGGCTTCGAAATTGATTTTTTGGGAAAGGATTGGCTTGATCATTATTAAGCCCACATCCTATGTCCTGAGCGGACTATATATCTTCGACATTCTCAATCTATTAAGCAGATTTCTATTGTTCTTAATGATTTTGATTTCCAAATTCGGTGGCATCATTTTATTCTTTAAACCCACTTGATGAGGAAAGTGTTATTTCTCTCATTCAAGTAGTTTGTGAATTTTCCGGTATTTTTGAGATTTGTCCTAGGATTATCACCTAAGCAAACTATTGTGTGGTGCTAAGGTCTTTTCAGCTCGACCTTGCCACCGGTTTTCATCAGCTACGAGTTGTGGAGGATAGCATTCCACTTACCGCATTCCGCACTCATTATGGTTCTTGTGAGTGGTTTGTTATGTCATTTGGTTTGACGAACCTTCTACCTTATTCATCCATCTTATGAATCGAGTATTCTACGAATATCTCGATGAGTTTATCCTTGTAATTATGGATGAAAACAACAATTTAAAATTTGCAAATCTTTTTCATAAGATATTTATAAGTATGATTGGATTTTGTTCTTAAAACGAGCAGAGAATATTTGTAAAAATTTTAAGAGACATGTTTATCATATAGAAGATGATTCTGTGTTGTTTTTCCCATTGAGTGCTTTAAGAATTCTGGTTGATGCGCTTGATCAACGTTATCGATAGGAATCTCCTAAACGCTATGATGAGACAGTCAAACACAGTAAATTGACTTGAAATAACTAAATTTTTCTAAAAAGATGATTACATTTAAGTTAATGATAATTTTGAATGTCTTAGCTTTTCGGGAAAGAGGATCATTTGAAAGAACTCTTTTCCGATGCTTCTATTCTTGTGATTCCTGAAGGGAAGCAAGACTTCACTGTTTGTACTGATGCTTGTCGTATTGGTTTGGGTGCCATTCTCTTGTAAAGGGAATGTGTTATCACATATGCTTCTTGACAATTAAAGCCTGTCGAGAATAGATATGCCATTCATAATCTGGTGCTCGCGGCTATTGTTTTCGCTCTTAGAATTTGGCGACATTATCTTTTGGGAGAGAAATTTATTCTCTACACCGATCATAAATCTTTGAAGTATTTATTTTCTCAAAAGGAACTTAATTTGCGTCAACAACGTTGGCTCGAGTTCCTTGCATCTTATGATCTTGATATTCTTTATACTCCCGAAAAGGGTAATTGTGTTACCGATGCCCTTAGCCGAAAACAACAAGCGGTTGTTTCCATGATGATATCCGAATGGAATGATCTCGAGACTTTATTCACTTATGAGATTCGAGATCGTGAATCCAATTCATGTTCATCTCCTGTTTTGTGTAGCCTTGAGGCTCATACTTCTCTTTTGGACCGTACCTCTTTTGGCTAAACTCTATGTCAAAAAAATTGTTAAATTGCATAGAGTTAGTACTTCTATTGTTAGCGATCGGGATCCATTATTTTACTAGTGGATTTTGGTAGGGTCTTCAAAAAGTTTTGGGAACAAAGCTTAATTCTAGCACCGCTTATCGTCCTCTGTCCGAAGGAAAAACCGAGCGTGTGAATCAAACTCTTGAAGATCTTCTTTGTGCATGTGTTCTTGATTTTGGTGGAAGTTGGGAAGATCATATTTCTCTTGTTGAGTTTTCTTCCAATAATAGCTTCTAATCTAGTATTGGGATGACACCTTTCGAGGCACTACGGAAGGCCGTGCCGATCTCCTTCGTGTTGGCTTGAAGCCGGTGAGAAGCTGGTTTTAGGTCCAGATTTTATTGGTATTCATTTGTGTTTCACCTATGAGGGGTGTTGTGCGTTTCAGTTGATCGGGAAAGTTAGCACCTCGATATATTGGTCCATTTCCCATCACCGAACGCATTGGTTCCGTGGCTTATCGCCTTTTTATTACCGGCTCAATTTTCTGTTATTCATGACGTTTTCCACGTCTCTCAAGTATGTAAATACCTTAGGGATTCCGATTCTATTCTTGAGCCCAGTGTAATTGAAGAAATTGAAGTTTCACCAAATTTGACTTATGAGCAACATTCTATTCGTATCATTGCTTCGAAGGTTAATGCCTTCGAAATAAAGGTGTTTTTCTTGTGAAAGTTCAATGGTCCTCAAATCCTAAGGATTTCTCTTGGGAATCTTGAGAATTCATCGAGAAAACACATCCGGACTTACTCTTTTATGCTCTTTATAGTGAACTTCTTATTTCAAATTTTCTTTTGTGTTGATATGCTTTTATGGTTGTTACTTTTTATTTTCCTCTTAATTATTGCGAGGACGCAATTTATTTAAGGAGGGGGTCTGTAACAACCCACATATTTTACGATTGTATATTTAAATGTTTTATTTAAATATAGCATCATAATCGGATTAAAGTCCGAAAAGCTACTTTTTGTAAACAGTCGAATTGGGACTCGAGACCACTTCCATTGAGTCTAAAATGGCGTTTACAACTTTTTTGAGTATAAACATCGATATGTTTGGAGTTGAGTGAATTTTGCTATTTTTCTATTTTGCGCTTTGGGTTGGGTTTCAGCCCACTAACCCATCTTAATACCCTAACTCAGCCCCTCTTCTCATTTCATTCTCATTTTCCTAATACATTCAAGCCTAAGTAAAAATGGGGGAAGAGAAAAGGAAATTAAAATTCCAAACCTTAGTTTGATTTGGAAACACAAGTTCTTGCTCCAAAATCAAAGAAAAGCTTAGGTAAGCATCCTCTTCATCTTCTCCATCTCAATCTCTTTCCAATTTCAGAAATTTCCTATAACCTAACTTAGGAAATATTGCTTATGATCTTAGATTGGAGCTTCTAGAGTTGAAATTGAAGAGTAGTTGATCTTTCCTTTGCTTTAAATCTTCTCATTCGTGTTTTTGAGTTTTAACGGTGAGTTCTTTAACTCACATCTATGTCTATAGCTATCATTGTTGTTAGGTATGAATTCCTAACATTTGTGCATATTCATTTCCTTTTGATTTGAATTGATTTGGTGAATTTTCCAAATTTTCTTGTTTTGGTCCAATTTTATGAAAATCCTACTATGGATGTTTGGACATTGATATTTGGGGTGTATCGAAGCGCCTTTAAGGTTGGGTTGTCACTCGGCGTAAATCCTTAGTCGTTGTTGCTCATCTGATCGCTCCTGATATGTTTTGGCCACTTTGGCCTAGGCAAACTGTTGCCTAGTCCAGGTGACCAGACGTCTGGAATTCAAGTCCAGACGTCTGGATAGGCCTTCTGGAGAAAAGAATATACGGCAGAAAATAAAAATTGCAGAAAACAGAATCAACCATCTAAAACAACCTTTCAGACGTCTGAAACACCTTGTCAGACGTCTGATACCACCTTTCAGACGTCTGAAACACCCTGTCAGACGTCTAGATGATTTTTTAATTTCCAGAACCTAAATCCAAACGTTTGGAACTGTGTATTTTTGCCTGTTTAGGCTTTTTCTTGATTGAATTTCCATTGTTTATCGATTTTAGTTGCTCCGATTAGTTGTTATCACTTTTATCGACCTTGATGACTTCTTTTTCAGTATTTTTGGGAATATCCATTTTGATGGATTTGGTATCGATTGTTTTGGATTTAATTCACGTCTTCGTATGTGATTCTTTGGTGATTGATTGTTTCTACAATCATTTTTGTGATTTGTCACTTCTAAATACAAAGGTTTCTATACTAGTAGTAAATACTCAAACTCTTTCATCAAAACGATTTCGACACTATTTTAAATATAAAGCTCTCTTTTAAAACCGCTTTCCAATCTATTAGTATATACAACCCTTTACCTCATTCGTAAGAGAAATCTAATTAAACGGCTTAGCAAAACAAGTGGTATGAAACGCTTGCGTTTACTTTGTCGGTTAATTCTTAGACTTGTTCGATTGAAATCTTGTGACAACTTTTGAGTGGAAATCTACAATTTGTTCGTAAATGTTTAAGTTAAGCTAGTGGTTATGGGTATTTACTAGCTTAGTGTAATCGACACTTCTTGATGATCGATGATGATCATTTTATGATTTAGACCAGCGATGTGCGATGTCTCTTTGTCTGCGTGGGGGACTATACCCCGTTCTATTGAGCTTCGTCTCATTTTTATGGGCTAGCGACCCATGGTCTTCGGACCGTTCGTGGAGCATTCGGCTCGATAAGTCGGTGCATGGGGTGTATCTTTTTAGGTACATCGATGTTCGACTAGGCATGGGGTGTATCTTTTTAGGTGCATCGATGTCCGACTATACATGGGGGCGTATCTTTTTAGGTGCGTCGATGTTAGTTTATACATGGGGTGTATCTTTTTAGGTGCATCGATGTTCGACTAGGCATGGGGTGTATCTTTTTAAGTGCATCGATGTCCGACTATACATGGGGCGTATCTTTTTAGGTGCGTCGATGTTAGTTTATACATGGGGCATATCTTTTCAGGTGCGTCGATGTTTGACTGTGCATGGGGCGTATCTTTTTAGGTACGTCGATGTTCGGTTTATGGGATAGCGTCTCATTTGTGATACACGTGTTGGTGAGTTTTCATGCTCTCGTTTGTGATAGGCCACCCCCTTTGTGATTTCTGGATTTTTGGTTGTGATTTCTAGAATTTGTGTTTTACCAATTTTCGTGGTTTGCATTGATAAGCTCTATCAATATTTGTGTTTTGGTGAATAATTTAAAAAATGTGATTATTTTTGGTGTTTTGAGATTCATGAGATATTGTATGACTTTTGTTGATATCTGATGTATACTTGACACAGTATGGCATTTCTGTTATCATACGTTTTTGGTCATATCTCTTATCCTATCTCATTTTATCTGATATTTATATCTAGACTGATGCAGCCCAGATTAGTGAAGTCTTAGGTCGCGAGTGACCTAACGTTCTGTTAAGTCGTGTGCGACCTAACGAGTTGGAGAAGAACGAACTCCTAGGTCAAGAGCGACCTAAAGAGTTGCAAGAGAAGGAATTACAACCTAACCAGAGGCAAGAGAATGAGGCTGCAACACGCTGTAATAAGTCGCTTGCTTTAGGTCGCGAACGACCTAACGACTTATGAGCTAACGAGTTAAAATATAAGGCGCTCAAACGACCTAACGAGTTACGACCTAAACTAGGTCGTGGGAAGATATGGGAAGATAGGTCGCTCAGATCTTTCGAGTGCCAGCTTTGACGAGTTACGACCTATGTTAGGTCGCGGAGAAGTTTTACGACCTAAGTTAGGTCGCAAAGAAGTGTTACGACCTATGTTAGGTCGCGGAAGCGGAATACGACCTATGTTAGGTCGCTGATGTGGATGCCGCCTTATCTTAGGTCGCTCGACCTTATGTGCTGGGAAGTTAGGTCGCTGCCTTGCATTTTTAGGTCGCTAAAGTTGTTTTCCTTATGTCGCTCGAATGCTTAGGTCGCTAAGTATTCTTAAGTCGCTGCTGTCTTGAGTCATGTTGTATATAAGTCGTAAGTCGCTGTTTGTTTTAAGTCATGAAGGCCTTGTAATGTGTTGTAACTGTTTGTTTTTAGGTCGTCTATTTTTAAGTCGTAGGTCGTGATGTTTAGGTCGTGAACGACCTATGTGTTGTACAAATTTCTGTTTGTGTGAGTTGTAAGCCTATAAATAGGCGGGTTGTGACATTTGTAATAGAAAAGTTGATTTTGAATAAAAACTTTGTTTGTGTGCTTTGTGCCACTTCTTCAATTGGTAGTTGAGTGTGATCTCCTATCTCCACTTTCGATATTCGAGTGCGCTCGAATCAATGACTACTGAAGCCGATTCGCGGAATCAAGTGTGCTTGATCAACGTCGAAGAATCGCAGATCTTTAAACACGGTATCGTGCGCGATCAACGTGTTTGAGATAGCTAAAATCTGGTATCTTTGGATCAACGGATTTGGGCCTTTCGGTATCTTCCATTTCATCGAGTACTACTTTCACCGATTCATCATTTTTGTTATCCGCTGCTGCATCATTTGGTATCAGAGCTAGACTTAGCCAATCATAGCTAAGCCGAGTCTTGGAGCCAATTCTTATTGAAGAGTTTGTGGAGTTAGAACCGAGAACTAGTTGAAGTCGTGCATCATTGATCATTTTATTTGTTCAAGGCCGAGAGTTTGAAGAGTAGATCCGAGCAAGTGAGGCCGTGCATCATTTTGAAGTTGAAGGTTGTGCATCATTTGATATCATTTTGTAAGTTCAAGCAGAGAATTGAAGTGTTTGTGAAGATTCAATCATGCCGCCAAGAAGAGCTAATCGCCATCAGAACGTTGAAGCTTTGTATAGAAGAGAAGACGCCGATGAGATGGAGCAAAGAATTAACGAAAACTTTAGTGAGAAGCTTAATGAAGGAATTGGTCGATTAGAGAAGATGATGTTAGAGATGAATCAAAATCAGAGAAGGGTTTCACCTGAATCTAACCATGGGAGAAGTAGAGTTTCACCACGTTCAAATCGAGAGAGAAGTATGGATAGTGATTATAGAAATGTTGATGATCGAAGTCATGATAGAAATGAGAATGATCGAGATCGAAGGAATGTTGGTGGAAGGAATGATGGTAGTAGTGATGTTGGTAGTCAGGATCGACATCGATATACAACAGATTTTGAAGAGGAGTTTGATGGTGGTAGTGTTCATGGACGAGGACGAGGACAAGGAAGAAATCAAACGGAGTATGATCACAAGTGGGAGTCGGGGATGAAGACTGAAATACCGGAATTCAAGGGAGGTATGCAGGCCGAGGAATTTCTTGATTGGCTAGCTTATGTTGAGGAAATTTTTGACTTCAAGGAGGTTCCGGAGAATCGTAAAGTGAAGTTGGTTGCTACTAGGTTGAGGGAGAGAGCTATGGCATGGTGGCAACAATCTAAACTAACACGGGAGAGGATGGGAAAGTCAAAAATTATTGCTTGGGAAAAAATGAAGAAATTGATGAAGGCCACGTTCTTGCCCTACAATTACCAATCACTAATGTATCAGAGATTACAAAACCTGAGGCAAGGGACGAAGACAGTTGTTGATTATGCTGATGAGTTCTACCAGTTAATTGCTCGAAATGATATTATGGAGACAGAAGAACAATTGACCGCTAGGTTTGTTGGGGGACTTAGAACACAGATCCAGGATATGGTGAACATGTTCGACCCTAGATCTGTGGCAGAAGCACATCAAAAGGCGTTAGCTTGGGAGAAACAAGGTAGACGTGGGGGAGGTGTGTTTCCAGGTTTTACGGGGCAGAACAAAGGAGCGGGTAGTAGTTCTAATGTTCCTAAAGCATCGAATAAGCCGGTTGTTCATGAAGCGGCCAGACCAAAAGTCAACACCAATTTCAAATGCTATAACTGCCAGGAAGTGGGTCACAAGAGCAACAAATGTCCGAAACCGAAAATGAGAACTATGATTGTTGAGGTGGAAGATGAGGATGTAGAAGAAGATCTCAATTCACAACGTGATGAGGAGGAAGAAGAAGTGTCGGGAGACGAGGGATGTAATCTGATGTTATGGAGATCTTGTTTAACCCCGAAGCAGGATGAGGAGTCGAGTTGGTTGAGGAGTAATATTTTCCAGTCAACGTGCACTATTTTGGGAAAGGTCTGTAAATTTGTTATTGACGCTGGGAGTTGTGATAACATCATTTCAACGGAAGTGGTAAGGAAGTTGAAGTTGAAGACAGAGAAACATCCTAGTCCTTATAAACTTGCTTGGTTGAGGAAAGGAGGAGAAGTGAAGGTAGAGAGGCGAGCTCATGTTATATTTTCTATTGGGAAGAAATACAAGGATGAGATTTGGTGTGATGTGGTTGACATGGATGTTTGCCATTTGCTATTGGGAAGGCCGTGGCAGTACGATCGTGAGGTACAGCATAATGGTCGAACAAATAGTTACAGTTTCTTGTTCGAGGGCACGAAAATCACTTTAGTCCCAAAGAAGCGACAGCAGAATGAGAACAAGCTGGAGGAGATTGAGGAATTGAAGACTTTGTTGTCCTTGAAGGAGTTCTTGGAGGAGGTAGATGAGAGTCCTGAAGTCTTTATGTTGATTGGACATGAAAGCAGTGAAGTTACTGAAGTTCCAGAAGAAGTGAAACCAGTTTTGGAGGAATTCAAAGATGTGTTTCCAGAGGAGTTACCGAAGGAGTTACCACCACTTAGAGACATACAGCATTAGATTGATTTGGTGCCTGGTGCAGCATTGCCTCATAGACCACACTATCGGATGAGTCCAAAAGAACACGAGGAGTTGCGAAGGCAGGTGGAGGAATTACTGGAACAAGGGCGTGTTCAGGAGAGTTTAAGTCCTTGTGCAGTGCCAGCTTTGTTGGTACCAAAGAAGGATGGAACATGGAGAATGTGCACAGATAGTAGAGCATTGAATAAGATTACTGTGAGATATCGATTTCCTATGCCGAGACTAGATGATCTGTTGGATCAGTTGAGCGGTGCTGGTGTGTTTTCAAAGATTGACTTGAAAAGCGGATACCATCAGATTCGTATTAAACCAGGTGATGAGTGGAAGACTGCTTTTAAAACTTGGGAGGGTCTGTACGAATGGTTGGTGATGCCGTTTGGTTTGTCAAATGCTCCGAGTACATTCATGAGGGTCATGAACCAGATTTTTTGACCGTTTATCGGGAAATTCGTAGTGGTATACTTTGATGACATTTTGATCTACAGTGGAAACACTGAAGAACACCTACAGCATTTGCGGGAAGTGTTATTGGTTTTACGACGTGAGGAATTTTATGCTGCAACGAAGAAGTGTACTTTCATGACTACAAGTATTCTATTCTTGGTTTATATTGTGTCGAAGGATGATATTCAAGTTGATCAGAGTAAGGTTGAAGCTATTCGAAATTGGCCACAGCCTAAGACAATAACAGAAGTAAGGAGTTTTCATGGTTTAGCATCATTCTACCGAAGGTTCATTCCAAACTTCAGTAGTGTGATGGCACCAGTTACGGAATGTATGAAAGGGAAGAAGTTTGTTTGGACTGAAGAGGCTGATTCTGCTTTTCAGAGAATCAAGACACTCTTGACCACAACGCCCATTCTTAGATACCCAGATTTTCAGTTACTCTTTGAACTACATACTGATGCGTCCAAGGTTGGAATTGGGGGAACGTTGAGTCAAAGGGGTCATCCTATTGCTTACTTTAGTGAGAAACTGACGGGAGCCAAAACGAGATATAGTACTTATGACTTGGAATTCTATGCTATAGTCCAAGCCATAAAGCATTGGAGACATTATCTTTTTCATAAAGAATTTGTGCTATACACTTACCATGAAGCTTTGAAACATTTGCAGGGGAAAGATAAAATTTCAGCAAGGCATGCTTCGTGGGTTGCTTATTTACAACAGTTTACTTTCGTGGTAAAGCACAAATCAGGAGTTACTAACCGAGTTGCCGATGCATTAAGCCATAGAGATCATTTGCTGACAACTATGCGAGTGGAAGTAGTAGGATTTGATTTGTTGCCAGAGTTGCTTATTTCATATTCTTATTTTGCAAAAGTGTTGGATCAGGTGCAGGAAGGGAGTTCTGACGATTTTGTGATGAAAGATGGTTTTCTATTCAAGGGAAACAAATTATGTATACCCGAGTGCAGCTTACGAATGAAGATTGTGAAAGAGTTGCATGAAGAAGGACATGTGGGGAGAGACCGTACATTACAGTTAATTTCATAGTCATATTTTTGGCCTTCTATGAAGAAAGAGGTTGGAAGATTTGTGGAGAGATGTCATATTTGTCAAATTTCCAAAGGGACAGCAACGAATGCGGGTTTGTATATGCCATTACCCGTGCCTGCCAAACCATGGGTTGATATCAGCATGGATTTTTTGTTGGGTTTGCCTAGAACTCAAAGGGGAAATGATTCTATATATGTAGTGGTAGACAGATTTTCCAAAATGGCACATTTTATCGCTTGTAAGAAGACAACTGATGTCGTCCGTGTTGCCGAGTTATTCTTTAAAGAGGTGTATCGCTTACATGGTTTACCAGAATCCATTGTTTCTGATCGGGATACCAGATTTCTAAGTCATTTTTGGCTAAGTTTGTGGAAGATGGTGGGAACGAAGCTAAATTTCAGTAGTGCTTACCATCCGCAGTCAGATGGTCAGACAGAAGTTGTTAACAGGTCTTTGGGAAATTTGTTGCGGTGTCTTGTGAAAGACAATCTGAAGAGTTGGGATGTGAAGTTATGTCAAGCGGAGTTTGCTCATAATCATGCTATAAACCATAGTACGGGTTTCAGTCCATTTCAGATAGTGTATTCAAGCTTACCGAAGGGACCGTTGGATTTGACGATAGTACCACAACCAAAGGGGACCGTTAAACGGGCTGTTGATTTTGTTGATGGATTGGCAGAATGTCATAAAATCGTTCAGGAATGATTGAAGAAAGCGAATGAAAAGTATAAACGATCTGCGGATTTGAAGCGAAGACGCGTTGAATTTAATGAAGGAGATTTAGTATATGCTATACTAACGAAAGATCGTTTTCCAGTGGGAGCATACAACAAACTTAAAGCTCGAAAGATTGGTCCTGTAACGATCGTGAAACGGATCAATGAAAACGCTTATAGGTTGAAGCTGCCGGAGGATGTGTACACTTCTGATGTGTTTAATGTTAAACATCTTATACCATATCATGGGGATGAGCTTGGTATGAAAGAGGAAGACGCAAATTCGAGGATGAATTTTTTCCAACCAGGGGAGGATGATGCAGCCCAGATTGGTGAAGTCTTAGGTCGCGAGCGACCTAACGTTCTGTTAAGTCGTGTGCGACCTAACGAGTTGGAGAAGAACGAACTCTTAAGTCAAGAGCGACCTAACGAGTCGCAAGAGAAGGAATTACGACCTAACCAGAGGCAAGAGAAGGAGGCTGCAACACGCTGTAATAAGTCGCTTGCTTTAGGTCGCGAACGACCTAACGACTTACGAGCTAACGAGTTAAAATATAAGGCGCTCAAACGACCTAACGAGTTACGACCTAAACTAGGTCGCGGGAAGATATGGGAAAATAGGTCGCTCAGATCTTTCGAGTGCCAGCTTTGACGAGTTACGACCTATGTTAGGTCGCGGAGAAGTTTTACGACCTAAGTTAGGTCGCAAAGAAGTGTTACGACCTATGTTAGGTCGCGGAAGCGGAATACGACCTATGTTAGGTCGCTGATGTGGATGCCGCCTTATCTTAGGTCGCTCGACCTTATGTGCTGGGAAGTTAGGTCGCTGCCTTGCATTTTTAGGTCGCTAAAGCTGTTTTCCTTATGTCGCTCGAATGCTTAGGTCGCTAAGTATTCTTAAGTCGCTGCTGTCTTGAGTCATGTTGTATATAAGTCGTAAGTCGATGTTTGTTTTAAGTCATGAAGGCCTTGTAATGTGTTGTAACTGTTTGTTTTTAGGTCGTCTATTTTTAAGTCGTAGGTCGTGATGTTTAGGTCATGAACGACCTATGTGTTGTACAAATTTCTGTTTGTGTGAGTTGTAAGCCTATAAATAGGCGGGTTGTGACATTTGTAATAGAAAAGTTGATTTTGAATAAAAACTTTGTTTGTGTGCTTTGTGCCACTTCTTCAATTGGTAGTTGAGTGTGATCTCCTATTTCCACTTTCGGTATTCGAGTGCGCTCGAATCAACGACTGCTGAAGCCGATTCGCGGAATCAAGTGCGCTTGATCAACGTCGAAGAATCGCAGATCTTTAAACACGGTATCGTGCGCGATCAACATGTTTGAGATAGCTAAAATCTAGTATCTTTGGATTAATGGATTGGGGCCTTTCGGTATCTTCCATTTCATCGAGTACTACTTTCACCGATTCATTATTTTTGTTATCCGTTGTTGCATCATAGACTGATCCGTTTATTATTTTCTTCTTAAAATAATACTCGGGTCAGACCGAGTTATTTCAGGTGCTCCTACTTGACTTCTTATCAGGGTCCTTCACCTGACTTGTGGCTAACTACTTTAGATTAGTAGTTTTTGTTATTACACATTTGAGATGGAGACTCCTTGATGTATAATTATTCTTTTGTCTTGCACTTATATCTATTCTTTTGTGATGTAGTGGATCTTGTATGACCACTACTTTTATGTACACTTCTATGTATTATTCATATCTGTTTCCGCCTTAGTGATATGATTATCTATGTCTGATTTGTGTTATGTTTATTTCTATATTTGTTTCTGAAGTCCATATAGCCACTGTGTGGTAGCTTTGAGTTTGTATTTGATATGTTGGATTTCCTCTTGAGATGAAATGTAAGCTTATATTTTCTAACATATCGTTACTCGCACAAAGCAATTACACAGATGGTCGCTCCTCAACCGCCTTATTCTTCGTGCTAGTCGACGGCATTACCCCGTAGTGTCTTTGGCTAGTGTGAGTATAGAGGTGGGGCGTCACACAGAGAGTATGCCAATATTCGGCCACGGTCACTTTAACAACCAAACGTCATTTTTCACACCGGTTGGTTCTTTTATATTTCAAGAACAAGTCATATTTCATATCAAAATATCAAATTCACTTCAAGATCATTTCGAATTCAAAATAGGTTATACCTTCATATCAAAGCATTCGCATTCAAATCAATGATTTAAATCTAAATAATTCCCCTCTAAAACAGTTTGAATATTGAAAATGGTTTTGAATAATTACAATAGTTTTAATATTGAAAAACAGATTGGAATAATTAGAATAGTTAAAGATTGGAAATATTTGAATATAAAATAGAATTTAATATTGAAAATAGTTTGGATAAATAGTTTATATATTAAAATAATTTATATTAAAACTGTTTCTTCCTTTTCAAAATGATTTGAACTCATGTTCCCATTTTAAATCACAACAAAATCAACTTTTCAACTTCCAATTTCAAGTCAACTTCATATTCAAATTCCGATTTACATTAGCCTCAATTCAAAACAATTTCAAACTTTACATCAAATTCAATTTAAACAGTTCTATTCAAATGGATGAAAGTCTCAATTCAATTTCTCATTTTTAAACAATTTTTGTTTAAATCCATTTCACGTCCAAACTTGAAAATACCAATTTAAAACCATTTTAAATAAAGTAAATTCAAAGTTTAAATTAACAGTTTAACCTTCCAAATAATTCACTTTCGATAATTCAAATCATATTCCAATTTCCACTGTAAGATTTCAAATTAAATCCTTAACAATTTCATTTAAACGGTTTCAATTTCAACATTTCAAATCTCGAATTAGAAAATAATTTAATTCATATAAATCCAATTTTTATTTTCCTTAAAACAATATCATTTAAATCAATTAAATTCAAGATTTTGAAACCATTAATTTAACCAATCCGGTGTCCGTATACAATTTTCTACCCTATGGCCAAGTGATCAGTTATTTTGGTTTAATTACATGGATGGATATATATCATTTCAGCCCATAATTAAATGTCATAGGTATATATCATTACAACCTATTTGTTAGTTCATTTCCAATGGTCCAAATGATAATATAAATGATGTCAATAAATAAATAGGTAATAACAGGAATAAGTCAAATAAATAAACAACCATACATCCATCATCAATCAATGGGAACACAATAACAATTAACATCCAAATCAACCAATATATCACAACTGTTACTGATTATCAATTGTCGATGTTTAACTAGCAATTAAATTCAATATTAATTTAATTATCAATTTAATTCAATATAAAATTCAAATTAATTTAAATGTCAATTTAAACTTCAACCAATAAAATTCTTATCACTTTATAAATTTAATTCAACAAACATAAGAAAATTTAGTGTTGCGTGAGTGGGTTTAATCACTCACCTTTGATTTATAGCCAATTAAAAATCCAATAAAAGCCCAAAATTGCAATAGCCTCCAAATTCAACCTAACAAGTTCCATGATGTCCGTAATTTTGATACGAACCCAATGGAAGAAACCACGTGCGAATCCGAGTTCGTAAGCAAAAGTTATTCAAGTTAGAAGTTTGAAATTTAAATTAAAAAAATAAAAGGGCAAAGTTGTAATTTGTTTTACCTTCCTCAAACCCTACACAACTCGACAGAACCCAACCACGCACATACAGCCGCCACTTCAAGTCGATATCGTCGTCGCCTCGCTCGCCTCCGACCACATCAGACCTTGCCACTGGCTGCGCCTCACCAAGATGGACCCCCTTACCACCTCACGATCATCTCCGGTCGTGCCTAGGGCTCCGTCGTCGCTGCCTCTTTGTAGCCAAGATCTGGTGAACTTGTGGTGATCTAAGGTGATCGTCCACTATGGATGAACGCTTCTCGTCCTCCTCTATACGCCAATGCCTTCCGATCGTCGTATGGTCGACAATCCACCGTCGATCAGAAACCCTAGAATGGACGGCTGAGAATGTTTCGCTAATTTCTGGACAACTGGAGCCTCCAATCAAAAATAGAATTGCAGATGCGGATTCCATTCATCGACAGCTTCACGATGATATATTATATGATAGGATTGGATCACTTTGAATTTTTGGAGTTTGATTTGAAATCAGTAGTTAGGGTTTTGGCTAATCTCCATTGAGAAGGAACAGATAAGAACTGAATTGTACGTACAGAAAATAGAATAAAAAGATGCTAGGGTTTATAACAGCATATATATAGACAAAGATGGACAGGAATGGATGGAACAGATCGATTGGGCTCACGCGATAACAAAGGCCCGAAAAGCCCGTTTCGTTCCCAAAACGAAAGTAGGTCATCCCATATTTCAAAATATAGGTTTTCAATATTTTTAAACTCAATGAAACTAATTTCAAATTCTATTGTATATAGAAGTTAGCTTTTAAAATCAAATTATTTTAATTAAATTTATTTAATTAATTTCTACTCGTTTTGAGCTCGCACGATCAAATGATAAGTCCGATCGCTACGAAACTTGAAATCCAATAATAATTCACTATTACGGATCCGATGAAACTAGTTTCGTCGAAATCCGAGACAGTGCCAGAAATGACTAATTTTGCACGTTAATTAAAACAATCTTTTGAAAAATCAATTTAATCACTTTTAAATTCTAAATTAAAAGTTTACTATCATCATTCTTGATTAAACAGGAATTAATAATCTTTTGAAATACAATTTTCCATGTTAAATCCAATATTTAAATATTAATTTAATTTCAACGTTTAATTACAACTGTAATAAAACCCGTTCATTATATATTTAAATTTCAAACAAATCCTTTTATTTTGATTTACATTCTTTTTATCAATCAACAATTCCCTTATGAATTTTTATTAACATAAGTTCCCATCTTATTATTACCATTAATTGAAATTACATTAATTGTTGTCAATTATATCCAATCAACATTATTAAATTATATTATAATAACTTTTTTCATCAATAAATCATAAATTTTAATTTCTCACAATATTAAATTCCAAATTCTTATTAAATTTAATATTTTTAATTATCAGAAATACGGGTCATTACAGCTATATTGATCTCATAATGAACTAAATACTCAAACCTGTTTGCAATAATTCTATTTAAATCAAATTAGATGTACATCGATATTGTATATTGATACGAACATATATAACTTTTATATATACACTTAATTAATTTCTAATAGCACCCATAATATTTCTAAAGGCAATACGATTTATTAAATACAGGCCATACCAAAATTAATACTTCTTATTATTTGATTGATTTATAACAATTAGAAACCAATTAAATTGGATGGTGTTTTAGAGACTAAATAGATACAGTTGTGCGACCTACATATATGAACTTAGTCAACGATCAATATTTGAATAATTAAAATACGAATGTTCACATGTCACATTAACTAGTGGTGTGGTAGTTTCATAGAATTCAATGGTTATATATTTCATTGGTAAAATCCAATTTCACAATTTAAGCGGTACCTTTTAGTAACGAATGTTTACACACATTCTCTTTATTAACACTATATCACTTTATGATGTATGGAATTTGGTTTTGGTGAAAATTCCAATATCATCCATATTCAACTCGATTATTCCATAAAAGAAGTCTTTGGTTCAATAATAACATTTATTGTTAACTGTACTACTCTGGCTAGAAATTTTGACTTTGAGTTGACTACAGTCAGACTGTGATACTAACCTCATACAATTGGGGAGATGAATTCTTCGTTGAATGGTATTTCACTTCCTATGCTTCTACTCTAACCCAACTATAATAGCTTGATGGTCATCATTCCTTCATTTAACTATAATCAAAGTGGAGAATCCATATAGAAGTTACATGGTATACTCAAGTCAAGAGAACCATGTAAAATCATTACTCTGAGATATCCATTTTGACCTAGTAATTAATAACCAACAGGAAACTCTCGGATGAGTCATTATACAGCTATCCAATAATTACGAGCATGAAACCCCTTTGTGCCCCCAATAGCCATGAGTAATACACTGCCTGACATTTGTAAATCATTACACACTCTAGTCTCAACGGATGTATCGATATCCTTTCTCGAAACATCTTGACTAGGAATATATAAAATAATATGTTATCCTATATTATGATAATTTTATCATGATTACGACTATTTGTAATTATTATCACATAGTATATTATTTAAGAATTTTCTAATTAATATACTTTAAATTGATTGTTTTACAGTATAATAAAGAACATAATAGAAATTTAACACTTTTATTACAACAAGATTAGTTATAGAGTTAGATATATGTAACAATCACATAATTTCCCCTAGGCATACCCCTAACTCTCTCATTATTAACTAAGTATTTGAATTTTTATTTAAAGAACTAACAAAAAAATTTATATACTTATTTCCGATGGTATATCCCTTAATCCTAAAATTAAATAACCTTTAAAATATTCATGGAGATGGAAACTCTATTTTTGGGTAATTTATTACGTAATGAATTTTCTAATTTGAGGGTCTAAACATGTGTTTAATTAAATTATGGAATTTATTCGACATTTAAATGTATCCCTTAATAATAGTATTTAAATAACCATATTAACTAATAAAAGAACCACATATTTGGGTTTCGTATATATTTGTTAAAGTAAATTATACGACTCTTTGTATCAATTGAACATGTTGAATCATCCTTTATTATTATGATATCCCTAAACACTTTGACTTATGATTTAGGGAATATTTGTATTATGTAACAACTCGTGTTTTCGATCCTCAGAAGTCGACACTAACACATCCACTGTATTCACGTGCCGAACATTCAAGTGCTCGAAAGACTGATTATTGGGGTGAAAGAAAGAAAAAGACATAACAAAATCTAACAATGTTACGATTAATATATAACATACCCAGATCTTTACAAAAGAAAAGAACTTTAATATACATATCATAAGAGCAACTAACATATCATCAGCCTAGACAGTTATAACAATTTGTCCTTACAATTGCTAATAAATATAGAAAAGAACAAACAACGAAAGATAAAATATAGGAATACGTCTTGGAGGATTCGGCTCGTCTTCTAAAGCTCCAAAGAGTCCAGCTAAATTTGGAAAACATGCTCGGGCTGACCCGAGCATTATAAGAAAAACAACGCCCATATCGCTCTGGTAAAACCAGTGTGAGAAACACAATCAAATGGAATTTTATATTTATCAAACCCTTTAAAAATAAAGGTATCTCGTAAGACCACGCCACGCATAAATGTGAATGGGTTTTTACCTTACGGTTACCTAACCGTTTTATTAGAAAATCTATTGATACTATAATAGTGTCTAGAGGGGAAATAAATATATAAAATAGCTGAAATGCTTGCATCTCACATTTCAACATAGTTGGGCACAAAGGCATGTATTGGAGGTTGGATTTCCATCAATGACAAGGTTATTGGGGTACCGTTTACCACAGTACATCTCTATAAAAAATGTACTGAGGGCTTGACATGGACCCTCTGCAAATCAGAGTCGGTCATCCCTTTAACATGGTATACTAGATTGAATTATTCCCTGGGACAGAGGCTACAAAACAATGTGCACCGGCCACGGCCTTACTTTTAACGTACTAATGCTTATCAAATCCATAAATATCGATTCTAGAATGAGGAATGATTGCTCCTAATGGTAGTGAACCACAAAGCTCTAAATTATATCCCATGTTTTAGTCGTTACTAGGTTGTGAGGCTTATGAAGTCATGATTACATTTTTCCTCTCTTAGCAAATCCCACTTGGAATTTTAACACCGCCTTCCAGGCACAATGCAATGTCAGCATTCATCCATACAAGTTGTTCAGGATAAGAACAAATCGAAGGAACTACTTCTACTACATCTATTTTGCAATCACCCTCAAGATTAGTAGCAAGTAGCCCTTTCACTTCAAAGAGCTCTGCATTCAACTCCATCATCTTCAAGATGTCTTCAATTCGAACGTTTAAGTTGGCTCGAAGGGGTCTCCGGATAACTCATACTTATCCGATCCCCGTCTCTCCGAACCAACATTCGATATTTCTCTATAAACTCAACTCTGATTCTTTTGAAAATAAACAAACAATATATAAGAGGAGATATCGCCTCCTAACTGTTTAAGCTGACGGATTTCCTTATCATTTGTTCTAGGAGAAAAAAATGAGATTTACATGCACAGTGTAACATCATCGAAGATGATTGTGCCATATAACTTATGTGTTTCTCTTAGATATTCCCGGAGTTATATTTTTTGCCAAGATTTGATAGTCGGTTATTTAACTATCAAATGAACAAACAATCCAAACATAGATTTAATTCCTTGTGGGGTCCATTAAGCCTCTATTTATTAATCTTTCACTAATTAAATCTTTTTCCATTTGATTTAAAATACCTTCACAAAAAATATTATTCATAAAGCCCTTATACTCCTTTCAATACTTGGAAAAACATTCATATACTTATCTCACCGGTATAAGTATTACAAATCATTATATTTTCAATACTTATCCATATACTTATCTCAATGGTATAAGTATATTAACAAAAACCTAAGAAAGATTTTCTCTTTTACAAATTCATATTTAAATGGGCCAAAACAAATACCATTTAAAATATCTCTTACTATAAACTAAACCATATATCCTTCGGTGTTAAGTATGGAAAGAATGTTTTCATACCATCATAACTAAGAAGGATTAATTATTAAAACCAAATCTCATTCCTTTAATAAAATTCCCTTCTTATAAGCCCATTTCATATTTACAAACCCCTCTTATAAATCCTCAAATTAATTTATAAAACTTCTTCTATAAATCAATAAAATGATTTATAAAATGTCCTTTCTATTTATAAAACTCTTTCCTATTTATGAAACTCTTTTATAAATCTTTCTTTATAACTCCTTTATAAAATCCTTTACAAAATATCGTTTATAAATATCCTTTATATAGGTAAAACCCTTTTATAAATGCAATTTGCTATTTAAAAAAAATCTTCATTAAATTGATTAATTTCCTTTAAACATCATAAATAGGTAATTAATTAACTTTAAATCTGCATTAATACAATAAATAAATAAATTTCTAAACATCGTTAATAAAATAATCAATTAACTTAAAACATCATTAATTAAAATAAATTACTTAACTTAAACCAAAATGAAATCAATTAACCAACTTATAACAACATTAATAATATAATTAAAACTTTTAAACAACATTAATAATATTATTAAACATTAAACGTCTTTAATAAAATAATTAAATAACTTACTTTAAAAAGCCATCATTAATAAGATAATAAATTAACTAACTTTAAAACATCATTTAAAAATACTTAACCTCAAATTGTTATAAAATTGAAGTTAAGTTAAATCCATAACTTTACAAACTCGGAAAGTGGCTTAGCGGCCACAGTTGTACTAAATCAAGTTATCGTTTCTTTACATTTGACTTTTCAAGTTACATAACTGGTATTTACATAAGCAACATATATGTAAATCAAATTCCTAATTAACCATCAATGGTTAACACATTAACTTTTTTTATTTTAATTAATCCACATATTAATTAGCTAGCATATGCATAAATGTCCCAATAAATATAATAGCAGAATGAGATTTATTCTGCTAAACAGATGTCATCAATAATCTTCTCGATTTAATTATAGCAGAATGTGGGTTTATTTTGTTAAATAGATGTCCAAAATACTTAATTCAATTAATTTAATAGAGCAATTTTTTAATTTGGCCAAATATATAACATCAATAAAGTATAGTTAATTTAAATACGTTATATTTTAGAACAACATAATTATACTCGGTCTGTGTTATTTTATCATTAAAATATACTACACTAAAACCAACAACTATTAATACCATAGTGTTGTACTCGTCAATAAGAGTTTAATGTCAAAACTTGCAGATCAAACGTTTTTAAAATGAATGAAATACGGTTTTTCAAAGTTTGATAAACTTAATTCTTAAACTAAAACATATAATTAAATTCCTCAGCTATCCCAAACTCCACAAAGCCCAAGCTCCCCTACCAAACCCGCACCTTCTCCCTTTCACGTTTTCGCTGCCCTGCACATCATGTCACAGCCGTGCATGCTACAACTAATGACGTTCCCTCTCTCTACTACCAATTCTTCTCCATATCTCATGCAAGCTCCAACTCACCCACTACAGACCATCACCCAAAACTCATGGCCCACCACTCACTGCACATACTTGCTCATTCATGTATGCTCGCACACCTCTCCCTTTTATGTTTCCACCTACACTAGTGCATGACCATGCACGCATATTCACTCGTGGACAAAACTTCCATCACTTCCAGCAACATCTCCACCTGCAAAGCCTCACACACAAATGGGCCAAGGCCCAAGCCCGCAAGCAATAGAGCGTCCTCCTCCTCATGCATGAATGCTTGCTACTCCACTTTCTTCTTCTTTCTATACATACACATAGTACACAAATGCACTCGCACAAGAGTATATATGTTTCATTTCATGTTGTTGCTTGCTACTAAATGATGATTTGTTGCACGTATATATTTGAAGTGGGAAAGAAAAAAGAAAAGAAAGAAAGCTTGCGTGCCCAAGGTGTGTTGTTTTGTATATTTTCTTTCCGTGTGTCCTCTGTGCTGTCTTTTGAATATACAGAGAAGAAATAAAAGTGTCCAATTGTATTTATATTTAGCATGCATAATGAAAAATGTGAAAAAGTGAATGTGTCCCCTTGTGTGAGAATGTTCATATATATTGTTTGCACCGAAAATTGGCACAAACACCCAATAGAAGTTTTGAAGAGAAATAAATGAATAATATAAAATAAAAACAAAGGATAACAATAAAGAAGTAGTAGTAAATTGATAGCATAACACGCACATAATGATTTATAGTGGTTCGTCGTTGTTTGCCTACATTCACTTTGAATAGATTGCTTTATTAATCACTTTATAAACTGAGTACAATAGGGATTGGATGAAAATCCTTAGTTACAAAAGAATATAAAGAAACTAGAATCGTAAAAGTCCCAAAAATGAACAACCAAGCCTATATTTATAGACAAAGATGGCTAAGTATTTCCCTGAAAATTCGGCAGAAGGACTTTCAGAACCATATGGATCCACAGGAGGGATCGCATGGCCCAATTCCCAAAGAAGAGGGATCGGTACGAATCCCTACTTTGTGGAATTTTGGGGTGCGATCCCTATGATTGCTTCCTCATGCTAAAATATGCTAGCCTCTAAATTTCATGCCAATTGGATCAGTAAATCTTAAGATATTGCTTGATATTTGTTCCATCATGGTTTGCTTACTGAATCCTGTCGATCCCTGCCAAGGGAAGTATTTCGATCCCTCTAACCTCAACTTCTTGAGGTGCGATCCATAGGGTAGGCTCCCTAGGGTCTCCATATCTCGCTCATAGAATTTCATATGCATTGGACTTGTGGATCTTGAGATATCAACTGTTTCCTATTGAAATGCAATTGTTTCCTGAAACATACCGATTCTTATGTTAGAAGTTAATTTATGTTGATCCCTCCTATGCCTTGAACCATATTTCATACTTTAAACATTATATCTTGCATATCTATCAATTCCATTCAACCTTGACTTCATGTTATCATTTGTACTTGACTTCTAGGCCCCACAATCATCACTTTGGAATCATCGGCCTTTATAGTAGTCGAATCTAACTCGTGCAATTAGTTCAATATGGTCGGGTTAAAATGTTGGATAACACTTGCCCCCCAAAGTACATCTTGTTATGAACTTGACGTGCTTTGAATCGTAGCAAGTTAGAGTCATCGAAAAGAAATCCATCCAGTTTTTTGAATAGTGACTATACCTCTGTCGAATTATTTTTCCAAAGTGTTGTATCTCTCATTGATCGTCATGACACTTAGTCGATTTTCGATAATATAAATCCAAGGTTGTATTCTGCCAGTTGATATATAAGTCTGGTTCCACGAGACAAATAAGCTTTGGTTATCTGGTCCAGCCTCGAACTTGAAGGCTTCAGGTTTGATTTTAGTTCTATCAATTTCAAAAATTGAACTTTTAGGCCATATACGTGCACGTTCAGATACACGTTCTTGTCATTAGCTCCCGAATGTGTTCGTATGCTCATAAGTCATCGCCAATTTTCATTGAGTTGGATGTAATTTCATTACATTTTGTACATACATGCATTGAATAATTTCCATCCTTATGTTTGTTTATGTGCCCATAGCCGATCCCTCTTCTTTTCTTCTTTCTCCTTTTTTTCCTTTTTTTAGCATTTGAAGGGATCGGCATATGTTGAGCCGACCCCTCTCCTTTCTTTTAATGTTTACAAGGATCGGCAAATTTCTTGCGGATCCCTCTCTCTGTTTTTTATGTGCATGCTCATAAGGATTGGTATCTTTTTAACCGACCCCTCTTCCCTTGCTTTGAGTCAAAATCGTGGGCCGATCCCTTCTCCCCCATATATAAATTAACATTCTTCTCCCCTTTACTTACATATTTCATTTACCATCCCTCAAAATACCGAACCTTCCTCTTACCTTCCATCAAAACCGATCCCACCCTTCTTTCTTCTTTTCTTAACTTCGAAACGAAATTTTTTACAATTTGCCTTGCTTCACGAACCCGCTTTCTCTTACCTTCCATTTCGAACATCTCTAAGCCATCTGCCAACACCTCTAACACATATAGACATGTGGTAGGTTTTTTTTAGTTTATAATTTTTGATTTTAAGATGAGAGGGTGGATTCCATGCCATTGGCGACTAGGATGGTGCTTGACGCGGTGATGAATCGATGGTCAAAGTTGCTTAGAGGAGATGAGATATGGGATATGGAAGGATTCGATAGAGCAAAAAAGGAGAAAGAAGAAGGGAATGCACGACAAAGGATTCGGTCGTGTAGGAAAGGAGGATTGCAGGTTGGGTAGAGGAGGGATCAGTTGGAATTTGTTGTATTGGATGGGTATACCGATCCCTCGCTTGGTTAAGTGGGAGAGGGATCAGTGTGGAAGCTTGATGGAGGGAAGGGATTAGTAGAGTGGGCTAGCATGGAAGGATCGGTATGGAAGTTAGCAAAGTAAGGATCGCTAACTTCAGAGTTGCAAAGGGATCGGCAAGGGTCATGTGAGGAAAGGGATCGGTAGTTTTTGTTAAAGGAAAGGGATCGGCATTGGTCATCTGGAGAGAGGGGCCGGTTGTTTTTCTCTGGGATAAGGGTCGGCTATATAGGGATCGGCATATAGGAATCGGCATATATGTACTTGGCAAATTCTTAGGCTTTGAATTGAACTCGAGAACCAATCCATAATCACTCTTTTAAGCAATTAAAACCAATCCCATCTCAATGAACTTAGACATATGACGATGATAAACAACAAGACTTGCATATTCACTATTGAACTCGAAATTGAACGATTAAATCCTTGGGACTGAGAACATGAACTAAAACTTAACACATGGACTTGAATAACGGATTTCAAACTTTGATATACCGATGGTCAATCCCAAAGCTTACACAACCGATCAATATATTCGTCAGTTGGGACGACCAGCGATGACAGTTACTCTTGTCGGAATCCAAAATTTCATCATTTACTTTGTTTTGTTTTAAGCTGCTTATCTCTGCACTACACAACATTGCACCATGCTAGATTACACTTAACACGGTGGGATAGGTAAACTTTTCTAATCTTGATTATCTATTGAGTATAGTTGACACAGATTTCAGACGTTCAGAGCATCTAGCTACAATGTCTTCTGAACCAGTCTCGCAACATAGCAATCCCGAAGCTGAGTCAAGTTCCGCGACTATATCTGCTAGGCTTTCCCCTGGTCATCAAACTAAACAACCGGAAATTTTTGGCCCATCGATCGACCTTTTCTCTGACGTTCCCATCCTTCCAGCGGAAGATGTAAGTCCTGCCCCTAACATTGTAGAAGGCGCTATATTTTTAGATAAACCGAAAGATTCCCAAGCCTCCAGAATTGGTGAGGCCGCTCTTTGCAGATTATGTTTCAGACACGAAATTCCATTCGAAGACGTTTTGGTTCCTTCGATAAACAACAGGGCTCACTTGCCCCCAGAGGGGTATACCGCATGCAATAAGTTCATGTGTTGGGCCGGATGTGTGCCACCCTTCAATTCTTTTATCCAAGAGATGCTAAAATACCTCGAGATAGCTCCTACTCAATTACACCCGAACAGCTATGCCTTTCTCCATGGCACTTTATTATTATTCATAAGCATTCGCCCGCCAGCTCCTGAAGACGTAAGGTTTATTTATAACTTCAAATGATGGACAGGGAGCCTTTCCCACATTTTCCTCGAGCCCTCGCCCAACTGCCAAGTGTAATGGGCGCTTGGAAAAAACTCAGTCTTTTCAAACACGAATGGTTTTATGTTCGATGTCTGGCTGGCTTTGCAAGGCGATTACATAAGTGTTGTCATCGCTCTATTATCAAATTCTTTAACCCAGGTCATATCCTGAATCAACTAACAATTTGAAAATCTACAAGTGTCCGTCCACGTTCAGAGGGCGATAGTTTTTCATGAGCAATCTTTGCAATTCGTGCTACTCCAGTCGAAGGCGGGTACATTAGACTTCTTGTAACCGATGGATGGTTATCTCCGTTCAAATTTCTGGAGGAAGGTCGAAGAATTGGGCTTCCAGGAAGCGCTGCGCTACTAGGATATGTTGCAGAACAAGAAGGTGACATCAATAACCCTGTCATGCCCCCGGTTGGAGGAGCTCAGGATGACGCCGAAGAAGGCAAAATTAGGGGTGCTGAGACAAATGAGCCTGGCGATGTTGATGCGGGTCTATTATTTTGATATAATAAGTTGGGTTTAATTTTAATTGTATACAAGTCCGTTAATTGAAACTTTTGATATGAATATTGGAATTTTGGGTATTGTTGGTAATATGGAATGAGACTTGTATAATTGTTTAAACATTAGTTTAGGGATTATATTCTGCACACTTAGAAATAACTGAGAGAGTGTGTGTGTGTGTGTGTGTGTGTGTATAGAGCATAATTAATGTATAATTATAATGCATAATTGCGTAGTTAAATAGGTTATTCATCTTATTAAAATATCCTTTAGGAAGGTAATTAATGTAAAAGACAAAATAAGGAAGACCTCTTATAAGGCCTTGATTATGGAAATGATGAGATGTGTGATAATATATATAGAGAGTGATATAGATTATAACTAAGTTATAGGGATGCGAGGTCAGTTAAAATGACATAGAAGTCTATCCAGCTAATCTGGCTACCAGCAGTGTGACTTTAGGGCTGATGTGAGAGATCGTCTGTAATAAATAACTACGATGATGAGAGGTTAGTTCCAAATTCTATAAGGTAAATATGCATAGCTATTCTGGGTACCAGTACCTACGAATAGTCGGGTTAAAGTGAGATGTCATCGTGGGGTAAGGGTCAAAATACGAAGGTCCTATTGTAGAGACTGAAGGTAATAAGTGGTTGTATGAGGGCCCGCCTCCTCTCTATGTAGAAAGTAGCAGATGGTCAAGATTATGGGTTAAGAGTGATAGAGGATATTTCGGGAAAGGGCCCGCTTCAATAGGAAGTATTAAGTGGTTGAAGAGATTCTATGCAATGTCAGCTAGATAATTATTAATGAGGAGTCCGCCTTAGGACTATAGGTAGTAAATGGCGTGGACCTATTTTAAATAAGGTATTAAATTGTCGCAATTTGCCTAATTCCCGTTAAAAGGTATTAAGTGACTTGAGTATTATCTCTTACATTGATAGGACATTATGGACGATATATATGGGTTATTGGGCTGATAGCAAATTGGGCATTGCCTTATGTTTGGGAAGCCTTTTATTCTTGAGAAAAGCCCTCGGGCTTATATTTGAAAAGACTTATGATGTTGGTAGAATACGTAAAACATATTCCTTTTTAAATTATACTACCCAAGTACTAATATAGTATGGCTCGAGATTTTTATTCACCAGACATATGTTGTTCTGACTCCCTCCCATTACAACACGGGTTAAGAAGGGCGATGCTGAAGCCGGAGACGTTGATGAGACTTGTGGCAGTAGTCTATTTATTTACTTGTTATTTTCTGATGTACCCATGAAATAAAAACGTTGTAATTTTGGAATATTATACCATGGATATGTAACGGTAATTATGGATATTTTTTTATGGTTTTCAATGACATTTAGAAGTTTGAATAAAATGGGTATTGTTGTTACTATTATATTTTATCATTTCACTGTGAGATTCTGAATGCATAGATAAATAGCTCTGTATTGTTCTTTTTACCAACCAACAGCCAGCTTCAGATGAGTCTAAGTTTTGATGGGCCTTTTCTGAATTGGAATTTAGATCCATTTCCTGACGAGTTGTTATATAGGTCCTTCACAATCTACTACTAGAATCTTCCCTTTCCCTGTCTTAAATGATACAGTCTGTTTAACACAATCTAGGATTGCATGATTTTGAGACAGCCAATCCATCCCAAGTAAAACATCAAATCACTGAAAACCCTGAACATATAGATCTCAAGGAAAGAGATGGTCAAATAGGTAACCGAAACTCCTAAACATATCATACTAAGAATAGCCGAGCCTCCAACAGGGTTAGACACACAACTAGAATCTAAATGTAGAATTGGTTCAAGTTTCAGTCTATCAACAAGAATACGAGATATGAAACTAAGGGAAGCAGCTGCATCAAATAAGACACAAACAGGAATACCATGAATAGATAAAATACATTCTAGAACCTGCTTCCCCTTTGCAGTTGCAGAAGTAGAAGGTGTTGAAGCAAATGAAAAAGCTCTAGGCTGTTGTCCATTCTAAAGCATCAGAAAGTCCCTAACAAAATGACCTGTTTGATGGTAGTTGTAGTAGTTCTTAGGTGGAAACTGTGCCTGGTTCGTTTGTGGCTCTAAGCTTCGGTACCTTAGCAATCGATGCCTTAACTACCGGTGCTTTAACCACATGCCCTCCTTTCCCTGATCTACAACTCTAAGAAATTAAAGTGCCTCTTCTTCTACACTTACAGCAAACTACACTAGAAACATCCTTCTATGGCTAGAACTTACGTGTATTGTCCTCCGTTGGTACATAAATAGATGGCTTTGGCACTAAGCTCTCAAACCTCAACCCCATGTTCACCAAATCCATAAACAACCCCATTAGATGACTAGTCATGTCCCATTGAAACTCAGGAAGCATACCTGCCACAAACATCTCATATTTCTTCAAAGGCATGTCTATCATACCAGGTCCAAATCGAGATAATGCGTTAAACTTATTTTCATACAATACAACAGTTATATCACCTTGCTTTAGATCTAAGAAGCTCCTAAATAACAAGGTCTTACCAGCCTTCGGTACAAATTTCCTCTCAAACTCCTCCTTAAATTGGGCCAAAGAGAAGTCATTCTCTTGGAAATTAGTTGTAATATAACTCCACTAATCCATGGCTACATCAGTCAGATGTCGCGATGCCAACTGACGCTTCATCACCTCATCCAGCACCATATCCCCAAATACCCGATCACACAATCTGAGCCAACACTAAACTTCTATGATCGCCTCCAAGCCACTAAACCTCTTAGCCCAAACCTCTCATAATCACGACAAAGCGAAGCAAAACTCATATGAGGCCTGACCTGCACGACCTCCTCTATGATATTCACTCTTGGTTTCTCAATAGGAGAAACATTTCTTGGTGCTTGAGTCCCACCATTAGTGACTGTACTGCCTCGACCACCTCTACCACTATTACCTCTAGCATTGGCAGCTCTAGTGCTCATGGTTTGTACTACCTGAACATGGAAAAAATATCTTTAGGATACGAATGGATAGAGTTATTTCAAAGAAAGAGTTATTCCTGAGAAAAAGTCAAAAATGGGGTGTAGGTTTGTAGAAAATTACAAATATGCTCTCGTATATATAATACACTCAACTCATCTAAGGTGTCGCTTACCCTATCTCCAATGAGCCATATCCAACCAAAGCCAAGGTATTCGCTCAACCTAGGCTCTGATACTAAGTGTAACAACCTGACTTTTCGACCCTTGAATGTCGACATCAAATACATCCACAGTATTTGTATGCCAAGCACCCTAGTGTCGGAAAGACGGATAGTTAGGGTAAAATAAAAGAAAAAGGATATAACAAGAAAGAAAGAACACAACATTAGAATCTCATAGCGGAGCGATAATATCTAATATCAAAAGGACAACACAAAGGGTTACTCCGAATACAGAAATTGTAGAGTTACGAAACCTAAGTATTATCATCAGCCTGGACAGTTATAACTGCATGTCCTCACAATGCCGATACATATATACATAATACAATACAATGGAAACAGAAGTAGATAGACAGCGGAAACCTCCGGCCCGTCTCCTGAACTCTGAAGCATCCAAAGTAAAACCGGTTTTAATCAGCTACTCAAAAGATTACATGAGGAATTTAAGGAAAACAAAAACCACGTGTCAGACATAAGTCTGGTGTGAGAAAACCCAAGATATATGCAATATGTGATAGTAACTATTAAGACCGTACTGACTACCGTAATGATTTTCCCCTCAAAAGAAATCAACTATTCATTAAGTTAATATAGTGATATAATAGATAATGTCTAGGGTGCAGAATATAAATCATATCAAATAGCTGTATTGCTTGCATCTCAAACACAATAATATTAAAAGAACATCTAAAACTGTTAAGGTACGTTCGCATAAGGATTTTTCCAAGAATATCTCTTCGGTCAAGCCAAATACAATCTCTTGCACAGGGGTCAGAAACTACCTCCGATTGTCGTACATCTCTAGATAATATACCATTAAGGTAAATATGGCTGGTCAATGCTTGAACACGTGATACCTCTCGCTAACAACATCGATAAGCATACTACAAATATGGAGTTAATATACCCTATGGGTTAGCTGAACCCTGTTGGCTATGCTCCTACTATATTTTCTATTATTTCCGATGTCGAGGTCATGTTTGACATCTCCCATAAGAGTCTTCATCACTCGAACAGAACACGAATCACTTTATGGATTCCCGCATAAGCCCATTTGACAAAAGTTAATGATAACTCTCCCTCGGACTTGACCTTAGGATAGATAGTTCAACTCTATAACATAAATATAAAATGTTAACATTGTTCTCCCCCTTGGACTTAACTTGAGGAGAAAATTCATATTTATAACATTCCACTTCACAACCACTTCCAAAGCATAGACTTGTATACTAGCTTTAAAGTGGTATTCAGTAAGTAAAACACTTACCGATCCCAGACTCTCCAAAACTAATCGATGAATTTTCGGTTAACTCAATTTCGGTTCTTTTAGAAGTAAGCGAACTATATAAAGAGGAGTCCTCCCCGGGGGATCTTGTATATATAAGTTCTTAAAGCTAAAGATGTTTCATACCAATATTCCTCCCCGGGAGGTCTAAAAATGTGAAGCCGCGAAGCTTTTAGATACCTCTCAAGTTATATTTAATCAAGTTCGATAATCGACTAATCCATTATCTAGTTGAAAACGAATGCTTATAGAAATCAAGGTTTGTACACTTAACGCATTTTCGACCTTCCAATTTAATTATTTCTCAGTCAAGAGTAAAGCTGGTAGGTTAAAGCACTATTGCTTTTATTCATACTCGAACATCAATCTTAACTCTCACAAATAGAGAAGTCTACCTCGTCGGCTTTTAGTGTTAAGCATGGTATTAGTGCCTTTCCATGAACGAGTAAGTAATCAAAACGATTAACACGTTTCAGACCTTCCCAACTTAACTATTCATCGGTCACGAGTGAAGATGGTAGGTTAGAGCACTATTGTTTCTATCCCTACTCAAACATCAATCTTAACTCTCACAAATAAATAGTCTACTTCATCGGCTTTTAGTGTTAAACATAGTTAATTACTTCTCAAATAAGTAATCAAACAAATAACGATTTAGCCACTAAGTAATTCCTAACCCCGTTGTAAAACATTTGTTCATAATTTAGAACCCTTTCTTAAATTGATATACCTATATGTATAGTAATTTATTTATAAAACTAGATATTTAATAGAACAATTTAAAAGATATTATATTACATAAGATATTTATACTTTAATAAAACAATTAACTAATTTTCTAAAACCTAAATATACTTAAAAATACTTATAATAGGTTTTAAAACATTCATTCAAAATATTGCTTAAAAATAGCAAGTTTATAATATACTTAAAAGGTTGGAAAAACCATGTTTTCCTTATATTTAAAAATATACTTTCTACTTTAAAAGTTCACAACTAATTCTTCAAACTCATAAAACCTTAAACTACATTTAAAATACTCTAATATAAGCTAGTATACACTTGTAAAAATAATGAAACAAAATACTTAAATTTAAAGCCCTTTCCAAACATTTCAAGTTCAAAACAAAGGTATAACATGACACTTTTGCACAAATGGAAGTATGATCACTTTTCAATATGTTACTTAACTTTTCAACATCCAAAATTTTAATAGCAACTAACATGCACAATATGCATCATAAATATGGCGAGAATACCTCAGGGTCTCTATAAAGTTCCTTAGAAATTACCGAACACAAGGCAATTCCTAAGTGCATATATAGCGACTATCGCTATAAGAACACTTTCAAATCCAAGTCAATTCAAACCAAAGTTCAACTACAACCTATGTGCCTTATTTCAAGGCTATGAAACAAGTCATAAAAGTCCATTCAAGTCCATATATATGCATTACATATGCCATTTGCTTTCAAGGTAAGAATCAAAATCAATACTACAACATATATCAATATCCATTCAAGTAACAAATAAACAATCAATCACAAGTACATATATACATTTGTATCCATTAAATGGCTCACCCTTAACCAATCAAACAAGCAAGTCCAAGCTACCACTTCCTACCTCAACTTTACAAACATCAACTTCCTACATCTCCTTGCTTTGTTTCAAGTTCATAGGCAATAGTGCCTATATATTGCTCACGGCCCAAGATTATGGGGGGAAATGTGCTTTGATTTTTTAAGATCCAAGTTGACAGAAGGGGTTGTGATGTTGTCCTAAGGTCCTTAATCAAGTTTGAGTTGATTTGAAGATATTTTGAAATTATTTTTCTTAGGAAATTTATGAAGAGAAAGAGCGAAAAAGCTTACAACTTTTTGTGTCAATTTATGAAATGGATTCAAGGGGTATACACCCACTTATATAGGCATGAAGTGGTGCTCCCTACCCTTGCTCTCACCCTCCTTGGCTTGTTATGGAAGACTCAACCCCCCCCCCCCCCCACCCACCCACCCACCCACACACAAATGCTCCATCACAACTCTTTTCCACCTCATTTATAAGTAAATGGCCAAGCTATCCCTCATATGAAATATCTCCTTATCTTCTAGAAGCTTCCACTTACTTTAAGAAGCAAAGTGTGTTAGTTAGTTATTTTTGTGTTCATATGTTAATTAGACAAGAGTAAAAGAGTTCGAGCAACTTATATCGATTAAAAAACCATTTATCGATAAACCGATTTTCGATCACATTATCGATATTTCTTTGAAGTATATATTTTTGTAAACAAATTTCAAAAATAATTTTCTTATCATTAATCATTAATAAAAAGTTGTTTAACAAAGTTTTAAAATCGTATTTATAACACTTAACTACATGTCAAACAGTTACTATTCAAAGATGAAGTGTTTGAAATTACGGGCCGCTGCAACAAGATTTGGTTGCGAATAATTCTAACATATTCAATAATATTTCAAGTTGAGGGTCAAAATAAATCTTTTAATGGATGTTACGGACTTAACAATTGGACACATTAGAAAATTTAGAATAATATCATTTTTTCAAACTTGATGTTTATAGCAACTGTATTTAATAAATTGTAGCCCCTCTGTATTAACAAATGGATTTAATAAATTAGTGGATGGATTTGAGATGATGTAAGGGATAAAATTTAAGAGTGTACTAAATAGTCACATCAACCAATTGACTAATTCATTTAATCTAATGGTTAATATGGTGAGGTAAAAAATAAAGGGCTATGAGCTCTCTTTGATATACATACATACACGTGTGTGTGTATGTGTGTATATATATGTGTGTGTATGTATGTATATATGTATGTATGTATTTGTATCAGCAACTAGATTTAATAAATTGTAGCCCCTCTGTATTAGCAACTAGATTTAATAAATTGGTGGATAGATTTGAGATGATGTAAGAGATAAAATTTGAGAGTGTACTAAATAGTCACATCAAATCAATTTACTAATTCATTGAATTTAGTGGTTAATATGGTGAGGTAAAAAATAAAGGGCTATGATTTCTCTTCCATATGTATGTGTGTGTGTGTGCGTGCAAATCAATTTACTAATTCATTTATGCAAATCAATTTACTAATTCATCGAATCAAGTGATTAATATAGTGAGGTAAAAAATAAAGGGATGTGATCTCTCATCTCTCTCTCACACACGCATACATAAATACATACATATATATGTTTAATGAAGAATTTGCATTTCGGTCTTCTCATCACGATCTATGCCCGCCTGGCATTTTGGTATATACGGTTGTCATAATTCAATAATTTTTTGCAACGCGAGTTCTTTATCATCAATATCATCTCTATATAGAATTTCCTTAATTTGGTAAGTTTCTACCGTCAAAAATTAATTATAGTCATTAATTGTAAAAATTCAATTTTTGATGGAAAAAAAGTTGACATAAAATAATCTTTTACTATTTCAACGATCAGTGGATCGAACATGCAACGGATTGTTGACCTCCAATAATCATAGTCGAGTACAAATTGGTAAAACAAAAGGTTGAGATGTGGATTGTTCACGCACATATACATATACGTATGCCCCCGCGTATGCGCGCGCGCACACACACAGACGCGCGCGCACATCTTTTGTGCAAGATAAAATAAAAAATAGGTTTTTATTTAATATGTTCTAATTGTGAACGAGATTATTTATTCAACAAGATTATACATACAAAAAAGAGACATAGAATAAGAGGATGATTAACAAAGAGGGAGGATGAATCCATAAACCCTTCGTTTGTAATCCATTCATAGAGCAACTTTAGGAGAGGCATTAAACGAAGCATTAAACTGTATAACTTCCAATATCAAATGAGAATGTTAATTGCATTCTTTGTCTATTCGAATGCAAATTTGATGTTTGATGAGCGAAATATGACGTTTTAAAATGCTTTTTTCAGTGTTGATTTAAATGTAAACCTGAAAAAAAATTAAATGGTTCCTTATTTTAATCATTTGGATTGAAGCATAATAATGTTTGAGAATATAAATGTGTTATTTTAATATCCTGAGTTACATAGTTGCTCTTAGCCCCCTCACACTAAAGTTTTGTTTCAAAGAAACAAAATTTAGGTCCCCCTTGGCTTGCTACTTTTAATTTTGTAATTTAACCAATTTGAAAAATAAAGATAACTAACAAAATGGAAAACAAATTTATTTTGTTTTCCGTGTTTTGATAAATAACAAAAACAAGAGAAACAATACATCCCTTCACCGTCCCTTCATCCATTCGTTGTCCTCCGTCATCCCTTCGTCGTCCATCATCATCATAATGACTTAAAATTTTAAATATTTTCATCCGCTCTCTCCGTACTTCGTAATGAATTTTAAAAACGTAAAGCACAAAACTTTAAATGAAAACAAACAGCCCTTAACTTTTGAAAATTCAGATGAGAAAACTCCAACTAAACTATTTTAGTTGGGGAAAAAAATCTCTCCTTGTATTATTATCAAATTAAATTTATTAGTACAACCTTTTAGCGATGAAAAATCGACCGTTCAATTGCGTAATTAAAAAAATTATTAATGTGATTTTTCATTAATTTTAATTAAATATCAAATAATAATATGATTGAAAAAATATAGAATTTGATAGATTTAAGAAGACATGTCTTTGACATGTTCCTTATTTGTTTTGCCTTCATAATAAACCTCTTCAACAGTCGATTTGATTGCTCACGAATACGATATTTTCAGGGTATTTGTAATAATCATTTTTTAGTTATTAATTTTTAACTAAAATATTCATTTTTGAAATGGTCCCTCCATAACCAGTCATCTATAATATCAAATAAATCATTTTCTTCTTTGGTAATTTTACCCCAAGTTCGGATCCATAAGCAATGACAATCATCCTATGAAGACTCGCTTTCGCTACGGCTCCAGTGGATTCCCTTAACCAATTGTACTACAATGGCGTAAAGCTATTAAGCACCTAAGTTTGACCTTGATGCAAATATAAATTCCCGTTCATTACCAAATTAGACATAAATATATTAGATACAATCTCCATTTGATATAACAAGTATATTACCCAGAACAACATTACACTTAGTCGTATACAAAGATCTGTAATTGCAAAAATTGAATGCTTGGTCTTCCTCTGTCATAGTCGAATGATTTATATATACGTGTAGTATGGTCTCTGATTTAGAATAAATCAATATCACGCATATAGATGCTACCTCAAACAAGAAAATGATCAATCATGTGCTGAATAACATCGGCTCCTTCTGAGTAGAGAGAAGGATATTTAACCTGTACTTCAAGAATATATATTTAGAGATAATGGTAGTGGAAAAAAAGGAGTAAAAAGGAAGAAGGATGAAAAGAAAAAAAGGAGCATCCCCATCACATAATCCGTAATGCAGATTAGTGTACTAATATAACTTCTGAATTAAAAGTTTAAAAAAAACAGCATTCTCACCTGGATGACACTATGTGCAGCAAATTTCTGCAAACTACTACTGTGGAAGCTAACATCCACTTTTTCCCATGATAATTTAGAAAGAGCTTTCACTAGTTCCTCTGCATGCAACGGCTAACTATCAGCTAATTTCATTTCGATTTACAAGTTAATGTTTCTAGTAGCATAACTCAAGGGATAACTATAATCTGACAATTGAATCCAAAATTCATAGATTACATATTACTTTCGGTTTTAAAAAAATGCTTGAGAGCGAAAGAGTTTCACAATGAATAAGGTAAGAAACACATCAAGGGTATATGTCTGTAAAGATAAATAGAACTTTTAATCGCTATTTAGAATCTGTAAAAGATCAAGTAAAACAGTTACCTTCTGTTACATCAGAATCAACACTATGTTCTGTTGATTCAGAGTTATGTCCACCGTTATCCACACTGAAACCTTTTGAATATTCTTCATGTACCACATGAGGATATTTGTCGCTTATAGATGCATCCCACTGCATAAGAGACATGTACTTTTGTAAGTTTATCTCTCTAATAAAATCCAAAGCTAGCCCCTGGTGATTTAGCATGTATAGGCAAGATATTACAAATCCACGAGTATAAGTTTTGTAATACAGCATTACCACAGGCAGTTCTGAATGGCGTCTGATAGACGATGTTGTCCATCCCACGATATCTTAGTTAAATGAAGGAAAACAGTATGATGAGAACGTGTTTATACCAGTTAAATATTAATACACCTAACCAACTTGAACCAAACAAAACAACATGGTACAGTGGATACGGTCATAGCCAACATTTGCATATACAACTCGTCTCTTAAATGCTCCCAGTGCAGACCTATATCAACATAACCTGCTTTATCATGTTGAAATACATATAATATGAAAATGAAAAGCAATCACCATATAATATATTATTTTCCCCTTCAATGCATTGATTAAAATTACACAATAAATAAACTTAAACTGAAAAGCACACACCAAATAAGTATGTAACCAATTAATAAATTATATTTGAAGCAAACAACTCTAAAAGCGAAACAATTTCTGGAAACTGACCTAATCGAGGATGAAGTAGCTTAATTAAGTTAAATTTGTTTTGCTATTGGGTGAAAACAAAGAAGGCATCGTTCAATAAAAAATATATAGAGTAAAGGTCATCATGTTAAAAAAATTAAAAGATGATGTCAATAAATTATTCAAGTTAAAGAAGCACACATGAAATACAAGTCACCATGGTCATCCACCATACGCTTTAACAATGGAATCTGCCCTTCGTCATTATCGGTAATGAAAAGATGTCTACCAGTTCTCCTAAATATCCAAGGCATTACATATGCAGCTGCCTTTTCCATTGCAGTAACACCAAATAGTAGTGGAACCTGTGCAAGCAATGATCATTTAATGCAATATCACTCAAATAAAAACACAAACATTAAGGTATTAAAAAAAATTGAAGAAAATGAACTCCCTTGAGACTGGTTTCTACACCTAGTACTCTCTTGGAAAGGCTTTACATTTCACTAGAGATCAATGTGTGGAAATATGGGTTACATAACTGTAAAAGATATATTTATTTGGTTCTCTCAAGCTTTTCACGTAATCTTTTGCTTATTATAATTTTGTAACTCTGCAAGTTCCACTCTCCTTAAGAAGAACTGAGTAGAATTTAGCACCGCTGAGTAGAATTAAGTTCGAACGTAGTCTAGAGAATTGCTCACATGCAATATAAAGAGGAATCCTTGCAAACACATAGAGATTCTATTTTCTGTCTCCTAACATTGTACAAAGGACACAATGATTCATCGACGTGAAGAAATGATCAAAGATTTACAATACTCAGTATATTGATCTTTAAATATGTTTCGCTAAACTGATATATAAACTGTGAAAGAAAGCATTTGTTGACCTTTTTTGACATATTTTTATATTCGACAGTAAAGCAAACCTGTCTTGATCCAAGATGAGGTGTGGCCACAGTAATAAAATTCATAGGTTCCAGATCACTAATAGTCCCTGCGGAGTTAGCACCATCTCCATCACGAGGCTTATACAGCCTCCCAATCGCATACCTTGCCACTAATCCACCAAGAGAGTGTGCAATAAAAGATATCTTTTTCAGCCCCGGTCTCCTACTGATAACTTCAACAACCTGATGATTATTCGTGCCAACATTTGAATATACTGACATGATAACTATTATTGTTTTTCTTAACAAAATTGAGAAAGAAATAAGAGAACAGTGATCTTATTTTTGTGGCCGAGTAACACTAGAAGTACTAAGCAAGAAAATAGGCGGTCTGTGTTAGTTTAGGCATAGAAGAACTGACCTCTTCAGCTAACCGCTCGCCCATAACATCAATGCCATCCAGCGTCAATCCATGCATATTCCTTTCGCTACCTGGAAGCTTCACAAGCTCACTTTAGCCATATAATTGATACATAACATAAATGAATATAAAATAATACCATTACAAACTAACATGAGAGTCAAACCAAAAATCAGCTATCATAGATCATTTGGCTGGCATGATTAAGAGAATGATACTTGATATGATTAAATGGGTTGACGACTTCAATTAGCATTCTATTAATACGAACAAAAGAGTTGTGCAAACACTCATTATATTCAGATGAGACTGTCTGAGTGGTGCTCAACATAACCCTTGTTCTCTCCATATATTGTGATCTAGAAACTAGGAAGTTGATAGTGTTTACTACAGCGACATTCATTTTCAGGTCTCCTCCATTATATATAGCGTAATTTATTCTAATTGAACTGTAAATGGTTCGCCCAAGTTATTAATAAGCCCCGGAGTGGAGGGTAGAAAGTAAAAAGGGGTCAGCTAAGAAACATTTCATGGCAAAGGAACCTAAAATGAAATAATTTTTCCACACTCATCATTCGCATTTCATTGAATCATGAAAGAGGTCAGCTGAAAATCCTTTTACGACGAAGGAACCCAAAATGAAATAACTGTTTCATACTCATCATTTGCATTTCTCATATTCAGGGATAACAAAATTTCCATGCAATTTAAAATTGATTGCGAAGGGAAATAAATTTTAAAGAGTTCGTATATTTCACTTTTAAAGTTTGTGGTTGCCTCTTATATATTAAAAAAATGGTTGTTCTTTGACAAAATTCTTGTTCGCGATTCGAAATTCCAAAGAGGAAGTCTATGCATTATTATATCCTGCAGCTATTAATTCTTCCAAAGTACTCTCCAAAAAAAAGACACCTTTAGTAAAATAACAGACAAACCTATCACATTCAACATTGAATCTTTTCAAAAATCATTCGATTATGTCCAAACCATGAGGAATCTTCCCACTATTCCAGCTCCATGTCAAGACACATTCACTGTAATTTTCAAGATAAATGTCTCTAATAAAAAATATCAATAAAAAAATCAAAAACCGGCTCTATCAATTAGTTCAAAATAGTAATTACTGTTGTGGCTAAGTACGATCCAAGATCAACCGTAGTTTGGAACATAAGCATACTAAACATGGTTTAGAATATTGAAAACTTTGCCCATGAATGACATGGAACATTATTATTGTCCAGAAAACAGATTTTACATAGAATACTTCTTAGATTCAGAGGAAATAACATAAAAGACTATAATTAAACAAAATTACGAGTTAAAATGAAACTTGATGAATGTAACTTACAATGGACTATTACTTTCTCAGGAAGTGTTTTAACAAACTGGTTAGCTCCATATTGCCAGTCAGAAGTACTGTAGACATAAACGATAATTCATTGCTGAAATTAATATAGTTACATTGGCATTAAAATTTGACAAAACAGTATGACTTAGTAGTGCAATAAAACATATTTCAACTTTCTAAAGAACCCTACTTCTTGGAAAATCTTCAATGGTATAATCATATAACGTAAATAATATACATGATGTAGCCCATACACGAATATATTTATTTTCTATTAACAGCGAATTTTCAACATGCTTTGGGATCAAGTAACGTAAAACATGCAGACATTTTAGAGCACTTCATTATCAAGGTTATTACACAAGCATTCAGTAAGTAAAAAACAGAAACAATTGAAGGAGCACAACCTTGCATTCAATCCAAGTACGCACGCACACGCGGTTGGTACAAGTCAGAGAAATAATTGAACACGGCCTGGCATCCAAGTGCTCACGCACACATGCACATGCATGCGCACACACATACACACATAGAGATACACACACGCACACATATGTATGTGCGCGCGCACGTGCGCATGTAGATAGGTATCTTTGTATAATCAGTTTGACAGCAAGATTCGAGCATTGACAATGGCCATTTTATGTATATGCATGTATGTATGTAGGTATATGTTTTTATAATCAGTTTGACAGCAAGATTAGAACATCGACAATGGCCATTTTATGTATATGTATGTATATGTTTTTATAATCAGTTTGGGTATATGTTTTTATAATCAATTTGACAGCAAGATTAGGACATCGACAATGGCATTTTATGTATATGTATGTATGTAGGTAGGTATATGTTTTTATAATCAGTCTGACAGCAAGATTAGAGCATCGACAATGGTCATTTTATGTAAGTGTATGTACGTATGTATGTATGTGTGTATGTAGGTAGGTAAGTATGTTTGTATAATCAGTTTGACAGCAAGATTAGAGCGTGGACAATGGCCATTTTCATTTTAACTAGCATAATCATACCACTTAGCAAAAGATAACTACCAACTTACTACAAGTGTTGATTTTTGGTGGTAATTGGCTTTTCAATTGAAGAAGAGATTGAGTCATGAAATCAAAAGCACTGAATTCAAAATCCAATGGTTATATATGTTGGTGAACCCTAGTCTCAATTTTAAGTAGAGCACATGATCCAAATCCACAACAAAAAAGTGACAACAATTATAAATTAAAATCATCATATAATGCCACCCAACTACCTAAAATGCTAGGTAAACATAGCAAACATTTCAACATGTGACCCTAGTTGATGATGTTACTATGAGTGCTAACTTACCTAATGTAGAAGAAAATTTATCCTCTAACTAGCTGTCTAGCTTATAACACTATCTTGTTGGATAACAGCCCCACCGTGGATGCTCTTATCCACTAATCCACTGGTTTGTCACACCTTGCATCTTAAATGTCTTAAGGGTTCTTCGGTAATCTAGGCCTCTTGAAAAACTAGTTTCAAAAATACAAATGGTTTGTAACTTATTGGATTTTTTTTTCTCCCGATTTGAGCCCTTTTGCAAGCTCATTACGCAAATATGACAGTTTCAAAACTAATTACGAATATAGACCACTTTTGGCCAGCTCAACACCATGCTGGCCAAAAGTATACTCACGGCATTTCAAATGCCGCTTGTATTTTATTTATTTTTAACTTTTCAATTGGCTCCATTTCAAATGGAGCCAATGGAAATTGCTAAAATCTTTTTTACTTGGCTCCATTTGAAATCGCATCAATAGAAAACTTACAAAAAGAACAAGCGGCATTTGAAATGTCACCCGTACACTTTTGCCAACATGGCGCTGAGCTGGACAAAAGTGGCTTATATTCGTAATTAGTTTTGAAACTGGCTTATTTGCATAATAAGTTTGCAAAAGTGGCCCAAATCGGAAAAAAATCCTAACTTACTACAAAGGCCTCGTCTTGGCATGGTGCGTGCACACTTATGGAACACACATGAAAATTTTCAGAATTTGTACATGTGCATTCCACAAACGCCCAATGTGTTTGCAGGAACAGTAAATTATGGTGCAACCTTGAACATAAATAGAATTATGATATAACCTCTCATGCAAATATAGATTGTTGAGTTTCGATGGTTGGACCAAGCTCCTGATCTTCTACACGTGGCGTACGCATATGAGTTGGCACACATTAATGTAATAAAATGAATCATCAATGTTACGTGCCTCATAACTCATATTTACATAATCCATCTTCATCAATGTTTAGCGATGTGAGACTATTCCATTCCAAAATGTTATTTCATTTTTCATCATGTGAGACAGGCTGACATAGTTATCAGACTTAACTCTCAACATTCACTTTATTAGACTTGCCTCTTTACACTATCATTTGCATGAAACCGTATATAGTTTCGACTCTGATTTGATAAATTTTGGAATAATAGGCAAGTCTAACAAAATAATACTAACCAAATTTGAAGGTTTATGATGCAGCGCGAGATAAAGGTAAACGACTTACCTTAAATCGCGAGCAAATCCAGAATGGCGAAACCCTAAATCGCTCCTCCTTATGTCGCTCCAGCCCTAGGTCGTTCCAGTTTAACTCGCGATCTTCCTTAGGTCGCGCTCCAGTAGGTCGAAGCCGCCCTAGGTCGCGAATTCTTATGTCGCGAGCAGACAGTTAGGTCGCGAACGAGAGTAGATTGCGAACTCCAGAATCCTTATGTCGTGATTTCCTCCGCCTTATGTCGCGTGCCCCAAGGTCGCTCCATCCAAGGTCGCGAACGATCAAAAATCGTAAGTCGCGAAGGACATTGCTTAAATCGCGAACGACATAAGTTAGATCGCTTCCAGCCTAAGTCGCGAGCTCTAGAAACCCTAGGTCGCGAGCAAATTCCCAGTAAGTCGCGAGCGTAAATCGCTTCCAGCCTAGGTCGCGAGCAAATTCCCAGTAAGTCGTGAGCTATCTTAAGTCGCTGAAGTTCTTAAGTCGCTCCTGGATGCCTGGATACCGCATTTGTTAAGTCGCTCTGCCCAAGTTGTTATGTCGTTTGATTGTTAAGTCGTTGATTGTTAAGTCGTTTGTTGTTATGTCGTTATTTTCTTAGGTCGCTAAAGTTTGTTAAGTCGTCTGTATTTCTTAAGTCGTTGTGTCATTGAATGTTGGTATTTTTGTAAGTCGTTTGTACTGTTGTGATGTATTTTTCTTAAGTCGTGTGAAGTGTTGTAACGTGTGTTGAGTTGTACTTTCCCTATAAATAGCGGGTGAGTTGTATCATTTAAAGGGAGTTGATTTTTGAATAAAATTTGGTTTGTGCTTTGTGCCACCATTAAAATTGGAAGTTGAGTGATCTCCTTTCTCCATCTTCGGATATTCGAGTGCGCTCGAATCAACGAACTTGAAGCCGATTCACAGAATCTTGTGCGCGAGATCAACGTCGAAGAATCGTAGATCTTCTAACGCGGTATCGTGCGCGATCAACGTGTCGAAGATAGCTAGGATCTGGTATCTCGAGAGATCAACGGATTTGGGCACTTGGGTATCTTCAAATCATCGATTTATTTTGTTTCATCGATTCATTTTGTTTCATCGATTCATTTTGTTTCATCGATTCATTTTCCGCGAATTCATCAATTCGTGAGTTGTGTGATCCTGTAGGCTGCGTCATTTGGTATCAGAGCTAGGAGACGAACTTTTCCATGTTCGTTGGGTGTGAAGTTTCGAGATTTGAAGTTTTTGTGAAGTTTGTGTTTGGATTTGTTGAAGATTTGACAATGCCTCCAAGAAGAGTTAATCGTCATCAGAATGTTGCAGATGTGTATCGAAGAGAAGATGCTGAACAAATGGAGCAACGAATTAATGATAAATTCAATGAGAAGTTTGATGAGGGAATTGGTAGATTGGAAAGGCTCATGATGGATATGAATCAAACTCGACAAAGAGCATCGCCAGGTTCAAATCAAGATGGACATAGAATTTCGCCGTCAAATTCCGAAAGGAGAAGAATGTCACCACCATCGGATCGGGAAAGAAGAGAACCATCCTTGTCGATAAATCGAGATCGTGGATTTCGAGACAATCATGATTATCGAAATAAATAAAGAAGAGTTTATCGTGGTTACGAGCATGAGCCATATTGTGAATATGAAAGAAGAAATAGAGAGGACGTGCATAGTCATAGAAGAGTCAATGTTCAGAATCAACATCGAAGCTCATCTAATTTTGAAGAAGATAGTAATGGCAATAGTGTTCACTTTCGGTATCCAGGTCAAGGGCAAAATCGATATAGAAATGTTGAAGAGAATGGTCATACACGTGAATCAGGGATGGACACAGAAATTCCAGAATTCCAAGGAGGTCTACAAACAGAGGAATTCTTTGATTGGTTATCAAAGGTTGAAAAGATTTTTGAACTCAACAACGTGCCTGAAGATCGTCAAGTTAAGTTAGTTGCTACAAGATTGAGAGAAAGAGCTATGAATTGGTGGCAACAAACTAAATCAACCAGAGAGAGAATGGGGAAATCCAAAGTTGTCACGTGGGATAAGATGAAAAGGATGATGAAGGCAAATTTCTTACCCTATAATTATCAAGCTCATATGAACCAACGGTTACAGAAGTTGAGTCAAGGGAGTCGAGGAAAGGGTGTGGTTACAAGCCCCAGCAATTAGAATAAAGGTGTTAATTGCAGTATAAATGTTTCTAAGAGAGTCAACGAACCAGTTGTACATGGAATCACTAAGACAAATGTTGATGACCGAATTAAGCGCTATCATTATTAGAAGTCTGACCATAGAAGTATTGAATGTACGGAGTCCAAGAAGAAAGCTTTAGTTGTAGAAGAATGTGATGTGGATGATTCTACTGAAAGCGAGCCGGAAAAGGAAGAGGAACCGACTAGTCCATTATCTTTCAGCGAAAGTGTTGAAGAATCGGAAAGTAGTGCTGAATCATTGGTTAGGTATGAGGCAAGTGAAGAGCTTAGAACTCCTGAGGAGGTTAAACCAATGTTAAAAGAGTTTGAAGAGGTCGGTCCTACGGAATCGTACGAAGAATTACCACCAAAGTTTGACAACGAAGATGAAGAGGTCGAGTTAGAGAACGATGAATGTAATTTGTTGATGGGATCTTATTCAACGTCAAAGTATGTGGATGTAGAAGTTGATTACTCTTCACCGCCAAAGATTGATGTCGATAGTATGAAAGAAGAAATTGTGTTCGGAGTTGAGGAAAATAACTTGATGATTGAGGATTCTTGTTTAACACCTGAGCTTATGGATGAGAGCCAGCCAAGTGTAAAGTTCTTAGTTTTCGAAAAGCCCGAACAAAGTGAAAGTGAAACAGAAGAGAAGGCAGAATCATATCGTTTATTATCTTTGAAAAAGTTCGTCAATAAAATGAAAGATGGTGATGAATTATCAATGTTGATTGAATATGGAGAAAATTCTGATTTTGAGAATCCTGAAGAGGTTAAAGTATTTGAAGAGTTTGAAGATGAGATTTCCGAAGAACTGCCTGAAAAAACTAGTTTTGTATTTTTGGAAGAGTCTGTTAAAAAGGTGAAAAATAGTAATGAATTGTTTGTGTTGACCGGGCAAGGAACGAGTAAAGATCTTGAGGTTTTTGAGGAAGTTGGATCAGAATTCGACGAGTCTGAAGTCGAATACCCTGAGGAATTACCCGAAGAGTTACCACCACTACAGGACAATCAGCATCAAACTGAACGAGTACCAGATGCTATTTTACTGCGGGGATCGTATGATTTTGTGAATCTGAAAGAACAGGGAGAGTTGAAAAGACAGGAGGAAGGGAATGATTGTCAGTTGGAGTTGCCTGATCATGTCTGCACTGCTGACATTGTCAACGTCAACTGCTTGGAACCGTTTCATGAAAATAAACATGTCAAAGAAGAAGCGAGTGGGAATTCATTTCAATCAGGGGAAATTGTTGCAACACATCAAGGGAAGATTCTAAATGATGTTACATCTGAACGAGATAAGGAAAGACAAGAATCTGGGCATGAGTCATCACACTTCTTCAGTCGTAACTTCCTCAATCGCTCCGCGATTTTAAACTTCCTTATATCGTCTCGCATTTTCGTCACGATTTGGTTCTATATCACACCTTCCTATTGGCACAAACATCATGAGGTTATCTCCCTCAGATCACTTCCTTATGCCGCTTGCCTAATGCCACGTCTGCTTTATGCCATGCGTTCCTTATGTCGAGCCGCATTTTCAAATGGGCAAGACAAGATCAATCTCAAGAGTGGTTATCACCAGAGGCGCATCAGACTAGATAATGAATGGAAGACAGCGTCTCGAAGAAGAAAAAAGTGTGAATTTGGGACGAATTCTTTTCAACCAGGGGAGGATGATGCAGCGCGAGATAAAGGTAAATGACTTACCTTAAATCGCGAGCAAATCCAGAATGGTGAAACCCTAAGTCGCTCCTCCTTATGTCGTTCCAGTTTAACTCGCGATCTTCCTCAGGTCGAGCTCCAGTAGGTCGAAGCCACCCTAGGTCGCTGCCGTGCTCCTTAGGTCGCGAATCCTTATGTCGCGAGCAAACAGTTAGGTCGCGAACGAGAGTAGGTCGCGAACTCCAGAATCCTTATGTCGCTCCATCCAAGGTCGCTCCATCCAAGGTCGTGAACGAGCAGAAATCATAAGTCGCGAAGGACATTGCTTAAATCGCGAATGACATAAGTTAGATCGCTTCCAACCTAAGTCGCGAGCTCCAGAAACCCTAGGTCGCGAGCAAATTCCCAGTAAGTCGCGAGCGTAAATCGCTTCCAGCCTAGGTCGCGAGCAAATTCCCAGTAAGTCGCAAGCTATCTTAAGTCGCTGAAGTTCTTAAGTCGCTCCTGGATGCCTGGATGCCGCATTTGTTAAGTCGATGTGCCCAAGTTGTTATGTCGTTTGATTGTTAAGTCGTTGATTGTTAAGTCGTTTGTTGTTATGTCGTTATTTTCTTAGGTCGCCAAAGTTTGTTAAGTCGTCTGTATTTCTTAAGTCGTCGTGTCATTGAATGTTGGTATTTTTGTAAGTCGTTTGTACTATTGTGATGTATTTTTCTTAAGTCGTGTGAAGTGTTGTAACGTGTGTTGAGTTGTACTTTCCCTATAAATAGCGGGTGAGTTGTATCATTTAAAGGGAGTTGATTTTTGAATAAAATTTGGTTTGTGCTTTATGCCACCATTAAAATTGGAAGTTGAGTGTTATCTCCTTTCTCCATCTTCGGATATTCGAGTGCGCTCGAATCAACGAACTTGAAGCCGATTCACGGAATCTCGTACGCGAGATCAACGTCGAAGAATCGTAGATCTTCTAACGCGGTATCGTGCGCGATCAACGTGTTGAAGATAGCTAGAATCTGGTATCTCGAGAGATCAACGGATCTGGGCACTTGGGTATCTTCAAATCATCGATTCATTTTGTTTCATCGATTCATTTTCCGCGAATTCATCAATTCGTGAGTTGTGTGATCCTGTAGGCTGCGTCAGTTTAAGTCTATAGTCCAAATTGATGTGAAAGTTGGCAAGAGAATCGGTTACATACTATACTTAAGCATACTAGGCCTAAGGTCCTCATTGTGTACAGCAATCATACAACTTTACATTTACAAATGTACCTCATTCCCTAGAATAATGATGCAAAATTAAGCATTTTGACCCAAATCAGTCAAAAGTGCCTGCCAGAATAAATCCTTATCTCGTGAACACACAAATTTATTAACTATCTCTGCCAAAATAATTAAATTGATCAGTATCAAAACCCAATTTTTAAACCTCTCACCAAATCATTATTTGATCACCCAAATCCAACAAAAGACCCTAAAAACCCATAAAAATACCTTCCAAGGATTCCGTGAACCATCACAACAAGGTGATCGGCAGACGACTCAGAATCAGCAGAAGAGCTCAAAACATCGGTACCTCCATTAACTGAATCTTCTGATTTCACACCAATTTCGTCTTTATTTTCTATTTGAGTCAAGCTGTACCCAAAAAGGGAAGAAATTGCAGACATTTGAATAAACGGGAGCAAAAGTGCTAAAACAACGATCAAAATGTGTAGGAGGATATGCATCGACTCGAAATTTATTTATCTATTTATTTATTTAATGGCTGGCACTTGGGTGAAACAAACGAGATCGGTCCTCGCTGAAATTTTCTGTTTTACGGGTGTGTTCATGAATAGGTTTTTCCTGAAGGGGTTTTCATAAATTATTCTAGTTGAATGAGTGCAAAAGGGGAAGAATATTTATGTGAAAGGACGTTTACCGCAAAAAATTGTGCAAAAATTTAAAGGTAAACAGCTGTCTTAAACTTTACTTCACGAACATAGTGTGTTTGATGTGATATCAAAAATTGGGTTTACGTGTAGATTGTTGATATATGATCCACTTCATGCAAATTTAATCTGTGTCCGAATTGTAAAATACAGCCTAGTTTTTGTGCTTTGAGTGGATACTCATTTTGCTCTTTTTGATTAGTAGGCTATAGGTATCTTGTTATAACCTTATTATAAATCAAAGTTCATTTTGAGAACTATCCAAATATAAAACACTGGAAATTATGTTCCACGTCTTTCTTTAAAAAATTTACGTAAAAACGCTCATCAAAAAAAAAATTACACTTCTATTTTTAATTTCGATAAAATTAATAGTTTTTTTCGAAAATTAAATCCGAACATTAATCGTATGTTTCTATGATAAAAAAATTCATATCAAATACAAATACTTTTAGAGAACTTTGCAAATATTTGTAGAATTCTTTGTAAATTTTTACAGTCCATAAGTTTTAAATAGGGGCATTTCACTAGAAGCACAAACTTTGCAGTCTAATTAGTTTCTAGGACACACATCTAAAGAAATTAATTTTAAGGTCAAAGTCAGCAGAATAATTACTTTTAAGGACAAAGTCAGCAGTCCAATTACTTCCAAGGACATAATTTCATAGGTTTTTAGGCCTTGGAAGCTAATTATTTTGCATTTTGTCCTTAAAAGTAATTATTTCAGTTGTGCGTCCTAGAAACTAATTGCACTAGCTAAAGAGACACTTGTGGCTAATTTCCACTTTTATTAAATATTTACATATTTCTCCATTGAAGAGTTCCCTGAAAATATTTGATGGGTTCTCTACCGCGGATATCCTAAAACTTAAAAGTATGATTTATATATTTATTTTATAACCTATTTTTGAGGAAGAACGCTTGTGTATTTGAAATTTAAAAAGGGTATTTTTAGAAAGTTCCCTATAAATTAATCGATTATTTCACTTTCTATATCCTAAGCTAAAAATTTCAAATATATATATAAGGGTACTATTATTGACGATATCAATTTATCTATGAGCTCGTATAGACTAAGGGAAGATCCATAAAAAATTATTTTTTGCTAAAGGGCAGTAAGCCAAATCAAAATTAAATTTATTGGTAAAATATAAGACTAAAATACCATTTAGTTGTTTTCTTCTCTCCACTCTCTCTCTCTCTTTCCTATGCTCACTCACTTTCACCCTTCGTATTTCCTTGTTCCTCTATCAATCTGATTTAGAGATCCAAACAACTATAGTCACTTCATTCTCTCTTTATACAAGTAAATTTCAAGTTTCATGCCTTAATCTCCTTCATTCATACTCGTACTACATTTATCATTTTCCTTTAAAATCTCCACTAAAACTCTAGATTTGGTTGTGTCATAGTAAGAATATTAATGAAAAACTCTAACGAATTGAAATAAAAGGCTCACACATTCATAGAAAATGTGTATGGTTTGTATTTTTATACATATAAGGTATTAAAATGATTCATACCTAATCATACGAAGTTCAAACACTCATGCACTAAAGTAAGTAATTTTGAGTAGAAAAAAATACAAAATCTCATCAAGATCTTTAAATTCTACCAAGTGGTCCAAACCGACTTGATGTGGTTGGTTCAATCATTCAAATTGCAACCGAACCGTATTAAACTGGATCGGTCTGATTTTAGATATTTGATTTGATTAAAAAATATGGTGTGGTTTACTGGATCGTTTAGTGGTTCGGTGCGGTTCATTTTCATATGTTAGTGTGGTTTATGCCCACCCCTCGTGGTGAGGATGAGAGTAGCGAAGAAGACATATTGGATAGTCTTCATGCACGACGTAATCTTAAATACATTGAAAGTCAACCGATGGATTCATCTATACTCATTGGATATAAAAATCACATTGCTCGAATTATATGGAAAGCCAAGGTACATATATAGATTATTTGGTATGGTTTTCTTAATGTTTAGGTTACATAAAATGTTGACTTTTTTCTATTATTTAGATACCATCAAACAAAGTGAGGACTCTAAGATTACACTATAATATAGGTACACTTAGATTATGAGATTGGAAAAAGGAGTGTCAAGTAGTAAAAGATATTGCAGAAGGTGTTGGTTTTAATACACTTGTTGAATATGCTCATTCCAAAGTTGATAAGTCCTTATAAATGCATTTGTTAAGTGGTTTTATCCGAAGATAGATACATTTCAACTTCCATTCGGTGAAATGATGCTCACGATTGATGATGTAACACATATTTTAGGACTAAAAACAAAGGGTAAATCTGTTTATTCAGTTATGGTGAATCAAATAAACTAAAATGGAATCAGAATTTTAAATTAGTTAAAAAAACACTTTAGGAGTTAGAAAGAAAGAAGCAGCAATTACTTTCGGTGATGCTAGTGGAAAGGGCGATGGAAAAAAATGATAGAAAAGGAACTAAAGTTGGAGTGGCTTAGAAAAATGTTTTCACACTTGAAAGATGGAGATAGTGAAAACAAGAAAAGATTTTATGTTACCGCTTTTCTACTCTATGTAATAGGCACTATGGTATGAGTTGAGAAGTCAGGATCAAAAAAGTCTGTGAACTATTTGGAATGTCTGAAAATTTTGAATGAATGAAAACATATTCATGGACAACAACATGTTTGAGTTGTTTGTTGCATAACCTGAGTAAAGTGTCCAACAAATATTAGGTTGTATGCCTCTTTTTTAGGTAAAATATTATTTTGTATATTTAGCTTAAATAAAATAATTTTGTTCGATTAATCAATCACTAAAAAAGTGCATATATATACACAAATATATCACCCTACTATGTCCATGTCACTAGTTTGGATTTATGACCACTTTCCACTATTAAAAAGACATATTCTTAATCTAGAATTTATAGAAAGAATGTCGCGAGTGGCACGATACCATCCAAAAGAAAACTCAAAAAACCTGATCTCATACTTAATTAATCTTAGAGAGAAGACTGATGATTAAATAAAACTGATGTTGTTGGGGACCGATGCAAATTTAATCGAGATAATATACTTTTCAATATCGTGCTTTGTTCAATGAACCCATTGTTTGTGTTAAGATAGAGTAACTTTATCACCCCCAAAGTTGCCAACGTCAATTTGGATGTGTTTAGAAAATTTCTTTAAATATTTACGTTGTTAACAACGACAAAATCTTTCAAAATCGCTTATAGTAATTTGGGTATGAATTTATGGATCTTGTTGGGAAGTCATATTATTGACCAAAATACTTGGATGTTAAGGTCAAAAATCCATATGATTGCACAAATAGTTATCTTGGTAGGTTTACTTCAATATCGCATCCCATTGTTGCTGACCACGAACTAGATTTATGGTGCCAAAATCAAAATTGCTTTTGGGTCACGATGATAATAACTTGACTATTGGGAAACGAATGGTAAGTTTATAATACTTTGTAAATTTATATGGTAATATGTTTACTCATAGTTCTGATGACATGTTGGATCATTTGTTCTAGAAACGTCGACTTCAACTAATAATCGACAATTTGAAAAGTAGCAGACAAAAGCAAAAATTAAGTCCAAGGAAAGCCTATGCAATAAAGATGCTTGAAAAATAAGAAGATGAACTGGCTAGTGACCTTTTTCAGGAAAATTAATGCTTTAATGTAGAATGCTCCAAGAAAAGGACATCCGAGAAAGGAAGCAACTAATAATGTGGTTGTAGTGTCTACTTTGTGTTACATATTTGATGTATATTCTATTGTATGGAACTTATAATTTTTTGGATGAATATCACTTTCCAAACATGAGTTTTTGATGGTGTTATAATGGTTGTGATACTGATGTAATGAAATCATTGTTAGGACTTTAATATACTTTAGGTTTGATTAATCACGAAACACTAGATCCGAATATGTGACTAATATTGATTATGAAATCTGATGAACGTAAATAAATTAGCGAAAGTCGTACCTGAATCCATAATTTCTGACTGAAAGAGAAAAAGATTGGTTTGATCTTCCAAATTGGCAAAACCCTAGATCTAATTATTTCCATAAAAAAGATTAGAAGAATAACCAGAGCTTGTGTAATTTGGGGACCATAACCTCTTATTTATAATATTGACATTTTCTAATTTGGTCATTTGACAAATTATAATTGCCTTGGTATCTGCACATTAATATCATGTTAATTATATCGTTAAGCTTTTTAGTTCTAATTTAAAATTTGATCACTTTAATTAGGCTTTATACCAAAATAGCACAACATATTTTATTTTACATATGTGGCCCAGATTATTGAAATATTCAAAGAATCTCTCTTGGGTTACATATATAATATCCTTATAAATGTGTATAATTTTATGAGCTCCAAAATTTGATATTTATAATGTAAGGTGTTTCTGAAACAATCTCATCCATTAATTATGTTGGCAAAGAATCAAAGTGAGTTTCATTACCTTTAGTGTAAAACCCATCAATGGTCACATATAACCAACACAATCAAACGACATAAATCAATCATAGATGTGTAGCATGGAAATTACATGAACTGTGATCTATACATGTCTATTTCCAACTGGTCCAACTTTAGTGAGATCGAAAATAGTTCAATATTTGAACTTCATAGAGGACAAAGAAAACTTTATTACTTTATTTCAGATCAGAAAAAAAATACTTTATATATCTATAGCTGAAATATAGAGCAACATATCATATGACTATGTCAAATACAAACTCTCATTAAACCAAAATATCCTTACTTAAAACTTACATCAATTAAACAACATGCTCATGAAAGACCTTAGATGATAATATTTTGTAAGCGGATTCGCCATAATAGAGTTTGTCACGACATGCTCTATGAATTACAATCTATTTTGCACTTTCTTATTGGAAAATAATATGTTGTTTATTGTCACGGTATTACTTTAGTGGTCTTTCAATTTCTTTTATAATATTCCATAACTTTGCGATAAAATTTTCCAATTATTTTACATCGTTGGATGCCCCATAACAGAAATAAACGTTAGTTCCATAATAGAGGAGGCTATAAGTGCCTGTACGAGAACTTTCCATATATAACTCCACGCAAAAAATTATTATTATTATTACCAAACATGGAACTTTTGTACTCCTAGCTTCCAAAATATTTGAATCATAATACTTTATGATCTCTAACAAATCTGATCTTTTATCTATGAGCATATAATCTTTTTTTGTTCCTTAATGATATCTCGTAATCATTTTGGTTACTAAACAACAATTCACTTTCAATGTCAGTAAGATATCTGCCAAATAATATACACAATATCCATATGTGTGTGTGTCTTAGCATGCATCAGACTCCACACCGAAAATGCATGAAGAATCTTCTGCATTTCTTTAACTTCAAGGAAGTTCTTATATCAATATATAAGACAACATTTGTCTCTTTCAGCAAAACAGAATAACATTTTTCGCAGTTTGCATACCAAACCCTTTTAAGCTCATATCTGCATAGTTCTTTTGTAATAATCCAAATATCACCCCATGAAAAATAATGGTGTATTTGAATCCCTAATATAAAAGAGTAATCCATAAATGGATTTTTTTAATTGTTTCATCAATGTTCCAAGAGAAACATGACTTTAATATCCTTTCGATATTGCTCGAAATTATAATCTGTAATAAGTTTCAAAATGATTCTAAAGAGTCTTTCATTAAAACTAAAGAGAAAGTCTCTTAAAAAAAGAAAACATAGTTTTTCTTTAGAGTATAATCATTTCTGTAACGAGCCTTATACCTTTCCACATTACCCACTTAATCCCTTTTGGTTTTGAATAGTTATTCATAACCAATGATCTTGTTACCTTAAGGTAGGGGGAAGATCTCAATATTTATTGTCCTTTATAGGTTAACACTATATATTTATACCTCAAATCCACATTTCAAATTAATCTTGCATAAATTGATGTAAGCCAACAGAAACATCTTCACTAATCCATTATTTATCTTTATGAAGAAATACCACATAGTCATCCGAAATAGTATTTCTTTCTTTTCAAGTGGATTTTCTTAGTGGCCTTGAACCTTCATGTTATTGAGTTTATTTTCTTGAAACATTCACTACACCAAATAAACTAGGTAGCAACACTTTTGTTTTATAATTCCTAACGGTTTTTACCGTTACAAATTTCTAACTGTTATTTCTCTTTGCAATTCTTCTTCCTCTTTGCAATTTTTTTATCCTGATTCCTACTTAACCAGTTTCCAACGAACTCATTGAATCTAGGGTTTCTTTCTTCTATGTCGCCTCCCTCTTTCAACTGCATAATGCTAGGTAATTTTTCTTCAAGTTCAAATAGATTTACATATTCGAATCCAGGATTCTATTTTTTTCAAGTTCAATTTGATTTATTTATTCAATTCTTGGGACTTTTTTCTCGTATTCATAAACATAGATTTGGCTGCTTGTTTTTTTGTTGTCGATTGAGTTTAAAAGTTGGATACGCAAAACATCTTTTAGGGCAGATTTAAAAATTCTATTACTAACTGAATCGTCCAAATCTAGCAATTTCTAGACTTCTTATGAATTTGCTCAAATCGATGAATAGATATCTGTTTTGATTTACAACCAAAGCAAGTGGCACAACTTGAGTTTAATCTAATTGCAACTTGTAAAATGTTGTATTATTGTTAACGAAATTAAGGTGGATTTACTTAAGTTGAATGTATTTATTCATATGTCTCTTGCAATTTCCAGCTCGCACTAATTGATGGACCTTTCATTCTATTTAATTTGACTCAAATAAATAAAATAAGCTTTTTGAATTATTATTTTCATAAAACATTTTCATTTGGGACAAAAGAAAGCACATTTTTGACTTAAAAAACTGAAGTTTTACATTTCTTAATATGTTTTTCAATACTTTGACATATTATCCAATTTTAAGAGAACAATTGTATATTTCTATGTTTATTGGAATAAATTTGCTTCACTGGTGTGGAATTAGAATGCTAAATCTAATTGTTATCCTTTTGCAAATATCAGCTTAAATGATATACACTTTATTGATTTCATCGAATATATCAATTTACATGACATTTATTACATTTTTCATCTGATTGAATACTTATGTTGAACGGATTTATTTTGTTTATGAAATATTTATAGATACCAACTCTCAATTTTTGTCCATGTGAATGTTTCTATTCTTAACTCCATATAAATGTTTTTGTTTACTTTTCTAAATGATATTGTCAAAGTTATTTTATATGACCGGTTAACCTTGTATAATTTGAATTCATGTATTATGTTGTCTAGCATTTTGACCCAGCTATATCTAGGCTGACTGGACAAGTTAGACTCGATAGTAGATAAGACAAGTAGCCTAGAGGGATGATCATGGTGTCCGGAGATCAAGCATAATAGTGGTATGAAGCAACGATCAAGTGAGATCAAGAGAGACTCTCTGTAATATTCTAAGTATGGATTAGTGCCTCCCCTAGGCAGGGAATCGGTACCCATCCCTCCTCCGAGGTAGGGGATCAGATTGGATCACTTTGAAGATGAACAACTTAAACTAGCAGTTCAACTCAACAGGAATCAATCGATATCTCCATAAAACATGCAGGAGACTATGCAAAACAATTTTGGAAACACGAAGCTAGCATAGAGAGGGACCCACATGAAGGATCACATGGGCCCATAAGGCCATCTAGACCGATCGGTGCCGATCACTCATCCTTGGAGTTGGGCCACGTAACTTTCTGGGTGACCTCGTCTACATCGTGAGAGCCTATCGGTGAAATTTCAGGAGGATATTTGGTCGTCTACACCTATAAATATAGAGTTCATTGTTCATTTGAAGGATCTCTCGGAAGTTGTTTTACTTCAACTCTATTATAATCAAGAATCTATTACGATCTGATCCCTTTGTAAGCAGAAAAGCAAGTATTTAATAAACCAATTCCTTTAAGTGGACGTAGGAAATCAACGGCCAACTACTATAAATTTGTTTGTTATTGTTTCTACTTGTTTGCTCTCTGTTTTAAATTTAATTCTTCACTTTATTTCTCTACTTTCAATCTATTGGTTGTTTGTTGCCAACTTTTGGTGCAACATTTTGGTGCTTTCACTGAGAAAGAATTCTTAGCTTAATTGGATCTTATCATCACCTTGTGCATTCCCGTATCTGTGAGGCAGATCCTGATTTTTGATGACAAGTTTTTGTTTCTACTTAGATTTGAATAATATCTATAAGGAAGCTATTGGCCATGGCTAGAGGAAAAAGTCCACTACTTCCCATGCCATTGAAGGTAATGAAGATACCAGCATTCAACAGGTTGACCAGAATGTGTAACCGAAGGCTACCGATGCCCCAAATCCACCTGATTACATCACCAAAGCCGACTTTGAAGTCCTGATGAAGGAACTGTTAGATAGTCATCACAGCTCAATCAGCAAATCTAGGCCAATATTGACCTGATGAACTAGTTGAAAGACCAACATGGGAAGATAAGGAGGGAGCCTACTCTATACTCAGGATTAGAGAACTCCTCTTCATCTAATGACTATCACAGGAGCAGACGGTGCAAGGTAGATGCGTGTGATGATGGAACATCAAGGGGGAACTATGCGATCGAATATCTCTAAACTACCCAGATCGACATCGAATCCTCCAACCTAGGGGAACCTTCATGTTGGGGGAGGAGCCAACTCTGGATGTGCTGCGACCGACCAAGGCACTGGAACCCAGTGAATGCGATTGAACCACGGTCGGGAGACGATGATAGGATTCTGCTCAGGAGGTATATAAGGAGCATGTTGAGCCAATGACTCCAAGCAGCATCTCATGAAGTACGAGTGGCACATGGACTCCGCACGAGCTATTGATGCAGTCAAGTGCAGATGTTTTCCTATTTTTATGGAAGGGGTTGCGACCATGTAGTTCACCAAGCTACCACTGCGGTCAATTTCTCCGTTTGATGAGTTAGCAAGGAAGTTCGTGGAGCAGTTCCACATGCACGTGACTTGCCCCAAAGATGTCATGTCCCTCTCCAACTTGATCCAAGCTCTGAGCAGTCGTTGAATGATTAACTAGAAAGGTTTAATACGGCTGTTACAGAAGTGAGTAATCCAAAAGATGATGCAATACTGATAGCACTGACTAAGGGAGTCAACCTTGATTCTGATTTTGGCGATTGGTTGGTGAGAAATCCTCCTTCTACGTTGGACCGTTTTTGTGCGAAGGTAGCTCAATACCTTAGGAAGGAGGAGACAAAGTAGACTAATAAGAGAGATGTTGCAGGCCAGAGTGTCGAGGGAGTATAAAGTAATGTGGCGGTGAAATGGTTCGGAGAGAGTTCCGGGAAAGTTGAAGTTAATGTTCAAAACAAAAAAATGAGCAAAAGAGAGGCGGTGATAGAAACCGCGATCGAAGACAGGATTTTGGGATAGGAAAGCCAAGGATCCCGACATTTGGCACCCATACACCATTGAACACATCGTTAAAAAACATCTATTTATCGACTTGTAATACTATATAGTACAAAAAACCACCTCCGAGGGAACAGACCGAGAAGCAAAAACAAACAAGGAAGTACTGTAGATTCCACGAAAGTTATGGTCATACCACGGCGAGTGCCGCCATCTCCATGATATCATCGAAAAGTTAATTCGTGAAAGAAAGTTTCAACAGTTCATTAAAGCCCCGTTGGATGGCGGGCATGGGACATCCGACCCCAATACAGGATAAGCCCCGCCTAGTATTGAGGAACCTAGACAGATGGGAGGAAGGTTAGTCATTAACACTATTATTAGAGGACCACGTCTAGCTGACAAGAGTTGGAAGGAGATGGAGAGTTATGTTAACGCTATAAGAAATGTTGGCATGGAGCGCTGCTTGAACGCGGAGGACGGTGCTCTGGAAAAGCAGTAAAGAACTATGACTGACGATATCATATTTTGTAGTAAAGATGCAGACATAGTAGAGGCCCCTACAATAGACCCAACGGTGATCCTGACCATGATCGGCCTTGCCTTGGTGAGAAAGATTCTGATTGATTGTGGAAGTTCAGTCGATATCCTTTTTAAGAAGGCCTACGACCAGATGTTACAGGAGGCAAAAGTTTTGAAACCGTGTAAAGCCCATATTCATGGCTTTAATGGTATTGCTACTGGGGCGGTAGGCTATGTCGAGCTATCGATGGAATTAGGAGACAACAACCATTAGAGAGTGCGGGTGCTGCCATTTGTTGTGATGGATGTGAACTCTCCATACAATGCTTTTCTGGGTTGTCCAACCCTTGCTGAATTTAGGCCAGCTATCGCCCCTTGATGCTTAATACTCAAATTCCCAACAAAGAATGGTGTAGGAATTATTCATGGAGATCGGGATACTGGCCATGCCTGCTATGTTGCTGAGTTGAGGGATGCTTAATGAAAAGAAAAAGGAAAGGATGTGGCAAAGCCTCCCTATGTCAAAACTAACGAAGCCTAGAAATCAACGTCCGAGCCTTGGCTCAAGCACCACAGTCGGTTCTATAGAGATACAGATCCGAGAGATGAGGGAGTGGAGCCCAAAGAACCTAAGATTGTACCCGTTGAGCTGATGATTAACATCATGGTCAGTCACGACGACCCATCGCGGGTCCTGAAGGTCGGATCATAACTCAATGCAACGATGATGAAGGAATTAGCTGGCTTTCTCTAGGCTAATCTTGATGTGTTTTCCTGGTCCCATTCTGATATGTATAGGATCTCGCCAACCATCACGAGCCATGCACCGAATATCGACCCAAGGCATGTCCCAGTGAAACAAAAACGACGCAGCATGGATCCGGAGAGATCTGCTGCACTTAAGGATGAGGTGGATAAACTCAAGAATAGTGGGTTTATCCATGATGCCCTCTACCCGAAATGGGCATCTAATCCTATAATCATAAGAAAGGCTAATGGAAAGTGGAGGACATGCGTCGATTACTCAGACCTGAATAAAGCATGCCCAGAGAACAGCTTTCCACTTCCAAGGATCGCCCAACTAGTAGACTTGACCATTGGACATGAACTGCTTTCATTTATGGATGTGTACTCCGGGTACAATCAAATCCCGATGCATGTCCCAGATTAGGAACACACCAACTTTACCGACCTGGGGTTATACTGCTACATTGTGATGCCTCTTGGACTAAAAAATGGTGGACCCACTTATCAGAGACTGGTCAATCAGATGTTCAGAGATCAGATCGGACGATCAAAGAAGTATATATGGATGATATGCTCGTGAAGTCACGATGATCAAACGACCACATCTGTAATTTGGCAGAGATGTTCAGTGTCCTTCGGAAATACAGAATGAAACTCAACCCTTTGAAATGCTCTTTCGGCATTACGTTAGGGAAATTCTTAGGTTTGATTGTTAACTCTCATGGAATTGAAGCCAATTCTGAGAAGATTAAGGCGATAAGAGATATTCGAGCACCAATGATGATTAAGCAGGTGCAAAGCCTAAATGGGAAGGTCGCCGCTCTGAGTTGATTCATCTCCAGAGCCACAGATAAGTGCATTCTCTTCTTTGACTTGATCAGAAGAGGAAAGAGGAACTTCGCATGGATGTAGGATTGTATTGATGCGTTCCAAGCTTTGGTACATCACTTAGAGAGATCCCCTATCGTATTTAAGGCACGGGATTATAAAGACTTGGATACATATTTAGTGGTGTCGGTACATGCCATAAGTGTCGTACTGCTGGGCGAAGAGAATCGAATCTATAGGCTAGTATACTATGTTAGCAAGCGGTTGATAAGTGTTGAAAGAAACTATCTGAAGCTGGAGAAGCTCCCATACTACCTGTTGATTGCATCAAGGAAATTCGTCCTTATTTTCAGGCTCACCCCATCAATGTCTTAACCGACAACCATTACGACAGGTCCTACAACGACCTGAGACGTTTGGGAGGTTAATGAAATGGAACATCAAACTGAGCTAGTTTGATATCACTTATCTCCTTCGGATAGCTATCTAGGGAAGCATTTGCGGACTGCATAGCTGAATTCACTGCACGATCAATGCTCAAGGGAGCATGACTTGCTCCTTACCTCAACCGGGTCCAAGAGCTGCTAGTTGATTTTGAGTATTACACAATTACACATATCCCCAGAGAACAGAATGAGAAAGCTGACTCATCGGCCAAACTGGCCAGTTCTGGGGATGCACAACTTATAGGCTTGGACCCAGTTGAAATACTTAATGCTTTAAGCATTGATCTAATGGAGATTGATTGGGTCTTAGAGATAGAAATCGAGAAGGAGTCATGGATGACTCTGATAAAAGATTATTTGCAAAGGGGGTTCCTTTCCGAACGGAGGAATGAAAAACGATAGGTCCTTCGTAAAGCTTCACGATACATCCTTCAAGAAAGGATTATGTATAGGAAGGGATTTTCCGTCCCCCTACTTCGGTGTATCGCTAACATGAAGTCAAACAAGTGTTAAGAGAAGTGCATGAAGAAGAATATGGCGATCACACCGGGGGGCAAACCTTGGCGAAGATGATTCTTCACTATGGATATTACTGACCAACTATCAATCGAGATGCAGCTGATTACGCTAAATGATGAAACAAATGCCAGAAATACACAAAGATTCCGAGAGCCCCGCCGATGGAGCTTATCAGATGGTCAATCCATGGTCATATGCTACAAGGGGTATTGACATCATCGGCATCCTGCTGATTTCCAAAGGTGGCACGAAGTATGCTATTGTAGTAGTCGATTACTTTACTAAATAGGCTGAAGTTGAACCGTTAGCCATGATCACTACGAAGAAAGTAATCAACTTTGTTGTACGAAATATCATCTGTCATTTAGGTTTCCCTTGAACAATCATAACTGACAATGGGACCTAATTCGACGATACTGAATTCAAAGACTTCTACCACCGACATCGTATTGAGAAAAGATTTGCGACAGTTGCTCACCCTCAAGCTAATGGACAGATCGAAACTTTTGATAAAATCATAAAGTCCATTCTGAAGAAGCGTTTGGAAAAGGTCAGAGGCTAGTGGGTCGATGAACTCCTGTTAGCATTATGGGCATACAGAACCACCCACAAGTCCGCGACTGGTCACACTCCATCCGCCCTTGCTTACGGCTTTGAAGCCGTGATTCTTGTACAACTTGAAGTCCCTTCTCATCGAGTGACTTACTATGACCCCAGAACATACAGAGATATCCTTTTGGAATCTCTAGATTTGATAGATGAGAAGCGCAAAGAGGCTGACTTGACGGCAGCTGCACACCGACACTAAGTTGCCGGATACCACAACAATAAAGTTCAAGCTAGGACCTCTGAAGTTGGCGATCTTGTTCTGAAACAGATCTTTCCTAGCTCTGCTAACCTGGTTATGAAATGGGAAGGACCGTATGTCACCGATCAGAAGCTTGGAGATGGAACTTTCAAACTAACGACTGTCGATGGCATTGCACTCCCTAGGGCATGGAACAATGAGCATCTACGGTGCTACTTCACTTCGTTTTGTTTCATTCGGTTGTATTTCATTTAGAATTTGCTTTTGCATTTTAGCTTAAAGCCATGTAATAGGATAGACTATGTCACTTTCTCTTTCAAATTGCAATAAAATTTGAAGTTTTTTCCATATCTGTGAATTATTTGTGTGTAGTATAATAGTTGTGATATGCGACCGACTTATATCTTTGTAAGCATAATATAGACGAACACGTACTCGGAGTTTGGTGCCAACCAAGCTCTCAAGTCTATGATCGAATCGATCAAAATGAACGTGGCTCGACTATTCATCCGATAATTCTCGCCTACGACGGGCTAAGTATAAAACAGAATGGATGCGACTTGACCATCCGTTAACTAACTTTGTCCCATGATTCGATCGGAGGAATATAAGGAAAAATGGACGTGATACGACCGATCACTCTTCGAATTTTGCCCCTTACTTGGGGGCAAAAGAATTAATCGAGGAAAATGTGATTCAACCATTTACCAGAATAACTCCAGTCCCTAGAGCGTGGACCGGAGTATAAACATCAAAGGGGTGTGATTAACCACCCGTCTACTAACTCTGACTCCCAGAGTATAGATGAAAGTATAAACAAATGAATGAGTGCGACTTGACCATACATTCGCCAGCTTTGACCTGAACCCGACAGAAGGAGTATAAACTCGTAATAGATGGAATCTGACCATCCATGAACTAGCTTCACCAACCCGAGACTGAGGGCAGGAGTATAATCACTTACCCATTGAATATGACAGCATAACACCATGGCTCGAGCCTAGTGCTTAATGTGACTTAAGGCCATAACCGAAAGGAGGCCTTGAGATAGACTTATCGGATCGACACCCAAAGTAACAAATGACGGACATTGCAACTTAAATGACGAGCGACAAATTACAATTACATTGAATGGAAAACATAATAGCTCGAAAACTTAAACGAATTCATACAAAAGTTAAACTGAAATGAAGAAGTTTTTATTCACATGTTGAAACTTGGAAAGTTAAGTACAAGTTTATTTCATAAGCTAGAAACCAAAAGTGAGGGCCATACCCACACAATCACGGATAACAAAAAAACTAGCTACCTAGTTATCCATAACCCAAGCCAATTCAATGGCTTTTTCTTATCCTTGTTGGGCTTCTTCGGGGCAGATTCACTAGAGCTATCGCCCTTACCCCTCCTCTTCGATTTTCCTTCACTCTTGCGATCCTTGGACGAAATGTTTTTAGAAATATAAATGGAAGCAGTATCACTCTGGGAAACATAAATGTTGACCTCTTCAGGGATGGTACCACCAGAGGGTATGGTTTGGAGCGGAGTGACATCCACCTCGGCATGCTCCATCTTGATCTTCTTATCCAGCTCCTCCTTCAAGATATGCTCTTTCAACCTGAACCCGTCCGTGTGCTCAGAGGCATGAGTCACCACGACATCTTATGTTTCATCTTGGGACTGCTGATTGTCGGTTTTTTCTTCATTTAAAGCCTCTAAGAATTTAACGTCTTGGCTGAGAGTCTTAATAAATTGGACGGTCGGGACCGTTTATGCAGTAACGACCGCTGTGGATTCCATGGCCAGTACCTGTCGTCCCAAGATGACATTACAACCAGGAGCACAGACGGATGCAGATAGACCAACAATTTCATAAGTTCAATAGGAAGGTTGCGACTTTCATGCACAAGATGTAAACCTTCTCGAACGTCGGGGAGGTGAGAGATATACCTTCGTCCGATTGGCCTTCGGTTTGTGCCACCTTCAAGAATCAGAGATAGCTTAAAAGACTTGTGCATATCAGGCTGATTTGGATTGTCGGTTGTATCCTTTTCAAGGGCAGGAGAAACTGAAGCACCAGTTGCCTGACTTATAAGTGGTTCTTAAGAGCCAGACCTAGAGGCTTCGCTACCTTCTTCCTCCTGTTCAGTGGTCGCTGGGCCACCAAATAGACTAAGCCAAACAGCCTTGGGTTCATTAGGCTCTTTATCGTGCAAGATTTCGTGCATAAGCTGCTCCTCATGAACCTCAATGCCACCAAGAGTTTTCTTCTTCAGCTCCACAATATAGTCGAAAGCCTCAGCTAATGACTTTGGGTATCCCTCTTCGAGGAAAAAGAGATTGCGGTTAAGGAGGACACTTGCATTATAATATATTAACAAGGGATCAAAATCATCCTTTTTCTCTATCCTTCCGGCCTCCTTAGCCTCTTCTTTGAGGGTCTCTATTTGCTTAAGTTGTTTCTTAGCCTCCTCTTTAGTCATGCGAGCATCAACTATTTCCTCGCAATATTTTTGAGACTCTTATTGAGCTTCAATATTTTCCTTCTTTTCCCTTTCAAGCTCCTCCTCAAGCCATCGAACACGAAGAGTCAGAGCATCGTTATCTTTTTTCAAAGAATCCTTGTCTTTTTGCAAAGCATCCTTCTCGAGAGCTGAAGTACCACTGCGACAAACGGCAGTGTCCAGTTTAATTTGGTTCTCTTTCGTCATACGCTCAACTAATTTAGAAGATTCGCTGGCTCTCTTCTCGGCATCAACCAGCTTTGTATTCAACCCCTTAACTTCCTCGTCCAAGTGTTTGATGGTGTCTTTATCGTGGACCGCCTCTAGAGTTAAGCAATCGATCTCATGTTTCCTTCTCCTCGATACTTCAGAGATTCTCTCAGCCACATGTAGAGTTGTGCTATGTTGGTCATAGACATCACTGATATAAGAGAGTGTTGTGTCCTTGGCCTCTGAAGGAACCAGATGCATAGCAAGGACAAATTTGAACTCATTGAAGCATAACTTTGGAAATGTTTCCTTAAGTGCGGCCATCCTTTCTATAGTAGTAGCATCAAGCGTTGTTGGAGGTTTAACTGGATCGGTTGAAACTACGAGGGTCTGTTTACCATGCCTATGAAATGATGTATCGAGGCTTCCTGCGCCAGACCGACATTTAGAGGATCGCCGAGTGTCGGAAGAACCCTAATGTTGCACAGGTACTGTAGCCTAAGTGCGTGCGTGAGAGAACGCCTCGCCAATGCTATATAAGGCGGGATGTGGATCGACGTCCTTGTGATGAGAGGACCGAGACTTCAACTTGTGTCTAGATGATAAATCCTTGGACAAGTAGCTTCTGTTCCGATCATCCCCTCTGTCACGGGCTTCCCTCTTTTGGCCAGATTGTTGCTAGAGTCCGAACCTCGACTTGGCTCGAAATAAGAAGGCTGGGATCATGATGACTTCTTTAAGCGATCGAAGTTACAAGAGCGCCTTATGGAACCTACAAATAAAACAAAGATGTATCAGCATCATTAGAATATAAGATGGATAGGTTTCGTGCAGTGCACGTGGATGTGAGTGTCTTAGTATCCCCCTGATGGACCAGGTATTGGAGCTTTGCTAGCTGGAGTGATCTCTCCCATGCTAGTGGGAGGAATGTTAGCACCAATTTAGATAGGAGAATCAAACCCCTCAAGGCTCATATTGGCGAAATCATAACTTCCGACATCCCCTGGTATCGGGATGTTCGCCAGTCCCTTAAATATATCTTCTAAAGGCAAGGAAGTGGATTAATCAACGACAGTAGTGCTTGGCTTAGGCTGCTTGGCAATTTGCCCTTTGCGAAGCTTGTAGATGAGCTTCATCCCTTTTCTCTTCTTTGAAGTAAGGAGCTGCGTGTCTTGAGATGACCAGACTATATGCTCATGGCCTGAACCCACATCACCATTATCCAGCTCATTAGCATCGCCCCTTATTTCGCCTCTTCGGCATCATCCCGAGCCTCCTCGACTGGGGGCTCGACAGGATTAACATCGCCACCTCCCTACCGAGCAAGGCCTCTTCCTCTTACCACTTCCCCTCAGCGTTCCCTGATAACCTGGTGCTACGGCCCTCTTCTAGCAAACCGAAAGCAAAAAGGCACTCATCGGTAATAAGGGATTTAACTCTATCTTCCGCTGGTATAATCCTGAGCTCTGAAACTGCCTCTGAATACCTGTTACTGCTGTATCATGGATAGTTACTTGCAATATTCAAAGAATTTCTTAGTTCAAGGTATGACTTGAATAAATGCACCCAATATTGAGTTCGAAACGAGACTTATATCCTTCCAGCCATCGTCCTACAAAACCAGATGGGCAACGCAAATAAAACCATTCGTCCTTAAAAGCACTCAGCTTATTCAAAGCACCAAATATGAACTGGAAGTTTCTAATTGACTCAAAAAAATGTATGAGAGGCTCACTTTCGTCGCTTGAAATTGTAAATGAATTTAATGTCCTTTGGGGTCGGTTCACGATATAAGAACTTAAGAAATATCATATATGTGCAATGCAGAAATGTGTAGCCGTTTGGATGCAACTAGACCAGAGCTAATCTCAAATAATGCAACATCTTTTGGATGAATGGATTAAACTGTGGAATGCATCCTACTTAGCACATATATTTGTTAAGATAGTGTACCCTTCTGGAGGCAAGTGTGTTAGTCCTTGAGATGATGGTTTTGATGACAACAACCTTAGGACTTGTTATAAAATATAAATACTAACGTTATGGTTTAGATATATATGTATATGCAGAATATAAATATGCAGGTACCAAGAATGAAGACTGTACAGTATAGAGGTACAAGACTGATGAATTTAAAGACCAAAGATATCAAGATTGAAGATTCATGAGTATCAAGAAATCAAGTTATCAAGAGTTCAAGATTTTAATAGTACAAGATATTTTAGTTAGGAATTTTGTTAAAACTCCTAGAAAAACACTGACATCTTAAAATCCATTTTATTCGTGGAATGGAATCCACTTCGAGCCCGTTAAAGGGATGGAACCCTAAGTAGGATGAAACCTACGAAAAATCTAGTGGAACATTGTTTTGTATCCACTAACTTTTATTTAAATGTTTTACAAAATTATATCTTGTTTTCAAAATGATTTCAAAATCTTCCTTTTTAAATCAAAACATCTATCCTGGTTTTAAAATACTTTTAGCCTCAAAATAATCTTTATTTTCAATATCAAATTATCCTTGGTTTTAAACTATCTTTTAATTATAATATATTTAACTTTTAATATTTATACTTAGATTTAAATATAAAATTATAGTAAAATTTTATATATACCAAAATATTATTCTCTATACTTATTTATGTATTTTAACTATAGTTAAGTATATTTATAAAGTTTAAAATAGTTTTAATACAAGATAGAAGTTATTTTCAAAGAAAAACAAATTACCAAAAATAACTTAAGCTTGTCGAAAACCCCAAGGAACCCTTGTCGACAAGGTGATAGTTTATTTCAAAAGTTTGAATTTCAAAGGAAGTGTCTATTCGTCATATCCTTTCACGAATGGACATGGCTGTTGTTCTACTATAAATATGGGTTGTTTTAAACGAATTTATATTCATATTTTCTCTGATTTCACTCCTCTTCTTCTTTCACATTTCTTTATATACATTTTTACCATTACTCTACCTAAATCACCATTGAATCTAACTAGATCATCTCTGGTTTGATTCTCTATCACTATCTCAACAAGATCCCAGTACTATTCAGAGTTATAGACTTCTTTGTATTCAATCGAGCGAGAAAAGGTGTGATTGTAGCATGAGAAATCAATCGGGTGAACTTGTTGCCCGTAAAATCAAGTATCTCTACCCAGAGGATTGTGAATCTGGAGCGGTGTACCTCGTGGCCTTGAAATCGAGGGTGTAATTATAAGAATTGATTTTGAAAGGAAATCTGTACTTGTGTTGCGGGACTGGATGTAGGGTAACTCCGAACCAGTATAAAATCCGGTGTGTTCTTTCCTTTCTTGCTTTTACTTTATATCTGCCTCCGTGTTTGATTCTGTGATCATATCTGTGTCTGAATATTGAATACATTTGTGTTCAAATTAATATAAACTCAAAAAGAATTAGTAATTCCTTAAAACACTACTCAACCGCCCTCTAGTGTTAATTCTAGCCTTAAGATCCGTAATCCACATTTCTCACATTTGATATCAGAGCATTGGTTTTCAAAATTTTCATAATCTGATTTTTGAAAAAAAAAATTTATAAAATTATTAACACTATTTTCATATGAATATGTCACAGAATCATCATGATATTGTTGTTTAAAACTATATTTAGTTATTTTGAAAAGTCACTTGATTCTTTAAAAAGTTATGTTGTTTTGCAGATGAAGAGTTATATCTAATGACTGTTGGTTAAAAGATATCAGATAATCATTCATCGATCAAGAAGAACAAATGGATATATAGTGGCAATCGACAATGAAATGGGTACCAGATCAATACAAAACTTTTGATTCTCATCTACAACTTGATTTGATATTGTACTTCTTTCCATCTGCTTCGCAATGCCACTGGTTTCATGCGAATCCGTCAAGAAATGACCAAGTTATGGTCAAATGAAGTTTTGGTGGACAAAGAGAAAAAGAAAGCAAAACTGTCAAAGGTATTATTCAAATTGCATCTAGAGATTTGAGTATTTTGTCCCAACTTATTTTCTAGATTGTAGTTCTTGTTCTCACGGTCGTTTTGATGGGTGGATCATCAAATTCCGATCAAAATTGAGTGAGATATGACAGTTTGAAGTTGGCTATCCAAAACTGAAAACTGTGTACGGGATTTCCTGCATTTCTCTTATTGTTCGGCCTGTTGCACCACAATACCATTCAAATTCATCACCAAACTATTACTATATGGTAGCCCTTTCCTTCCTCTTCGATTTTCCACTGGTTTCATCCAATTATGTTAAGAAACGAAGGAGATATGCCTTCTAGAAGTTTGATAGTAAATAGAAAAACGAGAAGAAGAAGAAGAGAAAGTTTTATGAAAAGTGGTGACTGTTGGTCCTATTTATAGTGGTTGAAGTGTCCATTCATTCAAAATTCAAATTCAAAGTTTCGGCGCCAAGTTGGTTAATCTACTAAATCATCTATATCTTTCTCATATGGTCTTCAAATTCAGCAAATGAATATACTACGATGATCGGAAAAACAAGCCCGTTGCAATAGAACAGATCTTGTCATCAAATTCTGAAAGATATAAATGTATGGTTCACGACAATGGAAGAACAACAAAGTTAGAAAGATAGAGGAGTGCAAAAAGTGGTACGCTTTATTATTATTTCATCTTTATTGTTGCATTTAGGAATATATAGTTATGCATTTAGTTAGGTATAGAAATTTATCTCTTTTATAAGTTTTGATATTTTGGTCCATATATCGACACACCATGGTATACATATCGATATACCGGTCTAATTTTTTTTAAAGTCTTTTAAAATATGTTTCCTTTCAAATAAAATCTTACTACTAATTTATTACAACTATACTAAGTAGAAAATCATACCTTCATTCGTGATTTCAACTTTTTCTAATGTTGTTTTTACTTCTCGTACTCTATTTCTTTTAAGATACTAATTTTGTGTCTTTAAGAACTTAATAGAATGAATTTAGAATGTTAGAATAAGGCTCTACTTATAGATTTCTTTATTTAATAAGATTGTGCCACATCACATGACACTTGTCATATAAATAGATATTACACTTGTTCTTTAATAAAAGCATTTTTACTTGCATAATTCCAAGTGTCTTTACACATGTTTTTTTCCATTATTTTTCTTTATGTTTTTTATTTACTTTAATTATATTAACTACTATAAAAAATTGGGTAAAAAAATTAATTATTTACATGTCAAAATCTAGTCGTAAAATCAGTGCAAAATCATGTTAAAAACAGGCCCAGAACTTTAGATAGCATTACTGAAATGTTGTCTTTGCTTCTGTTAACATTTTTTTAAGCACTGCAAATTCGTTTTTATAGCACTGTGCTATGAAACGCTGTAGTGTTTCAGAAACTTTTCACATTATTGGTTAAATGCTGCAGTTTCTGTTTTATAATGTTTTGAATATATTTTACTGCAAAAACTTTTTATAGCATTCTGTAAATGCTATCTTTTCTATTTGAAACTTTAAACTATGTAAAAATGATATTTAAATTAAGTAATTTTCTCTATTCTTTTTAGAGTTGTGTTCTAACTTATATTCGAATATTTTAAAATTGATTTCATGTTTAAATATTTTTTAATAATTAACTAAATTTTTTAATGTAAGAGGCCTTAATATAACACATGTTTATCTTAGCTTTTCAATCTTTGTTATTTTATTTAATATTTCATTATGATATTTTTTTTAATTTAAAAGGTGTTTAAACATGTTTCTAAATATATTTCAATAATAATTTAATATATAGGTTTTAATTAGTAAGTTAAGTATTTTATAAACATGGAAGTTTGGATTCCTAAAAAAACAATTAAGTCTAAAAAAAAATTATTTTAAATAAATTAAATAAGGAGGGTGTTAATTTTTAAAAACCATATTGATCGTATATATAGTTTAAATCCATATTTCTTAGAAATTTGATTTTGATATTGAGTTTGATTACTACCTTTCATGAATATGTTATGGTTTTAATATCATTTATTACCTTTAAACTCTTGTCTTTACTACTCTTTCAGTCACATTCATTAGTTTCCTTAACCTAAGTCTAGTAATTGGTGTGTATTACCTTTGTTTGGTTGAAGTGATTTATAATAAATAGTTTGATATATGTATACATACATTATACATACATACATACATACATACACACACACACACACACATATATATATATATATATATATGCTTGTCAATTAGATATTACTTATCACTCATGTTTATCTTATAATATGAATATCTCTTACCATAGTATATATATCATCATATCATTCTGCATATTATTATTTTTACTTCGTTATCATTTTATTTCATATTACATATCATTATGCATCCTATTTCATATCACATTTCATTGCTTATTACATCATAAATTACAAATGCATGAAATATCATAATCATTTGCATCATAAGTTGCACTTCATTCTGCATATCATCTCATGCTACATTGCATATGTCATACATTTCATACTGCATTACAAACTACATATTACGTACATGTACACATAATGAGTGTATTTTATTTAGGGGGAGTTTATATTATTGTCTTGTAGTTGTATTTTATTTAGGGGGAGTTTATATTATTGTCTTATAGTATAGGGTTATTAGTTTTTGATTTGTTTGGTATGTTTTGATTGACTTGTTTGATTGGATTGGCTTAATTGACTCGATTGACTTGTTTGACTTGATTGATTTGTTTGACTTGTTTGACATGATTGGATTTGATGTGTGTGTTGATTGGATTGTCTGAAATATACTTATACATATTTATGTATTAAATAATTATAATATAATTATGTTAATGTCTTTCACATTCCATTTACTATACTTTGTTCTAGTATTAGTTTAAGGGGGAGTTTTATAGTTTTATGGTTTTAGGATGGTTTTGTTGATGACAAAGGGGGAGAATTATAAAATAGAGTAGTTAGGCTTAGATTAAGGGGGAGTTATAGTGAAGGTGAAGTATATTTTATAAACATAGGTTGTCATCATCAAAAAGGAGGAGATTGTTAGTCCTTGAAATGATGGTTTTGATGACAGCAACCTTAAGACTTGTTATAAAATATAAATACTAACGTTATGGTTTATATATATATGTATATGCAGAATATAAACATGCAGGTACCAAGAATGAAGACTGCACAGTATAGAGATACAAGACTGATGAATTTAAAGACCAAAGATATCAAGATTGAAGACTCACGAGTATCAAGAAATCAAGTTATCAAGAGTTCAAGATTTTAATAGTACAAGATATTTTAGTTAGGAATTTTGTTAAAACTCCTAGAAAAGCACTGACATCTTAAAATCCATTTTATTCGTGGAATGGAATCCACTTCGAGCCCGTTAAAGGGATGGAACCCTAAGTAGGATGGAACCTACGAAAAATCTAGTGGAATATTGTTTTGTATCCACTAACCTTTATTCAAATGTTTTACAAAATTATATCTTGTTTTCAAAATGATTTCAAAATCTTCATTTTTAGATCAAAAACATCTATCTTGGTTTTAAAATACTTTTAGCCTCAAAATAATCTTTATTTTCAATATCAAATTATCCTTGGTTTTAAACTATCTTTTAATTATAATATATTTAACTTTTAATATTTATACTTAGATTTAAATATAAAATTATAGTAAAATTTTATATATACCAAAATATTATTCTCTATACTTATTTATGTATTTTAACTATAGTTAAGTATATTTATAAATTTTAAAATAGTTTTAATACAAGATAGAAGTTATTTTCAAAGAAAAACAAATTACCAAAAATAACTTAAGCTTGTCGACAACCCCAAGGAACCCTTGTCGACAAGGTGACAGTTTATTTCAAAAGTTTGAATTTCAAAGGAGGTGTCTATTCGTCATATCCTTTCACGAATGGACATGGCTGTTGTTCTACTATAAATAGGGGCTGTTTTAAACGAATTTATATTCATATTTTCTCTGATTTCACTCCTCTTCTTCTTTCACATTTCTTTATATACATTTTTACCATTACTCTACCGAAATCACCATTGAATCTAACTAGATCATCTCTGGTTTGATTCTCTATCACTATCTCAACAAGATCCCAGTGCTATTCAGAGTTATAGACTTTTTTGTATTCAATCGAGCGAGAAAAGGTGTGATTGTAGCCTGGGAAATCAATCGGGTGAACTTGTTGCTCGTAAAATCAAGTATCTCTACCCAGAGGATTGTGAAACTGGAGCGGTGTATCTCGTGGCCTTGAAATCGAGGGTGTAATTGTAAGAATTGATCTTGAAAGGAAATTCGTACTTGTGTTGCGGGACTGGATGTAGGATAACTCCGAACCAGTATAAAATCCGGTGTGTTCTTTCCTTTATTGCTTTTACTTTATATCCGCATCTGTGTTTGATTCTGTGATCATATCTGTGTCTGAATATTGCATACATTTGTGTTCAAATTAATATAAACTCAAAAAGAATTAGTAATTCCTTAAAACACTATTCACCCCCCCTCTAGTGTTAATTCTAGCCTTAAGATCCGTAATCCGCATTTCTCACAAAGTGAGCCTATCATTACGAGACGGGCTCGTATATCCTTATACAGGATTCTGTGCTTAGTACAAATTCTATGAAGAGAAGCCTTATCGACTCTCGAAGCCACAGAGTCTTTTGGATCCTTTAAAAAAATGGCATCTTCTAGAGTGTCAGCGTCTAGCTCATTTTTTGCTTCTAGACTTGGAGGGATGCTAGGTACTTGACGCGAGCTTTCAGGTTGTTCTGATTGTTGACTCGAAGAATAGTGAGCAGAGACTAATGCAGAGCTTGATTCACCATTAGATTCATCTGTGGAGCAGCTTGCTCAACTGCCATAATAGTCAAACGCCCCGAGCGTCTAGAACCCATAAACTATCACACTCAACAGATAGTTGCAGTTAGAGAAAGAAACCTGTTTCCTCCATATAAAGTGTAAATTCGTGCGGTGTGGTGCAGTGTTGTGCAGTGAAATGATAAATAAGTCAGGATTAAACGACAGTTGTGACAAGACCTTGGAATTCAACCAGAGTAACTGTCATCGCCGACCGTCCACACTGGCTTTCATGTCAATGTTTGTTGATTTCACATGAACTCCGGGATCAGTTATCGACATACTGGAGTACGACATTTATATCCAAGTTCATACAGGCATATGTGTTTGTTTACAAGTTCAAGTTCTGGTCCAGACTCCATGCACTCATGTCATATGTGTTTAAGTCTTAAGTCACGCCCCATTGTTCGAGTTAACATTCATATGGTCAAGTATGCAAGTGTTCAAGCTCAAGTGTGCTTACTTCAAGCTAAAATTGCCTAAGTCCTGCCTGGGCAAGGAATCGGTACTGATCCCATTGCCTAGGTGATCCCACACAAGCATATTTTGTCTCCAACATGCCTGTACCGATCCCTACCACATCAATCCCTTAGATTTCACCACTCGACTTTTTCTTCACCAACTTAGCACCGAAACCTTAGCTAATCCCTACTCCATTCCGTCTCTCCCATATCCATACCGAACCACTCCTACACAACTAAAAATGCAAATCTCACAAGCTAATAGAGACTAAGAACCCACATTTAATGCAAATGAATCAAGCACGAATTGGGGTTCGACCTTAGTTACATCCCAGGGCTCGAACTTGAGTTCGATCCAAACAAAAATTAGTGGGATTGGGTTGGAGTTTGGTGGGAGAAAGGGTGGCACAAGGTGCAGGATGGGATGATGACCGATGTAGTGATGGTTTGTTAAGGAGATTATTGGATTGCTCAAGCTAGAGCTCGTTAATGGTAGATACGAGAAGGAAAGGGAGATCGGGTCGGTTGCAAGACAAATGAAGAAGTGGAAAGAAGAAAAGCCAAGTCATTAGCTTATATATGGAAGCGAACTGCTTCCCAAAAGCCCAAAGCAGCTAAGTGTTTGCAAGCAAAAAGATCGGCACTGATCCCCTAGCCCTGGGGATTGGTACCGAACCCCTATTCAAAAAAAGAGAAAAAATGCAAATGATTGAACATTCACATTTGAAATCTAATGGAAACTGGCGATGACCCATAAACGTGTGAATATGCCTAGGAGCCCATGACAAAAATGTGTACATGAATGAACATTCATGTGTACATACTCAACATTTGATTTCTTGACTCGACAAAAAATGAATAATTACCTAAGAACTCTTGAGAGAGAAGACCAGTTCAAATAACTGAGGCCTACTAACTTGATCGACAAGCTTAATGGAACCGAGCATAGACAAAGATAGTGGATTACATCTTGGATTTAGGCTAACTAATATCGAGCAAGCATCACGACGAACAGAGAGAGAGAGATACGACTCTTTGGAAAGACAACTCGACTGAAGAATAATGACTGTTCAGGTAATTTAATGGAATCCTTTTCGGCAACTCTAAATTGCTTCAATTCAAAGCACGTCATGTTTGAAACAAGACGTACTTTGGGGGGCAAGTGTTATCCGGCCTTTTGACCCAGCTATATCCAGGCTGATTGGACAAGTTAGACTCGACAGTAGATAAGGCAAGTAGCCTAGTGGGATGATCATGCAGTCCAGAGATCAAGCATAGATAGTGGTATGAAGCAACGATCAAGCGAGATCAAAAGAGGCTCTTTGGAATATCCTAAGTATGGATTAGTGCCTCCCTTAGGAAGGGGATCAGTACCTATCCCTTCCCTTAGGTAGGGGATGGGATCGGATCATTTGGCTATGAACAACTTGAACCAGCAGTTCAACTCAACGGGAATCAATCAATATCTCCATAAAACATGCAGGCGACTATGTAAAACAACTTTGAAAACACAAAGCTAGCATAGAGGGGGACCCACAAAAGGATCGCATGGGCCCACAAGGCCATCTAGATCGATCGGCACCGATCGACCATCCTTGTGAGTTGGGCTACGAAACTTTTGTTAGTACCTTAGATATTGGTTTTGATGACAACAACCATATATGATTATATAAAATATAGATACTAATTTTTTTATTTAAGCTATCTACAATATATAGTGTAGGATATCAGATAAGTGTTGATTAAGAAGACTGTACAATATCAAGAGAAGATTCAAGAGGTTAATATAGAGATTCAAGAGTTAGAGATTAAAGACTCATGAGTATTGAAGATTCAAGATATCCAAATAAGTTATAGAGTCATAGATTATTTTTATGAAACTCCGATAGCAGTTCTTTGATCTCTCTTCATTTTTCAAAAAAGGATTTTAAAATCTATTCTTTGATTTTAAATGATTTTCCAATATCCTGTTTTTCAAAAATAATCCCTATTTTCAAAAATGATTTTTCAAACATCTTTTCGCATAGCTTTCAAAAGGATTCTAACCTTTTATTATTTATTTAAAAAATTATCATATTTTGAGAAATTAAGTTTTTAAGTATTTTATATTTTAATATACTTTTAATTTATTGTATTTAGTATAATTTTTGGTTTCATGTTTTAATATTTCAAAGTATATTTTTAACATTCATCAATGCCATGATTTTAATATATATATATATATACACACACACATACATATATACATATATATATATTCACTTATACTTCATATATTATTTTGTGTATTATTTCTCAAAAGAAATTTATATTTAATCCTTTATATATTAAAATATTTCAAAATTATTTTATAAAGATTTCTTAAGTTTTATTACGATTAAAATGTGTATAAACAATACTTAAATGATTTTACAAAGTATCAATTTTTTTTTACAAAACCTAAGATATTCAAAACAATTTAAAATAAAGTGTTTTTCAAAATACAAAGGGATATGTCAACATATCCTATCCATGTATGTTGATATATTGATGCAGTGCAGAAAGTTAAAGGCATAGGTCGCTCTCGACCTAAGGAGCTTGTAGGTCGCTCACGACCTAAGGAGTTAGAGGAGGGAGCGAGTGGTGCTGAGAAGAGTGGTTGCACAGTCCAATTTGGTGAAGTGTTAGGTCGCATACGACCTAACAAGGACTTTAGGTCGGAGCTACGACCTAACAATCTGAAGAGAAAGGAGATACGACTTAACATGTTTTTAACTCGTGAACGACTTAGCGAGTTAGAAGATAGGTCGCAGGAAAAACTTAACGAGTTAACTCGTGTACGACTTAACGAGTTGGAACTAAGGTCGCATGAAGATGGTTCAGATGCTATGTTCTTAAGTCGCGAAGTTTTAAGTCGTACAGACTTAGGTCGCGGAGTTAGGCTTCTTAAGTCGCAAAGTCTCGTCTTAAGTCGCGAAGCCCTGGATGCCGTTGATGTGTCTACCGAGTTAATCTCTGCCTTTGATTTCCTTAAGACGTTGATTTCTGATGCCGCTTTTGTTTTAGGTCGCAAAGCTACGGATGCCGTCCATTCTTTAAGTCGCTGAAGTATGAAGACCGTTGATCTCTTTAAGACGTTGATTTGAGAATACCGCTTATGTTTTAAGTCGCTGAAGCTCTGGAGGCCGTAGATTCTTATGCCGAGTTAATCTAAAACCGTTGATTCCTTAATTCGTGAAGAAACTGCTGTTAAGTCGCCACCGACTTATACTAAGTCGTAAGTCGCCTCATCTTAAGTTGTCTGAAGATTGAGTCGTGGGAAGCTGCTAGGTCGTCTACGACTTAAGTGATGTAATCTGTTTGTATTTGTTAACTCGTAGCTCGTACCTATTTTTAAGTCGTATATTTTATAAGTCGTATGTCATCTGTTGTAAATCATATGATGTCTGTATTCTTTTAAGTAGTAAGTCGTGTACGACTTATGTTAAGTCGGAGACGTTGTTAAGTCGGAACCGACTTAGGAGTTTGTGAATTTTGTTGTTTTTTTTGTGTGAGTTGTAAAACGCCTATAAATAGGCCGGGTCTCTCATTTGTAAGAGGTTATTGATTTTTGAATAAAATTCTCTTTTGATTGCTTTGTGCTTTCATTCAAATTGGTAGTTGAGTGTAATCTCCTATCTCCTCTTTCGGTTAATCGAGTGCGCTCGATTCAACGATTGTAGAATCCGATTCACGGAATCAAGTGCGCTTGATCAACGCTTGAAGAATTGAAGATCTTTGAACCCGGTATCGTGCGCGATCAACGAGTTCGGGATAGCTAGAATTCGGTATCTTCGGATCAACGAATTTGGGCATTTCAGTATCTTCCAATCCACCGATTACTACTTTCAACGATCTACATTGTTTTGTAATATCCGCTGCGTCAGTTTTGGTATCAGAGCTTGTTCTAGCCAATCATAGCTAGATCGAGACTTGGAGCCTATTCATTTTGAAGTTGAAGTGATAGCCAAGCTTGGAGTGTTAAGCCGTGCTCGAGAGTGAAGTGTTCATCATTGTTCGAAGATTGATTGATCGAATTTGTATTGGAGGCCGAAACTTTGTCCATCGTGTTCATCGCGATTTGCTACAAAGTGGAAGTTTTCGATCCGTTTCATTTTGGATCAAAGTCCGAAAAGTGTTTGAATTTTGAAGTGTTGAAGTGTTTGTAAAGTTTTCAAGTATGCCGCCAAGGAGAGCTAATCGTCACCAAAACGTAGAAGCTTTATATCGAAGAAAAGAAGTTGATGAGATGGAGCAAAGAATCAATGAAAACTTTAGTGAAAAGCTTAACGAAGGAATTGGCCGGTTAGAGAAGCTTATGACGGAGATGAATCAAAATCGGAGAAGGGTTTCACCAGAATCTAACCATGGGGGAAGTAGAGTCTCACTGCATTCTAATCGAGACAGAAGTGTTGAAAATGATCAAGGGCGTGGGAGGAACGTGAATGATCGTGAACGGAGGAATGTAGATAGAAGGGATGGTGGTAGACGTGAAGGAAGTAGAGATGTTGGTGGTCAGAATCGACATCGTTATGCATCTGATTTTGAAGAGGAGTATGATGGTGGTAGTGTAAGAGGACTAGGAAGAAATTACTCTGAGTATGATCACAAGTGGGAATCGGGGATGAAGACAGAAATTCCTGAATTCAAAGGTGGTATGTAAGCGAAGGAGTTTCTAGATTGGGTGGCTAACGTTGAAGAAATTGTTGATTTCAAAGAAGTTCCAGAACATCGTAGAGTGAAGTTGGTTGCTACGAGGTTAAGGGGTAGAGCTTTAGCATGGTGGCAACAAACCAAGCTTACACAAGAACGAATGGGGAAGTCAAAGGTTGAATCTTGGGAGAAGATGAAGAAGTTGATGAAAGCAACGTTCTTACCTTACAATTATCAATCTTTGATGTATCAACGTTTGCAAAATTTGAGACAAGGGACGAAATCTGTGAATGACTATGCTGATGAATTCTATCAACTTATTGCAAGGAATGATATTATGGAAACAGAAGAGCAGCTGATAGGTTCATTGGGGGATTGAGAATGCAGATCCAGGATATAGTTAATATGTTCGATCCAAGATCTGTAGCGGAAGCACATCAGAAAGCATTGGCTTGGGAGAAACAGGGTAGACGAGGAGGAGGTGTGTTTACAAATTCCAACAATCCAGTGAAGGGAGTTAGTGGGAGTTCTCATGTTTCAAAAGCTGTTGCCAAACCAGTTGTGAATGAGGTTGGGAAGGCGAAGGTCAATAATGGTTTCAAATGTTACAATTGCCAAGAGTTGGGCCACAAAAGTAATGAATGTCCAAAGCCGAAGAAGAGAGCGATGATAGCGGAGGTTGAGGATGAGGATGAAGAAGCTGAATGTTCCAATTCACCACCTGATGAGGAGGAAGAAGAAGTGTCGGGAGACGAAGGTTATAATCTCATGATGAAGAGGTCCTGTTTAACTCCAAAGCAAGAGGAGGATTGTAGTTGGTTGAGGAGCAATATTTTTCAGTCGACATGTACTATTCTGGGGAAAGTTTGCAAATTTGTTATTGATGCTGGAAGCTGTGACAACATTGTTTCAACCAAAGCTGTGACAAAGTTGAAATTGAAGACAGAAAAACATCCAAACCCATACAAGTTAGCATGGTTGAGAAAAGGAGGAGAAGTGAAAGTGGATAGACGAGTTCGTGTTCCATTCTCTATTGGGAAGAAATACAAAGACGAGATCTGGTGTGATGTAGTAGAGATGGATGTTTGTCATTTATTATTGGGAAGACCGTGGCAATATGATAGAGCAGTACAACATGATGGGCGTACCAACAGTTATAGTTTTATGTTTGAAGGTACGAAAATTATCCTAGTTCCAAAGAAGAGACCACAAGGAGAAAGTAAGTCAGAAGAAATTGAAGAGCTGAAAACTTTATTATCTTTGAAGGAGTTTGTTAAGGAGGTTGAGAAAGAACCTGAAGTATTTTTATTGATTGGGCGTGAGAGCAAAGAAGAGGTTGAAATTCCATAAGAAGTTAAACCAGTTTTGAAAGAATTTGACGATGTATTCCCAGATGAGTTACCAAAGGAGTTACCGCCTTTGAGAGACATACAACATCAAATCGATCTTGTTCCGGGAGCAGTTTTGCCACACAGACCACATTATCGAATGAGTCCGAAGGAACATGAAGAGTTGCGGAGACAGGTAGAGGAATTGCTTGAACATGGGCGTGTGCAGGAGAGTTTAAGTCCTTGTGCTGTACCAGCTTTATTGGTACCCAAAAAGGATGGAACGTGGAGGATGTGCACAGATAGTAGAGCATTGAATAAGATCACAGTTAGATACAGATTTCCGATGCCGAGGCTTGATGATTTGTTGGATCAAATCAGTGGGTCCGTAATCTTTTCTAAGATTGACTTGAAGAGCGGTTATCATCAGATTCGCATAAGACCAGGGGATGAATGGAAGATAGCATTCAAGACGAGGGAAGGCTTGTATGAATGGCTGGTAATGCCGTTTGGTCTATCAAATGCACCAAGTACATTCATGAGGGTGATGAACCAGATTTTTAGGCCGTACATTGGGAAGTTTGTGGTGGTTTACTTTGATGATATTCTAATCTACAGTGCTAGTAAAGAAGAGCATGTTCAGCATTTGAAGAAAGTGTTAATTATACTTCGCAAAGAACAATTCTATGCTGCTACAAAGAAGTGTGTTTTTATGGCGAAGAGTGTTTTATTTCTGGGATATGTTGTATCGGAAGAAGGAATACAGGTTGACCAAAGTAAAGTCGAAGCAATTAGAGATTGGCTGCAGCCCAAGACGATAACGGAAGTTCGTAGTTTTCACGGGTTGGCTTCATTCTATCGAAGGTTTATACCACACTTTAGTAGTGTGATGGCACCTGTTACTGATTGCATGAAGGGTAAACAGTTTGCATGGACGGAGGAAGCCGGGGTTGCTTTTGAGCGAATCAAAGAACTTTTGACGTCTGCACCAATTCTAATATTACCAGATTTTCAGTTAGTGTTTGAACTACATACTGATGCATCCAAGGTTGGGATTGGAGGAGTGTTGAGTCAGAAGGGACGTCCAATTGCATATTTCAGTGAGAAGTTGTCAGGAGCGAAGATGAGGTACAGTACGTATGATGTGGAATTCTATGCTGTTGTACAATCTATTAAACACTGGAGACACTATCTATTTCAGAAGGAGTTTGTTCTGTATACTGATCATGAAGCATTGAAGCATTTGCAAGGGCAAGCAAAGATTTCAGCGGGACATGCATCGTGGATTGCATATCTGCAACAATTTACCTTTGTTGTGAAACACAAGTCAGGAGTGACGAATAGTGTTGCGGATGCGTTGAGTAGAAGAAATCACTTGTTAACTACCTTAAAGGTTGAAGTGACGGGATTTGAAATATTGCCAGAATTATTTACCAATGATCCTTACTTTGCAAAGTTTGTTGATAAAGTCAAGGATGGAGAGACGGATGAGTTCGTGATGGTAGATGGTTTTCTTTTTAAGGGAAGTCGATTGTGCATACCGGAGGGTAGTTTGAGAATGAAGATTATCAAGGAGTTACACGAAGAGGGACGTGTTGGGAGAGACCGTACTTTACAGTTGATTTCACAGTCTTACTTTTGGCCATCAATGAGAAAAGAGGTGGAAAAGTTTGTGGAGCGTTGTCATATTTGTCAGGTTTCGAAAGGAACTGCGACTAATGCTGGTTTATATATGCCGTTACCTGTACCAATTAAACCATGGGTTGATGTGAGTATGGAATTCGTGTTGGGATTGCCAAGAACACAGCGAGGAAACGATTCCATCTATGTGGTAGTGGATCAATTTTCGAAGATGGCACATTTTATTGCTTGTAAGAAGACGGCAGATGCTGTTCATGTTGCTCAGTTGTTTTTCAAGGAGATCTATCGACTTCATGGATTGCCAGAATCTATTGTGTCGGATAGAGATACTCGATTTCTGAGTCATTTTTGGTTGAGTTTGTGGAAAATGGTCGGAACGAAGTTGAAGTTTAGTAGTGCCTATCATCCGCAAACTGATGGACAAACAGAGGTGGTTAATAGATCGTTGGGAAATTTGTTGAGGTGTCTTGTACAAGACAATCTGAAGAGTTGGGATGTGAAGTTATGCCAGGTAGAGTTTGCTCATAATCATGCTGTAAATCGAAGCACAGGGTTCAGTCCATTTCAGATAGTATACTCAAGTTTACCGAAGGGACCGTTGGATCTAACGGTAGTGCCACAATCAAAGAAGACCGTTAAGAAAGCTGCTGATTTTGTTGAGGGGTTGACGGAATGTCATAAAATCGTTCAAGAACGATTGGAGGAAGCAAATGAGAAGTATAAACGTTCCGCAGATTTGAAACGAAGGAGTGTTGAATTTTAGAAAGGTGATTTGGTTTATGCAGTGTTAACAAAAGATCGTTTTCCAGTGGGCGCTTATAACAAGTTGAAAGCCAGGAAAATTGGTCCTGTAGAAATCATGAAACGAATTAATGAGAATGCCTATAAGTTGAAGTTGCCGGAGGATGTATACACTTCTGACGTTTTCAATGTTAAACATCTTATACCATATCATGGCGAGGAGTCTATTGTAGAAGGAGAGGGTGCAAATTCGAGGTCGAATTTTTCTCAACATGGGGAGGATGATGCAGTGCAGAAAGTTAAAGGCATAGGTCGCTCTTGACCTAAGGAGCTTGTAGGTCGCTCACGACCTAAGGAGTTAGAGGAGGGAGCGAGTGGTGCCGAGAAGAGTGGTTGCACAGTCCAATTTGGTGAAGTGTTAGGTCGCATACGACCTAACAAGGACTTTAGGTCGGAGCTACGACCTAACAATCTGAAGAGAAAGGAGATACGACTTAACATGTTTTTAACTCGTGAACGACTTAGCGAGTTAGAAGATAGGTTGCAGGAAAAACTTAACGAGTTAACTCGTGTACGACTTAACGAGTTGGAACTAAGGTCGCATGAAGAGGGTTCAGATGCTATGTTCTTAAGTCGCGAAGTTTTAAGTCGTACAGACTTAGGTCGCGGAGTTAGGCTTCTTAAGTCGCAAAGTCTCGTCTTAAGTCGCGAAGCCCTGGATGCCGTTGATGTGTCTGCCGAGTTAATCTCTGCCTTTGATTTCCTTAAGACGTTGATTCCTGATGTCGCTTTTGTTTTAGGTCGCAAAGCTACGGATGCCGTCCATTCTTTAAGTCGCTGAAGTATGAAGACCGTTGATCTCTTTAAGACGTTGATTTGAGAATACCGCTTATGTTTTAAGTTGCTGAAGCTCTGGAGGCCGTAGATTCTTATGCCGAGTTAATCTAAAACCGTTGATTCCTTAAGTCGTGAAGAAACTGCTGTTAAGTCGCCACCGACTTATACTAAGTCGTAAGTCGCCTCATCTTAAGTCGTCTGAAGATTGAGTCGTGGGAAGCTGCTAGGTCGTCTACGACTTAAGTGATGTAATCTGTTTGTATTTGTTAACTCGTAGCTCGTACCTGTTTTTAAGTCGTATATTTTATAAGTCGTATGTCGTCTGTTGTAAATCATATGATATCTGTATTCTTTTAAGTAGTAAGTCGTGTACGACTTATGTTAAGTCGGAGACGTTGTTAAGTCGGAACCGACTTAGGAGTTTGTGAATTTTGTTGTTTTTTTTGTGTGAGTTGTAAAACGCCTATAAATAGGCCGGGTCTCTCATTTGTAAGAGGTTGTTGATTTTTGAATAAAATTCTCTTTTGATTGCTTTGTGCTTTCATTCAAATTGGTAGTTGAGTGTAATCTCCTATCTCCTCTTTCGGTTAATCGAGTGCGCTCGATTCAACGGTTGTAGAAGCCGATTCGCGGAATCAAGTGCGCTTGATCAACGCTTGAAGAATTGAAGATCTTTGAACCCGGTATCGTGCGCGATCAACGAGTTCGGGATAGCTAGAATTCGGTATCTTCGGATCAACGAATTTGGGCATTTCAGTATCTTCCAATCCACCGATTACTACTTTCAACGATCTACATTGTTTTGTAATATCCGCTGCGTCACATATAGACCAAAAATTTAAAAATTCAAATTTTGAATGGAAGTTTCTTTTAGTTGTATCTCTTTGTGAATGGACATAACTGTTTTTTCTCTATAAGTAGGGGTTAAACCAACAAATTTTTATTAACTACTTTCTTATATTTCTTTCCTTTTTTTACTCTCTTGTTTTTCAAATGAAATTCTACTCAAACTCTTCTCAAATTCAATCAGAATTAAATACAAACACCATCGATTTGATTTTCTTTTGTTTACTCATTAATCTCTCTCTACTCTCTTGCTCAAATCAAGATCAAAGTGCTATTCAAGAGGTTATAGGATCATTTGTATTCAAGTTCAAGAAACCGAGTCTATAAATTGTATCAAGTCATACTCTTATACTTTGTGGTGTGCTTGGTGTCCCTGAAATTCAAGTGGGTGTGATTGTAGCTCGTAAAATCAATTGGGTGTGCTTTGTAGCCTGTAAATCTAGTGGGTGTGCTTGTACCCTGTAAATCTAGTGACTCTACTCAGAGGTCGAGATTCTGAAGGGTGTGTCTCATAGTCTTGAAATCGAGATTGTATTTGCATTTACTAGTTGAAAAAAAATTCGTACAATGAATTGTATGGGACTGGATGTAGGGTAACTCCGAACCAGTATAAAATCCTGCCATGTTCTTTCCTTTTAATTTTTACTACAGTTACTTTTATCTGTACTTTGATTCTGTTATTGTTAATTACATCATTCCAAGTAGATTCTTAAAGAATTTGAAAAATATTCATATAATCAATTAAACACTATTCATCCTCCTCTATGCTAATTAAGCCTTAAGATCCCTATTCCATTGACATACATTTAGTATTAGAGCATTAGGTTTTCAAAAAATCGTAATTTGATTTTTGAAAAGTTTAAATGACTAGTAATACTTTTAACAATTTTGCAGAAATTTTTTTTTGTGAAACCAATATGTTTTTAGAAACTAACTTTTTTGAAAAGTCACTCGATTTCTTAGAAAGGTATGTTTTTGAATTGCAAGAACAAGTTTGTTATATGGAAAATGGTGAAAAGACACTTGAAAATCAAATATCAGAAATCAAGAAGGATAACTAGATAGTGGATGTTAGAGACACATGACTTGAAATCAAGAGATCTTGAAAGATATATGCTATAAAGATGGTGGATCAGTAAACTTTGGAGACAACTCAAAAGGATATATAATTGGCATCGACAATGTCTGTAACTCTTAACTCCTACTATTTCTAATGTTTTGCTAGTTAGGAATCTAACATATAACCTACTTAGTATTAGTCAATTATATGATAAGTAATTTTTAAAATTAAGTTTGAAAACGATAATTGCCTCACCAAAGATAATGAATCAAACATTATCTGTGAAAGTATTAGGAAAAGAACTTTTATATATTACTTCAAGTAGAAAGACATTTTAGTTATTCTTCTATGTTCCAAATAACCAAAACAGGTATAAGTAAGTAGGAAACAAACTTTCTATAATGACCAAGAATTTTAGTTATTTGAAATTAGAATATTTAATTAATTTTAAATATTGAAAAATTAATTTTATTGACTAAATAACTCAAATTTCAAATTAGTGATTTATTGGACAATTAAATTGTTGAATTAATAATTGGAAATTGTTTAAATAATTGAATCTTGGGTTTTAAGCTGGATAAAAATGATTTAAAGGCTTATTTAAATTTCTATTGATAAAAATGAAGATAATAAAACTTTTAAATTGGTTTAAAAAGTGATTTAACTGATTTTGAAAATAACTCGTTTTAATTAACGAGTGGAAATAGCTTCCCGGGGCATAGTCTCAGATTTCGACGAAACCAGAGTCTTTGGGTCCGTGATAATGAATTATAATACGCGGTCAAATTTCGTAGCGATCGGACGTATCGTTTGGTCGTATGAGATAGAAACGCGTTGAAATTAATATTGGAAATTTAATATAATAATTGGGTTCAAAACCTATCTTCTCCATACGATCGAATTAGGTCCCGAAAACTAGTTCCATTGTGTTCGGAATAGGGGTATAACATTAGGAACGCCAAGCGGCACGTCTCGATTGGGGTCCATAATTATACAGTTAGATATTTTGAATTTTAAATAATATATTTTATTCGATTTAAGTATACACTACTTCACATTTCTTATCAGCCCACACCGCTCGTCCTTTTTCGAGTATTCCCTTCGTCATTTAAACCGCATGCCTTTTCCTTTCTCATGTTCAATTTCAAATTATCTCCTCACCAATCCTACGACCTGAGATCATCGGAGCCAATTTTGACGATATCAGGCAAAGTCGTCAACTAACAAGATGGTCGTGGGAAGGAGCTCGACCTAATCAATGGTGGAGATGGGGTTTGGTGAAGCACAGGGGCGGCAATTTGACTGCGTTCGTATCTAGGGGAGGTTTTGGTTTTGGGATGAGCAACGGTGAATGGTGGCTCTAGAGGCGATGGGACCTAAAGGAAACTTGTAGAGGTTGTCAAGCTCGAGGTACCGGCGAAGTTTGGTCAGCTATCGACGTAGGGGGTGGCATAGTTTTGAGTGAACAATGCTTAGCTCTTCGCCGAATTCTCGGCAATGGTGGAGCTCCGGTGGACCACAGCGACATCGTTGGGGGCATGGTGACGTGGGCGACTCAGGTGGTGTTAGGTGACAGCGCGACAATGGTTTGGGAATGGTCAAATTTGAAATCTTGGCTTGCTGATGGGTTTCGAGAGTGGCAGTGAGAAGGAGATGAGGGGATTAGTTAATTAAAGGATTAAGTTAAGTTAATGATTAATTAGTTAATAAATTATATTATTTAGATTATGGAATCTTTTAAATGTGTATCTTACTCATTTTTTATCGGATTCGAACGAGACAAGTTGTGTTGCACTCGGTTGGACGTATTCTACGATATGGAGTTGGTTTGACAACAAATGGAGGTTGTTGAATTTTATGCTGAATTCAGACGTCGTTCAAATTCAGATGGAATCCGAAACGCCTCGGCAACAACAGAAAATAAAAGTGAGTTAAACTCACCTTTTTTAATAACTAGTTTGATTTATAGTTGATAAAAATTGTTGAATGATTATTTGGATGAATTATTATATTTATATTAGTTGGTTTGGATATATTTCCGCCTATTGGAGCGGATGAGACCCTATTACGTTCCCATGTAAGAGCGGATGACTCTTTGTATACGAATCCCACTTCGAAGTAGTTGATTTATGTTTATGATTATATAACATTTGTGATGCAGGGAAAAACAGGTTGGAGGGATCCAACGGGATTCCTCACTATTATTGAATTATATGGTTTCAATAATATTTCTTTTATATTGGATTATTGGAAATAGATATGATTGTGGACACTGTGGTTATAACATCGTTACATGTTTGACAAATAAAACCCAGTAGTGATAGAAAATCAATATCGATATTGGATAAGTGTTGGGTGGTTATTGGCTTCAAATTGGTATTTTGAAAATACTATAAATGCCGATTAAGTCAGAATTTGTTTTTGAGACAAGAAATGATTTTTAAAGCCAAAATTGGGTTTCAGAAATATTTTGTTTAAGGATTATCTAATTAAATATATAAATATCGTTTTTAAGTTAATTTATTTTATATAAATATTATTTTAAAGTTATTTAATAATAATAATATTGTTTTTAAAGCTATATAATTATATTTATATTATTTTAAAGTTATATAATTATATTAATATTATTTTAAAGTTATTTAATTATTAATATTGTTGAAAAGTTATTTGTTTATAGTTAATATGTTTTAAGAATTTATAAAAAAGTTGAAAAGTTGAAAGTTAGTTATCTCAAGAATCATTATGGTTTGGAATTAATATTAATGATTATTAATAAGGTTTTAAAATAAATTATTATTATTTATGAAAATGGTAAATGTTAATTATTATTGTTCTTAAACAATATTTTGAAGTTATTGATTATCATTTTTAAGATGTTTTAAAATTTATAAATTTTAATGTTAATAATCATTATTATATAATGGTGTTTGAAGTAAAATATTTTAAATTATTTATAATTATTTCTAAGACCCCGAAAATATATTTGAAAGACTTAGAGTTTGTAAGGAAGTTATAAAATGGTTCGAAGAATTGGGGAAGGGTTATTTGCAAGGTGAAAGAATTTATAAATGGTTAGATATTTATAAACAATATTTTAGAAGCGGGGTTATAGATTTATAAAAGAAGTTTATAAATGGTATATGGGTTCATTAGGAGTTATAAATGATTTTGAAATGTACAAGAAATTTATAAGTGACTGGATTCTTGGTAAAGAAATTATTAATGTTTCTTTTAGATCTATAAAATGGGTTGTAAATGATCTTGGAGAATTATAAGGGAAATTATAAACTATTTGAGAATCGAATAAAAGGAAAACCTTTCTAAATTTTGTGGATATACTTATACCGTTGGGAAGAGTTTATGGTTATTTTTAAGTATGGAAATATAGGAATTTGAGAGTATATCCTTTAAAGGTGTTTATATACAAGTAATTTACAAAGTAATTGTATGTATAAAGACTTATTAAAGGGGGCTAGGGATTGCTTATACACTGAGCCAATGTTAATTTTGCCAAATGAAATAAAATCCTGATTGAATGTTTGTTATTCGATAGTTAAATAACCGACTATCGAAAATGGACCTAAAACCTAACTTTGGAAATATCTAGGAGAAACACGTGAGTTATATGGTACAATAATCTCCGATGATATTGTACTGTGCATATAAATCTCGTTTTGTTCTTCTAGGACGATGATAAGAAAATCCAGTTCGTTACACTTTCCTTCTAAAAGAAACTAATGGATATTTTTCAAATTGGAAAGACACTTTAATTTTTGAAATGCCTTATGATTTTATCTATAGAATATCCTAAATTATTTATCCATTAGAAAAATTATATTTTTATAATTAATATTATGTATTAAAAGTTTAGAAAATGATTTCAAAGAAAAATAATAATTTTTAGATTTTGTAAAAATTAAGTATATACTTTGAAAATATGGCAGCAAATACCGCATATAATAGTATGTTTTAAATCATAGAGATTATAAATTAATAGTGAATTTTTTTACATAAATATAAGATAGATATACTTGATTCTATTAAAAATTTGGAGCCAAAATTCAAATTATAACTATTTTATTATTTTTGAATGAATAGACATTTAATAAGCTACAACTACTATAATTTTGGAGCCAAAATTTGAATTTTTATGATCTTAAATAATTTTTCAATAATAAAAATATATTATAAATAAAAATTAGTATATGTAACTACATAAAAAATAATAATAAAAATAAAAAATTCTGAGTAATTTAAATCAATGAAACATATTCTTTTGTTTTAATAAAATTCAGTAGACACTTCAACTGCCAAGTTGTGCTTTTAGTTTTTTTTAACGGTCGTGCCTCTTCGTGATTAGTTATATCTTTATCCTAATGACTTTTTAAAGTGTTTCATTTCTAATGACATCTCACTAATCATTTATAACGAATATACTAAACAGAGAAGAATACCTTCATCCATGATTTCAACTTTTTTAAATATTGATTTTACTTCTTTCACTCTTATTTCTTACCAACTTTATGATGAAATATTAACTTTATGGCTTCATGAAATTAACTGAATGAATTTATAACATGTGAATAAAGCTCTATTTATAAATTCCTTCTATCAATAACAATGCGCCATATCATATGATACCTGTCATATAAATAAGTAGTAAAACACATGCAAAATGACATGTGTCATTACACTTGTCATTTAGGAAAATCATTGTATACATGCATGATGTCAAGTGTCTTTATACATGTAATTCATTAATACACTTATAATTCAAAACATTGAATGTGAAAAAATGCATTATGTCACGTTTTATTACATATAATAGTATTATGAATGAATTTTAGAACTCTACCTGTGTTTAAAAATAAAAGGTTTAGTAGAGTATCTTTATTTTTTAATTATTATGTTTTTCATTATTTTTCTTCATGATTCTAAAGTACTCTAAGTATACTAATAGCTGTAGAAAAATAGGATCAAAACTCCATTGTTTAAGTGTTAAAAACTAGTCGCAAAGTTGGTGCAAAATCATGTTAAAACAGGCCCAGAATTTTAGATAGCATTTCTGAAATGTTGTCTCTGCTTCTGTAACACTTTTCACCTATCGCGGATTGTTTAGATAACATTTCGGTGCTTTGAAACATTGTAAGGTGTTTCAAAGACGTTTTGTAGCTTTTGATAAATACTGCAGTTCCTGGTTTAACGTTTTGAATACATTTTGCTACAAAAACTTTTACAACATTCTGTAAATGCTGTCTTTTCTATTTGAAACTTTTAATTGTGTAAAAATTGCATTTAAATTAAGAATTTTTCTCTAATCTTTTTAGAGTTTTTTCTCACTTATATTAGAATGTTTTAAAATTGATTTCATGTTTAAATACATTTTTAATAATTAATTATGAAATTTGGAAGTAAAAAGGCTTTTAGTACAAACATGTTTAATTTTTAATTTTTCAATCTTAGGTATTTTTTTAATATTCTATTATGATATATTTTTAAGTAAGTTAAAAGTGTTTTAACATAATTATAAGTATTTAAAAAAATTAATATATATAGGTTTTAATTAGTAAGTTAAGTATTTTATAAATGTAGCAATGGAAGTTTGGATTTCTAACACTTAAGTCAACATGAATTATTTTAAAGAAACTAACTAAAGAGGTTAATACATTTATAAAATCATATTTGATCATATACATAGTTACACTTATCAAACATTATGGTTAGGCTACGATTAAATTTCGTAATTAATATGGTTAGTTATGTAAATATATGAATTTATATAATAAATCTAATATACAGATTTCTTTGTAAAATTTGGATGCTTAGGTTTATACAATAATAACATTTATATTAAATCATCTTCCATACTCTCATAATTGAATTTTGATTATATACACACACACACACACACACATCATCATCATCTAGTTTATATTATTTTAAATGCATTAGGTATTGATTTTGATGTATTTATCATCTTAGTTAGGAGTTTATTCCTATTATTTTTTATAATGATTATAGTATCCAACATTCATATTTGATAGTAATTAAATGAATAGTTTAAGTTATATTTGGTTTGTTCTATTTAATGACTTTAATATCTATTATTAATCATCATTCATATATATATATATATATATATATAGCTAAATCCATATTACATAGAATTCTAATATAGTTTATATTATCTTATTTATCATAATATATGTCATATTCTATCACTTATATTTTATATTAATTATTATTTATTAATCATCATTTATATGTCATAATTTCTCATTATATATCATATATTACATCTTTACGCTATCATATTCAATGTATCATTTATGGTTCATTAGCACATCATTTAAATCTTATTTATTGAATTTAACTCTCTAGTTTACAAGTATTTTGTTCAGCGGGAGTTCTTATTTTTTACCTATTTTTGTTGATGACAAAGGGGGAGAAAAATATAAAATATACATATGCATATATTAAAGGGAAGTTAAGTAACTAGGGGGAGTTATATTATATTTTATATACATGGTTGTAATCTTCAAAAAGGGGAGATTATTAGTACCTTATGTATTGGTTTTGATGACAACAACCATATACGATTATATAAAATATAGATACTAATTTTTTTATCAAGTTATATATAGTATATACTGCAGGATAGACGGGTGTTAATTAAGAAAACTGTACAATATCAAGAAAAGATTCAAGAAGTTGATATAGAGATTCAAGAGTTAGGGATTGAAGACTCATGAGTATTGAAGATTCAAGATATCCAAATAAGTTATGGAGTCATAGATTATTTTGTTAAAACCCTGATAGCACTTCTTTGATCTCTCTTCTTTCTTCAAAAAGGTTTTTAAAATCTATTCTTTGATTTTAAATGATTTTCAAATATCCTGGTTTCCAAAATTAATCCCCGTTTTCAAAAATGATTTTTCAAACATCTTTTCACATAGCTTTTAAAAGAATTCTAACCTTTTTATTATTTATTTACAAAATTACCATATTTTGAGAAATTAACTAGGTTTTTAAGTATTTTATATTTTAATATACTTTTAATTTATTATATTTAATATAGTTTTTGGTTTCATGTTTTAATATTTCAAAGTATATTTTTAACATTCATCAATGCCTTGATTTTAATATATATATATATATTCACTTATACTTCATATATTGTTTTAATATATTATTTCTCAAAATAAATTTATATTTAATCCTTTATATATTAAAATATTTCAAAATTATTTTATAAAGATTTCTTGAGTTTATTATGATTAAAATGTGTATAAAGAATGCTTAAATGATTTGACAAAGTATCAAAATATTTTACAAAACTTAAGATATTCAAAACAATTTAAAATAAAGTGTTTTTCAAAATACAAAGGGCTATGTCCACATATCCTATCCATGTATGTCGACACAGAGACCGAAAATATCAAAATTCAAATTTTGAATGAAAGTGTCTTTTCATCGTATCTCTTCGCAAATAGACATAACTGTTGTTTCTCTATAAATAGGGATTAAACCAACGAAGTTTTATTAATTACTTTCTTATATTTCTCTCCTCTTTTTACTCTCTTGTTTTCCAAATGAAATTCTACTCAAACTCTTCTCAAATTCAATCAGAATCAAATCCAAACTCCATTGGTTTGATTCTCTATTGTTTGCTCATTAATCTCTCTCTCTACTCTCTCACTCAAATCAAGATCGAAGTGATATTCAAGAGGTTATAGGATCATTTGTATTCAAGATAAAAAAACCGAGTCTGTAAACTCTATCAAATCATACTCCTATATTTTATGGTGTGCTTGGTGTCTCTGAAATCCAAGTGGGTGTGATTGTAGTTTGTAAAATCAATTGGGTGTGCTTAGTAGCCTGTAAATCTAGTGGGTGTGTTTGTAGCCTGGAAATCAAGTGACTCTACCCAGAAGTCGAGATTCTGGAGGGTGAGTCTCGTAGCCTTGAAATCAAGATTGTATTTTCATTTACTAGTTGAAAAGAAATCCATACAAGGAATTGTGCAGGACTGGATGTAGGGTGACTCCGAACCAGTACAAAATCCTACTATGTTCTTTTCTTTTTATTTTTACTGCATTTACTTTTATCTGCACTTTGATTTTGTGATTGTTAATTACATTATCATAAGTAGAATCTTAAAGAATTTGAAAAATATTCATATAATCAATTAAACAATATTCACTCTCCTTTAGTGTTAATTTAGCCTTAAGATTCCTTTTCGCTGACTCACAACTTTTTGGCTGACCTTGTCTACATCGTGAGAGTCTGTCAGCAAAATTTTAGGAAGATATTTGGTCATCTACACCTATAAATATAGAGCTCGTTATGCATTGAAGAATCTCTATGCTGTTGTTTTACTTCAACCCTATTGTAATCAAAGATCTATTACGATCCGATCCCTCTTTAACCAAAAATCTAGTATTTAATAAACCAATTTCTTTAAGTGGACCTAGGCAATCAACGTTGAACCACTATAAATTTATTTGTTTCTGTTTCTGCTTGTTTACTCTCTGTTTTAAGTTTAATTCTTCATTTTATTTTTCTATTTTCAATGTATTGGTGTTTGTGCGAACTTTTGGTGCAAACATATTATATATGGTTATGGAAATTATTTTCTTGACAGTGATGGTTTTTTTGAATTGAATCTAATTTAATGGACGACAATTCATTTATCTAGTATTAGTACGTGGACAGAATCACAAATTTATGGTTTGCTTTTTCAGTTTAGAATTGTTTTATTTTTTACTTAGTACAAACCAGAATTTACAAATTCATAACTACCACTCTATTTATCATGTTAGAAACAAAGCTACCATTGTGTTTTTATGAACCAATTACACGCATCTAAGGTTTCTAATAAGACAATCATTTAATGTACTTGTTTATAATAAATTACTACAGTAAATTTGGTCTTTTGTTCCAATAAGCCTATTTTGATCGTTTTCCACAGAGTATAGATATGAATATGCATATGGCCGATGCTTATTTGAATATCGTTACTTAACAAAAGTCTTCTTGTTTTCATAATATATTTCAGGTTTATAACCTTTCATACATGTGGCGTTCAATTTTGTTCAAATTGCTTAAATATTCAGGCCAGGCATTAACATCGATGATAGTTTGTTTTGATCGGTCGAGGTATCGTTATCTTGTATACATTAATCCTACTTATTGTTACCAGTTTAAGATTTGTTCCATATTGTCAATGCTCAAAACCTACTTACATGGATACATCTCATGTCTATTTTTCTCAGATGACGCAAAACAATCAATGTTTGCATTTGTAAATAAGAGCAACTTTTCCTTCGAAGTGACAAATGTTTTGATACCATTTCTGTACCGATAAACCTTTTTCTGCCTTATAACAAGCTAATTGTGTGATCCAGGTTTCCTTAATAGAGAAATAACCAACAAGACCGAAACCTATTAGCAAAAATGTGTCTAAATCCAAATTAGAATTTAAGGGGATAATACTCTGCCATATATACCCAGTCTGTCATTCTTGGAAACAGATTCCAATTATGGCGGGCTTTAAAGTCTAAAATATCTATTTATGCAAACGTTAGGGATACATAAATATTTATGTTGATACTTAACATGAATTATGATGCATTTTACCATTTAATTGCTCCGCAAAACTCATCCTAATGAAAAGCAAAAATATGAACATTTTATGATGCTTATTTTTCTATTCTAAATGGTAGTTTTGCAGCTATTGTTGCTCCATAATATGAGCAAGTATCGAAATAAAATTCATGGTTAGAAGTCTTTTAGAAATACTAGATATTTTGCAACTTATTCCCTAGCAACATAAAATTTTTGTTAAATTTATATTTAACAGATAACATGTATGAAGTATGAGTTTGAATATATACAAATAAGCCATGATTTAAATGATTTAGCAAACTAGGTTTGTAAATAGAGCTACACAACATGCTTATCCACATTTTACAAATAATAAATGTTATAATTGTTTGTACATTTCATGTTAAAAACCATTAATATATATTTTTAATTTTCCAATATATTTGTTTACATTAAGTATCCAATACCCCTCTAAATATCTATAACGACTTGCATTTTCGACCCCCAAATGTTGACACTAATACATTCATGGTATTCATGTGCCGAGCATCCAAGTGCCGGAAAGACGAATTGTTAGAGTTAAATAAAAGAAAAAGAAATAGAACAAAGAAGAAGGAACATAATTTTAGAATCTCACAACATGACGATTATATATAATATAAAAAAAGAACAGGAAATTATTGTCAAGGACAAAATTTCTCAACGTTTTAGCCTCAAGGACAAACCTTCAATATTTTATCCTGAAGGACAACTTTCTTTAGGTATCAGTTTTTAGTTATTGATAGCAGTTTTTAGATATCAGTTTGTAGTTATGGTAGCAGTTTTTAGGTATCAGTTTTTAGTTCGGTAGCAGTTTTGTTGTCCTTATGAATAATTTTGGAAAATGTTTGTCCTTATGAATAATTTTTAGAAGAATGTTTGTCATTGTGGTAAAAATATTGAGGTCGTGTCCTTGAGGCAATAAATATACAAATCTTTGTCCTTTAAATTAATTTTCCCAAAAAAGAATATAAACTATCATTCTAAGATACAAAGTTTTTCAGAGTTACAGTAATAAGTGTCATTATCAGCTCTGACAGTTATAACAATCTGTGCTCCAAATGCTGATATGTATACACAAAGCAATGCAGCAAAAATAAATAACACGGTAGGAAATCATCCAGCTCTTCTTCAGAAGCTCCAAAGCGTCCACGGCTAAATCTGGAAATATACACGGGGACGATCCGAGCATTATAAGAAAATAACACTCAGATCAGTCTGGTAAACTAGCATGAGAAATTCAAGAAACATGAGTGACATGTAACAGTAACCATTGAGATTGTATGGAATTTCGTAATGGTTTTCCCCTCAAAGAAACCAACCATTCATTAGGTTTAACATATAGTGATATGCACTACTAGAAATACAGTATATAGCCAGGATAGGGTTCCAACGGCCGCCAACGGGTATTTCCAACGGCTACCAATGGCTCGTTATTTTTTTAACAAGCCGTTGGTAACCGTTGTAAAAATGCTATTTGCGCCCGTTGGAAGCCGTTGGAAATATTCATGTAAACCTGCAGCAGACCGAGAGCAACTTTCATTCTTCTTCCCTCCAACAACAAACCCCAAATCCTCCACCCTCTTCCTCCACTCCTCCTCTTTTCTTTGTCCCAGCCTCCCCACGCAACCGGCAGCCACTCTGATGCCATCAATCAACACCAGCGGCCTCTCTCCATCCAATTCCACTCCAAAATCAGGTTTTGTCTAAAACCCTAAAATTTTAAATTTTGCTAATTTTGTGTTTAATTTGTTGTTATAGTTGTATCTAATGGCCTATTAATTGTTTATTATACCAAACTAAGTGCTAATTACAATTATTATCATCCAAATGTCCAAATTGTTTGTGTATATATATATTATGCATATATATACATATGTTGATAATTTAATGTAAATGCGCATTTGAGTTAGCGTTAGATTAGTTAGGATTGATTTAAATTATTTTGTGTATGTTTTGTAAAATATTATGCAAACATGAATTAGTCGAATATTTTACGAACATGAATTATATCTTTTACAAAATATATTAGCATTAGATAAGTATATAATTTAGTATATATATACACATGAATTATATATTTTGCGAAATAGTAAAAATCATATACTTTACTATATATTTAATAAAATAGTAGAATATAAATAAAATAATGCATAATATGCTTTATTTTATATATTTAATAAAATGGTAACATATAAACAAAATTTAAATCTCTTAGTGAATTTTTGGCCCCGTCTGACAAGTGTTGTATATGATCGTTGTATGAATATTCGTTTTTATTGCAAAACGGATATTCATATTCATCCGTTACAATATTTGTTCGATTTGTCTTTGTATTGGACAAGTTACAAACACTATAAAGTAATTACGTTTCGTAAACCATATCGTTATAAACGGTTCATAAAATTTCGACGGCATTTCCTTTTCGTTCCTTGTGTACATGCATATGTGTATGATACACAGAATATGGGGGAAGTGTTGTCGAAATTTTGGGAAATCGTTTATAATGATATGATTTAAGAAATGTTATTACTATTGTGTTTGTAATGGAAAGTAGGATAACCGACCAAAGAATACGGTGCTGAAAAATTAACAAATAATACCGGTGTATTTGTTAAAGGCAGTGATGATCATAATAATCATATACATGATTTTTATGGCGTTTTAACCCAGATTTGCAATTGACATATTTTATAAGACCCGCAAAGGAAGTTTTTTTGTTTAGATGCAACTGGTTCAGCAATGTTCCAAGTTCTGGTATTAACGTGCATCCAAATTATAATCTTATAGAAATAAAACATACCTCCCGTTATCAGCAGTATGATCCTTTTGTACTAGCCAAACAAGCCCTACAAGTTTATTACACCCCTTATCCGTCTCTAAAAAGAGATAAAGTGGATTGGTCTGCGGTTCTTAAAACCAAGGCGAGATTTACATTCGATGGAAAGAATATTCTAGAAGAACAAGCCTATCAAGCATATATCGAGGAAAATGTTGAAATCACAATTACAGACGATCAAACTGATTTTGGATAATTAAATGATGAGACAAATGTATTAGTCGAAGCATTTGAGAGTGTAGAGGAAAACGATATAGAACACGAGACCGAGTCTGAATCAGAAAACGACGAGGATTGAGTAATATCCGGTAATTTTTACAATTATTCACGCACACACATCACATATCATTATCATCATTACATGCACTACCAATTAAAAATGACTTTATTACATGCACCACATATCATCATCATTTTATCTATGTCTATAATTAAACATGAAACTTTCAACGGGTATTATGTCAGGCTCGAGACGTCGTAGCTCTTCTCGCTCGGCCGGCAAGAGTAGTGGTGAGCCTCCGGCTCGACCACTTATATATTTGCAGCCGAAGGCTGATGGAGCGTAAGTATCAAAATTAAAATGATAACAATATAAATTTGTTCATACATATATATACTTGTCAAAAGCTTTGTTTTATATTTAACACAGGTGATTTGATTTGGAGCCCTCAGGAGTTGTGCTTGGCATTTCCAAGCAATCATATATGAGTAGGATGACAGATTGCTGGCCTAAGTGGAGTAAGATCTCTGACCAAGTCAGGGAGGCCATCTGGCAGGATTTTCTGGTGAGTTTATACCACTTTACGATATGAATAAGTATAAATGAACAATTAGTAATATTTTCTCTTTGTACAGGGGTAAGTGGACTTGGCGGAGCCCGATGTCGCCATGGTTCAGCGCCACTGGAATTCGAAGGTCGCCAAAAATTACAGGGAGGTAATGTCAGCTCTTAAAAAATCGGGGAAGAAACCGAACTGGATGGGCGCTTCCGTATGGGATTCTTGGATGAGTTGGTGGGAGACTGACGAGTTCAAGGTAAATCTACCAAATATATAGTTAATTATTTCGCAATTAGTAAATATAATATTCAATTAAAATTGCAGATGGAGTCGGAGAGGAACTCTGCCAATAGAAGTAGGAATCTTGTAACGCATCATGGCGGATCCAAGTCATTTCAGCATCACCGTGAGGACTTGGTAAATTTATCAATTACAAATCTAAACCGTTATTACATTTTGTATATTAATCAGTTCAGTAATTAGCTATGAAAAATTAAAATATATAAATTATTTATTACAGGAAAGATCGCTTGGACGTCCCGTGTCTATGATGGAGGTATTTACCCGCACCCACGCATCAAGACAAGCAGATAATGCTGGCAATATTACATATCAGTGGGATGATGATGATAAGGCAACGGCTGCATATGTATGCATATTTTAAATCTTATTTTATTAATATCGATATGTTTAAATCCTATTCTACTGATTTTAACCTGTAATTGTTTTTTATTTTAGGCAAAGTTTCAGGAGGCACAGGCAGAGCTGCTTTCAAAATCGGATCGCGATGAGTTGACGGTAGAGGAGCAAGATAATATTTTCGACGTTATCATGGATTCGACGCAGCGGAATAGGCGCTATGGCTATGGAAACCAAGCGGTAATCTTATAAACATTGCAATATTATATTTAATAAATTAACCTATAGATACACTATACATATGATGATTTCTACCTGAGTTAAATCTAACATATACGTGATTTATAAATATTAGATAAGTATGCATTGCTTAAGAAAATGATTATAATACAAATGTGAACATCTCACATTCTATTTGCAGGTTCGGGCAGCTCAAAAGGCGTGTGACAAAACTGAAATAAAAGAGCTTAGAGCCATGGTTGAGCAGCTACAAGAGCAGGACCGTCTTCGCGCTATACAAATGGAGCAACTGAATCAACGTTTAGCGGAGTATGCGCAGAGGCATGGTTCCTTCCCTTCGTCGTCAGGTGCTTCCGGAGGTGATGATGATGCTTGAGAGGTATGATTATTATTGTCTTTGTGGTTGGTTATTGTATATATTGACTTTGAGGTGGTGAGGATTGTGTTTAATGGTTTATTGTGTATATATTGACTTTGAGGTGGTGAGGTTTAAGTGTTTGTATTGTATATATTGACTTGAATATGGAGTTGGAGTTGGTGTTGGTGAGGGTTTTGTTTTTTATGTACATATTGACTTGGAGTTTGGTTTGAAAATGTAATGTTTGATGTTGATTTTTGGTTGTTTATATTGTTTGTGGCATAATGTGTTGGATATGTGATATATATGTGAAATGGAGTGGAAATAGAATGGAAATGGAATGAAAATTGATATATATTGATTGTGTGTGGCTGGAAGGTTAATGGCTTGCTGTTATAAAAAAAAATTCACCCAGATTAGCAACGACTACCAACGGCTATTTGGTCATTTTAAACCAACGGCTACCATCGGCAATATACCATTGGGAGCCGTTGGAAAAACCGTTGGAATAGCCTCGTTGTTTCCGTTGGAAGCCGTTGGAAAGCATGAACGCTATTCCAACGGCTCCCAACGGCCGCCAACGGCTTGGAGCCGTTGGAATAGCCGGTTTCTCTTGTAGTGATGATAGATAATGTCTAGAGTATAGCACATAAATCATATCAAATAGCTGCTGTGTGAATGCCGCAACAATAATAGGTATACAATCAATACTGCTATAAGGTGCGTTCGCAAAATGGATTTTCCATAGAGATCTCCTTAGTCTGACTGCATCCAAACTCTGAGACAAGGATCAAAAACTACTTTTTGAGCATTGTATATCTCTAGATAGGATGTAATCTAAGATAAACATGACTGGAACACCCTCGGTGTGTGATCAGAGCTATATCAACTTGCGCTAGCAACAATCGATAAGCATACTCTATATCTGAAGTTGATATGCCCTTGAGGTCAGCTAAACCCTCTTGGTCATGCCCCTTCTCTATTTTTTGTTATTTTCCCAATTTCAAGACTACGTTCGACATCTCTCACACGAGTCTTCATCACTCTAATAGAACATGAATCCCCAAATGGAATTCTTCATCTCGAATAGATCATGAATCACTGCATGGATTTCCTCATCTCGAATAGATCAAGAATCACTACATGGATTCGAGCACCTTGAGCAAATCTCGAACCTCCACATAGGTTCCCTGCATAAGTCCTCTGACGAATGCTAATATTGTCTTCTCTCTTGGAATGCTCCTCAAGATAGACAGCCCCATACGATATCATCGTTTGAAATGTTAACGCCAACCTCTTCTTTGGACTTAACCTTAGGATTGACAGTTCAACTCTATAACATTCCACTTCTCAATCGCTTTCAGAGCATAGACGCGTATATGATTTTGAAGTAATTATAGGTTCGAGTTAGCTCATATAAGTACACTCTTCCCACTTACTGGACGCCCCAAAACCAATCGATGAATTTTCAGCAAACTCAACTTCGGTTCTTGTGGAAATAAACAGATAATACATAAGAGCGAAAATCACCTCCTAACCGTTTAAGTGGATGGATTTCCTTATCATTTGTTCTAGAAGAGTAAGACAAGTTTATACATGTAGTATAGCATCTTCTAAGATAACTGAATCATACAACACTTGTGTTTCTTCTAGATATTCCCAAAATTATATTTAGTCAATTTTGATAATCGACTAATCGACTATCTGGTTCAAGATGTTTGTTTGTAAATGGAAACCAAGTCTAGTATATTTTCCATAAACAAATGAACATACAAAACACTGTCAAGTCACACAAAGTACGATCAAGCTACATAAAGTTTGGTTAAACTACTTAAACAACTCTTGATCCCTTTTATTTAATTAATCCTTTTATTAATTAAAAACTACTTTATTAGAAAACTTCTTTTACCTAATAAACTTATATCTTTTTCCAAAAGATTCCATACTTATAATTTCCTTCGAAATATCCATTTTAAAAATTTAAGTACTTTCGTGGATCCATTCAAAAGGTTTAAGACTAATGTTACATAAACATAGTAACTACGAACCAAAACCTTTTCGCTTATTCTTATCTTTAAAGTGTTCTTTAAAGATCTATTTACATTCATACGTATAATAAAAAAGAATTAAAGATGAATGCTATTAACATATTGTCACAGCAATGCCAAAACCATTCCATACTTCTATTATCTTTTTTTAGAGAGACGGGTGTGTAGCGTGAAACTACACAACCGGTTAAGTAGTTATATTATAATATATGTAAGAGGTCGATCGACAAGCCCGATCGATGGCCAAAAAAATAGGTATGAAGCAACAAAATTAAAGTGCTAGAGTATCATAGTCCATTGCATACTAACTATTACAAGTGCTAAGAAGTAGCCCACGGAAGACTAAAGCTACCTTTCTGGAGATGCATTAGTACTACCTTGAGATTCGGCTGGCTGGACGCTGCAAGGCGGGAGACTCAGACGGAACGGCGCGGAGGAGCATTGACCTGTTAGAGAGGAGAAAAAGTGAGTGATACTTCTACAGGTTCCACCAAACTGACGTGCAGGTTTCCCAAACACGTGTGCATTCCTCTCTTTCCAAATGCACCAACTAAAGATTGATATGAAGGTGTCCATCAGCAAATTCTGCTGATTATACTGCCAATATTCGAAGAAGGAGGTCGTGCTGGGGATAAACCCTAAGATATATGCACTGGTTGCAGCCCAAATGGAGTAGGAGAAGTCACATTCGAAAAAAAGGTGAGTTACTGATTCATCGTGTGTTAAACAAAAGACGCAACGCGGGTCGATGGGGATGTTAAGTCTATTGAGTCTGTCTTTGGTATTAATTCTTCCAGAAATTAGGCACCATTGGAAAAAAGCTATGCGAGGTGGAAGATTGCAATGCCAAATCCTGGGAAAGGAGAAAAGGCGTCCAGGGTGAATTAGTTGTTGATAGCATGAGGCGATTGAGAAGCCCTTGGAAGGTGTAAGGGCCCAGAGGAAGTGGTCTTGACTGTTGGAAGGATGAATCGATAGGAGGATATTTGTGGCGGAGAGGATTTCAGGAACCAAGTCTGCATCGAAGATGGAGGGTGGACAGAGGTGCTCAGGACCAAGTGTGAGGTAGTCTTCAACTGTTGCGTTAGGGAGGGTGACGTGCGAGAAGAGGTTGGGTAAGAGCTTAGAAAGGGGTAGTTGGCCGTACCTAGTGTATAGCCAGAAGAGGCATCTGTTGCCTCTTTCGATTTTCACCTGGAAAAGTGCTTTGACTCTAGGAAGGGTTTGAAGGACCCCGGACCAGAAGGGGGATGGCCTGAACCGGGTGGTGAGATGGAGCGCCAAATGAGGGTTTGAATGATAATGTTGACTTAGAATCCACGATTTCCAGATGAAGTTTCCAGGTGTGAGTAATCTCCAAAGCCATTTGGACAACAACGCTTGATTGAATGTGCAAAGGTCTGTAATCCCTAACCCCCAATGATTGCGGTGTAGACATACCGTCTTCCAGTTGACCAGCCTTTTTGCGTTGCCACCATTCCAAAGAAACGAGCGCCTGATTGAGTCAATTTTCTTGATAACCCAGGATGGAAGTGTGAGGAAGGACATCCAGTATGAGTGGGTAGCTGATAGGACTGATTTGACTAGGACAAGGCGACCTGCAGAAGATAGCGAGTGTGCCTTCCAAGTTGAGAGTCGGGATTCAATTTTGGAAATGAGGGGGAGCCAGTCAGAACGATGGAGATTGGTGGGGCGGATGGGGATGCCTAGGTATGAAAAGGGGAATTGGGCTATGCTACAATTGAGCAGGGATGAAATTTGAAGGCCAAGATGAGCGGAGTTGCCAAGCATGATGACGGAGCTTTTGTTAAAATTGATGGAGAGGCCAGAAATTGCTTCAAAGACATACAACGCAACCTTGAGGCAATGGATGTGGTTGATATCGGTGGAAGCGAATAGGATCGTATCATTTGCAAATTGAAGGTTAGACACAGACAAATCTGAGTTTTGAAGCTTGATACCTCTAAATAAATCATTAGATGAGGCAAGTTTGATCATCTGGTTGAACACATCCGCTACGAGGACAAAGATTAGGGGAGAGAGCGGGTCCCCTTGCCTCAATCCCTTGGTTGATTTAATGTGACCACCCGAAGAGCCATTGATTGAGATGGATGAAATGCTTGTGTTGAGTATCCCTTCGATCCAACCACACCACTTTGACGGAAAGCCTCTGTGTTTCATTAGGTCCAGGATGAAGTCCCAGTGAACCGTGTCAAAAGCTTTGGAAAAATCTAATTTTAGAAGGGTACCAGGGGTTGATGTTCTATGACAGTAAGAGACAACTTCTTGAGTGGCGACGACACTGTCCAAAATGTTTCTGCCTAGTATGAAGGCGGACTGTTCCACCCCCACCAGAGGATCGATGACTGACTGAAGTCTATTAGCGAAAACCTTTGTGATGATTTTGAATTTGGTGTTGAGGAGACTGATTGGTCTGAGAGCGGGCATAGTGTTGGCGCCGGGGGATTTGGGGAGGAGGATGATGTTGGCGTAGTTAAGGCGGGCAACTGAGGAGGGATTAGTTTGGAATTCTTCGCACATATCTAGCAAGTCGAATTTGATGGTTTCCCAATAACGTTTAAAAAAGTGTGGGCCGAAACCATCTGGGCCCGAGGCCTTATCATCCGACAAGTCCCTAAGCGCGGCCCAAACTTCATCTTCGGAAAATGGGTGGTCAATAGGAATTGGGGGACAGGATGGGTATAGGAGGTTCCAGTCAATAGGGGGTAGCGCCGGGGATGGCTTGCCGAGGATATTTCGGTAGTATTCGGTGAAGAGGCGGAGGAGATCAGGCGATTCAGTGAAGCTGGAATTGTTGTGGACTAGCTCCGTGATGTTGATAGATCTGCGTCTGCCATTGGCCATTCGATGGAAAAAGGAGGTATTCCTATCTCCCTCCTCTAACCATTTGGCTTTGGATCTTTGTTTCCAACCAATTTCCTCTTGTTTGATAAGTCTGTCAAGCTCAGATTCTAATGCCTTTAGTTGAGAGTATTCGGTTTGAGTTAGAGGTCGAGATTCTTCGAGGATATTGAGTTCTAGGATAGCATCTTGGGTGGAAGAAATGCGCGAGCGAAGGGAACCCTAAATGTTTTTGGCCCAAGGTTTGATTATCTTTATGAGTGAACGGAGTTTGGAGACTACCCTGGCGGTTGCGGAATCGGACACGACCGGTTGAGACCATGCAAGCTGAATGAAATTGTCGAAAGAGGGTTCCAGAGTCCATAGGCGTTCAAAGCGGAAGGGACGATTTGGGTTGGAGGATGAGCCCGAATCCAAGATTAGGGGACAGTGGTCTGATATAGTTGAGGCTAGGGCGGAAACGATGGAAAGGGGGTGTAGATCGTCCCAATTGACATTGAAGAGGAATCTGTCTAGTTTAGCTAGTGACGGGTCGGATCTACGATTTGACCAGGTATAGAGTCTGTTGTTGATGGGTGGGTCAATTAGGGACCCGGAACTGATAAAGGAGTTAAATGAATCTGAGTCTTGAGAGATGTTTCCGGAGTTTCTTTCATGGATATTTCTGGTGGTGTTGAAGTCTCCCCCTAATAGCCAGGGGCCATTGAGGTGGGTGGCAAAGGCGAGGCAGTTGTTCCACAGGGTATTTCTATCGGTCGAATTTTGTGGGCCGTAAATATTGGAGAAGAAGTAAATGGTGTTGGTTTGGATGTGGCAAAGTGAGACATGAAGGACAGAAGGTTGAAGGATGGTTTGACAATGGGACCATATGGATTCGTTCCAGAGGGTGATTAAACCACCACTGGATCCTACAGCATTCGAGTGGGCCCATCCTGAAAGATATGACCCACCTAGATGCTTTATTTGGGTAGGAGAGGGGTCCACGAGTTTTGATTCTTGGATGAAGAGAATATCACTTTTGTGTGGGGACAGAGTGAGATTTAGGGCAATTCTTTTGCTGGGGTCCCCTAAACCCCTGACATTCTAGGTGATAATCTTCATTGGGAAGGGGACAGACACTCCAGTTCTAGAGTTTGCATGGCTGTGAGGTGTTCATCTCGCAAATTCGCCCCCATGCAACGTGCAATTTTTTTATTAAGAATTTTGTTAGCAGAGGAAAAAACTACAGGTTTGAAAAAGCTACCCGGATGAGACGCTGCTTTATGTAGTCTGGCGCTACGTCTGACTGCTATAGGAGTGACCAATGGAGACTCTTGTCCGACCTGAGGTGGTGATGTTGCTGCTCGAACGTCCGAGGGAATGAGGGCTAGTTGGTTATCCAAGGGTTGGTTGCGTGTAGGATGAGAGCAAGCTGGAGGCGGATGATGAGGTGAGGGGATTATGGCGAGCTGACTGGCGGAGTTTTGAAGAGCTGGTGGGTGGTTGTGAATGGGAAATTGAAGGAACCATGGATTGGAAAGGTCTAGGTCCGCATAGGGATTCCAATTCTGGTCCACAATCGGCCAGCTGTCCCAACCTAGGGGACCCATGACTTCAAAGGAATTTTCTTGCGGGTTAGGGGCATCGGGTTCGGCCGGGATAGGGGCATCGGGTTCGGCCGGAGGGGTGAGGTCAACCAGAGGGGAAGGGTCGAGAGGAGCTAAGGGTGCAAAGATATCTTGGTCTAAGTTTATGGCGTCAAGTCTATCTTCCGAATTCAGTTCCTCTATGGGGATATGTTCGTCGAAACATCTGAACACCTCCTCCAAATCAATACCTATTGGGAGCGACTCGGGATTTTGGTTCGGGTGCGCATGTTTCCATCTTTCTACGGAGAGAAGGTAGTCATGGTTATTCAGGTTAGCGACGATGGTTGAGGGAGTTAAGACGCCTGCAAAAAATTGTATTTTGACGAACATGTAACGGTGGTCTAGCATTGCCCAATTGCAGCAATCGAATTCAATGAAACGGCCCAAGGGGTTTAGGGCGGAACGCACCGCGTCTGGGCGGTCACGGAGGAGCTCCGGGAAGCCTTGAATTCGTGCCCAAGTGACCGGTTCTAGGCTGACAGAGGAAGGCTCAGGATCTGACCAGGGTTGGATGAGGACGGACTCGCCTGGTTTGGTTATGGTTCGGAGTTGGAGGGCGAGGACAAGTGATTCATGAGTGGGGCAGCAGAAGGCAAAACTTTTGTTGTTTATGATCCAGATGGGTAGATCATGGCGGTGGAGAGTGGTAGAGAGGGTTTGGTGCAATGATTCTAGTGTCCAGATTCCATTGATTATTGTTACTGTGAGGTAGAGTAAGGAGTTGTCCATTGAAAAGTGTTGTAGAGAGGGAGCAGAGTGAAGAGAATGAGAAGAATTTTTGGTATGAGGATGGGGTGGGGAACGAGGGGACTCCGGAATGTTAATTGGTGTGAGGGTGCTTTTCGGCTTGGCAGTGTAATGATGTGGTGTTGGGACCCGATAGGAGTGAAGTGATGTTTTGTTTTTTACTGAAGGGGCAGAGGCTCGCACGGGAAACGAAGCGAGTGATTTGGCTTTTTTTTTTCTCGGGGCAGGTTGATTGTGAGTGGCCGAAAAGATTGCAATAATAACAAATCTGTGTGTCTCTGCAGTTTCTTGCCAGGTGTCCATTCCCTGAGCATTTTAGACATCGACCTTAGGATATCAAAAAGTCAATCGTGGAGCGTACACTAGCAAAGGATGGCAAGGAACGCCGACGTTTCTGCCTCGGAAGTTCGGGTATAAGTGGTGGGAGAGCATCCACTTGTGCATATGATTTTTCTGGAATAGTTTTGGTGATAATAGGGTGAGGATACTTTGAGTTGGCTGGTTTGGATTTATCAGTGCTGTTGACGTAAATACCAGTGGTCTGCTGAGAGGAGGTGGGCTTAGCGCTAAGAAGGGAGGCATATTTCTTGGGTACGAATGAGATCGGGGGAGGGTTGGCGGACGACGAAGGAGCAGATGGAGTGCCATTTCCAGTTCAAGATTTATTATTTTGTCAAAAAAAAAATTAAAAAAAAAAATTCAGCATTTGACAAGTTAACTATCAAGTCCTAAACTTATAGAAATCACGATTTGTACGCTTAACTCGTATCCGACATTCCAACTTAACCATTCCTCGTTTAAGAGAAAAAATCAGATAAGCTGGAGCATTGGTTGCATCAAAGCCTTGCATATACACTTTATTCTTGAATCTCACAAATGGATAAGTCTACCTCGTCGGCTTTTAGTATTAAGTATAGCATTAATGATTTCAACAAGCGGTAAAAAATCAACACGATTAACACGTTTCCGACATTTTCCAACTTACTATTCCTCATTTAAGGGTAAATCCCAATAGGTTAGAGCTCTATTGCTTCATCTCTATGACATCAATCTTGACTCTCACAAAAAGATAAGTCCTACTTCTTCGGCTTTTAGTGTTAAGCATAGTTAATTACTTTTCAAATAAATAATTAAACAATTTTACCATTTGGCCATTAGGCAATTACCAACCCTTTCTAAACCTTTTATTTATACTTTCAAAACCCTTTTAAAAATGATATATACGTATAGTAATTTGTTTACCAAAACTTGATATTAAATAAACTATTTAAAAAGATATTTTATTCCATAAGATATAAAATAGTCAACAATTTTTTAAAAACTATATATACTTTAAAATGCTTTTAAAATCCTTTATAACACTTATAATATGTTTTAAAACATTTTCTTAAAATATTACTTGAAGATATCAAGTTTATAAAATCCTTAAAAACTTGAAAAATGACATATTTTCTATATATTTTAACAAAATATCTCTTCTTTAAAAATTCACAACTAATTCTTAAAAACTTATAAAGATCTCAAAATACTTTTAAAATACTCTAAAATAAGTTATTAAACCCTTGTAAAAAAATAAACCAAAATACTTAAATATAAATATCTTTTCAAACCTTTCAAGTATAAAAATCGAGTCTAAATGAGGCAGTTTTGCACTAGTGATGTTTTGACAGCTTTACGAAAGGTTATTTTTTTACTATTCAAGCTTTTAATAGCAATACATACATACATATATATATATATATAATTAAGTATGGCGAGAAACTCCTAAGGATCTCTCTACAAAGTTCCATAGTAATCGCCTAAAACAAGGCAATTCACAACTACAACGACTATCGCTATAAGTGCACTTTCATATTTGAGTCCGATATAAACCAAAATCTATCTAACGACTATCGCTATAAGTGCACTTTCAAATTTGAGTCTGATATAAACCAAAGTCTATCTAACGACTATCGCTATAAGTGCACTTTCAAATTTGAGTCCAATATAAACCAAAGTCTATCTATAACCTATGTGCTTTGTTCAAGGTCTTGTCACAAGTCATATAAGTCCATTTAAGTCCATTCCAAGTTCGTTCAAATCCATATACATAGATCATATATATCACTTACTTTTAATGTATGCAGCCTTTTCCTCACATTGAAAAAAGGCTGTTTCTGGACTCGAACCTGGGCGTGTAGATCACCATGTGGGTGACCTAATCTTTGTGCCAAGCCTCCACCTCAATCAAACACAAACATATATGTGCTATATTTCCATTCAAAGTGAGGTGTTAACTCACCTATAACCACAAACAACCAAGCCCAAGCTAACCAAGCCTAATCCCTTCCTTGTAACACCTTTGCTTCCTCTTTTCCTTGCCTTTAGCACTTGGTTCCACCCTCCAAACACCTCCATAGCTCATGGCCTTCATGGGTTGTGGAGGTTCGTCTTTGCTTCTTCAACTTTTGGAAAGGTTGAAGGTTTTTTAATATTATACTAAGCCTTGTGGCAAAGTTTGAAGTGATTTGGAGTTGATTTGCAACTCTTTTAATTTTGAACATAAGAGAGGAAGAAGAGGAGAAGCCATTAGAAAAGCTTGGATTTTTTTTGTGAATTTTTTAATGATACTGATGGCATGCCCTCTCTTATATAGGCCTGTTTAAGGGGTCATTACCACCTTCTGCCTTCCAAGGAAGCTCACAAAGGAGCCTCCTTCTCACATGCACCTTTATGTCGCTTCTTCTTTATGCAAATTACCATTATACCATCACCATGATAATATCTCTTATCCGTTAGAACATTCTAGAACCTTCCAAGCTAGTGAAGAGGTGTGGGTTAACTAGTTGCTAATGTGTTCATTTGATCATCATACAAGTGCACAAGAGTTCGAACAACTTATATCGATAGAAAAGTCGTTTACCGACAAATCGATTTTCGGTCACATTATCAATTTCTCTTCGAAGAATATATTTTTGTAAATATTTTTTCAAAACAAATTTACCATCATTAGTTATGATTTAAAAGGGGTTAACAAAGTTATAAAATCATTTTAATAACATTTAATCCAACTTTCGAATATTTAAATAATTCAGATATTTAAATACGAAGTGTCCGAAATTTAGGGTCATTATGATATTTGCCACTGTCTACAAGTGAAAAATGACTTGCATCTTTATAAAGAGAAACAAAATACCAGCACAACTAAAATTTTGAAAAGTCCATACGTTCTTAACATTGATACGTTACCAGCTACAATAACTTGGACATTATGACAAAGCTGGGGATATTTTTTAGGGGTTTTTAGGCTCAAGGAAAAAGTTGAAGAAAAATTTAGTTTTAGGGACAAGAAGTTTGAATTTTAGGCTGAAGGACACTTTCCAGTGTAAATCACAGAATGATAGTTGTAACTATCATTTTCTGTTTACACTAAAAAGTGTCATTCAGACTAAAAAACAAACTTGTTGTCTCTGAGACTAATTTTTTTTGCAACTTCTTCCCTGTGTCTATTTTCCTGTATTTTTTATTTTTATTCAGCTTAATCAAACCATTAAGAAAATAAAAGCAGGTAAAAAGAATATGCAGTACATTTATCATCTTCATTGAATCTACTTAAATTTATTCAGAAAGACAGTTTAATTGACATTTAATTTTTTTTTCATTTTTTGGTAGTGTTTGTTTTCCCTTTTGAACCTTCTATTTTGGTGATCAATTTCATTAGAAGAAAATTTTTATTTTCCTTTTTTGTCTTAATAGGAACTGCACAATTTTGACAAGAAATGTTTGTAAAAAGGATGAAGTGATACATTGAGATTTTGCCTTCAAAATTTATAAAACAAAGACTTTGAAGATAAACATATATATTTTCTCTCTGTTCTTACAGACTTACACATGCAAGTGGTCAACTTGAGTAAATAGGTTTGCTAAGTAGATAGCCGTAGAAATCTATTCAAGTACATAAACTGGACAACAATTAACTACCATAATTTATGTTTGATTGGTTTTCCATCACCATGAAATGGAATCAAGGAGAACAAAAGTTAAGTTTTAACAACTTAATAACATTCAATAAATAACTCCGTGTTATACTAGTACAACCACACAATGGTGGAAAAACCGACCGTTAGATTATATAATATCAAAAAAAAAGAATTGAAAATGAATATCTACATTACACATAAACAAAACAAATATTACTCAATAACGCGATATGCAAATCTTCCATCTAAATTAAAAACAAACACACGTTAAGAACAAATACAATAATGTTTCAAATATAATTGAACCTATGGTTGCATGTAACCATACATTCATTAATAGACATTCTAAATGGTAATAATTGTAAACAAAAAACTATCATCCATTAACTAAAAATTAATGGAAATACAAAACTCAGTCATTTTGAATTCTTTCCTTGTTTCATTACAAATTCACCATGAAAAAACATGGAAAAAAGTCAGCAACTACTTGATATTCAAAGTCACACTGGACTAAAGATAAATTATAGGGGTGACTTGCATTGAATTAAATGTGTCCGGTTGGAATTCCAGTTTCACAGTAAATTAACAATAATGAATCAGTAAATAGAATCATGATTTAGCAGAGCATCCTTTTGTTGAAGTTGTTTTCTTTGGCTAAATTCAATCCATACATTAGGGCAGCTTCCTTTTTCCTCCAGTTCTCTATGTTACTTGAATCCAAATTGACTTCTCTTCTTCATTTGACATAATGCAAATGCTCCCTACCAATGAAACCGTTACAACGTTACAAAACTTTAACAACCATATTTAGGGTAGACTAACCAAAAAATGAATAGAGATGGATCTTCACAAAGACACTCTTCCTTGGCACGATCTATGTGATTACTTTTTTCAAACAAGAACCTATATACTTTTTGAAAAAAAAAAGTATATTAATATGATTGATTGATTAGACACAATATGAATTTCTATGGAGGTCTTATATCATTACACATTCATTTCTTTGGCAATCTTTTTCATGTACAATATGCATGTTGTGAGCCAAATCATTTTTAGTCCTTGTATACATGTTTAGTATAATGTACCATATGTACATTAGATAATTGAGTTAACAATTGATTCTTTTAAAGAAAACCAGACTTATTTTTCATACTTAATTCATTGCCTACTCTACTAACTCATCCAATTCTTAGTACTTCAATGTAATACGTTTATATAGAGGCAAAATATATGAAAACATGTTAAGAGTTGTATTAATGTGAAACAATTGGAAAAGGAAAAATGTATCACATCAGCAATAATATGAAGGATTGATGTTTCAAAAATTTATTTTATTACAATAGTTTTGCCAACTTCTACACATATGTCATACTGAAATTTAAGAATGCATATCACATAAGGATTAGATTGCATACACAATAAAAAAAACTGATTACAAATTTAGAACTGGAACATTGATATAAGTATTCAACATCCAGAATAAATAAAAACTACTCTTAATCTCAGCGACATGATCTCAAAGTAGATTATCAACGAAAAAACATGACCAATAGCACTAACTAATTCGATATTGTGAAATCATTTTTGGCAATTATGTAGTTGTTACGAAATGACAACATTATGATACATGTTAAAGTATGCACAAAAGCAGAATCTTTAGAGTATATAACACAAGATTCTATTTTTGTAATAAATCTTTTCAAAGTCTAAATACTACCTAACCCACGTGGGAGATTAGGCACAAACAACACAACCATCGTTCTTTTGATCAGTTCGGTTCAAAGTTGGAAAGGCCGGTGGAGTTATTAGGATAATGCAAATGTTAGAAATAAAATATAATTTACTCTACCAAATATGAACTACTACCTTCTCTAATAGATTATTAACAATTCTCGAAGTCAGTTCAGCCTTCTATGTTGAATCAAGTAATGCTAATTACTAATTGATGCAAACTAATTTGTACTAGACTCGAGCTCTAGCCCATGCGATTTTATCAAAAAACATGAAATTGTGCGATCCAAATCTAAACCTAACAATTCCGATTTGATTCTTATATTAGCATATATGTATGTAAACACATAACAATATGATATGTATGAAATTACATTTCACACTTTAAAACCATTTTCAGTTTCAAATTGCAACTTTGAGATTTGAATTCTATTTTGGAAACCTCTACAAACTAGATGCCAAGATTTATGGCTTAAAAGTTGAAGGTCCATGTTTTTAACAACCAATATATAGTGCTAACACAATATCAAGTTATCAAAATAAAATCTTTAATATCTTTAAAGTTTACAACACAAGATTCTGTTTTTGCAATAAATCTTTTCAAATTCTAACTACTACCCAACCCACTTCAGAGGTTAGGCACAAACAACACAACCATCGTTCATTTGATTAATATGTGTTAAAGTTAGAAAGGTCGGTGGAGTTAGGATAATGCAAATCTTAGAAATAAAATATAATTTATTCTACCAAATGCGAACTACTGCCTTCTCTAATAGATTATTAACAATTCTCAAAGTCAGTTTAGCCTTCTATGTTGAATCAAGTAATGTTAATAACTAATTGATGCAAACTAATTTGAACTAGACTCGAGCTCTAGCCCATGCGATTTTATCAAAAATCATGAAATTGTGCGATTCAAATCTAAACCTAACAATTCTAATTTGATTCTTAGATTAGCATATATGTATGTAAACACATAACAATATTATATCTTTGAAGTTATATTTCATACTTTAAAAACCATTTTCAGTTTCATATTTCAACTTTGAGATTTGAATTCTGTTTTGGAAACTTTTACAAACTAGATTTTAATTACTAATGGAGCTACTATTTTGAGTTTTTACCTTGAATTGGCTGAAAGACATCTGCTTTTGAACTTTGAAGCTGTGGACTTTGTCATGGTCAACCAAATCAAAATATATCTCATGCCCTATTTGTTCTGAGTTATTACATTCAATGCACGATCGTTTTTGTAGGGACTCCTCCTCATTCCATTGATGCCCTAAAAGTTTCACATGATTTGGCTCATGGATTTCAAGATATTAAACGTTCTCCGATGACTTGAATTGTTTCTTGTATCATTCTCTAGTCAATCCAAACAAAACCTCGCTTCATCCGTAGCTTGAGCATATGAACTTCAATCAACTCCAAACTTGAAACATAACTACACGGGGCCATGCTATTTATTTCCTGCTAACTACAGCTCGATTGGGTCCCAGTTCAAATCTGCCCAACTATCGTCTATAGTACTGTAGGTAACTGGCTCATCCGACTATTGACCATCCATTCCTGGTCAAATCGATGATAACAGGGCTTTGCCAAAAAGCGGGATAACATAGCTGTTATAATCTTTTTCTTTAAGTATGTGTTAAATTCATGACATTCCCTAAAAATATATGATATAAGACATCATAAATAAATCAAATAATAAATGTCACAGATGAATGCCATAATTAAATTTCATATAAAATTATATGTATGCATAGTAAATGTGTACTAAATAACATAAATGAATGTGGTAGTTATGATGTATATCTGAACCATAAGAAAGCTATATAGAATTCTACTTTGTCCCTTATCTTAGTTCATTCATTTTTATATTTTCCATAAATAATAATGTCAAATTCCAATGCATGTACACAAAGGAAAAACATACTAAAATATGATTTTCATAACCAAAAAAATTGATGTTAAATAAAATATATAAATACATAATATTTGCAATAACTATTTATCTTCAAAATGTCCAAGACATGAAAGTGGAACATAGTTTCAATGAGCATTGGTTATACATACAAAATATCTATAATTATCTAACTTAAATGCATTAAAAAAAACCACATACCTTTAATATTCCAAATACAAACAAGCTGCATCATTTAATGTATTATAACCGACGCAGTTAGTGCATTTATGATAATAAATTAATTAATTTATTACCATGTCAACCACATTTAATGCATTTATGATAAAAATAAATGCAATTGACCGTGGTCTAAAATGTAAACTAATGTCATATTAAAGTTTATTTCTAGATGTGATATTACTCAATAATAAAATCAACATAAACAACTTAAATGAGCATACTTTATTTCTAATTAATCAGAATTTTTTAAATAGCCCAAATATCTTATATATATACATATATGTGCACGCGCGCGTGTGTAGTATGTATGTATATATATTCAAATTACTTAATCAAAAGTTAAGTAAGGTAGAATTATCATAGAACCGGAGTTATATTTCTTGTATAAACAGTTCTATATTATATATATATCTATCCATACCATAAAAGGTTCTGAATTATACATATGAGATCCTAAGTATTCCTAACCAACATAAGTTATTTTCGAAATTTAGAGGAATTATGATTATTTCCCCAAAATATAATAATTTTAAAATTCTATCTTATTTTATAAATAACATATAGATCATTTATATCTATTTTTTATTATACCAAAAAGTTTCATAAATCAAGGTTTCAATTTACAATATATAGAAGAAGAAAAATTGATACTAAACCAAATCCAAAATTATCACAAAAAATATCCTTGATACATAGATCAAACAGATCTGAAACTTGAGTAAGGAATCACAAATTCAATGACTTCTAATTAAACATAGTTCAATTCAAAACTTTCTCATAAAAGTAAACAAAATCTCCAATGAAATCAATGCTGGGTGATTTTGATACCACTTTTTAGAATTTCAATATACTTTAGGACTGATTAATCATGAAACCCTAGATCTGAATATGTGAACCTTATTTATTTGATTGAGAAGAAACGAAGGAACGTAAATAAATTAAGGGAAACTGTATCTAAATCTGTAATTGTTGATTAAAGAGAAAAAGAATTTGATTGATTTTTCAAATTGACATAAAGCTTAGATCTGGATTATTTTCATAGAAGAGAGAAGAATAACCATAGCTTGTATAATTTGAGGACCATAATCCCTTATTTATAGTATTGACGTTTTCTAATTTGACCGTTCAGCAAAGTAGAATTGCCCCATTATCGACACATTAATAACATGACAAATATATCTTTAATCATTTTAGCTTTAATTCAAAATTTGATCATCTTAATTAGGTTATACACCAAAATAGCATAACATACTTTATTCTACATATATGATCCAAAATTTTGAAATATTACAATAATAATATATTTTCATGTTTTAGTGCATTTGAGTTGATTGTTATTTTGTGATAAATCTGTTACTTTCTAAACTAGTGCATTTGAGTTAATTTATGTTTTGTGATAAAACTATTGCTTTTTTGGACTCAAATATATTTTATGATTAGAGTGGAGTATTTGTAGTGACTTGCCAGGTTGTGTGCTTCGTACCCACGTCGTCGCAATACATTGCATGGTTCAACTCTGTTCAATTTATGAAATGTTTTAGACCACTATTTGAAACTGTTCTATGCTGCTACCATTCGCCTGAAACATCCACCTTCATTCTACACTGTGAGTTGATTAAGACATTTAATGCTAGCCACTACAATTTGTATATTGCAGCCTTCCCCAAAATGTTTCAGGCTGATTTCCTTTGACCAAACAATTCAAAATACTTGCTTTGCCTTAGCCATTCAACTTCAGTGCAATTTGGCTCATTTATAAAATACACCGATGTTAGTTAAGTAGTTTAAATAATGGTTTTTTCCTATTTACTATTACCATTTTCTACCAAAGAATAGAATATATATATTAATACATTATACACATATATAGGCATTATATATGTGTAGTTTATGTAGAGAAAGAGACCACGTTTCATGTAGAGGGAAAGTGATTTGTCTTTTTTCCTACTTCCAAATTTACTTACAAGCAAATCTGCATACCTACGCATCATCTTTTTCACCTTCAAAATGTATAGAATTCTGCTTTAGGACCACTTAGAATTTCTTCGCGAAATTATTATTAATTTATGGATTGTTTTAGGTGATTTTAACACCATATTACACGCTTCTAAAGAAAGGGGAGGAATCTCAATTCCTTTTAAAAAGTTGGAATTTCGTTCTAATTTTATGTTTAAATCTGAATTAATTGAGTCTACAATTTAGTCAATTCCTTTTAAAAAGTTGGAATTTCGTTCTAATTTTATGTTTAAATCTGAATTAATTGAGTCTACAATTTAGGGAAATAAATTTACTTGAAAATCAGGGGTTTTTAGAAATATTCATTGCAAATTAGATAAAATTTTGGTAAATGACTCTTTTGTTAATTTATTTCCTAATTTAAAATGTTTTACCTTACCTAAAAGGACCAGCGATCATACTCCATTGCAACTATTTTTCAATTTTAAAAACTGAATTAAAGTATTTTTTCCTTTTAGATTCAAAAATTGTTGGACTCATGATGAAAATTATAAGAAGGTTGTTAAAACCAACCATCAGACACATATAATTGGTTCAACCCAGTTCAAATTTAGGAAAATCTTACTAAAAGCTAAGGAAAATTTGAAACAATGGAATAAAAAATAGAAATAACACTAAAATCAATCAACTAAGGCAAGAGTGTTGAGATATCAAGACAGTATAGACTTTGATAACTCAGACCACATGCAAATTAATTAATTTTTTCATTTGTAAAAGAAATTAATCAATGATTTGCATGTTGAAGCTGTCAATTTAAGACAAAAAGCTAAAGTTGATTGTAGGTCTGTCAACGGATACTTTCAGATGCGGATAGTGTCATATCTGCATCCGAGATCATTTTTGAATATCGGATATTCACATCAGCGGATATGAACGAATATCGGTTAATTATCCTATCCGTTAACGATCGATAAATCAAGAAATATAAATAGAATTTTTTTGTCTAACATAAACTTTTTTCAATCCAACTTATTATTAAAGTGTTAAAAATAAACAAATATGATAATAATAAATAGATTTGAGCAGTCAATAGGCATTTAGTGTGTACAATATAAACTTCTAACTTAATAAAACAATAAATAAATATCTTTAACTATACGAAAATACACATAATTTAAATTATATTTTTGAAAAAATCGGATGGGTAATTTTCGGATGAAGATGTCTTCGTATCCGCATCCGCATCATTTTTTTGAATATCGTATATTTATCCGCTTTTCGGATATGAGCGCGTATGAAATTTGGATTTTTCGGGTATCTATTAACATCCCTAGTTTATTGGCTCACTAGTGAGGATGCTCCTAGTAAATTCTTTTATGCTAAAATGTCCAATAGAAAATATAGAAACGACATAGGGAAATTAATTAATGACAAGGGTGTCGCTATAAATGAGGCTCCTCTTTTAGAAGAGGAAGTCGTTTCTTATTTCTCCGACCTTTTTAACTTTGGTGATTATCCAAATTATTTCCCTGGGATCACTACTAAATTCCTAGTACATGCTAATAGTGAGGAAATTTTGCTTACTTAAGTTAATTTAAAAGATATTAAGCATATTGTTTTCAATGCCAATGATGATAAAAGCCCTAGGGCTGGTGGATTTTGGGCTACTCATTGAGAGGAAATTAAAAGTATTTTATTTGAAGCTATAAATGAATTTTTTATATTGGAAACATTTTGAAAAATATAAATCATACTTTCATTACTCTTGTGCCAAAAATCAAAATTCCAAATAGTTCGGGTGACAACAGACCTATCGCCTGCTATAATTTTATCTATAAAATAATTGAACCTATTTTAAGTAGTAGAATAAAGATTTTTCTAAAATGTTTAATATCATAAAATCATAATGCGTACATACTAGGTAGGCTTATAGTGGAAAATACTTTATTAGCCCATGAACTGCTCAGGGATTTTAATCGTAGTGCGAAAAATAAAATGAGCATATAAATTGATCTTCATAAAGCATTTGGTAAAATCAATAGAAATTTTATTATTCGCATGATGAGACGACCTGGTTGTCATGAAAATTTTTGTGACTTGGTTAGAGAATTCATTACTAATGTGACATATTCCTTTCTAATTAATAGATCTCCTTGTGGATTTATACATAACAATAGAGAAATTAAGCAAGGAGATCCTTTATCTCCTTATCTTTTTACTATAGCAATGGAATATTTCATATTACCAATGATGAAGGAATAACTAAATAAAAATATCAAACCATTAAATTCAACTTTTCCTTTTATTACTCATCTATTATATGCTGATGATTTATTAATTTTTCTAAATGCAGATAGTCAGAATGCTAAAAATTTTAGGAATTTTTTTGAAAATCTTAAGACTCATGATGGATTCCAATTTAATGAAAGCAAGAGCAAGGTATACTTCAGTGAAGCATGTAGCAGGAAAGCAGAAATTCTCAGTATTCTAAAATTTCAGGAAAATGATTTGCCAATAAAATACTTGGGTCCCCACTAAGTGCTAGTCAAATCAAGGATAAGGGCTATGCCAAATTACATGACATTATTCAAGGAAAAATTGACAACCGGTCTAGCAAGACGTCATTAATAGCAGGCATATTAGAGCTCACACATACTGTTATCACTGCTATACTTATGTACTTGTTGCAATCTCATAATATCCCAAAAGAAGCAATGGAAAAAACTGAATGGTTATGTGCTAACTTCGTCTGGAAAGGGAAAAATCATAAAGTAACATGGAAAATTATTACAAAACCAACAAAGGTTGGAGGTTTAGGGATAAGAAACTTTGAAGCTCTAAATGAAGCTTGCAATTACAAACTTTTTTGGAGATTCATAGAAGGAAAATCTTTATGAGCTTAGTGGATGAAAGCTAAATTTGTTAAGAATAAATTTTTTTGGACTATGCCATGAAAAACCATTTTTCTCATACTTGGAAGAGTATACTAAAATGCAGCGAAATAGGCACAAAAATATTAGAAAGAAATTCAAGGATGGTAAGCAAACTTGCCTTTGGTTTGATTCTTGGATTAATAGAAAATCCTTGATCAATTCACTAGGCTGGTATAATCTTTACAAATTCGGAGGAACTAATGAATAAGTAGAAAGTATCATTCTAAATTCAACATGAAAAACTCAAAAGAAACCAGCAACATCAGTATTCAATTCAACAATCAATACATTGGAAATTGATACAAGTTTCAATGAAGATATTTGGAGTTGGAAATTATCTTTAAAAAGTAAATTTTTGTTCAAAAATATGTGCGAGTTCATTAAAGGAGATGAGGTAGATGTGGACTAGCATAAAACAATTTGAATAATGCAAGTTGTCCAAAAATGGCTTTTGTGCTTATTTTGCGATCATAAATCAGTTGCCAACTAGAGATAGGTATCTCAAGTGGAATAAAAATGGTAATATTAACTGCCTTCTTTGTGAAAGTAAACCAGAAAACATAAGTCATTTGTTTTTTGACTATGTCTATTCTAGACGTATATGGTTCATTGCTAAAAACAAGTTGAAGCTCAATCAACAAAACTCTCTTCAAATTATTAGCGAAATCACACAGCACATTCAGGAAGTTTATAAAAGTAAAAGGAAAGAGTTCAATAAAGCCTGCATTGTCCTAACAACAATATACTTCATATGGAAAGAAAGAAATAGCAGACTTCACAATGGCATTGAAACAGATAGCATTAAAGTTTGGAAAAACATTGAAGTAGAATCCAATATCTTATTGCTTAAGAATTGTAAAAAAGATATTAGCATCAACCACATTCAATCCATCTGTGAGTTGGATAATTACGATATAAGGGTTAAGGACTACTTACAAGGCGAGAAATTCTCTTCTGAGATTTCCCTTGGTAGAATTAACTACTCCCGACCTAATGTTCCATCCAGAACTAAAAAATGGAAAGACTACCTTAGCAATGGTTCTTCAGGCTCCCTCCTTGAGGGTGGCTATTCTAAAGGTTTTAATAATGCAAGCTCCATGGAAAGTAAACATAAATCTAATTCAGTTTTTATTGATAATAATGAGCAAATTAGGGATAACAACTTGTGTAACGACCCGTAAATTTTAGTGGTTTTATTTATTTAATTAATTGAATTTTCATGAAATTTTAAATAATTGAATTTGGAAATGAAAATTTGATATTTGGAATACGTCTATCTAAACATAACAAATGGTAACTTTTCATCTGATAATATGGAAGTTTATTTTATGGTGTAATTCTATTTAAACTTAAATCAGTTAATAATTGATGAAAATAAAATTTTCTCCAAACCCGAATATTTTTACATAAATTTTTTTGTAAATCTTCTTCCGAGTGAGACGTTATATTTCGTTTCTCCAAATTTGGACTTCTCTAGCTTCGTTTACCTTATTTTCAGTGAATTTGCAGTAGTTTGCAACGAACACCGACTTTGATAGGATTGTCGCATCGTCGATATCTACGTACCGTTCTGATCGTCTCGTCGTGCTGATCTTCGGAGTATATTCAATTGCAAATTTTGATGTCTAGTGCACGGCGGGATCTGTGAAATAGAAAACCGTATCGAAACCCGTTTTGTGCCCTTTCGGTTCTTGTGTCCTTTCACTTTCAACATAACAATAGCCATTATTAATTTCAGAAATTCAATGCCTGCCTTTTGTCATTCACTACGTTTCAATTTCTATATTTTTTTGAGTTGTCCTTTCGGTTTTCATTTTCTCTGACTTCAGTCGTTTACCCTGTTCATTAGCTTTTGAAATACATATAGATTATTTATAATATCTTACTTTCCTTCCACTTTCGTCTATAACTTTGAAACGAAATATAAAATCCCTGTTCCTTTATACTTTCCCATGGCCGAACAACAACAAGAAAAAAAAATTAAGGAAAATTTTTGTTGTTGTGCATGCTGGCCTCCACCTCCCTCCCTTCTCTTTCATTTTTGCAGCCATCTTCCAATTAACTGTCACCCTCAAGCCTATTTTCTTCCGCCCCTCTCCCATCTCGAGCTCGCCAGCCCATCCCACGAAAACCATACCTCCGCCTCCTCATTCCCAGCCTCCAACGCCTCCTTCCTAGCCGAGCTCATCTGCTCCCTCAAATCTCCGCTAGTCAGCCTCTTTCGCTCTTTTGTGTGTGTAACAGGTATATGTATATTTTTATATGTCTACTATATATATAGTATATAAGATGTGCGTTAACTTTATGATTTGATATATATAGGGTTATCTTGACTTTTAAATATATATATATATATATATATATATATATATATATGTTAGTTTGATATTATACTAGTTATTATAACATGTTAGTTTGTTGCAGTTATATATATTGGTATATATAAGTATTGTTTGGCTATAGTTTATATATTTGTTTTGATTATATAAGTTGAAAAATATATATGTCTATATATATTAGTTTAGAGAAGTCACGGTATAGATAATGGTGTATATATGCTTATATTAGCTTATATACAATTTGTTGTATATATTTTATAATATTATATTGTATTATGTAAAGGTTGTTTGTAAATATATTTATGTTACTGTATATTTATATGTACAGGTTTGTATTTTGTTGTATATAATATGTCAATTAGATATAAAGTAATGTCAGTAGTGTGCATATGTTAGTATATGCTAGATTATATATATTTTATGATAGTTATATAAGTATGTTTTACGGTGTATATAGTTACAGTAATATGTTTGCAGGTTTACATCAGTTCTGTATATATAGGTAACAAGTTATCTTGTTTATACTTTAATTTAATATACATAGGTTTATAATATGTATATGTTCGGTCTGTTGCATTTTAAATGAAGATATATATATATATATATATATATATATATATATATCTAAGCCTGAGTGTGTACATATATCAGGATTTTTATATTGACTGTTGTAATATATAGAGATATATTGATCCATATATAAGTTTTAATGACTATTGATAGTTGAAAAATATATATATTACCGTTTTAGGTATATATATTTTATATGAAAGTTTATATGCATATATAGCTGTATTTTATTAATAGCAGTGTTTGCATATCAGAGTTTGTATATCCAGAGTCTAGTTATATGTATATTGTTGATGGTCTGCATAGTTATAGAGCTTGCATATGTATTTTTGGTTAGTTATATCAGTATAAGTATTATGACAATTTTTTTTTTAAGTATGTAAATTTCAGTTAGTATATATATAAGACTTATATATATAGAGTTACAGTATATATATATGTTCGTTATATAGATTTATATATATTTGTTTTATATATAAGTTATGATTTAAATTAAATTATTGATTTCAGGAAAAAAATTTATATAATAATATATATATTTTCTATTTCTATCAAACTGATTGATTTTTCCCATCGATTCCCTTTTATCAGTTTTGTCCGTCGAATTCGTGCCAATCTAGCTTTGCTTTGGAATTCGTGCCTGGATTCGTAACTCAATCTATTGTCTATCCTCTCTAGCCCTGAAAGGTAAGCAATCACCCACGATTAACGTTCTTATATTTATTAAATTTGATTTCAATTGAAATGACAATTGAAATATGCTGCTGTTAGTTATTTACATTGCTATATATATGCTATTATCTGTATCTGTTTACCTGTGACATCTGACACCATTATCTGTTATTTATATTGATGATATATGCCTATTATAATCATTATCCGTTCTCACTCTGCAAGTTCCCTGTAGTATAGAATTCCCTATGGGTTGAAATGATACATACCCGAACGATCTTTTAGAATAGGAGAAAATCGTTATGGGTTGAAATGATAAACCCAAGCGATTTACATTGAATTGAATTTGGAATTGCGGGTTGAAAAGATATATACCCGTAGATATTTAAATTGCGGATTGAAATGATAAATATCCCACTACACCAGAAAAGACTTTTGGTAGCGTTGAAAAAACGCTACCAACTTATGGTAGCGTTTTAGAGAACGCTGCTATACGACATGCAACTAAAAGTCTAAAACTTTTTGTTGCGTTGTAGTAAACGCTACCAAAAGTCACTTTTAAATGCAACTATAGGTATTTTCTGTAGGATTTAAAAAACGCTACCAAAAGTCACTTTTAAATGCTACTATTTACGGTTTATGGTTTATACCATTTCCAGCAATCGCTTATATACTATTCATATTAAAACGAACGATCAATCGCATAATTTTCATATATTCAAACAAACAATTAAATCACATAATTAGCATATACAAACAATCAATCATATGATCAACATATTCAAATAATTGCAAAAACATGCTAATCTCACAATCAAATATAATATCCATAATCAATTCGATAGTAGTTTTTCAACAAAATAAGTCACATACTACAAGCATTCACAGACAAGTTTCCACAAATGGTACTAACAAAATACGACAACATATATAACAATTAAATTCATGTTCGTTGCTTGATTACCAATAGTTTTTTGTTGTCGACGGTCTTCGCTTCGAAACAGCTAATTACCTGCAAACGAGTTTAACAATCAACAATATATATATATATATGTATATATATATGTATATATATATATGAAAATCATGTAATCTATAACTCGATATTCTATATTAACACATATTAACAAAAATTGTTCTATTTTTATATGCATCCTATATAGTTCCCTAACGAATACACAATTTTCAATTTACATAGATATTTAGATCAAAACTGGGTTAGAAGTCTGACTGGATTTCATTCTATGTGCAGATTGTGTATTCAGTACTATGGGTAGATTGTGTATTCAGTACTATGGTCAAGTTAACTCTTATAAAATATGAAAAAGTATCTGGAACGTCCGTAATCCATCGATGATGCATCCATCTACTAATTGAAATGTACAATTTTCTTTACCCTTGTCGTTTTCTATTGATCTTTTGATATGAGACAATCAACTCCAAATATAGAGTGAAAATGTTATTTAAATTGATAGAGTAATAATTCAATTGCCTATCTAAACCAACATAATGTCTGTAATAATGTTATACTTTGTATTTTGATAAAAATATGACCTTGGTATTCTTGAATCAAATCAATATGCTTCAGTCTTGGTACGATTTGCAAGCGCACCAATGAGATTTCCACATGGAAAGGTCTGCATATATATACCAATATATATTAGAAAATAGTTCTGCAAAAATGTACATGTACAAAAGAACAAAGTATTAAAAGAGATAAGTCCACATGTACAAAAGACTTTGCAATACCCCCTCCCACTCGATATTATTCTCCAGCTAACACGGATTAGACCCCACAACAACCACCTCTTCAGGATTGGAGTCATCGCAACTGAGCTTCGCTTTTTCTCACCTCGGCTTGCATCCGTAATAGCATTTATGTTTGCACCATACTTTGTTAACTGCTCATTTCAAGATGGCCAGTGCCTCAACATATATCCACATTCTCTAGTCACACTGTTCTTAACCTCAGCATCCGCCCTTAGCTAGTAGTATACCTCCAACAAGCACACTGTTACTGCACTTCAACTAACTTAGTTTCAGCAAACTATATAACATATCAGCCATCACACATCAAAGAAAGTCGACCTCCTATCCTCAGATCGGATCCTTGCAAATAGTTTCAGCCAGCTCAGTGCCAGCTTCACATCAGATCTCTATAAACCTCTCCCTTCGGACATATTGACTGATTTCCCCATAGGAAACATGATTTGCTCTCTATATGGATTCACTCAAATTTAATTAAGAATCGACACTTTTGGACAATGGCAGTTCCATAAGATTGTAGCTGGTTTTGGAGGAATATATTACAATCAAGAACTTGGCTGCTTCCTTTATTTAAATCTAGGATCTTTGACAACACTATGTTTTCACACTTTCCATGGGCAGGCAGGGGCCTGATCCTATATTTAATGGTGAATCATAGTTTAAGTTCTCTAATTGCTATTCCTAATAATGCTAAGTTTTGCTCTTACATTACTAATGATCATATAAATCTTCCATACTCAAGTTCCCAGATCATCAAGCAAGTTTGGAACAACATCTCACATACTACCATATCATCTTGGAATGATAAACCACACCCTATAAATCTTGTTTACAACACTCTTGATGTTGTTGTAGGAAAACTATATTTTCCTTGGCACTCTAAGATTTGGTCATCTAAATCTAGGCCTAAAGACGATTTTAAGTTTAAACCACGTAGATTCATTTTATTTACACTATGAGTAAGAAGATAAGAAGTTATATGTGCAACAGACCGAAAGTGCATTCAAATGTACAGATCGTTACGAATTTCCATTTCTAATCAAAATAAGTAAACCCTAACAATTATGTTTGTGGGAAACTGTTCAAGGCCAAGAGAATGAACTTCTGAATCAAGTTCCTATATCGAATCTAGCTTGAATGGAAACTCATCCACGTACGGTCGTGGTGACAAACTTCAGATGCAGAGAAGGACTCATGTAAGGAATTAATGAAAAACATACAAAAGCTAAATTTAGGGATGTTAGGCTAGAGGCCGGAGGTATCTTGAGGAATACGAGAGGCTGGAGGCGTCGACAAACAAAAGCTAGGAAGGATGTTAGGCTAAGGGAGAAGAATAAGGTTGAACTGGTACCTGCCATCCGGATGTGTGCAGTGCAACTCAAACTTCGGTAAAGTCTTCTGACTAGCCACATTCAGTTTCAGTGATCGGCCATGTCTCCCTTTTGATAAGCATTTACTGTTGTCTTTGAATCCTTGAAACGTGAGCTGCTTCATTTTGGTCTTTCCTATTTTGCACCTGCTTTAGTTTCATGGCATCTTATGCTCCAATAATTCCATGACCGTGCAGTTCTTTTGGTAATGTTTAATTCAAGGCAAGTAAAAATTTATTTGTTGCGTTATCTTTTAATTAGCACGGGAGAGCATCATTTGGTAGTGTTGACAAGACATATCATCCCAGATGGTTTACAACATATACCAAAGCTGCTGAACAATAGATTTAGAGTAAATATTTGTGGAGTGCATGACTACATGCACATAATTATGAAGCTGAAAGAATGCATCTAACATGCAGTTTACCTGGAGATGGAGATGGGGTCCTACAGGAGATATTCGCAAACATGATGGAGTACTGACAAACCGTGATTGGATTGATATAACTTTCCAACATCTTGAGAGCCAACCAATGCCATATATTCCTATTCTGGAGACCACTCACCCATCATCTTCAATACTTGCATTCAAACTATTGCCAATGGCCTGAAACCATTTAAATATCTTATTCATTGGCATAAGAATCCAAAAACAAAGATACAGGTGAACCATTTTCCAAATTTTCAAAATCGGAAACCAACTGTACACCATAATCAAATATAGCGGAAATCAAGATAGCCATCGAAAAGAACAATGTAATAAACCACAAAGAAAATAATGATATCTGAACTCTGGCCGCTAAATGGCAGGAACTACTAGAGAGCACACTAACCAAATTTTTACTACATCTCTCCTCTGTGCTTTCCCATTTGCAACTGCCTTCATCATATATTATCACTTGATTAACGAAGGATATTATAATTTTCACCCACTAATTTTATATGAACTACTTATCTATACTTATTAATACTGAATATAACTTTGACTTTGCATCATATGTTATCACATGATTATAAATGTGCATTTCTAGGAACAAAATTATTTTTTCACTAACCTTCAAAGAATTTTTTTTACTCAATACTAGGTCTTTTCCACTCCATATGCAAGGAATCTAAAAAGGAGAAATAACATATCAATATAAACTACTAACTCGTGTTTCAAACGTACAAAGCACAATTGACAAAATTTTGATTTCATATACACATGAACTCAAAATCAAACTAAATCAAGGTTTTCTCAACGTACCTCTCATCTATAAATGAAATAACCACTAACGATAACTTTAGAAGTAACCCAAACCATACATACTCCATGTAGCAATAGTAGAGAGAGATGGGAGATCATATTTCATGAGTGACTAAGCAAATTATAGCAAATAATACAATAGTAATTAAAATTGGTGACAACAATCTGGTGTGTTCTCTCATTATGATCTTTTTTTCTGACCAAGGTATAAAAATATAAGTCTTTACCGCTAGATAATACCATCTGTGTGTATAAAGTCACCCGTTTTAGAAATAATAGTTGATAAATGAACAATCTTTCACAATAAAGCTCGTGTTTGACTTTGTATGGGTTACTTAATAAACCAAGATGCAAGCACTTATGACTATATAGCAACTGCTATGTTAGTTAACAAAATAAAAGGAGGACAGGAACATACCAAATAGTGCACTTGCAAGGCTATTATTTTCCATGTATTCGTACACAAGTAGTAATTGATTTCCTTCAATACCATATCCATAAAGTCTCACTAAATTCGGATGATGTAAAGTAGATATTAACCTAACCTCATTAATAAATTCACGGTTTCCTTGCCTTGACCGGGAAGAAAGTTGCTTCACCGCTATCTTTGAACCATCTCGCAGCACTCCCAGAAATTAAAATTAAGAACGTGAATTAAAGGATGAAGTGTACAAATCGTATCAATACAAGATTATAATCGTTACCTTGTAAACATGACGAATCTGCCTTCGCCTATTTTGTTTGCAATATCAAAACTCTTGGTGGCAGCTTTAATCTGTCTCAGGGTAAATGTACTAGTCTGCAACTCTAGACCTTCATGTTCGCCATGCATAGCATGTTTTCTTCTCCAGCAAATCCAAACTATGATTTGCATCTAGATTAAGTTGTAATACTTCAGTTAGAATAGTATGATATAATGCAATCATCTTGCTATATAGCATGTATCGCACAAAATGTTGACATTAAACACATATATCTGAAGATTCTTTGCTGTATATTATTCTCTTCATAAAAATTAACATGTATTGGTTTCCAAATTGAATTAAAAGGGAGGAATCCATCGTAAATAAACTAATATACTTTTAGAACAGCTGCTTTAGTGAATGTTCTTTGGTTTACATTTTACTAGTGATAAGATAACTATGTGCATGTTCCAAAAATTGGATAAAGACATAGAGCTAAATCTACCACTGTATGACTGGTGCGACTTTGACTAAGTGGGGTTTAGAGGACATGGTAATATAATTCAAATAAAAATAAAAATAAGAAATAGTGAAACAAACCTCTTCAATATTGACATCTGAAGAAATAAAACCAGGTTTAGTTTTGCCATTGAAAACAGTTTCTGTAGATGCTCTAGATCCGTATAACTAAGGGTACTTTAGCAGTGTTTTTCGACTTATATCTTTGTCCAATATTCCAACTATTATTGTCGGTAGAGTATAGATGACAGAGTAATGATATATTGCCATAGCTTGTACACCTCTCGCTAGGAATAATAACTCAGTGAATATGAACACAAGAGATGGATGGTAACTAGTACACCATATTTCCAAACTTGTCTGCAGAATCTTTACGCTACAACTTCCGCAGAGAAATTTGGATCTGTATCCCATTTGTATCCACATCCTCTATTCAATAGTACATATCAAAACTTAGAAACTATATAAAACTACCATATACAGCATGGTCGTTATTGTTTCATTATAGTAAACTGTTACCTTAAGTTCATTTCATTTGAAAATAATATTGTTAACAGCGACCCTGCTCATTTCTGCTTATTTTAAACCATGGAATACATGAAAAATTTAAATGATCGTACCAAACAAAGATTAAAAACAAACGACAATTAAGTATATAGTGATGCATCCCATAATCTTATGTTCAATACTTAATCAAGTAATAAAAAACAGCACTATAAAATCTATATATCCACACCTATCACTTCGCATTCTATACAAAGTCACAAACAGTTGAAAATGGAAGCAAAGGTACCAGCCTGCATTGTATTAACAGTAGCGTTAGTCTTTTCACTCATTAACAAAACAAACGCAGTAGGAATAGCTATATACTGGGGTCAAAATGGGAACGAAGGCAGTTTGGTAGATACCTGTGCTACTCAAAAACATTTATTTTCCAAAACCCCAAAACTAAAATTGAAAATTCATATAAACTTATTGTCTATGATTCCAGAAGTAAACATATCAGTGACAAAATTGATGTTCCTCTTTGAAATATCCACCCATGGCAAATAAACCTTCATAATATTTTGTGTTTCAAAGTTTCCAACAAATGGATCTCTCAAATGTAATCTTTCTATGTCGTCCGGGCATTGAAGAAAATCATGAAGCTTCACTTGATTCCAAGCAACTTCAATTCCTTCATACTCAGCGAAAACTTTATAGCTAAAAATTCATGAAAACATCAGTAAAAAAGCCATTAATTAGAAATTAATATTCTCATCCATGTACAAAAATATTGAAATGAAGATTAACCCTAACCAATCTTTGAATAAGTAATTGAACTTAATTTAAATTCCAAACTTATTGCAGGAAAAGTTGGATCGAACCTTATAACAAGTAAAAATAAATCAGGAAGCATCAAATCAAGATTATGAATTCAAATCTCATTCAAATTTGAACGAATTTGATAAATCAATGAATCTATTGAAAGCTCACCAGCTTGGCATGGAAGGCTGAGAAATGAAGCGATGTTGTGGAGGCATTCAGTTGGCAAGATACTAGTGGTGATGGATGAGGTTCTAAGTTGAAGATAAAGGAGGTATGCTTTTTATGAATCGGAGAAATTTTTTGGTTTCAGACTCAGACTCAGGAGAAGTTTATTTTACGGTTTTGGGTAGGGAATCGAAATAATTAAGAAAGGAAAGCGGGAAGGAAAAAGATTCACCGTTTCTAGGGCGGGATTAGATTAGTAGCGTTGATTTCTTGTACTTTTTTAATCTTTTAAATCAATGGTAGCAATTAGGTATTAAACGCTGCTATATTTTGCTACTAATAACTGATTTTCTTGTAGTGTCCGTATCACTTGACCAAAGGATAGAAAATTATATACAGACATCGTTGGTCTATCTATATATATATATATTTTTTGAAATGATTTCCAAGGTCTAAAAAGAGATATATATGGTTTTATATAAATATTGATTTTTTATAGGTATATAAATGTTATTATATATATATGTATTAAGTGTTTATTTCAATTTATATCTTTAAAAGTAGATTTTATAATAAATTTAAATAAATTATGGTTGGAAAGATAAATTTGAAATTGATTTGAAATTTTATTTATTTAAGAATTATACTTAAATAAGATTGATTTAACTTATTGAATTTGAGATTTTAAAGATATAACTTATAACTTGATTTTTGATTTAAAAGTGATTAAATGAATATTTCAAGTAAATAAATTGAAGGGAATATTTAGTTTATTTAAATTGTAATTTAAGGTTTTATTTAAATGATATTGGATTGACTAAGTGAATTTTTCAATATTAAATAATGGTAAAGTTGAATTTGAAATATAAATGAATTTAAGCTTTGAAATCTATTGAAATGGTTTAAATTGTAGTTTATATATGTATTTGAAATCGATATAAATTTTAAATGGTTTTGAACTGAATTGAAATTGATGAATTGAGATTAAATTAAATTGAATTTTTGGAATTCGAGTTGATCTGAATCGATTTGTGAAATTTGAGGAAACTATATTTTATTTTATATAAAGTATTTTAATATATAAAAATATTTTTACTTTATGAATTATTTTAATATAAACTATTTTTAATATAAAACTATTTTAAATACTAATTATTTTAATATAAACTATTTTTAATTTATAACTATTTTAATATACAACTATTTTATTATATAAACTATTTTATTATATAACTATTTTTATTTTATAATCTATTTTATTACATATACTATTTTCTATATCTAAACTGTTTGAGTGGAAAGTATTATGATTCAAAATGTTATGATTTCCAAAGTGTTGGGATTTCTAAAGTGCTATGATTTCAAAAATGTTATGATTTCGAAACGGTTATAATTTTTGAAAGTGTTACGATTCTAGAAATGAATATGATCTAAGTGAATAATGATCGTGACGCCCCACCTCTATACTCACACTAGCCAAGGACACTACGGAGTAATGCCATCGACTAGCGCGAAGAATAAGGCTGTTGAGGAGCGACCATCTGTGTAATTTCTTTATGCGAGTACCGATATGTCAGATAATATAACTTACATTTCATTTCAGGAGAAAATCCGACATATCAAATACAAACTCAAAGCTACCACACAGTGGCTCTATGGACTTCGGAAACAAATATAGAAATAAACATAACACAAATCAATCACATATATTCATATCACAAGACGGAAAAAAATATGAATATATCACATAGAAGTGTATGTCAAAGTAGTGGTCAAACTAGATCCACTACATCACAGAAGAATAGATACAAGTGCTAGACAAAAGAATAAGTATACATCAAGGAGTCTCTATCTCGAATGTATAACAACAAAAACTACTAAGCTAAAGTAGTTAGCCAAAAGTCAGCTGACAAGCCCCGATAAGAAGTCAAGCAGAAGCACTTGAAATACCTCGGTCTGACCCGAGTATTATTTAAGAAGAAAAATAATAAACGGATCAGTCTAGCTATAAATATCATATAAAATGAGATAGGATAAGAGATATGACCAAAAACGTATGATAACAAAAATGCCATACTATGACAAGTATACATAAGGCAACAACAAAAATCATACAATATCTCAAATATTCTCAAACACCAAAAAGAATATCATATTCTTTAAATTATTCACCAAAACACAAATATTGACAAAACGTATCAATGCCAATCACAAAAATCGGTGAAACACAAATTCTAGAAATCATCAACTAGAAATCCAGAAATCATAAAAAGGGGAAGGCCTATCACAAACGGAACGCTATTCCATGTTCGATAACCATCAAGTTTGAGCTAAGACTCCACAGCCCGAAGACCATGGATCGCTACCCCACTAATTTGAGTCGAAGCTCCACAAACGGCCCGAAGACCATGGGTCGCTACCCCACCAATTTGAGTCAAAGCTCCACAAACGGCCCGAAGACCATGGGTCGCTACCCCACCAAATTGAACCGAGGTTCCACAAACGGGGTTTTTAGTCCCCCACACAAACAAAGAGACATTGCACATCGCTAGTCTAAATCACAAAATGATCATCAAAGATCGATAAGTGTAAATTACACTAAGCTAGTAAATATAAGAGTTTAGCTTCATGTCCCATAACCACTAGCTTAACTTAAATATTTACAAACAAATTGTAGACTTCCACTCGAGAATAAGTGTAAATTACACTAAGCTAGTAAATATAAGAGTTTAGCTTCATGTCCCATAACCACTAGCTTAACTTAAATATTTACGAACAAATTGTAGATTTCCACTCGAAAATTTTCACAAGATTTCAATCGAACAAGTCCAAGAATTATCCGACAAAGTAAACGCAAGCATTTCATACCACTTGTTTTGCTAAGCCGTTTAATTAGATTTCTCATACGAATGAGGTAAAGGTTTGTATATACTAATAGGTTGGAAAACGGTTTTAAAAACGAGCCTTGTATTTAAAAGTAGTGTTGAAATCGTTTTTGTGAAAGAGTTTGAGTATTTACTACTAGTATAGAAACCTTTGTATTTTAAAGTGACAAATCACAAAAATGATTGTAGAAACAATCAACCACCAAAAATTCACATACGAAATTGTGAATTAAAACCATAGAAATCGATACCGAATCCATCAAAATGGATATTCCCAAAAATCCCGAAAAAGAAGTCATCAAAGTCGATAAATGATAAAAATAAATCGGATCATCAAGAATCGATTAAAAATTGGAAATCCACACAAAACTGCCTAAAATAGGCAAAAAGCACATCTCCCAGATTCAGTCGACTGAACTAGAAGGTCAGTCGACTGAACCAGAAGGTCAGTCGACTGATACAAGGGCAGAAACTCACGGGTTCTTGGTTCAGTCGACTGAACTATATGGTCAGTCGACTGATACAGGGACATGAAGTTTTTTGCTCCTAGGTTCAGTCGATTGATAGATGGACATAATCTTTCTGTTTCCAGGTTTAGTCGACTGGCCATATACGTCAGTCGACTGAATTGCCATTTGCAGTATTTTTAACCTAGCCCAAGAAGGGGCAAAAATCCAAACAGAAGTGATCGGATGAGTGACGGAGACTAGGGATTTATGCCAAGCGACAACCTAGCCTTATAGGCTCTTCGATACACCCCAACAACATGTTCAAACATCAAAGATAGAATTTTTAAAGATTTGACTTCAAAACACCAAAAATTGGAATATTCATCAAACCAATTCAATTTAAAAGCAAATGGACAAGAAATAGATGTTAGGAATTACTACCTAACAACTATCAAAGATATAGACATAGATGTGAGTTCAAAAACTCACCTTTTAAACTCAAAGACACGAATGAGAAGCTCTAAAACAAAGGAAAGGCCAATTCCTCTTCAACTTCAACTAAAGAAGCTCCAATCTAAGCTAATAAGCAAATATTTCCAAAGTTAAGGTTTAGGAATTTCTGAAATTAAAGAGAGATAGAGATGAAGAAGATGAAGAGGACGCTTACCTAAGCTTCTCCTTAATTTTGAACTTGAATTTGAGTTTCCTAATCAAAACTAGGGTTTAGGAATTTCTATTTCCCATTCCTTTCCCCATTTTTACTTTGAGCTTGAATGTTAGGAAATGAAGAATGAAATGAATGAAGAGGGGTTGAGTTAGGGTATTAAGATGGGTTAATGGGCTGAAACCCAAACCCAAAGCCCAAAATAGAAAAATAGCAAAATTCTACTCAACTCCAAACATATCGATGTTTATACTCATAAAAGTTGTAAATTCCATTTTGGACTCAATGGAAGTGGTTTTGAGTCCCAGTTCGACTGTTTACAAAAAGAAACATTTCGAACTTTAATCCGATTAACGATGCTATATTTAAATAAAACATTTAAATATACAATCATAAAATATGCGGGTTGTTACAATGATGTTGAATTGTTATGGTTTCGAAATGAATATGATATTTTGATTTTGAAGTATGAATTATTTGAAAATGACCGCGGTGTTATAATAACGTTTGGTTTTTAAAGAGACCGGGATCAAATATTTTCATACTCTCTGCCAATACCGAAAACCACTTTAACAACTATGTACGTGGTGGAGATTCCAGAATGAAGTAGGATGGTTTGGCGTCGATTCTATATGGTATTTATGTGAACCTGACTCTCATGAGTCAGCTTGATGTGGCTAAAACAGGAGCTATACTGTGCCAAGAGAGGTCATTCCTCCTATCGGACATATTTCTTCGATACCAATCTATTGCTTTTGTGATGTGATTGGGTGCACCCTTTGATTTGGAGTGTGTCACGAGGTGGGAGATAGTAGCTCCTATGCGTTACCACCAGTCCGGGAGTGCAAATGGTATATCTATCCTGGCATTGCCTCGAGTGCCTTGTCGCATGCCTTATCGCGCCTTCTACAAGTTTGTTTTGTACCGTACCTATGTGATGTCCTCTGGGTAAACCTCCAGTTTACGGAGGAGCGTACGGCAATGTATAGACTACGGGAATATATAAAATGTGTTAAGGGGGATATGGGTAAGGCCTTAACGCTATTTTAATACTTTTACTTTACTATAGACATATTATAATAGCGTATATTACTACATAGTAGATAGTTCCACGGATCCTTAGAGGATGGTTATCCCAAACATCCTTTAAGTTACTTGTATTTCAGTTGATATTTCACTTGAGTTGGATTTATTGATATAAGAATGTTAATCCTGACTCGAGTGTTTTGTGTTTTGCTTTACGTTCGGGTCAGACCGAGTGTCACAGCATTTGAGACTCACCTTTAGAGTTGGAGCTTCGCTTGGAGATCCAGCTATATCTATTCAGCTTCCAGTTGTTCGGTTGACTCCACTGATATATTCATATTTTGTTATTTGACTATTGTATTGAGACTTCTATGTATTCGAGACCTCTGTTGTATCTTGTTTAACTCTGTTATATATATATATAGTAGCTTCATGAACTACTATTCATTTGTTTCCGCTGCTTATTGTTATATTACTCTGTGTTTGTGATTCTATGATTATTTTATTTACCGTATATGCTAAGTTTTGCTAAATATAAATTAACAATTTGATATTTTGAGCAATTCAAGTCCGACATGTGCGGATACGAATGGTTGAAAATACCGGGTCGTTACAGTTAGTATCAGAGCTCTGGTTTTAGGCAAAACTTAGCATATAAAGTAAATTTAATTACAGAATCACCCTGTTCGAGCTTGAATTTCTCCCTCTTTGATTCGGATTTCTTTCGAACTTTGGAACCCTACCTTGTTCTGAAATCCATTCTTGTTCTTTCCTGTTTGTGTTCTTCTTGATTCTGGAGCATTCCATAGCTCCACTGTATGATTTGTAAAGGGGTGAAACTCCTTTACAACAATCATTGATTCACCGAAGATTTCTGTATCCTCGATTTAAATGCTGATATCTCTTGTTATGCCCGAATTCTATCTCTTGTGATCAGATGTCGATTACCTCAGAATTCTACATCAATCTTATTCTTGAAGTCATGGTTGACCCAGTTAAGGTCGCCGCGATAAAAATAGGTCTATCTATTTCTTCTTTTGTAATGTAATTATCTTATCTCCCTTCCGAGCCTATCTTCTAGTTAGAATTCTTTTGATTAGGGTTCCTCTAATTTGGATCTCTATCCTTGTTTTAAAATCTGTTCTTGTATCATCGAGTGAGGGAGTGTATCTGTAAAATTATATTAAAATATTTTATATTGTGTTGTTTAAGTTGTTAATGTTGATTTGGGGTTTCGATTGATTCGTCTGATCAACACTATTGATAGGAATTCCAAAACACTTGAACAGAGCAAACTGACAAAATTGTTTTCAAAATTTAATAAATTTGTATGATCATATTATATTATATATATAAGTATAAACTTTCTGAAATTCAATAATCAATTGGATTGGTTATTGAAATAATAATATTTGATTCTCATTTATGGTTTTGTAGACCATTGACTAAATGAATTTATAAAACATGGTTTATAAATTGATTTTTGAATTTAAAATTTAGAATTTGAGAATTCAATTTTTGGTATTTTGGATAATTTGGTTTTAAATTTTAGAGTATATTATCTAAAAGTATATTTTGAATAGAAATCGTTTCCAAAGAATTTTAAAAGTTAAAGTCAGTGCTCTCCTCTTTGTCGTTGGGAAATAATTTTCGGTGATGACTGCAGCATCATCGACATTCATTTTCGAGTCTCGAAGTGGAGAGACCACGTAGCAGCTTCGCTACACTTTTGTTTTGGACAATGAATTTTGTTTGAATTTCTCGTGTATAAATTGATTTATGAAATATGTATATAATTATATTTATTTCGAAATAGTTTGAAGTGAAACCGAAAATGTGAATCTTAGGTTTTGTATTAAGAAATAGTTTTTCAATTATTGAAATAAAGTGAAATGTTTGAATAATTGGAATATTTGAAAATGAAAAATGAAATTTAACCAACTTGAAATAGTTGAATTTGAATAAAACTTGTTTGTACAACACTAAATTACATTCCAATAAATATGACTTGCCTAAAATATTCAAAAAGTTAAATGTTAGGGTATAATAAAGGGTTGTACAAGAAGAAAACTTAAGTAATGAATTGTTCAAACCAAAATCTGGCTTAATATAAATGTTGTAAATAAAAGAAAATTTGTATAGTGTTTAATTACATTCAAAAACATTAATATAACTTACCTAAAAAAGTTTAAATATAATTAGAATGTAATTGGATAGTATACACTATGATATAAACAATAGGATACCAAAAGAATGATATTTTGTTAAGGGAATTTGTAAATAATTAATTGAACAATGAGTTGACCATTTAAAAAGAGAATTAATGGGTTGAATAATAAATGATTATAATATGTTTATTTCACTTAATATATGTGGAAAAATATGTTAAGTGAAATAAATTTAATAAATAAAGAAGAATGCTATTTAAAAAAATAAATATGAACTTAAGAATAGTGAACTTGAATTTTTGTAGAATCCACTTAGCTGAAGATAAATGGATAAAATAAATGAGTTAATTTAAAAATGAATTTGATTGAAAGAAATGTTGATAAAATGGAAAAAAAATCAAAATTTAAATTGAATGACTAATTATTAGTTGAATAAAATGGATTAAACCAAATGGTTGAATATTAATTTATCAAAAATTGAAACCTATATGGTTTTGAACAGTCGAAGTTGAATGTTGAGGTGAAATTAACTATCGTTGATCAAATAGATTTAATGAATGAGTAAAATAAAACAAATTTTGTTGTGAAATTTTTGCAATAAATGTTAATGAATTTGAAAACAAATTAATTGAATAAAAACATATGAAAATGAAATCAATCAAATATGAACACCATAAATTTGATTGATTAAATAAAATGAATTAGGATCAACTAATTAAATATAAACCAATTTTAAAATAAATGGAGTTTATATGGTTTTAAATTTATTGTTGTGTTTTGTATTCCAATCTATTTTTTTCTTTCTGGTTGTTTCTATTCTTCTACCTCGTTCCTTTTCGAGGACGAAAAGTTTTGAGTGGGGGAGAGTGTAACGACCCGTAAATTTTAGTGGTTTTATTTGTTTAATTAATTGAATTTTTGTGAAATTTTAAATAATTGAATTTGGAAATGAAAATTTGATATTTGGAATACGTCTATCTAAACATAACAAATGGTAAATTTTCATCTGATAATATGGAAGTTTATTTTATGGTGTAATTCTATTTAAACTTAAATCAGTTAATAATTGATGAAAATAAAATGTTTTCCAAACCCGAATATTTTTACATAAAAAAATTTGGAAATCTTCTTCTGAGTGAGACGTCATATTTCGTTTCTCCAAATTTGGACTTCTCTAGCTTCGTTTACCTTATTTTCAGCGAATTTGCAGTAGTTTGCAGCGAATACCGACTTTTGATAGGATTGTCGTATCGCCGATATCTGCGTACCGTTCTGATCGTCTCGTCGTGCTGATCTCCACAGTATATCCAATTGCAAATTTTGATGTCCGGTGCATGGCGGGATCTGTGAAACAGATAACCGTATCGAAACCCGTTTTGTGCCCTTTCGGTTCTTGTGTCCTTTCACTTTCAACATAACAATAGCCATTATTAATTTTAGAAATTCAATGCCTGCCTTTTGTCATTCAGTACGTTTCAATTTCTATATTTTTTTGAGTTGTCCTTTGGGTTTTCGTTTTCTCTGACTTCTGTCGTTTAGCCTGTTCACTGGCTTTTGAAATACATATAGATTATTTATAATATCTTACTTTCCTTCCACTTTCGTCTATAACTTTGAAAGGAAATATCAAATCCCTATTCCTTTATACTTTCCCATGGCCGAACAACAACAAGAAAAAAATAATAAAGGGAAATTTTTGTTGCTGTGCATGCTGGCCTCCACCTCCCTCCCTTCTCTTTCATTTTTGCAGCCATCTTCCAATCAACTATCACCCTCAAGCCTATTTTCTTCCGCCACTCTCCCATCTCGAGCTTACCAGCCCATCCCACAAAAACCATACCTCCGTCTCCTCATTTCCAGCCTCCAATGCCTCCTTCCTAGCCGAGCTCATCCGCTCCATCAAATCTCCGCTAGTCAGCCTCTTTCGTTCTTTTGTGTGTGTAACAGGTATATGTATATTTTTATATGTCTACTATATATATAGTATATAAGATGTGCGTTAACTTTAAGATTTGATATATATAGGGTTATCTTGACTTTTAAGTGTATATATATATATGTTACTTTGATATTATACTAGTTATTATAACATGTTAGTTTGTTGCAATTACATATATTGGTATATATAAGTATTGTTTGGCTATAGTTTATATATTTGTTTTGATTATATAAGTTTAAAAATATATATGTCTATATATATTAGTTTAGAGAAGTCACAATATAGATAATGGTGTATATATGCTTATATTAGCTTATATGCAATTTGTTGTATATATTTTATAATATTATATTGTATTATGTAAAGGTTGTTTGTAAATATATTTATATGTATAGGTTTGTATTTTGTTGTATATAATATGTCAGTTAGATATAAAGTAATGTCAGTAGTGTACATATGTTAGTATATGCTAGATTATATATATTTTATGATAGTTATATAAGTATGTTTTACAGCGTATATAGTTACAGTAATATGTTTACAAGGTTTACATCAGTTCTGTATATATAGGTAACAAGTTATCTTGTTTATGCTTTAATTTAATATACATAGGTTTATAATATGTATATGTTCGGTCTGTTGCATTTTAAATGAAGATATATATATATATATATATATATATATATATATATCTAAGCCTGAGTGTGTACATATATCGGGATTTTTATATTGACTGTTGTAATATATAGAGATATATTGATCCATCTATAAGTTTTAATGACTATTGATAGTTGAAAAATATATATATTACCGTTTTAAGTATATATATTTTATATGAAAGTTTATATGCATATATAGTTGTAATTTATTAATAGCAGTGTTTGCATATCAGAGTTTGTATATCCAGAGTCTAGTTATATGTATATTGTTGATGGTCTGCATAGTTATAGAGCCTGCATATGTATTTTTGGTTAGTTATATCAGTATAAGTATTATGACAATTTATATATATTTTTTTAAGTATGTAAATTTCAGTTAGTATATATATAAGACTTATATATATAGAGTTACAGTATATATATATGTTCGTTATATAGATTTATATATATTTGTTTTATATATAAGTTATGTTTTAAATTAAATTATTGATTTCAAGAATTTTTTTATATAATAATATATATATTTTCTATTTCTATCAAACTGATTGATTTTTCCCATCGATTCCCATTTATCAGCTTTGTCTATCGAATTCGTGCCAATCTAGCTTTGCTTTGGAATTCGTGCCTTGATTCGTAACTCAATCTATTGTTTATCCTCTCTAGCCCCAAAAGGTGAGCAATCACTCACGATTAACGTTCTTATATTTATTAAATTTGATTTCAATTAAAACGACAATTGAAATATGCTGCTGTTAGTTATTTACATTGCTATATATATATGCTATTATCTGTATCTGTTCAGCTCTGACATCTGACACCATTATCTGTTATTTATATTGATGATATATGCCTATTATAATCATTATCTGTTCTCACTCTGCAAGTTCACTATAGTATAGAATTCCCTATGGGTTGAAATGATACATACCCGAACGATCTTGTTGAATAGGAGAAAATCGTTATGGGTTGAAATGATAAACCCAAGCGATTTACATTTAATTGAGTTTGGGATTGCGGGTTGAAAAGATATATACCCGTAGATATTTAAATTGCGGATTGAAATGATAAATATCGGTATCACTTGACCATAGGATAGAAAATTATATACAGACACCGTTGGTCTATATATATATATATATATTTTGAAATGATTTCCAAGGTCTAAAAAGAGATATATATGGTTTTATATAAATATTGATTTTTTTATTATAGGTATATAAATGTTATTTTATATATATGTTTTAAGTGTTTATTTAAATTTATATCTTTAAAGGTAGATTTTAAAATAAATTTAAATAAATTAAGGTTGGAAAGATAAATTTGAAATTGATTTGAAATTTTATTTATTTAAGAATTATACTTAAATAAGATTGATTTAACTTATTGAATTTGAGATTTTAAAGATATAATTTATAACTTGATTTTTGATTTAAAAGTGATTAAATGAATATTTCAAGTAAATAAATTGAAGGGAATATTTAGTTTATTTAAATTGTAATTTAAGGTTTTATTTAAATGATATTGGATTGACTAAGTGAATTTTTCAATATTAAATAATGGTAAAGTTGAATTTGAAATATAAATGAATTTAAGCTTTGAAATCTATTGAAATTGAAATGGTTTAAATTGTAGTTTATATATGTATTTGAAATCGATATAAATTTTAAATGGTTTTGAACTGAATTGAAATTGATGAATTGAGATTAAATTAAATTGAATTTTTGGAATTCGAGTTGATCTGAATCGGATTTGTGAAATTTGAGGAAACTATATTTTATTGTATATAAAGTATTTTAATATATAAAAATATTTTACTTTATGAATTATTTTAATATAAACTATTTTTAATATAAAACTATTTTAAATACTAATTATTTTAATATAAACTATTTTAATTTATGACTATTTTAATATACAACTATTTTATTATATAAACTATTTTATTTTATAAACTACTTTTATTTTATAATCTATTTTATTACATATACTATTTTCTATATCAAAACTGTTTGAGTGGAAAGTATTATGATTTCAAAGTGTTATGATTTCCAAAGTGTTGGGATTTCTAAAGTGCTATGATTTCAAAAATGTTATGATTTCGAAACGGTTATAATTTTTGAAAGTGTTACGATTCTAGAAATGAATATGATTTTAAGTGAATAATGATATTGAATTGTTATGGTTTCGAAATGATTATGATATTTTGATTTTGAAGTATGAACTATTTGAAAATGACCGCGGTGTTACAATAATGTTTGGTTGTTAAAGAGACCGGGATCGGATATTGTCATACTCTTTGCCAATACCGAAAACCAATTTAACAACTGTGTACGTGGTGGAGATTCCAGAATGAAGTAGGATGGTTTGGCGTCGATTCTATATGGTATTTACGTGGACCTGACTCCCATGAGTCAGCTTGATGTGGCTAAAAAAGGAGCTATACCGGGCCAAGTGAGGTCATTCCTCCTATCAGACACATTTCTTCATACCTTTCTATTGCTTTTGTGATGTGATTGGGTGCACCCTTTGATTTAGGAGTGTGTCACGAAGTGGGCGATAGTAGCTGCTATGCGTTACCACCAGTCCGGGAGTGCAAATGGTATATCTACCCTGGCATTGCCTCGAGTGCCTTGTCGCATGCCTTATCGCGCCTTCTACGAGTTTGTTTTGTACCGTACCTATGTGATGTCCTCTAGGTAAACCTCCAGTTTACGAAGGAGCGTACGACAATGTATAGACTACGGGAATATATAAAATGTGTTAAGGGGGATATGGGTAACACCTTAACGCTATTTTAATACTTTTACTTTACTATAGACATATTATAATAGCGTATATTACTACATAGTAGATAGTTCCACGGATCCTTAGAGGATGGTTATCCCAAACATCCTTTAAGTTACTTGTATTTCAGTTGATATTTCACTTGAGTTGGATTTATTGATATAAGAATGTTAATCCTGACTCGAGTGTTTTGTGTTTTGCTTTACGCTCGGGTCAGACTGAGTGTCACAGCATTTGAGACTCACCTTTGGAGTTGGAGCTTCGCTTGGAGATCCAGCTATATCTATTCAGCTTCCAATTGTTCGGTTGATTCCAGTGATATATTCATATTTTGTTATTTGACTATTGTATTGAGACTTCTATGTATTCGAGACCACTGTTGTATCTTGTTTAACTCTGTTATATATATATATATATAGTAGCTTCATGAACTACTATTCACTTGTTTCCGCTGCTTATTGTTATATTACTCTGTGTCTGTGATTCTGTGATTATTTTATTTACTGTATATGCTGAGTTTTTCCAAATATAAATTAACAAATATCGGGTCGTTAAAACTTGCCTTTCTTACCTATTTTGACAAGGAACTACCGCACCCTCAACAGTGTTCCTGGAGCACATTCACTGGTGCAGGATAGTTTTAGCAATGGTAAAATCAATATTCAGAAAATAGGAGCTAATCACTATAGAAGTGAACTAAACAACAAAGTTTATCATTTATCTATGCGGAGCAAAGGAGAGAGCGGTAGATTTTGAGAGCTCAAAAGGAAAATATAGGACAAAGGTGAAAGTAGCAAGCTTCATAAACAAGTGAAGCCAACCTCAAAGGAATATGAGATTCAAGCAACTCCAAAAGCAACTCATCAGAGTCTTTAATCAAGAGATTAGAGCATAACAAGATCGAAAGCAGCAAGATTCAAGAGCTAGTGGAGCCAGCCACTGAGGAACATAAATCATCAAACCACTCAAAATCTAACTTCTCAGAACTTCAAATTGGGAATATACTTAGCAACTGAGGATTTGGAAGGCTCCATAAGCTAGGATTACACCTTAACTCGAGAAATGGAGTAAATTGCCTCTGTAGCGAAGCCTTAATTTTCTAGAGTTGTGTTTAATCGGCCAACTTTCTGTTGGATTAGAAAATAGTCGAAAAAATTAAATTAAAAATAACTGCAAGTGCACGGTGTACGATTTTAGGACGTACGCGAGTAAGTGTTGTTAACTAAAAAAAATTGCAAAAACTAACTACTACAAAAGTGAATGAAAACTATGAGATTAAAAGACAATTTAGAGATAAATCTACTCTCATAATCACATAAATCAACAAAGTGAAATTATGATATCTCTTTTGGTCATTAGTGAATTTAGTTGATGTGTTTATCATAGGTATGAAATATTTGTGCTATTAATTAGCCCAACATAAACTATCAAACTATAACACACCCTCTGAACCACTTGTTAATTCTCATGAAAATGTTAATGAACTTGAAAAAAAATCTATTCTAAGCACGATCTATTCATTATTGTGTAGTAATATAGACCATCAAATTTTGATTTTAAAATTCACTTCATTACCATAATCATATGTAGATGAAGACGTAATTTGTGTTTTCATTTGTTTAAGCATACCTTTTTTGGTGTCACAACATAGGCTATCAAATTCAAAGCTCAAACAACAAAGTTTAACCACATCAAACATTTCCATTAAGCACAAAAAGAGATCACAAGTTATCAAAATGTTGAATCTACATGATTAAGAGAGCTTCATTACCTCTAAATTGAAGGGGTTTAGCTTTTCATATTTGTTATGTGTCAACAAATGCAGACTTTAACATTAAACAAAAGCAAGAGGAAAAAGAGAGCCAATTAAAATAAAATGAGAGCTAATCTACTAGCATAAAATAAAATCTAAGCTACTAACATAAAAGAAAAGAAAGCATGTAAATAGAAAAGAGCATGAATTAAAATTGCATAGAAGAAAATTACATAAGAAGAAAATGGCTAAGTAGCCATGAAAAAAAAGAATTTATGTTTTTATTTTTGAGCCTAAAACTAAATTAACTAAAGAGGAGGCTAAAAGCTTAATTACATGAACAAAGGGGTATTTATACAAGTTTGAAACCCTAATGCATATTTTTGGGGACTACCCAAAATACCTTTGAGGAAGTGTGGCCACCAAGTTATCATTTGGATGAATTAATCCTCCATTAAGTGTGCATGTTACTTTAATGGCCATTTAGCATATGCATTAGCTCTTAATAGGGGATCGGGGTAAGTGGGTATGCGAGATCCTCCATGTTGCATGAAATGATTTATTTCCATCTTCATTTGCTTGTCTTCTCTTGTGCATGCATATTTTCTATGAAGCCTCTTCCAATATTTACTTAAATTCCTACAAAATAACATTAAAATATCAAAGTAAAATTTCTAAAATCAAATCATGCACAAAAATGATCATTTTGCCCCTATATGAAGATGAATATATGATGATTTGGAAATAATTGAAATTTGGGTTTAAACATGTTAAAATACTTTATATGCTCATTTATTTAATTAAATTAGATTAAATATGGAAGTAAAAAATATGCACATTTACGTGCACATCAAATACCCCCACACTTATCTTTTTATTCGTCCACGAGTAAACTATAACTAAGATAAATCCGTTTTCGTAAGAAACAAAATTGTATTGAGCATATGTAACAAGCTGTTAAATCTCTAGGTGATACTAGTAGGACGAGTGTTGTCCCATGAGGGTTTTCAGCGGATACAACCCATAAAATCCAAATGCAAAGTGAAAAATTCCTAAATGCAAGATTCATTTGCAAAGATATGGAAGCAAGTTTTTGAAAATATTTACAATTGAAGAATTTACTTTTAAATCTACATGAATAAGTTAAATATAAGTTCTGGTCATTATCAAGAAGTTTTAAGTCATTTTACTCTGAAAGTGACTATGCTATAGGATTGTGTAATATTTATTAACTAGTGTGGAAAGTAACTATAAAATAAAAATAGCAGTAAAGTAAAAAGACACCAGAGATTTTTATACTGGTTTAAACTTCCCGTTCTACGTCCAGTCCTAGACTCCTTCTGGAATTCTAACTAGCAGCCGTCACTTAACCGAGAGGAATAGGTTTACACTGCCTGAGCAACCAAACAGGACTTTTACCGCCTAGACAACTGAATAGGACTTCTTTCGCCCGAGCAACCGAATAGGACTTTGAATACAAGTAAATTGATTGTCTTGACTTTTTTTTGTTCTTTTAACAACACACATTTGTCAATTGAAGTACACCATTCCTACAATCTTTTCCTTAAGTGTAATGTGTGTAATTTTGTGTATATGAAGATTAGGAAGATTTAGATTGCTTAAGAAATGTAGAATTATAATCATATGTTTAAGCAATAGATAGTTGAATATTCAAGAGAGCGGAAAATCAGAAATTAAGTTCTTGTAAATTCAAATAAGATAACTAAAATAAAGGTGATCTTGAAAATCATGTTTATTTATAGTAGACAGAGAGTTACAACCTCTGGTGAAAGGTTCTATCGGGCAGCAATGGATGTAACTCTCTGCGAAGAAGAAATCTATTCATGAAAGGAAGTGTCTCTTTATAAATATGACAGTTATAAGTAGGTCAGTCGACTGAATTTGAAAACATATACGTGCACATGTATATGCATAGGGTCAGTCGACCGACTATGTGCATTCAGTCGACCGAGCTGTGAATTTTTATAAATCCAGCTTGAAAAAACAATTTAAATTTAATTTTAAATAAACGTCGTTGATATGCGAGGGAGTGTGAACTACTTGAGGATAGATTTTAACATATATATGAACACTAACTTAGACTCTAAAACAAAATTCATACTTGATATACGATCTTCGAGACTAGTCGCCTTCGTAATTTGTAGTTGTAGATTTATCAAATATTTTATCATTCTTATGTCGTCTTGATCGTCTTGGCATAAATGAAATCATAAGATCCAACATTCTCCCCCTTTTTGATTGGTGATAACTCTTCATGATATATTGAAATATAAGCAAAATCTCGATAGAAATCCTAATATAACTTACCTAGAACCAAGATGAAATTTTGTTAAACCTGCCAATTTTGTTAGTACAATACTCCTTCTCCACCTTTGTCATAAAAAAAAGGAGATATGTATATAAAAAAATGCAATATACCATCATTCATAATATTCACAACATTGATCGGCATAAGAGCATATACACAACAATATGAAATAAAATCACTTACACAACATAGAACAAACTACATAGTTTTAAAGCATAAAAACATACAATTGTTCCAAAATACCTAAAATAAAAAATAAGCAAACCAGTTACTCATCATCATTACCATCGGAGCTTTCCTCTCCTTCTTCATCATCTCCTTCGGTTTCTTCATCATCCCCACTAGAGTCTCTTCCTTTACCACCCACTTCTTCTCCCTCTTCTTCTCCTTACTGTCCTTCTTCGGAAGTTGACCAAGTGAAATGAGCTTGTGAACGCTTTTCTGGATTCATAGGCACATGGACGGATGTGGAGGAGGATGGACCACAAGATAGTAATTCCCAAATATTATTCAAGAAACCTTTGATGTGATTTAGCTTTGAGTTTACTTTGGTAACGGTTGTTTCAACACGAGATAGTCGCCTATCTAAAAGCTTTTGGTTTCTAGAGTCAATTGTTAAGGCTTCTTGTTGGTTGAGCTTTCAGTCCAATCTCTTCAATTTCATGGAATTCTCATGGAGGTTGTGGTTGTGAAGATGACATGGCTTTGGTTTATAGAGCTTATTATCTAGAAGAATGTTGGGGTTGTCCTGCCGCTTGGTTTTCTAGCCAATATTCAAAGGTTATAATAATGTGGCTTTGGTAGTGCTTTGAAAGTCCTATGAGGCTTAGGGTTTTGGTGTTAAGGGAACCTAACGCAGAATAGTCCGAATCGGGGAGATTAATTTCAAAATGACGAATAATTGCCATGATATAAGCACCATAGTGTATGGTTTTCATACGGCCTTGGTTATAAGTCAAAAATTCGTCAAGAATTACCTTAGCCCAATTAACGGAACGTTGTCCCCAAATAGCTTATAGTGATTGAAAATCGTGCCTACAAACGTTCTCGTAGCTACTGGTACAAGGGTCGATGGAGAGAGTAAGAGCTCGATGCATGATTCTAGCCTTTGGTCGAAGCTCTATTGCCTTGAGTTATGTTAAGTCATCGGAGAGAAAGAGATGGCTAGTTCTATCTCGGTTATCCATGTTAACTTCATTCTCGTTTAAATCTTCTCCTTTGGACGGGTAATTGAGAATCCTTCCTAGTCGAGCAATGGGTAAGAATATCTTTACTCCGCATATGACAGTCCATATACAATCGTTGGGGTTTTGAATATTGTGGTGATCCAAGTTGAGGTTCACATAGAAAAGCTTGATAAGAGGATGATTTATCTTCAAGCTATTGGCATTGAAATCGAGTAAGGATTCCAAACCACTTCTTCTAGCAAGGTCTTAGATGGCATAGGAGGCAAAATCGTGAAATTTGATAAAAAACCTTCAAAGATTCTTGAGTTTTTCATCTTATCGAATCTTTGTATTGCCTTTTCATTGTGAAGCCATCCTCTAATTTGTGATTCAGAGGGTCCAGCAGAGGAGGGGGAGGGTCTTGCTCTTTTGGCTGACATTTTGGGTTAGGGTTTCTAGAAGAAAACTTTAAAATTGATGTAGGTTGTGGGGATTTTGGTGATGAGGATATAAAGAGAGTGAAAGGGTAAACAAAATAATAAAGGGTTGTTTGATTTTATAAAGGTTATATTGAAAATTGATATGTTTGTTTGCACTAAAAAAAACCCGATTTACAGAATCAGTCGACTGGATATTCAATTTCAATCGACTGAACGATGATTTGAGACCCATTATTTTGTTGGGAAGCAGGTTTAGCTGACTGATCCTTATGATTCAATCGCTTGAATCTTTCCCGAGAATAAATAGTTCATTTTTGGGGAATTTAGTCGACTGAATTATTGAGCTAGTCGACTAAATGCAGGGAAATTTTTTATGTTTAAAATAGTATTCAGTCGACTGTCTGTGTTATTCAGTCGACTGAATTTCTTGACAAAACAGACCATTAATTTTATTAAGCAAAGAAAATATACAATGGTATAAAAATATAGTAGAGACAAACAATAGAAGGAAAAACTATTTGGAGGATCCAGAAGACGTGGGAGTTGCACATTCCTCCGGCTTAATTTTGGTAATTTCTCATGGTGGTTGAATAGTAGGGCGATCCTATAAATTCAGAGAATAAGGTGGCCGCTGGGGAGATGGATTATGCACATAATTGTTTGACGGAGGGGAACCACAAAATTTTAGTGCAAATTTCTCGAGTAGACTAAGTATCCTGCCATGATTCTTTAGTTCATAGAACATCTCTCTTTGTATGCTTAATGATTCTCTTTGATAATGGTGTATATCTTCTATTTTTTAAGCAATAGATGGAGAACCAAAACCAAGATTCCTTCACACTCGCTTAGATTCAAGCGTATATCTGGTATGATAGCTAGGAGGGACTATAGGAACAGGCTCATAAATTGGAGTAGGAGTTGGTAGATTAATAGAACCATAACTTGGAGAGGAATAGTCTATGGAGGAATACTCTGAATTTTCTTGTGAAGACATGGTGATGAGAAGCTTATGTAATTTCTTATAAAATGATATGAAAAGTATAGAAATTGAAGGTTTATATAAGACATAAATTTTCAGAATTAGTAATCAAACTAATGGTAAAATTGATTATGACCAGAAAAGAGACGATTGGTTAGAAAGTAAAGCTAATGTATGGTTTAATATTTGAACTCTAAAAATAAAAAAAATATATAAGGAGAGGTGAAGTATAGCTTCAGATTTGAAAAATCATATAGCAAAAAGAAAATGCATGTGACTTCTAGCCGTGAGACCAGAGATCGAGTGTTGGCAGCTCCATTTTTAAATAATATTTTTATTTAAAAAAAATTACTTATAAATCTTTTAACGATAAAATTCCTAGTTCTCTTCTTAGTTTTATAAATATATTTTCATTTAATGGTTTTGTAAATATATCAGCCAGTTGGTTTTCAAAAAACACAAATTCTAATCTGACTATATCCTTTTCAATATTATCACAAAGAAAATGATGATGGATATCAATATGTTTTGTTCGTGAATGATTTACAGGATTTTTAGATAACTTTATAGCACTTGTGTTATCACAAAAAATAGTTGATTAAATTTATTACAAAATCTTGAAGCGTTTGTTGCATGTAGATGACTTGAGCACATGCTAAAGCAACTGAAATATATTCTGCTTCACAAGTCGAGAAGGAGACATAATTTTGTTTCTTGCTAAACTAAGATACTAGGGATTGTCCAATAAAGTGATAAGTCCCACTCGTACTTTTTCTTTCTGTCCGACATCCTCCAAAGTCAACATCACCGTATGATACTAACTCGAAAGGACATTCTTTCGGATAGAAAAGTCCAAAATCTTTGGTTTTGCTTAGATAACATAATATTCGTTTCACTGCTCGCATATGTGATTCTTTAGGATTTGCTTGAAATCGAGAAAATAAACAAACACTCATCATTATGTCAGGTCTACTAGCAATTAGATAAAGTAACGATCCAATTATACTTCGATATAATTTTTGGTCAACACTTCTGCCATCTTCATCTCGATCAAGATGTATTGTTGTACTCATTGGAGTTGGTTTGGCAAAAGTCTTTTCCATACCAAAGCATTTAATTAGATTATTACAATCTTTCTTGATTAATAGAAATTCCATTATCTAATCGCTTAATCTGTAATCCAAGAAAATATGATAACTCTCCCATATGTGACATTTCAAATTCTTTGGTCATTATATTAGAAAATTCTTGAGATAACTTATCATTAGTAGAACCAAAAATAATATCATCAACATAAATTTGAATAATTAAAATATCCTGTTTAGTATGTTTAATAAAAAGAGTTTGCTCAACCTTTCCAATTTCAAAACCCGAGTCTATAAGATGGCTTTTAAGACGTTCATACCAAGCACGAGGTGCTTGTTTTAGACCATATAAATCTTTCTTGAGTTTATAGACATGATCTGAAATTTTTTCATGTGAAAATAGAGGAGGTTGTTCAACATAAACATTTTCTTTTATATATCCATTTAAAAAAGCACTTTTAACATCCATTTGATAACGTTTAAAATTATGAAAACGTGCAAAGGCCAGTAAGGTATGAATTGCTTCTAGTCGAGCAACTGGAGCAACCGTTTCTTCATAGTCAACTCCTTCCTCTTAATTATATCCTTGTGCAACTAATCTAGCTTTATTCCTAGTTATATTTCCTTGTTCATCAGCTTTATTTTTGAAGACCCACTTAGTACCGATGACTGTTTGGTCACTCGGTCTAGGAACTATAAGTCCCAAACTTCGTTTCGTTCGAATTGATTTATCTCTTCTTGCATAGCTATAATCCAATAGTCATCAGTAGAGGCTTCTTTAGCATTTTTAGGTTCAATGTTAGAAAGGAATTCTACATGGCCCATTTGATTAAGTTGATTTCTAGTTCTGACATGTGAATCAGTTTCTCTAATGACATTTCCTACTGGGTGGTCTCGTAAAATCCTAGGAGGAGACCTTGATTCATTTTCATTATGAACAATGTTTTCATCTTCTGCAAAATTATAAACAATGTTTTCATCTTCTTCAAAATTATTTTGAGTAACCATATTTGTGATTGTCTTTGTCATTATCTCATCATCTTCAAGATTTTTGTTGAAGTTAAAATTTTCATCAAAGGAAACGTGAAGTGTTTCTTAGATTGTTTTTGTTCTTTTAAAAATTCGATAAGCCTTACTTCGTTCCGAATATCCTATGAAAAATTCCTTCATCGGATTTTGGATCAAAATTTCCAAGCTGATCTTTTGTGTTTAAAATAAAACAGTTTGAACCAAAAACTTTAAAATATGAAATATTTGGTTTCCTTTCATGAAAAAGTTCGGATGGAGTGTGTTTCATTAATGGTCGGATGGAAACACGATTCAGAATATAACAAGCAGTTGCTACAGCTTCTGCCCAAAAATGTTTTGGTAGAGCTCTTCCATTTAATAAAGTTTTGCACATTCCTGTAAGGTTCTATTTTTCCTTTCTACAACTCCATTTTGTTATGGTGTTCTAGGAAAAGAAAAATTATGGTAAATTCCCTTTTTATTACAAATATTTTCAAAAGCTTCAATTTCGAATTCACCTCCATGATCACTTCTAATGTTTTTAATTTTTTAATTTTCGAGATTTTGAATTCTTTTAGCAAATATTTTGGTATTTTCAAAAGTATCACTTCTATTTTTGATAAAAATTGTCCAAGTATACCTTGAAAAGTCATCTAGTATAACAAACACATATTTGCTATGGTTTATGGATTGAACTTGAGTTGGGCCAAAAAGATCCAAATGCAATAGTTCAAGTGGTTGTAATGTAGAAATATTTTTCATTGATTTAAAAGATGATTTTGATAATTTTCCTAATTGACAAGCATCACAAATATTGTTTACTTTAAAATTCATTTTTTGTAAACCTTTTACTAATTCATTTTTAGATAATTTGTTCATAGCTTTGAAATTTATATGACAAAATCTTTTGTGCCATAACCAAGGATCATTTTCTTTGGCTATTAGACACATATTAGTGTTGTGATTTATATTCATATTTAATACATATATATTTTTATCTCTAAAACCTTCAAAAATAAGAATTTTATTTTGATAAAAAATGCTGCACTTATCTTCAGAAAAAGATATATTGAATCCTTTGTCACACAGTTGGCTGATGCTAACTAAATTGTGTTTTAAATTTTAAACTAGCAAGACATTCGTAATAAGAGGTAAATTAGATATACCGTTATTGCTCACATTGCCTTTGCCGATGATGTATCCTTTGGAATTGTCTCCAAAAGTGACAGAACCCTTCGTTTGAGTAGATAATGTTTGTTAGCATCTCTTTGTTTCATGTCATGTGTTTTGAGCAACCACTGTCCAATATCAATTTTCCTTTCTTTTTAAGTGGTACCTGCAAAATATAGAATTAACATTGGTACCCACCTTTTTGTTAGGGTCCTAAAAAGTTAGGTCTTTGGAAACCAAACCCAAGAGGGTTCAGAATTCCTTTTGATAATAAAATCTTTATTTTTGTGAATAGTTTTTATAAAAGATTTTATGTATTTATTTCTAATTAAAGAATTATCATTTTAGGAACCCATATCTTAATTGTTTTAGAATATTTATTAAAATTGGTTTTGCAATTTTACCATTTTTCCTTTTAAAATTATTATATAAAGAATTCTTTTTCTTAGGAATACATTTTGATCCTTGCTTATATCCTAGTCCCCTTTTATTTGAAATTGTTTGAGAATTTTCTATAATTTTAGAAAGATTCTCTCTTCCTTTGTTAAAATTAGGGATATTTTTAGTAATAGCATCTAATTTTGTTTTAAAACTAGAAATATCTAATTCTAATATTTTAATATTAGCTTTCAAATCATGATTTTCAACTAAACGAGCATCATTCTTTTCCTTCCGAGTTTCTATTTCTTGACTTAACATAGAGAGTTGAGATGTCGTATTAGAACAAGATTCTTGAGAAGTTTCAAGTTCTTCTAAAATTTCTTTCTCATTTCTCAACATATCTACCTCAGTTTCAGTCCTATTCAATTTTTGAAGTGTATCTTTATATTTTCTTTTGATGTTTCTTAGTTTATCAAGTAATTCAGAATTTATTTCCACTAAATCATCAAAAGTTAAATCACTTACCTCATCATTTGTAGCCATAAAACAGATGTTGGCTTGTTCAGAATCGCTATTTGTGTCACTGTCTGATGACGAAGATGATTCTGAATCATCCCATATAACAGAGAAGGCTTTTTTTGGAATCTATCTTTCTTATTTTTAAATTTGTCTCCCTGTCAATTAGAACAGTCTTTCTTGATGTGCCCTTTCTTATGACATTCATAACATTCTAGAGCTGAAGACGATGACTTGTTGTTGTTATTATTACTGCTGAAGCTGTTCTTGTTGTTTTTGAATTTGTTGCTCTTTCTGAATTTCAAAAACTTTTTGAAATTCTTAGCAATAAATGCCATATCTTTCTCATCTGAATCTGATTCATCCTTTTCTACTTGGAATGCTATATTCTTCTTATCTTGCGCCTGTACTCGTTTTGCCTGGAGATTAACTTCATAAGACATTAGATTTCCTATCAACTCTTCTGGTTTAATGGTTGAAATGTCGTTAGCTTCTTCGATCGCTAAGACTTTTCATTCCCACTCATCCGTTAAAGAGTTGAGGATTTTTGAAACAATATCAAAGTCCGAATATTTTTCTCCTAATGCTAAGAGAGAATGATATATGTCTTGGAATCTATAATACATTTCATTTATTGTTTCATCTTGTTTCATTTTGATGTTTTGGAATTGATTCCTGAGCATAGAAATCTTACTCTGCTTTATTTTATTAGTACCTTCATGTGTAATTTTAGGTGTACGTCAAATTTCATAAGCAGTATTACACATGCTAACTCTATTAAACTCATTTTTATCTAATGCACAAAATAACAAATTCATAGCTTTGGCATTTGCAGTAACATCTAGTTTTTGTGTGTTAGACCATTGTGAATATTCAGTAGTAGGTATGTTATATTGTACTTGAGTAATATTCTAGGTTTAATAACCATTGGCTTGCATACAAATTCTCATTCTTGTAGACCAATAGTTATAGTTCAAACCTTTAAATAGTGGTGGTCGTGTCAGTAAAACTTGTGCCAGTGTTGTGTTCCATATTACTAAAATATCAAATAACTGTGTTACGGTTATAAGACGACCTGTTCTGATACCAAATGAAAGTGACTATGCTATAGGATTGTGTAATATGGAATATATACTAAATTTATTAACTAGTGGAAAGTAACTATAAAATAAAAATAGCAGTAAAGTAAAAAGACACCAGAGATTTTTATACTAGTTCGAACTTCCCGTTCTACGTCCAGTCCCAGACTCCTTCTGGAATTCTAACTAGCAGCCCTCACTTAACCCAAAGGAACAGGTTCAAACCGCCGGAGCAACCGAACATGACTTCTACCGCCTAGACAACTGAATAGGACTTCTTCCGCCCGAGCAACTGAACAGGACTTTGAATACAAGTAAATTGATTGTCTTGACTTTTTATGTTCTTTTAACAACACAGATTTGTCAATTGAAGTACACCCTTCTTTTAATCTTTTCCTTAAATATAATGTGTAATTTTGTGTATATGAAGATTAGGAAGATTTAGATTGCTTAAGAAATGTAGAATTATAATCGTATCTTTAAGCAATAGATAGTTGAATATTCAAGTGATCAAAAAATTAGAAATTAAGTTCTTGTAAATTCAGATAAGATAACTGAGGTAAAGTTGATCTTGAAAATCATGTTTATTTATATTAGACAGAGACTTACAACCTCTGGTGAAAGGTTCTATCGAGCAGCAATGGATGTAACTCTTTGCGAAGAAGAAATCTATTCGTGAAAGGCAGCGTCTCTTCATAAATATGACAGTTATAAATAGGTCAGTCGATTGGTTGAGGAACTACAGTCGACTGAATTTGAAAATATATACATGCACATTTATATGCACATGGTCAGTTGACTGACTATGTGCATTCAGTCGACTATGCTATGAATTTTTATAAATCCATCTTGAAAAAACAATTTAATTTTAATTTTAAATAATCGTCGTTGATATGTGATGGAGTGTGAACAACTTGAGGATAGATTTTAACATATATGAACACTAACTTAGACTCTAAAACAAAATTCATACTTGATATACAATCTTCTAGTCTAGTCGCCTTCGTAATTGGTAGTCGTAGATTTGTCGAATATGTTATCATTCTTATGTGGCCTTGATCATCTTGGCATGAATCAAAACCTGAGATCAAACATACTCATCAAAACATCCAACAAAAATTAAGTTATCATCACAATTAGACTCTAGATTGGCTAGTTATTTCGGTTGATAACATAGTGCAACTATGAAATGGATCCTTAGTTTATTTTCAAAGTTTATCAAATTGGTATTTTCATTTCTTTTGAATAACAAGTCAAATCAGATAAGTAAAACTAGTGCATGGATTTCAATTGCTTAATCTCTTTATTTTTGAAAATTTTATTGATACAAACAATTTTTACATATGCCTAACTCAAAAAACTCAGGCCAGATATATGACCCATGCACTGCCTTTCGGGCTTATGTAAGGGGAATGCAGAGTGTGGTGAGTGAACACACAAGTGTGCACACCTATCGACTGTAGGCATTATTAATAAAAGAATTTTTTATATACATACACATAACTTAGATAAACTGAGACCAGATATATCGATCATGCACTGCCTTACGGGCTTACGTGAGAAGGGTACAGAGCATGGCGGGTGTGCACACTTGTGTGTGAACACACGACTCTAGGTATTAATAAAAAATATATACATATATAAAAATATATTTTTTTCCTTTTTTTTGTTTTTTAAGAGAGAGTTCTGCAACATTATCTTAACACCATTTAACTTAGAAGATAAAAATTGTTATATCCTTTACTTTAAATTAACCACTCTTTCAAACAAGGATTTCAATTAGGTTATACCTCATAATTATCACCTATGAACCTTCCTATATACTAGTTAAACCATCATTACTTGTAATCAAACTTTATTTTTATTTTTGTTGAGACAAATAAATTTTCAAAGAATTCAATTTAATAACCAAAAGCATATGTTTACCATATAGTGTTTTTTCAAAAGTACATCAAAATGCTAAAAAGGAAAATTTGCTTCTGGAAATTTGTTTTTTTTAAGTTTTGGAAAGAAAATCCAAAAAATAAACCATGAAAAATTAAAAATGAAGATGAGACTCCTCCTCCATACTTGATTTTGACTACATCCCCACAGTCAACCCAAGTGAATGGTAAAATTAAAAATCTGACCTATATTTACATGAAATGAAACGGTTATTATTTACACGGCATCTGAAAATATATTGTTAAAGAGTAAATGAAATGGCCTTTCAAAATCTAATTCATTTGTCTCGTCAAGTATGAGAGACACAACTTGTGTACAGAAAACCAAACCATAAAAGATTTCAAAATTGAATGTTGATTTGGAAAAACAGATATTGTTTTATTAAAAACTGAATAAGTTGTTTTATTTTCGACGATTTTTGGGATTGATAGAACCATTGGTGGAAGTTAAAGTTTATTTTCACCAAATTGAAATTTAAACTTATCATTGAAAACTTCTTCAGAATTATTGATTTTAAAATCAAAATGGTGTTTTAAATCTTCCCCTTCTGAATTCGACAACTCATTTTCGAAAAGTCCAAAAAATTATATTCATTAAATTCGTCTTCTTTTGTTGAATTATTTACAACTTCATTGCATATATCAAGTTCAAAATCCAAAGTTGTTGTATTCAATTTTTCAAAATCGGAAAAAGGAAGATCGAATTTTAAATTTGGTTCCACATTCTCAGAAGAATTAAAATCCAACTCAATTATCATATTTTCAACAACTTCATTAAAATTTTCATTTTCAATTTCAAAAGTTATTATTTTTAAATCGTCAATTTTGGTAAAAGATGAATTATTACTTGACTTGTCGCATGTTGGGATTTGATTTAGTTTCTCTCGTTGTTTCATATATGTTTCAAACAACAAATCCTTCCGATCATTGTGAATTTCTTCCATTTGCTCACAAAATCAAATTTTAATTATTAACTTAGAATTTTCAATTGGAAATTGATGATAATAAAAATTGTCCATTGAACCATAGTCGAGATTATTCTCATTGCCAAAATTATTTGAAAAGTGGTTCAGATTTTCATTTTGATTTTGAAATTCATTGTAACGACCCGGTATTTTGGACCATTCAAATCGACAATAATCCACACATGTCTGGCTTGAATAATTCAAAATAACAGATTGTAAATAAATTTGGAGCAAATGAAATCAAATACACAGAATCACAGACACAGAACATATCAGAATAACTCGCAGCGGAATATAAAAAAAACCATAGTAGTTCATGAAGCTACTATAACAAACTCTCAAAACATAATACATAATATCTGCTTGAAAACATATACAATAGACATCTCAAATAAATAGAAGTTTATGAATACCAGAACTGAAGTAGAACAACTGAACTGAAAGGAACAGATAACTAGACAAGCAGAATCTCCAGCGATTCCTAGCTCCAGAAAGAAATCCAAAGCTAAGCTGTAAATACTCAGGCTGACCCGAGCGTAAAGTAAAACACAAAACACTCGAGTCAGGACAATATATACTTATATAATGTAAACCAACTCAAGTGAACTGTAGTAGAAATGCACAATAACTCAAAGGATGCTTGGGATCGCCCATCCTTTAAGGATCAGTTAAACTATAAATTAAATACATCCCGTGGTTAAAATTTCAAAATGGTATTTTAAACTTCGAAATCAAATATCATTTCAAAATTCAATATCCTTATAAAATCCATTTCAAAATATCAAAATATCATATTTCAAAATAATTTATATTTCGAAACAAATTACTTCATTTTAAATCATAAAAATGAAGTTAGTATATTTAATAATTAAAATTTTAAATTTCCAAAAATTTAACTTTTCAAAGTTCATTCGTTCACTTAAATTAATTAAAACAATGAAATTTCAACTTTCGCAGCATTTAGAAAATGCTACGGAAAGTCACATTTAAAATAGTTCAATTTAACAAAAGACAGCATTTAAAATTCTGTAATATGGTTACATTAGTTTCAAATAAACTTAGTTAAATTCAACCATTATAACATTTACAAAAATGCTATAATAGCCTTTAATTAAATTTAGCCATTTGGTTCATTATTATCAACTACAGCATTTACAAATGTTGTATTATCATTTACATTAGAATTTAATAGCGTTTCAGAAATGCAGTTAACTAACTTCAAATATTCAGTATAATTTCACAAACAATTATATTTTTATATAAATCATTTTTTTACTTATAAAATCATATAATTTCACTTTTAAAACAATTATTCAAATACCCTTATATTCATGATTTTATAAAGTTAAAACTCCATTCAAAAATCAAAATTTAATAATAATTCACTTATTAAATTCCAATTTTAAATTATAAATTCATAAATTAAATTAACTTAACACTTAATTTTAAAATTTCAAAATAACTTAATTCCATTTTTATTTACTTAACTTAAAGTTCACTCTTAAGCCAAATTCACAAATTTCCAATTTTAGTTATATTTCAAAATTTCAACTTAAATATTCATTCATTTCACATTTTAACTTTATTCAAAATCATTAATATAATATAAAAATCATTTAAATTCACTTTAATCCAAATTATCATGAAGTTATCACATTTCATATTTAATTTAAATTCCAATTATCACCCAATTAAAATTTCCCAAAATAACTTACATTTCAAATTTTCTAGTTTTACCAATAATTTATTTCACTTATAAATTTTCAAAAAATCAATAATGCTTACATAAATCATTTTTTATTTAGTTTAAATCAAATATTATAATATTTACATTTCAAAAATATTTTTAAGATTTTTATAAAAACATATTTTAACAACGGGTCTGTATTTCATTTCTAGTCTAAGTAAAGTGATACGGGTAATATATCATTTCAACCCGTAATTTACAAAGAAAACCCGGGTTTGATCATTTCAAACCCGCAATCCCAAGGAAATGAAAAATAATTGAAAATCATTCAGGCCTATCATTTCAGCCCATAATGATTTTCTCTTATTCTAAAGTCCGTTCGGGTATGTATCATTTCAACCCATAGTGATTCTAATCTAAAGGGAACTTGCAGTGTGATAAACTGATAAAAATAATAGAACAGCATAATATAACAGTAACATATAATATAATAGGTGTTTAAGCATTGGTGAACATCATAAATCATAACATAGCAAGTGTAACATGATAATGCATTTTACAGATTCAAAAGGGGTCAATTCACTAGTTATATATGTACATATTGTCTGGTGAGAATAACTCACCTGTTAAGCTGGAGATTTGCCAACAAAGCTCACAACACAAAGATTATGAAGGCACGACAACTCTAATACAATTTGAGTGTGGAGAGCAAATCCAATGATATAGATCTTGTGTTACAACCCAAACAAAAATCAAAGCAAACCATAAATTTCAATACACTAGAAATGACATAACTTTTAAATAAAAAGAGATACGAATGCCAAATCTTTTGCCTTGCTTTCTCTATTCTTTTGTCATGGCCTAGGGATGTTTTTGGCTCTGGTTTGAACAAGTTTGGCTCAGGTTTGGTCATGTGTATGCATGGCCTAGGTAGTAGAATATGAGGAGAAAGTTTATACAAAGGAATATGAAGAGTTTAAGGCAAAATTGGTGGGTTTTGTTCACAAAAATGGCTTGGCCATGGGCTTGTGTGGTCAGGTCAGAGAGGTATGGATCAGGTCAGTGGAAGGAAAGGTGTGTGGTGGTCTGGCCAGAGGTGGTGGAGGCGGCCTAAGGTGGTGGTGGTGGTGGAAAATGAAGTGGTGAACAAATAGTGGTCAAACAACATGTTTTTATGGCTTGTGTTGCAATTTTTGTGGAGTTTTGGCATCATGGTGGCTCGGCCTTGGTCAAGACTAGAGGAGTAGCTGGTGGTGATGGCAGGGAAGAGATGTAGGGGGTGGTAGCCGTGGATATGGAGTGGAGGCCATTCAAAGAAGCAAAGAAAACAAGGCAAAATACATGAAAAATGAGAAGAAAAGTGTAAAAAGTAGCCATTACCCATAGATTTTTCTTGAAGCCATGAATGAATGAGAAGGTAAAATGTTTTTGGGTGAATGGAGGCTGAAAACTCACGGCTACAAACCAAAAATTCACAGCCAAGATAGTAATTGAGGAGTTATGGCAAATGAAAGGACAAAGGAGATGAAAGGACTTAAGGTAAATAAGCTTTTAAAACTCTTCATATTTCTTTTTCTTTATATTCAAATAAAACAAAAATAAAATCAGTAAATTGACTTTAAAACCGAAACAAAGTAATATAAAATAAAAATAATTAATTAATTTTAAAGAAAATGGAAAAAGAATATAAGAAATTGCTTAAAAATTGAAAACAGGGTCCAGAAATTACAAATAAATCACTATTGACTTTGGAAAATTAACAACTTCATTTTAAAAATATTTTAAAACAAAAATGTGAAGTAAAATAATTCATTTATATTTTCAAAATGAAATAAATAATTAAATTTAGAGAAATTAGAAAAAGAACTAAAGAAATTGCTTAAAAATTCAAAACAGGACTTAAAATTTACAAATAGAATATCACTAGTTTTAGAAAATTTCTATTTCACTTTAAAACAAATAAAAGGTCAAATAAATAAAATAAATGAGGAACAAAATAAAGTGGGAATGAGAATCAAATAAGATTTTAAGAAAAAAATAGAAAAATAAATAAAAATTACTTTAATTAATTGAAACTGGAAATTAGAAATTGTAAGCAAAATACAACTGACACTGGAAAATGTCAATTATACTTTTAAAAAATGTTTTAAAACCAAAATATATGCACAACATGTTATTTTACCCATATAAATATAAATTAGAACATTACATGACCAAATAAAATATTATTTATACAATTTAAAATAAACAATTTGTTAAATACAGCAAATTACACACAATATTGAAAAAGGCATAACTTTCACATTATAAATCAGATTTCAACGAAACGAAAAGCATTATTCTTAAAATTTTATTTACTTTCATAATAAAAGATAAAATTCAAATTTTCAAACTTTCAAATTTCTAAATTAAAAGTCAAAGTTTGACCATATTGACCAAAATTCACTTTTCTGGAAAATATTCTTTTTAGTCATGTTTGGAATTCTAATTCACATCAAAATCAAAATTTATATTTAAAATAACAAAATTTATCCATTTTAATAAATAAAATAAAGTATTTAAATCAGGAAATTAATTAAAATAACCAAAATATACAATTAAAATAATCACAAAATACAGGGTTGTTACATTCATTTTGGAGTTCGGAATTGAATTGGCATGAGTTATAATCGAAATCATTTGAATTTTGAAGTGAATTTAAATTTTGAAATCCTTGATTTGAGTTATTGCACAAATATGAATTACACAAATCATTTATCATTTGATTATTTTGTGTAGAGAGTTCAAGTAAAGACGAAATTGTTTCAATACCGTTTTCAAGAGTTGATGGTTGGTCCGTTTTGAAAATTTTATGGTTCAAAATTCGAATTGTTTGTACAATAGTTATTATTAGAATTTCCATAAGAGTTTGGTGTGAAATTATATGGACTATATTGATTTTCACAACTATCGTAAAATTCACGTGAGTGGGGAAATTCAAACATTTAAAAAATGTTTTTTTATAATGGAAAAATATTTACCAAACAGAATTTATTTTTAAAAAGGGAAATTTGATTTTTGTTTTCGGATATTCAATTTTTTTGTTTTTGTTTTTTTTGAAAGATTATACATATATATTTTTTGGATTTTCGTTTTTCTTAAAAAACTAACTTAATTTTTTTTTGGATTTTCGTTTTTCTTAAAAAACTAACTTAATTTTTTTTTGGATTTTTGATTTTGGTTTAAAAATTTCAAAGGCAAAGAATTTAAAAACTAATTTAAGGAATTTCTACAATTTTTTTAAGTTTTTGCTTTTGAATTTTTTTTTAAATATGCATGAACTAATTCAACTAAATGAGTGCAAGGGTTTAATTACAAATTTTCTATCCTAAGTAGCTCCTAACCCAAAATTGTATAATCACACTTTGTCTTAATCTAACAAGATAATTCTCTACCAGGTAACAGACAGGATTTATCGGTACACCACGAATCACCATAGCAATACAGCCAAAGATTTAAGTACCTTTAAAGAAACAACCACTATAATATTTACGAGTCACCGTAATATTTATGAATGGTTATTTCTCCGCTGTAGCCTAGACAACAAGAAGATAACTTGTTCAAAGAAGACAACTTGTCAATATACAATTAAGCCCTAAGCGTGCTCGTGACACCCGTAGGCCAAATGTCTAACCGTTATCATTAGCAAATTCTAAGACGAAATGCAATACTGAAATTAAACATGTATTAACAATGCAACTATGAATAAAAGTTGTTTTTTTTTTGATTTTTTTTTAAATATGCAAGCAACCAACAATGCAAAGCAAATATAAACAGGAGACGAGGGCATGATACCAGAGCGTGTGAAATTATAAACAATTTTTTTTAGCGGCGTTTTTTTATATAAGCAAGCAAAACAATTTATTTTTGGCAAGCAGTTCTTCCTTTGAATTTCTGCTTCTGCAACTTGAAACTGAAAATAAGATATATATAGTTTTTTTTATATTTTTATATATCAAGGAAGAAACTAAGCAAAGGAAAATTAAAACAACTAAAATCAAATGAAATCAAACAAAACAAACGAAAGAAAAATCAGAGAAAACAAAACAAGACAAATGAAATAAATGAAACCAAAACTTGAATTTTTTTTCTTTTTTGTTTGTTTTTCTTTATAATCAAAGAACAAAAGGAAATTAATAAAAGAATAAAAGAAAACTAAGCCCTAACAAAATCCACCCGGCCGAACACCACAAACAACCACCTACTTCAGATTGTTACGACTTCTCACTTCATTAATCCTGGAATCAATTCCAAAATAAATTCCTAAAATCGATTTTCAGAATCGAAATCACTTCCCAAGTTCGTAAGTTCCAAGTTTCGATTTTGGCTCGTAGTTGTGGTTCGATTATTGAAAGGACATGGGTTGGTCGCTAGTTTGGGTGGTTTTGTTCTGGCATAGTGTCGCAGATGGTTCAGAGGTCATGGGGAGGATCGCGGGTTTGGGGTTCGAGGTGATTGGGTTAGCGATTTGAGGTGGTTGCGGGCAGTGGCGAAGACGTAGAGTGAAGGGCTACGTTCGATTGGTGGTACGGTTCGATTGGTTGATTTGATGTGGTCGAGTTCTGATGCAGACCAAGTAATAAGTCGTGACCGACTTAAGGAGATAGGTCTAAGTCGTGACCGACTCAACAAAGCTAAGGACATAAGTCGTGACCGACTTAACAAAGGAGCTATGAGTCATCTACGACCTAACAGGCTTGGAGGAAAAGGGCTACGACTTAACAGAGGCTTAAGTCGCTTAGAACTGATAAGTCATCTCCGACTCATCGAAAACGAAAGGTTAAGTCATCCACGACTTAACAAAAGGCAAGAAGAGGAAGCGAGTTACGACCTAGAAGAATTAACTCGTAAGTCGCGTGAAGATGGAAACCGTTGATTCTTCTGCCGAGTTAATCTCTGCCATTGATTTCCTTAAGTCGTTGATCTGGGATGCCGCATGTCTTTAAGTCGCTGAAGCTTGTTGCCGTTGATTCTTATGCCGAGTTAATCTAAACCGTCGATTCTTAAGTCGCGGAAAGATGTTGTTGTGTTGCTTGTTAAGTCGTCATCTGTTAACTCGTGGCATTGTTAAATCACTATGTACTAATGTGTGTATTTCTTAAGTCGTATGACGTCTGTTTCATATGTCGTATCTTTTGAGTCGTATGTCGTATGTAGTTCTTTGAGTCATTTGTAATATACATGTATGTTGAGTCGCCTTTGTTTTTAAGTCGTCTGTAACTTGTAAGTCGTGTGCTTTGGCTGAGTCGTAAGTCGGAAGGAGTGCTAAGTCGTAAGTCGCATAAGTGATGAGTCGGAACCGACTTAGGAGTTGTATTTTTTTTCTGCTTTGCGTGTTGTAGCCTATAAATAGGCAAGTTGTTTCACTTGTAAAGGTTGTTGATTTTTGAATAAAATTCTCTTTTGATTGCTGTGTGCTTTCATCTAAATTGGTAGTTGAGTGTAATCTCCTATCTCCTCTTTCGGTTAATCGAGTGCGCTCGATTCAACGATTGTAGAAGCCGATTCGCAGAATCAAGTGCGCTTGATCAACGCTTGAAGAATTGAAGATCTTTGAACCCGGTATCGTGCGCGATCAACGAGTTCGGGATAGCTAGAATTCGGTATCTTCGGATCAACGAATTTGGGCATTTCAGTATCTTCCAATCCACCGATTACCACTTTCACCGATTGAAGATTGTTTTGTTTAATCCGCTGCGTCAGTTTTGGTATCGGAGCTTGTTCTAGCCAATCATAGCTAGATCGAGACTTGGAGCCTATTCATTTTGAAGTTGAAGTGAAGATTTGAGTTTGTTTATCACGGCCAAGAGCTAGTTGAAGTTGATCAGATTTATGATTTGGAGAAGTTGTGTTCATCGTGTTCATCGCGAAGTTGCAACAAAAGTGGAAGTTTCGATCCATTTCATTTTGGATCAAAGTTCGAATTGTGTTTGAATTTGAAGAGTTTGTAAAGTTTCAAGTATGCCGCCAAGGAGAGCCAATCGACATCAAAACGTAGAAGCTTTGTATCGAAGAGAAGAAGCTGATGAGATGGAGCAGAAAATTAATGAGAACTTTAGTGAGAAGCTTAATGAAGGGATTGGACGATTAGAGAAGATGATGTTAGAGATGAATCAAAATCGGAGAAGGGTTTCACCTGAACCTAACCATGGGGGTAGTAGAGTCTCGCCACATTCCAATCGAGACAGAAGTGTTGAAAATGATCAAGGGCGTGGGAGGAACGTGAATGATCGTGAACGGAGGAATGTAGATAGAAGGGATGATGGTGGAAGACGTAATGGTAGTAGAGATGTGGGTGGACGAGATAGACAACGATATACATCTGATTTTGAAGAGGAGTATGATGGTGGTAGTGTTCGAGGACAAGGACGAGGACAAGGAAGAAATTACTCTGAGTATGATCACAAGTGGGAGACGGGGATGAAGACTGAAATTCCTGAATTCAAAGGTGGTATGCAAGCGGAGGAGTTTCTAGATTGGGTAGCTAATGTTGAAGAGATTTTTGACTTCAAAGAAGTTCCAGAGCATCGTAGGGTGAAGTTGGTTGCTACGAGGTTGAGGGGTAAAGCTTTGGCGTGGTGGCAGCAAACCAAACTTACACGTGAACGAATGGGGAAGTCAAAAGTTGAATCTTGGGAGAAGATGAAGAAATTGATGAAAGCAACGTTCTTACCTTACAATTATCAATCTTTGATGTATCAACTTTTGCAAAACTTGAGACAAGGAACGAAGTCTGTTAACGACTATGCTGATGAATTCTATCAACTTATTGCAAGGAATGATATTATGGAAACGAAAGAGCAGCTGACATCTAGATTCATTGGGGGATTGCGAATGCAGATTCAGGATATGGTTAACATGTTTGATCCCAGATCTGTAGCGGAAGCACATCAGAAAGCATTGGCTTGGGAGAAACAGGGACGACGAGGAGGTGGTGTGTTTACAAATTCCAATAATCAAGTGAAGGGTGTTAGTGGAAGTTCTAATGTTTCAAAAGTTGTTGCAAAACCAGTTGTGAATGAGGTTGGGAAGGCGAAAGTCAATAATGGTTTCAAGTGTTATAATTGCCAAGAAATGGACCACAAAAGTAGCGAATGTCCAAAGCCGAAGAAGAGAGCTATGATAGCGGAGGTTGAGGATGAGGATGAAGAAGCTGAATGTTCCAATTCACCACCTGATGAGGAGGAAGAAGAAGTGTCGGGAGACGAAGGTTACAATCTAATGATGAAGAGGTCCTGTTTAACACCAAAGGAAGAGGAGGATTGTAGTTGGTTAAGGAGCAATATTTTTCAGTCAACATGTACTATTCTGGGGAAAGTTTGCAAATTTGTTATTGATGCTGGAAGCTGTGATAATATAATTTCTTCTGAAGCTGTGAGGAAGTTGGCGTTGAAGACTGAGAAACATCCGAAACCGTACAAGCTAGCTTGGTTGAGGAAAGGCGGGGAGGTGAAGGTTGGACGAAGGGCTTGTGTGAAGTTTTCAATTGGAAAGAAATACAAGGATGAAATCTGGTGCGATGTGGTAGATATGGATGTCTGTCATTTGTTGCTGGGAAGACCGTGGCAGTATGATAGGGCGGTGCAACATGATGGGCGTACCAACAGTTACAGTTTCATGTTTGAAGGCACAAAGATTACTTTAGTTCCAAAGAAGCGACAACAGGAGGAAAACAAGTTGGAGGAGATTGAAGAGCTCAAAACTTTGTTATCTTTGAAGGAGTTTGTGAAGGAAATAGAGGAGGAACCTGAAGTGTTTTTGTTGATTGGACGGGAGAGTCAGGAAGTGGTTGAAATCCCAGAAGAAGTAAAACCAGTATTGAAAGAATTTGATGATGTATTTCCAGAGGAGTTACCAACGGAGTTACCCCCGTTGAGGGATATTCAACATCAGATAGATCTTGTTCCAGGTGCTGTGTTGCCACATAGACCACATTATCGAATGAGTCCGAAGGAACATGAAGAGTTGCGAGGGCAAGTGGAAGAATTGCTTGAACAGGGGCGTGTGCAGGAGAGTTTAAGTCCTTGTGTTGTACCAGCCTTATTGGTACCCAAAAAGGATGGAACGCGGAGGATGTGCACTGACAGTCGAGCATTGAATAAGATTACTGTGAGATATAGATTTCCAATGCCGAGGTTGGATGACTTGCTAGATCAAATAAGCGGAGCTACTATCTTTTCGAAGATTGATTTGAAGAGCGGATATCATCAAATTCGTATCAGACCAGGTGATGAGTGGAAGACTGCTTTTAAAACCAAGGAGGGTCTATACGAATGGTTGGTTATGCCATTTGGCTTATCAAATGCACCAAGTACTTTCATGAGGGTGATGAATCAGATTTTTAGACCATTCATTGGGAAGTTTGTGGTGGTGTATTTCGATGATATTCTGATTTACGGTGGGAGTCCAGAGGAACATCTGAATCATCTGAGAGAAGTGCTGATGGTATTACGACGAGAACAATTTTATGCTACAACGAAGAAATGCGTGTTCATGACGCATAGTGTGTTGTTTCTGGGGTATGTTGTGTCGGAAGAAGGAATACAGGTTGACCAAAGTAAAGTCGAAGCTATTAGAGATTGGCCGCAGCCCAAGACGATAACGGAAGTTCGTAGTTTTCACGGGTTGGCTTCATTTTATCGAAGGTTCATTCCACACTTTAGTAGTGTGATGGCACCTGTTACGGATTGCATGAAGGGTAAACAGTTTGCATGGACGGAGGAAGCCAGGGTTGCTTTTGAGCGAATCAAAGAACTCTTGACGTCTGCACCAATTCTAATATTACCAGATTTTCAGTTAGTGTTTGAACTACATACTGATGCATCCAAAGTTGGGATTGGAGGAGTATTGAGTCAGAGGGGGCGTCCAATTGCATACTTTAGCGAGAAGTTATCAGGAGCAAAGATGAGATACAGTACATATGATGTGGAATTCTATGCTGTTGTGCAATCTATTAAACACTGGAGACACTATCTATTTCAGAAGGAGTTTGTTCTTTACACTGATCATGAAGCATTAAAGCATTTACAAGGGCAAGACAAGATTTCAGCAAGACATGCATCGTGGATTGCATATCTGCAACAATTTACTTTTGTTGTTAAACACAAGTCAGGGGTGACGAATCGTGTGGCTGATGCTTTGAGTAGGAGGAGTCATTTGTTAACTACACTAAAGGTTGAAGTGACGGGGTTTGAAATGTTACCAGAATTATTTGACGATGATCCTTACTTTGCAAAGTTTGTTGATAAAGTCAAGGATGGGGAGACGGATGAGTTTATAATGATAGATGGTTTTCTGTTCAAAGGAAATCGATTGTGCATACCGGAGGGTAGTTTGAGAATGAAGATCGTAAAAGAGCTACATGAAGAAGGACACGTGGGTAGAGACCGTACATTACAGTTGATTTCACAATCTTACTTTTGGCCATCGATGAGGAAAGAGGTGGAGAGGTTTGTGGAGCGATGTCATATCTGTCAGATTTCGAAAGGAACTGCAACTAATGCTGGGTTATATATGCCGTTACCTGTACCAATTAAACCATGGGTTGATGTGAGTATGGACTTCATGTTGGGATTACCGAGGACACAGCGTGGTAACGATTCCATTTATGTGGTGGTTGATCGATTTTCGAAAATGGCACATTTTATTGCTTGTAAGAAGACGGCGGATGCTGTTCATGTTGCTCAATTGTTTTTGAAGGAGATCTATCAACTTCATGGATTGCCAGAATCTATTGTGTCGGATAGAGATACTCGATTTCTGAGTCACTTTTGGTTGAGTTTGTGGAAAATGGTGGGAACGAAGCTGAAGTTTAGTAGTGCTTATCATCCGCAAACGGATGGACAGACCGAGGTTGTGAACAGATCATTGGGGAATTTGCTGAGGTGTCTTGTACAAGATAATCTGAAGAGTTGGGATGTGAAGTTATGCCAGGCAGAATTTGCTCATAATCATGCGGTAAATCGTAGCACAAGATTCAGTCCATTTCAGATAGTATATTCAAGCTTACCGAAGGGTCCGTTGGATTTAACGGTAGTGCCACAATCAAAGAAGACAGTTAAGAAAGCTGCTGATTTTGTTGATGGATTGGCGGAATGTCATAAAATCGTTCAGGAACGATTGGAGCAAGCAAATTAGAAATATAAACGATCCGCAGATTTGAAACGACGGAGTGTTGAATTTCATGAAGGTGATTTGGTTTATGCAGTGTTAACAAAAGATCGTTTTCCGGTGGGAACGTACAATAAATTGAAAGCACGAAAGATTGGTCCAGTGGAAATTTTAAAGAGAATCAATAAAAATGCTTATAAATTGAAGCTGCCAGATGATGTGTATACGTCTGACGTATTCAATGTTAAGCATCTCGTACCATATCATGGGAATTAGTTTGTTGTGGGAGATTAGGGTGCAAATTCGAGGACGAATTTTTCTAAACCTGGGGAGGATGATGCAGACCAAGTAATAAGTCGTGACCGACTTAAGGAGATAGGTCTAAGTCGTGACCGACTCAACAAAGCTAAGGACATAAGTTGTGACCGACTTAACAAAGGAGCTATGAGTCGTCTACGACCTAACAGGCTTGGAGGAAAAGGGCTACGACTTAACAGAGGCTTAAGTCGCTTGGAACTGATAAGTCATCTCCGACTCATCGAAAATGAAAGGTTAAGTCGTCCACGACTTAACAAAAGGCAAGAAGAGGAAGCGAGTTACGACCTAGAAGAATTAACTCGTAAGTCGCGTGAAGATGGAAACCGTTGATTCTTCTGCCGAGTTAATCTCTGCCATTGATTTCCTTAAGTCGTTGATCTGGGATGCCGCATGTCTTTAAGTCGCTGAAGCTTGTTGCCGTTGATTCTTATGCCGAGTTAATCTAAACTGTCGATTCTTAAGTCGCGGAAAGATGTTGTTGTGTTGCTTGTTAAGTCGTCATATGTTAACTCGTGGCATTGTTAAGTCGCTATGTACTAATGTGTGTATTTCTTAAGTCGTATGACGTCTGTTTCATATGTCGTATCTTTTGAGTCGTATGTCGTATGTAGTTCTTTGAGTCATTTGTAATATACATGTATGTTGAGTCGCCTTTGTTTTTAAGTCGTCTGTAACTTGTAAGTCGTGTGCTTTGGCTGAGTCGTAAGTCGGAAGGAGTGCTAAGTCGTAAGTCGCATAAGTGATGAGTCGGAACCGACTTAGGAGTTGTATTTTTTTTTCTGCTTTGCGTGTTGTAGCCTATAAATAGGCAAGTTGTTTCACTTGTAAAGGTTGTTGATTTTTGAATAAAATTCTCTTTTGATTGCTGTGTGCTTTCATCTAAATTGGTAGTTGAGTGTAATCTCCTATCTCCTCTTTCGGTTAATCGAGTGCGCTCGATTCAACGATTGTAGAAGCCGATTCGCGGAATCAAGTGCGCTTGATCAACGCTTGAAGAATTGAAGATCTTTGAACCCGGTATCGTGCGCGATCAACGAGTTCGGGATAGCTAGAATTCGGTATCTTCGGATCAACGAATTTGGGCATTTCAGTATCTTCCAATCCACCGATTACCACTTTCACCGATTGAAGATTGTTTTGTTTAATCCGCTGCGTCAAGTTCGGTGATTCAGGCGATTGGCTGAGGTGATGGATTTGTAGTCTATTTTTGGTTGCAATTTGTTGGTTGTTTGTTTGGACTATACTTGGTAGTGAATTGTAATGGTATAGCAGTATGGTGATGTTAATGGCACAGTGCTTGGTGAATGTAAGAGTTAGAAGTATGTAAGGGATGGTATGATGGGGCACAGTGGAGTAGCAGTGCAGTGAGGGTTGTTTGTTAAGGTAGTGCAGTAGTGTGACTGACTAGTGATGAAGCGATGGTTAGTTGTAGTTTTGTAGTAGTGGAGATATGGGTAAGACAAGTTGTTGACAGTTTTTTTTGGGTTGTGACTGTGTGTAGATGATGTTTGCATAGGCAACAGCAGATGGATGAAGAATGTGGTGGTAGTAGTGCTTCTGGTGGCAAGTTGATGGAAGTGAAGTATGTATATGTTGTTGCTGGAAGTTGTTGAGGGTAGAAAATATGGTTGTTGTGGAGGGTATGTTTCCGTAAAGAAGTGGGATGTCGGTTGATGTTAATGTTGGATGTGGTGTGTAGAGGTGAAGTGGAATTGTTTGAAGATGTTGGTGAATGTGAAATGATGGTAGTCAAAAACAAAAGAAGAAAATGTGCACATAAATAGTGACACAGTTTTGCACCGTGATGCAAATTTTTTTTTGCACTGTGACACAAAACATAAAAGAGAGTATGCAATTTGGCAGCAAGTAGGTGAACTTGTAGGGATGTTGAGGTGGCAGTTGTGATAACCTGGATTTTAGAACATATGTTAATTGATAATTAACTGGGTTAATTAATAGAAATACTGATTTTATTTAGATTTATAAATCTGATAATAACTATTTATATTTGGATAAATATCTTAAAATAAATTGGATTTAAAAAGTATATATATATTGATATCTCGGAAATTTTAAAGAAAATAAAGATGATAATCTCCTTTAATAAATTAATTAAATTGGCAAAATTTTTATATTCAAACAATAATAAAAATATATTGTATATATATAGGTATGTGAATATAGATTTTTAAATAGAGTATTTATTTCAAATTGAAATTTGTGGATGTTTTCAAATTGATTTTAAGATTGTTTTTTTTTAATTTTATTTAAATTTTGGTTTGAACTTATATTTGGATTTCAAAGAGATGATATATATCTTAATGTATGTTTTGGATTTAAAGGTATGTATAAATAATTTTTGTATAAATATAGTTTGTCTTATTCTATTTCTTTAAAAAGATTTTCATTTTTTTTATATGCATTTAGTTATTAGAAAATAAACTATAAAAGCTTTATTTAATAAATAAATTTTAATTATGCATGAGAGATATATGTGTTAACATATAAACACCTTTAAATAACATGTGTTAAGTTATTAAATAAGTTTAGTGACAAGTGTCACATTATTATTTTATTTCCTTAAATCTAATAAATCAAAATTTGAATCTATATAACACTACCTCTTATTCTTCATACACTTTTCTATCTCATTTTCTCAAAATTTAAGCTACAGCCACGTTTTAAATCAGAGAAAATATACCAAAATCTGAAAACATTTCCAAAACAAATTCTAGAATTTCAAGTAAATCAAACCTAGCAAATCAGTTTCGAAGTCTCTTCTACAAGATTCAAGATTTGCAAGAATCAACAACTCCAAATCTAAACTAAGAGAATTCAAGTTCTGGATCAAGCTAATCAAGATTAAAGTTTCCAAATTTCTCAAACACTTTGTTCAACATCATAAACTGTGAGTAACTCTGAAACTTTTGGTACATCTTGAAGTTGTATGTGATGATCTTTGAAAAGTGATGTGAAATCTACTGTGCATGTTGTTTTATAACAATTATAAGTATATATACAGGTGTTAATAATTATATACATGATGGGAACTTTGAAAATAAATCTCTGTTCAAAACTGAAACAATGAACAAACTTGAATTCAAACTTGATTCAGAAAGTAAAATATTTAAGTCAAATTTGATGAGTGTTTACATAAATGTATGCCTGATAAATTTTTAAATGAATGCATGTATAAATAGGCTTGCATATATAAATAGGTTTGTAGGTATATATATATATTTGATGTTATCTGTGCATATGTCTGTGTACTAGTATGTATATACTTCTGTTCTAAGTTTAAGAGGTTTTAAACAAGTTCAAAAATCAAATTCTTTTCCCTCATTCCCTTTTAAGTTAAGATGTATACAGGAAATATGTTTGTATTAACTAACTCTTATTTTTAAAAATAATTATAAGTGTAATTAGTAAGTGTTTTTCTGGGAAGAAAGAATTTACAGTGAAAATAAAACATATCAGAAAAATCAACTATTTTAATTCCAGGGTTCACTTATATAATTTGATTCGTCTTGGTGAATTATGATTTTTGGTGGTCTTGCTTCAATTTTTAGTGGCGTAGATGATGGGGTGTCGTGAGTTGAATGTAATCACGTTTTTCGCCAATTCTCGATGATCAACCGAAAATCGAGCTTCGAAATTGATGTCAGGGGAAGTTCAGGTGGTGGAGTTTACCAGAAAAATAGTCATTGTTTTTTTTATTTATCGTGGAAGTTAATTGACGCAGTTGTAGGGTTTTAAGGCTTCTTCGAGGCGAGGTTGAGTTTCTGGCTAGTGCGGCAATGAGGCGGCATCGGAGTGTCAGTGGATGGGGGAAATAGAAAGAGGGATGTCAGACGAAGCTTGTGGCGATAAGGCGAGGATTCCGGTTGGCTGTAGCAGTGGTACGAGGCGTCTGTAGGTCGGGGTTTCATTTCTGGTAGTGGAGGAACTGTTCGATTTTGAATTCGAGAATTTTGAGTGGAACTGGGGGGTCGGAACGATGGAGTGGGTCGACGGCGACTTGGTGGCAGTGGCGGTGTAGGTCGGAGGGGCTCCGATGATCTGTACACGTATACGTGCACGTTTCGTGCATCTGGTGTTTGGAAGTTGGGAAAGAAACATGGACTTGGGGATGATCTCGAGTAAGGATTCGGGTGTGACTCGAGGAAGAAGTGATGCGAGAGACTCGTGTTTTGTTCGAGTGTTTATCTGATAGGCACGGGTTGTTTGAATTGATACCAGATTTTAAACTATGTAAAATAATAACCAAGTTTAAAGTTTTTTTTTTTAAAAAAAAAAAGTATTAACAAATTTTTAAGCAAAAAGAAAGTTTAACCAAGTTTTAAATATATGTAGGGAAATTAAAGTATGATTAATTAATAATGATAAGGACTAATTAAGAAATTAATTAAGAGAAATTGATTTATTTAATTAACTAATGATTAGGGGTTGATTAATTTATAATTAAGGATTATTAATCAAGTAATTAAGATTTTGATTTATAATTGGAGATTAATTTATTTTGACTAGAAATTAATAATTAAGTAATTAGAGAATTGGTTAACTGGTAATTAAGAAGTACTTGGTTAAGTTTATTAATTTATAATTAAGTTTTATAAACTAAGAGATAATTAATCTATAAAGATTAATTAAGGAATAATTAACTGATAATTAATTTGTAATTAAATTTTATTAATTAATAATTTAGGTTTATTAATTAATAGTTAAAGGATAAATTAATCTTTGATTAAGATTAATTAATTGACTTATAAAAGTAATTAAGGTATGATTAATTAATTTAAATGACTGTAATTAATAAATTAATTAATTAAGCAGGGTTAAGTGTTTAGTTCTTAAGTAATTAATTAAATTTAAGATAATTTAATTAATTATAATCAGGATTAATAAATTCTGTTTGGATAATTGTTTGAGTAGAATGTCTGGATTAATTGATATATATTGGGTGATATTCTGTGATACTCTGTGATATGCTTGGATATATTTGAGATGAATGTATGGATTATCTATGATAAATGCTATGTGAATTCAAAGAGTTGAATTGAATTTGTTTAATTTTAAAACACCTTGACCTTTAAGATACGTTTGGATTTCGAAGAGACCGGGGTTGGGTATCAGTAAATACCCAAAACCACTTCGATTTGTAATCTTCTATAACTCTTTATAGAATTGATATGTGAAATCAATAGGCTGGTTTGAAATAATATGGATCATTTAAACTAAGTTGGATACTTAGATATTGTTTTGTGAAAATAAAATGTGGACTATATAAGTTGTTTTAAAGTACGAGTTACCCCGGGTTTAAATAAGTTCTATGAATTAAAATTTCATGTTCGATGAGTTTACTCACGCTGGTTTCCAGCCTGACCCGGGTGTTACTTTGATGTAATGCTCGGGTCAGACCGAGTATTACAGATTTCAGGTAAGGACGTTCTGGAGCTCAGGGGGCGAGCTGGATGGCAGGAACGAATGGAGTATATTCCGCTGTGATATATTATTGTTGTCAGAGACATGTTATTTCTAACTGTCTAGTATATTGTGAATGTGGTAACTCTGATGTATAAAAATGTAATTAACAAATACAGTTTTCTTTGTATAACTGATATTATTATTTGATATTGTATTTTGATCCGCTGCGAATGTGAGAATCTGTGTCTTGTTCTGTTTCTTTCTTCTATCTCTTTTCTTTTTCTTCTAACTATCTGGAATTTTCGGGTTCGAAATTTCCGGGTCGTCACAGCAGTAGTTGTTTGTGACAGTGGAGGAAAGAAGGGATTATTAGAGCAGTTGATATGTATGGCAGAGGACAGTTTGTAAATTGTGGTTTGAAATCCGGTTGACAGCAAGGTGATGATTGAAGAATGGAGTGACTGTAACTGGTGGGTGATGCTCTGGTGGTTGGTGAATTTTATATGAGCAGTTTGTAGTGATTGGTTGTTTTATGGCTTGAAGGAGTTGCTATAGTGTAGAGGGAGTTAGATGTGGAGGCTGTCAGTTGGGGATTGAAGTGTGACAGTGTATTTATATGGTGATGACTATTCAGGGGCAGTGAGGAGATGAACTGTGTATATGGTAGTACAGTTTGTAGGTTGGTCAGGGTGATTGTTTGTTGATACGGGAACAAGTATGTATGGTTGGTCATGAACCAGAGGGAAAGTATGTATGTATGTGAGGAGTTGTATGGTAGAACAGTGGAGTTGTTGTACATGCAGTTAGTTTTATAGCAATGAGGAGTTGAGCACTATTTTGTGAAGGGTAGTTTTGTAGAGGAATGTTGGTTGCTCTGATGGTGGTGAAGTAATGTGGATGTTGTTTTTGTTGGTGGACAATAAGGGGAAGTGCAAGGTAGGGTGAAAAGCAATGTTGTGTGTAGTAGCGATGTAGATCAGGTGCAAAGTGTGTATGTGCACTGTGTGTGCATAATGAATGTTGGGGTAGATGATTGTGTTGTGGCATAGAGATATGATGGTGCAGGTTGGAGTTGATGGTGGATAAACAGGAAAGTGTGGCAGAGATGTTTGGTTGATGCAAATGTATGAATGGTGTAGTGTAGTTTGTAGAGTGGATGGCCAGAGAAGGCACAGTGAACTGTTTTATGTAACAGTATGGTGAAAATGTAACGGTAAAGCGAACTATTTGCAAAGGTGAAATTGTAAATGTAAATGTAAAGGTAAATGCAACTAATAAAATATTTTTGTTTTTGAAATTTTGTGTGTGTATATATATATATATATGTATACATATATATTTTTTAAAATAGAAATGAAAAACCAAAACAAACAAAAAAATAAGCTCACAATAATTTTTTTTAAATGAAAATAATCACACAAAACAAATAGTAAAATGAAATAAAAATAATTCGAAGAATAGAAATAAAATCAAATCAAATTCTCCGGCAACGGCGCCAAAAACTTGTTTAGTCGGCCAACTTTCTATCGGATTAGAAAATAGTCGAAAATTTTAAATTAAAAATAACCGCAAACACATGGTGTACGATTGTAGCACGTATGCAAGTATGGGTCGGTCCACAGGGAATCATATTGATTTTAAAAATTTCTACTCAATGAAATTAAACCAAAGTTGAGAGTGCTGTTAACTATAAAAAATTGCAAAAACTAACTACTACAAAAGTGAATGAAAACTATGAGATTAAAAGACAATTTAGAGATAAATCTACTCTCATAATCACATAAATCAAAAAAGTGAAATTATGATATCTTTTTTGGTCATTATTAGTTGATGTGTTTATCATAGGTATGGAATATTTATGCTATTAGTTAGCCCAACATAAACCATCAAACTATAACACATCCTCTAAACCACTTGTTAATTCTCATGAAAATGTTAATGTACTTGAAAATAAAATCTATTCTAAGCATGATCTATTCACTATATATTGATTAGTAATATAGACCATCAAATTTTGATTTTAAAATCCACTTCATTGCCATAATCATATGTAGATGAAGATGTAATTTGTGTTTTTGTTTGTTAAGCATACCCTATGTGGTGTCAACAACATGTGCTATCAAATTCAAAGCTAAAACAACAAAGTTTAACCGCATCAAACATTTCTATTAAGCACAAAAAGATATAACAAATTATCGAAATGTTGAATCTACATGATTAAGAGAGCTTCATTACCCCTAAATTGAAGGGGTTTAGCTTATCATATTTGTTATCATGTCAACAAATGTTGACTTCAACATAAAACAAAAGCAAGAGGAAAAAGAGAGCTAATTAAAATAAATTGAGAGCTAATCTACTTGCATAAAATAAAATCTAAGCTACTAACATAAAAGAAAAGAAAGCATGTAAATAGAAAAGAGAATGAATTAGAATTGCATAGAAGAAAATTACATAAGAAGAAAATTGCTAAGTAGCCATGAACAAGAAAAAATAATTTTTTTATGTATTTTTGAGCCTAAAACTAAACTAACTAAATAGAAGGCTAAGAGCTTAATATACGATCAAAGTGGTATTTATACAATTTAAAACCCTAATGCATATTTTTGGAGACTACCCAAAATACCCTTGAGAAAGTGTGGCCATCAAGTTATCATTAGCATGAATTAATCCTCCATTAAGTGTGCATGTAACTTTAATGGCCATTTAGCATGTGCATTTGCTCTTAATCAAGTAAATTTTCTAAAATCAAATCATGCACAAAAATGACTATTTTGCCCCTATATGAAGATGAATATATGATGATTTGAAAATAATTGAAATTTGGGTTTAAAAATTTTAAAATACCATATATGCTCATTTATTTAATTAAATTAAATCAAATATGAAAGTAAAAATATGCAAATTTACGTGCACATCAAATTGATTTATTTTCCAGAAAAGTAAGATTGAACACTGTAAATTAGTGGCTAGGTTTAGTGTATTAGTTGCCGCTGTGTAAATACAGGTTATAATGTTTTGCACCCGGTCTTTTTTTTCCTATTGGGCCTTGAGCCATTGTTTTATTTAACAACTTTCAGAAAAGAGTGTATGATACTAACATATAAATTATATTATTTCAATATAGATCCTTTATGACCTTTAAGACTATATTATCAGAGAGATGTATATGCACATATATACTTGTTTTTTAATCTCTCGGAGAGTATATATATATTTGTCTATAAAAAAGAAAACTCTTTACAAAACACCATAATTTGAACTACAAGCTAGCTTCACAACAAAGAAAATATAGAGAGTGAAATTTCAAAACATAACTATAGTGGCAATGAATAAGTATTTTGTAGTAATGGGAATTTCAAAACATAACACTATGGGGTAGGTTTTCATTTTTTGCTTTCTATATGGTTTTTTTCCACCATATTGGTGAGTTCTGTCACTTATAATGGCTAATAATGATTAGGAGTAAAATTATGAATACAAGAAACTATATAACCTAGGTGGACAAAATTTTCATATATGGTTGATACCATGTGAATATAGACAATAAAAGGGCAATGTAATATCTAAGTCTGCAATTTTATTCATTTATTCCATGCAAACCTCCCATCAAATATGAAAATACCGAATCCATTAGAAAAAACATTATTATACAATTTTTCTCTACCCTACAAAGATTATAATTTGAAATTACATTTATTTCAAAATATCAACCGATTTAACATGAGTTAAAAAAATATAGTCTATATCAACTATGTATGTATTTTTAGAACTAGATTCCTACATTATTGTCTTATAGCTTTTAATTCCTTCTTCATACTTCGCAAACAATCTTTTTGCATTATCATTTAGTACTTTTTAAAAGCATAGTTTGGATGAGGAGGCAATGGAGCATTTTCTTTAATTTTAGACTAATAAAGTGGCCTCCATCAACAAATAAAAAAAATGATCATGCAATTTACCATATCATTGGAAGGGTACACGATTGTAGGTATAAAGGTGTAGCTCATATGTTGTCCAAATAGGACAATAATTGTAGAAAATATCTCTCAAATAATGAAACCAGATTCGGGCATAATTATCCAATACTTCTTAGACACTATATTTCCACAATCAATATTAATCTTTAGTTTATCAGACTCTTCCTTGCTCCATATATTTGTATACAATGACTCATTTCAAACAATATTATCAAGCATAGTTTGTTGCACATAACTATAAGTCATTTGGGAAAATTTATCATTAAGAGATTTCAATTGGTGTATAATGACGCAATAGCCACAATTTCCATCCATTGGCATCTTATCTGTAGAAATAATATATGGTAGAATAATAGAGGGAATTTGCACTTAGTAACTTTCAGTATCCAAATTATTTTGTGTTGACCGTCTTGTATATAAGATTTTGTCACTAATATCACAGTTGACAAAGATGACTCTACATGCTAAAAATTTGATAAATTGCTTTCGTAGATTTATCCTTTTTAGGTCTTCCCTTATGCACTCTTAGCAATTTAGGTTCTATGAGTTTTGTTGCCTTTGGGAAAGCAATCATTTTAAGGTCAGCTTGTATTATTTGTCTGTCACCACTATCAGTAGCATTTTCCCATCTTTGATGAAGTCTTTTAATTTCAGATAGTTCGTCAAATTTTAGATCATTCTATTTTTAATTGGTGGAGTGCTAGATAGTTGTCTCCAAAAAGGATCAATGGCACGAAGAGGTATAACACCATAAGAAATTCAAAAATCATACATGTGTGCGTAAGGAAGCCCATTTATTTTATAGAAGACACATTCACATAATCCAATATTTGAACGAACATTGTCAACTTGTCATAATTCATTTAATAATAATTCTAAAGCTCCGTAAGAAACAAAATTTACAAGCTCATTGAACATCGGTTCATTTCTATACTTATGCATAGTTTGGTTTGTACTTGTTTCAAGTTCTCTTTCAATCTTGACAAGTTCATTGAGTGACTTCAAATGAGCATTTCTCAACAAGTGACAAATGTACCACAAGCGATGGAAAAATATAACTTTAATTTGCTATGAGTGCTCTTGACCCTACTTGTAGCCACATTGTCATAATGCTTAATTTTGTTAGTCCATGCACACGCAAACTTCTCTTTATACTTATTTAACTTACTTTTACCACATAAAAAACCACTTTCTTGAATTCAAATACCGGTTTGTACAAATGTCCTATAATGCTCATAAAATTCATCCTTTATCAATGAATTAGTAATTCTTCTTTGGTCTACATACAAATATTATATTGTTTCTTCCAAAAATGTTCATCTTTTTCACTATCATCGATGTTACTTTCAACTTGATTTCTATGTATTTTATCAACTCTATGAAATACTTATTTGCAATTTTCCAGTACATTCTTTCCAATATGCCATGTATAAAGTAAATGTGATGAAACTAAATAACAACTTTAATCAATTTCTATGTATTTTATCAACTCTATGAAATACTTATTTGCAATTTCTATGTTTTTATCCATCAATTCTTCTCACCTCAGTTTCGATCATTCTAAACTGAGAAAAAACTAAAATAAATATCACTCAAAGCTTCAACCTAAATAACAACTTTAATCAATGAAAACCACAGGATCAAAGAAATGGTTTCAGCAAGCAAAGATACTCAAACCTATTTCTTCATCAACTCTGTTTTCTTTCCTCTGGAAACAACACTGTGAGTAACCTCATTTTTTTTAAAAAAAAAAAATTTAAAGGCATGAATCTGTTGCTTGCACATCAGTTAATAAGTATGGGTGTATTGGTGCATATATATATATATATATATATGTATGAGTTTTCTGGAAATGATGTGTGCAGGCTTTTGTTCATTCTCTGTTTGAAACTATGAACATAAGCTTCATTTAAAAAAATCAAATCCTCTTGATCTAGTAACTGTTTGGACTTGAGATCAAAACAAAAACTGTTTGTTTGATCATGTACTAAATTTTAAAAATAAATTCAAGTTAAAATAACTTGTCAATGTCTCTGGGAATTGAAAGAACAGAGCAAAGCTTTAAATAAGTAAAAATTCAAACTTCCCAATTCATGATTTCAGGCATGTAAATTTAATTCGCATCCTTTAACATGACTTTTAAAGCAAAGATCATGATTTTTAAAGCAAAGGAAGGAGAGCAGTTTACGTTTGATCGAATTTCGATCTTTTGGCAATCCGTGGGTTTGGAGGGTTCGGGGCTTTGGCTAATGATGGAGGGACAAGCAATGATTCCAAGAAAAATACTGGAATGTTGGATAGTTGAACGTGGAGGCGACAGGGAGAACTTGAAGTTTCTAAACCTAGTTTTGTCGAGCTAAAGAAATTTGATTCGTTCTTCGATTAGGAACGATCGAGTGCTTTGTAATTTTGGGTGATGATAGAGGAAGAGTTGACGAGGGGATGGCCGGAATTTCGGGTTGTCTGGTGGTCGGGGTCGTGAATACGAGGTGTTGACAGGGACTGGTGGTGGTTCCAGTTCATGCTTCCAGGCTCGAACTCGATTTCGAATTCGAGACAATGGTCGGGTTATGATGATCAGGAATTCATTAGTGGATGGATTTCAACTTGTTCGATGTACTGGTGACGATCGGAGTTGATCCACGGCAGCGTTCACGTGCACGAGCTCTGTTAGTCTGGGTGTTTGCCTGGGAAGAACAGAGGAGATTCTCGCGTAGTACTCGAGTAGATCGAGTTGTTTACTCGAAGCAGGGAACAGGGGATCTCGGGTCAAAAATTTTGGTTACAGGCTTTCAACTTGAAACTGTTTTCTGGTTTGAATTTTGAAAACCAAATTTAAATTTATCAATCAGGGTTTTAAACTGAGTTCAAGTCAAAGTTTAATCATAAATTGAGTTTTACCTTAAATAATGAAGATAATTCATTGAGAATGAATTCTTAATAGTTAATCAATTTATCATCAATAATGATTTAATGTAGGTAAATTTCTTTAGAAAAGTAATTAAAGAAAATTTAATAGTTAATGAAGTCATTAACTAAAATTATTTGAATAATTAATTAATGTGATAAATTTTAACAATAAATTAGATTGATTAATTTAATAATAATCAATTGTGGAATTATTAAGTATAATTACTTAATGACGGTAATTATGGAATTAATTATTCAGTGTAATTAATTGAGTTAATTGAATTTGTTCAAGTTAATTTCTTAAGTTTAAATTAATTCAGAATAATCATTTGACAATTTGGAAAATATAATTACTTAGAAAAGTAATTAATAGATAATTACTGGATGTAATAAATTGAATGATAATTTGAAATTTGAGGATTAAATAATAATTGTGATTAGTTAAGATAAATTCAAAAAAATTAAAGGTTAATTGGTTCATTAATTAAGATTGATTAGTTAATAATAAAAGTTAACTAACAAATGATGAAAGTGAAATTATTTCAGATAATTTGTAATTAACTTATGATAATTAACCCGGATTAATAATTGATACATCTGATTTAAATTAATCAGTTAACTAATAAATTTTACTTGTGAATGTTTGGATTTGATTGGATGATGGAATTATTGATATTCCATATCTGTGATGCTTTGTGATATATTCTGATTTATATGTGTGATCTGTAATGTAGTTTATTTATCTGGGATGAATGTAGTTTTATTATCTGCAATTTATTATCTGTGATATATATATATATATATCTGTGATCTGTGAATAAAAGATAAGCGTTATAGTTATACCGCTTATCAAATATATTGTTGTATTTAATCTGTGATGATTTGTAGTGTTGCACTACTGTGTAAAACCTCTGGACCACACTTTTGCACACACAAATATGGATTTCACGAGGAAATCGGTTAAGTCACAGATGATTTAAATTCAATGTTTTTGAAATTGAAATTTTAATTTCAATTGATTTTGGAAATGAATTTGGGTTAAATGTTAAAGTTTTGAAAAGGAGTTTTTAAGATAAAAGTTATTTTGAATAACTTAGTAAAGTTTTCAATTTAAATAATTTAATTTGAATTTGAATTCAAAATTTTGAATTGAATTCCATGTTTGGAAATTATGGTTAAGATGTTATAAATGTGTTATATGAATTTAAGCCATTTTAAAAGTATGGTTTTGAGAATTTGAATTTAACCCAAGGAATTTAACTCGTATAAATGAATAGATTTTCCGAAATGAAAACTATTTGTTTTCAAATAATAGAAGCTTTCATATAAAAATGAATTTCCAATTTGTGTCAAAAGAATTTCAAGTTTGAAGTGAAAATGATTTTCCGAGTTATGAATAAATCTTTGTGAAAGATTGTTGAATTTTGTTTTGAAATTGGAAAGATGTACCTTTTGTATAAGAGGTCGAAATGGAATTTTTTTGAAAGCTATCAATTAAATCTTTGATTTAAAGATTTAATGAGTTAATCCAATTGAAATGGAAATCGATTTGAAAATCTATGAATGAATCTTTGTGAAACTGGGTGAACTTTGTGAGATGAATCTTTTTATGTAAAAGATTAAAATGGTAATTTGTTTAAACCATTTGAAAGAGAAGTTTTGGGTAATAAGTTGTGACTTAATTGAAATCCCAATATCCGTATGTTTTTAAATATTGCACTCACTATTCGGTTTAGCCGGGAGAGGACTTTGTGTCATATAACCCATTCCGAATAGTGATACGACGTAAATGGATAGCATTTGAAGACCGGTGTTGAAGAACGGGTGTTTGCGAGAACGATAGGATAACCTATCGATTGTCTCTGCACTGAGTAGCTACGGTATAGAGATTCCGTAAGTGATGGGAAGTCCGATCGGGATTGTGAATACCCGGATTGCAAAGGCTTCTTTGGAAGTGCCTTCGGTTCTATTCGAACCCGGAACAGACTTATATGGCCGTATGTCTGACATTACACTTTGAGATATAAAGCTGATTTCTTTCAAATACATTTCTGTTTGGTAGCGGAGAATTTATTCTCTTAGCTTAACACCCTTCTCTGAGACGTACGAGCTCAGAGGTTATGTAGTTGAAGGTTATCAGTGATATACTCCCAATTTGGTAGTGTGGCATGCTGAGTGTTGCTGTGTGTTGCTGATCATTTGTTGATCAAAGCATGGCTTTCGTGTAAAGCGTAGCTTTGTGGACGATACCTCATCGGACCTCACACCCCAGAAATGGTCGAAACAGGAAAGATGCGGCAAGGTTTCAGGGGTAGCTCCCCTAGGGTATGTCCATTCCTTCTGGAAAAAGGTGGTATCATGGTATGGAGCCCAGATATTGTACCTGTTTGGTTGCTCCAATCTCATTTACTGTGTGATTGTTGCTGTGTGATCGAGGCCTCGGATAAAGGTCGCAAACGACGGGGGGTGGCATATCTCAGGTTTACTACCCGGGAAGGGGGTAACCGGCCTTGTGTTGGCAGAGAGCAGTTGTCTCTCGGGGCGTCCCTCCAGAGGCGTTTCTACGTGGCATAGGAAGTTCCTTAGCCTGACCATTTGTTGGAAAATCCAAAGAAACAATACGAACCTTGTACGGATTTAGTTGTATAACCTGCTATGGAATGCGGCGATAACCTGCTATTGAACATAGTAGCTATAGTAGGCATACAATAATGGTTGTATGCTGGCTAAGATTAATATTATATTTTCGAAAGGATTTTCACACTATGCTCTAGTAATAATATCAAAAAAGAGATTTTTCTCGTATCAAGCATGTTTGACTATCATAAGGAGAAATCTCCTCTAATTCTGTGTTTGCATTGTGTGTGTAGCGGGAGGCCTTATGGTAGTTTCATTTTCCAAAAAGCATTGCGGATTTCAATGTTTAAAATTCTTTTATTGTTTGTTTTAAAGATAAACTATTTTTGTTATTCACACCAGTCCCATGACTGACCTGGAGTTTATTGTTCCCTTCCTAAACTCTGGGTGCCAATAATTTTCCACACGGGAAGTCTAGAGTTGGGTTTTTCAGATAGTCAGGTTCAGTAGAGTATTTGGGAGCTAGTTCAGTTTTTGGAGACCACTCACCGTCACTGCATTTGCTTATCTTAGTGAAATGTGATAGGGGGTTCTCGCTTCGCGGTTTGGTGGCGAACGAGAGACTCTTACCACTACATGTCCTCCTCGTGGGGTTGGTTAGCCGTAAGGTGTGACAGTCGAAAGGCTGGCCGTAAAAGCAAGGGCAGGGTACCATTGTAAGCCACGGTGGGGCTAGGATGGTTGAAAAGCCTACCAATCGAGATTGGCCACTGTCAATGGTTGAAAAGCCTAGACCGTTATAATTGGTATCGGAGCTAAGGTTGAACTTTAGCTCAGGAGTATAACACATTAAGTAGCTCATTAGAGATAGGGTGAAGTATAACCTAGAATGAGTAATCCCTAAGATATCTGTCCGTATACCTCAGTAAATTCTCTTACTATCCACTAATAGTAAGTATGAGTGCAAGAAGAGGATGAGATATGGGATAGGGGAATACGACTATAAATGGTCAATACCCTGTAACAACAAGGAAACAATCTTTTCTCTATCAATCTCTTTTGTTCAGCATCTCTATTCAATTCTTCGATGGTTCCTGGTAGATCCAGGAAGAAGGTTTGATATATTTGCATGGGACATAAACTCCAAATAAGTCGGTCAAAATTGTTTGTTTGGATGTATTGGTTGCTATGGTCGATAGGTATAATTTTGGTTTCTAAACTGGAAGTTTTGAAATTGTTTCCATATATCTATCTATTCTTTGGGTCCTAATATGTTCTACGAATGGTTAGTTATCCCTTCGAACTAACCAATGCCACTACACATTTCATAGATCTGGATAACCCGAGTATCTTGTGAAAAAGAAACATTAAAAAGATTCGTTCTCGTGTCTATTATTGATATTCTGATTTGGTAAGCCAAATATAGAATAGATATTCAGTTGATTTGATGAAACATTCTTCATCTATCTTTGTGTCTCCCTGGCAAATTTCGAGGACGAAATTTCTTAAGGGGAGGAAACTGTAACGACCCCGAATTTTATATAAATTTAAATTGATAATTAATTAATTTTTGAATAAAAAGTTGTGAAACTCATTGATAAATTGATTCGAGTTTCCCCGAATCCAAATAAAAATATATTAAATCATTTTAAATTTAGAAATGGTATATATATGTGAATCTATATAGTTGTGCTTATATGAGTAGATTTGAAATTATAAAAAATAATTATTGAATCTGAATTTAAATCTTAAAAATAAATATAATAATATAGACTTTGGACACAAGAATAAAAAAAAACATAATTTAAATTTTAGAATTTGTGGTTAAGTTAGAAATAGAAAAAAAATGATAAGGTTAAAGAAAATATATATAAGATAAATTATATAAACTATAAAGTATTAAAGTAAAACATTTGATAAAATTTAACAACAAATTTAAGATAGAAATTTATATTATAAAGTAATATTATAAAAAACAAAGTTAAAAAGAAAGAAAAATGAGGATAAGTATAAACACTTGACAAAGGAAAAAAATATATTTGTACTAGCTTGCAAAAGAAAACATAAGAAGGAAATACAAACCAGACAACACTTGTAAAAGAAGCAAGCAAATATAAATATAAGTATGTAAAACAAAGCAAATATATATTCAAGCATAAGTGTGAAAACAGACAACATAAAGAAAAGAAAAGAAAATAAAATATGCAAACAAGTAAGCAAGCATAAGGGAATGAAGCTTGCTAAAGAAGAAACAAAATAAAATATATATTTATACAACTGATAATAAATGCAAGCCACCACAAATATTATCATCAACCACCAAACAAAGAAATATCGCTGCCTATATTGTACTAGAGAGAAAAAAATATCACATTGTATAAAATATCACTACCGTACAAATTCTATCCCCTGTAAACTGTTTTTATCCATCAATTCTTCTCACCTCAGTTTCGATCATTCTAAACTGAGAAAAAACTAAAGTAAATATCACTCAAAGCTTCAACCTAAATAACAACTCAAATCAATGAAAACCAGAGGATCAAAGAAATGGTTTCAGCAAGCAAAGATACTCAAACCTATTTCTTCATCAACTCTGTTTTCTTTCCTCTGGAAACAACACTGTGAGTAACCTCATTTTTTTTCTTAAAAAAATAATTTAAAGGCATGAATCTGTTGCTTGCACATCAGTCAATAAGTATGGTTGTATTGGTGCATATCTATATATATATGTGTATGAGTTTTCTGGAAATGATGTGTGCAGGCTTTTGTTCATTCTCTGTTTGAAACTCTGAACATAAGCATCATTTCAAAAAATCAAATCCTCTTGATCTAGTAACTGTTTGGACTTGAGATCAAAACAAAAACTGTTTGTTTGATCATGAACTAAATTTTAAAAATAAATTCAAGTTAAAATAACTTGTCAATGTCTCTGGGAATTGAAAGAACAGAGCAAAGCTTTAAATAAGTAAAAATTCAAACTTCCCAATTCATTATTTCAGGCATGTAAATTTAATTCGCATCCTTTAACATGATTTTTAAAGCAAAGATCATGATTTTTAAAGCAAAGGAAGGAGAGCAGTTTACGTTTGATCGAATTTCGATCTTTTGGTGATCTTTGGTGATCCGTGGGTTTGGAGGGGTCGGGCTTTGGCTAATGATGGAGGGACGAGCGATGATTTCAGGAAAAATACTGGAATGGTGGATAGTTGAACGTGGAGGTGACGGGGAGAACTTGAAGTTTCTAAACCTAGTTTTGTCGAGCTAAAGAAATTTGATTCGTTCTTCGATTAGGAACGATCGAGTGCTTTGTGGTTTTGGGTGATGATAGAGGAAGAGTTGATGAGGGGATGGCCAGAATTTCGGGTTGTTTGGTGGTCGGGGTCGTGAATACGAGGTGTTGACAGGGACTGGTGGTGGTTCCAGTTCATGCTTCCAGGCTCGAGCTCGAACTTGATTAATAATTGATACATCTGATTTAAATTAATCAGTTAACTTATAAATTTTACTTGTGAATGTTTGGATTTGATTGGATGATGGAATTAATATTCCTAATCTGTGATGCTTTGTGATATATTCTGATTTATATGTGTGATCTGTAATGCAGTTTATTTATTTGGGATGAATGTAGTTTTATCATCTGCAATTTATTATCTGTGATATATATATATATATATATATATATATATATATCTGTGATCTGTGAATAAAAGATAAGCGTTATAGTTATACTGCTTATCAAATATATTGTTGTATTTAATCTGTGATGATTTGTAGTGTTGCACTACTGTGTAAAACCCCTGGACCACACTTTTACACACACAAATATGGATTTCACGAGGAAATCGATTAAGTCACAAATGATTTAAATTCATTGTTTTTGAAATTGAAATTTTAATTTCAATTGATTTTGGAAATGAATTTGGGTTAAATGTTAAAGTTTTGAAAAGGAGTTTTTAAGATAAAAGTTATTTTGAATAACTTGGTAAAGTTTTCAATTTAAATAATTTAATTTGAATTTGAATTCAAAATTTTGAATTGAATTCCATGTTTGGAAATTATGGTTAAGATGTTATAAATGTGTTATATGAATTTAAGCCATTTTAAAAGTATGGTTTTGAGAATTTGAATTTAACCCAAGGACTTTAACTCGTATAAATGAATCAGATTTTCCAAAATGAAAACTATTTGTTTTCAAATAATAGAAGCTTTCATATAAGAAATGAATTTCCAATTTGTGTCAAAAGAATTTCAAGTTTGAAGTGAAAATGGTTTTCCGAGTTATGAATAAATCTTTGTGAAAGATTGTTGAATTTTGTTTTGAAATTGGAAAGATGTACCTTTTGTATAAGTGGTCGAAATGGAATTGTTTTGAAAGCTATCAATTAAATCTTTGATTTAAAGATTTAATGAGTTAATCCAATTGAAATGGAAATCGATTTGAAAATCTATGAATGAATCTTTGTGAAACTGGGTGAACTTTGTGAGATGAATCTTTTTATGTAAAAGATTAAAATGGTAATTTGTTTAAACCATTTGAAAGAGAAGTTTTGGGTAATAAGTTGTGACTTAATTGAAATCCCAATATCCGTATGTTTTTAAATATTGCACTCACTATTCGGTTTAGCCGGGAGAGGACTTTGTGTCATATAACCCATTCCGAATAGTGATACGACGTAAATGGATAACATTTGAAGACCGGTGTTGAAGACCGGGTGTTTGCGAGAACGATAGGATAACCTATCGATTGTCTCTGCACTGAGTAGCTACGGTATAGAGATTCCGTAAGTGATGGGAAGTCCGATCGGGATTGTGAATACCCGGATTGCAAGGGCTTCTTTGGAAGTGCCTTCGGTTCTGTTCGAATCATGGTATGGAGCCCAGATATTTTACCTGTGTTGTTGCTCCAATCTCATTTACTGTGTGATTGTTGCTGTGTGATTGAGGCCTCGGATAAAGGTCGCAAACGACCGGGGGTGGCATATCTCAGGTTTACTACCCGGGAAGGGGGTAACCGGCCTAGTGTTGGCAGAGAGCAGTTGTCTCTCGGGGCGTCCCTCCAGAGGCGTTCCTACGTGGCATAGGAAGTTCCTTAGCCTGACCATTTGTTGGAAAATCCAAAAAAACAATACGAACCTTGTACTGATTTAGTTGTATAACCTGCTATGGAATGTGGAGGTAACCTGCTATTGAACATAGTAGCTATAGTAGGCATACAATAATGGTTGTATGCTGGCTATGATTAATATTATATTTTCGAAAGGATTTTCACACTATGCACTAGTAATAATATCAAAAAAGAGATTTTTCTCGTATCAAGCATGTTTGACTATCATAAGGAGAAATCTCCTCCAATTCTGCGTTTGCATTGTGTATGTGGCGGGAGGCCTTATGGTAGTTTCGTTTTCCAAAAAGCATTGCGGATTTCAATGTTTAAAATTCTTTTATTGTTTGTTTTAAAGATAAACTATTTTTGTTACTCACACCAGTCCCATGACTGACCTGGAGTTTATTGTTCCCTTCCTAAACTCTGGGTGCCCATAATTTTCCACACGGGCAGTCTATAGTTGGGTTTTTCAGATAGTCAGGTTCAGTAGAGTATCTGGGAGCTAGTTCAGTTTTTGGAGTCCACTCACCGACCGACCTTGCTTCTCTTTGTGCATCGTGATGAGGGTTCGAGCTTGATGTTGGAGTTGTCGGACTCATTCTCTTTTTCAGATCATTTGGAGTTATCACTTCTGTTGTTTCCGCTGTAACATCATTATTTGTCTCTGATATTATTGTATCATATTGATATCATTGTTGTATATCATTTTGGATATTGTATTCGTTGGAGTTGTATATGATATCATTCATTTCTTTCTTCCACTGTGTTGTTATACTTACTGTGTTATAAGCTCCGGCGAGCCAGATTCGGCGTTTGAATCTGCGGCATTTGAGTACAAGTGAAGTACGGGTGCCGATTTTCGAAGGCCGAGTCAGGATCGTTTCAGAGAAACTTCATCCATGGCTTTAACGTGACCTCTGCATCAGTAACAAGGACTAAAGGTATCTCATCACCTATATGTACACACTTACAACAATTTAGAGCCGACACATGGTTCTCAAAAGTTCCTTTGCTAAAAAATGCAAGTGCAACCATTAAGTTTCTCTTGTGCTTGTATGTGAGACCATATATAAATGAGGCAACCAGTATTTGATGGCCTTGAATGTGCAATCCAAAAAAATAATTTGATAAAAACATTAAGCAAGTGAAACAAATTTTGGACGTGCAAAGAAAAGATCAATTATCACCTTAGTTATTGGATCATATTTATGTTTAATGGTGTAATGCTTTTCAATGGCTAGTTTCATAAGCTGTTGCATTGCGGATCTTCTAGAGGTCGATAACAATTTTAGTTTGGAGAAGTATTGTATGTAGTTTCCATTTTCAAATAATTCTTTCCATTGTCCATTTTGAAAGTATTGAGAATTTGTCGAGGCCAAACATTGCTCTTGTAAAATACTTCCACTTTCTTTATTTCATCTTCAGTTAATCTTCCCATATATGCAAGTCCAATTAAAATATGTGGAAGTGCACGATTATGTACACCACATTTAACATGGAGATAACACTTTCCGTCCTCATGGCAATGTGAACTTTGTTGAATGGATATCCACATTTTCGAGAACCAGATTCTCCTTTTCTTTTTTGATTTGATTTCGGTTTGTAATTTTTTTTCATATGATCATGATATTTTCTATTTCTTTCATGTTGTAGCATAATCCATGACACCTTATGATTACCGTATGCATTTTTACTTCTTGCTCCTTTTAGCACGATAACATAATTTAAAGTTTTGCCAACTACCTTGCACCCTTCACACACATCTTCTTTAGAATCAAAAATCTAAAAGTAGATTAAAATGTACGAACTGATATTTTTAACACATCATTTTTACAATAAAGATCATCAATCTAAAGACTAAATATATATCATCTCATACCATTTCAGTTGTGAAAAATTGCGTTAAATCTGGAAAATCCAAAGACGATGAACTATAAGAATCATTTAAATCCATATCTTTGATGGATACATTATCATCATCCCCAATTCAAGCATCGTAAATTCTAGGTAAAGCATAACCGTTATATGCACTATTATTTATTGAAACACTACTATCATCAATATCAACGATGTTGTCAATTATAGCAATTGAATCCATAACCTGTTAGGAGTAACAAAAGAGGGTGAGGAATTTGGATAAGAAAGTTATCCTAAATTACGACAAAACACAGGCGGGGTTTACCATATTATTCTGGTGGGACTCAACCATAGTAATATTATTTTGGTTGGTTTCGGCTAGAATTTTGGTTGGCCATTTACTCGAAGATTCGAGTAAATGCTTAGTTTACCTTAATCGATGAATAAAAAACTGTAATCTATGTCTTCCCATGATTTTGATAAAATTACAATTAAATTTATGCATGTAATTATTTTTAATCTTAATTAACAACTAATTAACCCATTTCATAATTAACGATCATAATTTACCCTTGTCTTCGCAATCTTTGACATTTCTTGAAATTATTTATGTTAATATGATATGTTTTTGACCCTATTATGCATCATTATAATTTTCAATCTTTTTATAGTATAAAAGTAGAAGATGGCAGGAAGAATAAAAAGGGGTAAATATGGGAAAAGTGTTTCATTTTGCTATTTATAGTGCAAAAATGTTAATATTATGTATAGAAAGTTTAGTTTAAGAATTTTTTACAATATCTTAAGTACTTGGAGAGATATTAAAAGAGCCCATATTAGAACCCTAAAAAGTGATGAAATTTGGTTTGCATCACATTAAAAACCAATCTTTATTTTACTAAAAATTGACTTTTGTTATATCCCGTTTTAGAATTGGTTCACACTATAGCCAAATAACTTGAATTATATTAACATTTACTTGCATCACATTAATGTTCACTTGTATTGTATCAAAATTCATCTGGTTTACATTGCAATTTTTTGCAATATGCTAAAATTGACTTGCACTATTTTACACTTAGTTTGCCAACATTAAAATAATGATTTGCAATATGAGTATCTACATCAGAATTATGAATTATAATGTAATTGCAATGCATTTATCATAGCTGTAACTGAAACAACAAATAAATCACATTTCGCACAAAAATTCCTTCATCACATCGAGGAATATATACAAATCAGTTCAACAAACAGTACCAACTTTTCTTAGTTTGAATATAAGATCAAATCATTTAACAAAGAGTATTTAAATTATAAAAATGAAAGCAAAAATCAAAATGTTATCTAGCAATTCATTGTCACCTATTTTTAAACTAATTTAACTAAATTCAATATTCCAGATGCACTTCTGGATATTTTTTTTAACATATTATCTTGTAATAACCTGCTATTTTTGACCCTTCGATTTAGTGTAGCATATCGACATTCAAACCACGAAAGTCGTAAATAATGGATAGTTGTGTAATAATAATAGCAAACAAAGTAATACTCTAACTATATCTTTCAGCACTTATAACAATATCTATATATCCAAACTAAACCATAATCATATGTTTGTACAATGCCAATCCTAATCATTCATGCATTATCACACTTAATGTCAGATATCAATATATACATAAGTAACATCTTCATCATCTACACCTTTAAACATCACTTATATTAGCACATCTCAATGCTACATCATTGTAATCAACGTCGACAAATAGAAAAATATAGGAAAGGACTAGGAATACTATGGTTTGAGTGTGAAACAAATCTACTTAACATATACTATAAATATACTTATATAACATTGTTATTGTCTAATACATATGTAAACATACCATAACTTGTTTCACTTTCATCCTTAAAGTTGATCCAACATAAAGCATGTGGTTGACTACTTAATTAAGGTCATATTACATTCAGTTATACGATACATAAAAATGACAAGGTAAACTGTGTACTACAGTCACTATCCATTTAACCGATGGACACTAGTCAAAAGTACATTTACCAAAGGTTGTATAAGCCTGCATATGAAAGTCTTCAGCTCTCGCGATCCACATATTAAATATGTGCGATTGGTGATGCTATGGTAATGGCATAACAGCAACTAACATCAAGAAATCATTTATATGTTCATCGCATACGCTTTTGAACCATACATCTAATACTCGTCTCATTATATTAAGGTCTTACCAAGAAAATTCATCTCAAATATAGACCAAAAAACATAGAAACTCGATCTTGATACACTTATACAAATGAATTGGCCATTCCAAGGTCCAGTTTCATACTGACCCAGGTTGACGCCTGGCGGTCGACCATTTAATCCCCCACGATCGAACTCGACCATTTAATCCCCCAAGGTTGAGCAGTTCTTGTGTATTTTCCAACGATAACCTATTTTTTAAATTTGATTCCGATTTCTTATCTACTTCTTGTTTTTTGATTTTAATCTTCTATACTCCATCACTACATGTTGTTGAATCAAGTGCATCGACATTAGGGTTATCACCATTGAATTAGAAGTATATATTTTAACCGACATGCCCGAAGGGATAAAACCAATCACCTGCAGATGGATTTTTAAGAAAAAACTAAATAAAGATGGACAAGTGGAGACTTATAAGGCTGGTTGTGAAAGGATTTCGTCAAATTCAAGATGTAAATTATGATGAAATTTTTTCGCTCATAGCAAATTTTAAGTCTGTTTGGATAATGTTAGTTATTGCTTCATTCTATGACTATGAAATATGGCAAAAAGACTTAAAGAGGACATTTCTAAAAGGTGAATTAAAGGAGACCGTCTATATATCACAGTCCGAGGGTTTCGAGGTCAGTGAGAGTGAGAGTAGGGCTTGTAAGTTGTTATGGTCCATTTATGGACTTAATCAAGCTTTAAGAAGTTGGAATAAATGTTTTGATATGGCAGTCAAATAGTTTGGTTTTATCAGAATATAGAGAAAGCGTGTACACCAAAAGGAATAGGGAAATGCTATCATGTTGTTAGTGTTATATGTTGATGATCTTCTGTTGATTGGCAATGACGTTTCGTTTTTCAATTAGGAAAGCATTCCAAGAACTTCTTCATGAAGGATTTGGGAGAAGCGACCTATATACTAGATATAAATATCTATGCAGATAAATTTAAAGGTTCTTGGAATTATCCAAACCCCTATACACAGATACCATACAGAAAAGGTTCAGCATGGAGAATTCCAAGCGTGGAAATGTTCTAACGCAATCCCTTTTAAAAAGGACGCTTGTTAAACTGATAAGGAGAAAGAGCTTATGAAATGGACACTGTATAATTCAATAATCATTTCCATATTGTATGCTATGTTGTGTACTAGACGGGATGTAGCATACACATTAGGATGCGTAAGTTGATACGGTCTTATCTTGAAGAAAAACATTGGATAACTGTAAAACATATATTAAAGTATTTAGGTAATACTAGGGACTTATTCCTCCTTGGTATGATTAGGTCGAAAACATGCCAAAAGATTTAAGTTAAGCATTGTAACGATCCGTAGTTTAATCACTTTAAATATGAACATTTAATATATTTTTAAATAATTAATTAATGGATTTTATAACTCATATAAACCTCTTTTAAGTAATAATTAATAAAGGCGAGGCTATTTTGGAATTTGGCTTACAAAAATAATTAGTTCAAAGAAAAGTCGAAAATGTGACCGAAAATCTTTTTTTGGATTTTCGGCTTTTCTCGTCTAAAAGTTATCAGAAAACATTGTGTACACAAGAGTATTTATGCACACGCACTTATATAATAACATATGAGATGGTTAGAGTTCAAGTAGGTTTAAATAATTTATTTTAAGTAAAAAGATAAGTCTAACTTTTCTGTTCTTTTATTTTAAAAAATGTGTAAAAGGTGATATCATATCACAAAAGAGAGGATGTGATGGAGATGATAGGGAGGGTGATGGGAGACATGTGGAAGAAGGCAAAAGGGATAAGGGAAGGTGAAGTGGGAACATAATGTGTAGGGTAAATGGATAAAGGGTGAAAAGGTAATTTTCATATTTCATTTTATATAAAAACAATTTCTTTTTTTCTTCAACTCTCATTTTAGTTCACTTCCTTCATTTTTCAAAACTTCTACTTCTTCTTTCCAAAGCTCTCATTTTTATTTCCATTGTTCCCTCTAAAATTTCAAGTTTAAAATATTATTTTTCTACTTTAAATTCTTATAATCTATTAAAAAAACCCTTCTTTTCTTCTCTATTTCTTTTAACATTCGAAAGCAAAGCAAAACCTTCCTTTCTAAGCCCTAGGCCGAGCCCACCTACCCTAGGCCGAACCAAAAATCCACTTTCCAAGACAATAATGTTCAAGTTTTTATTAAGGAAATCCAAGTCCGTGTGTTGATCACATGCAAATATGTAAAGCAAAAGCAACATGTTTAAGTAATGGTTTGTAAGTGATGATCTTTACTTGTTCTATGGAAGTTATGGATGTTGTATGCTAAAGGGAAAGTTAGCACTTGAATATGTGTATGTTGTGACATCGAGATACCATGTATTTAAATATGTTTACTTATTATTCTAGAAACATTTTATAAAGTAATTTAATTTGAAAGGAAAGGGTTAAGTTACTTTGATTTTTAAAACAAGTTTTTAAGGTTATGGTATTCATAGCGATAGTAGCTATGGATGCAGTTCATAAAACGATAATTTTTGTGTAAACTAAATGGATTTTCACTTTGATAATTTTTGAAGAGTCTTAAAACTATATTATAAGTATTAAAAATGTTTAATTATTATTTAATTAATTTATTAAGTAAAGGTTTAATGATTATTTAATTAATTTATTAAGTAAAGGTTTAATGATTATTTAATTAATTTATTAAGTAAAGGTTTAATGATTATTTAATTAATTAAGTAAGTGAGTAGTTAATGATTATGTAATTAATTAAGTAAAGGTAATTAGTACTTAATTATTAATTAAGTTTATAATTAATTAATAAAGTAAAGGTTAATTATTTATTAATTAAGTGAAGGTTAATTATTTGTAAAAGATATAATTATTTAAATTAATTATTAATTTAATAAAGTTTGATTATTAATTAATATTTAATCAGGTAAGGTTTAATTGTTACTTAATTATTAATTAAAGTTAAGATTTTATTATTATTAAATAAAAGGTTTAACCTTATTATTAATTAATTAAATAAAGGTTTTTAATTTTTAATCACTTTATTTCCAACGATCGATTTATTTAAAAAGCAACTTTCTTTTACAAAAGATGGGTTTCAAATACAAGGGATTTTCTTTTTGTGCCGTTAAGTAGCCAAATAAATATGATAAACTATGCTAAAATGTTGACACATTTTGTTGAAAGTAAGTTATCTTGTATTTAGCACTAAAAGCCGATGAGTAGACTTTCCTCTATCTACGAGATCTAGAACTTGATTTTCTAGGCGAGGGTAGAGGAGTCGAAATGTCGGAAATGCGATAAATATGAGAGATTTAATTTCGATAAGTGGGCAATTATAAATTAAGTATATGGAAGATACTTTATCATATACTTAACACTAAATTTTGAGATGTGAAAACTCGTCTCTATCCCAAGAAGTAAGAATGTACGTCGAGTCAAGGATAGTTTTCTAACCTGTATAATTTCTTTATTAATCTAGGTATAGTATTGTTTGAAATCGAAAAGTGGGGATAAGTATAGGATGTCTTCCTTTTCATATGCAAATCTACACTCACCTCAGATAGTGGTATTTTCCAATAATGATAACTTGGCCTGTTCTAAAATTATTGAATGTTGGTTTGAAGTGACCGAAATCGAATAGCACGAGTTATCCGAAAACTGTTTCGAACCAACATAAGCATTCGAATTGGAAACATCTGGAAGATGAGGGAAGCGAAGACAAAGATCTTTGAAGTGCAAGGGCTACTTGCTTATAATCCTGAGGGTGATTCCGAAATAGATGTAGCAAAAGTAGTGCCTTCGGTTTGTTCATATCCCAAACAACTTGTATAGATGAATGCTAGCATTGCATTATCGCCTAGACGGCAGTGTTAGCATTCCAAGTAGGATTGCAAAATGAAAGGTAAGTTGTAGCCTCAAGCCTCACAACTGCGAATGACTAAAATGTGTGATATGCTTCAGGGCTATGTGGGTCGAAACCATTTGGTTCATCATCATCACTTAATCTAGATCGATATTTATAAATCTATGTATGCTTCAGGGCCCAGTTCGGTTGTTGATCACAAGCGGGGTGATGACATATTTGGTACTATCCAATAAGAGGTAGGCTGATTTTGATTTGCAGGGGGTCCATATGAGGCCCTCGGTACATTTTATCTTGCAATCGGTACCCTAGTACTCTTTTCATTGACGAAATCCATTTTCCAATAAGTGCCTTTACGAACTTAGTTGTATACCTATTATGCTGGAATGTAATTAACACAACCATTTCAGCTATGATTCAATACTTACTTTAAACCTTAGACATTATTATAACGTCATCGGATTTTTCTTATAGAAAGGTTTTGGTTTCGTAAGGTAAATACCCTTCCGTGTTTATGTGCGGCGTGGTTTTACGAGATACCTTTATTTTTAAAGAATTTTATAAGTATAAATTTAGTTTTTTGAAGTTTTCTCATACCAGACCTATGTCTGACCCAGAGTTTTTTCTTTCTTTTCCTAAAACTCTTTAGTACTAAATTTTAGTAGCCAACCAGTCCATGTTCTTATGGATGCATTTTTGAGGAATATGGAGCATGTGGCTTCATCGTTATCTAGCTATTTATTTTATTTATGCTTATATATATATATTATGAATCAGCATTGTAGGGACATGTAGTTATAACTGTCCCTGGCTGGAGTTAGTACTTGTTATGACTCTGATGTATCATTTTGGAAGTGACTATATGTACTATCCTATATTCTATTATACATGATTGCCTTGCATTGAGAGATTCTTTGTTCCTTTTTTCTTGTCTTTTCTTTTCCTTTTACCCTGACGACTTGTCTTTTGAACACCTAGATGATCAGTGCATAGAAATTGTGGATGTATTAAGTATCGTCTTTAGGAGTAAGAAAGGCATATCATTACAAGTGGTATCAAAGCTTAGGTTGAGCGAACACCTAGGCCTTGGTTAGTGTCAACTCATTACAGATAGGGCTGGTACCCTGGAATGAGTTTAGTCTTTGAGAGCGCATAGTTGTAATATTTATATATTTGAATTATTTGAATCAGCTTTGATATGTTTGATTCAGTACCCTTTTTCCTTAAGATTATCTTGTCTAAGTATTCTAAAGTTATCTTACTATATCCATGTAGCAAGAATGAGTAATAGGGCATGATGAGGTAGGGGAGCTAGTAGCACCACGCCCACTAATAGTAGAGCTCCGAATGTTAGAAGAGTTGGAGTAGTTGAAGAGGAGCATAGGTGCAGCCCCATGTGAACTTTGTAGCTCTATGCAAAGACTACTAATCTAGGAGGAAAGCCCTTTAAGGGCAAGAAATCCATCGTCGAAGTCCAAGCCTGGCTTCGTTCTTGCGAAAAGAATTTCAAGGGGCTAATATTTTAGATGAGCAAGAAGCGCTTCTTAGCATCTTGGCAGTTGCAAGATGGAGCGACGACATGGTGGGACTCCTTTACAGCGAATGATTTAGAGGATGATTTTTTTATGCTAGATTTAAGGGAGTATTTGAAGTCCAGTTCGTGCCTACTGCAGGGAAGACTTGTATCTATAGGAGTTTCTTGGATCTTAAGCAAGGAGATTTGTCAATAGTGGAATATGATACTAAGTTTAATGATTATCGCGATTTTGCCTGGAGTTGATTGATATCCCTCATAAAAAGAATGAAATGTTTTTGATGAGAGTGAGAGAAGGATTTTAGAAGAAAATGACTACGCATCTAAAGGGATCTTTTATGGATTTTAGATATGGCTTTAAGGTATGAGATTCAGGAGAAAAAGAAGCCAGTAGCAGCACTTAGTAAAAATAACAACAACCCATACAAGAGGAAGTTTAACGCACAATGGAAGAAGCAATCTAAGAGAAAATTAGAAGGAGGTTAAAGGAATAGGAACAATGATGTTGAGTGTTATCACTGTAAGCAGAAGGGCCATCTGGTCAAGTATTGTAAGAATTCCAAAGCTTCAAAATAGTAAGGAGGACCTATCTCTTCAATGGTTCAGAAGATGCTTTGCTGCAACTGTCAACAACCAGGGCACATGATGAAGGATTGCCTGCTAATGAAGAAAGGTCGGCAGGCCTAGGCCCGTCAAAATAGACCCTAACCCATTTACCCAACCTGATAACCCTAATATTAAAAGGGTTGGGTGTAAACCATTTAATAGTTTGTATGTTTCTTTACCCAACCCGTTTATAACCATTGAAGAAACACCCACAGCAACCCAATCCCCTTACCCATCCAACCCTAATTTTAATTTCTCCATCGGCTAAATCTGCAAAAGATGATAGAACAAAAGAAGCGATTTCTTCTAAACTTCGATAAAACCTTGTTTGGGATGACGACGGGATCTCCTTTTTCATTATTTGGAAACCGCCCGAGTTCGACAGAGATTTATCCACCTCCATTCGCTATTGTAAGTTCTTACCATTATTGTTTTTTTCTACCTTATATTGAACATCAAGTGGCACCAGACACTGAACTCTAAAGACGCAAAAATAATCAGCACTGATAGACATATTGTTTGTGTTTTGATCCTAATACTGTAAGATTTGTATGCAAGTGTTCTTTACTGTCCCATATTTGATCTCTGGTACAATAACAATAATATATCCAAACAGTCTAAAACAATATCTTTTGATTTATTCCAACTGATGGATTTTGAATTTAGAAGCAAAGATGTTATCTTTTGATTCACCCTGTTTTTCCAGTGTACTTAAATTATTTACCTCCGTTTGACTTGTATATGTAGGTGATTGATAATTGGCCTCTAAAATGTTTTCATATGTTTGTTTGTTCGTCTCATACATTAGATACTGAATTATTATTTTGTTATCTTTTTGGATATCGAACTATAGTATCCAACGAATTTTATGAAAGTGTCCTCAGTTCAGTGTGATAACTAGATTTTGGTATGATTTAATTTAGACACTGTTAACACCCAATAAGTAATAGCATATCTAGGTAAATATATAAATCTAGGTTCTGATGGCATCAACTTGCTTCAAAACAAGTTGCTTTTCTTCAGTAAGTTTGGCTTTGTTTTTTAAATATATGTATGTATCATACATACAACTTGCTTTTCTTTAGTAAGTTTGGCAACAACTTCATTGTAGTGTGCTAATGCGTGTAATGCCTGTGTATAAATTGCAAGTGAATTTTACATTCTGTTATGAATTAAGAAGCATTAAATAATTTACATGATGCGATGAAAATACAGAACTGATAAATGAGACAATTACAAAAGTAAGCCTCCGAAAAAAAAACTTTTTTTAATAACAGGTCTTATCGGAAACTTATTATGAAAATATGCCTGATTTTCGTTTTTGTACATGTGCATTTTTCGAATAAGCACCCGATTTACAAATTTTGTACATGCGCATTCCGAAGAAAAACAGACATTTTTATAATAAGTTTTTCAATGAGGCCTATTTTTGGAATAATTTTTTTGCGAAAGCCTATTTTTGAAATGAACTCAATAAAATATTATGAAAAGATTGTCATAATTAATTTTCCACTGTATGTTGAACCCAGAGGAAGAGGTCTAATAATGATTGTTCCATTCAAAGCTTCTTACAGAATAGTTGTAGAAACAGCAGTCTTAATTGGAACTCCCAGCTTGCTAGTCATGTTAATGGGTTATACAAAATTCAAAGGATTTTATATATAACAAAATGATTTGAAAAATGATAAACTTTGAGTCACCTGAACATTGCTGCAAAAATGGTATTAACTATACCTAAAAATGATAATTTTTGCACATCTTAACTGTTTCTTTACTTATCTTTCTTTAATTTTACTTACCTGAACTAATTTACATTTGGTAAAATGTTTAATATTTAACACTGTATAACTGTTTTGAATACAGAACCAGGTTGACCAAAGCAACAGCTTGATCAGAATTAGTCCATGAAGTTAAAATGAAAACGAATGAAAACTGATATAGTGGATTTGGATATTCGCATATGTGCCCTTATTTGTATTTAGAATGGCAGTTTAGTTTTTATTTTTTTACATTTTGAAACCAAAGTCTTCTTTAGAAGAACACTTCAAGAATAACCGATGTCTGCTTCAGTCCTTGCATGCCACACTTGGCTACTTCATCTTTTTGATAAATTGTCTGGGTTTTGCATGAAGCATGTATTCAATTTTATTAGTAGCTTTGTAAATCTGTTCGTATTCTTTTACATATTACTATGGTATCACTGTATCAGGTAATCTCGCATACAGTTTTGATGCTACTTATGCATGGATTACTTCTCTTTCTGTTACTGCCTAGGTTGATATTTCATGTATAAGCAACATATATGCAGATGCTTTGTCAAAGCTTAATGATTGAGGAGAATCTTGGTCAAAGACTTGTCTCTTTCAGCATTTGGTTATTTGATTCAGTTTGTGACATGCTGTAGTTTTAGGCTGTCCTTTGTATGTTATTTTCAAATATGTTGTAGTTTTAGACTATGCTTCAGTTTTTGGATAATATGATGCAATTTTTTATTTTTTGGTGGTGTAGTTTTTGGTTATATAAACAATATTGATAATATAATGATGCAATGTTTCATTTTCTACTGCATGTTTTGCTGTTTACGGTGCAATTTTTTTTGTTAAACAGGTCGGGTCGGGTTGACTCTTTTATTAAACGGGTCAGGTCGGGTTGACCCGTTTATTAAACGAGTCAAACGGGTCGGGTTTGTTTATGTTTTGAATTGATCGGGACAAATTCTACCTGACCCATTTATGACCCGACCCGACCCGTTGACGGGCCTAGGCAGGCGAAGGTTTATGTCTTCAAGGATGAACCATCGACCTCAAGAGATGTGAAAGAAAAGGAGTCCTTGAAGGTACTTTAATGATTAAGGGCATTTTTGTTCGAGCATTATTTGATACCAAGGCTTCCTATATTTTTATTTCTATAGAATCGGTACAAAAATTGTAAAATTCCCCAAAATTTTTAGAAACTCCTATTAGTGTGTCTAACCCCTTAGGAGGTACAAATAATCTATGCATGGTTTGTGAGGATGTGCAAATTACCTACCTTACCCAACATTTTTCTTGTGAGCCATTTGACTTAGATTTTAGTGGGTTTGATACCATATTTGGTATGGAATGGTTATCAAAATATGGAGTTATTCAGATTGAGTTAAGCGAATAGTAGTGTTGTAAGCCGAGTTCGGAAGGGTATTGGAAAGCATATTATGTGAGGATCCCAACAAGCCAATGACTAGTTTAATTTAAGCATTGGAGTCATCCCAAGAAGATTTAGGGTCAATATTAATTGTTAAGGATTTCCCTAATGTTTTTGAAGAAGTTGATAGTCTACCTCCACATTGGGAGACTGAGTTTCGTATTAACTTAATTCCCAATTCGAGACCTGTTATTCAACCTATGTGTAAAATGGCTTTGAGAAAGGATGATTTAAGGGATTGGACCGATGATTTGTTAAGAAGAGGACTAACTAAACCAAATCGTTCGAGTTGGGGCGCAACTGCAGTTTCTGTGGTGAAATCAGACGGATCTTTAAGACTTTGTGTGGATTATCGGGAGTTAAACAAGCAGACGGTTAGGAATAAGTATCCCTTACCCTGTATGGACGACCTGTTTAACCAACTTTACGGTGCTCACGTATTCTCCAAATGGACCTTGCAACAGGATTTCACCAGTTAAGGGTAGTCAACGATAATATATCCTTAACTGCATGTAGAGGGCCAAAATTTTTCTTTGAGTGGTTGTTTATGCCTTTTGGGCAAACTAGTGCACCCGCGTATTTTGTAGATCTTATGAATTGTGTTTTTAGAGATGTGCTTACTAAGTTCGTGTTGGCCTTTATAGACGATATTCTTATTTACTCTAAGATCGAGGAAGAACACAAACGCCATTTGAAGTCGTGCTGAAAACATTAAGAAAACATGTTTTAAAGGAAAAATTTTCTAAGTGTCATCTTTGGTAGTCGGAAGTAATGTTCCTAGGACATGTTGTATTGGGGGATAGAATTTCAGTTGATCTAGCAAAGGCAGCGGTTGTTAAAGAATGGAAGACACCACAGACTCCTAGAGAAGTCCGAAGTTTTCTTAGGCCTGGCCGGATTTTATGGGAGATTAATTCCAGACTACTCCAGGATTACCTCACACCTAATCAAGTTGACGAAGAAGGATGAGAAGTTTGTTTGGACTCCAAAATTTGAAGAAGCATTTGTCGAATTGAAAAAGAGGTTGACCACCGCTCAGGTCTTAGCTATTCAGGATGAAATCGGAGATTGACTGTTTATACAGATGCTTGCGGTGTAGGATTGGGTGCAATTTTGATGCAACACAGGAGAGTTATTGCATATGTTAGTAGGCAGCTAATGCCTCATAAGAAGGATTACGCAACACATGCTCTAGAGTTGTTACTGTTGTGTTTGCATTGAAAATGTGGAGGCATTACCTATTAGTTGAAAAGTTTGAGCTCTTCATGGATCATAAGTCCTTGAAGCATCTTTCCTCGCAAAAGGATCTGAATATGATGCATCAGTGATGGTTGGAATTTCTAGCAGCCTACGACTTGGATATTTCATATACATCGAGAAAGGCAAACGTGGCAGCGAAAGCTCTGAGCAGCAAAGCAGACTTGGCTTTTTTGGAAGTTACTCCTACCATTCTGGACAGGATTGTAAGTAAACAAAGGGAAGATATGCACTTGATGGAAATCATCCAGGATATAGAGGAAGGTCATGGCTCAAGTTTTGAGGTAGATCCTTGTGGTATTTTGCATGTGAATGAGAGGATTACCTGATATCGATGATCTTAGGAAGGAGGTTTTATCAGAATATCATCAGTCCAAGTTAAGTATTCATCCTCGTGTTTCAAAGGTGCATCGGGATATGTGGCGCCCCACCTCTATACTCACACAAGCCAAGGACACTATTGAGTAATGCCGTCGACTAGCACGAAGAATAAGGCAGTTAAGGAGCGACCATCTGTGTAATTGCTTTGTGTGAGTACCGATATGTCAGATAATATAACTTACATTTCATTTCAAGAGGAAATTCGACATATTGAATACAAACTCAAAGCTACCACATGGTGGCTATGTGGACTTAGGAAACAAATATAGAAATAAACATAACACAAATCAGTCACGGATATTCATATCACAAAGGCGGAAACAGATATGAATATATCACATAGAAGTGTACATCAAAGTAGTGGTCAAACTAGATCCATTACATCACAAAAGAATAGATACAAGTGCTAGACAAAAGAATAAGTATACATCAAGGAGTCTCTGTCTCAAATGTATACTAACAAAAACTACTATGCTAAAGTAGTTTGCCAAAAGTCAAGTGACGGACCCTGATAAGAAGTCAAGCAGGAGCACCTGAAATACCTCGGTCTGACCCGAGTATTATTTAAGAAGAAAATAATAAACGGATCAGTCTAGCTATAAATATCAGATAAAATGAGATAGGATAAGAGATATCACAAAAACGTATGATAACAATAATGGCATACTGCGACAAGTACACATCCGATAACAACAAAAATCATACAATATCTCAAATATTCTCAAACACCAAAAGAATGTCATATTCTTTAAATTATTCACCAAACACAAATATTGATAAAGCTTATCAATGCAATCCATGAAAATTGGTGAAACACAAATTCTAGAAATCATCAATTAGAAATCCAGAAATCACAAAGGGGGGAGGCCTATCACAAATAGGAGCATGAAAACTCACCAACACGTGTGTCACAAACGGAACTCTATTCCATGGTCGCTAACCATCGATTTTGACTCGAAGCTCCACAAACGGCCCGAAGACCATGGGTCGCTACCCCACCAAATTGAAGCGAAGTTCCACAAACGGGGTTTTTAGTCCCCACACAAACAAATAGACATCTTACATCGCTAGTCTAAATCACAAAATGATCATCATCGATCAATAAAAAGTGTGAATCACACTAAGCTAGTAAATAAATGAGTTCAATCGAAAATATATACGAATAGATTGTAGATTTCCACTCGAAAATTGTCACAAGAGTTCAATCGAACAAGTCCAAGAATTAACCGGCGAAGTAAACGCACGCGTTCCATACCACTTGTTTTGCTAAGCCGTTTAATTAGATTTCTACGAATGAGCTAAAGGCTTGTATATACTAATAGATTGGAAAATGGTTTTATAAACGAGCTTTGTATTAAAAATAGATTTGAAATCATCATTGTGAAAGAGTTTGAATATTTACTACTAGTATAGAAACCTTTGTATTTTAAAGTGACAAATCATAAAAATGATTGTAGAAACAATCAATCACCAAAATCCACATTCGACGACGTGAATTGAAACCATAAAAATTAATACCGAATCCATCAAAATGGATATTCCCAAAAATCACGAACAAGAAGTCATCAAAGTCAATAATAAATGATAACAATAAATCGGATCAACACGAATCGGTTCAAAATTGGAAATCCACACCAAATAGGAAAATTGGGCTGTGACAAGCTGGTCAGTCGACTGAACCAGATGGTTAGTCGACTAACACAATGCTTGGAAACTTTCGATTTCCAGGCTCAGTCGACTCAGGTCAGTCGACTGATACAGGGACAAAATGTTTTCTGCCCTAGGTTCAGTCGACTGAACCTGCTTCCAAAGCAGAATCAGCCTAGCCCCCAAGTGGGGCAAAATTCTACCGGAAACGATCGATCGGGCAACAACGAATAGGGATTTATGCCTAGCGACAACCCAGCCTAATAGGCTCTTCGATACACCCTGGTAAACATGTTCAAACACCCATAAAAGGATTTTCACAAAATTTGGACTTCAAAAATCAAAAATTGGAAAATGCACCAAATCAATCCAAATCAAAAACAAATGAACATGAATAGATGTTAGGAATTCATACCTAACAACAATGAAAGCTTTAGACATAGATGTGAGTTCAAAAACTCACCTTTTTAAACCCAAACACAAATGAGAAGCCCTAGAACAAGCATAAATTGATCTCTCTTCAACAACACCTCTAGAATCTTCAATCCATAATCAAAGATGAAGTTTTTCCTAGGTTAGGTTATAGGAAATTATGAAAGATGAAGAGAGATTGAGATTGAGAAGATGGAGAGGGTGCTTACCAAAGCTTCTCTTAGATTTTGGAGCTAGAACTTGAATTTGCAATGGAAACTAGGGCTTAGGAATTTTGTTTTCTATTCTCTTCCCCCATTTTTCTTTAGTTTAAGTGTTAGGAAAATAATAGAATGAATGAAGAGGAGAGGGGGTTGGCGTTAGGATATAAGATAAGTTGGGTTAGTGGGCTGAAACCCAAACCCAAACCTAAAGCCCAATAGAAAAATAGCAAAAATTCAACCCAACTCCAAACATATCGATGTTTATACTTAAAAAGGTCACAAACGCCATTTTGGACTCACTGGAAGTGGTCTCGAGTCCCAATTCGACTGTTTGAAAAAAGTAGCTTTTCTGACTTAAATCCAACTAATGATGCTATATTTAAATAAATCATTTAAATATACAATCGTAAAATATGCGGGTTGTTACAAACTCCCCTCCTTAAAGAAATTGCGTCCTCGCAATATTTAAGAAGAAAATAAAGTGTAACAACCATAAAAGCATATCAACACAAAAACCAATTTGAAATAAGAAGTTCACCTCAAAGAGCTCGAGAGAGTATGTCCGGATGTGTTCGCTCGATGAATTCTCTGGATTCCCAGGAGCAATCCTTAGGATTTGAGGACCATTGAACTTTCACAAGAGGAATATCTTTATTTCGAAGGCGTTTAACCTCCGAAGCAATGATACGAATAGGATGTTGCTCATAAGTCAAATTAGGCGAAACTTCAATTTCTTCAATAACACCGGGCTGAAGAATTGAATCGGAATCTCGAAGGCATTTCCGTAATTGAGAGACGTGGAATACGTCATGAATAGCATAAAACTGAGCCGGTAATAAAAGGCGATAAGCCATGGAACCAATGCGTTCGGTGATGGGAAATGGGCCAATATATCGAGGTGCTAATTTTCCCGATCGACTGAAACGCACAACACCATTCATAGGTGAAACACGAATGAACACCAAATCTCCCATAGAAAATTATAGTTTCCTTCTTCGGTTATCGGCATAGGATTTTTGTCTACTTTGAGCTTCTTTCATCCTATGACGAATAAGGTCAATCTTTTCTGTGGCATCCCGAATAAAATCTGGACCTAAAACCAGCTTCTCACCGGCTTCAAGCCAACACGAAGGAGATCGGCATGGCCTTCCGTATAGTGCCTCGAAAGGTACCATACCAATACTAGATTGGAAGCTATTATTATAGGAAAACTCAACAAGAGAAATATGATCTTCCCAATTTCCACCAAAATCAAGAACACATGCGTGAAGAAGATCTTCAAGAGTTTGATTCACACGCTCGGTTTGTCCATCGGACTGAGGATGATAAGCGGTGCTAAAATTAAGCTTCGTTCCCAAAGCTTTTTGAAGACCTTTCCAAAATCCACTAGTAAACAATGGATCACGATCGCAAACAATAGAAGTAGGAACTCCATGCAATCTAACAATTTCCTTGACAAAGAGTTTAGCCAAAATAGGTACGGTCCGATTGGACCGAACGGGAAGAAAATGGGCGGATTTTGTAAGTCTATCTACTATCACCTATGGCTATCATGACCTGAACAAGAACGAGGAAGACCGTCAATAAAGTCCATGGAAATTTGATCCTACTTCCATTTTGAAATTTCCAAAGGTTGCAATAACCCACCGGGCCTTTGATGCTCGGCCTTTATGAGTTGGCAAGTCATGCAACGCTTAATAAAGTTAGCAATGGCAGATTTCATTCCATCCCAATAATAAAGTCGCTTCATGTCTGCGTACATTTTACTACTACCGGGATGAATGGTAAATTTAGAACGATGAGAATCTTCTAAAATATCTTTACGAAGATCACTAATATTTGGCACGATAAGTCTACCAAATTTTCGAATACCGCCACGAGCATCAATATCAAAGTCTTTCAAACCTTCAATATCAATTTTATCCTTACAACTTTGGCTAAGAAGAGCCAATTCGGGATCTAGCTTTTGAGCTTCAAGAATGCGGTCTAAAAGAGAAGGATGAGCCTCAAGAATGCGGTCTAAAAGAGAAGGATGAGCCTCAAGGCTACATAAAACAATAGATGAACATGAATTGGATTCATGATCTCGAATCTCACAAGTGGATAAAGTCTCGAGATCATTCCACTCGGATATCATCATAGAAACAACCGCTTGTTGCTTACGACTAAGGGCATCGGCCACACAATTTCCCTTTCCTGGAGTATAGATAATATCAAGATCATAAGATGCAAGGAACTCGAGCCAATGTTGTTGACGCAAATTAAGTTCCTTTTGGGAAAATAAATACTTCAAAGATTTATGATCGGTGTAGAGAACAAATTTCTCTCCCAAAAGATAATGATGCCAAATTCTAAGGACGAAAACAATAGCCGCGAGCTCCAAATCATGAGTGGCATATCTAGTCTTGGCAGGCTTTAATTGCCTAGAAGCATAAGCGATAACATGTTCCTTTTGCATGAGAACGGCTCCCAAACCAACAAGACTAGCATCGGTATAAACAATAAAATCTTGGTTTCCTTCGGGAATCACAAGAATAGGAGCATCGAAAAGGAGTTCTTTTAGTTTCTGAAAAGAAGCTTCACATTTTTCTGACCAAATGTATTTAACTCCCTTCTTTGTCAAATTAGGAAGAGGTATGGAAATTTTAGAAAAGTCTTTTATGAACCGACGGTAATAGCCCGCCAATCCGAGAAAGCTACGAATTTCCGTCACACTCTCTGGTCTCTTCCAATTTTGAATCGCTTCAATCTTTGATGGATCCACGGAAATCCGGATTCAGAAATAATATGCCCCAAAAATTTCACACGAGATTGCCAAAAGTGGCATTTAGAAAATTTTGCTTTCAATTGGTTGCTCCTAAGATTTTCCAACACAATCCGAAGAAGATTTTCATGCTCTTCCTCAGTTTTAGAATAAATAAGAATATCATCTATAAAGATGAGAACCAATCGATCGAGGAAGTCTTTGAAAACTCGATTCATAAGGTCAAGGAAGTAAGCTGGAGCATTCGTCAAACCAAATGGCATAACAAGCCATTTATAAGATCCATAACGAGTACAGAATGATGTCAAAGGAATGTCATCCTCTGCAATACGGAGCTGATGAAAACCGGTTGATAAGTTTAACTGTGAAAAGACTTTAGCACCACTAAGTTGATCGAATAAATCATCAATCCTAGGTAAGGGATATTTATTCTTGATGGTGAGATCATTAAGCTTGCGGTAGTCAACGCAAAGCCTAAGTGTACGATCAGATTTCTTCACAAAAATAGCTGAAGCTCCCCATGGAGAGGAACTAGAACGAACAAACTGTTTTGCTTCCAATTCGGATAATTGCTTACGTATCTCCTCATTTTCCTTATTGGACATACGATAAGGAGGACGAGATAGGTAGAGCTCTAGGGATTAGATTAATTCTGAACTCTATTTCTCGCTTAGGTGGTAATCCTAATACGGGCTCAAATATGTCGGGAAATTCACGAATAATGTGAATGATAGAAAAAACATCATCCTCATCATCATTATCGTCATCATGAGGATTTAGAGAGTCCAAGGATGCTTTTGAATTGGAATCTAAATCTTTAAGAACAAGAGAAATCTGCTTAACAGATTGAGGATGTCGAAGATATATAGTCCACTCAGGACATAGGATACGGGCTTCATAACGGTTAAGCCAATCCATTCCCAAAATCATTTCGAAGCCTAAGTAACGTATAACTTGCAAATCGGCACGGAAAGAGTAATCACATAAAATAATCTCGACATCTTTACAAAGTAAAATGAGTGTTGCGGATCCACCAACCGGATTCGCAATTCTCAATGAAGTCATCAAGCCAATAACATTCAAAGACAAAGCATCAACAAGTTCTTTTGATATAAAAGAGTGAGATGCACCCGTATGAAAAAGAACTCAAATAGGAAGACCACGAAATATAATAATGCCATCAAGGATAGAATATGGAATACCTTGACCACGAGAAGTGTTAGTAGGGGCTTGCACAACATTTAGCTTGCCTTCCTTCTTGCTTTGGAGTTTGGGACATAAAGATATAGTATGACCCGAACTTTTGAAATAGCGACAAGTAAGAGACTTTAGACACTTGTTCGCATAATGGTCCTTAGAACCACAATTGTAACATTCTCCACGACTAGAGGTAGGAGTTTTTGCTACCGAAGTCGCTTGCTTCCCTTTCTTGTTGGGATTAGGCTTGAACTTAAAAGGCCTCTTCTTATTGATGTTTTGTTTGACTTCAACATCACTTTCTTTATCGGCCTCTTCGAGTCGAAGAGCGATATCAACAAGCTGATCGAAAGAAACTTCCAGTTTCAGAAGTAATGGCTTCTTGAGATTCTTATTCAACCCATAGACAAATCTCTAATTTTTCTTCAATGTGGTATTAATATACTCGACCCCATATTTAGATAGAGATTCGAAAGATGCGACGTAATCCGTCACAGAAGATTCACCTTGAACAAGGTCAATGAAGCGTCGAGCTAGAGATACATTTTCAGCTTCTGGCACAAATTTTAACTCGAATCTTTCCGGAATTGCTCCCAAGTAAGATCCGCTTCAATAATTTCAAAGATCAGAAGCTCATACCAATCTAATGCTCTCTCTTGGAGCATGCTAGAAGCCACTTGGACTTGATGAAGATCAATAAGATTCATGCGGGAAAAGATGCGATCGCATGTTCTAAGCCAAGCTTGGACTTCTATAACATTTTCGGAATCCTTTAAAGGCCTTCCACCCAAGTTGGTGTAATCACTGCTCAAGCGTGCAAACCCAGATTTAGGATGAGTAGGCTCTGGAATAGGTCCGATAGCTTGAGCATTTTTCACAAGATCTAGAAGTTGGTGAGCAGACATAAATACTCAGTCCTGAGGAGTAGCACTAGATTGACCGGCGCTGGGACGGCCTGGTCTAACCATTTCTCTTCTTTATGAAAGAAAGAAGAGAAAAAAGGTTATTCACAAAATGAATATCAAACAAACTTGATTGATAAAACAAGGCATCATAAAAAGAAATAGGATAGAACTGTACGAAGACTCGAATTAAATCCTATGTCACGATTCCTAAGAAAGACTTAGGACAATGATCCTTGCTAGATTATTCTACATTGTTCCGAAGTTTGGCTCCGATACCAAGCTGTGGCGCCCCACCTCTATACTCACACTAGCCAAGGACACTACTGAGTAATGCCGTCGACTAGCAAGAAGAATAAGGCTGTTGAGGAGCGACCATCTGTGTAATTGCTTTGTGCGAGTACCGATATGTCAGATAATATAACTTACATTTCATTAAAAGAGGAAATCCGACATATCGAATACAAACTCAAAGCTACCACATAGTGGCTATGTGGACTTCAGAAACAAATATAGAAATAAACATAACACAAATCAGTCACAGATATGCATATCACAAAGGTGGAAACAGGTATGAATATATCACATATAAGTGTACATCAAAGTAGTGGTCAAACTAGAACCACTACATCACAAAAGAATAGATACAAGTGCTAGACAAAAGAATAAGTATACATCAAGGAGTCTCTGTCTCAAATGTATACTAACAAAAACTACTATGCTAAAGTAGTTAGCCAAAAGTCAGGTGACATACCCTGATAAGAAGTCAAGCAGGAGCACCTGAAATACCTCGGTCTGACCCGAGTATTATTTAAGAAGAAAATAATAAACAGATCAGTCTAGCTATAAATATCAGATAAAATGAGATAGAATAAGAGATATCACAAAAACGTATGATAATAATAATGCCACACTGCGACAAGTACACATTCGATAACAACAAAAATCATACAATATCTCAAATATTCTCAAACACCAAAAGAATGTCATATTCTTTAAATTATTCACCAAACACAAATATTGATAAAGCTTATCAATGCAATCCAAGAAAATTGGTGAAACACAAATTCTAGAAATCATCAATTAGAAATCCAGAAATCACAAAGGGGGAGGCCTATCACAAACTAGAGCATGACTACTCACCAACACGTGTGTCACAAACGGAACGCTATTCCATGGTCGCTAACCATCAATTTTGAGCTGAAGCTCCACAAACGGCCCATAGACCATGGGTCGCTACCCCACCAAATTGAACTGAAGTTCCACAAACGGGGTTTTTATTCCCCACACAAACAAATAGACATCGCACATCGCTAGTCTAAATCACAAAATGATCATCATCGATCAATAAAAAGTGTGAATCACACTAAGCTAGTAAATAAATGAGTTTAGCTTCATGTCCCATAACCACTGGCTTAACTTAAATATTTACGAATAGATAATAGATTTCCACTCGAAAATTGTCACAAGAGTTCAATCGAACAAGTCCAAGAATTAACCGGCGAAGTAAACGCACGCATTTCATACCACTTGTTTTGCTAAGCCGTTTAATTAGATTTCTCATACGAATGAGGTAAAGGCTTGTATATACTAATAGATTGGAAAACGGTTTTATAAACGAGCTTTGTATTAAAAATAGAGTTGAAATCATCTTTGTGAAAGAGTTTGAATATTTACTACTAGTATAGAAACCTTTGTATTTTAAGTGAAAAATCATAAAAATGATTGTAGAAACAATCAATCACCAAAATCCACATTCGACGACGTGAATTGAAACCATAAAAATTGATACCGAATCCATCAAAATGGATATTCCCAAAAATCCCAAACAAGAAGTCATCAAAGTCAATAATAAATGATAACAACAAATCGGATCAACACAAATCGGTTCAAAATTGGAAATCCACACTAAATAGGCAAATCGGGCTAAGACAAGCAGGTCAGTCGACTGAACCAGATGATCAGTCGACTGACACTATGCCTGGAAACTTTCGATTTCCAGGCTCAGTCGACTGACCTGCATGGTCAGTCGACTGATACAGGGACAAAATGTTTTCTGCCCCTGGTTCAGTCGACTGAACCTGCTTCCAGAGCAGAATCATCCTAGCCCCCAAGTAGGGCAAAATTCTACCGGAAATGATCGATCGAGCAACGACGACTAGGGATTTATGCCTAGCGACAACCCAGCCTAATAGGCTCTTGATACACCCCGGTAAACATGTTCAAACACCCATAATAGGATTTTCACAAAATTTGGACTTCAAAAACCAAAAATTAGAAAATGCACCAAATCAATCCAAATAAAAAACAAATGAACATGAATAGATGTTAGGAATTCATACCGAACAACAATGAAAGCTATAGACATAGATGTGAGTTCAAAAACTCACCTTTTTAAACCCAAACACAAATGAGAAGCCCTAGAACAAGCAGAAATTGATCTCTCTTCAAAAACACCTCTAGAATCTTCAATCCATAATCAAAGATGAAGTTTTTCCTAGGTTAGGTTATAGGAAATTCTGAAAGATGAAGAGAGATTGAGATGGAGAAGATGGGGAGGGTGCTTACCTAAGCTTCTCTTATATTTTGGAGCTAGAACTTGAATTTGCAATGGAAACTAGGGCTTAGGAATTTTGTTTTCTTTTCTCTTCCCTCATTTTTCTTTAGTTTAAGTGTTAGGAAAATAATAGAATGAATGAAGAAGAGAGGGGGGTTGGAGTTAGGATATAAGATAAGTTGGGTTAGTGGGATGAAACCCAAACCCAAACCTAAAGCCCAATAGAAAATAGCAAAAATTCAACCCAACTCCAAACATATCGATGCTTATACTTAAAAAGGTCGCAAACGCCAATTTGGACTCACTGGAAGTGGTCTCGAGTCCCAATTCGGCAGTTTGCAAAAAGTAGTTTTTCAGACTTAAATCCGACTAACGATGCTATATTTAAATAAATCATTTAAATATATAATCATAAAATATGCGGGTTGTTACAGGATATCAAGCGGGTATTCTGGTAGAAGGGAATGAATTGGGATATCTCTATCCATGCCAGCCGATGTGCGAACTACCAATAAATCAAGGGTTATCACCAAAGAATCATTGGGTCACTCCTATCGCTTGAGATTCTAAATTGGAAGTTGGAACAAGTTCAATGGATTTTATTAACGGATTACCCAGATCAAGGAAAGGGAATGAAGATGTTTGGGTCATTGTGGATCAGCTAACCAAGAGCGCTCATTTTGTTCCATTAAAGCCAACTAGGACTGCAGCGACTTTGGCAGAAATTTATATAAGAGAGATCGTTCGATTGCATGAAGTTTATGTTAGCATTATAAGTGATCGAAATCCAATCTTTGCCAGCCAATTTTAGGAGGCATTACACGTAGTTTTGGGAATAAATCTAAGTTCGAGCATAGCCTACAATCCTCAAATGGATGGTCAAAAGGAAAGATTTAACCGAGTCTTGGAAGATTTGTTTAGAGCATGTATCTTGGACTTTGGAAGATCATGGTAAGATCATCTGCACTTGGTGGAATTATCTTACAACAATATTTATCAAGCAAGCATTATCATGGCACCCTATGAAGCTCTTTATGGATGGCCATGCAAATCACCATCGTGTTGGGAGGAGATTGGGGATCAACTAGTGCTTGGACCCAGGCTTTTAAATCTCCCCGAGATGGCCGAGATGAAAAATCCGAGATATCAGCCAAAATCCGAGATTTGGCAGCCTATTTAGTTATAAGTGTTTTAAATATCGCCCGAGATAGCCGAGATATTTTCCCGAGATATTGGCCAAAATCCGAGATTTAAAACACTGCTTGGACCTAATATGCTTCAGGATGCTACGGATAAGGTTGTTGTGATCAAGAAGAGGGTGAAGGAAGCTCAAGGTCGATAGAAAAGCTATGATGATTGAAAATGAAGGGGTTTGAAGTTTTCAGTTGGAGATTTTGTGTTCGTGAAGATTTCCCCGATTAGAGGAGTCCTTCGATTTGGTAGAGCTGGAAAGTTGGTGTCTAGGTATGTTGGACCGTTTTGAATTCTTGAGAGGACTGGGCTGCTTGCCTATAGAGTTGAGGTGCTGGAAAGATTGTTGGGAGTCCATAATGTTTTCCATGTATCCCATGTGAGGAAGTTTGTCCATGACCCATCGCTGATTGTGGAGCCAACTATTCAAGAGGATTTAGAGGTGGAACCAAAGTTGATCGTGATAAGACATTCAGTCTGCATTGTGGATCGGGATGAGAAGTACTTACATCATAAGGTTGTAAGGTTGATTAAGGTTCAGTAGAGTGAAGATCTTAGAGATTGTACTTGGGAGACGGAAGATGGCACGAGGGAAGCTTATCTGGAGTTGGTGTTACACTTAGCCACTTGACCCCGGCCACTTGAAAGAGCAGGATAGTTGTTTGCTTGTTATATATGGATTGTGTACTCACTGTTTAAGGTGTAGTTGCTTGGTATGTATCTTTTTTATATGCTCCATCATATATAATATATGCCCTTTGGAGTTCTTTTGAGTTATCCTTATGTGTGCTAAATTTGGGACGAAATTCTTTTAAGAGAGGAGAATGTAAGGGCCCGTAATCTCATGATATCTCTCATCCTTAGAATATATCAAAATATCATCCGTAAATACTAACACGAATGTATCCAAATGCTCTCAAAAGATCTGGTTCATTAAATCTACAAAGAAAGCAGGTTCCTTAGTCAGTTCGAATGGCATTACTAACCCCTCATACGAACCATATCTTGTTCGAAATACCGTCAATGGAGTACTATCCTCTGCTACCCTTAATTTATAGAACTTTGTTGCCAAATTCAGTTGGGAAAATACTTGGTCACCACACAACTGATCAAATAAATCGTCTATTCTTGGAAAATGATATCTATTCTTTATCGTTTTCCCATTCAACTTATAATAATCAATACATAATCTCAATGACCTATCCGGTTTCTTTACGAACACCGTGGCTGCTTCCCAACGCGAACTACCTGGCCTAAAAAAGCTTTTTTCCTTCTAAGTTCACCAACTGCACCTCCAACTCTTTCATATCTGTAGGTGCCATTTTGCTAGGTAGTCTATTTATGTGTTCAGCTCTAGGTACAAGATCTATTCAAAACTCAATAGCTTGTTTTGGCGGTAGTCTTATTACTAGCTTGAAGACATCTGCAAACTTCATGATGACAAAAAATTGATTCAGCTCATCTTCCTCCTCCATTGCACTCAATAAAGCACAAACATCAAAATTCAAGTCCTATACATAGTATATAATTCGATCGCTGCTATTATGGTGTCTTAACGACATTTCCATATCTTGGAAAAATATCATAGCATCATATTTACTTATCCATACCCAATATAATTACAAAGGCTATAAAATCAAACACATGCAAACTGCAAGAAAATATATGACCTAATAGTTCAAAATCTAAATGGTTTCCTATCGGATTCACAACCCTTATGGAAGTAACAAGGAATGGTAGCTCTAAACTAAGCTTATCAACCAAGCAATGAGAGATAAAAAATGTGATGCACCAATATCAAACGGTACTCTAACAGATATGCCATCAATCAAAAGCGTACCTCCCATCATAGCTTTTCCCTTCTCCTCTACTACTGGTCTCGAGGCAGCTGGTTCCAAAGTAAACACTTTTCCTTTCTCAATCTTAGCTGGTTCCTTGCACTGATTCTTGTAATAGCCTATCTTCTCACAATTGAAGCACTTGATGTTCTTCCTCCCAATAAATTTCTTTCCATTTCCTAACCAATATTCGTTCGCAAAATGCTCTTTCTTATTACACTTGTAACACACAACATCTGCTTTTCCTTTCTTGGCAGCTCCACTCTTTTGAGATCCCTTCTTCCGAGAGAACTTCCTTTTCTAATTCTACCAACTTTGAGTCTCTACTGCTTTGTTAACCCTAAGGAAAACAAGCATCTATTCATTCCTCAAATCCATCTCCACTACCACGTTACATGGATCCTTAAAATACGACAAGGTTGCCTTCGCAAGCTCTGGTCTTAATTCACAGATGAACTTTTCATTTCCCTTAATCGTTGTATCAACAATAGCATACTCATACTCCTCAAATCTTGTTGCATACTCCAACACAGTTAAGTCTCCTTGCACTAACTCAACAAGCTTCCTAAGCCAAGTCGACTTAGCAATTTCAGACATGAATCTCCTTCAACCTCCTTTTGAATGCAACCCAAGTTAAAGTTTCCTCTGGTACTCCAAAATAACAATATTCCAACAATATAATGCAGCTCCTTGCAATTGCCTGGATGCCAATCTCCTCTTATGCTCATCATTCAGACCTAAATCAGCAAAAATCCTTTCACGATGCAACAGTCAATTATCCACCATAGCATGCTCGGTTCTAATGAATGGCTTTCCACCAAATCTTGCATAATCCCTACTTAAAAAAACATAATTTTTGACAAATGGAACATCAAAATGTTCTCCTCCATCATTTCAACCAATTAATTCAGCTGCAAATCCTGCTTGCATCTTATTGACAAAGAATTGATGCATAACTCTCATATCCACTAGCGGTGTCCCAGCACTCACATTAACAGCTGTTTGTTGACTTGGATTCCTCCTAGTATTGGGCCTAACATTTCCATTGGTTGTGGTAGTTTCTCCACCCAGATTAACTCTTTTGTTTCCTCCCTCCATATCTTACTTCCCTTAAATCTGCATTCGAATTTTAGTAAGATACGAAAGAACTGTCTAAGAGAGATGGGAAGAATAGCGATAAGATATATACTTATATATAGTAAATAAAATTATGTTACTAAAACGTTAACTCATACTCCAATCTCATTCTTTTTTTATTAGGATTATGTTTTCAAAAACTCTTTTAAATTTAAAATTCTTTTAGTTTTACATAAACCTATGCTCTGATATCAAGTTGTAACATCCCCCATTTTAAGGCATGAAAGTAAGTGTTATCGATGCTGCAGTCATCAATAGTATTATTATCCGATGAAAAAAATGAAATCAGTTAATAGTATCATTAACATCAAAGCATAGGAATTTGAATATTTTTCAAAGCACAAATTTCATTAATTAATTTTCATATTCATTACACAATCCAAACGTTGCTCAGGTTCAGATAAAAAATAATTATTACAAAATACTCTAAGAGCAACATATGAAGATGCCCCCTTGGTTGATCAGAGCTTACTACTAAATAGATACAACTTCTACCATTACATACATTTAAACAAAATGATAACACAACAGACATAAATAGACTCCTACATAGCTAGCTTGCCTCCTGCATGTCTTCGAAAGCTTTATTCACCAAACCTAAGTAACCTAAAAACCTTACTCTCAGACTACTCAAATGTGTACCCTAGATTTTAAGGGGAAAAATAGAAACTTAGGATCAGACCAAAAGTCTGGCGTGAATAATAATGTGCCATCTCGGTTAATAGGTATTTAGTGAGACCATGCTACTGAGCGGAATGAGTTTCCCCTCATTAGTATGCTTTAAAATATGTCTTTTATAAATTAAGCACATGCAACCACAATGGTTAAACTAGAAAATTTAAACAATCATATGTATGTATGCAATCTGGGTAATTATGACCAATCTGTCTAAATAATTGGACTATCTGTCCCACATCATAGTTTTTTTAGGGTAACTACAAACCTATTGGCTGACTAGGGCCTACCAGAATTATCAAATTCTCCAACTTACAGTTAGAAGAAAATTGGATGGCATGTTCGAAACTTATTGTTCCTGTGGTTACTTTGATCCTAATGGTTTTACAGGCCAACCAATAACCTACCTCATCTTCGTGTATTCCTTTCTGTGCGTATTTTAGTCTTACACTTGACAAAGCCCTATGCATTGGAATTTTGGACTAATATTAGCTAGGGGCTAACAGCAGAAGTAAAGGGCACGACCCTACACCAGTCCCATTTGGTTTTTTAATCTCTAACTTAATCCATCCTATCATAATTTATCTAAAGATGATAAGAATAATAATCTCTCTAGTGAAATTCTGGGCTAAATACCCATATACATTTCTTTTAGAACATAAGTCTTTATAATTAATTTATCCTTGAAATCATACTTTAAAACAAGGAAATTACTATAGCCCTTTACTTTATCCAAAATATTATGCCAATGTGTATGCTTTTATAAAATAACATTGATGAACTTTGAAATCACTTAGAGGTCCTCATACCTCAAAACCTTAGACTATGAAGCCATATACAATACAACGATTTATACTGATAAAGTGAGACATTAATAATGCCTATATGGGTTATCGCACCCATTATATATAAAAACCATGTTAAAGCATTTGATTTATAAAGCATAAGGCCATATAACCAAAGACATTTATGTCGCATATCATAAATGAATATAAGTTGCCGACTATAAGTGGAATAGTTATGGGTTTGCATAGCATAAGACTTTAAAACTTAGAAATATAAGAATGTCGATATTAAGGATAAGCGACATCATTGCCGTATAAATCAGTGTCGAAAATAGCCTATAGTGGCATCATAGCCCAAAACACAACCACATAAGAAACTAGCGGCATCATTGCCTCTTTATAATCAATGTCGAAAATAGCCTATAGCCGCTTTACGGTCAAAAACTGCGGCATAAGAAAATAGCGGCAATATTGCCGTATAAAACCGATATCGGAAGTAATAATAGCCATACTACAGCCATAGTATAGTCAATGCTAAAAAGGTTAACCAGCGACATAGGGGACATGCAACATTGAAATCATAGGAGTTGATCTTGAAAACTAGCAGCATCATCAATGCCGATATAAATAAGCGGTGATGTGCGACATTGATATGTGACAATGAAAAATGAGGGATGGCCAACGTCGCAAGCATCAATGTCGTCATCAGGGCTATACTTTCCACTTCAACCAACATTGGATCATTGCATACCAACTTAGGTGCAACATAGATGAGTTGTGACATCAATGAGGCAATGGCAATTCCCGTAATTATTATAAAAACTGTGAATTTTCTATATAAAGCAGTTTCTTTTTACCAACTCCTATTCTTTGCCAAATTGCTATTGGATAATAACTTTCTTTATAAATTCTTTTCAGAAAATTTGCTATAGATTAAAAATTACATTCCCAAACATTTTCATAAATCGTAATTTTATATTAATATTTTAATATAACTATTAAGTCTTTCTAGCCTAATAAATTTATATAAAATCATGAACACTTTGGAAAAATCCTCAAGAATCACAATAACTCTGATTTACCCCATTCTTTAACACATACAAATTTTAAGGTTAAAAAAATTATTTAATTATTTTTAATAACTAAAATACAAAATAAACCATTTTCTTCACTTAAGAAATTCATAAAGTATTCATACTTAATTGGAAAATTATGAAATCAAAAACCCACTTCTAAAATATTACTACTAACATCATATCAATATTTAAAGTCAAATGGATGTCATAAACTGGATTTTCACTGTTAAAACCTATTAAAAAATTTCATAATAAATTTGATAAATAATCATAAAGCATATAATCATCAAACATTCACATCGTAGCATAATGAAACATATATGTTTCAAATTTAGTCATAAAACCGAAATTAAATAGGCAAACTTGAGATGTGTTATCATTATTCACCTTAATTAGATAATGAGACTTGAGATTTGAGTGTTGATTTGGTTTCCTTAAGCTTTCTCTTTAATTTTCTAGATTTTCTTCCTCTTAGTTCTTTAACAATGGTCGGCCTTAGTTTTCTTTTTAGTTGGTATGAATGAATGTGAGGGAGGAAATGAAAGTGTAAGGGTTTATGTTTATGAGATGTGCTTATACCTATTTTACCCTCAATATAATTTCCTCCTTATCAATGTTCTAACCACCTATATTAGTTCATTAATTAAGCCTACCCAATTCGATTATCAAATCTCATTCTCCTTATTGCTCTACATTATTTTATTTTATTAATCTAATTAAATATCTTAAATAATGTTAATCAAAATTAGGGGTGTTACATGTAATCATTTCGGCTATGAATATTTACGTTAAACCCTAAACATTATTATGATTTTGCTAGATTTTTCTTATAGAAATGTTTTGGTTAACATAAGGTAAAAACTCATCCGTGTTTTTGTATGATGCGGTTTTACGAGATACTTTATTTTTAAAAGGGTTTTATAAGTATAAGATTTTGTTGTTTGGAGTTTACTCACATCAGATTCATGTCTAACCTAGAGTTTTTTTTTCTTTACCTAAAACTCTTGGAAGCTCAAATTTGTATGAGAAGCCTAGTAGTCTAGGTTCTTACAGATGCATTTTGGAGGAGCATGGAGCAAGAGGCTTCGTCATTATCTAGCCATTTATTTTATTTCCGCATTGTATGTGTATTATGTATCAACATTATGGGGACAGATTGTTGTTACTGTTCTAGGCTGAAGTTAGTTCTTATTATGACTCTGATGTATCATCTTGGAAGCGATGATATGTACTATCTTATATTCTATTATATACGATTGCCTTACGTTGAGAGATTCTGTGTTCCTTTCTTCTTGTCTTTTCTTTTCTTTTTACCCCAGTGACTTATCTTCTGAACACCTAGATGATCGGTACATGAATACCGTGGACGTATTAAGCGTCATCTTTAGGAGTAAGAAAGGAGGATCATTACTAGTATATTTTATATATCTTTGTCAATCTTAATTTAGTTCAATTGTATATGTAGCGATCCTGACTCGGCCTTCGAAAATCGGCACCCATACTTCACTTGTACTCGAAATGCCGCAGATTCAAACGCCAAATCTGGCTCACCGGAGCTTATAACGCGTTAAGTATAACAACACAGCAGAAAGAAGAAATGGATGATATCATATACAACTCCAATGAATACAATATCCAGAATGATATACAATAATGATATCTATATGATACAAGAATATCAGAGACAAATAAGAATGTTACAGCGGAAACAACAAAAGTGATAACTCCAAATGATCTTTAAAAGAGAATGAGTCCAATAACTCCAACATCAAGCTCGAACCATCATCACGATGCACAAAGATAAGCAAGGTCGGTCGTCTCTGTGAACTCCAAAACTGAACTAGCTTTCGATAATCTACTAAACCCGACTATTTGAAAAACCCAACTCTAGACTGCCTGTGTGGAAAATTGTGGACACCCAGAGTTTAGGAAGGGAACAATAAACTCCGAGTCAGTCATGAGACTGGTATGAGTAACAAAAAAACAGTTTATCTTTAAACAAACAACAAAGGAATTTTAAACATTGAAATCTGCAATGCTTTTTGGAAAATGAAACTACCATAAGGCCTCCCTCACACACACACACACACACAATGCAAACGCAGAATTGGAGGAGATTTCTCCTTATGATAGTCAAACATGCTTGATACGCAAAATATTTTTCATATTATTATTAGTGCATAGTGTCGAAAACATTTCAAAAGTATAATATTAATCTTAGCCAACATACAAACATTATTGTATGCCTACTATAACTACCATGTTTTGTGGCAGGTTACCGCCACGTTGCATGGCAGGTTATACAACTATAACCGTACAAGGTTCGTACTGTTTCATTGGATTTTCCAACAAATGGTCGGGCTAAGGAACTTCCTACTGCCACATGGAAACGCCTCTTGAGGGACGTCCCGAGAACTAACTAGCTCTCTGCCAACACAAGGCTGGGTTACCTCTTACTAGGTAACTACTACACGAATATGCCACCCTCCGGTCGTTTGCGACCTTTATCCGAGGGCCCTCGATCACAAAGCAACAATCACACAGTAAAAGAGATTGGAGCAACCAAACAGGTAAAATATCTAGGCTCCATACCATGATACCACCTTTTTCCAGAAGGAAATGACATACCCTAAAGGGAGCGACCCTCATAACCCTGTCGCATCTTTCATGTTTCGACCATTTCCGGTTTATGAGGTTCGATGAGGTCTCGTCCACAAAGCTATGCTTCTTCACAAAGCCATGCTTTGATCAACAAATGATCAACAAATGATCAGCAACACACATCAACACTTAGCATGCCACACTACTAAATTCGGAGTATACCACTGATAACCTTCAACTACATAACCTCTGAGCTCGTATGTCTCAAAGAAGGGTGTTAAGCTAAGAGAATAAATCTCCGCCACCAAACAAAAATGTATTTAAAAGAAATCGGCTTTATATATCAAAGTGTAGTGTCAGACATACATCCATACAAGTCTGTTCCGGGTTCGAACAGAACCGAAGGCACTTCCGAAGAAGCCCTTGCAATCCGGGTATTCACAATCCCGATCGGATTTCCCATCACTTAGGGAATCTCTATACCGGCACGACTCAGTGCAGAGACAATTGACGGGTTACCCTTTCGTTTTCGAAAATATCCGGTCTTCACCACCGGTCTTCAAATGCAATCCATATACGATGTATCATTATTCGGAATGGGTTATATGACGCAAAGGTCCTCTCCCTGCTAAACCGAATAATAAGCGCAATATTTTAAAACATATGGATATTGGGATTTCAATTAAGTCACAACTTATTACCCAAAACTTTTCTTCAAATGGTTTAAACAAATTACCATTTCCAATCTTTTACAAAAAGATTCAATTCACAAAGTTCACCCAGTTTCACAAAGATCTATTCATAGATTTTCAAATCTATTTCCATCTCAATTGGATTAACTCATCAAATCTTTATATTAAAGATTTAATTTATAGCCTTCAAAATCATTTCCAAAGATTCATTCATAACTTGGAAAACCATTTTCATTTCAAATCTTTTATATATAAAAGATACACCATTGATTCAAATTGGAAATTCATTTCTTATATGAAAGCTTTTATCATTTGAAAACAATTAGTTTCCATTCTGGAAAACTATTAAGTTATTTAGAATAACTTTTATATTTTGAAGCTCATTTACAAAGCTCTAGTTCCAATTTCAAAACTATTTGGATTCAAGAATTCAAAATGTCAAAAATCTGCGACTTAACTGATATCCACGTGAAATCCATATTTGTGTGTGTATGGTGTAGTCCAGGGGTTTCACACAATAGTGCAACATCATTCAATCATCACAGGCCAGAATACAGAAATATAGTTGATAAGCGGTATAAACTATAATGCTTATCTTTCATTTACAGATCACAAATCAAAGATATATATATTACAGATAATAAATTACATTCAACCCAGATAAATAAACTAAATTACAGATCACACGTAAATCAGAATATGTCATAAAGCATCACAGATCAGGGATATCAACAATTCAATCATTCAGTCAAATCCAACATTCACAAGTAAATTCTATTAATCAGCTGATTAATTTTTATCAGATATATCAATTATTAATCCGGGTTAATTATCATAAGTTAATTACAAATTATTTAAAATAACTTCCCTTTCATCATTTGTTAGTTAACTTTTACTATTAACTAATCAATCTTAATTAATGAACCAATTAACCTTTAATTACTTAATTTATCTGAATTAATCACAATTTTTGGTTGATCCTTTAATTATTAACAAATAATTATACTCAATTCCTAATCATCATTCAAGTTATTACATTCCGTAGTGATCTATTAATTACTTCTTTAAGTAATTATACTTTTCAAATTATCAATGGATTATTCTACATTAAATTAACTAATCAAATTAACTCAATTGATTACTATGAATAATTAATGCTTTAATTACTGTCATTAAGTAATTAAACTTAATAATTCCACAATTGATTATTATTAAGTTAATCAATCTAATTTATTGTTAAAATTTATCACATTAATTAATTATTCAAAAATCTTAGTTAATAACCTTAATCAACTATTAAATTTCTTTAATTTCTTTTCTAAAGAAATTTACTATTATTAATCATTATTAATTATAAATTGATTAACCGTTAAGAACTCATTAATTAATGAAGTACAAATCATTAATCTTCTTTAATTAAAGTAAACTCATCCATATTTATGATTTAATTGTTATTTACAATATGGTTGAAAACATTGTTTCAAATTTCCTTTTAAATTCTAATTTAGATTTAAAATTTGATATAAATCCTTATTTCCTTTAAATAAAGCTCAGAACAAATTTCCTTAGCATTTTTAAATCTACATGTTAAAATAACAATTGGTTATAAAGGAAAGTTTTAAAGAGTTTAAAATCACTTTTCTTTTTAAATTTAACATATTTAAAATTTACTTTAACACTTAAGTTATAAATCTTAATTAATTTCAAAATATGGAAATATGGTTTAAAAATTTATTTCAGGTTTTAACTTTCTAATTTTCAACTTGTTTAAATTTCCATCTACAATTTCAAATCTATTTTAAATTAAAACTTCTCTAATCTATTTGATTACTTTTAAGTTATTAAAAACAATTTGAATTCAAAACTTTATTTATCTCCAACTAAATTCTAATTCAGATTTGAATTATATTTAGATTTTGATTTACACTCAATTCAAACCTTGATTCATAGATTTTTAAATTCAGTTTTGAATTCTGGAAACAGGTTCAGGTAAAAACTGGAACAAGGCTTGTGACCCGAAACTCCACGTTCTTTGCTTCGAGTAGACTACTCGAATCACTCGAGAAAACTTCGAGTTTTCCTCTGCTCTCCCCAGACAACAACACCCAGGCTAACACTATCAGGCTCGTGCACGTGCACAGTGACTCCGACCAACGCCGGTCATCGTCACGACATCGAGCACATCGACGATCAACTCCAGAACCAACCCCGACCATTCGAACCATTCCATCACCTAGATATCAAAATTCGAGGTCAGACTTGAAACCTGGAACACTTAAACCCATCACATCCCAAACCTGTCAACGCCACGTCTTCCCAGCCCCGACCATCAGCCAACCTACAACTCTGGCCTCGACCTCGTCAACGACCAAGCTACCATTTCCCAAAACCCCGAGCAACTCGATGCTCTAACGAAACCGTAGTGCACGAGTTTCCTATGTGCCTAAAAATTAGGTTTACGAACTAAAACTCTATGCTGCCTTCACCATCGTCATCTTTGGCACCTCTGCCTATTTTCCAGGCATCCCCGTAGGCTCCTCCATCTCCAGCCCAAGCCCCGACTAAACGACTCGATCGATCACCAGAAATTGATCGAAATCATATTTTCGAACAAAAATAAACTGCTCTTAAACCAGTTGCTAAAAAATTATCAAACCAAGCTTAAAAATCATGGCTTCCAATAGGGATTCAAGTTATATCCTTGAATCAAAATTTTGTGATACTCGAATTTTCCAGAAAACAAAGTTTTCACTGTAAAAATTGGATTTTTCATTCTATATACATTTTTTTCATGAAACTATTTTTAAATTGTAACTCGTACTGAAATACAACTATCTTGTTTTGAAACCAAACCATATATGGATTAGAAAACAAGAAATGGAATTTTCTTGTTGTTTGATACTCTGTAAAACAAACAGAGAAGATGCACAGATACATACATATATATATATATACACACACATCAGTTTCAAATATATACTCAAGTTTAAGTTACTAGTTGATACTCCCCATTGTTTCTAAAGGAAGAAGAACGTGGCTTCCATTTGAACAGGCTTGGGTTTCTTCCCTCTTTTGATCTCTGGTTTTCATTGATTTGTGTTATTGTTTAAGTTGAATGATGTTTGATGTTTTAAGTTGAATTTTGTTTAAGTTTTAACAACTTTTTACTTCATCCTTTGGTGAACGAAAGTGAGATGGAAGATTGATATATAAGAATGAAGTTACTGGGTATAATATTTTGTACAGGGTATATATTTTATTGGTTTGTACAAGTTGATATATATTGTTTTTCTTTAGTACTATATATGTAGAGATCTTTCTAAGTTTTAGGCTGATGGATATTTGCATTAATTGCTTTGGTACTAATTTACATATAAGTATCTTCCTTTGCAAGCTTCACATATTTGTTTATTTGTTTTCCTACTTATATATAAATGTTTTGTTCAACTCAAATACATCATGTTGTCTTCTCATACAGGCTTTCCTATATATATATATTTGTTTTTCTTTTTATTTTGTCTTTACCATATTACTTTATAATATAAATTAATTTTTTTTCCTTTTGTTTCATACTTATCTTTTATATTAATTTGTCTTCTTTTCTTTTGTTCTATTGCTCTGTAATATAGATGAAATTCTATAGTCAATATATTGTTGGAATTTGTCAAATTTATTTATCTTTAAATATTTATTATCTTGTATGTCTACATGTACATATGTTTATTCAAAAATTAACTTAATTAACAATTTAAACTTAATTAAAATTCGGGATCGTTACAGGTTCCCCTCCTTAAGAAATTTCGTCCCCGAAATTTGCCAAGGAGACACAAAGATAGATGAAGAATATTTCATCAAATTAACTGAACATCTATTCTGCATTTGGCTTACCAAATCAGAATATCTATAATAGATTCAAGAACGAATCTGTTTAATTTTTTCACAAGATACCCGGGTTATCCAGATCTACGAAATATGCAATGGCATTGGTTAGTTCAAAGGGATAACTAACCGTTCGTAGAATATATTGGGACCCAAAAATAGGCAGATATATGGATACAATTTCAAAACTTTTAGTTTAGAAACTAAAGTATACCTATCAACCATAGCAAACAAAGCAACCAATTCATCCAAACAAACAATTTTGACCGACTTATTTGGAGTTTATGTCCCATGCGAATATATCAAATCTTCTTCTTAGATCTACCAGGAACCATCGAAGAATTGAAAAGATGACGAACAAAAGAGATTGATAGAGAAAAGATTGTTTCCTTGTTGTTACAAGGTATTGACCATTTATAGTTGTATTCCGCTGTCCCCTATCTCATCCTTTTCTTACACTCATACTCACTATTAGTGAATAGTAAGAGAATATACTGAGGCATACAGACGGATATCTTAGGGATACTCATTCAAGGGTATACTTCACCCTATCTCTAATGAGCTACTTAATGTGTTATAATCCTGAGCTAAAGTTCAAACTTAGCTCTGATACCAAATGTAGCGATCCTGACTCGGCCTCCGAAAATCGGCACCCGTACTTCACTTGTACTCGAAATGCCGCAGATTCAAACGCCAAATCTAGCTCACCGGAGCTTATAACACGTTAAGTATAACAACACAGCGGAAAGTAGAAATGGATGATATCATATACAACTCCAACGAATACAATATCCAGAATGATATACAACAATGATATCTATATGATACAAGAATATCAGAGACAAATAATAATGTTACAGTGGAAACAACAAAAGTGATAACTCCAAATGATCTTTAAAAGAGAATGAGTCCAACAACTCCAACATCAAGCTCGAACCATCATCACGATGCACAAAGATAAGCAAGGTCGGTCGTCTTTGTGAACTCCAAAATTGAACTAGCTCCCGATAATCTACTAAACCTGACTATTTGAAAAACCCAACTCTAGACTGCCCGTGTGGAAAATTGTGGGCACCCAGAGTTTAGGAAGGGAACAATAAACTCCGAGTCAGTCATGGGACTGGTATGAGTAACAAAAAAACAGTTTATCTTTAAACAAACAACAAAGGAATTTTAAACATTGAAATCCGCAATTCTTTTTGGAAAATGAAACTACCATAAGGCCTCCCGCACACACACACAATGCAAACGTAGAATTGGAGGAGATTTCTCCTTATGATAGTCAAACATGCTTGATACACAAAATATTTTTCATATTATTATTAGTGCATAGTGTCGAAAACATTTCGAAAGTATAATATTAATCTTAGTCAACATACAACCATTATTGTATGCCTACTATAGCTACCATGTTTTGTGGCAAGTTACCGCCACGCTGCATGGCAGGTTATACAACTAAAACCGTACAAGGTTCGTACTGTTTCTTTGGATTTTCCAACAAATGGTCAGGCTAAGGAACTTCCTACTGCCACATGGAAACGCCTCTGGAGGGATGTCCCGAGAACTAATTAGCTCTCTTCTAGCACAAGGCCGGGTTACCTCTTACTAGGTAACTACTACACGAATATGCCACCCCCCGGTCGTTTGCGACCTTTATCTGAGGGCCCTCGATCACAAAGCAACAATCACACAATAAATGAGATTGGAGCAACCACACATGTAAAATATCTGGGCTCCATACCATGATACCACCTTTTTCCAGAAGGAAATGACATACCCTAAAGGGAGCGACCCTCATAACCTTGCCGCATCTTTCCTGTTTCGACCATTTCCAGTTTGTGAGGCTCGATGAGGTCTCGTCCACAAAGCTACGCTTCTTCACAAAGCCATGCTTTGATCAACAAATGATCAACAACACACAGCAACACTTAGCATGCCACACTACCAAATTGGGAGTATATCACTGATAACCTTCAACTACATAACCTCTGAGCTCGTACGTCTCAGAGAAGGGTGTTAATCTAAGGGAATAAATCTCCGCCACCAAACAGAAATGTATTTGAAAGAAATCGGCTTTATATATCAAAGTGTAGTGTCAGACATACATCCATACAAGTCTGTTCCGGGTTCGAACAGAACCGAAGGCACTTCCGAAGAAGCCCTTGCAATCCGGGTATTCACAATCCCGATCGGATTTCCCATCACTTAGGGAATCTCTATACCGGCGCGACTCAGTGCAGAGACAATCGACGGGTTACCCTTTCATTTTCGAAAATATCCGGTCTTCACCACCGGTCTTCAAATGCAATCCATATACGATGTATCATTATTCGGAATGGGTTATATGACGCAAAGGTCCTCTCCCGGCTAAACCGAATAATGAGCGCAATATTTTAAAACATATGAATATTTGGATTTCAATTAAGTCACAACTTATTACCCAAAACTTTTCTTCAAATGGTTTAAAAAAATTACCATTTCCAATCCTTTACAAAAAGATTCAATTCACAAAGTTCACCCAGTTTCACAAAGATCTATTCATAGATTTTCAAATCGATTTCCATCTCAATTGGATTAACTCATCAAATCTTTATATTAAAGATTTAACTTATAGCCTTCAAAATCATTTCCAAAGATTCATTTATAGCTTAGAAAACCATTTTCATTTCAAATCTTTTATATATAAAAGATACACCATTGATTCAAATTGGAAATTCATTTCTTATATGAAAGCTTTTATCATTTGAAAACAATTAGTTTCCATTCTGGAAAACTATTAAGTTATTTAGAATAACTTTTATATTTTGAAGCTCATTTACAAAGCTCTCACTTCCAATTTCAAAACTATTTGGATTCAAGAATTCAAATTGTCAAAAATCTGCGACTTAACTGATTTCCACGTGAAATCCATATTTGTGTGTGTATGGTGTAGTCCAGGGGTTTCACACAATAGTGCAACATCATTTAATCATCACAGGTCAGAATACAGAAATATAGTTGATAAGCGGTATAAACTATAACGCTTATCTTTCATTTACAGATCACAGATCATAGATATATATATTACAGATAATAAATTACATTCAACCCAGATAAACAAACTACATTACAGATCACACGTAAATCAGAATATATCACAAAGCATCACAGATCAGGGATATCAATAATTCAATCATTCAGTCAAATCCAACATTCACAAGTAAATTTTATTAATTAACTGATTAATTTTTATCAGATATATCAATTATTAATCCGGGTTAATTATCATAAGTTAATTACAAATTATTTGAAATAATTTCCCTTTCATCATTTGTTAGTTAACTTTTACTATTAACTAATCAATCTTAATTAATAAACCAATTAACCTTTAATTACTTAATTTATCTAAATTAATCATAATTTTTGGTTGATCCTTTAATTATTAACAAATAATTATACTCAATTCCTAATCATTATTCAAGTTATTACATTCCGTAGTTATCTATTAATTACTTCTTTAAGTAATTATAATTTTCAAATCATCAAGGGATTATTCTAGATTAACTTAAGAAATTTGACTTGAACTAATCAAATTAACTTAATTAATTACTCTGAATAATTAATGCTTTAATTACTGTCATTAAGTAATTAAACTTAATAATTCCATAATTGATTATTATTAAATTAATCAATCTAATTTACTGTTAAAATTTATCACATTAATTAATTATTCAAAAATCTTAGTTAATGACCTTAATCAACTATTAAATTTCTTTAATTTCTTTTCTAAAGAAATTTACTTATATTAATTATTATTAATTATAAATTGATTAACCGTTAAGAACTCATTAATTAATGAATTACAAATCATTAATCTTCATTAATTAAAGTAAACTCATCCATATTTATGATTTAATTGTTATTTACAATATGGTTGAAAACATTGTTTCAAATTTCCTTTTAAATTCCAATTTAGATTTAAAATTTGAAATAAATCCTTATTTCCTTTAAATAAAGCTCAGAACAAATTTCCTTAGCATTTTTAAATCTACATGTTAAAATAACAATTGGTTATAAAGGAAATTTTTAAAGAGTTTAAAATCACTTTTCTTTTTAAATTTAACATATTTAAAATTTACTTTAACACTTAAGTTATAAATCTTAATTAATTTCAAAATCTGGAAATATGGTTTAAAATTTTATTTCAGGTCATAACTTTCTAATTTTCAACTTGTTTAAATTTCCATCTACAATTTCAAATCTATTTTAAATTCAAACTTCTCTAATCTATTTGATTACTTTTAAGTTATTAAAAACAATTTGAATTCAAAACATTATTTATCTCCAACTAAATTCTAATTCAAACTTGAATTATATTTAGATTTTGATTTACACTCAATTCAAACCTTGATTCATAGATTTTTAAATTCAGTTTTGAATTCTGGAAATAGGTTCAGGTAAAAACTGGAACAAGGCTTGTGACCCAAAAATCCAGGTTCTTTGCTTCGAGTAGACTACTCGAATCACTCGAGAAAACTCGAGTTTACCTCTGCTCTTCCCAGACAAAAACACCCAGGCTAACACTATCAGGCTCGTGCTCGTGCACAGTGGCTCCGACCAACGCCAATCATCGTCACGATGTCAAGCACATCGACGATCAACTTCAGAACCAACCCCGACCATTCGAACCATTCCATTACCTCGAAATCGAAATTCGAGGTCAGACTTGAAACCTGGAACACTTAAATCCATCATATCCCAAACCTGTCAACGCCACGTCCTCCCAGCCCCGACCATCAGCCAGCCTACAACTCCGGCCTCGACCTTGTCAACGACCAAGCTACCATTTCCCAAAACCCCGAGCAACTCGATGCTCTAATGAAACCATAGTGCACGAGTTTCCTATGCGCCTAAAAATTAGGTTTACGAACTAAAACTCTATGCCGCCATCACCACCATCATCTTTGGCACCTCTGCCTATTTTCCAAGCATCCTCGTAGGCTCCTCCATCTCCAGCCCAAGCCCCGACTAAACGACTCGATCGATCACCAGAAATTAATCGAAATCATATTTTCGAACAAAAATAAACTGCTTTTAAACCAGTTGCTAAAAAATCATCAAACCAAGCTTAAAAATCATGGCTTCCAATAGGGATTCAAGTTATATCCTTGAATCAAAATTTCGTGATACTCGAATTTTCCAGAAAACAAAGTTTTCACTGTAAAAATTGGATTTTTCATTCTATATACATTTTTTTTCATGAAACTATTTTTAAATTGTAACTCGTACTTAAATACAACTATCTTGTTTTGAAACCAAAGCCTGATATGGATTAGAAAACAAGAAATGGAATTTTCTTGTTGTCTGATACTCTGTAAAACAAATAGAGAAGATGCAGATATATATATATATATATATATATATATATATATATATATATACACAACACTTTCAAATATATACTCAAGTTTAAGTTGCTAGTTGATACTCACCATTGTTTCCAAAGGAAGAAGAACAGGGCTTCTGTGACGCCCCACCTCTATACCCACGCTAGCCAAGAACACTACGGTGTAGTGCTGTCAACTAGCACGGAGAATAAGGCTGTTGAGGAGCGACCATCTATGTAATTGCTTTGTGCGAGCACCGATATGTCAGATAATAAAACATTGCATTTCATCTTTAAAACAGACACACTGACAACTACAACAAGACGAAGACCACTTCAAATGATATAAAAAGTCTTCATAGCTCTAGCAGCAACCCAAAGCTAAAAATCTACAACCTGTAAATACTCGGTCTGACCCGAGTATTACATTCAAAAGAAAATAATACTCGGATCAGTCTAATTCAAAATCAGTTATTAGAGCATAGAAGCAATGATAATCAAATCTCAATAAAGATGACAGTCACAGAAATCTCGTATATCCAACTCTCGATACGAGAATTGGATAACGGCAGATATAACACTAAACAGTGTTAATCCACAAAACAGAAGTCCAAAGCAGTTTAAGCAATTGAAATGTCAATTTAAAAACATCAATGCTAATTGGCTGCAGTACACGCTAACGTGTACTGCCTCGCCAATACAGCCTACGAATTACGCAACAGGTCAATGAATTAAGAATGAAAGAAATATCAATTAAAATCTGCCAATTCGGTGTGGCTGCAGTGCACGCACGCGTGCACTGCCTCGCCACAACAGAATATAAAGTCGCCACAACTCCAGGTATTTACAGCAACTAATAAGTCGAAAATCAAAATATCCAACCCAGAATGGTCAGAGGAACCACAGTACAAAGTGGTGAAAGCAAACTGAGATGGCAACATGAATCTACATAAAGGGATGCCATCCAGAGATAAACGAGTATGTGTACCTAAATAAGGCCACAGCAACGACTAAATCATTTAAGCATAAGAATGCAAGTGGAATGTCACTGAGAAGGAATGTTTAGTATACATATAAATCAATTTCATATGTACAACAAACATAAAAGACTACTCAGCAATGCAAGTGGATGACAGTCTCAAGCAACAGCAACTATGCATGTTCGAACGGAGCAGACGTTCAAATAGAGCAAAGAGATGGCAAAGTGACAGTGGATCAAGTAAACAACTCAAGTGCAGCTATAGTGAACAAGTACAAGACCCTGTTCAAATGCAGACATCACTGACAGTACATAATATATATGAAGTGGACTTAAAAACAGGATTAACTAATTCATGAAATCAGAGACCATAATCAAGCAACAACATGAATAGGTCAGTGAACAAAATGACAAAAAATGCAAATGGTACAAGGCATCAATGCAATGTATCAGATTCGAGGACAAGGCAGTGGTGGGAAACATGAATTAATGAACTCATAGGGACAGTGCAATCAAGAGCACAAATATGCAGCAGTTACAAACAATATCTCAAGTGTTCGGTAATGTAACAGTGACATGCACATCAACCAAACAACCTACAAGGTCAGGGAAGCAATGACCGGACCAAACGAAGACCGGAAAGTACAGGCTGAAGCAACATGCTATTGCTACCAAGTGAACCAACTCCACAATGTCAAAACTGCATATATATATGAAATGGATACACCATCAGTGCAGACCAGAAGTGAGACCAGACCAACCAATCAACAAACAAGGTATACCAGATCAGACTATGATGATCAAAGTCAAGAGTGTCCTATGATCAAGTGTACCCGTGAACGAATGCAAACAGGCCAGATACAACATGAACCCAAAATAGTAAAACTGCACACATGCAGTGCATACATGCAGTTCAATATCCAAGTAATATCAGTTCAAAACCAAAATGAACAACAAATACCATAGTGACAAAGAACAGGCTCGAAGTTCAAGCTAATGCAGACTGGAGAATGAAATCAATGCAAACCGAAATTTACTCCAGAATGCATCAGGTTGTAAAGAGCTCGAGCACGAGATATGGCAACTACAAGAACGAATCATGACATGCGACCAAACCTGACCAGACTATATACATGTACACAAATGCAAAGGCCACAACAAAGAAGACAGTGGCAGATGCACTTTATCAAAACATAGCAGTATGGAAGAATGTGAACCAGAGAAAATTTACAAGGGAATGAAGACCCAAACTACAGTTCGAGTTATATCCCAATACCATATTACGGTGAATCAAAAAGAAACTACAACCACAGGGAGTGGCAGTCATGCCAATGACTACTATTATCTCAATCGAGTTAAGTGATATCAAATGCAAGTAAAGTGCAAAAAAAACTCGGACAAGTTTAAATATGAAACAGAGGTAATGGTCCAATCTGTACGTGTATAGTGAAGATAACTTCACATAACTAGTTGAATCAAAACTAATACTACTGAGCATAAAAATGTTTCGATAAGTCAAGGCTAAAATCGAACAATACTGTAGTAAGACACGAGTGTTACCAGAAGTCAAAACCGATGTCACAAAGAAATCAACAGTAGCAAGTTTTAACCCGAAGGTCAAAATCAAACGGAAGACAAATCGAAAATCCTACAGATATAAACACATAGATGGAAACAAGTGAACCCGAAAAATCATCACAGGCATCGAAACAAAATCAAATGGCCGAAGCTCTATATACTCGAATCGAACAAAGCAGAGTTTAAATTAGATGTGGTGAATAAATCACTCACCTTGTTTGAAGCGGAGACGAACTCGAGAGAAGGAGTCGCAAGCACCAACATCACATTCGGCATAGATCCATCGAGTTCAAGTAAGCCAAAATCAGCAAAGCAAAAGGAGCAAAGTACATACCGAAATCACAGAGGAACTCGATCCAAATTGAAGAGCCGTGAGCAAATCAGAGAATATTGAAGTCTACTATCGAGCGGCGCTTCAATTTGTACAAGCCTCAATTCCAGATTCGAAGGCAACAGAGGAACGAAAGCCTTAGCAAGCATCGAAAGAACGAGCGAGGCCAAGCCCTAAATTTCTCAGATCGAAGAAAAATAATCACCGCCATTTTCTTTTCAGAGCAAAAAGGAACGAGTTAGAGAACAAAAGAAATAGGGCCGGCTGGTCTAGATGATTATCACGACAACAATGAGTATGGGCCACAATAGTTCTCTTTAAAGCCCGTTTCCATAATACGAAATTTTATTAAAAGAATTTCTACTCGATATAGAAACTCTACCAACCATTTTATAAAAGAACTTCAAATTGATTTTTGATTTCAATAAAAATTTACGAACGATTTAATCACCTAATGGCGATAATTAAATGCTACGAATTTGCGGGTTGTTACAGCTTCCATTTGAACAGGCTTGAGTTTCTTCCTTCTTTTAATATCTGGTTTTCATTGATTTGTGTTATTGTTTAAGTTGAATGATGTTTGATGTTTTCAGTTGAATTTTGTTTAAGTTTTGATAACTTTTTACTTCAGCCTTTGGTGAACGAAAGCGAGATGGAAGATTGATATATAAGAATGAAGTTACTGGGTATAATATTTTGTACAGGGTATATATTTTATTGGTTTGTACAAGTTGATATATATTGTTTTTCTTCAGTACTATATATGCAGAGATCTTTCTAAGTTTGTAGGATGATGGATATTTGCATTAATTGCTTTGGTACTAATTTACATATAAGTATCTTCCTTTGAAAGCTTCACATATTTGTTTATTTGTTTTCCTACTTATATATATATATGTTTTGTTCAACTCAAATACATCATGTTGTCTTCTCATACAGGCTTTCCTATATATATTTGTTTTTCTTTTTATTTTGTCTTTACCATATTACTTTATAATATAAATTAATTTTTTTTCCTTTTGTTTCATACTTATCTTTTATATTAATCTGTCTTCTTTTCTTTTGTTCTATTGCTTTGCAATATATATGAAATTCAATAGTCAATATATTGTTGGAATTTGTCAAATTTATTTCTAACTTTAAATATTTATTATCTTGTATGTCTACATGTACATATGTTTATTCAAAAATTAAATTAATTAACAATTTAAACTTAATTAAAATTCGGGATCGTTACAGTATATTTCAATTGATAAACGTTTTATTAATTATGTTAATTGCACAAATTTATTGATGTAGATTATTTCAACTTTATATAACAAATGTCCTTACAATATTAGAAAGGCTAAATGTTACCATTTCATTTTTTCAATAAAGTTTGCACTAGATTTTCATGTTTCTCAATACCCTAAAGGAAAGCATAAAAATCTTTCGATTTCTCTAGTAGGTGCTAGGACTCGCATGCTTTGGGATTCTAACCTTAAGGAATATCAAAAAAATCATAGGCCTGCATGTGATGGATAACTATTTATCGATTGTATCATATACAGCTCCTGACCCATGTTTTTTGTCCTTATCTCTTCTCGACCTCGAGGAATATCAATAAATCGAAAGAGATTATTCAATCGTACCTATCATTTCGCGATGACCTAAGTATAACGCATGTACCTAAAGGAATATAAATAAATACATGCATGCATCTTACGTCGTCTAGCTAATATACTAATAGTGCTATGCATAGCATCTCTAGCTTGAGGAATATCAACAACAAAAGAATATGCAACTATGAATGGTAAAGGACAACTTTTATATTATAAATTCAAAATCTTCAATATATTTATTTGATTTATAATGATTTAGGGATTAATGTATTTCTTTTGAAATACTCTTGCGGTTCAAGTGCTAAACACATCTAAAATCACGGTATATGTAAAGTAAATATGTACTTATTCCTCAAATCTGATTTGGGTTTCTTTCCACTTCCACTTATATTATACAAGTTTAATTTATTTATAACCTTTTATAATTTATATAAGTTAAATAATATATATATATATTATTAATTAAATTTTATTTAATTTATATTAGTTACTATTAATTAAATAATATTTTCATTTTATATAAAATTTTGTATTACTTATCTTAAACAATTTAAGATGGTTAATTAACTATAAAATTTATATGTGTACAAATCAATATATGTATACATTTTAATTAATTAATTTTAATAAATTTTATTTAAATATAAAATTTAAATAAATATTTTAATTAATTTGAAATTTTAATTCAACTTATCATAAACAATTTTAAGATAAATAAATATAACAATCAAGTTATAAACATATATCAACATATACGTTTTAATTAATTAACTTTTAGTTAATTAATTAATCATACCGATTAAATTTTAAAATTTCAAAATAAATTATTTAGTTTCTCAAAATAATTTTGAAAAAACTGAATGCATTTTATAACTTTTCCAAAATTCTCTTTTATATTTTAAACTTAACTTTTAAATTTAAAATATATATTAAATTTTAAAACAAAATTTGAAAATTAGTCCAAGACCTAAAATCAAATTGGGTCTTCGTAATGGGACTTTGGGCTTACTTCATCCTTCAAGCAGGACCAGTAGCTAGGTAGGCAAAATACTTGATTATCCAAACCTAATCCTTTGACTATACCTTTCTAGACACCATACTAAATGCATAGGCTTTAATTAGTTAGACCTAACATTGCTAATTTAGATCGCATAGACTATTTAGGCTTCGATACCATTTAAGGAAACGGGCTAGTTGGAAGCAGGTAAAATTGGTGGATTTCAGTTTTTTTTTCTATTTTGGACCTTTTGAGCCTATGAATTCTAAAGGTATATTAGATCTAATCTAATAATATTTTGAATAAAATCTTATTTTATTTTATTTGTTTAAAATGGAGTTTTAATTTGATTTAAATATAAACGCATGAGTGTACCAAATACACCCATATATGTGATAGTTAATTATTAAAGTTAGTTTAGAGAGGGAAATCTTTCGTTTCTTTCTCTAAAACTTATGCAGTTAATTAAGAGAAGATTTTATTTTTATTTGCAGAGAGAAACCTTTCAGTTCTCTCTCTTTAATTAAATATATAGATAATTAAATGTTATTAATAAGCAATTTATATATAGCATAAATCGTGAGTATATTCAAATATATTCTAGTGTATAATGTGTAAGTTCAAGATATAAGTAGTGTAAATATTAGGTGTTAGGATTAACACCATAACGGACATAGTTTAAATATGTGTTGTTGTGTGTGTATGTGTGTGAAGTTTGTAATCAAATATGTGTTTGGAAATTAAAGCAACAAATTGGAACCTAATTTTTATTTAAAAGAAAATGAAAAGGTTTATCGTGTTTTGCATAAAAGTTCACTTATGTTTTTTAAACTACTTATAAACAAAAGTATATAATGACATGGTTACAATCAAAACAACAAGCATGAAAATCATACATTCAATATCCAAAGAATTTCAAATTAACAATATATGAAATTTATCTATATTTGTGTATGTCACAAGTAAAAAAATTATGTAAATTTAGTATAACTTAGATTTCAATCAAGATTGTGTTTTGTTAAACAATAGTTTCAAAACAATAAAAAAATAATTAGGAAAACTTAGGCACATCAAATTCATTATAAAGGTTTTAGATCTAAACTAGATAAATAATTTGAACAATAGATTAAATGAGATGTTACATGTGATAGGTCTAATTTTAACAAGATAAACATGTAATAAATTAAAGTACATCATAAAACAGATCTATGTAAAAATTAACATGATGAACAATTTTTTTACTAATTGAGGTTTAGTGGAAGGGGATTTAATTAATGTAACAAAACAAGCATATATTTAGATGAGATGAGGTATGTAATGGATCCAAATCATACGAACAAGGTGAATATATGAATAAATGAAACTATAATTGTTACATAAAAATGTAGCTAAGAGAATGCATCTTGAATGCTGAAGAACTCTTAGCTTCCAATAAATCGATCTCTAGATCTTGCAAGAATCAAGAGACAAGAACCACCTTGAATTGAATGGATTTTATTTGATTTTTTTAGCAATTTAGCTTAAGAGCTATAGAAAGTTTGACTAGAAAGAGTGGAAGAGGGCAAGAGAAAATGAATTGTCAAGAAAGAATGAATTAAATGAAAGAAATGAAGGGAAATTTGTTTTAATGGAATGATAGAAATCTTTTCTATTCCTCCCTTAAAACATTCCCCTCTAGTTTTTTTATTAAGTATTAGTAAAATCCTCTCCCTCTTCTACAAGCATAGTCGGCCGTAGAGGGTACCACATGAGCCTTCAAAATTTCAAAAATCCTATTGGCATTAATCCTTTTTAAATCCAATTTAAATGTTCTGTTGATATCGTATATCACTATATGCGTTTATAACTTTCATATACACTCTTTATTAAATAGTAATGGTATTAAAAAAATCAAATATAATTTTATTAATTAATATTTCATAAATATTAATTTATTTAATTTCTTTAAAACCCACTTAGTATTTATTCTATTCAAGTCCAATTTAAAAATTCTACTGACATTGTATATCGGTATGCACGTTTATAACTTTTATATACATATTTTATTAGATACCAATGACATTCAAACAAATTAAATAAAATTTATTAATTAATATGTCATAAATATTAATAGATTTACAATGATTGTAAATTAATTAAATCGTATGGTACATTCCAAGTTTCATTATTTTGGTTGTGCAACCCAAAGGTATAAATTCAATCAGCAATTAATATTGAACAATTCAAATATTAACTTTCACACATCACCTTAGCTAGTGGTGTGACATTTTGGTTGAATTTATCACTTACACATCTTGTGGTAAAATCCAATTTTACTTATTATATGAGATACCCATAGGAACAATTATGTACACCAATTCTGTTCATCAAAACTATATCATATTAGAACTTATGGAATTTGGTTTTTGTCAAAACCCTAACATCGTCCACATTCAACTTTTTAAGTCTATATACAAAGTCCTTGATTCAATAATAATAATTATTAATTGTATTGCTTTGGCCAGAGATTTTAACTTTGAGTTGACTACATTTGACCCTTCGACACTAACCTTATATGGCAGAGGAGGCGAATTATCTATTGGATAGTGTTTCACTTCTAATGCTTCAACTTAGACTTAACTATAGTCATACGATGGATTACATGCCATAATGAAACTATAATTAAAGCAGAGTTTCCCCATAAAGTTCTATGGTATTATCAATATTACGACCGCCTTATATCTCTGACGCTCATATAACCGAATAGTGCACTGTTGGAGCATCCGGTCGATGTAGGATGATTGTCAAGGGAAAGAAAAGAAGTAAAGAAGAGAAATAGAAGAGAAGACAAGAGAAATAAAACATCAAAACAATCATATAACCTGTCATATATCTCACAGCGCATCGAATAAAATATAATAGTCTTTATAGATATAAAACAAGCGAGACAACAATAACTACATAAACCACAAAATCAGAGTACACATGCTCATATAGTTATAAAAACAGCAATAGAGTTTATAAAAATGATAAATAAACCCAATTGATAAACTATCTCTAATAATAGTAAGTCAAACATTGTCAAGGCTCTATAGTGTCGCACAACGGAATATGCAATAATAAGCCCAAAACATAAGTATGAGAAAGTGTCACCTCTTGCTAGTCTATCTACAGAACTCCATGTGCCATTTACACCTATTATCTAGTCTACTCATTTAAGAGCACCCAAGGTAATAAGAAGCAAAGCATAAAACCTCGAATCAGACAACAGTCTGTGAGAGCGATATACAATCTCAAAATACAATAAAAGCCGACATAGTATATAGAACAAAAGGTATGGAGAATCATACCTGACCTATCCCTGCATCCAAATAGTTAGCACATAACATAGGATATATGCTACTCTATCATATATGTCATGGATGTACTATATGTAAAACACTAAAGAGGTGTCCAGGTGTCTACATCAATGATAACTACATCATGTGACATCCATAGAGTGATAAATAACCAAAGCAAACATAACATCCATCATCCATCCTCACATCACTCACTAAGTGTGTTGGATACATGATAACTCAAATGACCCATCATGGTCAATAACTACTCAATGTCCCGGCTTCTTAGTACTCGAATCTATGCCACTTAGCATGCCATGAAACTAGATTGCCCATCATGGCTAATCCAAGGTAATGATCGCTCATCATGGAGATTAAATCGCCCATCATGAAGATCAGAGCCCATCATGACTTAAATAGGTACCATATATTACCCTCTGCTTTTTGATTACCTTTTGAACCTTCGAGTATCATCAGTCTTTTTGCACATGTCATCAATAGTAGAACCCATCCTAGAACTACCCCTGTAACTTCCATCATGAAGTCACTATAGTCGGGAATTACTCTAGCCAGTCATCATCAGTCGTAGAATATTATCATATGTCATATGACCTTCCTCTGATAGTCCTCCTCAATACGACTTCTAGTCTACTACTATACATCTCAAAGTATAGCTATCCATCATTGAAGCCATCACTTCCCATCAAGAGTCATCATCACCAAGTCCCAAAGTCATCGTGTCGAAGCATCGCATCCTTGCATCATCGCCAAAACCACTCGTCAAAGAGCCATAACATTTAAATCAAATGTCGAATAAACGAACCATCACATCATGATCCTTGAAGCTTATCCATCATCCAAGTCAAATTTGGCCAAATCGGCCATCATCAATAGTAGTAGATACTAATCACTCCAGGGTAGTCGATAACGACAACTTTGGTCATGCACTTAATCAAAAGTGGTTAAGTACAAACCAAATGAAAATCCCCACGTCTACCCTGAAGTTCGAAGCAAATACCAAAGCCCATCGTCTTTTATCTTAAAATCGGTCGGTACGCACGTAACTATATGAGGAAATTCTATCCAATGAGATATTTCCTAACACTATATTGCCTTTGATCGACATTTTCAACCAAATTAAGCAAACTAGCATACAGGCAACCAACAAGCATATATATATATATATATATATATCATAGCATACATGCAACATGTATATCACGTCTATATCAACCAATATGAGGATTTATATCAAAAGTAGCAAAAGTCTAGCGATTTCCTAAAAATAGTATGTCAATAAAAATTATGATATTAAATTTAAAACCATTTTAAAATACTTCTGAATTATTTTATAAAATAAGATATATGTTTAAATATATTAAAAATCCCGTTTTAAAGTTAGAAATCATTTCAAAATGTTGAACTTATACTATACTAACAATCATTGTATGGTGAGAGAAAATATTACTCACCTTGACAAAAATTGACCAAATCTATGATAAGTTGTAGAGCTCTTGATCATTAGCGCAACACAAGAAACCGCATCCAAAATGGACCTCATACGCAAAAGATATAAATTAAATAGGAATCGAGATTAAATAAACTATTAATTAACTTAACCAAATAATTAATTACCTAATTAACTACGAATCCTTCTTCCTCAAATCCCTAAAGCGCCTGTACATGTGCAAACCACCAAACCCATATACGCACACACCCTTTCTCCTCCTTTCTTCCTTAATACCTAACGAAATGAAGAACCGTCAGTTCCAGCGCATCACTCTATGCACAATCTTCGCGATGCACCTTAACTCGCCATGTCCATATCATCCAATCAAATCGTGACCTGATGGTGGTGTATTCAACTTCCTGATGTCGCAAACGTCCATAGGTGACCAAACTCCTCGAAACATCATCCCCGACATGCCTCGCCTCCCCCAAGCCAACACTGGCCTTCGTTTTGCCTATCTTCGACCACGTCGCCAAAAAACTAAAACCTTATGCTGCTACCCAAATAGTCGAGCTCGACTAGATGTAGTTGCACACTTCAATCTCCATATGCATGCAAAGCTCTCCCCATCCTGAGTGCAACAGATCTGGTCTCAACAATTTTTGTTGCTTTAATCTCTTGATTTGACTAGTTGAATGGTTTAAAGGGAGGGCGGCCATTTATTTTAGTTTATAGCAATCGAACAATAAACGTGAGCGAGTGAGAGCAGGTTGCTTCCATGTACTTAAATATGTACTCAACAAAGTGGATTAAACAGAATAGCAATACCATCATGTATTTAAGCAGACTAAATCATGTACGTAGCAACATCTCAAACAAAAATGTTATATCAAATCATAACTATCCAGCATTCCTAACAACCATATAAGCATAAACAATCTATCAAATACTAACAATCAAACATCAAACAGGCACATATAAAATCAACATTGAAAAGTAACATCCATGCCGATTATAACATTTAGGATACTAAACTATCTATCATAACGCGTTAAATATGATATCCAATATGAAAGCTGAAAAAAATGAAATCTCACTAAGTGAAGAGCTCTAGATAAGCGATCCTTATGCTCTTCTCAGTCTCTCATATGCAATGGCCTTCGTTTTCACTCCATTGAACCTCTACTACTCCACCACCTTCCTCCTGACCTTTTTCGTATCACGTCTATCGGTATGAACGGGCCTATGAAGTCACAAAGTTTCTAGTTCATTCTCGATATCGTCAACTCGAGTCGTTGCCAAATTTCCTAACGCTTCCTATAAGTTTCCCCAAAACGCACTAGTGCACTGTGGGTTTTAGCCACTTACAATATTCTTCAACATGCCATGGAATCGAATAATCAACTTTACATACAACATGACTAATTTGGATTTCGTTCCACTAAACTCAAAGAATATAAATCGAGCATTCTCCATCCATCTATCGACTGTGACCCAAATGCTAACATATTCTCCTTTAGTCCTCGGCATTCTATAGACGAGTCCCATATATATCTACTCCCATTCCCACTTAGGAATCTCAAGTGGTTGTAGAAACCGCTTGGCTTCTTCTATTCAACATTTACTAGTTGATAATTTACTCATGCCAAATTAAATATTTGACATCCTTATTCATCCCTTCCCAATAAAATGCCTTCCTCGTATTATGGTGCATTTTATTCTCGTCGGGATATATAGTCAATGTCGAATAAGAGCACTCTTGCGGTGCCTCGTCCCTCAATCCATCGACATGAGCAACACATAATAACTCCTCCAGACTAAGCCAACCATCTTGGTTCGAGTCTGTACTATATAACCTCTATAGACACTACTCTTCCTCTAATTTAGCTATGATCTCCGCTAGTCTAGCTTCATGTAATGACCCGGAATTTTACCGCTTTAATTTGTGAAATGATTAATTTGTTTTAAATATTCAAGTTATGGTTTTGATAATTTAATAACTCTTTTAATTTACAGAAATGATGGAAAAATCATTTTTGAATTTTGTTTGCATAAATAGGTAGTTTAATGAAAAACAAAAGTGACCGAAACTCGTTTTCGGATTTTCGAGTTTTATCGAATGACAAGCTATAGCAAGTTGTAATATCTTTGTATATATTTTAATTAACATTTAAATATTTAAGACATCTTATTTTGAATAAACATAAATAAGTAAAATGATAATAATTATTAATAAAATATATTTAAATTTAAGATTTGAAATTTAAATAGGATAAAATGGATTTGAAAAGGAATGATGGCTTGAGTGTGAAAACCAACTTAAGTTCATGGGATTAGCCTAATATCCTCCATATTATCAAATAAGGTACAAGCTCATTCTAATAACCACCATGTTTTGCATTGCTTGAAATTTGATACGATGATTTCTTGAAATCATTGTGTTACTTGTAGAGATTGACTAACTTAATTTGGAAGCAAGGTAGATTATTTGCTTATAAAAAGAAAAGAGATGTCAACATTAAAAAAACACATTCCTTCTCTCTATGTATTTTTCCATTAGTTTTTATGTTTCATCAAAAGGCAGTAAAACTTCCAAACCAAAAAATCAATTTGTATACTCCATTAAAAATCATACAACAAACTTGGTTGAGCTTGTTTTAGCGAAATCCATGGATCCATATATGTTGTAGATGGTTCAATCTTGATTTGGGAGGGTATTGGTTTTGTATAGTAAAGGGGTTTAAGCTAGAGTTTTGCATTTTGAACCTGGAGGGAGGGGGTTGGAGTTTGGTGATTCAGAGATTGGCAGTGGCTTAGCCAGAGCAAGGCATAACTGGGGGCCAAAAATGGTTTAGCTCGGCTCCCTATTGGCGGTTAAGATCCCCTGGTATTCACGTAGGGTTTTCCAGGTCGGGAGGAGCTCGGTGGCATCATAGCTCATAGGGTGGTGGTGGTTGAGTTGGACTTGTCGAGTGGGAGTTGGTGGCAGGGTTGTTGTGGCGATTTGGTGGTGGAGAAGTGTGTACGCATGCACATAATGCACGTCATTGTGGGTTCCAGGTTTCGAACTAGAAGAGGAGGGAGTTGAAAAAGTTAGGGAGGGTCAGGTTTAAATAGATAGTGGGCCAGGCCCATTTGCAGTGAGAGATCTTAAATATGTTTTATCTATTTAAATATTAATAAATGTGTTAAACTTAACAATGTGATAACTTGCTCATCCTAGATCCACCTGACCCACAAATTTTTGCGTTGTACTCATATTAACGAGTACAACATTGTAGTGTAACTTGTTGATAGATTTAGCAATGTAAAAATTTATGATATAATAATAGGGACACAATTTAATTACGTTATTTTAAACAATAATGTCATTAAATTTATATATACCTTAATTGGTGCCATCTATTTGGCTAAAAAAATATTGATCAGTTAAATTTAATTGAATAGACTATTTTGGACATCTATTTAGCAGAATAAAACACCACTCTGCTACAATTAAATTGAGATATTTTTGAAGACATCTATTTAGCAAAATAAATCCCCATTCTGTTATTATATTAATTTGGACATTTATTCACATATTGGTTAATTAATATGTGAATTTTTCAATATTCGTTAAGTGATGAATCAGTAAATGATTGCTAATTGATTTTATTTGCATACCTTCTTATGTAATAACAGTTATGTGATATTAAAATTAAATTGAAATTTTATGGTAGCTTGATTAAGTACCATCGTGGTAACTAAGCCCCATTTTGAATTTGTAAAGTTATGGATTTAAATTTAACTTCAATTTTTAACAATTTGATGTTAAGTGTTATTTAATTTAAAATAAAAATGTTTTTTTTTTCATTTTCTTTACTAAAGATGTTTTAAGTTAGATAATTAATTATATTATCAAGGTTATCCAAAGTTAATTTATCTTCTTATTTTTTTACTAATGATATTTAAAGTTAATCACTTTTTATTTAATAATGTTTTAAAGGCTTAATTATTTTATTAATGATGTTTTAAGGAATTTAATTATTGCACTATATTATTAATGTTGTTTTAAGTTAGTTAACTGGTTTATTTTTGTTTGAAGATAATTGATTATTTTATTAATGATGTTTTAACGTTAATTGTTTATTTATTATTGATGTTTTTCAGATTACTAATTTGTTTAAGAATGGTGTTTAAAGATTTTTATTTTATTTAATAAAAGTGTTTAAAGATTTAGTATTTGATTTAAGGTAATGTGTTTGGATAAGAGTTTGGACTTATATTCAAGTATTTTAAAGAGTTCATAAATAATAAGGTGATTTATAAAAAAGGTTTATAAATATGTTTAAAATATTTTCGAAGAGGGTCAATGGCTATTTAATTTATAAAATCTAGTTTTAAAGGTTGTGATCCATATAGTGGTATTACACTTTACACCTCTGACTAGAACCGATCCGCTAAATCAAAGTAGGTTTAATAGTCAAACTAGCCATCATCTTTTGTCTAGATCACATCGAGTTATGAAGTCATAATTAGCAATAAACTCAAGCAATGTCCACTCTAGGAATATCGCTCCCAAATTTGTATGTCTTCCACTCAAAACGTTGATGAATATATTTCTCTTGTAGGCATATAGAAAACGTCAAAGTCGTAGGAGGTCAATAACTCTAGCTATTGTTGCTGGCAAAGGTTAAGATCCTTCTCGAGAAGAGATACTTCAATGATGTGGAATTAGCAAACAACTCGAACCCTTCACCTAATAGATACAACCTCCAAATCCCCAAAGAAAATACTATCGCCTTCAACTCCAATCATGACTCGGATACTTCCTTTTATGTGGTTTCAGTTGTCGACTAGGATATGTGACAACCTCACCTTTCTTCATCAATACCGCACCTAGTCAAGTACTGCAGGCATGTGTGTACTCATAGAATCCTCATTCCCACTCAGAATGATTAATATTGCTGCACTCATCAACCTCTTTATCAGATTCACAAACGTGTGTACACACTTCATGTCCCAAATAAAAGTCTGATTCTCCTCGTCAAATCGGTTAACGGTTTTGCTACCTTTGAGAAGTCCTTGGTAAAGCGTACATAACATCTCCCCAATCTAAGGAAACTTCTAATCTGTAGCACTCTTGGTTCGATTCAAATATTAAATTTCCATAACCTTCGCAGGATCTACAGCGATGTCCTACTCCGAAGCAGCGTAACCAAAGCATCTCACTTCGCTCCTCTAGAAGTGATACTTTGCAAAATTTCATGATCAATTGGGGTTTTCTCAACACCTATAATACAATCCTCAAACGTGTCTTGTTCCACTCTTTCATTCATGAGTAAACAAAAGTATTATCAGCAAACACTAGCATGGACTCACTCAAGTGATCCCTCGAAACATGGTCCAAGAAATCAACAAAGTATGCCAACGCATCGGTTAGCCCGAATGACATAACCAACCACTCAAAAATCTAAGCGGAGTATGAAATTCTTTAATCATCACACTCTCTCTAGCTACTCTCGATGGATGAAACCCCATTGCAAGGTCCAATTAAGAGAACACTTCGCGCTATAGAGTTGATAGAACAAGCCTCAATAAGTGGAAGTGGATTCTTATTCATCATCTCATTCAGTTTGCGTTAATCGGCATATAACCTTAAAGAGACATCTGTCTTAGTGGCGAATAATATAGGTGCATCTCACTCAGATATGCTCCTACAAATAAACCATCACCTCATTAGGTCACCCGCTAGCACCTTTAATTTCCTCTGCTCTTTAGGGCATCGTATGCCTCAAAGACATAACTACTAATCTAACACCTCTAACTAGATCGATATAGAACTCAATCCCTATATGGTGGTAACCCAATTACCTCCTCAAATGTGTCTGGACACTCCCTAGCTACAAGAGCAAATGACAAATCATTGTGTGGGATATCGAGCAAATATAGAAAGCTAACTATCACCTCATCATTAGGTGGGTAACTGAACATATTTTGTAAATCGAGATTATGGCCCCTGATCTCATCCACTCCTTAACTCTGAAGATGAAGTCAATAATAGCATTTCTCATATGCCAAATCAGTCCTAATCTACAATAAGGATGATCGGTCTCTCATAGAGAAAAACTGCATCAATAATGCTCATGTGTGCAATACAACTTATATACTACTATATAGTTTTGAAAACCAAAATATATAACAAATACACACTCTCTTGCATATAAATATACTCTCAATCCATTTTAAGGCGATGACTCCTTACCTATCTCTACTGGATCACGGTATCCCTTAGTTTAAACAATGCAACCAAAGCTCTGATACCAAATGTGACGACCACTCCATACCTTTGATGCTCATATAACTAAACAGTGTGCTGTTGGAGCATTCGATCGACATAAGACGATTGTCAAGGGAAAGAAAAGTAGTAAAGAAAAGAAATAAAAGAGAAGATAAAAGAATGAAAACATCAAAACAATCACATAACCTATCATATATCTCATAGCGCATCGAATAAAATATAATAGTCATCACGGATATAAAACATAGAAGATAGTAATAACTACATGAACCAAAGAATCAGAGTACATAGGTTGATATAGTTTTAAAAAATTGTAATAGAGTTTATACAAATGATAAATAAACTCAATTGATAACTTATCTCTAATATTATTAAGTCAAACACTGTCAAGGCACTATAGTGTCACATAGCGGAATATGCAATAATAAGCCCAAAACATAAGTATGAGAAAGCATCACCTCTTGCTAGTCCATCTGTAGAACTGCATGTGCCGTTTACACCTATTATATAGTTAACTCGTTTAAGAATAGCCAAGTTGATAAGAAGAAAAGCATAAAACCTCGAGTCAGACGATAGTCAGGTGTAAGCAAAAAAAATCTCAAAATACTATAAAAGTCGACATAGTATAGGGAACAAATGGCATAGAGAATCGTACCTGACATGTTCCTACATCCAAAGAATTAACTCATAACATAGGATATAAGCTACTCTGTCATATCATCATAGGTATACTATACGTCAAAGTACTAAAGGGGTGTCCAAGTATCTAAACCAAAGATAACTACCTCATGTGAATCCATTGAGTGATAAGTAACTAAAGCAAATATAGCATCCATCATCCATCCTCACATCTCTCACTCAGTGCATTGGATGCGTGATAACTCAAATAACCCATCAATGTCAAGGACTAATCAATGTCCCTGTTCCTTAACACTCAAATCCATGCCACTCAGTAGGCCAGGAAACTAGATCGCCTGTCATGGTTGATCCAGGGTAACGATCGCCCGTCATGGAGATCAAATCGCCTGTTATGGAGATCAGAGACCGTCATGGCTTAAATAGGTACCATATACCCCTGCTTTACGAGTACTCTCTATGCCTTTGAATATCATCGATCCCTTTGCGCACATCATCAATAGCAGAGCCCATCCTGGAACTGTCTCTATGACTTCCATTGTGAAGTCACTACGGTCAGGAATTACTCTAGGCAGCCATCATTAGTCATAGAATATCAACATATGTTCCGTGACCTTCCTTCAATAGTCCCCATCAAACCGACTCATAGTTTGCTACTTACATCTTAAAGTATAACTATCCATCATCGAAGCTATCAGTTCCCATCACGAGTCATCATCACCAAGTCCCAAAGTCATCACATCAAAGCATCGCATCCTTGCATCATCGCCAAAACCACTCATCGAATAGCCATAACACCAAAACCAAATATCGAACGAATGAACCATTATATCATGCTCCCCGAAGCCTCTCTATCGTCCACGTCAAAATTGGCCAAATCGACCAGCATCAACAGTGGTAGATATCGACCACTCTAGAGTACTGGATAACGACTACTTTGGTAGTGCACTTAACCAAAAGTGATTAAGTACAAACCAAATAAAAACGTCCGACGTCCACCCTGAAGTCCAAATCACATACCTAAGTCCATCATCTTTCAACTTCAGATCAATCAGTACTCACGTAACTCTATGCAGAAATTCTATCTTATGGGATATGTCCTAACACTATATCGTCTTCGATTGGAATTTTCAACCAAACTAAGCAAACAAGCATACATGTAACCAACAAGCATACGTACATTTATCATAGCATACATACGACATATATAACACATCTATATCAACCAATCCGAAGATTCATGTTAAAAGTTACCTAAATCTAGTGATTTCCAAAAAATAATATGTCAATAATAAAAGTGTGATATTTGATTTAAAACCATTTTAAAACACTATTAAATTCTTTTATAAATAAGATGTAGGTTTAAATACATTAAAAACCATGTTTTAAAGTTAGAAATCATTTCAAAATGTTGTTTTTATATATATTAACAACCATAGTATGGTGAGAGAAAATAACACTCACCTTAACGAAAGCTGACCAAACCGACGCCAATTGTAGAGCTCTCCATCATGAGCGCAACGTAAGAAACATCATCCAAAATAGACCTCGTATGCAAAAGATATGAACTAAATACGAATTGAGATTAAATAAATTATTAATTAACCTAAAATAATAATTAATTACCTAATTAACTGCTAATCCATCTTCCTTAAATCCCCAAATCGCTTGTACATGTGCACACCACCAAACCCATACATGCACACACCCAATCTCCTTTTTCTTCCTCAGTACCCAACGAAACAAAGCACCGTCAGTTCTAGCGCACCACTCTACTCAAAAAATCTGCAATGCACCTAAACTCTCCATGTGTACACATCCCAATCAAATTGCAACCTATTGGTGGCATATTCGACTTCCTGATGTTGAGATCGTCCATAGCTGATCGGACCTCTTCGAAACGTCATCCCTGACATGCCTCGCCTCTCTCAAGCCAACATCGGCCTTCTTTTTGCCTACCTTCGACCATGTCGCTAAACAAGTCAAACCGTAGTTCACTACAATTGTCGAACTCTGTCAGATGCAGTCATACACTTCAATCTCCATATGGATGCGAAGCTCTCTCCATCCTAAGTGCAATAGATCTAGTCTCGATAATTTTCGTGGCTTAAATCTCTCTATTTAATTAGTTGAATGTTTTAAGGGAAGGGTGGCCATTTATTTTGGTTTACTGCAATCGAACAGTAAACATGAGAGGAGGTTAGGGTTTAGTTATATTAATATAATATTTTATTTTAATTCCCAAATAAATCATTAAATGTTTCAAACTCGTATCATCACACGACACATTCGATTGCAACGAAACTCTTTTGCGTACGTCATCTCATTTTTTGGTCCTAATGGTATAAGTTTTTTCGCTATCAAAGACATCACTCTGAGATGATAATTTCACATATTTCGAGATCATTTTGGCAATCGAATCGTTCAATCTTCAAATATAGCAATGTTTATACTCATTTAATTTGCTACATCGATCTGGACTCAATGAAACTGGGCTCGAATACTGATCCACCGTGTGTAGTACCCAGTAGCCCAATCATTGATGGAAATCCAATCTCCAATACATGGCCCATACGGATTTAGTTGTATACGTATTATGCTAGAATTTAATTAATGTAACAATTTCGGCTATGATTAAAATTTATTATACCTAGACATTATTATAATATCACACTAGATTTTCTATAGAAATGTTTGGTTATTGTAACGATCCCGGATTTTTACTAAGTTTAAATTGATAATTAATTTAATTTCTGAATAAAAATTGTGAAATTAATTGGTAAATTGATTCGAGTTTCTCCAAATTCAAACAAAATACGTGTTAAATAATTTGAATTTCTAAAATATATCTTACTAATATGTAAACATAAGTGTAAAATAAACATATGTTATAAGTATACGAACTAAAATAAAATACATACAAAGGTACATACAAAATGAATATAAAAATACATATGTAGACATACAAGACAATTAGTATTAAAGTAAGAAATAAATATTTGAGTTAAAAATAGGAATACAAATATATAAGATAAATTATAAAAATATAAAGTAAACACATTAGATAAATTTTACCAACATATTAAATTCATTTATATTATAAAATAATAAGACTAAAGAAAATAAAATATATTCAAGTATGTAAACAAATTAAATTGGATGTGAATGATAGTATGAAACAAGTAAATGTATATATGTAATAGCTTGCAAAAGAAGATACTAGTATATATATTCAACTATGTACAAGCAAATGAAGATAAGTATGTAAGTATAAAACTAGACAACAGGATATAAATATCTATGTACAAATGGAGTATAAGTATGTACACTTATAAAAGAAAACAAAAAAAATAAATATCTTTAGCTTGCAAAAGAAGATATATATTCAAGTTTGTACATGGCAATTAATGCAAGCCACCACATTTTATCATCTCAGCCACCAAAGAAATCTGCATAGCCAACATACAAAGAAATATCTCTGATTTTTGATTGTACAAACAAATAAAAAAATATCACCCTGTACTCATTTTATATATATATCAGCCTTCCTCATCTCAGTTTCGTTTATTCAAAGCTGTGAAAATCTGAAGTAAATATCAATTCAAACTTAGACAAAACTTCAACTTAAACAACAATCTAGCTCAATACAAACCAGAGGATTAAAGAAGAAAGATTTTTGCTAGCAGTTTCACAAGCTTGTTTCAAAATTGCAAGCTATGTTCTTTCTTCTGGAAATCACTATGAGTAACTTCACTTTTAAAATTTAAAAATATGGATCTGTTGCAAGTTAATTCTTTGATAAGTATGTTTATATATATATTTGAATTCTTTGTGTATAAGTGAATGATGAATGAATTGTGTGCAGGCTATTATTCACCTGTGTTCTCTGTCTACAATTCTAACACAAGATTTTAGTTTCAAAAATCAGTTCCTCTTGATCTACCTATTGTTTGGGCTTAAGATTAAAACAAAATTGTTTGTTACAGAATATATTGAGTTTTAAAAATTTATACAAGTTAAAACAACTTGTCAATGTCTCTGGAAAACCAAGATACTGAGCAAAACTTTAAATTAGTCAAATTTCAAATGTCTTAATTCATGAATTCAACTATGTAAACTGAATTCTCCTACTTGAACTTGATTTTTAAATCTTACATCATAATTTTTAGAGTTAGGAATTGAGAGCAGTTTGGGTTAGTCGAGATTTTATTGTTTTGGTGATATCTGACGATCTATGGGGTCGTGAAGGTCGGGAACTTGCCTGGTGGTGGAGGAGTAATCGGCGATTGAGGTAGTGATATGGTGGATAGTTGAACGTCGAGGCGGCGGCGAACATTTGAAATTATTAAACCTAGTTTTAGGCGAGGTTGATATTTTGATTCGTTCGTTGTCTAGAGTTGATCGAGCCTTGCGAGGCTCTGGGAGGTGGTAGAGGGGACGTTGGCGATCGTGTGGCCGGAGTTTCGGGTTGTCTGGTGCTCGAGGTTGTGGGGATGAGGCATTTCCAGGTTGAGGTGGTTGTTCCAATTTTGGGCTTTAATGCTCGATTTTGATTTCGACGTGATGGCGGAGTTCTGGCGATCGGAGATTGATTCGAGGATGGACTTCGACTTGCTCGACGATGTGATGTAGTCTGGAGTCGATCATCGGCGACGTGGACGTGCACCGTGCACGAGTTCTGGTGATCTGGGTGGAAGCAGAGTGAACTCGAGAAATTCTCGAGTAATTCAGCGTTTTACTCAAAGAATTTTGGTGTTGGTCTCGAAGCAAGCATTGCCATGGCTCAGGTAAATGTTTGCCCAGATTTTTTGAAACAGAAACCTGTTCTGTTTTTAAAACTTAAAATTTAATTTTAAATTATAAAGCAAGGTTTAAACTTATTTTTAAATCAAAAGTTTTAAACCTAGACTGAAATCTGAAGTGGAATTCTAGATTTTTAAATTAAATGAAGTTTTATAACTTTAAATGTTTAAATAAGTTTAAATGTAAAGGTATACTTTAAATATTTGAAGTCAAAAGAAAATTTGATTTTAACTCTTTTGATCAATGAGTTATTAATAATTAATCAATTTTGAATAATAATGATTAATGTAAGTAATTTCTTTAGCAAAGTAATTAAAGAATTGTTATTAGTTAATGAAGGTCATTAACTAAGATTATTTAAATAATTAATTAATGTGATTAATTTTAACAATAAATTAGATTTCTTAATTTAATAATAATCATTTGTGGAATGGTTAAGTATAATTACTTTATGGAAGTAATTACGTAATTAATTTTTAGTACAATTAATTGAGTGTAATTGAATTAGTTTAAGTTAATTACTTAGGAATAATTAATTTAGAATATCACTTGACGATTTGGGAAGTATAATTACTTAGTGAAGTAATAAATAGGTAATTACTGGATGTAATTAATTGAATGATGATTAGAAATTTGAGTATGATTATTTGTTAGTAATTAAAGGATTAATTAATAAATGTGATTAATTAAGATTTATTAAATAATTAAAGGTTAATTGATTCTTTAATTAAGGATGATTAGTTAATAATTAAAGGTTAACTAATAAATGATGAAAGGGAAATTTATTTCAGATAATTTGTAATTAACTCATGATAATTAACCCGGATCAATCATTATTCATAAGTAATAAATCTGATTTAAATTAATCAATTGATTAATAAATTTTACTTGTGAATGTTTGGATTTTATTGAATGGGTGAATTGTTTGATATACCTGATATGTGATGCTTTGTGATATATCCTGATTTGTGTTGTGATTTGTAATGTAATTTATTTATCTGGGATGACTGTAATTTATTATCTGTGATATATATATATATATATCTATGATCTGTGAATAAAAGATAAGCGTTATAGTTATACCGCTTATCAAATATATTGTTTTATTTAATCTGTGATGATTGAATGATGTTGCACTATTGTGTTAAACCCCTGGACCACACCATACACACACAAATATGGATTGCACGTGGAAGTTGGTGAAGTCATAGATGATTTAAATTTAATGTTTTTGAAATTTTAATTTTAATTTCAATTGATTTTGGAAATGGATTTGGGTTAAATGTTAAAGCTTTGGAAGAAGTTTTTAAGAGAAAAGTTATTTTGAATAACTTGGTAAAGTTTTTCAATTTAATTAATTTAATTTGAATTTGAATTCAAAATTTGGAATTGAATTCCATGTTTGGGAATTATGGTTAAGATGTTATAAATGTGTTTATATGAATTTAAACCATTTTAAGAGTATAATTTTGAAAATTTGAATTTAACCCAAAGATTTTAACTTGTATAAATGAGATCGGATTTTTTCGAAATAAAACTGTTTGTTTTCAAATGATAAAAGCTTTCATATAAGAAATGAAATTCCAATTTAAATTAAAGGAATTTCAAGTTTGAATTGGATTTAGTTTTCCAAGTTACGAATAAATCTTTGGAAACGTGTTTTGAAAGCTATAAATTAAATCTTTGATTTAAAGATTTAATGAGTTAATCCAATTGAAATGGAAATCAATTTGAAAATCTATGAATAGATCTTTGTGAAACTGGGTGAACTTTGTGAGATGAATCTTTTTGTGTAAAAGATTAAAATGGTAATTTGTTTAAACCATTTGAAGAGAAGTTTTGGGTAATAAGTTGTGACTTAACTGAAATCCCAATATCCATATGTTTTAAAATATTGTGCTAACTATTCGGTTTAGCCGGAGAGGACTTTGTGTCATATAACCCATTCCAAATAGTGATACGACGTAAATGGATAGCATTTGAAGACCGGGTGTTTGCGAGAACGATAGGATAACCTATCGATTGTCTCTGCACTGAGTAGCTACGGTATAGAGATTCCCTAAGTGATGGGAAGTCCGATTGGGATTGTGACTACCCGGATTGCAAGGGCTTCTTTGGAAGAGCCTTCGGTTCTGTTCGAACCTGGAACAGACTTGTATGGTTGTATGTCTGACATTACACTTTGAGATATAAAGCTGATTTCTTTCAAATACATTTCTGTTTGGTGGTGGAGAATTTATTCTCTTAGCTTAACACCCTTCTCTAAGACGTACAAGCTTAGAGGTTATGTAGTTGAAGATTATCAATGATATACTCCCAATTTGGTAATGTGGCATGCTAAGTGTTGCTGTGTGTTTCTGATCATTTGTTGATCATTTGTGATCGAAGCATGGCTTTGTGAAGAAGCGTAGCTTTGTGGACGAGACCTCATCGAACCTCACAAACCGGTAATGGTCGAAACATGAAAGATGCTGCAAGGTTATGAGGGTCGCACCCTTTAGGGTATGTCATTTCCTTCTGGAAAAATATGTTATCATAGTATGGAGCCCAGATACTTTACCTGTGTGGTTGCATCAATCTCATTTACTGTGTGGTTGTTGCTTTGTGATCGAGGGCTCTCGGATAAAGGTCGCAAACGACCGGGGGGTGGCATACTCGTGTAGTAGTTACCTAGTAAGAGGTAACCCGGCCTTTTGTTGTCAGAGAGCTAGTTAGTTCTCGGGACGTCCCTCCAGAGGCGTACCCATGTGGCAGTAGGAAGTTCCTTAGCCTGACCATTCGTTGGAAATCCAAAGAAACAATACGAGCTCTTTACGATTGCAATTTGTATAACCTGTCACCTCAGGTGGCAGCTATAGTAGGCTTAGTATAATGGTACCTATGCTGGCTAAGATTAATATTATATTTTCGAAAGGATTTTCACACTATGCATTAGTAATAATATCAAAAGAGTTTTCTCGTATTAAGCATATTTGACTATCATAAGAAGAAATCTCCTCCAAGTCTACGATTGCATTGTGTGTGTGGTGGGAGGTCTTATGGTAGTTTCATTTTCCAAAAGCATTGCGAAATTCTTTTATTTTCTTTGTGAAAACAACTATTTTGTTACTCATACCAGTCCCATGACTGACCTGGAGTTTATTGTTCCCTTCCTAAACTCTGGGTGCCCACAATTTTCCACACGGGCAGTCTAGAGTTGGGGTTTTCAGATATTCAGGTTTAGTAGATTATCGGGAGCTAGTTCAATTTTTGGAGTTCAACGACTGACCTTGCTTATCTTTGTGCATCGTGATGATGGTTTGAGCTTGATGTTGGAGTTGTTGGACCCATTCTCCTTTAAAGATCATTTGGAGTATCACTTCTGTTGTTTCCGCTGTAACATCATTATTTGTCTCTGATATTCTTGTATTATATAGATATCATTGTTGTATATCATATTCTGGATATTGTATCATTTGTGATGTATATGATATTATTCATTTCTTTCTTCCACTGTGTTGTTATACTTAACATGTTATAAGCTCCGGCGAGCCATGTAACGACCCCGAATTTTATAAATATTTAAATTGATAATTAATTCAGTTTTTGAATAAAATTTGTGAAATAAAATGATAAATGGATTTCGAGTTTCCCCGAATCCAAATATATTCTGTATAAGTCATTTAAAATTAAAATATTGTATACATATGTGTATATGAGAATATATATCTGTATTTGAACATATCCGACTAAATTTGAAATAATATAACATATATTTGATTTGTGTTTAAATTATAAATAAATGGTTAATAATAATTTGAATTTAGAAATTAAAAATATAAGACGATAAATAAAATAAAATGAATACATAGATAAATCCAAATAACACGTTAATAAACTTTGTAAAAATATAAAGTGAATACATTAGAGAAATTTAACAACAACTAGAAATGTAATTATATTATAAAGTAGTATGAACAAAGGCAAAGCAAATATATTCAAGTACTAAACAAGTAAAAGATAAATGTGAGCAAAACAAATTATATAAAGATAAGTATGCACACTTGTAATATGAAACAAGACATCAACATACATTCATAAGCATGAACACTTGAAAAAAAACAAAATAAATGTTAAGTACCTATGTACCAACTAACATCATACCAGCCGAAAGCAAAGATAATATAATATCTTTGTACAAATAAACAAGTATAAGCAAAAGCTTGCAAAAGAAACACAAAGTACTTGGCAATTAATGCCATCATCCTCTCAGCCACCAAAGTGAACGAATCAGCCTAGTCAAAGAAATGAAGATTGTATATCTATGAATAAACAAATAAGATAAGTATATGTAGATTGTACAAAACATATCTATCAGCCACCAATCGAAATAGAAAATCTCTGGCCAAACTTTGTATAAAAATATTTTTGTACAAAAGGAAAGAAATATTCCTGATTTTGCTTTGTACAACAAATTATAACACTTGTACAACACTCCATATCAGCTTAAATAAATAAGCTTAATACCCTGTAACTTCTCTTCCTTGTATCAAGCCTCTCATTTCATTTCGTCCATTTAAAACTGAAAGGAAAAGCAAATGAATGAAGTAAAATCATTTTTTTTAAACAAAATGAAAACCTCCTCAAAGCATTTTCAAAGCATCATCTCCTCTAAAACGAATGCAAGCCAGAGATCAAAGAAATATTTTAGCTTGCCAGTTTTTACAACCTGTTTCAAGCTCTCAAGCCTGGAAATCAATGTCTGGATCGAGAACAAGGTTTTAGTTTGCAAATTCAAAACCTGGTTCAACAATGGAAACTCTGTTTATCTTTGTTCTTTCCTTTTCTGGAATCTAAGGTGAGCAAACTATCAACCTCCAATACATTTGTATGTTGTTGCTTGTATGCTGTGGTGATGATGTCTGAGATAAACTGTAGTTGGGTTTATATATGGTTGAATTACTGTGTAGAGTGAATGCATGTTTGTATAACCTGTAGGTCACCTCTGTTCAAAATTTGCAAACTCAGTTTATAATTCAAAAAATTATTTTCTCTTGATCCAAGCAAAATCTGGATCCATGATTTAAACGAAACCTGATTGTTTTATCATAAGCTTTAATCCCAAATTATATTTAAGTTAAAACAACTTAAGCATGACTCTGGAAACCAAGAAATCAGAGCCAAACTCTAAATAAGTCAAAATTTCATCTTCTTATTTTACGACTTCAGGTATATAGACTGAATTCTCATACTTTAACTTGATTTTTAAGGCAAAAATTATGATTTTTAGTTGCGTGATTTAAGAGCAGTTGATTTTTGTTTAAAAATCGAGTTTTGATCGATTTCTAGCAAGCGATGGGTTCGTGGATATCGAGATTGGTTGTGGAGATGGAGGAGGCTACGGGGATGCTGGGAAAAATGGTAGGAGGTGGCGGAAATCACGGCGACAACGGAGGCATGGGATTTTATCTTGTAAACCTAGTTTTTTACCACATAAAAAATGTGTGCACCACTGTCTCGTGAAAGCACCGAGTGTCTCGGGGTTCTAGGCGATGGAAGGGGTCGAGTTGACGCATCGATGGCCAGAGTTGTAGGCTGGCTAGTGGTCGGGGGTCGGAGAACGAAATGTTGACAGGATGGGGTCGCGATGGGTTCGAGTGTTCCAGGTGGTAATCGAGCTCGAATTTGATTTGCGTTGATGGACGAAGTTCAGGTGGTCAGGGATTGAGTCGTAGGTGATGGTCGACTTGCTCGACGAGGCGACATCGACTGGAGGAGAAGATCAGAGCTGTGCACGTGCACGTGTGCACGGTGATGTATGGGTTCGTTCGTTGGGGAAGATGATGTCGACTCGAAGTAGGCTTCGGGGATTTGGGGGTTTTACTCGGGTACGAACTCGAGTAGAAAACAGGGGAGATAGCCTGTTTATTTTTTTAAAAAAAGCTTAAAATTTTGTCTAAGTTTTTAAACCAGGGGAGATTTCAGGGTAAACCCGGAGTGGCTATCGAGTGGGTCTCGAGTCCGACTCGAAGCATACCAGGAATTCTTATAAAAACAGTTTTTTCCTGAGATTTAAATTTAAATTTGTTTTTAAACTTTTACTTGAAAATATCTTAAATGTTAAAGGAAATTTTATAACTTTAAGTTTATCAAGTTAATAATTATTTTATTTTATAAATTTAATTAAGAATTAAAAGGAAATTAAATATAAGTAATATATTTAATTTATTAAGAATTAAAGGTTAATTAAGTGTTTAATTTCAAGAATAATTAATTGACTAATGATAATGATTGAATGATAAATAATCAAGTTTATAAATTAATAATTAAGAGATAATTGATCTAAAATTTAAGGTAATTAATTAAAGATGATAAATTTATTAAAGGTGATTAATTAATGATAATTACTTAATAAAAGTAATCAAATAGGGATAATTACTTGTTATGATCAATTAAGGGAAATTAATCAAATGTGGAGTTATTAAGGATTAATATATGAGATTTGTTAAGATTAATTTATTTCGTAATTAATTAAATAAGTAATTTGAGGTTTAAATTAATTTAATAATTAGAGATTAATTAATGGGTAATTACTGGTTATAATTAATTGATGAATTATAACAGAAGATTAATCAATGATTTAAGAATAATTAATCCAAATGTTGTATAATTAATTAATGATTAATTAACCAAGATTTGTAGTATTCATAAGTAATAAATCTGATTTGAATTAATCAAACAATTAACTGACCTTACTTATGAATGTTTGGATTTTGTTGAATGATATGAATTGTTTGATATCCCTGATATATGATGCTTTGTGATACACCCTGATTTGTATTGTGATCTGTGATAAATTATCTGTGATGTAATTTATTATCTGTGATATATATCTGTGATCTGTACGATAAGCGTTATAATTTGTATCGCTTATCAAATATATTTCTGTATTCCGATCTGTGATGATTCATTGTGTTGCACTATTGTGTTAAACCCCTGGACTACACTGTTACACATACAAATATGGATTTCACGTGGAAATCGGTTAAGTCACAGATAATTTAAATTTGATGTTTTTGAAATTGAAAATTTTAATTTCAATTGATTTTGAAATTTGAAATCTTGGTTTAAAGTAGAAGCTTTTGAAATGGAATTTCAAAGATAAAAGTTATTTTGAATAACTTAACCGAGTTTTTGAAAATTTAAATAATTAGATTTAAATTTGAATTCAAATTTGAAATTGAATCCTATGATTGAAACTAGGGACTAAAGATGATATAAAATGTGTTTGTATGAATTTAACCATTTTAAAAGTATAAGTTGGGAATTTGAATTTAACCCAAGGATATCAACTCGTATGAATGAATTAGATTTTCCGAAATGAAAACTGTTTGTTTTCAAATGATAAAAGCTTTCATATATATAAGGAATGAAATTCCAGTTAAATTAAAGGAATTTCAAGATCGAATTGAAAAATGTTTTTTTCAAGTTATAAATGAATTCTTTTTGAAAACTATGAATTGAATCTGTCTATTTTTAACAGATTTAGAATGATGTTTGTTTAAACCATTTGAAATGGAATTGTTTTGAAAGCTATTAGTTAAATCTTTGATTTAAAGATTTAACGAATTAATTAAAATGAAATGGAAATCGATTTGGAAAATATGTGAATGAATCTTTGTGAAATTAAGTGAACTTTGTGAATTTAATCTTTTTGTTTAAAAAGATTAAAATGGTAACTTGTTTAAACCATTTGAAGAAAGATTTTTGGGTAATAAGTTGTGACTTAATTGAAATCCCAATATCCATATTTTTTGAATATTGCGCTCACTATTCGGGTTAGCCGGGAAAGGACCTTTGGGTCGTATAAACCATTCCGAATAGTGATACGTCGTATATGGATGGCATTTGAAGACCGGTGGTGAAGACCAGATATTTTTCGAAAATGAAAGGACAACCTGTCGAATGTCTCTGCACTGAGTTGCTCCGGTATAGAGATTTATATCACTCTTTTGTGACGGGAAGTCCGGACGTGATTGGAAATTACCCGGAATTGCAAGGGCTTTGTAAGAAGTGCCTTCGGTTCTGTTTGTTCCCGGAACAGACTTGTATGGTTACATGTCTGACATTACACTTTGAGATATAAAGCTGATTTCTTTCAAACACATTTCTGTTGGTGGCGGAGAATTTATTCTCTTAGCTTAACACCCTTCTCTGAGACGTACAAGCTCAGAGGTTATGTAGTTGAAATTTATCAGCGATATATCCCAATTTGGTAATGTGACATGCTGAGTGTTGCTGTATGATGATCAGTGTTTGATCATTTGTGATATGATCATTTGTTTGATCTTATATCTTTGTGATCATAGGTTGATCATTTGTTTGACCCAAAGCATGGCTTTGTGACAAAGCGTAGCTTTGTGGACGAGACTTCGTCGAGCCTCACACCCCGGAAATGGTCAAAACAGGAAAGATGCAGCAAGGTTCTAGGGAGTAGCGCCCCTTAGTGTATGTCATTCCTTCTGGATAGAGGTGGTATCATGGTATGGAGCCCAGATACTTAACCTATGTGGTTACTGCATTATTATTATTATGTGGTTGTTGGAAATCGAGGATCCTCGGGAAGATCGGTTACGATCGGGGGATGGCATACGCGTGTCAGTAGTTACCTATTTTTGCAGAGGTAACCCGGCCTTGTGTTGGCAGAGATCTAACCGTAATGTTAGGTTATTTCTCGGGACGTCATTCCAGAGGCATTTCCATGTGGCAATGGGAAGTTCCTTGGCCTGACCATTTGTTGGAAAATCCAAACTCCAATACGAACTTGTACGGTATTAGTTGTAGAACCTGCCATTTACTTATGGTGGTCACCACTGTTTAGATGGTAGCTATAGTAGGCATAGTTCGGAATGTCTATGCTGGCTAAGATTTATATTCTACTTTCGAAATGTTTTCTACACTATGCACTAATAATAATATCCAAAGTGATTTGATTTTTGCGTAGTAAGCATCTTTGACTATCATAAGAAGAAATCTCCTCCAATTCTGCGTTTGCATTGTGTGTGTGGTGGGAGGTCTTATGGTAGTTTCATTTTCAAAAAGCATTGCGAATTGACTTTAAAATTCTCTGCTATTTGTTTTAAAGATAAACTGTTTTTGTTGCTCACACCAGTCCCATGACTGATCCGGAGTTTATTGTTTCTTTCCTAAACTATGGATGCTCAAAATTTTCTACACGAGCAGTCTAGAGTTGGGTTTTTCAGATATTCAAATTTAGTAGATTATCTGGAGCTAGTTCAGTCTTTGGATCGGACTGCACTTGCTTATTTTGGCGTATCATTATTGGGAGTTCGAGCTATTTCTGGATTAGTGTTTTGGAGATGAAGATTATCCCCTGCTGATGTTATCTATTTTTTTTTTCTTTCCGCTGCTATTTGTTGTATCATATCTCTGATGTATATTGATATTCATTGTATCATTCTATTGTATCAGATATTGTATATCAATGCATTATTCTTTTATTCCGCTGTGTTATTTACTTAACTGTTGTTATAAGCTCCGGCGACTCGGATTTGAACGGTCGAATCTACGACATTCGAGTACGATGTAAAGTATGGATGTCGATTTTCGTGCGGGCAAAATCGCAGCCGTTACAAACCAGATTCGGCATTTGAATCTGCAGCATTCGAGTACAAGTGAAGTACGAGTGCCGATTTTCGAAGGCCAAGTTAGGACCTTTACGTTTGGTATCAGAGCTAAGGTTGAACTTTAGTTCAGGAGTATAACACATTTAGTAGCTCATTAGAGATATGGTGAATTATACCCTAGAATGAGTAATCCCTAAGATATTTGTCTGTATACCTCAGTAAATTCTCTTACTATCCACTGATAGTAAGTATGAGTGCAAGAAGAGGATGAGATAGGGGACAGGGGAATACGACTATAAATGGTCAATACCCGGTAACAACAAGGAAACAATCTTTTCTCTATCAATCTCTTTTGTTCAACATCTCTTCTCAATTCTTTGATAGTTCCTGGTAGATCCAAGAAGAAGATTTGATATATTTGCAAGGGACATAAACTCCAAATAGGTCAGAATTGTTTGTTTGGATGAATTGATTGCTTTGGTTGCTATGGTTGATAGGTATACTTTAGTTTCTAAACTAAAAGTTTTGAAATTGTATCCATATATCTGTCTATTTTTTGGTCCGGATATGTTCTACGAATGGTTAGTTATCCTTTCGAACTAACCAATGCCACTGCATATTTCGTAGATCTGAATAACCCGAGTATCTGGTGGAAAATTAAAAAGATTCATTCTCGTATCTGTTATTGATATTCTGATTTGGTAAGCCAAATGCAGAATAGATGCTCAATTTGATTTGATGAAACATTCTTCATCTATCTTTGTGTCTCCCTACTTTCAAATTTCGAGGAAGAAATTTCTTAAGGGTGGGAACCTGTAACGATCCCAGATTTTTACTAAGTTTAAATTGATAATTAATTTAATTTTTGAATAAAAATTGTGAAATTAATTGGTAAATTGATTTGAGTTTCTCCAAATTCAAACAAAATATGTATTAAATAATTTGAATTTCTAAAATATATCTTACTAATATGCAAAATAAGTGTAAAATAAACATATGTTATAAGTATACGAAGTAAAATAAAATACATACAAAGGTACTTACAAAATCAATATAAAATACATATGTAGACAAACAAGACAATTAGTATTAAAGTTAGAAATAAATATTTGAGTTAAAAATAGGAATACAAATATATAAGATAAATTATAAAAATATAAAGTAAACACATTAGATAAATTTTACCAACATATTAAATTCATTTATATTATAAAATAATAAGACTAAAGAAAATAAAATATATTCAAGTATGTAAACAAATCAAATTGGATTTGAATGATAGTATGAAACAAGTAAATGTATATATGTAATAGCTTGCAAAAGAAGATACTAGTATATATATTCAACTATGTACAAGCAAATGAAGATAAGTATGTAAGTATAAAACCAGACAACAAGATATAAATATCTATGTACAAATGGAGTATAAGTATGTACACTTGTAAAAGAAAACAAAAACATAAATATCTTTAGCTTGCAAAAGAAGATATATATTCAAGTTTGTACATGGCAATTAATGCAAGCCACAACATTTTATCATCTCAGCCACCAAAGAAATCTGCATAGCCAACATACAAAGAAATATCTCTGATTTTTGATTGTACAAACAAATAAAAAAATATCACCATGTACTCATTTTATATATATCAGCCTTCCTCATCTCAGTTTCGTTTATTCAAAGCTGTGAAAAGCTGAAGTAAATATCAATTCAAACTTAGACAAAACTTCAACTTAAACAACAATCTAGCTCAATACAAACCAGAGGATTAAAGAAGAAAGATTTTTGCTAGTAGTTTCACAAGCTTGTTTCAAAATTGCAAGCTCTGTTCTTTCTTCTAGAAATCACTGTGAGTAACTTCACTTTTAAAATTTAAAAATATGGATCTGTTGCAATTTAAATCTTTGATAAGTATGTTTATATATATACATATATTTGAATTCTTTGTGTATAAGTGAATGATGAATGAATTGTGTGCAGGCTATTATTCACCTGTGTTCTCTGCCTACAATTCTAACACAAGATTTTAGTTTCAAAAATCAGTTCCTCTTGATCTACCTATTGTTTGGGCTTAAGATTAAAACAAAAATTGTTTGTTACAGAATATATTGAGTTTTAAAAATTTATACAAGTTAAAACAACTTGTCAATGTCTCTGGAAAACCAAGATACTGAGCAAAACTTTAAATTAGTCAAATTTCAAATGTCTTAATTCTGTAACGACCCGAGTTTCCAGACCCGGAAAATCGAACCATTTTAGTTAAGAAGAAGAGGTAGAAGAAGAAAAATAGAAAAAAACAACATCAGAATCTAACCATCGCAGCAGAATAAAATATAATATATATCAACAGATCTTTACACAAATCAAAAACTATATCTGTTTATATAATACATCATCAGAATACATCAACATCCATAACATACAACTGAATACACAGCGGAAAAATAATAACAAGTACGTGAGTACGTATCGTCATCCAGCTCATCTCCTGAGCTCCACAGCATCATATCCTGAACCTGTTTATCTCGGTCTGACCCGAGCATCATATAAAACAATACCCGAGTCAGTCTGGAAAACCAGCGTGAGAAAATCACACTCAAATTTATTATTAAAGTTTCAAAATCCTTTGAAAACAAAAGCATCTCGTAAGACCACGCCACAAATAAACATGTCGGGTTTTTACCTTACGATAGCTAAAACACTTTATATCAAAATCCTCTGATATTATAATAGCGTCTACAGAAAGTAAAATAGAATCTAGCTGAAATGCTTGCATCTCACATTTCAACAATAGTTGGGCACAATCAAAACCGTACAGGCACGTAGGGAGAATGGATTTCCACCGAATGACTTGGCACTGGGGTACCACCTGTCACAGTACGTGGCCTAGATCACAGTACCGAGGAGTACGCCCGCTCCCCTGCAACACAAGGCCGGAATCATCCCTTACTGGATAATTCCAAATAAAATCACCCCACGGTTGGGATCAGCAACCACACCACTAAGCCGAAATAAAAGGGACATCTAGACAGGGATGACCTTACTCTCAAGTGGGGGCTACCCACGAAGCCTTGCTGCATAACCCCTGATTTTCAGTCATTCCCGGTTGATGAGGCTCGAGGCTAAACGATACCTTTTCAGAACATATCCCTTAGAATGCCCATCGTCCACCTGACGATGTCACGAAAGCATTCGTCCATACAAGTCCGTCCCGGGTCCGAACGGAACCGAAGGCACTATTCCTACTACATCCATTTTGGAAATATCCTTAGGATTAGTAGCGACTAGCCCTTGCACTTCACTGCTCCATCTTCGACTCTGAACACGTTACACGAAACGTACAAATCGAATCAAAGTGGTATTCGAGTCTCCAAACCTAGAATCCCGGTATACGGAAACTCGATCCCGGTCTCTTCGAAACGATCAGCGCATTTGGCCAATATTGATAGTCGGTTATTTAACTATCAATTAACATCCACAAGCAACCATCACACAATAAATAATTTCCCACATTATTTATTTGCCCAAATATCTTTCCAAGATATATTTCCAAATTTTCAAAGCTCATTTGAAAACAATTTCAAAACAGTTTCCGCTTACGGAATACATTTCCCAAATAATTATTTCCACTGAATCACCAAGTACAAAATACTTTTAATTTTAAAATAATTTAAAAACACTTTATTTTAAATATATCTTATAACATTGAAATTAAACTACTTTAATACTTTATTAAAAATATATACTTTAAAATAAACCGCTTTATAAATATAAACTAAATTTCTCCCTTTAAAACATAATAGCAAATCAGTTTTATATAATTACTACAATAATATATTTTTGAAAATACTTACTTAGGAAATTAACATTTAAAAAGACAAATTTCCTAAACATGCTTTTTAAAACATACATAAAACCTTTAACTTATATTTCAAATTGCTTTGAAAACGTACTTGGCTATCCAGAGAAATACACTTCTCATTCCCACCTTTTAAAAATAAATCAACATTTATTTTTAAACCAAATCCATATCCTTTTATAAATTCCCACTTTGAATTTATATTTTCTAATATCCACTGATATTCGATTTCACTTTATAAACCCAGTTTATCTCTCCAAAATCTCATTTCTCTTTAAATTTCAAATCCCAAAGTATTTAAATCAATTTATAATTGATTTCCCAATTTATTTTACTTTGAAATAAATTTCTTTACTTAATCCATTTATTTCCAAATTCATTAACTTCCAGATTTTATTTCTCATTATGATTTAAAATCTTTAAACCGAAACACAAGTTTCAGATTTCCCAAGTTCTTTCTCCCTTTTTAATTACATTTAAACATTGAATTAAAATGAATTATTCCTTTAAATAATATCACATACGTTTTCTTTAAATTCAATATCTCTCTGTTTATTCAAAAATCCTCTTTTCCATATTTATTAGAATTTTGGAAATCACTTTTATTCTTAATCAGATTCATTCTCAAATTTATTCCAAACTCTTATAATTATTTTACTTAAGAATTTACTCTTTTATTTCTTTTCAAAAATTCCATTCTAGAGATTTTGATAATTCAGCACATCCAAATCAGTCCAACCAAACCATAACATCCAATTATCCATATAATTCATCACATGATATCAACAATCATATCACAGAATATTTAAACAAAAGTTAATATTTTGAGGAATCCAGTTGGATCCCTCCAACCTGTTTCCCTGCATCCACAGACGTTAGCACAATACCAATTCCACTTCGAGGTGGAATATCGCAGTATATGGGTTTTATATAAAATCATCCGCTATTATGCGGCGCATAGGGTCTCATCCGCTATATAAATGCGGGAATATCAACAACTCAAATATATACATATGCCAATATGTATATATTGCTATATACTACTATATACCATATCAATCAAATCAATCAAATCAATCATCCATCCATATTTAAATTTAACCAATTAAATTTAAATTATAATTTAACTGAGTGAGATTAACTCACCTTTGATTTTATTTGCAAACCAATCCCAATCGGCCTGTCCTTCCATGGTTCCAGACCTTGAATAAACATTTTACATTTTATTAATATTTGAACTTATTGAACAATTTCTTCTCTTTGATAATTTTACTTAGCTAATTATTTATTCAAATTACTTTTCCTTTAATAAAATAATATTTGGTTACTAAAACAAATAATGCGTTTTATTAACAATTTAATTACCACTAAATAAATAACTCAACTAATAATCTAGTTAAACCAAATATTTTTTTCTCTTACAATTCTTTCAGTAACTAAATAATTTTAAAGAAGTTTATTAATCATCTAAATCACTAATATACATTATTAAGTAAACTTGTATGTTTTATTTCCAAACTGCATATGAATATATATTTTTCCTGTTATAGATTTCATCCTATAATACATTCATTTAATTACCTAATTTACAAATAGGTTAACAAAATACCTTACTGCCGAAAAATCAGAATGCCCCATCCAACACATCGGCAATCCTCTCCACAACGCACCGGAATCCTCCATCACGAGTTTCTCAAAATCCACAAATGAGACCCAGCTCTGACACTCACGCCACTGCAACCACGCGTGCTTCGAAATGCTTTGCCACTTCATTATCTGGAACGAGACCAGATCTCGTGGAGTTCAGCCAAGCATCGCTGCTCCCCTGCTCCCCTGCCCCGTGCTCGTGACCCATTCCTTACAGCCATCACCATCCCCGAAGCTCGTTCGAAATGCCTCGATCTCGGATGGAGGCTACTCGAGTTACCCAGCTTCCTATCGAATCGACACCTCCTCTCAAACCATTTCAGCTCGACGATGAACGAACTCGACTTGCTTCGACCACGCAATTTCCAACGGAAGCCCACGCAGCTACGTCACACGCGTCTCCCAGCTATCGCGATTCAAGCTTCATCTCTTCCCCGTTCGTTGCTGCTATCATAAACTAGCCCTAGCTTCCAATCGAAGTTCGAACGCAAATCGCTTCATACGACCGCGATTCAAGGTTCAAAATGGGATTTGAGTTTTGTTAGAGATGAAGAAAGGAGTGCAGTGTTTCACGATTTTTGGAGGGTTTGGTTTCGATCCGTGAATTTTTGAATGCGATTTTATTTTTTTATTTATTTTTTTAAAAGGATTCGGCCATTTTATTTAGATTGAAAGGAGGAAACAAGGTGAAGGCTTGGCTTTCAAAAGAAGGAAGATAAGATAGCGTGATATACCGAGTAAAGGGAAAATATCTCTGGAACAGAGACTGCACGAGTTAATGAAATGGAAAGCGTGCATCAAACGCTTTACTACCGTGTTTGAGAAATGACAGAATAGCAGCTGATGTTGACCAAATATAGATATAAAATTTAAATTTAATTCGATACAAATTTCAACGCATTTATATATCGTACGCTCACACAACAACTCCAAACACTACGAAATTTGAAATCCGATAATAATACAATATTACGGATCCAATGGAACTGGTTTCGTCGAATTCCGAGACTGTGCCTCGGAAGGCTATTTTTAATTTCAATTTAAACGTTATATTTTTAAAACTGGACAAAACACTTTAAAATTTCATTTTAAAAGTTCTATCATTTTAAGTATTATTAATATGAATTTTCTAAACCTTTAAAATATTTTTAACAAGCCTAAAACCGAAGATTCCATATTTTACCCAATTTTCAATTGTTTAATTCAATAATTAATCATCCAATAAATACTGTATATTTGAAATTAAAGTTAAAATTTAACCTTCGAATATTTAAAATAAATTAAATATCCCCATTTCAAATATACAAAAATTCCGGGTCGTCACATTCCTCCCCCCTTAAAAGAATTTCGTCCCCGAAATTACTAGTTAGGAAGAATGATTCAATACCCGTTAACTATTCCTCAAATCCAAACAGTTTTAACAATACCCAAACAATCTTTTATTAATGATACACTAATCATCTTTTAACTTCCCAAACTTATTCATAAGTTCAACCCATACCACCTACTTATCCATTCAAATTTAAATTTGAATTAAAATTTTGAATTATCAAAATTTTCCAAAATTTTTCTAACTCCCTAAATTCCCGAAAAATTTCGCCAGCGTCTCCTTTGCGCGGCTAGCTCGGTACTACTACAAAATGGCTCTACGGCCTCCCAATCTCAAAAAGAAAACAAAAAGCCAAGTGGCTGGATCAAAAACCCAATCAAATTTCATATAGAAATTCAAATACATACCTTTTTGTCGGGCCATTAAATTTCATCTTCTAAAATCAAAAATCCCAATTTATCCATTGCCTTTATACACCTGTATATCCTACTAAGCAATAATATTCAATCACCATTCCAAAGTCATTTTATACTTTCCTTTACAAATTTTCAATATTTGTTTTACTTAAGCCCGTACGATGCACATATATCATCCGTACGCAATATCACATTCGATCGCTCAATCGGTCACACAATTTCACTTCCGAACTAGTATTGTCCACCCGACTTCCTAGTGCGGACTCAGATTTGGTTTCTTGATCAGAAACCGTCATTCTCCTTGCATAGCCACAACTATGATAGAGAATATCCAGAATCAATCAACAATCCATATCCAGGCTCGCCGTCGAAAATCGAGTGAAAAATCCTAATTCGGATCGATAAAACTATCTCGAAATTCTGTGTTCGAATCCGGATCAAATAGCTATGCGAATAAAATAATATACGTACATCTTACGTATAAATTCCAATTGATTACCAATTATATCAATTCTCTTTTATTTCACATTCCTTTTTATTGTTATCCACTTATTCACAACTATCCCATTTCACAACTTCAGTTTTAGTCTTCATTCAACTATTCACTTAGTATATATACATTTTTTCCAAAATTACTAAGTATATTTCCAATACCAATTTCTTAAGAATTTCATTCTTCAATTCTTAAGTTCAATATAAATTTTCTTATATTTATTTACTACTTCACCACCGAAGTGTATATATTCAAATCGAATTCCAATTCCATATGAATTTCAATTTACTACTTCATTTCCAATTTTTTTTCTTAAATTCAATTCATCTCCAACTTCCAAAAATTGAATTTTATTTAGCTCGAAAACAATCCAAGTTAATTCATTCAATAACTATTTCTCAACTTATTTAAACCAGTCTTCTGTTTGAGTTCAGTTTCCATTCAACATTTACTTAAGTCAATAACTTAAGTTTATTTTCCATTTAACCAACCCTTTAAAGTTTTATTTCCATCTTTCATTTGATTCTTATCTAATCAAATTCCATCCATTTATTTATTTAATAAAATTGGTTCATTCACTCAATCATTATGAATTTAAATTCCCATACTCAATTCATCTGGAATTATTTTATTAATAACCAGGCCATTTCCAATTTATTTTACTTATTTGGATTTCATTTGCAATTCAAACCATCACTATGTTAATCCAATTTCATTAACTCACAATTCAATTTCATTAACTAATTATTATCTAATTAGTTCCTCCGCCGGTTAAAATTAAATACTTGATTTTTAATTCCAAATATCACTTCACTTAATTATCTTAAGTTCAATTTATTCTATAATTCAAGTTTGGATTTATTTAAAAATTAAGATTGCTCAACTTAGTCGTTTCCATTTAATAATTACAATTTCAAATTATAACTCTTAATGGTTCAAAGAAATGAATTCCCATTTATGACTTACAATTTCATTTCTATTCATAAGTTTAACTTACTTGCTTAAGATCTAGGACTATTTATTTAAGTCCATTTCCATCTTTACAATCAAATCTCAAATTATTACACTTAAGAACTTAAGAATATGAATTTCTTTACACAATTATAAGCATTTTACATTACCTTTATATCCAATTCAACTTCAACTTACTTACATTTAATTCAATTCCAATTCTCCATTCTTATTTAACTTATCTTAAGTTAAATTCAAATATATTTTATTCACCTTCATATACTCTAATTCTTTTATCTACCAACTTATATTACTCATTGAGTTATTTTCATCTCATAATTATAATCCCAGAATTAAACTTTCATTCCCTTCTTATTTCAATCAACTTCATTCTATACTTTATAGTGTTGATTCATTTAAATTTCCACATTTATATTTTAAATAGAATTCCCAGAATCCAATTGTCCGGTTTTATTTCAAAACCATTTTGAATCCATAAATAACTCATACATATCTGGTATATCACCTCAAATCCCAATTTCCAAAACAATCTGCTTTTACCAAACAGTTTTCCCTTTGAATTTCAAAACCAACCCAGTTCACAATCATTTCCAATTTAAAACAGTTTGGTAGCAATTTCTCTTTGGAAACTCGAAAATAGACATCGATGATGCTGCAGTCATCACCGAAATTATTTTCCAGCGACCGTAAGAGAATTTAATGCTTTTATCACTTTGAAACATTTCAAACATTTTTAATTCCCAAATCCCACCAGATTTCAATTCAATTTCAAAAATATTCATGAAATAATATCACCATTATTTCCCCAAAACCTTTAATAACTATCTTTAAATTCAAAGGAATTTAAACCTTTCCCAAAACTTCAAATTCAAAATCCATTCAATTTTATATCCAAACATTACTCTGGAATTCTATCACATTTTATTTCAAGTTATAAGTCACATTTACAATTTACATTTACAAATTTCATTTGTTTATGAATTTATCTCATTTGATTATAAATCACATTTGTAATTCACATTTGTATATAAAGGTTATCTCAATTTATAAATTTCATTTATAGTCTATATTTCAAATTCCATTTGTTATATAAATTTATTCTTTCACCTTTGGTTATACTTTTCCAATTTCTGATTCAATTTTACACAATGATGATAATAATCTAATATCATCGCTTTCTAACAACCAAGCAACCAAATATATAATTTACAAAAGTTATCCTTTTATATATAAAAATAATTTGGGCAAAATTATTTCATTCACCCATTTAAAACAATATTGTGTCGAACTGTTCTATTCAAGTGTTTAGAAACCCCTTCGATACAGTTGTCCAAACTGTGCCGACGAAGGTTCATATGCCACTCAATAAATCAACCAACACAATATAAAACCATTTTATATTCACTAACAAATACGCGCTCATATCTATTAGTACTCTCAAAATTCCCACCAGAGCCAAGGTTATCGCCAACCTAAGCTCTGATACCACTGTAACGACCCGAGTTTCCAAACCCGGAAAATCGAACCATTTTAGTTAAGAAGAAGAGGTAGAAGAAGAAAAATAGAAAAAAACAACATCAGAATCTAACCATCGCAGCGGAATAAAATATAATATATATCAACAGATCTTTACACAAATCAAAAACTATATCTGTTTATATAATACATCATCAGAATACATCAACATCCATAACATACAACTGAATACACAGCGGAAAAATAATAACAAGTACGTGAGTACGTATCGTCATCCAGCTCGTCTCCTGAGCTCCACAGCATCATATCCTGAACCTGTTTATCTCGGTCTGACCCGAGCATCATATAAAACAATACCCGAGTCAGTCTGGAAAACCAGCGTGAGAAAATCACACTCAAATTTATTATTAAAGTTTCAAAATCCTTTGAAAACAAAAGCATCTCGTAAGACCACGCCACAAATAAACATGTCGGGTTTTTACCTTACGATAGCTAAAACACTTTATATCAAAATCCTCTGATATTATAATAGTGTCTACAGAAAGTAAAATAGAATCTAGCTGAAATGCTTGCATCTCACATTTCAACAATAGTTGGGCACAATCAAAACCGTACAGGCACGTAGGGAGAATGGATTTCCACCGAATGACTAGGCACTGGGGTACCACCTGTCACAGTACGTGGCCTAGATCACAGTACCGAGGAGTACGCCCGCTCCCCTGCAACACAAGGCCGGAATCATCCCTTACTGGATAATTCCAAATAAAATCACCCCACGGTTGGGATCAGCAACCGCACCACTAAGCCGAAATAAAAGGGACATCTAGACAGGGATGACCTTACTCTCAAGTGGGGGCTACCCACGAAGCCTTGCTGCATAACCCCTGATTTTCAGTCATTCCCGGTTGATGAGGCTCGAGGCTAAACGATACCTTTTCAGAACATATCCCTTAGAATGCCCATCGTCCACCTGACGATGTCACGAAAGCATTCGTCCATACAAGTCCGTCCCGGGTCCGAACGGAACCGAAGGCACTATTCCTACTACATCCATTTTGGAAATATCCTCAGGATTAGTAGCGACTAGCCCTTGCACTTCACTGCTCCATCTTCGACTCTGAACACGTTACACGAAACGTACAAACCGAATCAAAGTGGTATTCGAGTCTCCAAACCTAGAATCCCGGTATACGGAAACTCGATCCCGGTCTCTTCGAAACGATCAGCGCATTTGGCCAATATTGATAGTCGGTTATTTAACTATCAATTAACATCCACAAGCAACCATCACACAATAAATAATTTCCCACATTATTTATTTGCCCAAATATCTTTCCAAAATATATTTCCAAATTTTCAAAGCTCATTTGAAAACAATTTCAAAACAGTTTCCGCTTACGGAATACATTTCCCAAATAATTATTTCCACTGAATCACCAAGTACAAAATACTTTTAATTTTAAAATAATTTAAAAACACTTTATTTTAAATATATCTTATAACATTGAAATTAAACTACTTTAATACTTTATTAAAAATATATACTTTAAAATAAATCGCTTTATAAATATAAACTAAATTTCTCCCTTTAAAACATAATAGCAAATCACTTTTATATAATTACTACAATAATATATTTTTGAAAATACTTACTTAGGAAATTAACATTTAAAAAGACAAATTTCCTAAACATGCTTTTTAAAACATACTTAAAACCTTTAACTTATATTTCAAATTGCTTTGAAAACGTACTTGGCTATCCAGAGAAATACACTTCTCATTCCCACCTTTTAAAAATAAATCAACATTTATTTTTAAACCAAATCCATATCCTTTTATAAATTCCCACATTGAATTTATATTTTCTAATATCCACTGATATTCCATTTCACTTTATAAACCCAGTTTATCTCTCCAAAATCAGTTCTCTTTAAATTTCAAATCCCAAAGTATTTAAATCAATTTATAATTGATTTCCCAATTTATTTTACTTTGAAATAAATTTCTTTACTTAATCCATTTATTTCCAAATTCATTAACTTCCAGATTTTATTTCTCATTATGATTTAAAATCTTTAAACCGAAACACAAGTTTCAGATTTCCCAAGTTCTTTCTCCCTTTTTAATTACATTTAAACATTGAATTAAAATGAATTATTCCTTTAAATAATATCACATACGTTTTCTTTAAATTCAATATCTCTCTGTTTATTCAAAAATCCTCTTTTCCATATTTATTAGAATTTTGGAAATCACTTTTATTCTTAATCAGATTCATTCTCAAATTTATTCCAAACTCTTATAATTATTTTACTTAAGAATTTACTCTTTTATTTCTTTTCAAAAATTCCATTCTAGAGATTTTGATAATTCAGCACATCCAAATCAGTCCAACCAAACCATAACATCCAATTATCCATATAATTCATCACATGATATCAACAATCATATCACAGAATATTTAAACAAAAGTTAATATTTTGAGGAATCCAGTTGGATCCCTCCAACCTGTTTCCCTGCATCCACAGACGTTAGCACAATACCAATTCCACTTCGAGGTGGAATATCGCAGTATATGGGTTTTATATAAAATCATCCGCTATTATGCGGCGCATAGGGTCTCATCCGCTATATAAATGCGGGAATATCAACAACTCAAATATATACATATGCCAATATGTATATATTGCTATATACTACTATATACCATATCAATCAAATCAATCAAATCAATCATCCATCCATATTTAAATTTAACCAATTAAATTTAAATTATAATTTAACTGAGTGAGATTAACTCATCTTTGATTTTATTTGCAAACCAATCCCAATCGGCCTGTCCTTCCATGGTTCCAGACCTTGAATAAACATTTTACATTTTATTAATATTTGAACTTATTGAACAATTTCTTCTCTTTGATAATTTTACTTAGCTAATTATTTATTCAAATTACTTTTCCTTTAATAAAATAATATTTGGTTACTAAAACAAATAATGCGTTTTATTAACAATTTAATTACCACTAAATAAATAACTCAACTAATAATCTAGTTAAACCAACTATTTTTTTCTCTTACAATTCTTTCAGTAACTAAATAATTTTAAAGAAGTTTATTAATCATCTAAATCACTAATATACATTATTAAGTAAACTTGTATGTTTTATTTCCAAACTGCATATGAATATATATTTTTCCTGTTATAGATTTCATCCTATAATACATTCATTTAATTACCTAATTTACAAATAGGTTAACAAAATACCTTACTGCCGAAAAATCAGAATGCCCCATCCAACACATCGGCAATCCTCTCCACAACACACCGGAATCCCCCATCACGAGTTGCTCAAAATCCACAAATGAGACCCAGCTCTGACACTCACGCCACTGCAACCACGCGTGCTTCGAAATGCTTTGCCACTTCATTATCTGGAACGAGACCAGATCTCGTGGAGTTCAGCCAAGCATCGCTGCTCCCCTGCTCCCCTGCCCCGTGCTCGCGACCCATTCCTTACAGCCATCACCATCCCCGAAGCTCGTTCGAAATGCCTCGATCTCGGATGGAGGCTACTCGAGTTACCCAGCTTCCTATCGAATCGACACCTCCTCTCAAACCATTTCAGCTCGACGACGAACGAACTCGACTTGCTTCGACCACGCAATTTCCAACGGAAGCCCACGCAGCTACGTCACACGCGTCTCCCAGCTATCGCGATTCAAGCTTCATCTCTTCCCCGTTCGTTGCTGCTATCATAAACTAGCCCTAGCTTCCAATCGAAGTTCGAACGCAAATTGCTTCATACGACCGCGATTCAAGGTTCAAAATGGGATTTGAGTTTTGTTAGAGATGAAGAAAGGAGTGCAGTGTTTCACGATTTTTGGAGGGTTTGGTTTCGATCCGTGAATTTTCGAATGCGATTTTATTTTTTTATTTATTTTTTTAAAAGGATTCGGCCATTTTATTTAGATTGAAAGGAGGAAACAAGGTGAAGGCTTGGCTTTCAAAAGAAGGAAGATAAGATAGCGTGATATACCGAGTAAAGGGAAAATATCTCTGGAACAGAGACTGCACGAGTTAATGAAATGGAAAGCGTGCATCAAACGCTTTACTACCGTGTTTGAGAAATGACAAAATAGCAGCTGATGTTGACCAAATATAGATATAAAATTTAAATTTAATTCGATACAAATTTCAACGCATTTATATATCGTACGCTCACACAACAACTCCAAACACTACGAAATTTGAAATCCGATAATAATACAATATTACGGATCCAATGGAACTGGTTTCGTCGAATTCCGAGACTGTGCCTCGGAAGGCTATTTTTAATTTCAATTTAAACGTTATATTTTTAAAACTGGACAAAACACTTTAAAATTTCATTTTAAAAGTTCTATCATTTTCAGTATTATTAATATGAATTTTCTAAACCTTTAAAATATTTTTAACAAGCCTAAAACCGAAGATTCCATATTTTACCCAATTTTCAATTGTTTAATTCAATAATTAATCATCCAATAAATACTGTATATTTGAAATTAAAGTTAAAATTTAACCTTCGAATATTTAAAATAAATTAAATATCCCCATTTCAAATATACAAAAATTCCGGGTCGTCACATAATTCATGAATTCAAGTATGTAAACTGAATTCTCCTACTTGAACTTGATTTTTAAAGCTTACAACAAAATTTTTAGAGTTAGTGTAACGACCCACTATTTTGGACCATTCAAATCGACAATAAATCCACACATGTCGGACTTGAATAATTCAAAATAATAGATTGTAAATTTAAATTGGCAAAACTCAGCATATAAAGTAAATAAAATAATCACAGATCACAGACACAGAGTAATATAACAATAATGCAGCGGAAACAAAATAATAGTAGTTCATGAAGCTACTATATATATAACAGAGTTAAACAAGATACAACAGAAGTCTCGAATACAATAGTCAAATACAATATCAGAATACATCACTGGAATCATCTGAATATCTGAAAGCTGGAGAAATAGCTGGATGTCCAAGCGAAGCTCCAACTCCAAAGGTGAGTCTTGAATACTGGTACACTCAGTCTGACCCGAGCGTAAAGAAAACACAAAACACTCGAGTCAGGATTAACATTCTTATATCAATAAATCCAACGCAAGTGAAATAACGACTGAAATACAAGTACCTCAATGGATGTTTAGGATAACCATCCTCTAAGGATCCATTAAACTATCTATATATACAGTAGAATACGCTAAGTAGATAATGTCTAATCAGTAAAGTACGATATCAAAATAGCGTTAAGTCATGGCCCATTCCAACCTTAACACAATTTTACCATGTCATAGTCTATACAACACCGTAAGCCCCACCGTAAACTAGTTGTTATCAGAGGGTACCCCATAGGTATAGCACAAAACAAATCGTAGTGGTCGCGATAGGATAAACAGTATGACAAGGTACATGAGGCGATACCAACTTGGACACTAGTAGTTGCCTGATCCGAACTGATGTTGGGCATAGCAGCTACTACCCCAACACCGCGAAACAACACTCCCAAATCAAGGGGTGCACCCAAATCGAATCACATAAGTAATAGATAAGGTATCGAAGAAGTGTGTCCGCTAGAGATGGCGATTCTCAATGGCCCGGCGCGGCTCCTGTTTTAGTCATGTCAGGGGTCATCCAAAATCGTTCTCTTTCTTTAGTCAACGCGTTCACCAAAACCATCCACTTTATTCTGGATCAACACTCCGCGTATATTAGTTATTAAAGTGGTTTTAGTATCGACAGAGAGTATGTCCATATCCGATCTCGGTCTCTTTAATAACTACGTATTATTACACCGATGGTCATTTAATAAACTTTCAAAATAGTTATATTTCAAAACCGACATATCATTGTCATTTCAAAACCATATCCATACGATATTATTTTCGCTTTAAATAAATCTATTTCCAAAATCATATCACTTTCCAAAGTTATATCGCTTTTGAAATCGTAAGTCTTTAAAATTAAAACACTTTGGAAATCAAAACCTTGAAATTCATAACACTTTGAAACTGTAGTTTGAAATCATAACATTTTGGAATTCATAACACTTTCCTCTTAAATAGTTTAGATATTAAAATTAGTGTATATAATAAAATAGTTTATAGAATAAAAATAGTTTATATAAAATAGTTATAAGTTAAAATAGTTTATAATAAAATAATATATATTGAAAATGATTTATATGAAATAGTTTATATTAAAATAATTTTTAAAGTAAAATATAAATAGTTGTAGATATAGTTTAAATATACTTTATACAATAAAATAGCTTCCACAAATTCACAAATCGATTCAACTCAAGTCGGATTCCAAAATTCAAATTTAATCAAATCTCAAATCATCAATTTCAATTCGATTCAGTTTCTAAATAGACTATTTCAAATTATCAATTTCAAATACATATTTGTACCACAAAATAAACCATTAAATTTCAATATTTTTCAAACCTTTAAATATTCCACATTTCAAAACTAATTTGATAATTCCATTCATATCTTAATTTAATTTCATTATATTTAGTTTCTGAGATATTTCTTTAATCATTTCAATACATCAAAATACAACTTCAATTTACAAATTTATATAAACAAAATATCCCATTTAAATTTATATAAGTTTTAAATATTCATTGTTAACTCCCTTTTAGCAATGACCTACGAGTTAAAAAGCCTAAAACCTGTGTACTCAACGACTTACGACTTAGTTGCTGAAAAAGAAACTACGGCTTGAACGACTTACGTCCTACCGGGTTAGGGAGCTACGACCTAAGAGAGTCTACGACCTAACTGCTGAAGGTGACTTTGCGACCTAGCAACATAGCGACCTAAAGAATGTCGCGACCTAACTGTTGAAAGAAGCTTGCGACCTAAAGGAGCTTGCGACCTAACTACTTAAGATGTGTGCCGACCTAGAAGCCAACCGACTTAACAAATTGCCGACTTAAGATTGCGAGTTAACACTGACAACGACCTACGAGATAAGAAGTGAATGACTCAAGATATGTCATGACTAAGTGACTTAAAAGGGCTAACGACCTAATTGCTGTCTACGATTCAACGAGTTAAGCTTTCTACGACTTAAGAGCTTCAAAGCCTACGACTCATGGTCCTAACGACTCAACAAGTTAAGCCGTCTACGACTTAAAGAAAGGGGGTTCCAACTTAACGACTCAGCGAGTTAAGGTCTTATGAGTTAAGGTCTTACGACTTAAGGGTCTTACGACTTAAAGGCTACGAGGTTAAAGTCCAGAGCCCATGCTTATACTGCCTGTCTGATAAGTCGGCTACGACTTAACACTTGTCGAAGACAAAGCCACAGGATGAGCCCAGAACAACCCAATCCCTTAACTCGTCACCGACCTAACCCAATCCCTTAACTCGTCACCGACCTACCCTAAGTCGGCTACGACTTAGGACTTGGGAAGATTTCCAGAGTCCAAATCAGCTCCTATAAATACCCCACCACTTCCAACATAATGGGGACTTTTTGGCCATTCATTTCTTCAAGCGCCGTTACTCTGTCGAAGTCTCCTCTCATTCAGCAATCAAAGATCTTCAAGCATTCGAGACACTACAACAATCTTCGAGAAGAACTCCTTACATCCAACACGGATTCGTCGAGTTTCTTCATCAAAGATTGAGCTATTAGTCAAGAGTGCTTTCGTGATCAAGTTGTATTGTATTTTGAAGGATATTGTATCAAATTGTAACCGAATCAGCAATAAAAGATTATAAAGTGGACGTAGGCTTAATTACGGGCCGAACCACTATAAACCTGTTGTTCATTTACAGCTTTTCTGCTATTTTCAGCTTATATTCTGTTCCCGTACCAACGGGTGGTGCTTTCACGATTCTACCACACACACTAGGTGTTAGCGTTCACTTTTTAGCGTTAACATTTTGGTACTTTCACTGAGAATTGAACTCAGGCAATCATCCACCGTTGCTTCGCAAAGATTCATAAAAAGAACCTCTCTTAAAAACCGGATCCAAAATAATGGTTCCTGGAAGAAGAGGTAGACCTATCAGATATAGAAATGCTCACGAAGGGACTTCTGCTTCCCCAACAACAAACCAAGCAACTCCAACCGTTGGAGTCACCAGGGCTGAATTGGACGATGCAGTTTCTGGATTATACCAACAAATTGAAACTCAAAACGCTTTGATGATGGATAGATTAACTGCTTTGCTCGGGGCAAATCGTCAACCAGAAAACCATCAAACTACTCTTCCTGAAATGCCACCTTTCCAAGCTGATGGTTCTATGCCGCAACCAACTTGTCATGAACATATGCTCGGGCAAACTTCCGAGGGAAGAACTGATGCTTGCCCGGGGGTGTCTTTGAACAATAAAGAGTACCTGTCTGAAATGGTTGGCCGCATCATGAAAGAGAGCATGCAAAGGGAAGAAGATGAGGCTGACTAGGGATTCGCGCCAAGCAGAACTCCGTTTACTAAATGGATCCTGAGAGCGGAGTTTCCAAGGAAATTTGCACCTCCTACTATCCAAGCCTATAGGGGAACCAGTGACCCTAATCATTTCTTATACAAATACGATTGGCATATGACCGGTGCAAGAGCATCAGATGAGATCAAGTGTCGATACTTTCCAGTATAGTTGGAAGGTGTGGCTTTACTTTGGTTCACAAAGCTTCCAGTTTGGTCTGTAGATAAGTTCTCCGATTTAACGCAAAAGTTCAAAGAACAGTTCAGATTGTATGCTTCAAAAGCTAAGGATATAATGTCACTGTCTAACCTTGAACAAGCGCCCGTAGAATCAATCAAATCTTTCTTGAGCCGTTTCAATATAGCTTTAGCCGAAGTAGAAAATGCGGAACCACGCATGATCCTGACTTATTTGGTGCGAGCCATTGATAAATCGAGTAAATTTGGAATATGGCTAAAGATGAAAGAACCGAACTCACTTGATAAATTTTATAAAAAGGCCGACGAGTTCATTCGCCTTGAAAGCCTTTCTACAACATCGAAAGTGGTTGCTGTCCACACTAATAATAACAACGTCCCATCTAATAAAAGAGAATCTGAGAGTCAGAAAAGGGAGAATGAAGGAGGAAAGAGCTAGGGAAATGAAAAGAAACCTCGCCGCTTTAATCCTTCGGATTATACTCCTTTAACTGATACACCATGAAATATCTTTTTTGCAACAAAGGACGTTGTCAGGTATCCTAAGCCACCTGAGATGATAAGAGGTGCAAAGCGTAATGGAAAATTCTGCCAATTTCACAATCAACCTGGCCATGACACTGACCAATGTCACCAATTAAAGAATGTGATTGAAGAATTGCTGAAGCAGGGTAAACTCCAACAATACGTTAAGAGAAGCGGAGTCGCTCCAACCTCATCCACTCAGGATCAACAACGTCCTACCCATCAGTCCGATCCTCTAAACAACACTACAGTGCAAGATTCAGAAAAGCTTGTCATTAATGTTGTCACAGGAGGTCCACACCCAGCAGGCAGAAGTTGGGACGACTACTAATGGTCCACAAAACTGCAACTGGGGCATCTTTCACTTTCTCTGGCATATAAATCCGAAGCTGCAAATCTAGCACAAATGGAAATCCAGCTTGGAGATTCTGAAACAACAATAACTAGCATCCATTTTTTACTTAGCAGCATTGCTTGAATTTGTAAAAATGATAATGGATGTGTGACTTCTGCATTGTAAACCGCTGAGAAATCAGCGTGACTGAATAATGAAAAACTATGCATTCTGTGTTTTCTATTATAAAATGCCTGTTATATTTCGATGTGTAAATACTCTAAATGTATTGCTAAAATGTCGATCTAATATTGCAGGTCATTAAAGCAAAGCTCACCCATCGCAAAGCTAAGCGAGCCTTGCAAATCATTTATTAAAGCAAATACCAAGCAACAAAAAATTCCATATTCAAATCCTATAGAAGAAGAACCTCACATAAAAAGTTGGCAACTTCACTGGGGCAAGCCTTCGTTAACCAGTTGTGATTGTCAATATGAACAGACATCCAGCTAGGTAACTTGCGTTTGTCCCATGAAGTTATTCAACAGTGAAGTCCACTTCTTCGAATAAGGCAATTTACTTACAAAAGGAACGAAGATACGCTTGGAAATGATAACAAAAGATCGCTAATGGGCAGATGATGGGAGAACATGGCCAAGCAAGCACGGAAGCAACCAAAAGGAATTTTGCTCCTCAATAAAAGGGCCGGTAGAACCACCGAAGGGACACCTTCCCAAGCAGAAGGAGCAGGGCCCTTGCTAACTGATCGTGATGCATCCGATCAGGCAGCTTGCGTCCGTCCCGTGGATCTACTCGCCCCTAAGAAGCAACCTTCCTGGCACACCAACCAACCGATGCTCCTTCCCAAAGGTCAACAAAGCCCTCTAACGAGGCACGCCAATAAATGGGAGAGCTTTCCTCAATCAAAAAGATCGGTGGGACTACCAAAGGGGCACTTTGTTAGTTAATTGCGGTCGTTTGTGCAAACAAACATCCAATCAAGCAACTTGCATTCGCCCTGTGGACCCCTCCGACCATGAGAAAGTAACTTCCAGGCAATCAAAAGCCCTTTTCGGAGGCACAAGCCCTCTTCGGAGGCACAAGCCATCTTCGGAGGCATGCTTCACCATGCTTGAAGCACAAAATCAAAAGCCCTTTTCGGAGGCACAAGCCCTCTTCGGAGGCACAAGCCATCTTCAGAGGCACGCTTCACCATGCTTGAAGCACAAAATCAAAAGCCCTTTTCAGAGGCACATTTCACCCGTGTAGAAGTGCAAAATGCTTCTCTTCAGAGACCCACTTCACCAGTGATGAAATGCTAAAAAGCCCTTTTCGGAGGCACATTTCACCCGTGTAGAAGTGCAAAATGCTTCTCTTCGGAGACCCACTTCACCAGAGCTGAAATGCCAAAATTGCTTCTCTTCGGAGACCAAAATTGCTTCTCTTCGGAGACCAAAATTGCTTCTCTTCGGAGACCAAAATTGCTTCTCTTCGGAGACCAAAAATTGCTTCTCTTCGGAGACCAAAATTGCTTCTCTTCGGAGACCAAAATTGCTTCTCTTCGGAGACCAAAATTGCTTCTCTTCGGAGACCAAAATTGCTTCTCTTCGGAGACCAAAATTTGCTTCTCTTCGGAGACCAAAAGACCTCTGCAGAAGCGTACTTCACCTTGCTTGAAGTACCAAAATAAACCCTTTACTGGGGCACAAAAATCAAAACCTTCTTCAGAAGCTCATTTCATTGTGCGGGAAAATTCATTTTTAAACAAATAAAAGTGATCATCCCCAAAAGTCGAAGTGTTCTTCTGACAGAAAGAGAAAGTAAAAATTTCTCCAAAAAATGAGATATACTCTACTAAAAGCAGAATGATTCCTTCCTCAAAAGTGGAATAGTTATTCTCTGATATAAGAGTATCAGTCTTGTAAAAGCAAGAAATATTGCAATGCACTTGTGGTGTGGGGGCAACATTATACAATTCAGTTACATTAATAAAAGTAATATACAAGCGACACACCACAAGTTCATTACAATATCACATAAAGAAGATGTGGAATAAATGCGTTCTTGAAACACAGACAAAAGTTTGTACAAGTAAAAAGAATCGTTTACTCTACACTTCAAATGAAAAACAGATATATTCCTACATACACAAGAATTTGTACAAGTAAAATAGCTATTTTATTCAATATTATGGAAGCTTTTTACATTGTGCAGATTACAAAAAGGAGCGGAGACCGGTATCCGCACAATCTCCGGTCAATACAAAAAGCAGAAAAGACAAAATCAGACTCATTTCTCCTTCTTCCCACCCTTGGAGCTTTTACCCGGCCTGGTAATTAGTTTCGAAGGCCGTATCGGAGAAGAAGGAGAAAGAGACTCAGCCGGATCAATCTCTGCTTCATCCCCAGCAGCAGAAGAACTTTTCTTTCCTTTCTTCGAAGCCACACGTTTCCCCTTCTTCTTGGAAGAAGACTCACTCCCCGGAGCAAGAAATGTAGAAAGCTTTGTGTCGTAGTCAAAAGACCGCTCCGGGGTCTTCTCGCTATCTTCCAGATCTTCTGCTTTCTGTTCCTCGGAAGCAGATGGTTCGTCCAAACCTTGAAGGGCTGCTATCGGTTCTTCCTGTGAACCTGGTTGAGAAGCTGGAAGAGGAGTAACTTGAGAAGGAGGAACGGCAGCTGAAGAAGGAAGAATTGGTGCAGTTTCCGGCACGTCTGCTGCATAATAAAAGAAATCAAAATCAATATTCTCCGAAAAAAAAGAAGACCGTGAATCGTCAAAGTTACCTGGAGAAGCCGGTTTAGCGAGATCAATCTCAAATTCCCGAGCTTGGAAGTCCTTCATTGCCTCTTCTTCTATAGGAGTGGTCACAACTGGATGTGAAGGATGAGAGATGGAATCCATAATGTTTGCATCAGCCGAAGTGGAAGTATGAACAGGGGCAGTTAAAAGAGCTTCCTCTTTTGAAAGCTCTTCTCCCAGTGATTCAGCCCGTGCTTTAGCAAGCTGCTCCTTCCCTCTAACAAGAGCGGCGCGAGCCTCATCATCAAGATAGCGAGCCTCAAACTTCGCTTCCTCAAATTTTGCTTCATCATAGCCGGCACCTTTAAACATATCAAGTGTGGCTTCCCACACTTCAGCCAGAGTGATTTCATAATCTGGACCCAGAAAAGAAAGGCTCCCACGACCCAGAACGCAGTGTAAATAAAAGTCGAATAAGGTAGAACTGATGTTTGCTTTCGTTGCCTCATGTGATTGCTCAGCCGCTTCTTTTTCGGCAATGGCAGCAACCCTACCAGTAATAGCCTCATCATGAGCTGTCTCAGTTTTAGCGAGTCGAGACTTTAGTAACTCAATCTCCACGTTCTGGGAGGTGACTTTTTCCCGCAGTTCGGCGTTTTCTGTGCGATACTTCTCATTAACGTGCTGTTCGGCGGCAAGCTTCATTTCTACATCTCTTTGTGCAGCATGTGCATCCCGCACTTGCTTCTAAAAGACTTCTTCTTTTTGAGTATATGATGCAGAAGAAGAAGTGAGATTTTCCTTAAGCTGCTTAACTTCAGACGCAAGCTTTGCGTTGTCATCTGCAATGCTTGTCATCTCCGCATCATGCTGCTTACGCCATTTGTCCCATTCTGATTTATCGTTTTCCATGGTCATCATCGCTTCAAGGTTAATATGATTGACCCTTTGAAGTTCATCAACCAACTTCTGCCATCCAGACATTCTTTCAATATCAAGCTTGACAGCATCGACATTTCTCAGCATTGCCTGCTTATCAATGGGAACCAAATCTAAGTCAAAACGGACTCCTCTTAGACACCAATTCGGAAATTGGCTCTGAAGCGTTGGAGGGCTGTCTTTAACTTGATATTGTGGCCTGTTAATGATGGTTTGAATATCAGATTCCTTTAGAGGAGGAGAACCGGCCGGAATGTCAGAAGAAATGGGAACGTTAGTCTTCTCAGAAATAGCAGACGCGTCACTTGGCTTAGACCGTTTGCTCGATTCATCAGTAATATGAGTCTTCCCTTTGTCATCATAAGACTTTCGCTTATGAGAATCGTAAGTTCTGTAAGAAGAATCATATCGATCAGCATCTCTTCTTCTCTGCCGCTGCTCATAATCCCATTTTTCTTGAGCCTTCCTTTGGGCCCGTTCCTCATCTGTCTCTCTCTGGTCACCAAGATATTTCCTGAAGTCATAGGATCCACGGCCTCCATGGCGCTGAAATGAGTCATAATATGAGCCGGAGCGTCCCATCGGAGAATCTGAAAAATGGAAAATAAGTAAAGCTTAGAAATTTCCAGAAAGAAAGAGTAAATGCTTATAAGTGCCAAAATCCTAAGTGTGTGTGGCGTGTGGGCTATGCGCGTCGGACTACAAACCACTTTTTTGTGTGGGAATGGTGACGGCTTGTACAGAAGGCGTTGTGGTTTGTTGCAAGGAGGAAGTTGCTTCAATAACATGAGAGATCACTTTAGAAACATCATCTTTAAAAAGCTCCTGAGAGGTTATCATAATGTCGCTCAAACTGTCAAAAGTATCATCGCCATGATGCACGGGAGAATTATCTTTTTCAGCTTCCACCTCAGCCGTCTTTTCAAGAATGTGAAGACTTTCCTCCTCTTCAATAACCGGGGCAAGTGCTAACTTACTGGATGATCCCGCAATGTCGGTAAGAGTAGAACACTTTACCAATGAAGTCTCAACGGTAAGTTCTTTCGGTGAAGGTTCTTTAGCAGAAACGGGGGCATCTGAATCCTCAGCCAAAGAATCAGGGACTTCATGTGACTGAGTGGAGCGAGAAGGATGTAAGAGTCCAAATTCATGAAGGAACTCATCTTTCAATAGAAATTGAACACTCCTCTCCTCAACCGGCACGGCCATAAGCCTCTCAAAGGTAGTCTTGTGACGAGGTTCCCTAGAGGGGGAAGGGAGCGCTGAAACAGTAGAAAAAGAAGTTAACACTTGACAATTTGGACTTCGAAGAATTTAAAAAACACAGGGAAAAGATAGATAGTCGTACTTCCCACTCTCCAAATGGCGTAAAATCCCGGGGGACAACGAACAAAGAAAAACTGGCTCAGAAACCCAGGAACACTTTCGGGAAGACCAATAATCAGTTTACGGTTCCTGGCACTCCTTACAACTGTGATAGAGGGATGGTCTTTGTTCTTTGCAAATGAGCACAGGAAGCAAATTTCTCCAAAACTGGGAAAACGGTCCAGCATTCTCCTAAAAAGCACACACAGTCCCAGCAGGATGGCGTAGCCATTAGGGTGTAGTTGAAAAGGGGAGATAGATAATCGAAGGAGAAGTTCTCGAAGACAGTCATTAAACGGGGGAATCGCTCCACTCAAGCACATTTGGCGGTTCACTGCGACAAAGCCGTGGGGCGGCCTATCAGCAGTGTCATTTACTCCAGGGAGCAAGGCGTCAGATTCAGCAATGCCAAACTGGGTGCATAGTTGACGGAAGACTTTATGACTCAGAGTGGTAGGAGTCCTTTCCGGGGGATCATTCAACGGGGTAGCAATTGGAAAAGCTTCTCCAGCTGGTTCCAAGTCTTCTTGATGAGATGCCATTCTACACAATCAGCTGAATGTTAAAAAGTGAAGGTGCACGTTTCCTAAAAGTGTGAAGTGCTATGCAAAACTAATGAAAACAAGAAAAAGCAAGTATAACTGGAATTAAACTAATTGACAATCAGTCGATTACGAGATTTCAGAACTTGTTAATACTCAAGTGCAGTGTTAATGCAGACAAATCAGTTTTAGTTTACCATTACGATTTTGCTTTAATACTTCACTTGAGTTGGTTATTGTGTAGCATTTCACTCATACAGTTCATTTAATTTAATTTTCTCTTTATCAACTAATATGTCATTCGATGTGGGCGGTCAGTGGCAGTATATTCGTCCCAGTATTCTGTGAATGTTGTGTTAAGCAGGTTATTAGCATTAAAGTCAAGACAGTGTGAGAGGTCGGGGCTTTTAGGTCGTATTGTGCGAGTCAAGATGTTCAAGGCATGTTCTCTTAAGTCAGATCATTCAAGTCCGAGAATTCGAAGTCATGGAGTTTTAAGTTATTAAGTCGTTCAGATGAGTTCGCGAGTTACGAGTTAAGGGCTATCCCATCCACGACCTAGTCATTCAGATGTGCTCGCAAGTTAAATCCTTAAGTGCTAACTCGGCGATGACCTAAGAAAGTTTTCCTATGAGTTAAGTCGTTGGTTATCTAATTCTTTGAGTCATCAGCCACAACACATAGAGATATGAAACTTCGGTTTGAAACAACGCATCTGTTAACTCGTCCACGACCTAAGGGGCAAGCTACGAGTTAAGTTGAGCCATCAGTCTATTAAGGAGTGATGCATAAGAAAGGTCTCAAGGCAATGAAAAATTGTCAAGTCTTAGGTCGTTACCGACCTACGACCTACTTTAGGTCGTATATGACTTAGGACTTAGGTCTCAAGATTTCTATTCAGAACGCAGAGGCCTTAAGTCGTTCGTCTTCTCCCCAATACATCAATTCGCTAACTCCTTAACCCGTTAACCCATTAGCTTCTACTCCAACCAAAACTCTCGTTCCTGCAGCGCATTTAATCATCCCGAAATCACCATAAACCCGGTCTAATGTCATTCCATCACAAACCACGAATCAATCAAACTGAAATGCTGCTATCGTCTTGTTCTGACCGACTGTCCAAAGCCAGGACAAGCCGTCTCAAATCCATCAGTAATCAATTGAAACAAGAATTGCAGAGAAGTACGACATGAGAAAATGGGGGTCGATGGTGAAAATGGGATTCGTAATTGGGTGATAATCGAGGAATGAATAGCAATCGAATCCACTTACGTGAGAAGGAAATAAGGATGACTGGTAACCGGTAGGTCTGAGTCGTCTTTGGAAAGCTTGAAAAGTCGTTAATGGCGGATTCAAATAGAGGAACAGGTAAAGTTGGGGAGGAACGACCTAAGCTATTTATGCCCTGGAACAGTGAAAGGTGAATCGACACATCCGACTTACGACTTATACTAAGTCGTTCGCGACCTACGACTCATCTTAAGTCGATCGCGATTTAGCGCACTCATCAAGAAGCGAGCTAAGGAAATCGAAGCACACGACTTACGACTTAAGGCGTGTACTTCGAGGGGCAAATGTTAACTCCCTTTTAGCAACGACCTACGAGTTAAAAAGCCTAAAACCTGTGTACTCAACGACTTACGACTTAGTTGCTGAAAAAGAATCTATGGCTTGAACGACTTACGTCCTACCGGGTTAGGGAGCTACGACCTAAGAGAGTCTACGACCTAACTGCTGAAGGTGACTTTGCGACCTAGCAACATAGCGACCTAAAGAATGTCGCGACCTAACTGTTGAAAGAAGCTTGCGACCTAAAGGAGCTTGCGACCTAACTTCTTAAGATGTGTGCCGACCTAGAAGCCAACCGACTTAACAAATTGCCGACTTAAGATTGCGAGTTAACACTGACAACGACCTACGAGATAAGAAGTGAACGACTCAAGATATGTCATGACTAAGTGACTTAAAAGGGCTAACGACCTAATTGCTGTCTACGATTCAACGAGTTAAGCTTTCTACGACTTAAGAGCTTCACAGCCTACGACTCATGGTCCTAACGACTCAACAAGTTAAGCCGTCTACGACTTAAAGAAAGGGGGTTCCAACTTAACGACTCAGCGAGTTAAGGTCTTACGAGTTAAGGTCTTACGACTTAAGGGTCTTACGACTTAAAGGCTACGAGGTTAAAGTCCAGAGCCCATGCTTATACTGCATGTCTGCTAAGTCGGCTACGACTTAACACTTGTCGAAGACAAAGCCACAGGATGAGCCCAAAACAACCCAATCCCTTAACTCGTCACCGACCTAACCCAATCCCTTAACTCGTCACCGACCTACCCTAAGTCGGCTACGACTTAGGACTTGGGAAGATTTCCAGAGTCCAAATCAGCTCCTATAAATACCCCACCACTTCCAACATAATGGGGACTTTTTGGCCATTCATTTCTTCAAGCGCCGTTACTCTGTCGAAGTCTCCTCTCATTCAGCAATCAAAGATCTTCAAGCATTCGAGACACTACAACAATCTTCGAGAAGAACTCCTTACATCCAACACGGATTCGTCGAGTTTCTTCATCAAAGATTGAGCTATTAGTCAAGAGTGCTTTCGTGATCAAGTTGTATTGTATTTTGAAGGATATTGTATCAAATTGTAACCGAATCAGCAATAAAAGATTATAAAGTGGACGTAGGCTTAATTACGGGCCGAACCACTATAAACCTGTTGTTCATTTACAGCTTTTCTGCTATTTTCAGCTTATATTCTGTTCCCGTACCAACGGGTGGTGCTTTCACGATTCTACCACACACACTAGGTGTTAGCGTTCACTTTTTAGCGTTAACATTCATTTAAGCCACTTTTTAATCAAGTTCAAGTTATAAAACATATCTTAAAATTTCAAATTTAATAGATTTCAAATCAAACTTATTTAAGTATAATTATTAAATAATTAAGAATTCCAAATTAATTTCAAATTTATCTTTCAACCAGAAACATTATAAACTTTATATTTGAAAATATAAATTTTACATAAATACTCAAAACATATTTTTATATTGATTCAAATCAACTTTAATAAATCTTTAAAATCAATATTTATTAAAACCATATATTTCTTTTCAAAACCATAGAAATCATTTCAAATTATTAATATATAGACCAACGGTGTCTGTATATAATTTTCTACCCTATGATCAAGTGATACGGATATTAATCATTTCAATCCGTAATTTAAATATATATATGGGTATATATATATATCATTTCAACCTGTAATCCCAAATTTAATTCAATGAAAATCGCTTGGGTTTATCATTTCAACCCATAACGATTTTCTCCTATTTTACAGATCGTTCGGGTATGTATCATTTCAACCCATAGTGAATTCTATATTAACAGGGAACTTGCAGAGTGATAACAGATATGATAAAAATATAACAACAGTAATAGGCATATACCATCAGTGATAAATAACAGATAATGGTGTCAGATGTCACAGGTGAACAGATACAGATAATGGCATATATATATATATCAATATAAATTACAGATAATGGTGTCGGTGTCACAGGTGAACAGATACAGATAATGGCATATATATATATAGCAATATAAATTACAGATAATGGTGTCGGTGTCACAGGTGAACAGATATAGATAATGGCATATATAGCAATATAAATAACTAACAGCAGCATATTTCAATTGTCGTTTCAATTGAAATTAAATTTAATAAATAAAAGAACGTTAATCGTAAGTGATTGCTCACCTTTCGAGGCTAGAGGCTAGAGAACATAGACAACACAATAAGCTATGAATTCCAAAGAAGAGCTAGATTGGACACAATTCGATGAAGAAAACAAGCACGACGGATAAAGCTGATAAATAAGAATTGACGAAATCAAATTAGAACTGGATCGATGATAATAATATTGAAACAAATATATATATATATATATAACCATTTATAACTATATATAAAGTCATATTCTAAACCCAAACATATATTAAATAAAATATCTATATATGGCTTTCAAAAATCATAGTTTTTAAATTTAAACAAATGTATAAAATAAAACATATATACGAGATATATATTGAAACAAATACATATATATTCTAAATCAATCTTAAATTTTAACATATATATTGAATTTATAGCATATCTATATTAAAATCAAAACGTTTATGGGTATATACAAAATCATTATTATATCCAAACCCATATATTTAGAATACATACCTAATATATATTTACCAATATAAACTGTTTGATATAACTACGGTAATGATACATGTACACTGCACATGCAACACACGTACATACACACTACACACGCATATATATACATTGCACATGCAACCCAAAATATATGTGCAGGCCGACATATGCAGACAAACAAACATCAAACTAAATATACTTGCATATATGAACTGTCAACGTTACAAATAACTATATATATTATATACAGATCATATTTTAACCCTATTCCTTATATTATTGTATTCATATATACTTTGTAAAGCAATTACAGAATATATTATATACTAATATTAACTTATGCAGACAGATAAGTATTTATTATCTCACTCATATTTAAAACTCACGTTATCTCCTCATACCATAATATACATAATATTATATACTACTAACCAAATTATAAAATATTATATAATATATATACATATGATAAAATGAACAACATGTAAAACATGCCTGCTGGGTTAAAGACGGGGCGGGCCTGGCTGTTGCTCGCCATTCAAGGCGGAGGTCCGATTGATGATGTCGTGTGAGAGGGAGATGGGGTGGATAGCGATGGTCGAGCGAGAGGCGATGGAGATGCGAGGTGGAGATGAAGGGAAGTGCCGCGTGACTGGGTGACTTCGGTGGCACGTAGGCCGAGGTGGAAGGAGTGGCTGGTCGTTTGGACGGTTGGAGATAAGAGTGGTGGTCGGCCATGAAGGTTGAACGGCTGGGCTTGGCTGTTACTTGCTCACGCGTGAAGGAGGTGTTGGGTGGGAGAGCATAGGGACGAAACAACATGGCTTCAGGCAAAGTGTGAAGAGGAAAGAAATAAAAAATATGAACAGTGGGAATGTGAAAGGAAGGCACGCATAAATCAAAGGACTAGAATATGAATTGAAAAGTTAATAACAAAAGTCAGAGGTTAGGATATTAAATTTGGGAATAAACAAGCCTATTGACCGTTCATATTATATGGTGAAGATTGAAAGGTCACGGGAGTCGAAGGATTCGAAAACGGACCCGATACGGGAATCGTTACGCAGATTTCGTCTTGACCGGACTTCGAAACACACAACCGAATATACAGTGGAGATCAACATGACTAGACGATCAAAATGGTATACAAATATCAGTGGTATGATTGAATTATAAAAATTCGAATTTTCTACTAGCAGAAAATGCAGTAACAGAAAAATAAGATCGACGAAGCTAAAAAGTCCAAATTTGGAAAAACGAAAAATGACGTCTTGCTCAAAAGATGGTTTAGAATTTTTCCATATAAAAATATTTGGGTTTCGAAAACATTTTATTATCATCAATTTTAACCGATATAAATTGGAATAAAGTTACACTAGAAAATAAACTTCCAAATTATTTGATGAAAATTTACCAGTTGCTATGAATAATTAGACGCATTCCAAATATCAAATTTTTATTTCAAAATTTTATCGTTTAAAATTTCACAAAATTTCAACTAATTACGTTATTAAAACAGTTAAAATTTACGGGTCGTTACAGCTAGGAATTGAGAGCAGTTTGGGTTAGTCGAGATTTTATTGTTTTGGTGACATCTAACGATCTATAGGGTCGTAAAGGTCGGGAGCTTGCCTGGTGGTGGAGGAGTAATCGGCGATTGAGGGAAAAATAGTGAGATGGTGGATAGTTGAACGTGGAGGCGGCGACGAACATTTGAAATTTTTAAACCTAGTTTTAGGCGAGGCTGATATTTTGATTCGTTCGTCGTTTGGAGTTGATCGAGCATTGCGAGGCTCTGGGAGGTGGTAGAGGGGACGTTGGCGATCGTGTGGCCGGAGTTTCGGGTTGTCTGGTGGTCGAGGTTGCGGGGATGAGGCGTTTCCAGGTTGAGGTGGTTGTTCCAGTTTTGGGCTTTAATGCTCGATTTTGATTTCGACGTGATGGTGGAGTTCTGGCGATCGGAGATTGATTCGAGGATGGACTTCGACTTGCTCGATGATGTGATGTAGTCTGGAGTCGATCATCGGCGACGTGCACGTGCACTATGCACGATTTCTGGTGATTTGGGTGGAAGCAGAGTGAACACGAGAAATTATCGAGTATTTCAGCGTTTTACTCGAAGAATTTTGGTGTTGGTCTCGAAGCAAGCATTGCCATGGCTCGGGTAAATGTTTGCCCAAATTTTTTGAAACAGAACCTGTTCTGTTTTTAAAACTTAAAATTTAATTTTAAATTATAAAGCAAGGTTTAAACTAAATTTTAAATCAAAAGTTTTAAACCTGGACTGAAATCTGAAGTGGAATTCTAGATTTTTAAATTAAATGAAGTTTTATAACTTTAAATGTTTAAATAAGTTTAAATGTAAAGGTATACTTTAAATATGTGAAGTCAAAAGAAAATTTGATTTTAACTCTTTTGATCAATGAGTTATTAATAATTAATCAATTTTGATTAATAATGATTAATGTAAGTAATTTCTTTAGCAAAGTAATTAAAGAATTGTTATTAGTTAATGAAGGTCATTAACTAAGATTATTTAAATAATTAATTAATGTGATTAATTTTAACAATAAATTATATTTCTTAATTTAATAATAATCATTTGTGGAATGGTTAAGTATAATTACTTTATGGAAGTAATTACATAATTAATTTTTAGTACAATTAATTGAGTGTAATTGAATTAGTTTAAGTTAATTACTTAGGAATAATTAATTTAGAATAATCACTTGATGATTTGGGAAGTATAATTACTTAGTGAAGTAATAAATAGATAATTACTGGATGTAATTAATTGAATGATGATTAGAAATTTGAGTATAATTATTTGTTAGTAATTAAAGGATTAATTAATAAATGTGGTTAATTAAGATTTATAAAAAATTAAAGGTTAATTGATTCATTAATTAAGGATGATTAGTTAATAATTAAAGGTTAACTAATAAATGATGAAAGGGAAATTTATTTCAGATAATTTGTAATTAACTCATGATAATTAACCCGGATCAATCATTATTCATAAGTAATACATCTGATTTAAATTAATCAATTGATTAATAAATTTTACTTGTGAATGTTTGGATTTTATTGAATGGGTAAATTGTTTGATATACCTGATATGTGATGCTTTGTGATAAATCCTGATTTGTGTTGTGATTTGTAATGTAATTTATTTATTTGGGATGACTGTAATTTATTATCTGTGATATATATATATATATATATATATATATATATATCTGTGATCTGTGAATAAAAGATAAGCGTTATAGTTATACCGCTTATCAAATATATTGTTGTATTTAATCTGTGATGATTGAATGATGTTGCACTATTGTGTTAAACCCCTGGACCACACCATATACACACAAATATGGATTGCACGTGGAAGTTGGTGAAGTCACAGATGATTTAAATTTAATGTTTTTGAAATTGAAATTTTAATTTCAATTGATTTTGGAAATGGATTTGGGTTAAATGTTAAAGCTTTGGAAGAAGTTTTTAAGAGAAAAGTTATTTTGAATAACTTGGTAAAGTTTTTCAATTTAAATAATTTAATTTGAATTTGAATTCATAATTTGGAATTGAATTCCATGTTTGGGAATTATGGTTAAGATGTTATAAATGTGTTTATATGAATTTAAACCATTTTAAAAGTATAATTTTGAAAATTTGAATTTAACCCAAAGATTTTTATAACTTGTATAAATGAGATCAGATTTTTCCGAAATAAAACTGTTTGTTTTCAAATGATAAAAGCTTTCATATAAGAAATGAAATTCCAATTTAAATTAAAGGAATTTCAAGTTTTAATTGGAAATAGTTTTCCAAGTTACGAATAAATCTTTGGAAACGTGTTTTGAAAGCTATAAATTAAATCTTTGATTTAAAGATTTAATGAGTTAATCTAATTGAAATGGAAATCGATTTGAAAATCTATGAATAGATCTTTGTGAAACTGGGTGAACTTTGTGAGATGAATCTTTTTGTGTAAAAGATTAAAATGGTAATTTGTTTAAACTATTTGAAGAGAAGTTTTGGGTAATAAGTTGTGACTTAACTAAAATCCTAATATCCATATGTTTTAAAATATTGTGCTAACTATTCGGTTTAGCCGGGAGAGGACTTTGTATCATATAACCCATTCCGAATAGTGATACGACGTAAATGGATAGCATTTGAAGACCGGTGTTGAAGACCGGGTGTTTGCGAGAACGATAGGATAACCTATTGATTGTCTTTACACTGAGTAGCTACGGTATAGAGATTCCCTAAGTGATGGGAAGTCTGATCGGGATTGTGAATACCCTGATTGCAAGGGCTTCTTTGGACGTGCCTTCGGTTCTGTTCGAACCCGGAACAGACTTGTATGGTCGTATGTCTGACATTACACTTTGAGATATAAAGCTGATTTCCTTCGAATACATTTCTATTTGGTGGCGGAGAATTTATTCTCTTAGCTTAACACCCTTCTCTGAGACGTACGAGCTCAGAGGTTATGTAGTTGAAGGTTATCAGTGATATACTCCCAATTTGGTAGTGTGGCATGCTAAGTGTTGCTGTGTGTTGCTGATCATTTGTTGATCATTTTTGATCAAAGCATGGCTTTGTGAAGAAGCATAGCTTTGTGGACGAGACCTCATCGAACCTCACAAACCGGTAATGGTCGAAACAGGAAAGATGCGGCAAGGGTATGAGGGTCGCACCCTTTAGGGTATGTCATTTCCTTTTGGAAAAAGGTGGTATCATGTTATGGAGCCCAGATGCTTTACCTGTCTGGTTGCATCAATCTCATTTACTGTGTGGTTGTTGCTTTATGATCGAGGGCCCTCGAATAAAGGTCACAAACGACCCGGGGGTGGCATACTCGTGTAGTAGTTACCTAGTAAGAGGTAACCCAGCCTTGTGTTGGCAGAGAGCTAGTTAGTTCTCGGGATGTCCCTCCAAAGGCGTACCCATGTGGAAGTAGGAAGTTCCTTAGCCTGACCATTCATTGGAAATCCAAAGAAACAATACGAGCCCTTTACGATTGCAATTTGTATAACCTGTCACCTCAGGTGGCAGCTATAGTAGGCATAGTATAATGGTACCTATGCTGGCTAAGATTAATATTATATTTTCGAAAGGATTTTCACACTATGCACTAGTAATAATATCAAAAGAGTTTTCTCATATTAAGCATATTTGACTATCATAAGAAGAAATCTCCTCCAAGTCTGCAATTGCATTGTGTGTGTGGTGGGAGGTCTTATGGTAGTTTCATTTTCCAAAAGCATTGCGAAATTCTTTTATTTTCTTTGTGAAAACAACTGTTTTGTTACTCATACCAGTCCCATGACTAACCCAGAGTTTATTGTTCCCTTCCTAAACTCTGGGTGCCCATAATTTTCCACACGGGCAGTCTAGAGTTGGGGTTTTCAGATATTCAGGTTTAATAGATTATCGGGAGCTAGTTCAGTTTTTGGAGTTCAACGACTGACCTTGCTTATCTTTGTGCATCGTGATGATGGTTCAAGCTTGATGTTGGAGTTGTTGGACCCATTCTCCTTTAAAGATCATTTGGAGTATCACTTCTGTTGTTTCCGCTATAACATCATTATTTGTCTGTGATATTCTTGTATCATATAGATATTATTGTTTTATATCATATTCTGGATTTTGCATCATTTGTGCTGTATATGATATTATTCATTTCTTTCTTCCGCTGTGTTGTTATACTTAACGTGTTATAAGCTCCGGCAAGCCAGATCCGGCATTTGAATCTGCGGCATTCGAGTACAAGTGAAGTACGGGTGCCGATTTTCGAAGGCCGAGTTAGGACCTTTACAGTTATCGTAAGGTAAAACCCATTCGTGTTTATGTGCGGCGTGATCTTATGAGATATCTTTATTTCAAAAGGATTTATAACATTAAGTAATTCGTTTGATTGTGTTTCTCATGCTGCTTTACCAGACTGACCCGGGCGTTGTGTTCCTATAATTCTTAGGTCAGCACGAGCATATTTTTCCAGATTTAGCTGGACACTTTGGAGATTTTAGGAGATGAGCTGGAGGCCTCTAAGACGTACTTACGTATTTTTCTTTTATCTTCTGATGTTTTTCTTATTGTATATATCAACAATTGTAAGGGCGGATTGTTATAAGTATCCAAGAACTAATGATTGAATTACTATACTCTGATGATTGTATGTATAATAAAACATCTTCCCTCTTGTAAAGACTTTTTAGTATTGTATATTACTCATCACGTTTTCTGGGATTCTTTTTTGTCTTTTCTTTCTTCCATCCTAATGATTTGTCTTTCCAGCACTTGGATGTTTGGCACGTGAATACCGTGGACGTATTAGTGTCGACTTCTGGGGATCTAAAAGGAGGGTTGTTACATGTGGTATCAAAGCTTTTGTTGAGCGAACACTTAGGCTTTTGGTGGGGTAAACTCATTTGAGATAGGGTAAGTGAGACCCTTAGATGAGTCTCAATGTATATATATAGAACACGTATTCGTTAGTGCAATAAAATGTTGTATATTGTGTTGATTGGTCTGTGGAGTGGCTTATGAATTCTAGTCAATGCCCCTGATCAACATTGTTGATAAGGGTTTCTAAACACTTGAACAAGGAAAATCGACACAGTATTGTTTTAAATTTGGTAAATGAAATAATTTTACCAAAAAGTATATTTATATTGTAACACCCCAGAATTTTCCAGAAAGAAAAAAGAAAATATAATTAAAATTTAAGATAACCTAACACGAGAATATTGACAACCATCCAAATTTGACTACGAGACTTGCACCATTGTGTCCGTAGTAATTTTCTAGACAATTATCATTTATAAATTGTTGAAATATAAACAAAAATAAAGAATTTATAAAGGTTTGAATAAATTGAAAATTAAATAGAAAAATAAATAAAAATATAAAATAATAATAAATAATTGACCACGAGGCGGTCGACCCAACATGAGCCAGGTCGACAAGCCCATGGCGGTCGACCCGACCTCGGGTGTAATTGAGGGTTGCGATTTTTCGATCACGTTGCTCATTCATCCTAGATTCTTTCAAGTGTGGCAAGGCTTTGGTAATATTTTGGAAACCCTATCAACCACCAAACAAACTGATATTTTAATATTTTGGAACATGGGTTAACCTATTACTATAACAACCCGCAACTTTTGACTAAATCAAAACCCAAGTCCATTAGGATACAGGTCATTGGTTTTAGTAACCTATAATAAAGATAAATTTACTTGAGACCTATCTACATAAACTCACAGCGGAATAGGAAAATATAATATAATATATATGCTAACTAGGGCTACTACCTTGGAATCGATATTATTCCTTTAGTATCTGATTTCCTTGCCAGTGTCGAGCATGAATGAGAAGACTTCACCAACTACAGTTCCCGTAAGTATCACGTCCCTCTAAATTTGCCTATGGAATATAATGTGGAGGGGGGGGGGGTTAGAACAACGTTCTGGTGACTAGAAAATCACATACTATATTCATAATACTAATTTATGCCGACTGATTTCTGTTAAAATGTTATGTCTATTATTCATGGTTGTTCCGTATAATTCCATCAACACATACAATATGTCTAACCTTCTCCGAGGTACCTATATATATGTGTGTGTGTGTGTGTGTGTGTGTGTGTTTGTGTGTGTATACATATGTATCTAAACATTGTGCTACCCAAAAGAAAAGTCCTGCCACTTAATACTACTTAAATAGGGAGGAGGCAGACCCAATCAACCATTTAATCCAACAACCCCGAAGCGGGCCCTCTGTATTGAAATCGCTAGTCAATCGGTTTTAGCTACAGAGACCGATGACCATTAGATACGACTTTATAATTTAATTTTCCATATTACTAATGCATCTCAAAGGCATATCTAAAGGTTAACTAGCTAACCAACAAATAACTAACTAAGTAAACTTTGAGATCTTTGCGTATCTCATACGGATTAGACACTAGTAGGAAGCGAATTTCGTTAGGGCATACCCTAAGTCTTTGCTAACGAATGCTCGAAAATGCTAGTGGTCACAGAATACAAGCCAGCTCTACTAAATATCAGTCCAATAATAAGATTGACATACCCCTCCAACCTCCCACGGATGAAATCAGGTTTATACTATCCTAATATAAGTCAAGGAAAAATATTCATCCTGGTTACTTAACACCTCTTGTTAGAAATAAAGAAGACCTTATTTCTCAATTAGGTACCGCCAGTAGATTATTCAAGGATTTTTATATAGATAAAAGGTAGACTAACGACCATTTAATACCTTTCACCCTAAAGTAAACCATTTAAGGTACTATGCCATTTAATACTTTGAATCCAAGGCAAACCCTTGGCATATTTCCCACATCTATACGCAAACGCATATCCCTTCCACACGAGTCTTATGGTTAGTGTTAATTGGGTTTTTAACCCAATAGGAATCAACAAGAGTTAGAACATCCAGACTAAGCCAGAATGACTTGAAACTTGAACAAGGCATCTAAAAGAACAAGCCAAAAATCCACTAATAGATTCATTGCTGGCGATCCATTATCCGTGGATCACTAGCGATCCAAAAAGAAGCATCATGAGTTGTCAAAGCCTCTCGCGTCATGATCTACTACCTCTTCTAAGAATACTTGCGAACTTTCATAACATGCCAAACAATCTAGCTAGAGAAGTGAAGACTCATCTAATTCAAGCTGTTTGACTGAAAGCAGCTCACTTAAAATGGATCTAGAGAACTCATACGAAGTCGGATTGACTTGAGATTTTGGGAGAACACCTTGAAGACATAAAAGAAGGCTCACAGAGAAAATGGGATCATTTGGAGGTTGTTTAATGGATTGCTAGCAACTTAACTAGATGGATGCTAACGATCCATGTAGGTTGGGCCCCACAACCTGAAATTTGTAGGGTATGTCTCACACACCCTAGAGAGTACGTACAAAGTTTCGCCTCTTTTCATTAAGTTTTAAGCGAGTTATGGATGATTCTTCTCCAAATTAGGCCATTTGATCCATCAGGACCGACCATGAGGAGTAGGCCCCATGAACTATGATATATAAAGGAGGCTCTCCTACTCATCTACATTGCATATGTGAAGTTTTGTGTGGTTTGGTTAAGTATTGAGTGAGTTATGGATAATTCTCCTGCACCAAATGACCCATGAATACAAGTTATCATATGAACTCCAAATGACTTGATATTGGACAAGGCACTTAAATAGAAGATAAGAAGACAACCAAACTAAGATCACTCAAAAATATGCTAAGTGGAAGGATAGCTGGCGACCCAACCCCTATGGATAGCCAGAGATCCATCAAGATAGGTTGGATTTCCCTTAAACTTTTCAAGCTCCTTCATAGCACTAAGTAAAGGCTTTTGGTAGAAAAAAAATGCTAATTTGATGGATAGCTAGCGATCCATCCCACATGGATAGCTAGCGATCTATAGAAATGACTCAGATTGATTTGAGATTTTCGGTGATAACTTGGCATAACAAATGGACTCTTCTGCATTGTACTTCTAGCTCAATACTCACTGAATTCCCCTATAAATACTCTCCTATCTGCAACATAAAGAGGATCTTCTGGACTGGCTACTGGAACTCTGTAGAGATTATTCTTCACTCTTCTCCTCCCACACAACAGTCACCTAGGGGTTCACTATGATTCTCTAGTGAACTCTTGTACTTGTGACTTAATCTAACTAGGAAGATTCAATCATAATGTAATCCATTTCAACTTGTAATAGCAGTCAGTTAATAGAAAGTTATAAAGTGGACGTAGGCTTCATTAACAGCCGAACGACTCTAAAAATCTTCTTGTCCTTTTACCATTTCCATTTTTTTACATTTACTTTCTATATTATGGCTCTGTATGAACATGACTGGTGCTTTCACACTCAATTCAGGGTGTTGATCCAATTTTTGGGTTAACATTTTGGTGCTTTCACTGAGAGCCCAACTCAGGCTTAAATCTACCTATCTACTTTGGATCAGATAGGTTCATAAGTTAGATCCTAAATCTCTGCATAGAAGATTTTCTATTGAGAATCAATGGCACTAGGAAGAAAGACAACTACCTCCGAAAGATCCATAGGAGCTACCATTGCCGGAGAAGGAAAAAACTCTCAGTAAATTGAAGTCAACAATCCCAACAATCTGCTGTTAGGAGCTAACTATGGAGATCTGGTTCCAGGATCCTCCACACATCATGAAGTTGTGACTAAGGGAGGATTGAACAAGATGGTTGATGAAATTAACCAGAAAATGGAAAACAGTCAAAAGGCTCTTATGGAAAAGATAGATGCTCTCTTAGCACTCCAATCACTAACTACTACCAGAACGGTGCCTGAAGCTGTGGCTGCTATGGAGCAGAAGCTTTCTTCTGTTTCTGGCTTGTTTAGGGCTTGAACGAAAGAAACATAAGGCAAAAGCTTAAGGAAGTAGTGGGCGGAGCTACAAGAATCATAACGGAAGAAAACGTTAAACACTCCACCCACTGCAAAGCGCCTGTTACAAACCTGAACTTAGGGGTGAAAACCCCATGGGGTGATATAACGATGACTCTCTCCGTCTCTTAAGATGACAAACAATTGAGGAAGAGTAATTGGAAAAATCCTAACGTGCAAAACACTAGAAGAAGCTCTAAAACCCGTGCCGCAGCACAGTGCCAAGTAATGGATGAGGAACTACTACTCAAACGGTATTCCCAGAGGCAGGAGAACCAAGAAGATATGATACAAAATAGGATCGATTACAAGGCCAAGCTCCCATAGTATATTGTGACCACGCCCAATTGATTAGCTTCCAATCCTATCATGGAGCTTCCATCGTCGAATCACGAATGGTTGTCGTCGAAAATCATCAAAAATCGTCAAAATGGTCATTGAAAAACTAACTTCAGGTTTGGCTCGAAGTCGAACTCGGGTAATCGTCTATTTGACTTGAAGCAGATTCTGGAAGTTCTAACTCAAAGTCAAACTCGGGTAATCACCCATTTGACTCGAAGCAAACCTAAGAAATCCTGACCCGAAATCAGACTCGAGTAGAACCACAATTTTCTCCAAGCAAATATGCAAATGACTCCAAGCACCGTTCGTCACCAACCCAGCACTTCAAATTCTGTAACTTCAAGAAAACCATGTGCCGACTTTAAACAAATCAAAAATTTTCTCAAGTCGGACTCCAAGTAAAATACCACTGATCCATCAATGCCAATCCATCTTCTTTTGCCCATAACTCGAACAAGCAAACTCCAAATTCCTCAAAATTTGGAATGCAAACTTATCGGGCCTTCCTTATCGCCCCATACCGATCTCACCTAGTTTGAAATTTTTTAGGGATCGTCACTGATCTATGACCCCATCCTAAGTGATTTTTCATTCAATCGGCATTTCCAATCATTCAAGCATAGGACAATCATGCATATAGCATTCTCAAGCATTATAAGCAGCCGTAACTTGAAAACGGCCCGGACTGATAACGATTAGAGCATCTTCCCATATCAAAACACATTCACCGAAGCCGTACAACATGTATAACTAGCATATGGATGAAGCAAGGGCGACGGATGAAGTCAATTGTAAGACACTCAAGAATCATTAAAGGATGAAACAAACTACTACCCTGGAAGAATTCTATGGTAAGGAAAACTAGTTCCAGAGACTAGAGGTAGTGCAATTGGAAGAAGGCAAACCCAAAATTTTTCCAAAGAACATACCAAACAGTGAAGGTGCTATAGGACCTCATGGAACTTTTTCTTAAGCAAGGCCACTAAGACTTAGTAGAAAAGCGCCCTGGCTAACTAATGAAATAAGATGAAAGAATGATTATCAAATATCACTCCAGCTAGCTAGCTATTAAGAATGGAGCAGCAACCTAAACCGATGCCTTCTCATCCATCCTTGTCTACTTTTCTTTTATAAATGAGCCGTACCGGGACACTGGGGGAATTGCAGACAACACAACTAAAGAAACGCTTCTATGCCCTCGATGAGTCATGTTGATCCCTCTTCTGAGAACCGGCATTACTCTCGTAGTGTCAAGAAGGCTTTTTCAAAAGAAAGTCAAAAAAACAGATCTAAACCTTAGTGTCCAGGAACCGATAAAACTGTTTTTCTACGAGCCGAATCCTAAAAATTTCTCTTGAAGTCGATGAATCATCGCTTTAAGACCACTAGGCCGTTAGACACACGACCCAAAACTCTTCTTAAAGTCGATGAATTATTGCTCCAAGGATGTCTGGTCGTCGGACATCCGACCAAAATTTCTCTGAAAGTCGATGAATCGTCACTTTAAGGCTGCCAGGCCATTGGACATACGACCCAAAACTCTTCCTGGAGTTGATGAATTATCGGTCAGGGCCGTTTGGTCGTCGGACATCCGACTAAATTTCTCTTGAAGTCGATGAATCATCGCTTTAAGACCATTAGGCCATTGGACACACAACCCAAAACTTTTCTTGGAGTCGATGAATTATCACTATAAGGCCATATAGTCGTAGAACATTCAACCAAAATTCCTCTTGAAGTCGATGAATCATCGCTTTAAGACCGCCAGGCCATCGGACACACGACCCAAAACTATTCTTGGAGTCGATGAATTACCGCTCTAAGGCCGTCTGGTGGTCGGACATCTAACCAAAATTACTCTTGAAGTCAATGAATCATTGCTTTAAGACCACCAGTCCATCAGACACACAACCCAAAACTCTTCTTAGATTCGATGAATAATTGCTCTAGGGTCCTCTGGTCGCTAAATATCCGACCAAAATTTCTCTCAAAATCGATAAATTATTGTTCCAAGGCTGTATGGTTGCCAGACATCTGATCAAAAAAATCCTTCACAAATTAAAGCATCGTGAAGGTCCTTCATGAACTAAAGTGTCATAAAGGCGATCTGATAGATTAGCAGTCATCTAGTCCAAAATCTTTCACGAACTAAAACGTCGCAAAGGCCAACTGGAAGATCGATGGTTATCTCATCCAGAACTGCCCGAAAGTCAGTGAAGTCATGCTCTAAGGATATAAATCAACAACTATATTAGTCACTCCGCAAAATTAATAGAATAATTTCCAATGACCAATGAGACAAATAGTGCTGAATTACAGAGCTTCAAAGTCGCTTAAAGAAACTAAGCCAAAACTGAACTGACCTTGTGATCAATCAGTGGCCGACTCAAATCAATCCAAGGTTCGACACCGGGAGAACCAAGTATTTTAAATCCCTAATATATAAGTCCTTGAAGATAGAGTCCCTTCCATGCTTTAATCATCTAGAAGATATAGTTGCATCCAATGGGCCACGTGCAACCAAACAGGTTATGGAGAAACCCCGGATACATTTTAAGCACATGAACAGCCCTATCACATGGGGGCACTATACATACTTGAATAACTACAAGGAAAGCCAAGATGAATCATACCATAGTTCTGTAACACCCGATCGAAAATTCTGGCATTATGACAACTATGGACTTAACGACCTAGCTAGCACAACAAACGAAATAGAAGCATAATACTTACTTACTTCTTCCCAACTCCTCCTTTACCACCCTTGTTGACCCGTTCCTTTTCCTCTTAGACTGTATGCTAATTGAAGACAAATTCACTAAAGGCAGTTTTGACCAAAAACTGAGAGTCTTGCCTTGAAATCCAATAAGCTCTTTCTTTTTAACCATCCCCATGCGGTCGGCTTAGATCTCTCCACTAGGGCAACCTTATCTATTTGGCTATGGACATCTTCCTAAAATATGTGAGAATCATCCAAGCCATGGTTACCCGATCCAAAAACCACTTATCTCTTAGAACTGTCGAAATCATGTTCCAGCGATGTCAAATCGCCGGATTGATGGGAAAGCTCGATCCTTACCTTCTAAGAACTGGTATCGCTTCTCCAGCACTAGGATGGCCCAAAATGTTCCTGATCGATGGGTCATATCGATCCCATAAGTCGCACAATACCATTAGCCATGCACTGTCCTAAGCCGCGCATCACTTCTTGATCCGTGGAACCACACTCTCGAAGCAAGAGCTCCTCACGTTACCCGAAGATTAGCAAGTTGAGAATTTCCAAAACATTCTAGGATTAATGGGTTGTATCGATGCCATAAGCTGCACATCGCCATAAGCAATGCATCACTTCTTAAGCCGTGGAACCATGCTCTCAAAGCACTAACTCCTTATGTTACCCAAAGATTAGCAACGTCTAAAAGTTCCAAACTGTCCTGGATCGACGGGTCGTATCGATCTCATAAGCCACACACTCCTATAAGCCGTGCATCACTTATTGAGCTATGGAACAATGCTCTCGAAGCACGAACTCCTCACTGTACTTGAAGATTGGAAACGTGAAGAAGTTCCAAACCATTCTGGATCGATATGCCATATCGATCCTATAAGCCGCGCATTTCATAAGCCACGCACTCTCAAAAGCTGCGCATTTCGTAAGCCACATACTCTCAAAAGCCTCACATTTCATAAGCTGCACACTCTTAAAAGCCGCAAATTTCGTAACCCGCGCACTATTAAAAGCCGCGCATTTCATAAGCCCCACAAGTGCTACTTGATGTTGCTCTGGCATCATCAGCAAACCGTTAAGATTTTCTAAGTATTAGTATTGTCCTGACAACACCGGGAAACTTCTCTATTGCAGGATTAACGGAGACTAATTCCTACTACCCAAAAGAACCGATATTGCTCTGGTAGTGCGACAAAGTCCACAAACCATGAAGTCGGCAAAGAATATTGATCTTTGACCAAAGTTAATGTACAAAATGTCTAAAATCAAGACATCTAAGTCATGAGCTCCCAGAGATAGGAGCTGCGATGCACTTTTGACTGGGGGCATCTAGGGAGCCACCCAAAACATCAAGTCTCACATCAATTGTTCAAAATAATTAGCCTTATGGACTGAGGGGCATATGACACATTAACATTTGGTCAAGATAAAAAATTGCTCCAACTTGCAATAAAAGGAGGAACTTACCGTCATCCAAAGATCGACAATGACGGAAGGCATTTCCAGAATCAAATCATCAACTCACCAGTTTCCAAAGAAAGAAGCAGGTGCTCGACTGAGATCTCAAACCCCAACTTGCAGAAAACAAACTGTTATCTAAAGACAGAAAAGGGCAAGGAGAGAATGCTCGAAATCGAGCAGCTAAACCATTGATTCCCGAAGATTGGAACCAACGAATAAGGTTGATATCCAAAACAAAGCTATCAGCCCAGCATAATGCATATGGCCTAAAACAAGCAAGGTTAAGTGTCACAGATTCAAGATAAACATTATCGAACTCTACCGGTCCGTGATCAGGAAAGGAATGAGCATGGTCAAACTAGGGGCAATGTGATGACCCACTCCACAATTTCTAATTTTCTATAAGAAACTGGAATTTTACACCTAGAAATGAAGGGTTCAGCCTAGAAATAAAGGGATCCATAGATAAAAGTCAGATCATAAAAAAACTAGTTGAAGGAAATCTGATTTTACGAATGAGAATAACCATGGAATTGGTTAAGCAAAAACCTTGCATTTACAAAGGTAACACTTGATGGTAATAAACAAGGCTAGGCAATGGAAATGCCTGGGACTCCCATCCTTCCAGAACATGGCGCATCCCGAACTTAAGCAACATTAAGAAAAGAGAGCCATAGTGGGTTGAAATGGATATACTCAACTATATAGGATCAGATGAATGATTCAATCCTAACCAACACGAATTTAACATTGTCCCAAGACAGACAACACTAAGAAAAGACTTCTACAATCTAATCATCGAAGTGCATATTTTCGAAGATCAAAACTAGTGTCCACTTGGATAAAAGCATTGCTAGATTGGAAGGGAAAATCGATCCCACCCTCTTGAGTGTCGGTTTTGCCCCGGCAACGCTAAGGCCTTTTCTCATTTCCTAAATATCGGTGTTGCCCCAGCAACATCGAGAAACTTTCTATTTCATAAGTATCGATTTCCCTTAGCAATGCCATGAAACCCTCTATTTTCTAAGTACGACATTGCCCTAACATTATTGGGAAATTTGCTATTCACTATGTACCAATGTTGTCTTAGCAATGGCAGGAAAACTTTAATCTATAGGTTCGATGAGACATACTCATCATTATAAACCATCAATGCACTAGCTTCCCGAGATAGAAGTTGGTCCTCAACTGAGATTCTTCCTTTGTATTTAGAAAACTACGGTTGCCTGAAAACGGGCAACTATAGCAAGACATATCCTTTCATTGGTCTGCCAGGTTGTTCGACCTTTCATCACAGGAATCAGCCATTGCATAGAAATAAAGTAGTGCTGAAAGGAAATCCCAGGATTGAATCGCTCATGTGCTAATTTCTAGGGATGAAAGCAGGTGCACAACCGAATTTCCTAAATTCAACATAGAAAGAATTTAGATATAGCTAAAAGATAGGCAGCCTTGAGGAAATGTTGCTTAGAAACAAACAGTTAGGTTATCAATTCCCAAAGACAGGAATTGGCATATGAACAGAACTTCCATGACGACAGCAATAAGGCAAAGCATGTACAACTAAGGACATGTAGGGACAATCACGGAGGGTCGGAACTAAAACCATCGGACTTCCTCATTCCTAGAATAGGATTGAGAGCCAGACTAGGGGCAATCAAATCATTTGTCCCAAACCTCTCCATCTCTCACAATTGCCCAAATACAGGCATTCGAAATAGTTAGTCCCTTGAGCAGGGATAGATGCACAGATACTTGATCTAAAGAAATGTTACAAAGTCAAACACAAATAACCGCGAGGTTGGTTAGATAATGGCTCTATATTGCAGAATAAGCATTCTAGTAACAAAATTGCCAACAAAGGAAATGAAGGATTTAACGTTCAAAAATCAATCATCACTCGCTGTCTGGCAATTATGAGAAGGATTGATGACCTACTTATGGTCTAACTAGATTATTTATAGGAATATGCCATTACTCGAAGTTTGGTGATGCTAAGAAGAAACCCCCAGAATGAAACTATTGATACATTGGCTTTCGAAAACAGAAGCAAGAGTTTGATTGAATATTTAGCCCTATCTTATGGCATCTCATGCTATCTGAAGATTCAGAACATTAAGGAAAAATCCACAGAGTTGAGTCATCCATGCATGAGTTTCTGGAGATAGAAACTGATATATGATTAGTGTCTCAACACTGCACTTGGAAGAATTCACTCTAGCAAAAAAATGATGGTGACGCGTCTTTCCAACACATGTACCAGAATAACATTGGATGACGATGTCAACTTGGAGATTTTCGAATAATAGTCAGGAAACACCATCACTGTAAAAATCAGAGCTTGAAATCAAGTAGCAAATTCCCTATTTCTTGGAGATAGGAGCTATCATGTCAATCAAACTGGGGTAGTCGAACATATTTCCTAGGAGATTTAGTCTCCTGAAAACATATAGACTTAGTATTCAGAGAAATCAAACCTATGGACTAGGGAAGATAAACCAACACCTTGTTAAAACAAACTTAATTGAGCATAAGTAGGGATTAGCTACAGAACAGGCTAGACCGAGCTACCTTATAGTTTTGAACAAAGCTATTAAATAGAATATGCCGAAATGACTACAGAAGTACTTCTTACGTATATAGAATTACAGAAAACGAGTATGCTGCACATGAACATAAGAGGTGCAATAGGGAGAAAAAGCAATGCTCTGAATTGAGCAATTAAACCAATATTCGCCGAAGACAGAGGCTGTTGTGTAGGTTGAATTCTGCAAAATGCAAAGAAAGGATAATCGCAATCGAACAAGTCATGCGCTGGTTTTCGAAGACTGAAACTGTGCCCGATTGAACTTCAACTACAACTCTACAAGAGCAACTGTGCCTTGTAATTTAACTGTAATCAATCATCCCAATATGATAGGAGTAATAAGCAAAGCCTAAGTTGTGAAGGACCTAGCTTCTAGAGGAGTGGAAGTCCCTTCACTGGACTAAAGACTGGATGACCGGAAATTCATTTTCAATAATAAAACTTGGCATTCAACCCTATTGGGTATGTTTTACTTTAAATAATATCCTTGTATAACCAACGCCTGGAATCCAAGAGAAGTCGACGTATGTTGACCAGTCGGGTTCTCAAAGTTGATCGGGGCAGATGTAGTGTGTTATCTACATGAGAAGTGTCCAGTATCCCAAAATACTACAAACAAAAAATCTAGTATAGATAGCTTGCTTACATTTGAAAAACAATCCATATCGTCCTTTGAAATTATCTTTTCCACACTTACCCGTTATCGATCAACGATCAATAACAGAGCCTCTATTCGAAGTGATGTGGGAAGAGTTCTTTTCAGGATCAATGAAGTTAGAAACGGGATGAGCGATACGCTTGAATCATCCACTATATCCGATTTTTGAATAAATCATCGCATTAGAATTCAAAATGGCGAAAGGAACTTAACCAAGTCCTTGAAAAAAAACAGTTAAAGACAAAGAGCAAGACTTTGCTCTAGAACGACGTACAGTCATTCAAGACAAAACTTAGCTTCACCATCAGCCGAGTTAAAACTATATAGGTCGACTCCAAACCTACGTCGTGCACCCACTTACCGACCTAAAACCTTGTGTAAACTACGGAGCAAACATTGCATCGTCAATACCAGGAATTGAAATTTTGATCGAAATCAAAAAACGAATGGCTATCAGAAGTCGTGTTAATTAAAACAACATCTTGAGATGGATATCGATGATTCACTGAAATTCACACAATAATAATCTGATACTTGTCTTGTTCCAGAGCACACTTTGTTTCCAACGAAAGCGTACTCTAGGGGGGAAAATGTTAACTGGGTTTTTAACGCAGCAGAATTTAACAGGAGTTAGAACATCCAGGCTAAGCCAAAATGACTTGAAACTTGAACAAGGCATCTAAAAGAACAAGCCAATGGAACTTAAGAGAAACAAGCCAAAAATCTGCTATGTAGATGGACCGTTGGCGATCCATCATCCATGGATCGCTAGTGATACAAAAGAAAGCATCATGAGTTGTCAAAGTCTCTGGCATCATGATCTACTACCTCTTTTAAGAATACTTGCCAAGTTTCATAGCATGCAAAATAATCTAGCTCGATAAGTGAAGACTCATCTGATTCAAACTGTTTGACCAAAGGCAGCTAATTTAAAATGGATCTAGAGAACTATACGGAGTTGAATTGCCCTGAAATTTTGGAAGAAAACCTAGAAGACATAAAATAAGGCTAATAGAAAAAATGGAATCATTTGGAGGTTGTTTGATGGATCCCTAGTGTACAACCTAGATGGATCACTAAAGATCCAGGTAGGTTGGGTCCCATAGCTTAAAATTTATAAGGTAGGTTCTACACAACCTAAAGAGAGTACCTGCAAGGTTTTGTCTAATTTTATTAAGTTTTGAGCGAGTTATGGATGATTCTTCTCTGAATTAGGCTAGTTTGATCCATCAAGTCCGACCCACGAGGAGTGGGCCCCATGACCTATGATCCATAGGGTAGGCTCTCCTACTCATCTACATATCATGTGTGAAGTTTCATGTGATCTGGTTAAGTATTGAGTGAGTTATGGTTGATTCTCCTAGCCAGATTGACGCAGCGGATATTACAAAAACAATGTAGATCGTTGAATGTAGTAATTGGTGGATTGGAAGATACTGAAATGCCCAAATTCGTTGATCCGAAGATACCGAATTCTAGCTATCCCGAACTCGTTGATCGCGCACGATACCGGGTTCAAAGATCTTCAATTCTTCAAGCGTTGATCAAGCGCACTTGATTCCGCGAATCGGCTTCTACAATCGTTGAATCGAGCGCACTCGATTAACCGAAAGAGGAGATAGGAGATTACACTCAACTACCAATTTAGATGAAAGCACACAGCAATCAAAAGAGAATTTTATTCAAAAATCAACAACCTTACAAAATGATTAAACTTGCCTATTTATAGGCTACAACTTTACAATAGAAATTTCGCTAACTCCTAAGTCGTTTCCGACTTAACAAAGTCTCCGGCTCAACATAAGTACATCACGACTCACGACTCAAAAGAATACAGGCATCATACGACTTACAAACAGATGACAAAGAATACAGACGACATACGACTTATACAGATGCGACTTAACAATGCCACGAGTTAACAAATGACGACTTATCAAAGCAACACAACAGCATCCTTCTACGACTTAAGAACCAATGGTCTAGATTAACTCGGCATAAGATTCAACGGCATCCTGAGTTTCAACGACTTAGAAACTTGCGGCATCCCAGATCAATCGTCTTAAGGAAATTAAAGGCAGAGATTAACTCGGCATAAGCATCAACGGTTTCTATCTTCACGCGACTTAAGAGGGTGCGCTTTAAAACTGTGCGACTTAACTAAGTCGTAACTTTGCTTCCGACTTAACTTCTTCCTTAAGTCGTAGACGACTTAACACTTCCTTCTCAATTCGAACCTCTCCTTCCGTGGCCTTCTCCGTAAGTCGTAGATGACTTATCAACTCCGAGCGTCTTAAACCTTTGTTAAGTCGTAGCCCTTTTCCTCCTAATCCGTTAGGTCGTAGACAACCCAGAACCTTCTCCTTAGGTTGTAAACTCGAGTTAGCTCCTTCTCCTGGTTTCCAGTTAAGTCGTAGCTCCTGCTCACATGCCTCCTTAGGTCGTAACTCGGCACAGTTAGCTCGTTCTTCATCACTAGGTCGTATTCCATTAGATCGGAGCTCATTAGGTCGTGACTCGTTGATTACTTCTACCTTGTTAGGTCGAAGTTCATTAGGTCGGAACTTGTTAATGTGACTGGAATGACTTAAGGTAACTTCTGTTTTCTTGTTAACTCGTAGGTCGTTAGGTCGTTTTCGACCTAAGGAATGGAAGGTCGTTCGCGACCCAAAGAAACTGGCCAATAGCATTAGAATCTTATCCCGGTAGGTCGCTGGAATGATGTAGCTAGGTCGTAACGCACCTGAATGACTTGCCAACTCGTTTTCCTGCATTTTCATCTCCTTAACTCGTTCATTCTTCCTCACATTAAGTCGGGCGCGACTTAGACTTAGCTTGTGATCATGGTTAGGTCGTAGGTCGTTTGAGCGACCTATAGTATCATGATGCTGGCCTGCATCATCTTCCCCTGGTTGGGAGAAATTCGTCCTCGAATTTAAAAGCTTCCTTCTTCGAGATGCTGTCTTCCATTCATTATCTAGTTTGACACAGCCCTGGTGATAACCATTTTTGAGATTAAACTTGTTTTGTACTTTGGATGTTATGGTTCGAGCTAAATAATAAATGGAATAGAACAGACATGGCATTAGGCAGGCGGCATAAGAAAGTGACCTGGGGGATATGGCATGTGGAAAATTACGGACTAAACTCAGCACTAGATGCCAGATCCACTTCAGATAGCATAGAACTTCATAAGAATAGTGTCGTATACCATATTGCTTGTGCCAATAGGAAGATGTGATATAGAACCAAAACGTGTCGAAAGTGTGAGACGTTATAAGGAAGTTTAAAATCATAGAATGACTTAGGAAATCACGATCGAAAAATTGTGATGACTCATGCTCAGATTCTTGTCTTTCCTTATACCGTTCAGATGTGTCATCCTCTTGAATCTTCCCTTGATGTGTTGCATCAAACTCCCCTGACTGAACTGAATTCCCACTTGCTTCTACTTCAACATATTTATGTTTATAATACGGATCCAAGCAATCGACATTGGCAATGTTAGCAGCGTGGACGTCATCCGACAACTTCAACTGACAATCATTCACTTCCTCCTGTTGTATCAACTCTTCTTGTTCTTTCAGACACATAAGATCATACGATCCTGGCAGTAAAATAGCATCTGGTACGAGTTCAGTGTGAGGTTGGATGTCCTGTAGAGATGGTAACTCTTCGGAAAACTCCTCAGAGTATTCGACTTCAGACTCATCGAATTCTGATCCAACTTCCTCATAAACATCAAAATCTTCACTCGTTCCTTGCCGGGATAATACAAACAAGTCAGTACTAATTTCCACCTTTTCATCAGGCTCTTCCAAACATACAAGACTAGATTCTTCAAGCAGTTCCTCAGACATCTCATCTTCACATTCTTCAAATACTTCATCTTCTTCAGGATTCTCAAAATCAGAATCTTTTCCAGGTTCAATCATCATTGACAACTCATCATCATCTTCCATTTTATTGATGAACTCTTTCAAAAATAACAAACTATCTGATTCTGCCTTCTCTTCTGTTTCACTCTCACTTTGTTCATGCTCCTCGGAAACTAAGGAATTTATACATGGCTGACTCTCATCCATAAGCTCAGGTGCTAAATAAGAATCCTCCATTGTCAAATGAATTTCCTCCATCCCGAACACAGCTTCTTCTTCCATACTATCAACATCAAACTGTGGCAATGAAGAGTAATCAACTTCTACCTCCACATACTTTGACTCAACTTCTTCTTCATCGTCAAATTTCGACGGTTCATAAAAGTCAATTTCAACAGTCCCCCACAACAAGTTACCTCCTTTCTCTATTGACAAAACTTCTACTCTCCCTGATAAAGATTCCTCAAATCCTGGCAAAAATTCTTCATCGTCGTCAAATTGTGGTGGTTGATAAAAGTTAACTTCATCAATCAAATTACATTCTTCGTTCTCCAACTCGACCTCTTCATCTTCGTTGTCAAACTTTAGTGGTAAGGTTGCGAATGATTCTGTATGTCCGACCACTTCAAATTCTTCTAACATTGGTTTAACCTCCTCGAGAGTTTTAAGCTCTTCACTTGCCTCATACCTAACCAAGGTTTCAGCACTACCTTCTGATTCTTCAGCACTTTCGCCGAAAGGTAATGGACTAGTTGATTCCTCTTCCTCTTCTGTCTTGCTTTCAGTAGTATCATCCACATCCTCACTTTCACATTCTTCTACAACAAAGGGTTTCTTCTGGGACTTTGTACATTCAAAACTTCGATGGCCAAACTCCTGACAATGATATTGCTTAACTCGTTCATCAACACTTGCCTTCGTGATTCCATATACAACTGGTTCATTGACTCTCTTAAAAACATTTCTACTGTAATGAACAGCATGATTTTGATTGCTGGAGTTTGGAACCACACCCTTTCCTCGACTCCCTTGACTCAACTTCTGCAATTGTTGATCAAGACGAGCTTGATAATTGTAGGGTAAGAAATTTGCCTTCATCATCCTTTTCATCTTATCCCACTTGACAACTTTAGACTTCTTCATCCTCTCTCTGGTTGACTTAGTTTGTTGCCACCAGTCCATGGTTTTTCCTTTCAAACTTGCAGCAACTAGCTTCACTTGACGATCCTCAGGAACGTAGTTGAGCTCAAAAACATTTTCAACCGTGGATAACCAGTCCAAGAATTCCTCTGCTTGTAGTCCACCTCAGAATTCTGGAATCTCCGTATCCTTTCTTGATTTCCATGTATAACCATCCTCTTCAATATTCTTGTATCGATTTTGCCCTTGACCAGAATATCGAAAATGAACACGATCACCATAACTTTCCTCTTCAAAATTAGTTGAACTTCGTCGTCGATTCTGAACATCGACTCTTCTATGCCCATGCACGTCCTCTCTACTTCTTTTCTCATAATCATAACGTGGCGACACTCTCCGTTGATTTCGATTCATGTCAAACTTTATTCTCTCTACTTTCTCGAAATCCTTATTGAATCTTTCATCACTACGTTGCTTCTTCTGTTCAGGATCTTCTCTCTCATATAAATCTGCAACACTATGATGACGGTTAATATATCTCGGAGGCATGATCAAGCCTTCAAACTTTGACTTTCAGCTCCACTCCAAATTTCAAACACCTTTCGAACTTAGATCCAAAATGAAATGGATCGAAAACTCCCACTTTGTTGCAACTTCGCGATGAACACGATGAACACAACTTCTCCAAATCACAATTCTCGGCTAGACAATGCAATGATGCTCGGTCTACACTCTCCTTAGCTCAGCTTCCTCACTTCAAGCTCGGCTAACACTTGATGCTTTAAACTTCAAACAAATCGGCTCCAAGACTCGATTTAGCTATGATTGGCTAAAACAGGCTCTGATACCAAATGACGCAGCGGATATTACAAAAACAATGTAGATCGTTGAATGTAGTAATCGGTGGATTGGAAGATACTGAAATGCCCAAATTCGTTGATCCGAAGATACTGAATTCTAGCTATCCCGAACTCATTGATCGCGCACGATACCGGGTTCAAAGATCTTCAATTCTTCAAGCGTTGATCAAGCGCACTTGATTCCGCGAATCGGCTTCTACAATCGTTGAATCGAGCGCACTCGATTAACCGAAAGAGGAGATAGGAGATTACACTCAACTACCAATTTAGATGAAAGCACATAGCAATCAAAAGAGAATTTTATTCAAAAATCAACAACCTTACAAAATGATTAAACTTGCCTATTTATAGGCTACAACTTTACAATAGAAATTTTGCTAACTCCTAAGTCGTTTCCGACTTAACAAAGTCTCCGACTCAACATAAGTACATCACGACTCACGACTCAAAAGAATACAGGCATCATACGACTTACAAACAGACGACAAAGAATACAGACGACATACGACTTATACAGATGCGACTTAACAATGCCACGAGTTAACAAATGACGACTTATCAAAGCAACACAACAGCATCCTTCTACGACTTAAGAACCAATGGTCTAGATTAACTCGGCATAAGATTCAACGGCATCCTGAGTTTCAACGACTTAGAAACTTGCGGCATCCCAGATCAATCGTATTAAGGAAATTAAAGGCAGAGATTAACTCAGCATAAGAATCAACGGTTTCTATCTTCACGCGACTTAAGAGGGTGCGCTTTAAAACTGTGCGACTTAACTAAGTCGTAACTTTGCTTCGACTTAACTTCTTCCTTAAGTCGTAGACGACTTAACACTTCCTTCTCAATTCGAACCTCTCCTTCCGTGGCCTTCTCCGTAAGTCGTAGACGACTTATCAACTCCGAGCGTCTTAAACCTTTGTTAAGTCGTAGCCCTTTTCCTCCTAATCCGTTAGGTCGTAGACAACCCAGAACCTTCTCCTTAGGTCGTAAACTCGAGTTAGCTCCTTCTCCAGGTTTCCAGTTAAGTCGTAGCTCCTGCTCACATGCCTCCTTAGGTCGTAACTCGGCACAGTTAGCTCGTTCTTTATCACTAGGTCGTATTCCATTAGATCGGAGCTCATTAGGTCGTGACTCGTTCATTACTTCTACCTTGTTAGGTCGAAGTTCATTAGGTCGGAACTTGTTAATGTGACTGGAATGACTTAAGGTAGTTTCTGTTATCTTGTTAACTCGTAGGTCGTTAGGTCATTTTCGACCTAAGGAATGGAAGGTCGTTCGCGACCTAAAGAAACTGGCCAATAGCATTAGAATCTTATCCCGGTAGGTCGCTGGAATGATGTAGCTAGGTCGTAACGCGCCTGAATGACTTGCCAACTCGTTTTCCTGCATTTTCATCTCTTTAACTCGTTCATTCTTCCTCACATTAAGTCGGGCGCGACTTAGACTTAGCTTGTGATCATGGTTAGGTCGTAGGTCGTTTGAGCGACCTATAGTATCATGATGCTGGCCTGCATCACAGATGAACCATGAAGACATATGATCAAACGAACTCCAAATTACTTGATATTGGATAAGGCACTTAAATAGAAGAGAGGAAGACAACCAAACTAAGATCACTAAAAAATATGCTAAGTGGATGGATAGCTAGCGATCCATCCCCTATGGATAGCTAGCGAACCATGAAGATAGGTCGGATCGCCCTCAAACTTTCCAAGCTCCTTCGTAGCACTAAGAAAAGGCTTCTAGGAGGAAAATATGCTAAGTTAATGGATAGATAACGATCCATCCCCTATGGATAGCCAGCGATCCATTCCCTATGGATAGCTAGCGATCCATAGAAATGACTCAAATCGATTTGAGATTTTCGATGATGACTTGACATAACAATTGGACTCTTGGACACTTGGATTTCTGGCCCAATACTCACTGAATTCCTCTATAAATAATCACGTATTTGCAACATTAAGAGGATCTTCTGGACTGGCTGCGGGAATTATGCAGATTATTCTTCACTCTTCTCCTCCTACACAATAGTCATCTAGGTGTTCACTGTGATTCTTCAATGAACTCTTTTATTTGTGACTTGATCTAACTTAGAAGATTCAATCATATTGTAATCCGAATTAACTTGTAATAGCAGTCATTTAATAGAAAGTTATAAAGCGGACGTAGGCTTAATTAAAAGTCGAACCACTCTAAAAATATTCTTGTCTGTTTACTAGTTTTGGTCCTTTTAGATTTATTTTCTATATTATTGCTCTATAAGAATAGGGCTGCTGCTTTCACACTCAATGCAAGATGTTGATCCATTTTTTGGGTTAATAGTTAGAGAAGTCATACAATAGTAGTAAGTATACACAATTGTCGGCAGCCTCCAGGTGAAGGGCAGACTTATGTTGTGCAACTCTACTGAGCTTGCATCTCAACCCATTCTAAACCAAACAAATTATCCTAGGCCTAAATATTAGGCTAGACCTACTAATTCATGCTCATTCTAAATGTATTATTGAGGCTACGTAATTTCCTATTATGAAAATTATACTGCCTCCTAGTATTTTATTCCTATCTTATACGCTTATTACATATATTCTCTATTTTCCTTTTACATCCCATAAATGTCAATAGTCTGTAATGAAGGGTCTTATTAATTTAATTGGACAATCACTAATAATATTTATTTATTCGTTCAAATTCAACCTATAATGCTTATTTCATTTCCCTATAAATGCCCTATTAAATCCTTTAACCAGTCTCATTAAATGCATTTATGTGCCCATTTAATTCCTGTAACTCCTTATTAACTGCATATTTATTGCCCTACTAATTTTGTAGTTACTATCTTTTTTCGATTTCGACCTCCCAGTCCTATGGTTTACTACGCTATTAATAATTAGTCATCCTACTTATAACTAATATGAATATCGTCCGATATTAAGATATATATATATATATATATATATATCTCTTAATCGGTGGGCACAGTTATACGTATATATATATATATGTGTGTGTGTGTATGTGTGTATTCCTATTTCCAACACATTAATTCCTACGCTTAGGAATTCCAGAACATACTGCAATCTTTAAGGAACATTTATTTCCACATTTTAATATATTAGAGCCATCCTTCCCAAAATGTATTACCATTATAACTTTCCATAAATTACCCAAAAGTTAGACTTTTGCTCCATTTGAAATTGCATGGAATAATCTCTTTTCTTTTATTGGAATAGGCAGTGCAAACTATGAAGAAGAACATCTGTACTTTACATATCTTTCCATTTTGGTATATTCCTTATTATTTCAAACGATGCACATTTTATACATAGTTGTGGAATTAGATAATTTATGGAAATTACACTAAAATAGGTACAACTAAATTGTACCCACAATGCTCCTAATAAATTAAAATGGAAAAATTCACATTCCAAGTCAAATTAGGGTAATCTAAGTTTTTACTAATAATTTACAACCAATTATCATAAATCTAGAACAAATCTTGCTATCTTATCAACATTCTACTTTAACAAATTTAGGGACTTATTTCTAAAGTTCCAGATTAGGATGTAAATACCATTCAAATTCCAATTACCTAACTTACAAAATATGTAGGTGAGATCTCAATTGAATACATTCTTTCTAAGACTACAACTTCACGGATCTTGCATGGACATAGTAATTAAATAAAACTCAATGATATAAATTTCAATGTTATATATAAATCATATAATTTCCCACTTTCCTTTCAAGCATTTCAAATCTCCCAAATCCAAATCCATCCCTTTAATTGACTCCCTTTTCTTTTCAATCCAAACATATGTATAACAGTATATACACATGAAAGGGACGTGGAAGATGATCTTAAGGCTATTTAACACTAGAGGGGAGGTGAATAGTGTTTTAAGAATTTCTTTAAAACTTCTTTGATTTAAATTGAATTAACTAACTTAATGCAAATACACAATCACAGATCAAATCACAGAATCACAAATAAATGCAAATATAAATAAAAAGCAAGTAAAGGAAAGAACACACCAGGAATTTTATACTGGTTCGGTGTTACCCTACATCCAGTCCCGCACAACCCGTACGGCTTTCTATTCAACAATAATCTAGATTACAATCCCTCGATTCCAAGGCAACGAGGTACACCCTCCAGATTCTCAGGTCTCTGGGTAGAACCACTTGATTCACAGGACACAAGTTCACCCGATCGATTTCCAAGGACACGATCACACCTTTATAACCCCACACAAGTTTCTTTGAGTACAAATGTATCTATAACTCTGATAAGCACTTAGATTCTTTGGAGAGAGTGGTAGAGAATAAAACTAGAGATATTCTGGTTTGATTCACTTAAGATTTCGGCAAAATATGGATAGGATGATTAGAAAACAAGATAAGAGAGTAAAGAGGAGAGAAAATAAAGAAAGTAGTTACTGGAAAACGTTCATAACAGTCTCTATTTATAGAGAATGAATGGATGTGTCCATTCGAAGAGGTTTAAACGAATAGACACTTCTTTTGAAAACAACCTTTGCTGTAACGGGAAGCATGTCGACATGACAGGTAAATAGGATGTCGACATGGTCTAGTAAAAAATGATGATTTGCTTTAATTTGAAAATGATGATTTAAAACATATGCAACTTTATTCAAATGGACTCTATGTATTTGTAGAAGGTATTTAGAAGTAGAAATACTTATGAATGTATATATGTATATATACTAAAATATATTTAAAATCAAAGTAAATAAACTAAAGTAAATATAATATTAAAATAGATTTTGAGGCTAAAATATCAAGGACAATTTTGAAATCAAAATATAACAAAATGATAAATATGATTTTGAGGCTAAAACATTTTTGGAAATGTGAACGAAGGTTTTTCTTTTGAAAAGGAATATTTGAAAATCATTTTATAAAACAAGAGATAATTTTGAAAATCATTTTGAATCAAAATTAGTGGATAACAAAATAGGGCTACTATCCATTCCACTAGATATTTCGTGAGTTCCATCTCACTAGGGTTCCATCCCTTTAACAAGAACGAAGTGGATTCCATTCCACGAGTAAATTGGATAAAAAAGAATGATAGTGCTTTCAAGGAGTTTTAACAAATATCTAACCTAACTATATTATTTGTCTTGAACTCTTGAATATCTTGAATCTCATGAGTCTTCAATCTTGAACTCTTGATCTTTGTCTTCATCAATTTTGTTTTCTTTACTGTACAGTCTTCTTTTGTTGATACCTGCATATAGATTTCCTGCACATATATATTTTATAACACTTCTATAGTTGTTGTCATCAAAACCACTATCCTATGGACTAACATTCTCCCCCTTTTTGATGATGACAACCTTTGTTTATAAAATATTTATATTCTCCTTATAACTCCTCCTAAATCTAATAACTCCCCCTTAATCTTTGCCTAACTAATATATTTTATACTTCTCCCCCTTTGTCATCAACAAAAAAATGACACTAACTCCCCCTAAATCTATGATATTAATGATAGTGTTATCATTAATAATACTGAAACTAGATATAACAATGCACTAAACATCGTATACTTAGAATGTTATATATGAGCAATATAAGAATAAGAATAATAAGTGTAACCACAGATTATTTTATTCATTTCAATATTACTATATACATGACTATTTAAACTTATAAACACATAAATAACTAAAACAAGAAAATAAACAACTCAACGGTTGTTTTTGATGATGGGAGACTTGTGGATAGGACAATTTGGGTAATGGAAGCAGAAATTTCCATGTTGTTCCACAATGTTCCCATAAGCATCAAAACAAACTTCCCCTACACATACTGCTTCATCATCAGTTTCTTCCTCTTCTTCTTCGTCTTCGTCTTCTCTCCTTCTTCATTTGCTTCTATGTTAGAAGAATCTTCAATTACAATTGGATTGGCATGATTATCCATGAGGAATTTTTGAAGATTCCTCAGAATTTTCCCTTGTTTCTCTTGCTCTCTTGCTATTCTCAATTGTTGAACTTGCATTTCAGTTAACATCTGCAGCGAATCATTAACTTTCTCCTCTATTTTGATGACACGAGCGAGTATGGAGTTTTGGAAAGGGCCATGTGAAGGAGAAGGGAAAGAAACCGGTGATATTTGATTAGGATTGGATGTGGAAGCCATGGATTTGATGTTTCTAGAAAGTAGAATGAAGAAATAATGATTGGAGGGAAGATAAACTCGGAATGGGTGAGTTAAATAACCACCCATTCAAAAATTAGAAGGAAAAAACGAACTGTCATTTTTACCGTTGCATGTCGACATGACGCATGAATACCATGTCGACATGGTGTTGCAAAATGCTAAGGTTAAGAAAACATTCATATATACCCTATGTATACTACTATACTATATACTATATTTCAGAAAGAGAACATATACCTAATTCTCTTCTACTAGCAGTTATATAGAGAAGTGATCCAATCATTCCTCTATACAAGGTTTGATCTACGTCTTTGGATAGATCATCCTTACTTAACACTATATTGGTTGCCATGGGAGTTGGTTTTCCACTCACATTGGTCAAACCAAACTTACTAACTAACTCTCTCGCATACTTCTCTTGACTGATAAAGATACCATTATCTAATTGTTTGATTTGTAATCCTAGGAAAAGGTTAAGTTCACCCATATGACTCATCTCAAACTCTTTTGTCATAATGTCAGAAAATTCTTTGTTCATGTCAGAATTGGTTGATCCAAAAATAATATCATCTACGTACACTTGTACAAGTTGAATATCATTTTTGTTTCTTTTAATAAAAAGTGTGTTATCTACTTTACCTATTTCAAAATTAGATTGCAAAAGATAAGACCTAAGTCTATCATACCAAGCTCTAGGAGCTTGTTTTAGACCATACAGGGCTTTCTTTAATTTAAAAACATGATTTGGAAATTTTGTATCTTCAAAGAGTGAAGGTTGTTCAACATAAACTTCCTCTTTTACAAAACCATTTAGAAAGGCACTCTTGACATCCATTTGAAAAAGTTTGAAATTATTGAAATTAGCGAAAGCAAGGAGAATTCTAATAGCTTCTAATCTTGCTACGGGTGCAAAGGTTTCGTCATAATCTATACCTTCTTCTTGACAATAACCTTGTGCAACGAGTCGAGCCTTATTTCTAACGACCTCACCTAATTCATTTAATTTATTTTTATATACCCATTTAGTGCCTATAATGGTTTTATCCTCAGGTCTAGGAACAAGTTCCCAAACATCATTTCTGGTGAATTGATTCAATTCTTCTTGCATAGCAAGAATCCATGAATCATCAGTTGATGCTTCCTTTGGATTTTTAGGTTCTATTGAGGATATAAAAGCAACATGACTCATACTGTTTAATTGATTCCTAGTTTTAACAACAGATTGCATATCTCCTAGAATATTTTCTACAGGGTGATCTTTTAAAAGCCTAATCTTTTTATTTGGATGAAAAGTTTCATTTGTAGCATCTACAGATTCATGATTAGAAATAACTAAGTCATCCTCATCATTAGTCTGATCAACTTCTTTGAAATTTTCATCAAAGGAAACATGTAAAGTTTCTTCAATAGTGTTTGTTCTTAGATTAAAAACTCTATAAGCTTTACTCCTGTTAGAATATCCGATAAAGATTCCTTTGTCGGATTTAGGATCAAACTTATCTAAATTATCTTTTGTATTTAAGATAAAACATTTACTTCCAAAAATTCTGAAATAAGATACCTTAGGTTTCTTATTGAAAAGAAGTTCATAAGGTGTTTTATTGGTTAGAGGTCTAATTAAAATCCTATTCAAAATATAACAGGCTGTTGCAACTGCTTCAGCCCAAAAATGTTTTGGTAATTTACTATCAGAAAGTAGAGTTCTAGCACACTCTTGAATCATCCTATTCTTACGCTCAACTACTCCGTTTTGTTGTGGAGTTCTTGGAAACGAAAAATTGTGAGTAATTCCCTTCTGATTACAGAATTCCTCAAACTTCTCATTTTCAAATTCACCACCGTGATCACTACGAATAGTGATGATCTTGGAAGAAAGTTGGTTTTGAACTCTTTTTGAAAAACTTTTAAAATAATCAAAAGTATCACTTTTATGTTTCAGAAAGATTGTCCATGTATATCTGGAATAATCATCCACAATTACAAAGACATATTTACTATGGTTGATTGATTGAATCTGAGATGGACCAAATAAATCTAGGTGAAGTAACTCAAGAGGTTTTGAAGTAGAGATCATATCTTTAAGTTTAAAGGAACTTTTTCTAAGTTTTCCTAATTGACATGCATCACATATACTATCTACTTTAAATTGCATCTTAGGGAGGCCTCTTACTAGATCAAGTTTGGATAGTCTAGATAAGAGTTTAAAATTCAAATGTCCAAATCTCTTATGCCAAGTCCAAGGGTCACTTGTATTGGCCAACAGACATAGATTATCATTTGAAATTTTCATACTAAGAATATAGATATTCTTTTTCCTAACTCCCTCAAAGATAATATTAGATTTATTATCTTCGATGTGACACTTGTCTTTTTCAAATTTAATCCTATATCCTTTATCACATAACTGACTAATACTAAGTAGATTATGTTGTATATTTTTAACTAACAAAACATTTAAAATAATAGGGGTTTCAGAATTATCTACATTGCCGATGCCAACCACATAACCTTTTGAATTATCCCCAAAATTAACCAATCCTCCATCCTTGTAAATAATGTCATTGAGTATCTCTGGATTTCCTGTCATATGTCTTGAACATCCACTATCAAGTATCCACTTGTTTTTTCTTATTTGCACAGCTTGTCCATTGTGAATAGATTCATTTGTCGCCATGAAGCAAGATTCCTGCACAGTGAGCAACTTTTGTAGACTACCTGATTCTATATAACTATCATGCATCAATTTATGAGACCACAATGATTTGATCATTAAAGAAATATTTTTAGGAAACATTTCAAACTTAGCCATGAACTTTTCAAAAATCAGATTATGAATACTTTGAAAAACTTGCTCTGATACCAAATGAAAGGGACGCGGAAGATGATCTTAAGGCTATTTAACACTAGAGGGGGGGTGAATAGTGTTTTAAGAATTTCTTTAAAACTTCTTTGATTTAAATTGAATTAACTAACTTAATGCAAATATACAATCACAGATCAAATCACAGAATCACAAATAAATGCAAATATAAATAAAAAGCAAGTAAAGGAAAGAACACACCAGGAATTTTATACTGGTTCGGTGTTACCCTACATCCAGTCCCGCACAACCCGTACGGCTTTCTATTCAACAATAATCTAGATTACAATCCCTCGATTCCAAGGCAACGAGGTACACCCTCCAGATTCTCAGGTCTCTGGGTAGAACCACTTGATTGACAGGACACAAGTTCACCCGATCGATTTCCAAGGACACGATCACACCTTTATAACCCCACACAAGTTTCTTTGAGTAAAAATGTATCTATAACTCTGATAAGCACTGAGATTCTTTGGAGAGAGTGGCAGAGAATAAAACTAGAGATATTCTGGTTTGATTCACTTAAGATTTCGGCAAAATATGGATAGGATGATTAGAAAATAAGATAAGAGAGTAAAGAGGAGAGAAAATAAAGAAAGTAGTTACTGGAAAACGTTCATAACAGCCTCTATTTATAGAGAATGAATGGATGTGTCCATTCGAAGAGGTTTAAACGAATAGACACTTCTTTTGAAAACAACCTTTGCTGTAACGGGAAGCATGTCGACATGACAGGTAAATAGGATGTCGACATGGTCTAGTAAAAAATGATGATTTGCTTTACTTTGAAAATGATGATTTAAAACATATGCAACTTTATTCAAATGGACTCTATGTATTTGTAGAAGGTATTTAGAAGTAGAAATACTTATGAATGTATATATGTATATATACTAAAATATATTTAAAATCAAAGTAAATAAACTAAAGTAAATATAATATTAAAATAGATTTTGAGGCTAAAATATCAAGGACAATTTTGAAATCAAAATATAACAAAATGATAAATATGATTTTGAGGCTAAAACATTTTTGGAAATGTGAACGAAGGTTTTTCTTTTGAAAAGGAATATTTGAAAATCATTTTATAAAACAAGAGATAATTTTGAAAATCATTTTGAATCAAAATTAGTGGATAACAAAATAGGGCTACTATCCGTTCCACTAGATATTTCGTGAGTTCCATCTCACTAGGGTTCCATCCCTTTAACAAGAACGAAATGGATTCCATTCCACGAGTAAATTGGATAAAAAAGAATGATAGTGCTTTCAAGGAGTTTTAACAAATATCTAACCTAACTATATTATTTGTCTTGAACTCTTGAATATCTTGAATCTCATGAGTCTTCAATCTTGAACTCTTGATCTTTGTCTTCATCAATTTTGTTTTCTTTACTGTACAGTCTTCTTTTGTTGATACCTGCATATAGATTTCCTGCACATATATATTTTATAACACTTCTATAGTTGTTGTCATCAAAACCACTATCCTATGGACTAACAACACATACCAATTAGAATTATAGATCTGAGAGAAGATTTGAATTAAGTGGAATATAGATTTATAATTATGAAATTTACTTTTTTCGGCTGTATTGTTTAGCTCCTTCTCTTCCTCTCTTTTATTTTCTGGCCTTCTCCAATAATATATATAATATAATGTTTTATAATTAATAAAAATAATGGAGATCCTGCTTTGATCAGAAAATATAATAAGAAAAATGAGGGGCTAGGCCTGTGTTTATAGGCACTCGAATCAATCGTATCTATTTGATTTAAAATAATTAAACCCAGTATGTTCGGCCAAGTTTGAACCCTAGCTGTCACCGTTCCAAATGGTCAACCATATCCCTATAGACTGTCGACTGACCCAATAGGGTGGTCATTCGATGGGGTCCACGTGGTTCATATAATTTATTTCCATTTTAAATTCTAATTTAATTATTTTTGTTTCGAAAACTTTACACGCTAATAACTTCTTTGTTTGAATTCCGATCGCATAATTTCAAATTCGAAATTGCTTAAAAAATCGCTACAAACACAATGGTTCAAGTTTCTTGGCCAAATTCTAACATTTGCTCAAAATTCCATTTTTGAGCCTTATTAATTACCGTTAATTTTACAGGATGTTACATTCGCTCCACTTAAAAAAAGTCTGTTCCCAAAATTCCTCATGGGTTGAATCATGAAACATAGCATGTAACCTTCTTATCTATCCAACCGATCAGTGTACAAAAAAATTTACAGCCAAATGTGTACAAGTGCATGGTGTATCACAACATATATGATATGTATGCTGAATAATTCTTGATCGGTGCCTCCTATATGAATGCATTCTTTCAAAATCATTCTGAAAATATGATGCAAACAATCTATATAAACTTGCAGTTCTATGCGTATGCAAGTTTTCAAAAATAAAAAAATCCTTATTTTCACACAACAATTTCCACATTCCTATGAATAGGAGTATGGTTCATCCAATTTTGTATCCAATACCTAACACACAATTTCTAACATCCAAAATTTTAAAAAATCCAATTTTCCTAAACCTACTCCCATATGCCGAAAAGGGAATTTAGATGTAAAATTTTATGTTTACATCCTTCTTTTGGATATCTATTCTGTTATACTTTGAAACCTTCTCTTTTGCCCCTAAATTTTTTCTAGTTTTTTCAAGTACAATTTGCATAAAGGGGCTTATTTTTGGATGATAGAAAGGAATTATACTAAACGTAAGTTTTGTTCCCTATAAAAAAGGTGTCGAAATAGAAATTCCAAAGCTAAAACAACTTTTCCCCTTCTTATTCCCTATGTACTGTTACTGTAACGACCCGACTTTCTATGCCCAGAAAGTCGCATCATTATGAAGAAAGAAAGGGGTAGAAAATAGAAAAGAAGAGAAGAAAGAAAGAAACAACAACAACGATCTCACAGCGGAACGAATAAATTATATTAATAACATAAACTACTACATAGTATACAACACTTATCAGAGTTTACACAACTATACAACACATACTAGACAGTTATAAACATCTGTCTAGATATTACAACTCAAATACAATACAAGACTCTAACACAGATATCAACACAGCGGAATACTATATCTACGAACGCCGAAGCCTCCTGCTCCATTGCTCCTCCAGAATATTCGTCAAAGCTAAACCTGAATCCCTTGGCTACTCGTAAAAATTTGAGTACCCAAGAGTTTAATAAAACAGAAAATAAACACTTGGGTCAGACATGGGTCTGGTGTGAGTAAACGGTTAGATTGCTTAACTTTGAAAACCTTTGAAAACAAAAGTATCACGTAAGACTCCCCACCAATAAACATGGGTAAGTTTTTACCTTACGCTAACTAAAACATTTGATAGGAAATCCGATTGTATTATAATAGGGTCTAGGGTTTTCAAGTAAAATACAGAAATAGCTGAAATGCTTACATCTCACATTCCAACATAGTTGGGCACAACTAATACGTACGGCACTTATTGGAGTTTGGATTCCATACAATGGCAGGGCTACTGGGGTACCGCCCGTCACAGTACGTGGCCTAGATCACCGTACCGAGGAGTACGCCCGCTCCCCTGCAACACAAAGCCGGAACCATCCCTTACTGGATAATCCCGAACAAGACAATCCCGTAGTTGGCGCGACCAACCACACACTAAGCCGAATAAAAGAAAAGGGACCTCTAGACAGGGATCTATCTTGCTCTCAGTGGGTGCTACCCACGAAGCCTTGCTGCACCTCCCCTGTTTTAGCCATTCCCGGTTGATGAGGCTTGAGGTTACGATTACCTTTAATCAGAACATATCACTTAGAATGCTCATCGTCCGCCTGACGATGTGCTGAAAGCATTCAATCCATACAAGTTCGTTCCGGGTTCGAACGAAACCGAAGGCATTATCTCGTTACACTCGTTTTGGAATCACCCTCAGAGTTAACGACAATAACCCTTGCACTCTGAATCTTCATCTTCACTTGAGATTCACGACCTATCGTTAATTTGGATCGATGTGGTATTCGGGTCTCCAGACCTGGAATACCGGTATACGGAAACCCGATCCCGGTCTCATCGAAATCCAAAACGTATCTTTTAAGGCCAAGTTGTTTAAAGGTTTAAACATTTAAACTTATATTCTAAATGATATAAACAGATAGATGAATCACATTATCACAATAGATAATTCATATCAAACATTCATCTCACAAAGCAGCATATATCAGAGATATCCAAATCATCCAATATCAACCAATCACCCAATATCAATCAATCATCCATAAGCAGGTTTTGATTATCTCCAAATCAATTTAATCAATCTTTAAATAAATTAATTACTATTCTTTAATCACTTGGATTATCTTAATCCTGCTTACTATCATTAATTAATTTCAAATTAATTAATTAATTAATCATCTCTTAATGATCTTTCTTAATTAATCTCCTTTGATTAATTATACTTTAATTACTTTTTAGTAATTATCCTTAATCATATTCAGTAATTAACTTTTAATTACATCATTAATTACAATAATTAATGAACCTTTATCAATTAATTAACTAAAATTAATTAATTAATCCTCAATTAATTACAATTAATTAATCAAACTAAAATTAATTACTTTTATTAATTAACCTTGATTAATTCATTGATCCATATTAATTAATTAACCTTTTAATTAATTAAATAATTAATTTTTTATCAACCACTTCATTCATTAATTAGTCTTAATTAATCGTAATTAGTAATTAACAATTTGTAATTACTTATCTTAATTAATTATTTCTTAATTAATTATATTTACCTTGATTAATTAATCTAATTAATTAATCTTTAATTACTTAATTAAGTAATTATTAATCAATTTAAATTAACAAATAATCCTTAATTAATTACTTTATTAATTAATTACTTTTAAATTAATTACACATAGTAATTAATCTTAAATTTAACACATTTAATTAATCACATTTATTAATTAACTAAAATAATTAAGTAATTAACTCTTAATTACTTACATAAGTAATTATCTTCTAATTACTTCATTAAAAATCTGGATTACTTTCTTAATTAATTACTTAACAAATAAGTAATTACATTACTAAATAATCCTTAATTCATTAATTAATTAACTATTCCAAAATTAATTAATCTCAACAATTATATTAATCAATTCCTAAGATTAATAACATCAAGTGATTACCCTTTTTTTTTTTTAACAAATTACCCCATGAGTACTTTTCCCATTAATTACCTAATTAATTTTTTTAACTTAACCATTTAAATTTAATTAAATGATTTCTTAACTTCTTATTAAAAATTTCTTAATTTAAGAAAACATTATTTAAATCAAGTCATTTATTAACTAATAACTTTCCAATGATTAATAATTTAATTATCTTCATTAAATTTAATTATCTTTAATTAAATCAAAATTCTTAATTGCTTAAGATAAATCCTTATTATAATTGATTTACTAAATCCTTATCGATAAAACTTATTTAAAATAAACATTTTAGAAGTCTATTATAATTTAAGCATTTTAAACTTCTCTTTCTACTTTCAAATCTTTAAAATTTCCAAAATCATCTTCAATAAAAAAAAACAATTTGAAAATCTACTTGTTTATCCTTTTAAAACTTTTATGTTTCAATATTTTAGACTTGTTTAACTTTGCTTTTAAACTTAACATTCCTGTTAAACTTTAAATCCTGAACAACTAAATCTGCCTTCCCCAAAACTCGAGTAAATCTCGCAGTTTCCCCAATCCAATCACGAGACAAAAACCCATGCTTCCAGCTTCGAGTCGTCACCCTGAAAACACGAGCATCACTCCGAGGCAACTCATCTTCCCCAGCTCCATCTCCCAGTGTACACAAACGTGCACCGTGCACCTACCCAACCGCCTCCGGCCAATCAAAGTCGTTGCGACCATCGACGACGATACTAAGAACCCATGCGAGCACGAATTCGAGCCCAGATCCAAGAAATAACCCATAAATCGAAATTCGAACATTAGCTCGAAAAGAATGCAGAAACTGGATCCACCAATCCCCTCACCCCTGATGATCGCCACCACCGGAACCCTCGCAGCTTCGTCCAGAACAGCGTCACTTCACCATGCTTCGATCCCACCCTATGCGATCGTGTCCTATCCATCACCATCGTCGAACAAAGCTCGACATTCTCCTCGACAAAAACAGGAACCAAAACCCTACTTTGTTCGAATTCGAACCCTCCACCCATTAAGAAAAATCAATAGCATTTTTCCTGAGACCCATACTCTACCAGTAACCTCCAGACCAAACCCCATCACACTCGATCACGTCGATCGCTGGTGATTGACGAAAATTCCCAAAACGTTCATCTCATGAATTCCTGATAATACTAATCCTAAAAATTATGAAATGTTTATCAAAAATCAGGATTTCCAAATACGAATAAGCCCCTATGATCTGAACTTGATGTAGAGATATTCGATTCTATCCCATATTAAAATTTCCACTGTAATTCCCTTATTTTTCAGAATTTTTTTTTTTTTTTACTAATTTATACCCGAAACAATTTTTAAAAATAAACTTACATAGTTACCATCATTTTCTCTTTTAAGATCAAGGTCTAAAATTATTTGGTTTAGAAGGTATGAATTTATTTATATATTTGGAGCCTGTATATTTAAACAGAGAAGTTATACATATATACAGAACTCATATACACAGAACATATCATATTTACAACATGCATTCACAATCATCATTCATGCAACAATATACATCATCACAACACAATCTATCACTTTCATCAAAGTTTTGATTTCAGATTTTAAAACTGTTTTTAAAAAAGAAATTTACTCACCTTTTTATTTCCAGAGAACAAAACAGAGCAGATTTTATTACTTCCAGGCTTTTGAAATTTGAATTCTGGAAACTGTATTTGATTTTGTTTCTGGCAATACTTTTGATTTCTCTTTGTTGTTGAAATCCTTGCATGTTTGATTTACTTTGCTGCAGGTTGCATTTTGGAGATGATTCGTTATTACAGGCTTTGGAAATTTGATTTATCAAGTTTGAGGTTGAATCAGTGTTGAATTTGTACTTAGTTGCAGATTTGATTTTGGTTTCTGTTTTGATTTAGATTTTAGAATAGATGGAGAGAAATAGAAGATGGAGGAAGAAGAAGATTCGAACTGAAGAAAATGAATACAGGTTTCTCTAACATATGTTATTCTGTAACATTATATTAATTTAATTTAAAGAAAATAAAAATCTTGCCACTTGTAATTTTTATTGCATTACAAATGTCCAATTTGTTTTATATGTTTACAAGTGTTATTATCATGTGTTAAGATACTAACACATGTCCTAAGTAATTTTAAATAAATTTTTATTTAATTTAAATGTTAATATAAAACTTACTTTTTTTAAGTTACTTAATTAATAAATATTAGTTTACCTTTAAAAGAAAATATTATAAATATAAATAAATTCCTTATTCATGTATTTTAAAGTCTAGAACATTATATAACCATTTAAAATTTAACACTTTAAAGAAAACTAAAATAAAACTTTGATTAAACCCCTTTTTAAACTATCACATTTAAAATAAACAATTGTCTTATATTTTGAAAACAATTGAATTAAATCTAAATTAACCTTTTGAAAAATGTTAAATTTTAAAACAAAGCTTTTAAAATCACAATTTATACATATATATTTATCAATAGATTTAATTAAATTTCAAACAAACCAAATTATAACATATATATACATATATATTACAAATTTGAAAATTCATCTTTAATTTAAAACAAAAGATATCCTATTCATAATATATAACAATATATATTATAAATAGATTAAAACTTCATTAGCTTTGAAAATAAATCTTATCAATATTTCCAGATTAAATATTTATTAACTTTTAAAAGATTAAATTATCAATACAGATTATTAAATTTATACTGACCAAAAACCCGGGATATCACATTCCTTCCCCCTTAAAATAATTTCGTCCCCGAAATTAAAAGCAAAGTTAATTTACTATCCAGCAAAGATTTTAATCTCAAACAGCAACCATACATATCAATCATATTCTAACAATCATAGCAAACAATTTAATCAAACAAATTTAACTATCCAGTCAAAATCTGGATAGAATTTACTCGAGTTTCCCCAAGTATATATATATACCGGGAGACTCGTTCTACAAGATCTAAACTAACTATCTACAATAATCTAGAAGTCCTTCCTTTCTAGATCACAAATCTGAACAAGATATCAGACTAACTCAAAACCATCCCAACTATCCTTCTGAACTGCTGATTCCATCACTCGATGAATCATACACATATTCCTCAGAGATATGTGAAATAAAATGAATTCCAGTTATCCGAACTGGCAACTCAATCCTGGGGATCAAAATCTAATCTCCAAAGAACACAGAAAAATCTCATAATACTTCCGGAGCTTACTCTCCAATCTTACCAAATCTTATATCTCCTTTGATCGGAGAAAAACTTAAACAATATCCAATTTCAACATCAATTTCCAAATTCCATCAATTCTTAACTGCATAACTCCTTTGACGATCCTGAGTCACTTCATTCTTCCTGATCAGCTTAACCCTTGCTGATGCTTCTTGAAACAGATTAGACCAACATCAAACCAATTTCCGGATCCTACTCAACAAAATGGTTTCTCAAAAAATATGCCGAAATCCAAAACACAACTCTACTCTACAAACATTAGAGAACTTCGCACTACCTCTCCTATCTGAAATAGTCAAAACAGTTGCACTTGACAACTTTATCTCCAAATCCCGAAAATTTCTTCACACTAAGAGATACACTTGAATTTCCTATAGAAATCCTCTACTCGAAGAAAATTACAACTCTCAGTTGCTTCCACTCTAGAACAGTTGCTATCTTGCTTCTGCTGCACAACTCTGATCTTGAATAGATGAGAATGCCATCGGAGAAACTCGAACACAAACTTGATCATTTACAGTTCATCCTACCATAAAATCTTAGTGAACCATTCCATTTGGTCAAATCATCCCAGCAGAAACTTCACTAGAAAATTAGGACTGATCAATCCTTCTCCAAAGAATCCTAAGTTGCTTCACCAAATTCTTCTCTATGAGTCATCCTTCTACTAAGCTGAACTTCCGGTAACTCCATGAATCAAGTCGATACTGAATCTCAATCTCCAATAATCTCAAGAGAATACTTAAACAATCGCAAGTCACTTTTGCGATCAGCTCGGCCTAATTTCCAAAGATAACTGTTTTCTCTTTACTAATCAGAAGAGCTTATACTTGACTAACCAATCCATCGAAGAAATGGATTCACTCAACTGCTTCTGAACTTCACCTTCAGAAAAACTGCTCAGCCAGAAACTTTCTGCCAACATAGAACACTCCGAGTCGCATTGCTGCCACAAACCAAAGACTTCTTATCCGAAACTCCTCGAGAAACTCGGACCTCAAAGCAAATAGAAACACCCCACTGGACTCAGCCACAACACTGAAACAGACTCACTTCTTCAAACTTGTTCCAGAAGAAACATCTTAAGAATCGTCCATAGCCACCGTGTCTCATCACACAGCTACTACATCCTGAGGTTACCAAAATACCATCACTCTCTTCAGCTCATCCAATAGATCTACTCTATTCATCCAACTTCAAAGATAAACTCTAAACCATAACTGGTTTCCTTCAGAGATCGGTGAAATCTTTACACCACAACAAAGTTTACTCGAGACGGTATTTGGTCTACAGTCTCGTCAGATACCCTTCCAACCTCAACACTCAAACTCTAATCATTGGTAATCGTGTTACACACACCACTACTTTATCTACCTCTATAACTCATATTGGAAAACCCGAACAGGTAACCCAACAAATAGGTAGAAATATATATATATTTAAAATGATACTTTTTATATAGAAACTATTTCTGGGTAAAATTATTTCATTTACCTCTTTAAAACAATATTGTGTCCGTTGGCCTGGTTCAAGTGTTTAGAGATCCCTATCAATAACGTTAGCTACTCGTATTGACCAGAATCCATATACCACTCAACCGATCAATTAACACAATATAAAACCATTTTTATATAACTAACAATTACGCGCTCTCGAATATATATACACTCAGACTCAAACAGGTTGCTACAGATCCTGTCTCTAATGAACAATCCTTCCGAACCTAGGTATTCACTCAACCTAGTGTTCTGATATTCACTTAACCAAAAGCTTAGGCATTCGCTCAACCTATGCTCTGATACCAACTGTAACGACCCGACTTTCTATGCCCAGAAAGTCGCATCATTATGAAGAAAGAAAGGGGTAGAAAATAGAAAAGAAGAGAAGAAAGAAAGAAACAACAACAACGATCTCACAGCGGAACGAATAAATTATATTAATAACATAAACTACTACATAGTATACAACACTTATCAGAGTTTACACAACTATACAACACATACTAGACAGTTATAAACATCTGTCTAGATATTACAACTCAAATACAATACAAGACTCTAACACAGATATCAACACAGCGGAATACTATATCTACGAACGCCGAAGCCTCCTGCTCCATTGCTCCTCCAGAATATTCGTCAAAGCTAAACCTGAATCCCTTGGCTACTCGTAAAAATTTGAGTACCCAAGAGTTTAATAAAACAGAAAATAAACACTTGGGTCAGACATGGGTCTGGTGTGAGTAAACGGTTAGATTGCTTAACTTTGAAAACCTTTGAAAACAAAAGTATCACGTAAGACTCCCCACCAATAAACATGGGTAAGTTTTTACCTTACGCTAACTAAAACATTTGATAGGAAATCCGATTGTATTATAATAGGGTCTAGGGTTTTCAAGTAAAATACAGAAATAGCTGAAATGCTTACATCTCACATTCCAACATAGTTGGGCACAACTAATACGTACGGCACTTATTGGAGTTTGGATTCCATACAATGGCAGGGCTACTGGGGTACCGCCCGTCACAGTACGTGGCCTAGATCACCGTACCGAGGAGTACGCCCGCTCCCCTGCAACACAAAGCCGGAACCATCCCTTACTGGATAATCCCGAACAAGACAATCCCGTAGTTGGCGCGACCAACCACACACTAAGCCGAATAAAAGAAAAGGGACCTCTAGACAGGGATCTATCTTGCTCTCAGTGGGTGCTACCCACGAAGCCTTGCTGCACCTCCCCTGTTTTAGCCATTCCCGGTTGATGAGGCTTGAGGTTACGATTACCTTTAATCAGAACATATCACTTAGAATGCTCATCGTCCGCCTGACGATGTGCTGAAAGCATTCAATCCATACAAGTTCGTTCCGGGTTCGAACGAAACCGAAGGCATTATCTCGTTACACTCGTTTTGGAATCACCCTCAGAGTTAACGACAATAACCCTTGCACTCTGAATCTTCATCTTCACTTGAGATTCACGACCTATCGTTAATTTGGATCGATGTGGTATTCGGGTCTCCAGACCTGGAATACCGGTATACGGAAACCCGATCCCGGTCTCATCGAAATCCAAAACGTATCTTTTAAGGCCAAGTTGTTTAAAGGTTTAAACATTTAAACTTATATTCTGAATGATATAAACAGATAGATGAATCACATTATCACAATAGATAATTCATATCAAACATTCATCTCACAAAGCAGCATATATCAGAGATATCCAAATCATCCAATATCAACCAATCACCCAATATCAATCAATCATCCATAAGCAGGTTTTGATTATCTCCAAATCAATTTAATCAATCTTTAAATAAATTAATTACTATTCTTTAATCACTTGGATTATCTTAATCCTGCTTACTATCATTAATTAATTTCAAATTAATTAATTAATTAATCATCTCTTAATGATCTTTCTTAATTAATCTCCTTTGATTAATTATACTTTAATTACTTTTTAGTAATTATCCTTAATCATATTCAGTAATTAACTTTTAATTACATCATTAATTACAATAATTAATGAACCTTTATCAATTAATTAACTAAAATTAATTAATTAATCCTCAATTAATTACAATTAATTAATCAAACTAAAATTAATTACTTTTATTAATTAACCTTGATTAATTCATTGATCCTTATTAATTAATTAACCTTTTAATTAATTAAATAATTAATTTTTTATCAACCACTTCATTCATTAATTAGTCTTAATTAATCGTAATTAGTAATTAACAATTTGTAATTACTTATCTTAATTAATTATTTCTTAATTAATTATATTTACCTTGATTAATTAATCTAATTAATTAATCTTTAATTACTTAATTAAGTAATTATTAATCAATTTAAATTAACAAATAATCCTTAATTAATTACTTTATTAATTAATTACTTTTAAATTAATTACACATAGTAATTAATCTTAAATTTAACACATTTAATTAATCACATTTATTAATTAACTAAAATAATTAAGTAATTAACTCTTAATTACTTACATAAGTAATTATCTTCTAATTACTTCATTAAAAATCTGGATTACTTTCTTAATTAATTACTTAACAAATAAGTAATTACATTACTAAATAATCCTTAATTCATTAATTAATTAACTATTCCAAAATTAATTAATCTCAACAATTATATTAATCAATTCCTAAGATTAATAACATCAAGTGATTACCCTTTTTTTTTTAACAAATTACCCCATGAGTACTTTTCCCATTAATTACCTAATTAATTTTTTTAACTTAACCATTTAAATTTAATTAAATGATTTCTTAACTTCTTATTAAAAATTTCTTAATTTAAGAAAACATTATTTAAATCAAGTCATTTATTAACTAATAACTTTCCAATGATTAATAATTTAATTATCTTCATTAAATTTAATTATCTTTAATTAAATCAAAATTCTTAATTGCTTAAGATAAATCCTTATTATAATTGATTTACTAAATCCTTATCGATAAAACTTATTTAAAATAAACATTTTAGAAGTCTATTATAATTTAAGCATTTTAAACTTCTCTTTCTACTTTCAAATCTTTAAAATTTCCAAAATCATCTTCAATAAAAAAAAACAATTTGAAAATCTACTTGTTTATCCTTTTAAAACTTTTATGTTTCAATATTTTAGACTTGTTTAACTTTGCTTTTAAACTTAACATTCCTGTTAAACTTTAAATCCTGAACAACTAAATCTGCCTTCCCCAAAACTCGAGTAAATCTCGCAGTTTCCCCAATCCAATCACGAGACAAAAACCCATGCTTCCAGCTTCGAGTCGTCACCCTGAAAACACGAGCATCACTCCGAGGCAACTCATCTTCCCCAGCTCCATCTCCCAGTGTACACAAACGTGCACCGTGCACCTACCCAACCGCCTCCGGCCAATCAAAGTCGTTGCGACCATCGACGACGATACTAAGAACCCATGCGAGCACGAATTCGAGCCCAGATCCAAGAAATAACCCATAAATCGAAATTCGAACATTAGCTCGAAAAGAATGCAGAAACTGGATCCACCAATCCCCTCACCCCTGATGATCGCCACCACCGGAACCCTCGCAGCTTCGTCCAGGACAGCGTCACTTCACCATGCTTCGATCCCACCCTATGCGATCGTGTCCTATCCATCACCATCGTCGAACAAAGCTCGACATTCTCCTCGACAAAAACAGGAACCAAAACCCTACTTTGTTCGAATTCGAACCCTCCACCCATTAAGAAAAATCAATAGCATTTTTCATGAGACCCATACTCTACCAGTAACCTCCAGACCAAACCCCATCACACTCGATCACGTCGATCGCTGGTGATTGACGAAAATTCCCAAAACGTTCATCTCATGAATTCCTGATAATACTAATCCTAAAAATTATGAAATGTTTATCAAAAATCAGGATTTCCAAATACGAATAAGCCCCTATGATCTGAACTTGATGTAGAGATATTCGATTCTATCCCATATTAAAATTTCCACTGTAATTCCCTTATTTTTCAGAATTTTTTTTTTTTTTTTTACTAATTTATACCCGAAACAATTTTTAAAAATAAACTTACATAGTTACCATCATTTTCTCTTTTAAGATCAAGGTCTAAAATTATTTGGTTTAGAAGGTATGAATTTATTTATATATTTGGAGCCTGTATATTTAAACAGAGAAGTTATACATATATACAGAACTCATATACACAGAACATATCATATTTACAACATGCATTCACAATCATCATTCATGCAACAATATACATCATCACAACACAATCTATCACTTTCATCAAAGTTTTGATTTCAGATTTTAAAACTGTTTTTAAAAAAGAAATTTACTCACCTTTTTATTTCCAGAGAACAAAACAGAGCAGATTTTATTACTTCCAGGCTTTTGAAATTTGAATTCTGGAAACTGTATTTGATTTTGTTTCTGGCAATACTTTTGATTTCTCTTTGTTGTTGAAATCCTTGCATGTTTGATTTACTTTGCTGCAGGTTGCATTTTGGAGATGATTCGTTATTACAGGCTTTGGAAATTTGATTTATCAAGTTTGAGGTTGAATCAGTGTTGAATTTGTACTTAGTTGCAGATTTGATTTTGGTTTCTGTTTTGATTTAGATTTTAGAATAGATGGAGAGAAATAGAAGATGGAGGAAGAAGAAGATTCGAACTGAAGAAAATGAGTATAGGTTTCTCTAACATATGTTATTCTGTAACATTATATTAATTTAATTTAAAGAAAATAAAAATCTTGCCACTTGTAATTTTTATTGCATTACAAATGTCCAATTTGTTTTATATGTTTACAAGTGTTATTATCATGTGTTAAGATACTAACACATGTCCTAAGTAATTTTAAATAAATTTTTATTTAATTTAAATGTTAATATAAAACTTACTTTTTTTAAGTTACTTAATTAATAAATATTAGTTTACCTTTAAAAGAAAATATTATAAATATAAATAAATTCCTTATTCATGTATTTTAAAGTCTAGAACATTATATAACCATTTAAAATTTAACACTTTAAAGAAAACTAAAATAAAACTTTGATTAAACCCCTTTTTAAACTATCACATTTAAAATAAACAATTGTCTTATATTTTGAAAACAATTGAATTAAATCTAAATTAACCTTTTGAAAAATGTTAAATTTTAAAACAAAGCTTTTAAAATCACAATTTATACATATATATTTATCAATAGATTTAATTAAATTTCAAACAAACCAAATTATAACATATATATACATATATATTACAAATTTGAAAATTCATCTTTAATTTAAAACAAAAGATATCCTATTCATAATATATAACAATATATATTATAAATAGATTAAAACTTCATTAGCTTTGAAAATAAATCTTATCAATATTTCCAGATTAAATATTTATTAACTTTTAAAAGATTAAATTATCAATACAGATTATTAAATTTATACTGACCAAAAACCCGGGATATCACATTTACCATTGTCGAATAGTAAAATTTATATTCACTAACCCTCGATCCTCCCTACGCTAATCATGTGGCACTAGAAAGTTGAATTTTTTGCATTTTTTGTCAAAAATCTTTTTCCCCTTTCAATCAAACTCACAAAATAGTTTGCAAATCGAATTCTCAAAAGCATTTGAACCTAACTTCTAAAAAGCATTCAAACAAAAAAATTCAAAAGCATTCGAACACATTTTTTTTTCAAAACAATTGCTGCGCCATCCTAGAAAACAAATTAAGCTACATCTTAATGCAATCGAAACTCAGTCAATGAGTTAACGCGTATGATTGACCCTAGCATTGTGTAGTTAATCCTACATTTTGAAAAACTTTACTTTTACTTCAAAACAACAAACAACACACAAGCATATCTATAAATTTTTGGTTTTAAGTCATAGGGATAGTGATCATGATTTCGCAACAATCCCTCCTCATCCTCTGCTTGCTAAAATTTATTTTTTCCAAAATTCTAAAGTTTTTGGGATTTGAGCATTCTTTGTTTCTAGTTGCTAACTCAATTTCCTAATTTATCTTATAAAGTTCTAGCCTTACCAACATTTTATCACCAGTTAAATATAATTATGAGATTTCCTTACTTACTATGTTTCCCATTATATATAGTAGTCTAAGCTCATCTAGAAATTTAACATAGTGATAAAATATGAACATATCTCATATTATATAGTACACTTTGCCAATAACCAAAAAGAGACAACTAGTGATTACAACCCAAATATCCTATAAGAAACAATTGCTGAAAGATGCCCTCCAACATCAACTAATCATAATGATGTTGTGACCTTATCACTCCTTATTTAATTGAAATGGATATTTCTAGTATGTCATTCTATTATAACCCACATGCCTTAATCACTTTCATGGCTTCCCATAAATACGGCCCATCAAAAATTTCAATCATTACACTAGACTATAAGATAAATTGTGCATTCCCATACCTCAGTGGGTAAGAAATATAAATTATGCACACTAGAATAACTCATTGGAAAATTGGCTTGGCAGAATAACTTTCATACCACCTATCTTTCCTTCTTTAACCTTGAGTCAACCATCATCCTTTATATGTGTTGTCATCTCATTACCCTCTTAGTTATTATGCTACTATCTTCTTTTAATCCAAATCTCTTGATAGTATTCCCAAGTTTGCTATTTACCTTCTTCATCCTTGATCTTTCATGCGAGTATATCCTAGGACTCGCAAAAGTGTACTTTGATACCATTCCTCATTCCTTTGAAGGTTCTTCTTATGTCTTAAACATATGTCTAATCAAACATTCCTAAATTCATACCATATTCGATATATTCAACGTGTATGGTTCCTGAACTCGGCCTTCGAAAATCGGCACCCGTACTTCACTTGTACTCAAATGCCGTAGATTCAAACGCCGAATCTTGCTCCCCGGAGCTTATAACACAATAAGTATAACAACATAGCGGAATAAAGAAATGAATGATATCATATACAACTCCAATGAATACAATATCCAAAATGATATACAACAATGATATCAATATGATACAAGAATATCAGAGACAAATAATAATGTTACAGCCGAAACAACAGAAGTGATAACTCCAAATGATCTGAAAAAGAGAATGAATCCAACTACTCCAACATCAAGCTCGAACCAACATCACGTTGCACCAAGATAAGCAACATCAGTCATCCGTGAACTCCGAACACTGAACTAGCACCCGATAATCTACTAAACCTGACTATCTGAAAAACCCAACTCTAGACTGCCCGTGTGGAAAATTATGGGCACCCAGAGTTTAGGAAAGGAACAATAAACTCCGAGTCAGTCATGGGACTGGTGTGAGTAACAAAAATATTTTATCTTTAAACAAACAACAAAAGAATTTTCAACATTGAAATCCGCAATGCTTTTGGAAAATGAAACTACCATAAGACCTCCCACCACACACACAATGCAATCGCAGACTTAGAGGAGATTTCTTCTTATGATAGTCAAACATGCTTACTACGCAAAAGAAAACTCTTTTTGATATTATTATTAGTGCATAGTGTACAAAATCATTTCGAAAATACAATATTAATCTTAGCCAGCATAAGTACCATTATACTATGCCTACTATAGCTACCATGTTAAATGGCAGGTTCTACAAATAAAACCGTACAAGGCTCGTATTGTTTGATTGGATTTCCAACAAATGGTCAGGCTAAGGAACTTCCTATGCCACATGGGTACGCCTCTGGATGGACGTCCCGAGAACTAACTAGCTCTCTACCAACACAAGGCCGGGTTACCTCTTACACTAGGTAACTACTACACGAATATGCCACCCCCGGTCCTTTGGGACCTTTATCCGAGGCCTCGATCACACAGCAACAATCACACAGTAAATGAGATTGGAGCAACCACACAGGTAAATATCTGGGCTCCATACCATGATATCACCATTTTCCAGAAGGAAATGACATACCCTAAAGGGAGCGACCCTCATAACCTTGCCGCATATTTCCCGTTTCGACCATTTCCGGGTTGTGAGGTCCTGATGCGGTCTCATCCACAAAGCTACGCTTTTTCACAAAGCCATGCTTTGATCAACAAATGATCATCAACACACAGCAACACTCAGCATGCCACACTACCAAATTGGGAGTATATCACTGATAACCTTCAACTACATAACCTTTGAGCTCGTACGTCTCAGAGAAGGGTGTTAAGCTAAGAGAATAAATTCTCCGCCACCAAACAAAAATGTATTTGAAAGAAATCAGCTTTATATCTCAAAGTGTAGCGTCAGACATACAACCATACAAGTCTGTTCCGAGTTCGAACAGAACCGAAGGTACTTCTGAAGAAGCCCTTGCAATCCGGGTATTCACAATCCCGATCAGACTTCCCATCACTTAGGGAATCTCTATACCTGGGCCACTCGGTGCAGAGACAATCGATAGGTTATCCTATCGTTTTCACAAATACCCGGTCTTCACCACCGGTCTTCAATTGCTATCCATATACGACGTATCATTATTCAGAATGAGTTATATGACACAAAGTCCTCTCCCGGCTAAACCGAATAATGAGCGTAATATTTAAAAACATATGGATATGAGATTTCAATTAAGTCACAACTTATTACCCAGAATTTTTCTTTCAAATGGTTTAAACACATTACCATTTTAGTCTCTTTTTTTAAAAAAAAAAGATTTAATTCACAAAGTTCACCCAGTTTCACAAAGATTAATTCATAGTTCTCAAAACTATTTAAATTTCCAAATCTTTTATACAAAAGATATACTTTTCCAATTTCAAACAAAGTTCAACAATCTTTCACAAAGATTTATTCATAACTCGGAAAACCATTTTCATTTCAATTTGAAATTCCTTTTGACACAAATTGGAAATTCATTCCTTATATGAAAGTTTTTTATCCTTTGAAACAATTAGTTTCCATTCTGGAAAACTAATTAAAATTTACATAAGTTAAAACCATTCAAGTATAAACTTGGATTAAATTTCTTAAATTTCCAAAACCATACTTTTAAATGGTTAAAAATCCATATAAACACATTTATAACTTGTACAATCTTTTAGACCCAAAATTCCAAGTTATTGAATTCAATTTCCAATATTGAATTCAAATTTAAATCAAATTATTTGAAATTCAAATTCTATTAAGTTATTTGAAACTCATTTTCAAAAGCTTTCAATTTCAATTCCAAAACTATTTTGGATTTAAGAATTCAATCTTTACAATTGTCAAAAACCTGTGACTTAACCGATTTCCTCGTGAAATCCATATTTGTGTGTGTAAAAGTGTGGTCCAGGGGTTTTACACAGTAGTGCAACATTACAAATCATCACAGATCAAATACAACAATATAGTTGATAAGCGATATAAACTATAACGCTTATCTATCATTCACAGGTCACAGATATATCTATCACAGATAATAAATTACATATAATAAATTACATTCATCCGAGATAAATAACTACAGTACAGATCACACACAAATCAGAATATATATCACACAGCATCACAGATCAGAAATATCAACAATTCAATAATCCAGTCAAGTCCAAAATTCACAAGTAAACCTATTAATCTACTGATTAATTTAAATAAGGTGTATCAATTATTAATCCGGGTTAATTATCATAAGTTAACTACAAATTATTTGAAATAAATCTTCCTTCCAAATTTATTAGTTAACCCTTAATTATTAACTAATCATTCTTAATTAATGAACCAATTAATCTTTAATTATTAAATAAATCTTAATTAATCACCATTATTAATTAATCCTTCAATTTATTAACAAATAATTTACTCAAATTTCAAATCATCATTCAATTAATTACATTCAGTAGTTATCTATTAATTACTTCTCTAAGTAATTATGATTTCCCAAATTATCAAGTGATTATTCTGAATTATACTTAAGAAATTTTTAACTTGAACTAATCAAGTTAACTCAATTGATTACGCTAAATAAATTAATTCCTTGATTACTTATATTAAGTAATTATGCTTAATGATTCCACACATGATCATTATTAAATTAATTTATCTAATTCATTGTTAAAATTAGTCACATTAATTAATTGTCCAAATAATCTTAGTTAATGATTTCATTTATTATTAAATTTCTTTAATCACCATTTTAAAGAAAATTTCTTATATTAATCATTATTGATTATAATTTGATTAACCATTAATAACTCATAAATTCAAATTATTTGATTAATTAAATGTTAATTGTAAATTAATTAGTTCTTGATTACAAATTAACTAATTTCCAATCATTTATTAACTTAAACCTTAATTAATAAATTTAAAACTTATAATCGCTAATTAATACAAATCATTGATTATCATAATTAATTAACTTAATAAATAAATGAATTACAATTCATTAAATCTTCATTTACTTAAGATAAACTCATCTTTTTATTTATGATTTAATTATCACTTATAAATATGGTTGAAACCATTCATTTCAAATTTTCATTTAAAACTTCACTTCTATTTCAAGATTTAGAATGAATTCTTATTTAACTTTAATAACGTTTAAAATCAATTTACTTTAAATTTCACATATTAAAGAAGACCTTAACATTTAAACTTATTTAAATTCATAAAAACTCAATTTCATTTCAAAATCTGGAATTCAACTTCAACTTTCAATCCAGGTTTAAGATTTTAAATTTCAACTTGTTTAAATTTTCATTTACAAATTTCAAGTCCATTTTAAATTCAAATTCTCCAATACATTTAATTGCTTTTATATTAATAAAACAAATTGAATTTAAAACTTTATTTATCTTCAAACTAAATTTCAATTCAAACTAGAATCTATATTTACATTTTAGTTTTGACTTAAAATTCAGTTTTAAAATTTAAATTTGGTTTTAAATTATGAATACAGAAACAGGTTCAAAACCCTGTAACCAACTTGACCCGAGCTTGGACGAATTTACTTCGAGTTTCCCCGTTCGCTACTTCGAGTATACCACTCGAATTTCTCGAGTCACACGCGTGAATCTCCTCTGTGCTTCCCAGGCAACAACACCCAGGCTATCACTCTAGGGCTCGTGCACGTGCACATCGCCGTCGAGCATCTTCGGTCGACATCTCATAGTCGAGCAAGTCGACAACCCTTCACGAACCAACTCCCGATCACTAGAACGTCGCCATTTTCTCGAGTTCGAGATCAAGCTAGAAAAAACGAAACCTGGAAGAAACAATCCGGAACCACCTCCAAACTTGGAAAACTCGTCGTTCTCAGCCTCCCGACCATCATAAAATTCAAAACTTCGGCCAACTACTCGTCGACACTTCCCTTACCATCACCCAGAATCTCGATGCACTCGGTCGATTGAAGACGACAAACAAACCAACAAACTAAACCTCGTCAAAACCATGAGTTAAACCCTAAATTCGCCTCGTTCCCTCAATTTTTGCAATAGAAAAAGTATTTAGTAATTTTCCTGAATTCGTACATTAACAAGCTGAGTTCAAACAAAAATTCATCATCTAAAATTTGTTTGATCACTAGAAATTGGTTAAACCTGTTTTCGGTTCAACCAGGAACTGCTCTTAACATATTTAACTAAAAATCATCATATTGGTTTTAAAAATCCTATCTTTGAGTGTCTATTCAAGTTATATAATCGAATCAATAATTTAAAATATTCGAATTTATCATATGATTTCTTTTTCACTGTAAAATTGAATGTACAGAGTCAATATTTGACTATCAATCTTCAAACAAATTCTAGGCCATGCTTTAAGTTTAAACAAACTTATTTTGTTTACAAATCCTAAGCTTATAATGTTTGTATGAAGATTTATTGAATTCTTTTGTTACATTTTCAATTCTGTAGCAAACAGAGATGAAACAGGCATTACACTTTCAACCATTTATACACAAAGGCTTATATATATATATAGACACACACACACACATACACATTTCCAGATCCTGACACCTAAGTTTTAAAAAGTGAAAGGTTACTCACCTAGTTTTCCAGAAGAAAGAATGAACAAAGCTCTTTGTTGAAAACTGCAGTTCTTTTTTTCTTCTTTTTCTTCCTTTAATTTTTTATCTATTTTATTGAATTGAATGGATTGTTTAAAGTTGAATTTTGTTTTAGGTTGAGATGATGCTTGCTTCAGTTTTGATGGACGAAGAGAAATGAGAAGTTGATATATATAAAAGAGAAGTTTATAAGTTAATATGTTTGTACAAGGTAATATGTTGTCTTTGTACAATACAGGATGATGTCTTTTGTACAACACAGCAGAGATTTTTCCCCATTTTTCTACTTTGGTGGCTGATGTAACCTATATTTCGGTGGCTAATGCCTTGTTTAGTGGTTGATAGATATGTTGTGGCTAAAGATATTTTTGTTTTGTACCTATATTTTTATATTGTTTCTTCTTTTGCAAGCCACTGAATATATTTACATTTTTCTTTTGTTTCATACTTGAATATACATCTCCTTTTGCAAGCTCTTTCATATATATAGCTTGGTCTTATTTCATTTTACACTTACTTGTATTCCAATAGCATACATATCCAATTTTAAGAATTATCCTAAGTATTTATTTATAGTTTACATAACTAAAATTTTAAGATTTTTTTTTTGAAGTTTAACTATCCAACATTTAATTTACTTATTTATTATTTATTTTCCTACTTATATTAATTTCATAGTTTCTTTTATTTTATAATTCAAATTATTTTTAAACCATTTACTTAAAATTTAAATCCAAATCCCATATATATAAATTCAAATCTACTCATATATGCACATCTAATTTAACCATATCCAAAATCCAAATAAAAATTTATTTTCTAAGATATTTAAATTTAAATCCTTATTTCAAATTCAATTCAACTACATTTCTCAAGTAATTTCTCAATAAATTCATAATTTAACTAGAACCTTATATTAATTACCAATTATTTCACAATTTTTATTCAAAAATTAATTTAATTATCAATTTAAACTTATTTAAAATCCGGGATCGTTACACAACGGGGATTCCTTGTTGCCACCCTATGAGCATTCATAGCTATTTTATTCATAGCTTTTTCCTTTACCTGTCTTACCTAGGCAGTAATTCCTATCTACTATATCAAAAATTGGTTTGGTTTTCACCACTCTTTATAAAATTAAAACTTCATAGTCATGAAGTACTTAATCCAAAAAATTTATCTTTGAAAGTATAAACTTAGAAACTTTTTTCAAAAATTGCTTGGTTTTCAAAAGTGGTCATGAAAAAATTCCTATTCTAATAAACTATCTTTTCTCAAAGATATTCTGCAATAGAGTACTTCTTCAAAAGTAGTGTTTTTAATCTCAAAAAATCTATCACGTTTGCGTCCAAAAACCCAATTGTCATACCAAACCATTTTTCAAAAACATCCTCTATAACTTTGAACAATGAAAAATGAAGTAGATAAGGATAATTTACATCCTATTTTTTTTCTACTCATGCTATTTCTGCTATCAACTTTCGCGGAGATTCTACCTGCCTATGATAGGGACTTCTGAAAGATATGCGTAATTACTGCACATATTTATGGAAATTTTCCATTCTCCTATGTTATTACTATTGTTTTTCTCTTATATTATTTCTAATTAGATTACTAACCCTATTTTAATATAAATTCCTAATACTGTTTCTTTTTAAATTTTGTAATATCCCGGAATTTTTGGACAATATCAATTTAATAATCTGTTTAAATAATTAAATTGATTAATAAATTTTTGATAATAAAATTTGAATTGGTTTAATAATCTGATTAAATAAATATTTACTGAGTGAATGTATCTTTTAAAAACAAATAAAATGATTTCTATTTATAATGTATATATATAAGTATATATATTGTAAATAGATTAGCTTTGGGTTGAAATATAATAAATAAATAAAATCTTGTTTTTAAATTTCTAATATATATATATATGTAAGTTTAAAATACAATATTAATAGTGTATTGTTTTATTTATAGATATAAATAGACTTTAATAAAACAAGATTGTTATTTTCAAATTAAATGTGTAGTTATATATGTATGTATATAAATTGACTTTAAATTGGATTTTAAATATAATTTGAATTTGAATGTAAATTAGTTTTGAAATTCAAAGATAGATATTTAAATATTTGGATTTTTAAATATATGTATAAACTTTTACTTATAAACATAATTGGTTTTATTTTCTTTAAAATACTTTATATATATATATATAGGTAAGTAACTAATAAATTAAGTAAAAGGTTTATTTACATTTAAAATAAATATAAACTAAATAAAAGACAAGTGTTAATATGTTAAGTAACCATTATAACATGTGTTGTAAAATTAGAGTATGAGAAAGACAAGTGTCCATCTTTTAAAATTTCAATTTTCTTTATTTTTAAGAAAATCATTTTCAGCCTATTCTCTAAACAAAGCCTGTAACTCAAAATCTTCCTCAAAACTAAATTCTCAAAACAATGTAGAAATCAACTCCTCTAACCAGAGAAAAACCATTAATCTGAAATCAAACTCAATAAACATCTTCCTCAAATAAACTGTAATTCATTTCAAAAATCAAGTCTTTAGCCTGCAATTCATTCTCATCATCTACAACCTGGAATCAAAGACCTGTAATGCATTTTTTAAAACCCTGGAAACAAAAGCCTGTTTTCTTTTCAAGTCTGGAATCTAAGCAACGTGTCTACATTCTTCTCAAATCTGGAAGCAAGATTAAAGGAAAAATCAAAGTTCTTCAAACCTGGAGTCTTAAGCAAAACATCACAAAAAGATAATGACATGCATGCAAGTTTCCAAATCAGCATTCAAGTTTTAAAGTAAAACAGTTCCAGATCAAAATTTAAGCCTGGAATATCTCTCTGTTCATAAAATAAGTGAGTAACATTTATTTTAAAAACTTAAGTATATGATATCTGTTTGCATGCTATAAATTCTTGAATATATGATGAAATATGCCTGCATGTTGTTTAATATGTTTGGTATGTATGTATATTTTTGTATATATGGATGAATTGGTGTGCATGTCTGTTTCTTGTCCTGTTCCCAGTTTCAAGTGCAAAGTTTGATTAAACTTCTGTATCTCATGACCTAGACAATATTATGATGTAGGATATAAACAATAATTGGTTGTTATATCATATATTAGAGTTTAGAATTTTTATTTAAGTTAGAATAAAAAGAAAATTTCTCTGTAAATAAAAAAGAACAGGGAAGTTTAAGTTTTGCAAAAATTCAAATATGATAAATTAGCATTCCAGGATTATAAATTGAAACCTTAAATCAAATTATGATTTTTAGAAGAAAAATCAAGATTTTTAGATTTCTAAATGATGAGATATTTTTGTTTGAACGGAAATGGGAAAAAGATGAAATTCTGGCGATCGATGAAATCTGGAAGGTCGTGATTTTCTCTGGGGGTAGTGGGGTGATCGAAGACCTTGGGAAAAATGTCAGGTTGGTGTTTAGTTTTCTCTGGCGGCGATGGATGATCAGAGAAATCTGTAGCCCTAGTTTTAGGCGTAGACAGAAATTTGTTTTCCCCGGCACCTCTGATGGATCGAGTTCCATAGAACTCTGGGAAATGGAAGCTTGGGGGATGGCGAAGGTGAGGCTGGAAGCGTAGGTGCTCTGGTGATCGGCGTTGCGAGTTCGAGGAGTTTTTCTGGTGGCACTTCTGGTTCCAGGTGAGGATAGTGATGCTCGAATTCGACTGCGATGTTTGTTCGTGGTTTTGGAGGTCGCGATCGTGGATGGGGGTCGTAGACGATGTGCCGGCGTTGGCATGGGTGGTCGAAGGCGATCGAGTTGCCTGTGCACGTGCACAAGGTAGCAGCAATGTCTGTTGAGTTTGGGGAAGAAACAGATGTTCTCGAGTAGGTTGAAGAGTTAGCTCGAAGTCGTGCTCGTGGAAATGGGGACTTGGCTCGGGGAAATAGGTTTTTGACTCGTGGGTTATAACTGTGTTTAAAACTAAATAGAACAAAGTTTAAATAAAAAGGGGAAGGGAAAAACTCGAAGCTGGTGTGGGGTTTTCTGTTGTTTTGCTCGGGTATTTTTATGTCTGGCTCGGGTAGATTTTGGTTTTAGTTTTAAAAACCTGGGCAGTGTTTTAAAAATTTAAAATAAGTATAAATTTGTAAATTAGGATTTTAAATAAAGCTTTAAAATCAAATTTAAAATATGGATTCAATTTAATTTGAATCCCAGATGTGAAATAAATAAATTGTATTAAAATGTTTAAACCTCTTTAAAAATGTTAAAGTATAATTTAAAAAAAAAGGTTTGAATAAATAAATTAGTTTAAAAATCTTATAAAATTCTTTTATAAATGTTAAGTGTTTCTTAACATTTGAATTTAAGAAGATTTTGAAAATTAGATTTAAATTTGGTTAAATTTAAATTGTAATTTATTTTAAATCCCTAAATTAAAATGAAGATTTTAAAGTAAAATGTTTTAAAGTCTTTGTTAATAATAATTAAAGTAATTAAGGGTTAATACTTTAATTTAGAAAGTGATTAAGGTTTAATGATATAGGAGTCATTAAATTAATAAAGTAATTTAAGAATAATTTGATAATTTAATTAATTAATGGTTTAGTGTTAATTAATTAAATAATTAGGATTATAAGTTAATTAATTAAGGTTTAATTAATTTGGGATTAAGAATCATTTATTTAGATAAGTATAGATTTTTAATAAATGATTAGAAGTTTATTATCAAGTGATTAAAGATTAATTAAGTAATTAATTTAGTAATTAGAAATAAGTTAAATGGTAATTAAGAATTTATTATTTAGTAATTAATAATGCTGATTTAAGTTTAATTACTTAAATAAAAATTGTTAATAATTAATGAGGGTTCATTAATTAGGAATTATTAAATAATTAATTAATGGGATTAATTTTGAAAATCAATTAGATTAATTAACTAATGTTAATCATTTATAAATTGGTTAAGTATAATTTACTTAATGGAAATAATTAAATGAATTAATTACTTAAGGTAATTAATTAAATAAATTTGATAAGTTTAAATTAATTTGTTTAATTAATTTAAGAAATCACTTGGTGATTTGATAATTACTTAAATGAAATTTGTGGAAGTATAAATTACTTATAAAAGTAATTAAAGTTAATTAATGGATGTAATTAACTAAAGATGGTTTAATAAAAGTAATTTGAGTTTAATTACTTTGAATAATTAATCAAAGGATTAATTAAAGGATAATTAATTAAGAAGTAATTAATTAAGGGAAGAGTAATTAAGGGTAGTTAATTACTAAATGTGATTAATCAAAGGTGATTAATAATTAAAGATTAATTATTAAATATAAATAATTTAAATGGAGTAATTAAAGATTATTATTAATTAATATAATTAATATTGTAATTAAGGATTGATTAATTAAGATTAATTAATCAATAATAAGTGATAAAAAAGTAATTAATTAATTATAATTAATTAAGGATTAATGTAATTAAGTATAATTAATTCATTTATGAAGTAATTAGAGATTAATTACTGAAATGATCTAAGATAATTAATTTGTGAAATTAATTAAGTATTAATTACTTAAAGTAATTAAAGGGTAATTAATCAGGAATGATTAATTAAGATGGATACTTAAAGTAATGATTAATTAATTGGTTTAATTAATAATTAAGTAAGTAGGATTTATAGGATGAAGTAATTAATTTAATTCACTTTAAATTTGATTAGAGATGATAAATCATTACTTAAGAATGGATGAATGATATTGAATGCTTTGCATTGTTGATATCTCTGATAAGAGATGTGCTGATCTATGATATAGATGTTTGGTTGGATTGAAATGATAATAGGAATTATCTGTTTGGATGATAATATGGATTATCTATTGTAAATTATCTATCTGTGTGTAGTATAGATAAGAATTGAATTGTTTTAACCTTAAAACAACTTGGCCCTTAAAAGATACGTTTTGGATTTCGATGAGACCGGGATCGGGTTTCCGTATACCGGAATTCCAGGTCTGGAGACCCGAATACCACATCGATCCAAATTAACGATAGGTCGTGAATCTCAAGTGAAGATGAAGATTTAGAGTGCAAGGGTTATTGTCGTTAACTCTGAGGGTGATTCCAAAACGAGTGTAACGAGATAATGCCTTCGGTTTCGTTCGAACCCGGAACGAACTTGTATGGATTGAATGCTTTCAGCACATCGTCAGGTGGACGATGAGCATTCTAAGTGATATGTTCTGATTAAAGGTAATCGTAACCTCAAGCCTCATCAACCGGGAATGGCTAAAACAGGGGAGGTGCAGCAAGGCTTCGTGGGTAGCACCCACTGAGAGCAAGATAGATCCCTGTCTAGAGGTCCCTTTTCTTTTTATTCGGCTTAGTGTGTGGTTGGTCGCGCCAACTACGGGATTATCTTGTTCGGAATTATCCAGTAAGGGATGGTTCCGGCTTTGTGTTGCAGGGGAGTGGGAGTACTCCTCGGTACGGTGATCTAGGCCACGTACTGTGACGGGCGGTACCCCAGTAGCCCTGCCATTGTATGGAATCCAAACTCCAATAAGTGTCGTACGTATTAGTTGTGCCCAACTATGTTGGAATGTGAGATGTAAGCATTTCAGCTATTTCTGTATTTTACTTGAAAACCCTAGACCCTATTATAATATAACTGGATTTCCTATCAAATGTTTTGGTTAGCGTAAGGTAAAAACTTTTCCATGTTTATGTGTGGGAAGTCTTACGTGATACCTTTGTTTTCAAAAGGTTTTGAAGTTAAACAAGTTTAACCTGTTACTCACACCAGACCCATGTCTGACCCAAGTGTTTATTTCTGTTTTATAAACTCTTGGGTACTCAAATTTTTACGAGTAGCCAAGGGATTCAGGTTTAGCTTTGACGAATATTCTGGAGGAGCAATGGAGCAGGAGGCTTCGGCGTTCGTAGATATAGTATTCCGCTGTGTTGATATCTGTGATAGTGTCTTGTCTTGTATTTGAGTTGTAATGTCTAGACAGATGTTTATAACTGTCTAGTAAGTGATGTATATGCTGTGTAACTCTGTAAATTGTTGTATACTATGTAATAGTTTATGTTATTAATATAATTTATTCGTTCCGCTGTGAGATCGTTGTTGTTGTTTCTTTCTTTCTTCTCTTCTTTTCTCTTTCTATCCCTTTCTTTCTTATTAACGATGCGACTTTCTGTGGAGAGAAAGTCGTGGTCGTTACAGTGGTATCAGAGCATAGGTTGAGCGAATGCCTAAGCTTTTGGTTAAGTGAATATCAGAACACTAGGTTGAGTGAATACCTAGGTTCGGAAGGATTGTTCATTAGAGATAGGATCTGTAGCAACCTGTTGAGTCTGAGTATATATATACGAGAGTGCGTATTTGTTAGTTATATAAAATGGTTTTATATTATGTTAATTGATCGGTTGAGTGGTATATGGATTCTGGTCAATACGAGTAGCTAACGTTATTGATAGGGATCTCTAAACACTTGACCAGGCCAACGGACACAATGTTGTTTTAAAAAGGTAGATGAAATAATTTTACCCAAATATAATTTCTATATAAAAAAAATATCATTTTAAATGTATATGGTATTTATAATGATTGGTTGGGATGATAATAATTTATCATCTAGGATTAGGAGTCTGAGTGTTGAGGTTGGAAGTGTATTTGTCGAGACTGTAAACCTAATACCGTCTCGAGTGAACTTTGCAGTTGTGTAAGGATTTCATCGATCTCTGAAGAAAACCTGTTAAGGTTCGGAGTTCATCTTTGAAGTTTGGATGAGTAGAGTTGGATCTGTCGGTTGGGCAGAAGCGAGTGATAGTATCTTGGTATCTTCTGGAAGAAGTAGCTGTGTGATGAGATGCAGTGACTATGGATGTTCCCGAAGATGTTTTCTTTGGAACAAGTTAATGAAGTGTGTCTGCTTCGGTGTTGTGGTTGAGTTCAGCATGGTGTTTCTATTTGGTTTGGGTTCGAGTTTCTCGAAGAGCTTTGGAAAAGGAAGTCTTTGGCATCGGTGGCAGCAGTACAGCTCGGAGTATTCTGTGCATTGGCAGGAAGTTTTCTGGCTGAGCAGTTTTTCTGAAGGTAGAGTTCAGAAGCAGTATAGTGAATCCATTTCTTCGATAGATAGGATAGATAAGTATAAGCTGTTCTGATTGGTAAAGAGAGAACAGTTTTCTTTGCAGTTAGGCTGGGTTGATCGCAAAAGTGACTTGCGATAGTTTGAGTATTCTCTTGAGTTATCTGAGATTTTCTAGGATGTGTTGTCCAGTTTGTGCTTGTGTTCTTCATCAGCATTTTCATTCTACTCCAGATCAGAATGGTGCAGCGGAAGCAATTTGGCGAGTACATCTGTTTGTCTTTTTCAGATCGGAGAAGTTAGTTCAGTCTTCTGATGTTTGTGAGTAGAGTTGGTGTTCTTGGTTATGGGTAGATCTTGGAGAGATCATTGTGTTGGATTGTTTTTGGTCCTGTTTGTTTCAAGAAGCATCAGCAAAGGTTGAGTTGATCAGGAAGGATGTAGTCAACCCAGGATCGTCTGAAAGATTTTGTGGATAAGAGACGGAGGAATTTTGGAATTCGAAGTTGGAGACTTCGTTGTTGTTGTTGAAGTTTCTATGGTAAAAGGGAGCTATAAGATTGGGTGAGTCTGGGAAGTTAGCTCCGAGTTATTTTGGACCTTTTCTGTGATCTAATTTGGATAAGTACTTTGATCTACTGGATTGAATTGTCAATTTGGATAACTGGAATTCATTGTGTTTTACGTATCTCTGAGGGAATACGTGTTTGATCTATCTCTGGTTTAGAACTAGCAGTTCTGGAGGATTTGGTTGTTGAGTCAGACTCGTCCGTAGTCTGATATTCTGTTTAGTTTTGGTAAATCTAGATAAGTAGGAGCTCTATAGCTTAGTATTGTTTGTTTGGATTGTTTGTAGAGCGAGTATCCCGGTATATATATATACTTGGGAAAACTCGAGGAAATTCTATTCAGAATTTTGGCTGGATAGTTAGAATTGTTTGTTTGGATGATTGGTTTCTATGGTTGTTAGCATATGGATGATAATATGTGATTGTGATTTAAATAGATTATTAAATTACCTTTGTTTTAAATTTCGGGGACGAAATTATTTTAAGGGGGGAGGAATGTAATATCCCGGAATTTTTGGACAATATCAATTTAATAATCTGTTTAAATAATTAAATTGATTAATAAATTTTTGATAATAAAATTTGAATTGGTTTAATAATCTGATTAAATAAATATTTACTGAGTGAATGTATCTTTTAAAAACAAATAAAATGATTTCTATTTATAATGTATATATATAAGTATATATATTGTAAATAGATTAGCTTTGGGTTGAAATATAATAAATAAATAAAATCTTGTTTTTAAATTTCTAATATATATATATATGTAAGTTTAAAATACAATATTAATAGTGTATTGTTTTATTTATAGATATAAATAGACTTTAATAAAACAAGATTGTTATTTTCAAATTAAATGTGTAGTTATATATGTATGTATATAAATTGACTTTAAATTGGATTTTAAATATAATTTGAATTTGAATGTAAATTAGTTTTGAAATTCAAAGATAGATATTTAAATATTTGGATTTTTAAATATATGTATAAACTTTTACTTATAAACATAATTGGTTTTATTTTCTTTAAAATACTTTATATATATATATAGGTAAGTAACTAATAAATTAAGTAAAAGGTTTATTTACATTTAAAATAAATATAAACTAAATAAAAGACAAGTGTTAATATGTTAAGTAACCATTATAACATGTGTTGTAAAATTAGAGTATGAGAAAGACAAGTGTCCATCTTTTAAAATTTCAATTTTCTTTATTTTTAAGAAAATCATTTTCAGCCTATTCTCTAAACAAAGCCTGTAACTCAAAATCTTCCTCAAAACTAAATTCTCAAAACAATGTAGAAATCAACTCCTCTAACCAGAGAAAAACCATTAATCTGAAATCAAACTCAATAAACATCTTCCTCAAATAAACTGTAATTCATTTCAAAAATCAAGTCTTTAGCCTGCAATTCATTCTCATCATCTACAACCTGGAATCAAAGACCTGTAATGCATTTTTTAAAACCCTGGAAACAAAAGCCTGTTTTCTTTTCAAGTCTGGAATCTAAGCAACGTGTCTACATTCTTCTCAAATCTGGAAGCAAGATTAAAGGAAAAATCAAAGTTCTTCAAACCTGGAGTCTTAAGCAAAACATCACAAAAAGATAATGACATGCATGCAAGTTTCCAAATCAGCATTCAAGTTTTAAAGTAAAACAGTTCCAGATCAAAATTTAAGCCTGGAATATCTCTCTGTTCATAAAATAAGTGAGTAACATTTATTTTAAAAACTTAAGTATATGATATCTGTTTGCATGCTATAAATTCTTGAATATATGATGAAATATGCCTGCATGTTGTTTAATATGTTTGGTATGTATGTATATTTTTGTATATATGGATGAATTGGTGTGCATGTCTGTTTCTTGTCCTGTTCCCAGTTTCAAGTGCAAAGTTTGATTAAACTTCTGTATCTCATGACCTAGACAATATTATGATGTAGGATATAAACAATAATTGGTTGTTATATCATATATTAGAGTTTAGAATTTTTATTTAAGTTAGAATAAAAAGAAAATTTCTCTGTAAATAAAAAAGAACAGGGAAGTTTAAGTTTTGCAAAAATTCAAATATGATAAATTAGCATTCCAGGATTATAAATTGAAACCTTAAATCAAATTATGATTTTTAGAAGAAAAATCAAGATTTTTAGATTTCTAAATGATGAGATATTTTTGTTTGAACGGAAATGGGAAAAAGATGAAATTCTGGCGATCGATGAAATCTGGAAGGTCGTGATTTTCTCTGGGGGTAGTGGGGTGATCGAAGACCTTGGGAAAAATGTCAGGTTGGTGTTTAGTTTTCTCTGGCGGCGATGGATGATCAGAGAAATCTGTAGCCCTAGTTTTAGGCGTAGACAGAAATTTGTTTTCCCCGGCACCTCTGATGGATCGAGTTCCATAGAACTCTGGGAAATGGAAGCTTGGGGGATGGCGAAGGTGAGGCTGGAAGCGTAGGTGCTCTGGTGATCGGCGTTGCGAGTTCGAGGAGTTTTTCTGGTGGCACTTCTGGTTCCAGGTGAGGATAGTGATGCTCGAATTCGACTGCGATGTTTGTTCGTGGTTTTGGAGGTCGCGATCGTGGATGGGGGTCGTAGACGATGTGCCGGCGTTGGCATGGGTGGTCGAAGGCGATCGAGTTGCCTGTGCACGTGCACAAGGTAGCAGCAATGTCTGTTGAGTTTGGGGAAGAAACAGATGTTCTCGAGTAGGTTGAAGAGTTAGCTCGAAGTCGTGCTCGTGGAAATGGGGACTTGGCTCGGGGAAATAGGTTTTTGACTCGTGGGTTATAACTGTGTTTAAAACTAAATAGAACAAAGTTTAAATAAAAAGGGGAAGGGAAAAACTCGAAGCTGGTGTGGGGTTTTCTGTTGTTTTGCTCGGGTATTTTTATGTCTGGCTCGGGTAGATTTTGGTTTTAGTTTTAAAAACCTGGGCAGTGTTTTAAAAATTTAAAATAAGTATAAATTTGTAAATTAGGATTTTAAATAAAGCTTTAAAATCAAATTTAAAATATGGATTCAATTTAATTTGAATCCCAGATGTGAAATAAATAAATTGTATTAAAATGTTTAAACCTCTTTAAAAATGTTAAAGTATAATTTAAAAAAAAAGGTTTGAATAAATAAATTAGTTTAAAAATCTTATAAAATTCTTTTATAAATGTTAAGTGTTTCTTAACATTTGAATTTAAGAAGATTTTGAAAATTAGATTTAAATTTGGTTAAATTTAAATTGTAATTTATTTTAAATCCCTAAATTAAAATGAAGATTTTAAAGTAAAATGTTTTAAAGTCTTTGTTAATAATAATTAAAGTAATTAAGGGTTAATACTTTAATTTAGAAAGTGATTAAGGTTTAATGATATAGGAGTCATTAAATTAATAAAGTAATTTAAGAATAATTTGATAATTTAATTAATTAATGGTTTAGTGTTAATTAATTAAATAATTAGGATTATAAGTTAATTAATTAAGGTTTAATTAATTTGGGATTAAGAATCATTTATTTAGATAAGTATAGATTTTTAATAAATGATTAGAAGTTTATTATCAAGTGATTAAAGATTAATTAAGTAATTAATTTAGTAATTAGAAATAAGTTAAATGGTAATTAAGAATTTATTATTTAGTAATTAATAATGCTGATTTAAGTTTAATTACTTAAATAAAAATTGTTAATAATTAATGAGGGTTCATTAATTAGGAATTATTAAATAATTAATTAATGGGATTAATTTTGAAAATCAATTAGATTAATTAACTAATGTTAATCATTTATAAATTGGTTAAGTATAATTTACTTAATGGAAATAATTAAATGAATTAATTACTTAAGGTAATTAATTAAATAAATTTGATAAGTTTAAATTAATTTGTTTAATTAATTTAAGAAATCACTTGGTGATTTGATAATTACTTAAATGAAATTTGTGGAAGTATAAATTACTTATAAAAGTAATTAAAGTTAATTAATGGATGTAATTAACTAAAGATGGTTTAATAAAAGTAATTTGAGTTTAATTACTTTGAATAATTAATCAAAGGATTAATTAAAGGATAATTAATTAAGAAGTAATTAATTAAGGGAAGAGTAATTAAGGGTAGTTAATTACTAAATGTGATTAATCAAAGGTGATTAATAATTAAAGATTAATTATTAAATATAAATAATTTAAATGGAGTAATTAAAGATTATTATTAATTAATATAATTAATATTGTAATTAAGGATTGATTAATTAAGATTAATTAATCAATAATAAGTGATAAAAAAGTAATTAATTAATTATAATTAATTAAGGATTAATGTAATTAAGTATAATTAATTCATTTATGAAGTAATTAGAGATTAATTACTGAAATGATCTAAGATAATTAATTTGTGAAATTAATTAAGTATTAATTACTTAAAGTAATTAAAGGGTAATTAATCAGGAATGATTAATTAAGATGGATACTTAAAGTAATGATTAATTAATTGGTTTAATTAATAATTAAGTAAGTAGGATTTATAGGATGAAGTAATTAATTTAATTCACTTTAAATTTGATTAGAGATGATAAATCATTACTTAAGAATGGATGAATGATATTGAATGCTTTGCATTGTTGATATCTCTGATAAGAGATGTGCTGATCTATGATATAGATGTTTGGTTGGATTGAAATGATAATAGGAATTATCTGTTTGGATGATAATATGGATTATCTATTGTAAATTATCTATCTGTGTGTAGTATAGATAAGAATTGAATTGTTTTAACCTTAAAACAACTTGGCCCTTAAAAGATACGTTTTGGATTTCGATGAGACCGGGATCGGGTTTCCGTATACCGGAATTCCAGGTCTGGAGACCCGAATACCACATCGATCCAAATTAACGATAGGTCGTGAATCTCAAGTGAAGATGAAGATTTAGAGTGCAAGGGTTATTGTCGTTAACTCTGAGGGTGATTCCAAAACGAGTGTAACGAGATAATGCCTTCGGTTTCGTTCGAACCCGGAACGAACTTGTATGGATTGAATGCTTTCAGCACATCGTCAGGTGGACGATGAGCATTCTAAGTGATATGTTCTGATTAAAGGTAATCGTAACCTCAAGCCTCATCAACCGGGAATGGCTAAAACAGGGGAGGTGCAGCAAGGCTTCGTGGGTAGCACCCACTGAGAGCAAGATAGATCCCTGTCTAGAGGTCCCTTTTCTTTTTATTCGGCTTAGTGTGTGGTTGGTCGCGCCAACTACGGGATTATCTTGTTCGGAATTATCCAGTAAGGGATGGTTCCGGCTTTGTGTTGCAGGGGAGTGGGAGTACTCCTCGGTACGGTGATCTAGGCCACGTACTGTGACGGGCGGTACCCCAGTAGCCCTGCCATTGTATGGAATCCAAACTCCAATAAGTGTCGTACGTATTAGTTGTGCCCAACTATGTTGGAATGTGAGATGTAAGCATTTCAGCTATTTCTGTATTTTACTTGAAAACCCTAGACCCTATTATAATATAACTGGATTTCCTATCAAATGTTTTGGTTAGCGTAAGGTAAAAACTTTTCCATGTTTATGTGTGGGAAGTCTTACGTGATACCTTTGTTTTCAAAAGGTTTTGAAGTTAAACAAGTTTAACCTGTTACTCACACCAGACCCATGTCTGACCCAAGTGTTTATTTCTGTTTTATAAACTCTTGGGTACTCAAATTTTTACGAGTAGCCAAGGGATTCAGGTTTAGCTTTGACGAATATTCTGGAGGAGCAATGGAGCAGGAGGCTTCGGCGTTCGTAGATATAGTATTCCGCTGTGTTGATATCTGTGATAGTGTCTTGTCTTGTATTTGAGTTGTAATGTCTAGACAGATGTTTATAACTGTCTAGTAAGTGATGTATATGCTGTGTAACTCTGTAAATTGTTGTATACTATGTAATAGTTTATGTTATTAATATAATTTATTCGTTCCGCTGTGAGATCGTTGTTGTTGTTTCTTTCTTTCTTCTCTTCTTTTCTCTTTCTATCCCTTTCTTTCTTATTAACGATGCGACTTTCTGTGGAGAGAAAGTCGTGGTCGTTACAAATTTTCTAATAATACTACAGCTAAAATTTATCCTACCTAAATTGCCTTCATGTGCTTCTTGCTCTTTTCCACTTTTATTGTTTTCCACATTGACTCATTGTAGTGCGTTCGCCTGCTGCTTTAGTCATTGAGCTTCTCTTCCATAACATGAAAAAATATGTAAATAAATCTATTCCAGTTGTTTCTCTCCTTATCTTCCTTATATAGGAGTATTCTTCCCATGTTCCTTATCGAGCATTCTTACCCTTATATTCTCTTTACCCCTTTCCAATCAACCATTTCTATTTATCCACCCCTTAGAAATAATAATTTTAAAATGAACTTCCAAATTTACAAAAATAGTAAAAATCATTGAGTCAAACATACGCTTTCTTTTCCATTCATTTAATAAATAAAAAACCTTTTACCAAAAACCATTAAATCGATATTTTTTGACCCAACTAATTTTCTTAACTTCACTATAAATCTCTAAATAGCCCTTTAAAACCAAATTTTCTTGCATTTCAAAATAACAACCTTCCAATGGTAGGGTCCTTCTATTAAAATAAATCCGTTGAAAACCCATTTAAAACATTTTAAGAAACTTTCAAAATTCTTTTTTAAATTCCTTCACATGGAGTCAAACTCAAAAATGGACCTCTATTCGTCCTTTCTCTTGGACTTTCCTTCTTTTCTGCTTACCTTCATAAAAATATCATTTATCCACTTATAGTGGTTAATGTACACATTCCTACGGGAATTTTCTCAATCCTTTATCACTTATTGCTTTTGGATGCTTGCAACATATAGATTCTTAATTTCCATCTGTTTGAATGAAAGGTACGTCTTCAATCGGCAATCCGTCGAAGTCCACAGTCATAAGGCAGTCTAGGCCCAACAAAGGAGTAAAGTATCATCCAACTTCTGAGATTCTTCTATATGTCATACTCATGCTCTTCTCGGTCCACTCCTTGCGGTATGACCACCGCCCCATGGGGTTATCGGGGTAGGTGCATAAATTCAACTCTTTTTATTGTTCTAATTAGTAATTTTCTCGTCCATTTTTTCAGAATATGGTCGCATCTACTTCTATAGTCGGAATTCATACAGTTTGGTGTATAATATACATACATACATACATACATACATACATATATATAGGTAAAATTTTAAATATGGTCTCGCATTATATCCTAATTTCTATGATTGACTAATCTAAGCTCTGATACAAACACAACAACCCCACCTTAATGGGCCCAAATTTTGACTAAATTGAAACCCAAGCTCATCAGGATACCAATCATTGATTTTGGTAACTTGTAATAAACATAAGAATATAAGAGAGCAATCAACATAAATTCATAGTGGAATAGAAAAATATAAGAGAATATATATGCTGACTAAGGCTACTACCTTGGAATCAAAATTATTCCTTCAGTATCTTATTGCCTTGTCACCGCCGAGCATGAATAAGAAGACATCACCTTCTGCAGGTCTAGTATCCTGTTCCTCTAAATCTATCTTGTGGGTTGTACTACCCAAAAGAAAACCCTGACCATTTAATACTTCTTAAAAGGGAGGACGCAGACCCACGATCAATTTATACTTCAACCCCAAAGCGGGTATCAAAATCTCTAGTCAACCAATTCTAACTACAGAGAAAAATGACCCCTAGATATAGTTTTATAATTTAACCTGCCGTATTACTAACGCATCTCAAAGACTTATCAAAGGGTTAACTAACCCACCTTCGAAAAACAAACAACTATCTGATTAAACTTTGAGGTATTTGCATATCCAATACTGATTCTACACTGGTAGGAAGTGAAATCCGTCAGGGCCTAACCCAAGTCTTTTCTAACGGCCACTCAGGACCATTGGTAGTCATAGACTATATGCCAGCCCTACTACTAAAAACTGGTCCAACAACAACACTAACATAGCCTATCGACCTCCCATAGTCGAAATGCCATTTCGACTATCCTAATGTAAGTCAAGGAAATATTCCCATCCTAGTTACTTAATATCTCTTGTTAGAAATGAAAATGACCTCATCAATTCCTATGCTTAGGAATTCTCGAACATACTTATAAGTAAATTCTGTAAGGAACATTTATTTCCACATTTTAATACATTAGAGCAATCCTCCCCAAAAAAGATTACATTTATAACTTCTCATAAATTACTCAAAAGTAGGTCTTTTGCTCCATTTGAAATATCAAGGAACTGTCTTTTTTTATTGAAATAGACAGTGTAATCTACTGAGGAGAACATCGTACTTTACATATCCCTTTCTTTTTTTGGTATATTCCTTATTATATCAAACTATGCATGTTTTATACATAGTTGTGGAATTAGATAATTTATGGAAATTACATGGAAATAGGTACAACTAATTTGTACCCATAATGCACCCGATAAATTAAAATGTAGAAATTAACATTTCATGTCAAATTAGGGCAATTTAAATTTATATTAATAATTTACGACCCAATTATCATGAATATGGATTAAATCTTGCAATCTTATAAATCTTGTAATCTTATAAATCTTGCAATCTTATCAACATTCTGCTTTAACAAATCTAGGAATTGATTTTCAAATTTCCAGATTAGGGTGTAAATACCATTTTATTCCAATTACCGAACTTACAGAATATGTAGGCAAGATTTCAATTGAATACATTCTTTCTAAACTTACAACTCTACAGATCTTGCATATGCATAATAATTAAATAAAACTCAATGACATAAATTTTAATATTGTATATAAATCATAAAATTTCCCAATCACCTTTCAAGCTTTCCAAATCTCCACAATCCATATCCATCCCTTTAATTGACCCGTTTTCCTTTTCAATCCTAAAATATGTATAATAAGATATATTCATAGCCATTAGATTTACAGATCCGAGAGAAGATTTGAATCAAGTGGAATATAGATTTATAATTATGAAATTTATCTTCTTCCACAGTATTGATTCGCTCCTTTTTTCCTCCCTTTTATTTTATGCCCTTCTCCGATTATATATATATAATGTTTTTAACAAATAGCAATTGTAGAGAAGGGATTTTCAACCTAGGCATTTTTATGCAGATGCTGTCAAAAACTCACCATCAACTTTGCCTTTGGAATCTGCTAGTGCGGCTGCTATTCCAAATTCGTATTTGAATTCTACCTTAACGTTCCAGAGTTCTTTATTTGGAAGCATGTACTCTTTTGCATCAAGATTCATGCTGGAAAAAGGATTTTTGCTGTAGGCTAGGGTGATACATGGCAATCGGGTGTTGTAATGCAATATTATGTTTCATGTTCGGGAAATATGGACTGCGATGTGAGGGAAGTGACTGTACTTCCCAAGGCCACATGCAAAGTCTCTTCAAATCTCCATAAGGTTGTCACTCCCTCAATCCCGTTTCCCTGGCCTACCCAAACTCCTCTTCAACCAAGTTGGCTTTAAAAGACAAGTGAAAGAATAATTTTAAGCACTTTGCCGAATCTTTGCATTCTACGGACTCTTGTGGTAGCACAATGCATGCAGATTGTGAAAAACTGTTAGACGCTTACACGTAATTTTCTTTATGGTCAGCAGGCCGTGTCAATGTCGGATCTACATCGCTATTTGAGTTCCATTTCCATTGAGGCAGCTGGAGAATCACACTTCATAGCTATCTTTCCTTTCTGATTCATTTCCCGGATCGCCAACTCCTAAGAACATCAATCAAGAAGGGCTTCTTTTGCAAGGATAGTGGTATCATTTTCACTTGATAATGGTGACCTAAGAAGGAGAACTTCCATCGTAAATTTTACGACACATATTGGATTCGCATCTCAGTGCTAACAACTTTCCTCTAAGGAGAGGGCGAACATATGTAACGACCCGGAAATTTCGAACCCGAAATTTCCAGATAGTTAGAAGAAAAAGAAAAGAGATAGAAGAAAGAACAGAACAAGACACAGATTCTCACATTCGCAGCGGATCAAAATACAATATCAAATAATAATATCAGTTATACAAAGAAAACTGTATCAGTCAATTACATTTTTATACATCAGAGTTACAACATTTCACAATCACTATACAGTTAAAATAACTCGTCTCAATAATTAACAATATATCACACTCCATACGTTCCTGCCATCCAGCTCGCCTCCTGAGCTCCAGAACGTCCTTACCTGAAATCTGTAATACTCGGTCTGACCCGAGCATTACCACGTGTGACCAAATTACCAAGACACGCTAAAACTAGGGTTCTAGCAAAGAATCCACTACCCCTACTTCCTCCATGAATTAAACACCTTCTAGACAATATTTCTACAATCACCGATCATTACTCAAACACCAATGACGATCATAACTTCCCAGACCACTGAGATTATCAGATATTACCTAAAACTCATATTTTGCTTAAACCAAAACTGCACCTTTATTAACAAACTAAAAATTATGATTTTAATGTTAAAAATCATATTATAACTTACCTATTCAATTTATAAACCTGAATTTATAAATTACAAAGTTTGAATTTTTACTTTTATATAACTATAAAAGGCCCTGTCTCTGTTTTGCCTGGTGAGTAACATTTTTAGAGTTTAAAAATAAGAATCTGTTTCCCATACGTCCACCCAGAACGACGATATCACTTCGTCATCAAAATCGAACCCAACAACCAAAAATCTGGAAACACCATTGCCGGAATTTGCTTCCCCTCGTCGCCTCCGACCACCAGAAACGTTGAGACTCCGACCAGAGCATCTTCACCGATCCATGCAACTATCCAAACACTCGCGATCATCTCCGATTTCCCATGGCCATCGCGAGAACCCCTTAAACATCATCATTTCACAATGCCTCTGTAACCCTAGTTCGATCTAATCCCATCACCACGGCCAACCAGAAAACCCACCAGTATTTTTCCAGAGATCTCCAAGCTTCCGACCTTCTCCAGCCCAAATATCAAACACTCCAGAGTCGCCGATCAACGTAAATCGACGAAAATGTCGAAACTGTTCAACTCCACATATCTCGACGAATACCACTCTAAAAATTATGATATTCACATTAAAATTCATCATTTTCTATAACAAATTCAGCTATGCAATCAATACTTAAAATTTGATTGATAAGAATTTGACCCAAATTACAATTTTACTGTTACTTATAAAATTTCGAGATGAATATTTAATATAAATTCCAGATCTTATTTTTAAGAGTTCTGCTACATGTTTTCGAACATTTTTCATCCACAAACCCAAAGCTAATAGAGACTAGATGATGAGAAATTTAATTTAGAGAGAAAAAAAAATCATAATCTGTTAAACAGCAGAGCCTATATTTTTTTTTTATTCACACAGGCATTCAATACTTATTACTTACATGCATTCATATCAAGGCATTTTCTATAAACATTTATATCATTTCATCACAAGCAACTAAGTTCAAATCCCAAGTTTCAAACTGTTTTTAAAATAAATATTTACTCACCTTATATTTAAAGAAGCAGAGAACAAACAGAGCAGTTTTCCAGGCTTCTAAAATTTGATCTGGAAAATGTTGAATTTGAAATCCTACTGCATGCTTGTAAATATTTGAGTCTTTAACTTGATTGTTGTTGTGATACTTTGCATGCTTGTTTAATGTTGATGATTTAAACTGCTGCTGATCTTCATTTGAAATGCATGTTTGAATTCCAGATTTCTAACTTCATTTGTATTGAATTCTTATTTGAACTTTGTAATAAGTTAAGATAATTTTAAAATGGAATTTTGGAATTTGGATACAGAATTAAATGGTTTAAAGATTTAAGTTGTTAAATTAAAAATAAAGGTTGATTTAATTTAAAAGTAAGGGTAAATTTAACTTAAGGGATTAAATCAACATTTAAAATTTAACTCGAATTTATATAATTCGAGATGATTTTAAGTTGAGATTTGAATAGAATTAGTTCAAATTGAATTTGATTTGAATTAATTAGAATTGTGATTAAAGATGGATAAGCATAAATTTAAATGGAAATTTTGAATTAAAATAATTTGAAATAAAATTGAAGCTGGTTCAATTTGAAATAAATCCAAATTGATTTGAAATAATTTGGAATTGTGATTAAAATTGAATATGTTTAAAAATCAAATGAAATTTGATTTGAATTTGGAAAGGAATTAAGGTTAATTCAACTTAAATTGGGATTTAATAAATTTCAATGGAAATTGAAGTGTTGAGTCAATTTAAATGGAAAAGGAAATTTAAATTGAATAAAAGGGAAATTAATTGGGAATGTAGATTGGGAAATTAAACAGTTTGGCTCTGGACAATTTTTAAAATAAATTGTTTTAATACAAATAAATTTTTCCAAACTATTTACTATACAATCTTTCTTCTTAAACCCCAAACTATCTATACTTATTTTACAATTATTTTAGAATTATTTAACTATTTTGAAACTGTCTTATAAACTAATTACTATTTTTCAGTTATTTATATCTAATCACTATTTAAAAAAAAACTATTTTGCAATTATCTAACTATTTTGTACCTACTTAAATATTTTACAGCTATTTTATAAACTAATAACTATTTTTCAACTACTTATCTATTTTAAAACTTTTTCAAGCTATTTTTAAATTTAAATGGGTCAGAGTTCAAACTGTTTATAATTGAAGTATTAACTCAATTGTAAATGGAAGCAATTGAGAATAAGAGAATAGAATTAAAGGAAATGTGAATATAAAAGAGAATTGATTTGGCTAATAACCAATAAAGATAAATACGTAGGATATACGTATATTATTCTATTCGCATAGTGATTTGATCCAGATTCTTAAATAAGGATTTAAATAATATTTAAGAAATAAATTAATATAATGATTTATCTTTGATTAATTAAGGTTAATAAATTAGTGTAAGTAATTAAGGTAAAATTTCTTAAATTGAAATTAATTAAGGATGATTAATCAATTAAGATTAATTAATGTAAGTAATTAAAGGTAATTAATTACTTAAAGATAATTACTTAATTAAAAAGTAATTAATTAATGTTTAGAGTTGATTAATCAAGTGTTTAAAGAATAATTAATTAAATGATATTTAATTTATGAGATTAATTAATTAAGATAATTTATTTGAGGATAATTAATTAATTAAAGGCTAATTAATTAATGAGGATAATTAAAGGTTAATTAATGAGAATGGTTAAAAGATAACTAATTTATGTAATTAATTTAAGACTAATTACTTAATGTAATTAAAGGAAATTAATCAAAGGTGATTAATTAAGATGGATAATATGAGATTTGATTAATTAATTGGCTTATAATTAATTAATGTTAAGTAAGCAGGATTTAAGAGTAATTAAAATAATTAATTTAATTCAATGGTGGTTAATTAAATTAATTAGGAATGGTATGGATGATCAATCTTGCTTATGGATGGTTGAATAATATTGAATGCCTTGGATTATTTGACATATCTGATATGTGATTGTGATGTTCCGTGATATGAGATGCTTTGAATAAGTTGTGATAATATAAGTTATCTATCTGTGCTAGAATTGCTATGTGAATATGTTATCTTGAATTTAAATTAAATTGTTTAATTTAAACATCTTGGCTTAAAAAGGATGACATTTGAATTCGAAGAGACCGGGGTCGGATATCAGTAATATCCGAAACCACTTCGATTTGTGATCTGCTAAATTCTTTGTAAATTTGATTATGGAATCAAATAGGCTGGAATGAAATAAATTAAGTAACATGACTATTTTAACTAAGTAACGGTACTTAGATATTTTTGGGTGAAAATAAGTGTTGATTATATGAGTTGTTTACTTGTAGTAAAGTATGAGTTTCCCCGGGTTTAATAAGTTCTATAAATTGAAATTTCATGTTAGATGAGTTTACTCACGCTGGTTTCCAGCCTGACCCGGGTGTTACTTGAATGTAATGCTCGGGTCAGACCGAGTATTACAGATTTTCAGGTTAGGACGTTCTAGAGCTCAAGTGACGAGCTGGATGGCAGGAACGTATGGAGTATTCCGCTGTATATTTGAGACTGTGTAGTCTGTATAGATTGTAGTCTGGAACAAGTTGTATAACTGTCCAGTTCATGTATAAATGATTGTAACTCTGATGTATTAAATGTAAAGTAACAATTACAGCTTTTCTTTGTATAAATGTTATTATTTGATATTATATTTTATCCGCTGCGAATGTGAGAATCTGTGTTTGGTGTTTCTGTTTGTTCTTCTTCTTCTATCTCTTTCTTCTTTTCTCTAACTATCTTAACAATTCGGGATTTTCGGAGTCGAAAATTCCGGGTCGTTACATTTGGTATCAGAGCTGAAGGTTAAGCGAGAACCTTGGCTCTGTTGGGATTACTCGTTAAGGATAGGGTCAATGGTACCCTAGAACGAGTTGAGTGTGTATATATATATATATATATATATGAGAGCGTAATTGTTATTTTCTTATATAAGGATTTTAAATGATTTTATATAAAATATATTTTGATACATAAAATGATATTTCTTTCTAATAAATATTAAGGAAATTGGTTGTTAAAATATTGGAATTAAATTAAGTGGTAATAGTAATACAACCAAATTAAAATTGAATAAAGTTAAGTTTGAAATGAACTCAAACTGAAATTAAAATCTTGAATTTGTAGAAGTGTTATCAAGAATAAAGATAATAATGAATTGGTTTCCAGATATGATAATTTTGGTTATTATCATAAATGGTTGTTGTGTTTAATAATGAAATGTTGTTAATGATTAAGTAAAATGAAATGTTTTAGGGAAATAATCTTAGATGAGTATAATTTGTAAATTAAAAATGGATTTAAATTGTGAAGTTTTGAATCCTAAGTTTGAAAACATTTGAAATTGTTTTCTGTTAACGTTAAAATATGAACGATAACACCCGGTGTGTGTAATAAGATCGTGAAAGCACCACCCGTGTGACGGGAACAGAAATTAAGCAGGAAAATAGCAGAAATGCAGTAAATGAACAACGGATTTATCGTGGTTCGGCCCGTAATTGAGCCTACGTCCACTTTATAGTCTCTTATTGCTGATTCGGTTACAATTTGATACAAATCTCCTCAAGAAACAGTACAATTCGATCACAAGAAACAATCAAGACTACTAGCTCAATCTTCGGCGGTGAAACTCGATGAATCCATCTCGGATATAAGGAATTTCTCTCGAAGCTTGTTGTAGTGTCGTGAATGCTTGAAGGATCCTTGATTGCTGAATGAATGAAGAATTCGACGGAGTAACAGCGCTGTAGAAATGATTTGCCAAAAGTCCCCCTCAAGTTGGAAGTGATGTCCTATTTATAGAGGCTGATTTCTGGGCAGGAAATTTGCCTAAGTCTTAGGTCGCGCACGACCTTAGTTAGGTCGTAGGTCGCGAGCGACCTAAGCTAGGTCGCTGTCCCCTTGCGGTTTCAGGAGTTACTGCACTTGTCTTCATTTGATCAAGTAATAGGTCGCACGCGAGTTATAGAATAGCTGTGGGAGCCCTAGGTCGTAGGGCGCTGAACCTCCTTTAATAGTTAGGTCGCTAACCTATTTAAGTCGTCAAGTTCCTTAGGTCGCTAACTACCTTAGGTTGTTAAGTCCTTTAGGTCGCTAGCTACCTTAGGTCGTTGAGTTCCATAGGTCGCAATCCTTTCTGCCTCCTTAGGTCGCGAACCCTTCTGGACCTTAGGTCGCGAAGAAGTTAGGTCGCTAACTTCTTATCTTGATAAGTCGTGGACTTTCTCAGTTAGATCGCTATGTAGTTAGGTCGCAGCTTTTCCTTAGGTCGCAGAGCCTCTTAAGTCGTAGCCTTAGCTTAGGTCGCAACATTTCCTTAGGTCGCAACATTCTTTAGGTCGCAGCTTTTCCTTAGGTCGCAACATTCTTAGGTCGCAGCTTTTCCTTAGGTCGCAACATTCTTAGGTCGCAGCTTTTCCTTAGGTCGCAACATTCTTAGGTCGCAGCTTTTCCTTAGGTCGCAACATTCTTAGGTCGCAGCTTTTCCTTAGGTCGCAACATTCTTAGGTCGCAGCTTTTCCTTAGGTCGCAGAGTTTTAGGTCGCTGAAAGAAAGGAGTTAACATTTGCCCCTCGAAGTATATGACTATACTCTAGGTCGTATGCTTCGACTCAACTTTGTTAGGTCGCGAATCGACTTAAAACTTGCACGCCTGTTCACCTCCCTTCTTCAGTCCCATATAAATTAGTTAGGTCGCATCTTCCTCCTTACCCTACTGTCCTGAGCCTCCATCGCCATTAACAGTTCTTTCGATCTTCCAGAGACAAATTTGACTCAATCAGCCAACGATTCTTCCTCGCCGATCACAATTCGTAAGTGGATCAGCTTATACTTGCCCATAGTCACTGTTTTGAACATGAATCATTGTCGCTTGACCTAAGCCCAATTCCATGCATCACGCTTTTTTGTACGGTAGTCTCAATCGACTTTCGTTCGTCGTTTGACGTGTTGGGATGATTTACGATCATACAGAAGGTTTTGCTATGGATCTGTAGGGTTTGCCATTGATTCTCTAGTCAATCGGTGATAGGTTGAGGTAGGATGAAGGGGATGATGATTCCTTTTTTGAACTGGTGGTATTGGGTTATTGGACCCAATATGATGTTGCTTGGAGAAGAAGTCATCAACCTATCAGATTCGAACGCCCTAAGAGTTAGGTCGCGTGGGAATACTTAACGACCTTAGCCTTTGCGACCTGACGACATTTGCGACCTAGTGTATCTCCAACCTAAAAACAATTGTGCTCGACCTAGGACTTAAGAGAATTGCCTCACCTTAATCCATTCAGCTGCAATACGCGACCTACAGAAATCCTGACTTATGATAGGTCGCTGAACGACCTAAGACTTAAGCAATTTTTCACAGTCTTGAACTTTCAATCTGAACAACATAGCATAAGAACATTGCAACCTGTGCTAGGTCGTAAGCGACCTAACACTTAGAACTTTGAACAGCTTTTGACTGACTTCCTGGACTTGAATTATTTTGGGTTTTGCACTTCTTCTTGGATTGCCTCAACTTTAATGCTAATAACCTGTTTAGAAGCAACATTCACAGAAAAAATGGGACGAATATACTGCTATTGATTGCCCACATCAACAGCAGATTAGTTGTCAAAGAAAATCAAACTTAAATGAACTTCGTGAATGAAATGTTGTGAACTAACAAATCTAAGTGAAGTATTAAAGCAAAATTGAAGTGATCAACTAAAGCTGATTTATTTGCATTAACGCAACACTATTCCTGGACTTAAAACATTAAGCCCCGAAACTTTTTAATTGACAAGTATCAATTAGTTTAATTTCATTTACATTTGCTCATTATTGTATTAGTTTTGCACAACACTTCACTCTTTTTAGGAAACGTGCACCTTAATATTTGATCGTCCAGTTCCTTGTGTAGAATGGAATCTCAACTAGAAGACTTGGAAATAGCCGGAGAAGCTTTTCCAATTGCTACTCCACTAATCGACCCTCCGGAAAGGACTTCTACTACTTTAAGTCATAAAGTCTTCCGACAACTGTGCATCCAATTCGGCATTGCCGAAGCTGATGCTTTACTTCCTGGGCCAAGCGACACTGCTGACAGGCCGCCTCTTGGCTTCGTTGCTGTGAACCGGCAGATGTGTTCAAGTGGAGCCATTCCTCCATTTAATGATTGTCTTCGGGAACTCCTCCTTCGGCTAACTATTTCTCCCTTTCAACTACACCCTAACGGATACTCCATCCTGCTGGGATTGTGTGTGCTTTTCAGGAGAACGTTGAACCGTTTTCCCTCTTTTGATGAAATTCGCTTCTTGTGCACATTTGCGAAGAACAAGGACCATCCTTCTATCATACTTGTGAGGAGTGCTAGGAATCGCAAACTAATTCTGGACTTGCCTGAAAGTGCCCATGGATTCTTGACTCAATTCTTCTATGTTCGCTGTCCTCCGGGATTTTATGCTATTTGGAGAGTCGGAAGTAAGATTACCTCTTACCAATTCATTTTTTTTCTAAATTTCTCATAATTCGAACCATCAAATGCTTAATTCCATTCTTTCTTCGTGCAGCACTTCCTTCTCTTCTTCGAGATACCAGCCGTAAGTCGATTTTAGATACTTTGAGTGCTGTTGATGCTGAAGAGAGGAGTGCCAAATTCTTGCTGAAAGATGAATTTCTGCACCAGTTTGGCCTTTTACATTCTTCTAGATCGACTCAGATTCATGAAGTTTCTAGTTCTGATGCGGAAACGTTAGCTGCTTCAGATTCCCAAGCAGAGGCCTCGAATGTCCCAGCTTCTGTAGAAGAAACTGCACCAGAAGCACCCGTCATGGAGGCTGCTTTAGTAAAATGTTCCGCATCCATCGATGTCGTAGGGTTAGTCAGCAAGTCGGCGCTTACCCCAATTACTGAGGAGGAAGAGAATCCTCAAGTTCCTGAGAAATCCATTGATACAGAGCCTGAAAAAGAGAAGTCTGCTGAACTCCTGGGTGATGACGCCTTTGATGGCTTGAGTGATATCATGATAACTTCTCAAGAGCTTTTTGGGGATAACAATCCAAAAGCAACTTCTCCCGTTGTCGAGGCGACTTCCACCTTTAAACAAACCCAGACGCCTACTACGCCAGTCGTCTCTGTTTCCACACTAAAGCGTGGTCTGTAGTTTGACGCATGTAGCTTGCACGCCACACACACTTAGGATTTTTCAGCACTTATAAACATTTATCCTCTTTTTCCTGGAAATTTCTAAACTTTACTCCTTTTTTGCTTTCAGGTTCTCCAATGGGACGTACAGGTTCATATTATGACTCATTCAAGTACCGTGGAGGCCGCGGCACCTATGACTTTAGGAAGTACCTTGATACTCCAAAAGAAACAGATGAAGAGAGGGCTCGAAGGAAAGCCCAGGAGAAGCGGGATTACGATCAGTGGCAAAGAAGGAAAGATGCCGAGCGATATGAATCTTCGCACAGGAGTGACTACTCTCATAAGCGGAAGTCTTACGATGATAAGGGAAAAACTCAGATTGCCGACGAACCGAGCAAACGATCTAAACCGATTGACGCGTCTGAAATCTCTGAAAAGACTGACGCTCCCATTCCTTCCGATATTCTGGCTAGCTCTCCTCCTCTGAAGAAATCTGACATTCAGACTATCATTAACAGACCGCAATATCAAGTCAAGGACGGCCCCCCAACAGTTCAGAGCTGTTTTCCGAATTGGTGCCTAAAAGGGGTGCGCTTTGACTTGGACATAGTTCCGATTGATAAATCAGACATGCTTAGCAGTCTTGACGCAGTCAGGCTCAATATCGAGAGGATGTCGCAGTGGCAGAAGCTTGTCGATGAACTCCAAAGGGTTAATCGTGCAAACCTTGAGGCAATGCTGACTATGGAAAATGACAAGGCGGAGTGGGACAAAGTTTGCAAACAGCATAATCTCGAGATGACAAATATTGCTGATGGTTATGCAAAACTTGAGTCCGAGGTTAAAAAACTTAAGGAAGATCTTGCCTCTTCTTCTGCATCTCATATCCAAAAAGAAGAGGTCTTTCAAAAACAAGTGCGGGATGCCCATGCTGCACAGAGAGATGTTGAAATGAAGCTTGCCGCTGAACAGCATATCACTGAGAAATACCGCACAGAAAATGCCGATTTGCGGGAAAAGGTCACCTCTCAGAACGCAGAGATGGAGTTACTGAAGTCTCGACTTGCTAAAGTTGAGGCAGAGCGTGATGAGGCTACCGCTGGCCGGGTTGCTGCCGTTGCCGAAAAGGAAGCGGCTGAGCAATCACATGAGGCGACGAAAGCAGACATCAGCTCTACCTTATTCGACTTTTATTTACACAGCGTTCTGGGTCGTGGGAGCCTCTCTTTTCTTGGTCCCGATTATGAAATTACATTGGCTGAAGTGTGGGAAGTCGCGATGGATATGCTTGGTGGGGCCGGCTATAATGAGCTGGAACTTGAGGAGCGCTATCTCAATGATGAGGATCGTGCCGCTCTTGTTAAGGGGAAGGAGCTACTTGCCAAAGTACGAGCTGAAACAACGGGAGAAGAGCCTCCAAAAGAAGAAGCTCCTTTAACTGCCCCCGTTCAAACTTCCACTTCAGCCGACGTTAATATTATAGATTCCAGCTCCCATTCTTTACATCTAGCTAAAGTTGCCCAGGAGACTGCAACTACTCCTAATGAAGATGAGGCACTGGATGATATTGAAGCCGAGAAGTTTGAGGTGGATCTTGCAAAGCCAACTCCTCCAGGTACTCTTGGTGTCGTCTCGGGTCTAATGAACCAGTCATTTGACTTAGCCGAATTCGATGACCTTCTTACTTGTTACTTAAACTTTGATGAACCGATACCTTCTTTATTTTCGGGGGATGCTGATTTTAACTTCTTTTCTTCTACAGCGGAGGTACCAAGCACTACACAAGCTTTCACTCCTTCGATTGCCGTTCTTCCGTCTTCCCAAATTACTCCTCCTTCTGCTTCCCAACCGGGATCACAGGCAGAGAAAATTGAAGCTCTTCAAGGCTTAGATGATCCGGCTGCTTCTCAGGAACAGAAGGCGGAGGATTTTGAAGACATTGAGAAGACCCCGGAGCGGTCTCTTGATGACGACACGAAGCTTTCAACATTGCTTGCTACTCCGGGGAGCGAGTCTTCTTCAAAGAGAAAGGGGAAGCGTGCTGTAAGGAAGAAGAAGAAGGCTTCCACTGAAGATGAAGCAGTAGTTGATCTGGCCGCACCGCTTTCTCCGTCTGCCCCTGCCCGTTCACAACGACTTCAAAAGCTAGTCATCAGACCGGGAAAGGGCTCCAAAGGTGGTGAGAAGAGGGAATAATCAAGCTGGATTTTCTTATTATTTTTGCTCTTCGCATGTATTGACCGGGGATTGTGCGGGTACCGGTTCCCGCTTTTGCTTTTTGAGATATCTGCACATGTAAAGAATTTTCATAGTACTAAATAAAACAGTTATTTTACTTGTACAAACTCTTGTGTATGTGAGAATGATCTATCTTTTATTTTTAGTGTAGAACAAACGATTCTTCTTACTTGTGCAAACTTTTGGTCTGCGTTTGAGAATGCATTTATTCCACATCTGTTTTCCGTGATATTGCAACGAACTTGCGGCATGTTGCTTTTATTAATATAATTAAATTGTATGGTATTGAGTGACTACTCTCATAAGCGGAAGTCTTACGATGATAAGGGAAAAACTCAGATTGCCGACGAACCGAGCAAACGATCTAAACCGATTGACGCGTCTGAAATCTCTGAAAAGACTGACGCTCCCATTCCTTCCGATATTCTGGCTAGCTCTCCTCCTCTGAAGAAATCTGACATTCAGACTATCATTAACAGACCGCAATATCAAGTCAAGGACGGCCCCCCAACACTTCAGAGCCGTTTTCCAAATTGGTGCCTAAAAGGGGTGCGCTTTGACTTGGACATAGTTCCGATTGATAAATCAGACATGCTTAGCAGTCTTGACGCAGTCAGGCTCAATATCGAGAGGATGTCGCAGTGGCAGAAGCTTGTCGATGAACTCCAAAGGGTTAATCGTGCAAACCTTGAGGCAATGCTGACTATGGAAAACGACAAGGCGGAGTGGGACAAAGTTTGCAAACAGCATAATCTCGAGATGACAAATATTGCTGATGGTTATGCAAAACTTGAGTCCGAGGTTAAAAAACTTAAGGAAGATCTTGCCTCTTCTTCTGCATCTCATATCCAAAAAGAAGAGGTCTTTCAAAAACAAGTGCGGGATGCCCATGCTGCACAGAGAGATGTTGAAATGAAGCTTGCCGCTGAACAGCATATCACTGAGAAATACCGCACAGAAAATGCCGATTTGCGGGAAAAGGTCACCTCTCAGAACGCAGAGATGGAGTTACTGAAGTCTCGACTTGCTAAAGTTGAGGCAGAGCGTGATGAGGCTACCGCTGGCCGGGTTGCTGCCGTTGCCGAAAAGGAAGCGGCTGAGCAATCACATGAGGCGACGAAAGCAGACATCAGCTCTACCTTATTCGACTTTTATTTACACAGCGTTCTGGGTCGTGGGAGCCTCTCTTTTCTTGGTCCCGATTATGAAATTACATTGGCTGAAGTGTGGGAAGTCGCGATGGATATGCTTGGTGGGGCCGGCTATAATGAGCTGGAACTTGAGGAGCGTTATCTCAATGATGAGGATCGTGCCGCTCTTGTTAAGGGGAAGGAGCTACTTGCCAAAGTACGAGCTGAAACAACGGGAGAAGAGCCTCCAAAAGAAGAAGCTCCTTTAACTGCCTCCGTTCAAACTTCCACTTCAGCCGACGTTAATATTATAGATTCCAGCTCCCATTCTTTACATCTAGCTAAAGTTGCCCAGGAGACTGCAACTACTCCTACTGAAGATAAGGCACTGGATGATATTGAAGCCGAGAAGTTTGAGGTGGATCTTGCAAAGCCAACTCCTCCAGGTACTCTTGGTGTCGTCTCGGGTCTAATGAACCAGTCATTTGACTTAGCCGAATTCGATGACCTTCTTACTTGTTACTTAAACTTTGATGAACCGATACCTTCTTTATTTTCGGGGGATGCTGATTTTAACTTCTTTTCTTCTACAGCGGAGGTACCAAGCACTACACAAGCTTTCACTCCTTCGATTGCCGTTCTTCCGTCTTCCCAAATTACTCCTCCTTCTGCTTCCCAACCGGGATCACAGGTAGAGAAAATTGAAGCTCTTCAAGGCTTGGATGATCCGGCTGCTTCTCAGGAACAGAAGGCGGAGGATTTTGAAGACATTGAGAAGACCCCGGAGCGGTCTCTTGATGACGACACGAAGCTTTCAACATTGCTTGCTACTCCGGGGAGCGAGTCTTCTTCAAAGAGAAAGGGGAAGCGTGATGTAAGGAAGAAGAAGAAGGCTTCCACTGAAGATGAAGCAGTAGTTGATCTGGCCGCACCGCTTTCTCCGTCTGCCCCTGCCCGTTCACAACGACTTCAAAAGCTAGTCATCAGGCCGGGAAAGGGCTCCAAAGGTGGTGAGAAGAGGGAATAATCAAGCTGGATTTTCTTATTATTTTTGCTCTTCGCATGTATTGACCGGGGATTGTGCGGGTACCGGTTCCCGCTTTTGCTTTTTGAGATATCTGCACATGTAAAGAATTTTCATAGTACTAAATAAAACAGTTATTTTACTTGTACAAACTCTTGTGTATGTGAGAATGATCTATCTTTTATTTTTAGTGTAGAACAAACGATTCTTCTTACTTGTGCAAACTTTTTGTCTGCGTTTGAGAATGCATTTATTCCACATCTGTTTTCCATGATATTGCAACGAACTTGCGGCATGTTGCTTTTATTAATATAATTAAATTGTATGGTATTGCCCCCATGCCGTAAGTGCATTGCAATATTCCTAGCTCTTTTTTTTTTTTTTTAAAGACTAATACTCTTACTTCAGAGGACAATTATTCCACTTTTAATAGAGTATATCCAGTCTTTAGAAGAATTTTTATTTTCTCTTTCTAAAGAACGCTTCAACTTTCGGAGATAACCACTTTTATTTATTAAGAAGTGAATTTCCCTATGAAGTGAAATGAACTTTTCTGAAAGAATTTTGTAGCCTTTTTCAACTTTTTTAGGAGGATCTTTTCGAGGTGAACAAGTTAATCCTTCCTTTGGGAGTTGAACTGTGCTTCTGGACGATGCTTTTTGTTCAAGCATTTTATTTTGGGACATGCCTCCGGAGAGGGCTCCTCTTAAAGAGTTGTGCCTCCGAAGAGGTCTTGTGCCTTCGAAAAGGGCTTGTGCCTCCGAGGAGGGCTTGTGCCTTCGAAAAGGGCTTGTGCCTCCGAGGAGGGCTTGTGCCTTCGAAAAGGGCTTGTGCCTCCGAGGAGGGCTTGTGCCTCCGAAGAGGGCTTGCGGTGCCTTGGGAAAGGGCTTTTGCCTCCGAAGAGGTCAAGTGCCTCCGAAGAGGGCTTGTGGTGCCTTGGGAAAGGGCTTTTGCCTCCGAAGAGGTCATGTGCCTCCGAAGAGGGCTTGTGCCTCCGAAGAGGGCTTTTGAGTGCCTGGGGGTTACTTTCTCATGGTCGGATGGGTTCGCGGGGCAGGCGTAAGTTGCTTGATTGGATGTTTGTTTGTACAAACGACCGCAATCAATTAACAAGATGCCCCTTTGGTAGTCCCACCGATCTTTTTGGTTGAGGAAAGCACTCCCATTTATTGGTGTGCCTCGTTAGAGGGCTTTGGTTGGTTGGCAAGTTTCTCTCATCATCTGCCTGTTAGCGCTCTCTTATTATCATTCCCAAGCACATCTTCTTCTTTTTCTCTTACAAGTAAATTGCTTTATCCGAAGAAGTGGACTTCACCGTTGAATGACTTCACGAGACAAACGCAAGTTATCTAGTTGGATGTCTATTCATAACGGCAATCTCAACTAGTGAACAAAGGTTTGTCACAGTGGAGTCGCCAACTTTTTATGTGAAGTTTTCCTTGCTTGGGATTTGAATTTGGACAAAATTTTTGTGGCTTGGTTTTCGTGTAATAGCTGATTTATGGAAGTTGCTTAGCTTTGTGATGAGCAAGCCTTGTTATAATGTCCTGCAATTTTGAATTGATATTTTAGCGATACATTTAAAGTATTTACATATCAAAATAAAACAGGCATCATGAAATAGTAAAGAACACAAGATTTATAGTGGTTCGGCCAAAAATCGGGCCTACGTCCACTTTATAGCTTTCATTCATTTACACTGATTTACAATGTTTCACAACACAACCGATACATTCATCATCATTTTACAATTTTGAGCGGAGCTCTTTTCAAGTAAAGTAAGGACGCAAATGGTTGCTGTTCCAGGCCCTTGGAATTGGATCTCCTTCAACAGTTATGAGTTTGAAAGTGCCATCAAGAAGTTTAGTGCCTATGACATATGGCCCCTCCCGGTTTGGCCCAAACACACCAGTTGTTGTCATGATCCTTTTCAAAACCAAGTCTCCGATTTCAAAGCTGCGTTGGCGAACTTTGGAATTGAAATGCCTGGCTATTCTCTGCTGATGAGCTGAAACCCTGAGCCTAGCTTCCTCTCTTTTCTCATCAAGAAAATCAAGCGCTTCAAGTTGCAGTTTTTCATTTTCGGCCTCATTGAAATGAACTCTTCTATGTGAAGGAACCTCTACTTCTACTGGAATCATTGCCTCAGATCCGTATGCCAGTGAAAATGGAGTGTGCCCAGTCGCAGTTTTGTGAGTAGTTCTGTACGCCCATAGTGCTAATGGAAGCTTATCAACCCAACCACCTTTTGCTTTTTCAAGTTGCTTTTTGATAGTTGACTTGATGATCTTGTTAACTGCTTCCACTTGTCCATTTGCCTGCGGATGAGCCACTGCTGAGAAGCTTTTTCGAATTCTGAACCGTTTGCAAAAATCCTGGAATTCTTCACTTTCAAACTGAGTGCCATTGTCGGTGATTATCTTCTGTGGCACACCATATCTGCAAATGATATTCTTCGTTACAAAATTTATCATCTTTTTAGAAGTGATGGTGGCCAAAGGTTCAGCTTCAGCCCACTTGGTGAAATAATCAACGGCAACAATAGCATATTTAATTCCTGATTTGGCGATCGGTAATGGTCCAATTAGGTCTATCCCCCAAATGGCAAATGGCCATGGACTGACCATTTGTGTGAGTTCAGTGGAGGGTGCTCTTGGGATTTTTGCAAATCGTTGGCATCTGTCACATTTCCTGGAAAAAGTTGCAGCATCTCGATTGATGTCCGGCCAGAAGTATCCATATCGGAGAATTTTCTTCTCAAGTGTTTGACCACCTTAATGGTCTCCACATTCTCCTCCGTGCACCTCTGTTAAGATTATCTTGGCTTCTTCCTTAGTTACACATCGGAGTAGTGGGGTTGAAAATCCTCGCCTGTATAATCGGCCATCTTGAATTACATACCTCGATGCTTTTCTTAATAATTTTCGACGTCCCTTTGAACCCTCTGGCAGGGAACCGCTGAGCAAGTATTCTTTGGTTGGAGTCATCCATGATTCATGCTCTTGAGACGTAGTCATAATCCAATCAACATCCATTTCATCAATGCTTGGAGCTGAAAGAACTTCTACAGGAACTAATCCTAGTAATTGAGCTTCTCCGGAACTTGAGTACTTTGCTAATGAATCCGCCTTCATATTTTCCTCTCGGGGTATGTGGCTTATTGAGTAGTGATCTAAATCATTGAGGAGTTCGGAAGTTTTTGTCAAATATGCAGGCAAATTCCCTCCTTTGGCTTGAAATTCCTTCTTCACCTGGCAGACAATAAGCTGAGAATCATTGAAAATCTGTATCACTTTGATATTCAATTCCTTGGCGATTTTCAATCCGGCAATAAGGGCTTCATATTCTGCTTCATTGTTTGTTGAAGGAAATTCCAGTCTCAATGCATAACATAGTGATCGTCCTTCGGGAGTTTCAAGCACAACTCCTGCCCCAGAACAATAATCATTTCTCGAGCCATCAACATACAACTTCCATTGTATCGGAATGCAGTCAGTGGTTTCTTCCTTACTGTCACCTTTGTCAGTGGATTCTGCAATGAAATCTGCTAAAGCTTGTCCGTTAATTGCTCTTCGAGGATGGTAAGTGATGTCATATTGGCTGAGTTCTATGTTCCACTTCAAGAGACGACCCGAAGTTTCAGGACGATACAGGACTTGCTTCAAAGGCTGATCAGTCAGGACCTTGATAGGATGAGATTGAAAATAGGGTCTCAACTTCCTGGAAGCGATTAGCAGACAATAAGCAAGTTTTTCTATCTTTGAATAATTCATTTCAGCCCCAGCGAATCGTTTGCTGATGTAGTAAACCGGACGTTGTATTTTCATATCTTCTCGTACGAGTGCTGCACTTAAAGCATGGGATGAAATTGCCAGATAGATGAAGAGGTCTTCACCATCACTAGGCTTGGAAAGGACCGGAGGAGTTCTCATATGATGAATCAGTTGATCGAAAGCATTATGACATTCAGGAGTCCATTCGAAATTTTTCTTCCCCTTCTTTAGAGCATCAAAGAAGGGAATGCATTTGTCTGTGGCCTTGGAAATGAAGCGACTAAGAGCGGCAACCTTTCCATTAAGACTTTGCAGTTCTTTCTTTGTTCTAGGGGCTTTAACCTCTCTTAGAGCTGTGATTTGAGCAGGATTTGCCTCGATGCCCCTAGCGCTTACGATGAAACCCAGGAATTTTCCAGACTCTACTCCGAATGAACATTTCAATGGATTGAGCTTCATTCCGTACTTCCGAAGAATTGAGAACATTTCTGCCAGGTGGTCCATGTGGTCTACTGCTTTCTTTGACTTTACTAACATATCATCAACATAGACTTCCATCGTTTTGCCAATCTGAGGCTTGAACATAGCGTTGACAAGTCTTTGGTATGTTGCCCCAGCATTCTTTAAACCGAATGGCATGACTTTGTAACAGTAGAGTCCCACATCTGTAATAAAGCTTGTGTCCTCCTGATCTGGTTCATTCATCATAATCTGATTGTATCCAGAATAGGCATCCATAAAAGATAACAACTCATGTCCAGCCATCCCATCTACTAGTTGATCGATTCTAGGCAACGGGAAGCAGTCTTTGGGGCAAGCTTTGTTCAGATCTGAGAAATCAATGCATACTCTCCACTTTCCATTTGCCTTCTTAACCAGTACTGGATTTGAAACCCAATTTGGATAAGTGGATTCTTTGATGAAATTATTCTCTAGGAGACGATCTACCTCTTCTTTTAAAGCTGCTGACCTTTCTGGACCTTGAGTTCTTCTTTTCTGTTTCACTGGTGTGAATTTCGGATCGACATTCAGGGTGTGAACAGCAATTGTTGGAGAGATTCCGCACATATCAGCATGACACCAAGCGAACACATCTAGATTGGCTTTTAAGAATGATATCAGTGTATTTTGAACTGTTATACTCAGCTGTGAACCCACATTGAGTACTTTATTTGGGTCTTTCGGGTCTACAGATACTGGTACCGTTACCTCCACGGGTACCACTCTATTCTCCCCTGTACTGGCTTTCCTGGGATCCATTTCTTTTCTCGCATTGCTGTGTTCGCCAGTACAGGGGCTGCTCCGTAGTTGCTACAGGGTCGGTTCCTTGATGCGGAGCGGAGCTGCCGCATCTTTCCCCATTTCTTTTCTCCTGGCCTCTCGGAGTTCTACAAGATAACATTCTCGTCCTGCGTTTTGATCTCCTTTAATAACAGCAATCCCATTATCGGTAGGAAATTTCATTGTTAAGCACCAAGGAGCGAGAACGGCCCTGAAAGCAGCAAGAGTAGGCCGGCCCAAGAAAGCGTTATAGGCGGAGAATCCATCCACAATTACAAAAGTTTGCTTCCGAACCAATTTCTTGGGTCCTTCGCCCATTTCAACAAACAAGTCCACTGTTCCAATCGGCTGTTTCTGCTCTCCTGTAAATCCGGCGATCTTGTGTGAAGAAGCATGTACATCAGTCATCGGAATTTTCATTTGGTCAAATGTCCTTTTAAAGAGGATGTTGCATGAGGCACCACTATCAACTAACACTCTTCTGACAATAGCCGGCCCAATACCGACAGAGACAACCATAGGGTCCTCAGTAGGAGCTTCCACATTAACAGAATCCCTGGCTCTGAACATAATATCATCATGAACAGTTTTTTGCTGCTTTAGAGGTGAAGCATCCTCCAGGATTAAGACACTTTCTTCGGTTGGTGCATACTTCAAAGCTTTTGCATACCTTTCCATTTCACCCCAACTTCTGCCAGCCGGGTGAGGTCCCCCTGTGATCACATTAATAACAGGTCTTTCCTTTCCGGCAGGCCTTTCTCCTAAATCAGATGAATTAGTTGGAGGTAACTGCCCTTGATTGGACGAAGATGGGTCCTTTCTATTTCTCTTGACGTATTGTTGCAACTTATTCTCTCTTAGCAATTCTTCAATCAGACTTTTCAAATGACGGCACTCATTGGTATCATGCCCTGGTTGGTTGTGAAACTTGCAAAATCTTCCGCTTTGAACAGCATTCTTCCCAACTTTCACGACCGGTGGTTTTGGAAATTCAACAGCATCCTTAGTGGCGATGAAGATATTTTCCGGGGTATCGGTTAGAGGAGTAAAGTCTGACGGTTTAAGGAAACGGGGCTTTTTGAAGTCTTTCTGCCTTTTCCCACCATTACTTTCCCTTTTCTGATCTTCCGGTTCTTTCTTGCTTTGAGTAGTAGCATTATTTTCCGCCACCGTTGTCACAACTTTAGCTGGTGCGGAAAGATTCTCTAGGCGTATAAATTCGTCAGCCTTTTTGTAGAATTTCTCGAGCGAATTTGGCTCTTTCATTTTCAGCCATTTCCCAAATTCGCTCGATTTGTCAACGGCACGCATCAAATAGGTCAAGATCATTCGTGGCTCTGCATTATCGACTTCTGCCAGAGCTAAGTTGAAGCGGTTCAAGAATGACTTAATAGGCTCTCCCGGATTCTGTTCAAGACTGGACAGTGACATTATATCTTTTGCCTTTGAAGCGTATAGCCTGAATTGCTCTTTGAATTTTCGGGTGAGATCGGAAAACTGATCTACAGATCGGACTGGAAGCTTGGTAAACCAGAGAAGCGCCACTCCTTCTAAATAAACTGGGAAATATCGGCACTTTATCTCATCGGTCGCCCTTGCGCCGGTCATATGCCAGTCGTATTTATACAAGAACTGATTTGGATCACTTGTCCCCCGATAAGCAGGAATAGTGGGGGGAACAAACTTTCTAGGAAATTCAGCTTTCAGAATCTTCTCGGTAAACGGAGTTCTACTTGGTGCGAATCCCCATTCGCTTTCGTCTTCATCTCTTTGCATGCTCTCTTTCATTATTTGCTTGATCATACCAGAGAGATATTCCTCATTGTTCAGAGATTTCGCAGAGTAGACCTCAGCCATCTTTTCGAGAGTTTGTCCAGGTAAATGCTCATGAAGAACTGGTGACGGCCTAGATCCTTCGGCCTGGAGGGGTGCCCCTTCGGCAGCACCTGATCCCCCGTGAGGAATATTTCTTCCCTCGGAATTGGGAGCAGCATTAGCAAAGTTTCCCTCATTATTTACTGGTCTTTGACTCGTACCAAATAGAGCATTCAGCCTTTCCATCATCAGGCTATTCTGAGTTTCAATCTGCTGGTACAGTCCGGATACAGCAGCATCTAACTCCGGTCGCGTAACACCGACGCTCGGAGCTGCCTGATTTGGAGAGATAGAAGTGGCAGTATTGTCACGGTCATCATCAGTTCTGACAGACTTTCGTTTCCTTCCGGGAGCCATTATGTCTGATAAACTTCTGATTTTGTGGGAAATTCTTTCAGCAAACTTCTGAGAAGCAATGGTGAGGGGCAGCCTGAGTTGGGTTCTCAGTGAAAGCACCAAAATGTTAACGTTAAAATATGAACGATAACACCCGGTGTGTGTAATAAGATCGTGAAAGCACCACCCGTGTGACGGGAACAGAAATTAAGCAGGAAAATAGCAGAAATGCAGTAAATAAACAACGGATTTATAGTGGTTCGGCCCGTAATTGAGCCTACGTCCACTTTATAGTCTCTTATTGCTGATTCGGTTACAATTTGATACAAATCTCCTCAAGAAACAGTACAATTCGATCACAAGAAACAATCAAGACTACTAGCTCAATCTTCGGCGGTGAAACTCGATGAATCCATCTCGGATATAAGGAATTTCTCTCGAAGCTTGTTGTAGTGTCGTGAATGCTTGAAGGATCCTTGATTGCTGAATGAATGAAGAGTTCGACGGAGTAACAGCGCTGTAGAAATGATTTGCCAAAAGTCCCCCTCAAGTTGGAAGTGATGTCCTATTTATAGAGGCTTATTTCTGGGCAGGAAATTTGCCTAAGTCTTAGGTCGCGCACGACCTTAGTTAGGTCGTAGGTCGCGAGCGACCTAAGCTAGGTCGATGTCCCCTTGCGGTTTCAGGAGTTACTGCACTTGTCTTCATTTGATCAAGTAATAGGTCGCACGCGAGTTATAGAATAGCTGTGGGAGCCCTAGGTCGTAGGGCGCTGAACCTCCTTTAATAGTTAGGTCGCTAACCTATTTAAGTCGTCAAGTTCCTTAGGTCGCTAACTACCTTAGGTTGTTAAGTCCTTTAGGTCGCTAGCTACCTTAGGTCGTTGAGTTCCATAGGTCGCAATCCTTTCTGCCTCCTTAGGTCGCGAACCCTTCTGGACCTTAGGTCGCGAAGAAGTTAGGTCGCTAACTTCTTATCTTGATAAGTCGTGGACTTTCTCAGTTAGATCGCTATGTAGTTAGGTCGCAGCTTTTCCTTAGGTCGTAGAGCCTCTTAAGTCGTAGCCTTAGCTTAGGTCGCAACATTTCCTTAGGTCGCAGCTTTTCCTTAGGTCGCAGAGTTTTAGGTCGCTGAAAGAAAGGAGTTAACATTTTCAAAATATTAAAAGAAAAAGAATAAATATTATTCAGGTTGTTTTTGAATATGATCTTATTTTAAAATAAGAGTTGTTTGGAAAATTTAAAGAAATTTGTTTTTAAATTAAACCAAAGGTGGTTTAAAAATTTAAGGTATAATACCAATGATGATTTGAAATAAACTCTAAGGTGGAGTTTTGAATTTTTCCTTGGAATGTGATGTGAAACCCAAAGTGAAGTAAGTTTTTAAACTTAAAGGGGAAAGATTATTAATCTGAAGTTTAAAATTTGAATAGGAATTCAAATTGTGTAAAGTTGACCAGATTAAGTAAATTTAATTTAACTTGGAGGAAGTTAAATAAGTTTGAATGAATAATTTGAATTGGAAATTTCAAGATGAAATTTAAATTTAACTTGGGTAGTTAATTTAAATGGGAGTTATGAGTGATCTCAAAATGGGTTTGAGATCTGGAAATTGAAAATGGATAATAAATTAGAATCTAAAGATTAAGTTGTTTTGAATTCTTATTTGAACTTTGTAACAAGTTAAGTAAAGATAATTTTAAAATGGAATTTTGGAATTTGGATTCAAAGTTAAATGGTTTAAAGATTTAAGTTGTTAAATTAAAAATAAAAGTTGATTTGATTTAAAAATAAGGGTTAATTTGATTCAAGGGATTAAATCAACATTTTAAATTTTAACTCGAATTTATATAATTCGAGATGGTTTTAAGTTAAGATTGGAATTAGTTCAAATTTAATTTGATTTGAATTAATTAGAACTGTGATTGAAGATGGATAAGCATAAGTTTAAATGGAAATTTGAATTGATATAATTTAAAGTGAAATTGAAGTTGAATAAGTTAAAAATTCAAATGGTAAATTAGAATTGAAATGATTTGAAATTGAAACTGGGTCAATTTGAAATTAATCCAAATTGATTTGAAATAAATTGGAATTGTGATTAAAGTTGAATAAGTTTAAAAATCAAATGGAATTTGATTTGAATTGAAAAGGAATTGAGGTTAATTCAATTTGAATTGGGGTTAAATCAATTTCAATGGAAATTGAAGTTATTTAAATTGGAATTGAGTCAATTTAAATGGAAGTGGAATTTAAATTGAATTGTTGGGAAATTAAACAGTTTGGCTCTGGATTGTTTTCAAAATAAATGGTTTTAATACAAATATATTTTTTCCAAACTATTTACTATGCAATCTTTCTTCTTAAAACCCAAACTATTTTATACTTATTTTACAATTATTTAGGAACTATTTAACTATTTTGAAATCGTCTTATAAACTGATTACTATTTTTCAGTTACTTATATGTAATTACTATTTTAAAAATTATTTTGCAATTATCTAACTATTTTATACTTACTTAACTATTTTACAGCTATTTTACAAACTAATAACTATTTTTCAACTATTTACCTATTTTAAACCTTTTCAAGCTATTTTTAAATTTAAATAAGTCAGAGTTCAAACTGTTTGTAATTGAAGTAATAACTCAATTGGAAATGGAAGCAATTGAGAATAAGTGAATGGAATTAAAGGAAATGTGAATAGAAAAGAGAATTGATTTGGCTAATAATCAATGAAGTTAAATACGTAGGATGAACGTATATTATTCTATTCGCATAGTGGTTTGATCCAGATTCGAGCACAGAATTTCGAGATAATATTATCGATCCGAGTTAGAATTTTTCGCTCGATTTTCGACGGCGAACCTGAATATGGATTGTTGATTGGTTCTGGATATTCTCTATCATAGTTGTGACTATGCAAGGAGAATGACGGTTTCTGATCAGGAAACCAGATCTGAGTCCGCACTAGGAAGCCGGGTGGACGATACTAGTTCGGAAGTGAAATTGTGTGATCGATTGAGCGATCAGATTGATATAGCGTACGGATGATATATGTACATCGTACGGGTTTGAATGAAATTGGCATTTAAAATTTGAGGATAAGAAATTTGAAATGGTTTTCGAAAATGAAAGGTATATTATGTGTAATATAATGGAATTGGATATTTCTTTGGTTGAAATTTACTTTATGGAGGTAAGTAAATGGTAAATAACTTTATAAAGAAATCAAACTTGAATATTTGATTTGACAATAAATAAAGTTATATTTTGTAATATGATAAACTTCCCTTATTTAATCTAGCCAGAATAAAAAGGGTTTTGAAATATTTGAAGTATAAAAGAGGTTTTATACAAGTTTGAAATGATCTAAAGATTTTCAAAGTTATATATATATCTATATCTATATATATATAAGGGATCTTATGAGAATGATTTTGGAAAAGGTTTTAGGAACCTATGATTTTGGAAAAGGCTTTTGATTTTTGGGAAAATCAATTTTAGATTTTGGAAAGCCAAGTTTGGAACTATCGATTTTGGTAATCGATTTTGTGTAAAGGAGATTTTGATAAATCATAAAGGGTATGATTTGAAGATACTATAAGTATATAGTATAAAGTATTTTGAGAATAGCTCTGGGGAAAAAGGCACTTCCTTGAAATGAACTTCTCAGGAGTACCACTGGGTGGTACTGCCTTGAACCCCAAGGGGGGATTCTAAAGTTGATCCTGTGAGGAGTCCGGACAAAACTAGTTCCTGAGGATTATTTGTGTAGCGAAAGTCGAGGGGCTGGTGCCCACAGAGGCATTTGAGTTATGCTATGACAACAATTTAACTCAATGTCACTGCGATCTACTGCAGACCATAGCGAAAGTCATGTGTGCCGCTGAGAGCCAACTGTCTACGTTTGATTTTATATCGGTAGACTGTGACACTATGGTAACATAGCGAAAGTCGTTTGTGCCGCTGAGAGCCAACAGTCTGCGTTTGATTTTATATCGGTAGACTGCAACCTATGTGGAGGAGTTTCATTTTGACAGCGAAATCGTGTATGCCGCTGAGAGCCAACAGTTACATGGACTTTTGCTGCGACGGCAACGTAACCCTGGATGTAACTGCGATCTGTTGTGGGTTCCATGGTGTAATCAGTTACATGGACTTTTGCTGCGATGGCAACGTAACCCGTGATGTAACTGTGACCATGGATGGGGGTGATGATTTCCAGAGCATTCTCACCAAAGATATTTCCTCTATTTTCAAAAATGTTTTCTATATTTTCGATAAATTATTTTCCAAGTATTTTCACTGGATGTTGAAAACGGGTCTGCTAAGTACTTATAGATTTTCAGTCTTACGTCTGATCAACGTATGACCGAATTTCTGTGAGAACCAGGATGGACTGGTTGAAACATCGAGTTATAAAAAAAAAATTTATAAAGTTATTTTTGTAATATTATATAGATTTTAAAGTGTTTTAAAAAAAAATGTTGAACAAAAAGAGTTAAGAGTTAAAAATGTTCACAGAGAAAAGTTAACTGATATTAAGTATTTTAATAAATTCTAGTTTCGTTCCTTTTCGAGGACGAAAAGTTTTAAAGGGGGAAGGAATGTGATAACCCAGATTTTTGGACATCTGTTAAATGGAAATTGACAGGATTAAAATTATTAAAATACTAATTTGAAAATTTAGCAAATAAAATTCTGATTTATATCTGGATGTATAAAGTGGATTTGAAACCATAACTAATGTGTAAATGGATATATGCAAAACTTATCAGTTTTAAGAAAAATAAAATATGATAACTATTTTAATTGTTATGCATACATTTATGGTTTGTGAGTAAAAAACTTGGATTTAAAAATTCAAAGCAATATCTTGAAAATATATTTACAACTAATATGTATAAATATTTAGTTAGTAATTAGTATATAATTGGGTTTCATATATTTTATTTTCTTTTAAGTTGCATGAATATTGATAAAGAGGATTTAATAAAGGATGATACTTTAGAATATACATAAGTGGTATATATAAAAGTATTATATATAAAAATAATACACATTAATATAAATACATATAAAATAAGAATAAGTTTTAACATTTGTAAATAAATAAAGCATGTAGAATACAAGTGGAAGCTTAGGATAACATGCATTGACAAATGTAGGCAAAAATAACAAGTGGCAATTAAAAAAAAAACAGTTTTCATATTTTTCTTTCTCTCATCTTTGTTTCAAATCTGGAAAAAAACCCAAAACAAGCTGCTCAGAAAAAAAAGAGAAGAAATTAACAACAGCAAAACCTAAAGAAAATGCAAGTGAAAAATCAAAGTTCAATTCAATATATACAATCAAGCAAGATTCAGGGATCAGACTCAAATTCAAGAACCAGATTCAAATCAACTAAGCAAATACAAAGTTCCAGGAACAAGTAGCTGCTCTCTGTTTATTTTTTCAAGTGAGTAAACTACTTTAAATTTTGAAATGCTACTGGTTGTTTGTGATGATGATTAAAATATAATCATAATGTGTTTACATGCAAGAAGATATAAGTAGATATAAATGCAAGAATGCCTGTGCATGTCAGAAAACATATATAAGCTCTCTGTTTTAAAACATTTACAGGTTTTAGACCTGTTTAAAAATTCAAAATCATTCCATCTAAGTGATTTTGGTTTCAATCTCTGAATGAAAAATGATAGTAAGGCAGTAACATCATTTTTAAAAATAAATTCAAGTATTTAAATTAAGTATTTACTTCAAAAATGATATATATAACTGGATGATTTAAAATAAGCCAAAAATCGAATGTCTTGATTTTTAAGTTTGATCATAGGAATGAATTCGTATTTCAAAATCATGATTTTTGATAATCATTTCAGAATCTCTAAGTTTATATTTGATGGGAAAATTCGAGTTGATCGGAATTGCTTAATTCGTCGATTCTCGGTGAACGACGTGGAGTTGAGTGTCGGGGTTGTTGCTGGAGGAAGGTCATGGGTAAGGGGTCATAGGAAAAATGGTCGGTGAATTTCTTGATCATCGTGGCGGCAGTTCTTGGTCGGAGTAGGGTTTTGGGCACAGTTTTGGTCGAGGCTAGAAACTGGGCTGTTGCATTATCTCTGGAGCACCGGACTTGATTGGTCGTGGGGAAAGTGAAGCGTGGTGGTTCGGCGGAACTGTGGACAGAGTGTCAGGGTTGCTGGTGGTCGGCAATGTCGGGTCGAGGAACTTTTAGGGGATGGTTTTGGTTCCAGTTGGTTCGAATTAGCTCGATTTTAATCCTGGATTTGTGATGAAGATTGGGTGGTCGGGATCGTAGGGGAAGGTCATCGGCGACTTGTCAACGGTGGCATGGATGAACGGAGCTCAGACGATCATCGGTGCACGTGCACGAGAATCTTCGTGTATCTGGTTTGGTTTGTAGTTTTGGGGAAGAAGCCTTCTTCACGGGTCAGGCTCGAGGATGCCAGCGTGTGTGACTCGAAGCGATGTGAGTTCACGTGAGTGGCTCGGGAATCTTGTGTTTTTACTCGGGTTTGCCTCGAGATTCTTGCGAGTTAGACTCAGGTAGGTTAATTTATTAACCAAATTTTAATTAAAATAGGTTTTAAAGTTTTAAACAAATCAAAATTTTGAATGATTTCCTTTAATCAATTTCCTTTACAATAAATGATTATTTAAACGTGTGTATGGATAAGAAATATATATATACATAGTTTATTTTAACTTGAATAAATTAAGTTAATCATTAAATTTATATAAAATAAATTAAATAATCATTAAGAAATTGATTAAGATGATTTTGATTATTTAGTAACTTAAAAGGTTTTAAGTTAAATTCTTATGTTAATTAAATTTTTTAAGGTTTATTAAATAAGGATTTAAATAATATTTAAGAAATAAATTAATATAATGATTTATCTTTGATTAATTAAGGTTAATAAATTAGTGTAAGTAATTAAGGTAAACTTTCTTAAATTGAAATTAATTAAGGATGATTAATCAATTAAGATTAATTAATGTAAGTGATTAAAGGTAATTAATTACTTAAAGATAATTACTTAATTAAAAAGTAATTAATTAATGTTTAGAGTTGATTAATCAAGTGTTTAAAGAATAATTAATTAAATGATATTTAATTTATGAGATTAATTAATTAAGATAATTTATTTGAGGATAATTAATTAATTAAAGGCTAATTAATTAATGAGGATAATTAAAGGTTAATTAATGAGAATGGTTAAAAGATAACTAATTTATGTAATTAATTTAAGACTAATTACTTAATGTAATTAAAAGGAAATTAATCAAAGGTGATTAATTAAGATGGATAATATGAGATTTGATTAATTAATTGGCTTATAATTAATTAATGTTAAGTAAGCAGGATTTAAGAGTAATTAAAATAATTAATTTAATTCAATGGTGGTTAATTAAATTAATTAGGAATGGTATGGATGATCAATCTTGCTTATGGATGGTTGAATAATATTGAATGCCTTGGATTATTTGACATATCTGATATGTGATTGTGATGTTCCGTGATATGAGATGCTTTGAATAAGTTGTGATAATATAAGTTATCTATCTGTGCTAGAATTGCTATGTGAATATGTTATCTTGAATTTAAATTAAATTGTTTAATTTAAACATCTTGGCTTAAAAAGGATGACATTTGAATTCGAAGAGACCGGGGTCGGATATCAGTAATATCCGAAACCACTTCGATTTGTGATCTGCTAAATTCTTTGTAAATTTGATTATGGAATCAAATAGGCTGGAATGAAATAAATTAAGTAACATGACTATTTTAACTAAGTAACGGTACTTAGATATTTTTGGGTGAAAATAAGTGTTGATTATATGAGTTGTTTACTTGTAGTAAAGTATGAGTTTCCCCGGGTTTAATAAGTTCTATAAATTGAAATTTCATGTTAGATGAGTTTACTCACGCTGGTTTCCAGCCTGACCCGTGTGTTACTTGAATGTAATGCTCGGGTCAGACCGAGTATTACAGATTTTCAGGTTAGGACGTTCTAGAGCTCAGGTGACGAGCTGGATGGCAGGAACGTATGGAGTATTCCGCTGTATATTTGAGACTGTGTAGTCTGTATAGATTGTAGTCTGGAACAAGTTGTATAACTGTCCAGTTCATGTATAAATGATTGTAACTCTGATGTATTAAATGTAAAGTAACAATTACAGCTTTTCTTTGTATAAATGTTATTATTTGATATTATATTTTATCCGCTGCGAATGTGAGAATCTGTGTTTGGTGTTTCTGTTTGTTCTTCTTCTTCTATCTCTTTCTTCTTTTCTCTAACTATCTTAACAATTCGGGTCAGACCGAGTATTACAGATTTTCAGGTTAGGACGTTCTAGAGCTCAGGTGACGAGCTGGATGGCAGGAACGTATGGAGTATTCCGCTGTATATTTGAGACTGTGTAGTATGTATAGATTGTAGTCTGGAACAAGTTGTATAACTGTAACGTGACGACCCGACTTTCCACTCCTGGAAAATCGCATCGACAGTAAGAAAGAAAGGGGTGAGAAGTAGAAAAGAAAAGAAGAGAAAGAAAACAAACACAAATACTCACAGCGGAAACGGAATAAAATATAATATATCACATAACTATTACATAGTATCATATACATCATCTATCAGAGTTACACAGATTACATATCACATACTAGACAGTTATAAACATCTGTCTAGTTATTACAACTCAATACAAAACAAAGATCTAAACAAGATCAACACAGCGGAAACTACTATCTATATCTACAACGCTGAAGCCTCCTGCTCCATTGCTCCTCCACAATTCGTCAAGGCTAACCTGAATCCCTTGGCTACTCGTAAAAATTTGAGTACCCAAGAGTTTATAAAACAGAAATAAACAACTTGGGTCAGACATGGGTCTGGTGTGAGTAACAGGTTAAACTTGTTTAACTTCAAAACCTTTTTGAAAGAAAAGGTATCACGTAAGACTCCCCACAAATAAACATGGGTAAGTTTTTACCTTACGCTAACCAAAACATTTGATAGGAAATTCGATTGTATTATAATAGGGTCTAGGGTTTTCAAATAAATATGAAATAGCTGAAATTGTTACATTATTAAATTCCAGCATACTAGCCAACAAAGTGGGTTATACAATCAAGTCCGTTATCACTTATTGGAAGTTGGATTCCATACAATGGCAGGGCTACCAGGGTACCGCCCGTCATAGTACGTAGCCTAGATCACCGTACCGAGGATCACTCCCAATCCCCTGCAACACAAGGCCGGAACATCCCTTACTGGATAATTCCCGCACAAGATACCTCACGGTTGGGATCAGCAACCGCACCACTAAGTCGAAAATAGAAAGGGACATCTAGACAGAGGTAACCTTGTCCTACTTGGGTGCTACCCACTAACCTTGCTGCACCTCCCCTGTTTTAGCCATTCCCGGTTGATGAGGCTTGAGGTCACGATTACCTTTAAATAGAACACATCTATCTTAGAATGCTCATCGTCCACCTGACGATGTGCTGAAAGCATTCAATCCATACAAGTTCGTTCCGGGTTCGAACGAAACCGAAGGCATTATCTCGTTACACTCGTTTTGGAATCACCCTCAGAGTTAACGACAATAACCCTTGCACTCTGAATCTTCATCTTCACTTGATTCACGACCTATCGTTAATTTGGATCGATGTGGTATTCGGGTCTCCAGACCTGGAAATTCGGTATACGGAAACCCGATCCCGGTCTCATCGAAATCCAAAGCGTATCTTTTAAGGCCAAGTTGTTTTAAAGGTTAAAACAATTCAATTCATTATCTTTATACACATAGAAAGATAATTCACAATAGATAATCAACATTATCAGATAACAGATAATCCATATTATCATCACAATTCAACTATACATCCATATCACATAGCATATATCTCATCAGAGATATCAATCAAATGCAAAGCATTCAGTATTATCATCCATCCATAAGTAATGATTTATATCATCTCTAATTAATTTAAAGTGAATTAAATTAATTACTTCATTTTATAAATCCTTCTTACTTAACCATTAATTAATTATAATCAATTAATTAATTCAAATCATTTTTAGTAATTAACCTTTAATTACTTCATTAATTAATTAACTATAATTAATTAACTTAATCAACTATAATTAATTATATTAATCCTTAATCAATTACATTAATTAATCACTTCATTTATTTATTATTACTTAATTAATAAATCTTAATTACATCATTAATTATATTAATTAATGATCCTTAATTACAAATTAATTATTAATTACTTAATTAAATTAATTACATTAAGTAATTAACCTTTAATTAAACAACATTTATTAATCACCTTGATTAATCTTCAATCAGTAATTAACTACCCTTAATTACTTTCATTAACTAAATTAATTACTTCCTTAATTAATTTCTTAATTAATCCCTTGATTAATTCACAAGTAATTAAACTCAAATTACTTTCCTTAATACATAACCAATCAATTTATTACTTCAAGTAATTATCTTATTATTTACTTCCTAAATAATCACACCTTAATAATTACATTAAGTAATTATTATCAAATCATCTCTTGATTATTCTAAATTAATTAAACTTAATTAATTAACTTAAACTAAATCAAATTAACTTTAATTAATTACAATAAGTAATTAATTCTTAATTACTTCCATTAAGTAATTCCATTTAAAACAAATTCTATAATTGATTATCTTTAAATTAATTAATCTAATTATTTATTAAAATTAATTCCATAAATTAATTATTTAATAATCCATAGTTAATGACCTTCATTAACAATTATTTAATTACTTTCCTTAAGTAATTAAATTATATTAATTATTATTAATTTCAAATTAATAAATCTTAATAACCAATTTATTAACCTTTAATTATTTAATTAATTAAGTGTTAACCATAACTTAATTAATATTTAATTACTTATTAATTAATTCCTAACCATTAATTAATATTCTAATTTATAATCCTTAATTACAAATTAATCATCCCTAATTAATTTATCTTAATCATAAATAAATTAGTTTAATCCTTTAATTTCCTATTTAATTAATCCAAATGATTAATTAATAAAATAAATTAATTATCCATTAAATTTCCTAATTAATTTAATGAACACAAATCTTTAATTACTTTAAGATAAACTTTGTTCTTATTGAAAATCAAGTTATCATTTACAAAGTATTTTGAATTCTTAATTATAAATTAATTAATTCAAATCATTAATTAATCAAATTAATTTAACCATTTTAATTACCTTAAAGATTTAATGATTTAAACTTTAAGATAAAACATTTCTTATCAAAGGTTAAATTATCATTCTTAAATACATTTGAAAACATCCATTTCAAATTTAACTTTTAAATTTCATTTTAAATTCTAGATTTAAAATGAATACTAATTTGTTTAAACAAAGTTTAAATACCAATTTAAAGCTTCTACATGTTGAAGAATTATATTTATAAAAGAATTTTACAAAGGGTTTAAATCAAATTCCTTTTTTATTTCAAACATTTAAATATAACTAACATTTAAAACATTTATTTCCAATCTAAGTTTTAAAAACAAACTTGAATCTATACATTAAAACTTTGATTTAAATCCCTGTTTAAATATTACTTCACAAATTTGAATTCAGTTTTAAATTTAGTTTAAAGTTTTTAAACAGACAGTTTTCTTTCTTTTCAAAAAACCTGGCAACAACTTACCTACTCGAGCACGCACACTAAACTTCGAGTCGCTCTCTCTAAAAACCCGAGTCACATACAAACAAGCTCGAGAAAATCTCGAATAGCCTCCCCTGTTAAAACCCAGGCTTACCCGAGTCCCCTCAAAAATACTTCGAGTCGCACATCAAAAACCCCGAGTCTCCCACGAAACAACTCAAGTAACCCTCTGTTAAATTCCAGACTTTACCAGAGATACACCCACGATCTCGTGCACGTGCACATCCACCAGCGTCAACTCCGACCATCCACGACTTCTTCACCACTTCGACGATCAACCATCAACCAATCCACGATCACTCGATCACCCAAAATGCCAGAGGAACAAAATCGAGCATCCAAAACTAACTCGAACCCAAAACTGGAACATCTTCAATCCCTGGAACTGTCTCGTCTTCAAAATTTCGATCACCAGAACTTCTGAAACTCCGATCATATCTTCATCATCGACCAAACTTCAATCCCTCAAAAACCTGAAGCACTCGATCCACTTGAGAAACTGTGGTGATTGATTTTCTTAACCTAGTTAAAACTAGGTTTAAAAATTTAAAACCTAAATTATTTCTACCTCACTGCCTTAATTTAAATTCTAGTAATTTTCCCTTCGTCCTTGATCATTCCACTATTACCAGTCGTGAATCTCAAGTGAAGATGAAGATTCAGAGTGCAAGGGTTATTGTCGTTAACTCTGAGGGTGATTCCAAAACGAGTGTAACGAGATAATGCCTTCGGTTTCGTTCGAACCCGGAACGAACTTGTATGGATTGAATGCTTTCAGCACATCGTCAGGCGGACGATGAGCATTCTAAGTGATATGTTCTGATTAAAGGTAATCGTAACCTCAAGCCTCATCAACCGGGAATGGCTAAAACAGGGGAGGTGCAGCAAGGCTTCGTGGGTAGCACCCACTGAGAGCAAGATAGATCCCTGTCTAGAGGTCCCTTTTCTTTTTATTCGGCTTATTGTGTGGTTGGTCGCGCCAACTACGGGGTTATCTTGTTCGGAATTATCCAGTAAGGGATGGTTCCGGCTTTGTGTTGCAGGGGAGCGGGCATACTCCTCGGTACGGTGATCTAGGCCACGTACTGTGACGGGCGGTACCCCAGTAGCCCTGCCATTGTATGGAAACCCATTCTTCCTACGTGCCCTTACGGTTTTGATTGTATAACCCACTTTGTGGCTAGTATGCTGGAATTTAATAATGTAACAATTTCAGCTATTTCATATTTATTTGAAAACCCTAGACCCTATTATAATATAACTGGATTTACTATCAAATGTTTTGGTTAGCGTAAAGTAAAAACTTACCCATGTTTATTTGTGGGGAGTCTTACGTGATACCTTTTCTTTCTAAAGGTTTTGAAGTTAAGCAAGTTTAACCTGTTACTCACACCAGACCCATGTCTGACCCAAGTGTTTATTTCTGTTTTATAAACTCTTGGGTACTCAAATTTTTACGAGTAGCCAAGGGATTCAGGTTTAGCTTTGACGAATATTCTGGAGGAGCAATGGAGCAGGAGGCTTCGGCGTTCGTAGATATAGTATTCCGCTGTGTTGATATCTGTGATAGTGTGTGTATTGTATTGAGTTGTAATAACTAGACATATGTTTATAACTGTCTAGTATGTGATGTGTATCTGTGTAACTCTGATAATTGTTGAATACTATGTAATAGTTTATGTTATTAATATAATTTATTCATTCCACTGTGAGATCGTTGTTGTTGTTTCTTTCTTTCTTCTCTTCTTTCTCTTTTCTATCCCTTTCTTTCTTCATAATGATGCGACTTTCTGGGCATAGGAAGTCGGGTCGTTACAGTGGTAAAAATATAAAATAAATTTGGTTGCACTGTAACGACCCGAGCTTTCATCGACCAGAAAGTCGCATCGTCAATACTAAAGAAAGGGATAGAAAAGAGAAAAGAAGAGAAGAAAGAAAGAACAATAACAGAATCTCAATAGCGGAACGAATAAATTATATTAATAACAAAAGTATTACATCATATACAATGACTATCAGAGTTACACAGATTATACAACACATACTAGACAGTTATAAACATCTGTCTAGTTATTACAACTCAACACAAAACTCTAATCAGAGATTAACACAGCGGAACTACTATCTATATCTACAACGTCGAAGCCTCCTGCTCCATTGCTCCTCCAGATAACTCGTCAAAGCTAACCTGAATCCCTTGGCTACTCGTAAAAATTTGAGTACCCAAGTTGTTTATTTCTGTTTTATAAACTCTTGGGTACTCAAATTTTTACAAGTAGCCAAGGGATTCAGGTTAGCTTTGACGAGTTATCTGGAGGAGCAATGGAGCAGGAGGCTTCGACGTTGTAGATATAGATAGTAGTTCCGCTGTGTTAATCTCTGATTAGAGTTTTGTGTTGAGTTGTAATAACTAGACAGATGTTTATAACTGTCTAGTATGTGTTGTATAATCTGTGTAACTCTGATAGTCATTGTATATGATGTAATACTTTTGTTATTAATATAATTTATTCGTTCCGCTATTGAGATTCTGTTATTGTTCTTTCTTTCTTCTCTTCTTTTCTCTTTTCTATCCCTTTCTTTAGTATTGACGATGCGACTTTCTGGTCGATGAAAGCTCGGGTCGTTACACGAACTTTGGTCCATAGTCTTTCCACTTGGTAATCAAATTAAGATGGACCAAAATGCCTATGCTTTAGTGGATCACCGATACACCTTTGTGAAAATGAAGCTGGATAAGTCAGCTATCGTCTCAGGCTCTTTCATCACTCAGTCTTTCAGGCATAGCTTCAAGTTGAGCTACGAACACTAGATTCATCGACATCCTATTTTAAGACCTAATGACATTATTCTCGAGGAGTTTGATTATCTTAAATCTAAGCTAAAAACTAGTATATCTTTTCAATGATGAAGGCCTACAAACTTGGCCAAGCATGCCATCTCCTTCAGCGAGCTTTGCTGATGATGTTATGTCCAAGGAGGCTCTGATCCAAACAGCAGGGAAGAGATAACAATAAAAAAGAAGACAAATACCAAAGCTTCTTCTTCTGACGATGAAATGCGCACCAGATCCAAACTTTCCTAGGCCATCTTTCCAACGGCCTCCTAGGCACCATATTTTGCCCAATGACATCTAAGGATAGTACTTACATCAAGACATGGACCTCAATTATTAGGCGAACCTTGGGTATTGCATGTTGCAAGACAACCAACAAATGATGGACATTGAGACTAAGCTCCAACTTTTTAGCATGACTCCTCCAGCATAGGCCTTAGTTCCAGTTATGGCACCTCTAAGTTTAGCCCCTATACAGATAGTAAAGAGAAGTGGTCGACTACCCTCCATGAGCGGCAGTCATAGGGCTGTCAATGAGTATTCGAAAAATCTAAAATCCATCTGTATCCGTATTCAAAATATGGAAAATTAGCTAATATCCTAAAGACGGCTACAGATATAGATATGGCCATATCTATATCTGATAATTATCCATCCAATTTTTATCAAGATTATAGTTATATTTATGTATTTTAGTACATAAAATGATTGTCGTTTACTATTTTATCTAGGTAAAAAAATTAATATCTATATAAAAAACAATTTACTACGTAAAATTATTTTTCTTAGAGTATTTTTTATTTTTTATATATTTAGTACATAAATGGATGTATAATAAATCAACATTTTTCATTTGCTGGTTGTGAACTGGTCAAAGAATATCCGATAAATATTTGATTCCGTCCGTGTAACATCCCTAATTTGATAACATTATTCGAGAGATTTAGTTAGATAAATTAAATAGAATAATAATGATAAGTGGATTAAGATTTGAATAAAACTATAAGAAGGTCATGCTTAATTTACCTTAAATAGGCTTAAAATGGCTTTTAAATTATTAAGTAAAACGTGGGCATATTAATAAATATAGTCGCAACTTATTATTCATGGCCATACACTTTTATTGGCCCATTCACGTTCATTTTCTCAAAAACTAAAAAATGCAAATTTAACCTAAGAAGAGCCGGCCATTAACAAGGAAGAAGAGGAAGAGAAATTCAATCAAGCTAAGGAATTAATGCTAGGGGATTAATTTCAAATTAAATCTCAAAGTTCTTATCATATTTAAGGTGAATAATAATTCATTCCATCTCTAATTTGTTTTTATAATCATACTTTTCGAATTTACGATTAAATTCATTTTTATGATGTTTTGGATGATGATATGCTTGAATTATTATATGTTTGATTTAAACCAATTCATTTACATATGAATTTGCACAGTTTTAGGTCAAAACCGATTTTATTGAATTTAGAATGCCATAGAAAAATTATATGTTAGGTAAAACATAATTTTAGAGATGGATTTCAATTTTCATAATTTTCCAAGCTTTGAAAAATTTATTATGAATTTATAAAAGAAAATATGATATATTTGGGTTTAAAATTTATTTCGGGAAGAAATAGGGTATGAAGTTTTAATATGTTAGATAACATGAAGGAATTGAATTTCTATGATTTTTGGGGACTTTTCCTAATTGATTTGCTATGGAAAATAAATTATTTTAAAAGAAGGACTTATTTGTTATATTGCTTTGTCTTAATGGAAGGGCTTAAAAGTTAATTTTTCCTTTGATTCAGACCTGATAAATGCTGCAGTTATTTTGTAAAGTATTTGAAATGTTTTAAGGCAACCAATTAAGAGATTACACATAGGCAGGTTTGTTAAAGCAATTATTAAAATGAGCATGATTTCAGCCTTTAATCAGAAAAGAGGGTTCCACCTCCTTTAGTAATACCTTTCGACTCCAATGCTTCTACTCCAACTCAATTGAAACCAACCCAGCCGAAACCACCTTGTCGAAACCAATGCAAAAGGTATCACTTAGATGGTACGCAATTGATTGGAGGAAAGGAGGAAGCAATGGTGTCGAAAGCAATGCCTCCGATGGGGTCGAAACCTTAGTTCCGTTTTCAAATTTTAAGTGCCTTCTTTGTTTTACCTAAAAATTATAACATAGTCGAAGCCTATGTTTTCGAAAGGGGTTTTTCTAAATAGCTGTCTAAGTAGGTTTCCATATCATGTTCTATGTAGGAGATTTCGAATGTGTTCCTTTGTTTCTATATAATGCTTTCAAAAGAAGTGGTTCCGACCCGGTTGAAACTCAACCGCTATTCTTTTACCTTTCGGATGTATTGTAGTTATCAATGCTTTTAAAGGTTTCTCTTCGTTCTAAACTTAAGCTAAGTCACTTCCTAAATTCTTTCGAAGGGATTCAAGGGTTTCAAAGGCAATGGTGTCGAAAGGGGGTTTCGATGCTATCCTTCAAAGTTTTTCTTCGAGGTTTTGAGCTTTCATATTGATTGTTCCGACACCATCAATTTTTCCCCAAAAATATTTTATTAAAGGTTTCGAAAGAGATACTTTTATGTGTAACCACTTTGACCCAAAAAATGATTTAAAGAGTAAAACCCAATGTTTTGGAAAGGGGAACTTTCATTGGTTTCGAAGCTATATTTCTAAAGATTATTTAGTAATATTTTGACACATTAGAAAGGTATGATTTGGTTTCGAAAGAATTGATTTATAGAGCTTCGAAAGGTATATACTTAGAGTTTTGAAAAGAGGTTTTCTATGCTTTCGATGGAGGTCATCTAGTGGTTCTGAAAGTGATGTTTTAAGGTTTCATAATAAATAACCCATTCTCATTTTAAAGGAAATACCATGGCATAAATAAAGATTTTTGAGAGTATTACTTTGTTGTATTGATTGCTTCTTCATATATTTATTCACATTGTAATCAACCCATAACGGTACCTTGGGGAAGGGCAGAATAACCAGCTAGGTTGACCCAATAGTGAATATAACTCAAGAAATGTTAAAATCTTAATTAAAGATATTGGTAGGGGCCAATAGGTTACAGTAAGCCTATGAAAACTGTGTAAAGGGAAAGATATTGGCAGGGGCCAATAGCTTCTTAGTCAGTCCATGAAAACTATGATTTGATATTGGCAGGGCCAATAGGTTTATAGTTAGCCCATGAAAACTATATCCGGATTAAGATATCGATAGCTAGTCAATAGGTTCCTAGTCAGCCCATGAAAACTAGGATAAGAGAGAGGATATTGGAGTTACCAGTAGGTTCTTATTGATCCCATGAAACTATGAAATCAGACAAGTAGTCCATAAACATTTAATCGGTTATTAGTGATCCCATGAAAACTAATAGGTTAATAGTAATCCTAGAAACTATAATTTAGACATATAGTCAGAATGAATGGGGATGGGTAATCCTGAATTAACTTACTTTTTTTCATATCGTCATATTTTTTTGAATTGTTTTAACCATTGTGGATGCAAGAGCATAGTATATGGTTTTATAAAGGTTTTAAGATACTAGTGAAGGGAAAACCCATTCCGCTAAGCGGCGTGGTCTCACTAGATATCTAAATGATTTGAGATGATAGATTATTATTCATACCAGGCTTTATGTCTGACTCGAAGTTTTTATCCCCTAAAACTCTTAGGTACTCAATTGATTTTGAGTAGCTTGAGGTTTAGGGTTTTCAGGTGTTCTTTTAGATGAATAAAGCTTCCAATGACATGCAGGAGTCATGTTAGCTACTTAGAGTTCTTTTATTTCTGCTGTGTTCAGTTGTAAAGGCAAACTTCTTTTATTGCCATATTATATGCTCAGATCATCCAAATGGGCATCTTCATATGTCGCTCTTGGCGTACATTATAATAAGTAAAAAATTTCTGACGTGGTCTGCACTCTGGAATTATGTAATGAATTTGAAGTATTTTGAAATGGAATACGGACTTTGTTTGTTGTTTTAAATTTTTTCCATATTCATGTGTTTCTGTGTATCAATGTATCTAACACTGCCATATTTGGTTGACGAGGATTAATAACTATGGATGACTGCAACATCCGTAGCCATTAGTTTTAAGCCTCCAAGTAGGGGGATGTTACAGTCCGCATCCGCGAATATGGATATCCGATATTCAAAAATGATTTCGGATATGGATACGAATATGGAACTATCCATATCCGAAAGTATCCATTTACAGGCCTAGCGGCAGACACTCTCTTGAAAGTAGTGTTTTTGTCCCAAATCATTTGAATATTCTAAACTCCATCTACATAGTATTTGTTACTATTCCTAGAAAGACACGGAAAAGAGGTATGGTATGCTCAACGCATAGAGAATCCATTGAGAGTGTCCATTGTATCGGTAGGGAGCAGTACCATCGCAAGCTCCTATTGTCTTAGATAAAAAGAAAAAGTTAAGTGCTAATATACTTGATCGATCCCTTTTGTTTGGTCGAATATTGACGAGGCTAAACCTGACGGTCTAAGTTCTCGCAAGGTCAAAGCGACCCAATTAATATCAAGTTAGTAGTCATCGTAATTAATATATTGGAGATTTCATAATTTGGACCTGGTATACTAGGTGCCTTCTTTATTTATTGTTTAAGAACAATGTTTATACTTGGTGGACTCAATTGATCGAGGTCCCCAATTAGTACACTATCGCCTCCCTGAACATATAGCTATGCTACCTTGCTTCTTTTAATAAAGCAGAGCGGAGCCAATTTCTAGTATTTGCTCAATGTACTCCTCTTTAGTCGAGTGCCCCTCTCGATTCATTATGTTGTTGACCTACCAAGCACTTGCCCATGGCTCCTGCTAACCACCAAGTGGTCAGAGCGCTCTTATCCTTACCATTCTCTCTACTGGGGCCTCTCCAATTGCTCTATCCAAAACCATGTTAACTACAACTCACACCCACTCTAGCCCGCCCTGCAAGGCCAGAGTGAACTCAAAGGTCAGCCCCTAACATTAGGGGGTCTTTTACTTTCGCTAGATCTAATCAAATGCACAAGACTCTTTTACTTTCAAGCTCCGAAGAACAGTTGAACCGACCCTACTTTAATTGACTAGCAAGTAATGACTGTTTGGTTCATGGAACGATCGATGGTACCAACTGAATCCACTCTCATGACATGATCGAAGTTCGATCTACCATTTTTGGGAAGGAGATGAGATGGTATACCTACCATCTAAGCAGTATGTAGTTGTCTTGCCCTATTTTATTAAGTAAACAAATAGATAGAACATAGAATATTACTTTCGTACGAGACTGGCGACTATTTTACCTAAATCTGATGAGTCTAAAATTACATTATAAGAGTTTGAAGCTCTTATTTCCAAGCTGAAGAAACTATCCTTCTTATCGATAGAAGTTTCATTGGATCTCACGTGACTGACTCTGAGTCTGAAACTATTCCTAAAGATATTGGATGTTGTCTTGAACTATTACATCAGCTACTTTAGCACTTTTGGCAAGATTTTATTTTCCCCTGGTATTTCAATTAATAAAAGTCTAAAATGCAAGGGAGCATTTTGTTCTCTATGAAAATTCTGAGGTAGAACATTGAGGTTTAGGGTGCTTAGACAAGTGTGCTGTAATAAAAACTTCATCCAGTCCTTGCACCTTGACATTTTTTTCTTTCAAGAGCCAAGTTGTGTTTCCTTAACCCATCTAAGTTGAGAGATATTACGGGAAATCACATTATGGGGTGGGAGGTATTGGACTCAACATGTTCTAAAGAGGTTATCCCAACGGGTTGGTATGAGTCTAAATGGACATTGATTTAAACGCTTTAACCTTCTAACATCCTACACTAGATTCTATTTTGAATGAAACAGAACCAGAATTTCTCTCGACATGGACTTATTCAACGAATTCATCTCCTCTTATTACCATGTTGAATTGTCTATAAATAATCATGCCTTCACTAGGCCCAACAAACGTGACTCCCCTTCTCTTGCTAAGCTAGATAGTTTTTTCTCATTATCCCATGGGAAGACATGCATCCTTTAACCTTTCAACATGGTCTTCCTTCCATTCTCTTCGACCGGTGCTCTGTTATGTTAGTATCCAGTGACGGAAGCCCTCACTGCCACACTTTCAAGTTTGAAAACTTCTGGACCTTAGAAATAGGCTTTGACGACATGGTGAAGCATCTATTAGCCTCCTTTTGAGCAACGAGATCTACCCCCAAAATCCTTATCACTAAACTTTGTCTCCTACACAAGGTGCTAAAAAGATGATCTATGGGTATTTCAGTAGTTTGAGGCATAAAAATGAGATGTTGCAAAACTAAATTCTAGATCTCAACATCAAGGAGGAAAGTAGACCTCTCTCTCCCTTGAAAAGATCGCATTTGCAAGATTTAGAGGTGGAGTTAGACTGTCTTATGAAGCAAGAGGAATTGGAAAGAAAGATAGAGAGCTTAATGGCTCAAAGAGGGGGATCCAAACACAGCTTATTTCCACCAGCTAGATAATAGCAGACATAGATCCAATGTTGTCTTTATTATTTTTCATGAAGGTAGAGAGATTATGAAAGGTTCAACTGTCCAAGTTTTCTTTACCACTCACTTCAAAGATGCCTTCGAAGTAAAGGTCTTGATCTGGAAATTAAAATTATGATCTAATTTTTCTGGTGGAAAATTGTTGTGCATGCCAACATTGTTTTTGAGTTTGAGATTGATGAGATCTTGATTTCCCTTTCTGAGGTGGCAGATGATAACATGCTTAGACCTAACAGATTACCTCCAGCCTTCTTCAAGAAATACCAGGGGTTCATAAAGTTTGGTATTTACAAAGTTTTCTCTAAGTTCCATTCAAACCAGAATTTGATTTCTAGAATCAACTAAGCAAATGTTATCCTTATTCCTAAAAAGAAAAGTGCTTTATCAACCTCAGATTTCAAACCTATCAGCCTTGAAATCATTATTTTCAAGCTAATCACAAAGGTTTTGGCAATCATTTGCAGCCTTATATGGATAGTTTGACAAACTGAAGGAAATCTATGTTTAAGTCCGACGGATCTTTAATGGATAACACGATAGTGGTGCTATAAAAATCAGTTATTGTCATAGTTCAAAGCTAACCTGTGCTATCATAAAGCTTGAATTCTCTATGGTTTTTTGACTCGATAAGTTGGAATTTTGTACTAGAGGTTCTGCAGCACAAAAGTCCACCTTCCAATTTCATTTCATGGATCAGATGCATTTTATCTACTTATTGTTCTCTATCTTTTTAACCGGTAGGCATGTGGATCTCTCTGCAACTTCTAGAGGATTAGGGCAACGGGATCCTATATCCCCTTTTCCATTCAATCTACTGGGTGCAGTATGCTAATGATAGCATTCTTCATTTGATGCCACAACCATACTCGATTACCACTGTAAAACTTCTTTTTTACACCTTCAAACTAGCCTCTGGTCTTCGAATCAATTTCTCAAAAAGCACTATGATAATGACTAGGTCTGACCAGGAAATTGGTAATAGAATCACTTGTAGTCTAAGTTATGGCACCTAGACTTTCCCTCTCACCTACCTAGGACTAACCATTAGATCGACCAAGCTTCGACGTGATGATTTGACCAACATTATTGAAAGGACTTCCTTTCTAGAGAAGATAGGTCAACCTAGTGAACATTATCCGTTCATCGCTTCCTACATTTTGGATGTCATTCTATAAGACCCATTCTTGGGTAATTAAAAATATTGATTCTACTAGAAGTGCTTTCCTTTAGAAAGATTTGGAAAATATCTCTCCCGCTGGTTACCTAGTTGCTTGGGACAATATTTGTAGACATAAACATCATGGAGGGCTGGAAGTCCTTCACTTGTTTCAATTTAATATAGCTCTTTTGTAATAGCTATATGTAAAACCCCTGGTTTTGGTGATTACCTGTAAATATTAGTTATAATTTAATATTTACAGGTAATCACCAAAACCAGGGTTGTTCCACTGTAATTGAAATAACAAATTAAAATATTAAAAAGGGTAAAAATGTGACTTTACATAGAAGGAAACAATAGTAAATTTTTACAAATTAAGGAATTTTGAGAATCTAACTATAACATATGAAGAAAATTACGGAATGTTTATATTTGCATGCATATTAGGTTTTTATGTCTATTTTGAAATGTAAATTAAGAATTAATTATAGGAAAACATCAAAACTTATTTATTAAGTATTTAATAGAATTTTTGTTAATTACACTAAAAAGAGTACAAGGCTTTTATATGCATGAAAAAGAAAGAAGGAAATGTACTTAAACGCACAAATTTGAAACTTCTACAAGGAAATGGGAAATGCATTAATGATGAAATATTGACATAATTAATGAGAGAGCATGTTCTTTATATTGGAAGGAGAACTTAATGACATATTCGAGAATGCATATAATAAAAACGACGTTACATATTCTAAAAAGGAAAGCTAATAGTATATTTATGGAAGGAGAGCGTTATTTTTAAAGGAAAGATAAGGTACGCTATCTCTTTATTAGTAAATAATCGAGATAAATCCAATTTTTGAATTTGAAAACATTAATACCAATAAATTACAAATTGGTTGTGCATTTATTGGTAAAGAATATGGTTTCTCATACATATACACACACACACACGTATATTTGAATATAAATACATGACTCCCCACAATGGTTAATAATAATATGTGTGTATATGTAGGATATAACTGATGATATTGATTAGGAATGATAATTAATGGCACAATGGTCAAAAACTCTTCAAATCTAAGATTCTTATTCTCTATAAAATTTTCTATAATAAAAATAAAAATAAAACACATTAAATTATATGGGAGAGAGTCAAAATCAAAACTCAAAAAAGTGAGATAGGAGCTACAAATTTAGAGACAGACTAACAAGGGATAAGAGCAGCGATTCGAATCAAGCTAGGAAGAAGGTAGTCTCAAAGAGGTGAGTGGGTTAGTTTCTAGAATATGTTGTTTCAAATGTAATCAAATTTATTTAATTTTCCACCAAATCTATAAATGTATTCTTTTAATTTGGGACAAGAGTTTCTAATTCAATTCTAAAATAAATCAATTCCATTTATGTTGATAATAAAGCCTAAATTTTGTATAACGAAATTGTAGAAATGATAGACTAGATTATTACACTATTGACTCTAACTTGAATGAATATATGCCTTTTTCTATAGAGTTTGAAGATGATTTAGATTAGATAAATAAAAGAATAATATACCCTTCTATTTTACCTTGAATTGACCTTGAAATTTAAATATATTTAGAATCTTAGTTAGGAATATATGATAAGATTGAATCAAAAGATATAATACTCACATATCATGATGTTAATAGGTGAAATCCATGTAAACAGAATTATCAATTATACACGAAAATCTATCTGAATTACACACAAAGTTAATGACTAAAATTTAGTGAGGATGGGTAGAGAAGCCTGCATTTTAAATTGATTTTAGATAATAATAAATTAACTGATTAGAAGAATGAACAAACATATGAAGAAAAAAATAATGGTGGGATGACCACTGGTCGACAACTGAATTGTAGTCGTTCAATCACTAGCGGTTGACTACTATATGTTAGGCGGTCGATCAGTTATCGACGTACAAGTGCAAATTTAACATCGGCTTATGACCCATGTTTAATATATAATAATTGTATGAGTATAGGGAATTAGTTCCTACTTTCTTAACTTTTGGTTGCCCCAAAATTTAAGCAAACGTGAACGCTGGCAATTGGGCCTAGACAATATTTATCATGCGGGCATGATATTTGATATGAGGGTTGTTTGATTACAATGGTGTATGGAGCATACGTCACTAACATGAGTTTCCTCAGTGTACGCGCAACTATTGGTGGATGCCCGACGCGGTGCATAGTCTAGTACTAATGGGAGGTTCCTCGGTGTAAGCAGGCAACTCATCCTAGACACTATTGGTGGATGCTCGGCACAAAGGAGACGTTACCATTGAGATTGTTGACATGGATGCATAGGTAGGCCTTAAGTCATCGAGGTGGTAGGCTCGACGCTAGCTTGGCATTGCGAGGCCCTCTTAATGTGTAAGTGCAATTTGTGTAATCGTTATCTGGGTAATGATAACCCAATAGTGATAAGAAATTATTTCATAAGATTTTGCACTAGGAGCGATCCTAGAGATTATTAGTCGATCCGTTGTTCGACCTTGGAGTATAAACCTCTGCAATATGCTATGGGTGTAGGTGTAATTCGGACCATATCCTTAGGTTAAGGTGACCAACCCTAGGCAAGTAATGCACAAGCACAGAATGGACACCCAAGATCATGTATATTATAAATGAAATTAATTTCCTGTGAACAACATACTATTGTAATACAATTTATTCACCAACTTTTGTCTGACCCACTCTTTATCTTCCATTTTCTCTCATTGCAAAAGCAAAGGTCAGCAGGTGAATTGGCCCAGACAGCATGTGGAGGAAGAAGCTAAATGCTAGAGTTATATTATTTACTCTCTATGTACTATTTACCATACTTATTATCAGTTAGACTCGATGTTGTTATTTTGGAAACATTGTATATGGACTATGCATTATTGGGACTACTATTTGAGATGTTTATTTTATTTTTTATATTTTATTTCCATCCACTGTGGGATCTAAAAGTGTAGAACTTTTTAAATTTTATCTTACTCTCTGCACTATGCAAAGTTTTTAATTGATGGCTCGTACTTCTTAGTACGATGTGAATTCAAAAGTCACTTTATGCTTTGAATTGGTGTATTTAGAAGTACAGATTATCACAGTCGGTACTGGAGCATAGGTTAAGGGTTTTCTTAGGTATTAATCATGTACGATAGAGCATATTTGTAAAATTCTACTATATATTTATATATGTATATATTTATTATATGCAACACCCTATACCTTTGACTCACAAGGTAGTTGTTGGCTTATTCCTTATATAAGCAAACAATTGTGATAGTAGAGGTTTCCTATATCAACTAGTAGTAGTGAGTAAATTATGGATATGAGGTGAGTAGAAGAAAAGTAGTAAAACTGGATGCATATAATACACGTGTGATGTTGATAAGGCATAATGGGGAAATGAAAAACGGACTACACAAACTTAGAGTAAACCTCCCCAGTTAAAGTGGAAGCCCTATTTTTATGTTAGTAATAGTTGCAAAAACTCCATTTGACTTAAACTTATAGCTAAAATATTCCTATATTAGAGTCGGCCACTATATTTGAGGATAGACTTGAGTTGAAGAGGGGCGGAAACCTTATGCACTTAAAACTTTGTTAGGTATAGTTGGGCATATGTAAATTTGTTCCAATTTAAGTGTTAAACCATTGGAACTGTTTTCTAAAAGTTAGAAACATTATATATCTAATATTTAAAAAAATTTGTTTGATCTCCTATGAAATGTTCAGACAAACTTTATGAAAATTCAATTAAAAAGTAGGATTAAAGAATTTTTGAATGAGTTAGAAACACCAATGTTTGAAATTTTTAAGAAACTATAGAAGTCGAAGTTTGAAATAGTAATTCCTAATTTTAAGCTTGAAACGTAGAAATGTATATTATAAGATGTAATTTCCATGAGTACTTTAAAGTTTTTATTTATGTAAGGCATTTGTTGAACTTACCTTTGATGGGTACTTTGCTTTTAACAACGAAATTTTTGAGATGTAAATCAAAGAATATATAAAAATTCAACATTTTAGAATGTCTTTATTTTATAAATATTTTTGACAATAAAAAATGTTACACTATTCTTTTACGAAAACTTATTATTTATAAAAGTAAAAGTTCAAAAGGATGCTTTTTATATTTCTGCTTTTGTATTGAATCATTCAAGGAAAAAAGAAACATTCAAATTGAAGAAAAATGTCATGATTTTTGTTAAAAGGAAACATTTGTTAAAATTAAAAGAATATTTTACAAAATTAATAACTTACTAATTTTGTGGAAATTATGTCCAAATCAAATATTTTTGATTTAAAAAAATGAGAATGCTAGTATGATTATCACTTAAGCTTAAATTTTTTAATTGGAGTTAGATGAACAGAGTTACACAGCCTACAAAAAATTGAATTTATTATAGTAAACTAGATAGAGTAGTCGGAATGGTGCTGAGGACTTGCTAGTATTGAAGATTATAGAGTTGTAAAGCACTATAATGTTCGGGGTAAAGAAACAAAGTAACAAATAGATTTGATGGCTTTTTCAATCAACATTTGGATTGGAAGGGTTGAGTACCAAATCAAACTTTATGTAACAATGAAGAGTGGACATCGCGTTGTGTTTTTCTACCCAAGTATGGTTTGAATTGTCGAATCTTTGCGCAAGAAAGTTGTGAAAGTATGACTAGGATAAAATATATTTTTAGAGTAAGGAAACGGTAAGCCAAGATATCTTATTGTATCAAAGAATGCTACAGAGATAGGAAATTTCCTTGGTTTGGCTAGCTAATATACGAAGTTCATTAAAGATCACGTCACAATGATGTCTACGCTGCTACCACACCTTACCAGGAACCATTTTGTTTTCTTATGGAACTCGAAATACAAGAATGATTTCATTAAGCCAAAGGAGTTGTTTATCGATCATAAGTCCATAAAGTATTAGTTGTTTTAACATTGTCGGAAGAGAGAGGCAATTTGAATTATCTGTGGATGGGTGTCGTTGATCTGACATTTTGGTCGTTACACCACACATGTTGATTTTTGACTTGGTGAATTATAGATAACCAAACATGTATTTTTTCATCTTATAGTATATGTTATATGGCAATATTTATAAAATATTGATACTTGAGTTGTCATCACAACTGCATATACACTGTTTGGGGCTGACGTGACATGAGTTCCATATCTTGTTTACTAGGCTAGGACATCATCCATTTTAGATGTTCCTAGAGGAGTTTTGGATATGACACTATTTAAGTAATGAACATTATGATTACTGGATTAATATGACAAGACAACATTCTATCTTGAGTTGTATTGAACCAAAGAAACTGTAGTAAAACAGGGAAGAGTTATGTTTGGAAAGAGAAATTTGACAGTTCAAACTGCAAAAGATATCCCAGATGAATTTGTAAATAAGATTAATAAGGAATGGCTTATATAGGAATTTGAATTCTCATAAAGTAAAAGATATTACAGTTTGCACACATTGAGGATGCAGATGCGATTTTCATGAAAAATGAGATTTGGAAGGTTGTCATAAGATTTTGAGAAGAGGATAGTAGGATTCCTTTCAGTCATCCTATAAATAAAAAGGAGACTATTTATTTAACAAAACTATCATGAAATATGGACTTCAGTGTACATAGTTTATGCTACATAATAGTTGTGTCTATATCACCCAATCGGTAATCTTTTGTTCTAAAACAATTTTATGCTAGGATTTTACTCAAATTTAGGACTTAACTTAGAATTAGGATTTTAATCGCTAGGTTTGAATAGGAAAATAGGTTAGGATTACCCTACCTAAACACTTGAATGATCACTTCTTGTATGCTATAGAACTTAGAAGAAAAAATTCTTACACATTGGAGAAGGAAATCGTAAGTGATATGAGATGGCTTAAGTTGAATCAAACTGGAAAAGAAATTTTGCCATTTTCAACAGTTTAATAAATCATTTGGTTTGGAAATCCTTAGGTGAAAATGAGGAATAGCAAGAAATTCAAATTATTTGATGCTATGTGAAACCTATGTTATAATAAGCGCTAAGTCAAGTCTCTAGAAGTCTCGCTACACCTAAAGTCGCTTAAGCAACACTTAAGCATCGCTTAAGCACTGCTTAGCCTTATAGCATACTTTATCAATAAATATATCAAACTATTATAAAAGGATTATATTGTTATCCTGCCTTTTGGCAAGGTCGTGACACCAAGAACGTGACTAGAAACTAAGGATAGTTCATCCTCGAGATGGGTTATACATAGGTTCACTATGGATACTGGTAAATTTTTCCCGAGTCTGGATCGAGCTACAATTGATATGACATGACGAGCAAAGCTATGAAGGCCAACGTTCCAAATTTCAAGTCAATCGGAGTTCGTATGCTTAAGATATCGATCGATCACGGTTGAGAAATCCAACTCTATTCGTATCCATCCAATTTCGTATCCATTCCCCAAGAGAGATTCACTTCGTATCCATCGCCTACTAACTTCCTTCGCATCCATAAAATGAAGCTACATCATATCTATCATGTTAACAGCACTTCGTATCCATCAACAAATGCTAATTTCGTATCGGTCTCCCTCCATCCATCTCGTATCGATCTCCCACCATCGATACGAACAGCAGCAACCACCGATCGATATGAAGAAAGGAACATGAAGCATCGATACGAAGGCGGCCTCCAACCATCGATACGAAGTAGCATGCAAGCATCGATACGAATAGAGCCACACATGATCGATGCGAAATAGTATCGATACGAAGATGACAATGTCATACAAATCCAAACTTGCATCAATCATAACTCGAGATTTACAAGTCCAAATGCCATCAAATTTTCACAGAAGCTTACCTACAACGTCAAGAATGTACCAGATAAATTTTGGCCAAAAAGGATCAATTCTTGATCGATACGAATTATGTTCGTATCGCTCCCAGATCGAGTCGAAACCACCTGAACTTGATCCTGTAGGCCCACCCACGTAAGAGAAGAAGTCCTTCCAGATCTGGGCGAGATATTTGCTGCCTACGCCTATAAATAGCAACCCTGGACCTACAGAAAATGAGCTTTTTTGGCTTCTCTACGCCGATACTCTGCCGAAATCATTATTGTACTCGAATTTTACTATTGTAACTCATTGTAACCAACAAGCAAAAATCAATAAAAGTTAGTCATTTCATAGTGGACGTAGGCCATACGCCAAACCACTCTAAATCTGTGTATTTCTGCACGATTTACTTGTTTATTAATTGGTGTGTTTGTTAGATCTTCCTCTTTTTCCATTTATATTCTTCATTTTATCTCTTCAAACACATCCGAAGTGTGTTGTGCCCAATTTTGGTACAAACATATATTAAGTGTATTATATGTATACAAGTGTACTTCATTTGTACGCACAAATTCATGACAAAGAACTAAAGTTTAACTTTGAAGTTAACTTATAAATTCCTAGGTCTCAAAAGTTGGATTTAAGTTTCTTTACTCATTAAAAGTTAGCATACACAAGTTGAGTACAAACTATGCACATTTTAAATAAAATAATCATACCTTAATGCAAATCGATCCACATCATAGAAAATGAGAAAATTTTGTTAGGAATGTGGTTTTGTGCTATAATCTTAATTCTTTTCATTTTAAAGACAATAATTTTTTTGCTAAGTATTGTTTAAACACTGCTTAAATTTAAGAAAAGCACATATAAGTACCAATTAAGCATGCTTAAGCGTTCATCGATTAATCGTTCTGCTTTTTCAAAAAATTAAGCATTGTTGACACATTTAGCGCTTAAGCATGCTTTTCATAACATCAGGTGAGACACTGTCCACTTTTGAGTTATCTTACATTAAAAGAATGAAGACTACATAGGGTAAGTTGAAATCATATGTTGATAGGAAATGTACGGAGTTGGAGTTTGTAGTGGACGACATGGTCTTCGTGAAGGTCTCTCCGCCTAGGCATTTTGTGAGGGTTAATGACTCGGGAAAGTTATCACCAATGTTTTTAGGGCCTTATTTGATCATAGAGAGAGTAGGGAAGTTAGCTTATAAAGTGGAGGTTCCTAAAAAGTTGGTCATAGTTCACAATGTTTTCCATGTATTACACTTGTGGAAATTCCTCCATGATTCAGCTACTATGATCTAGCCAAGTCAGTTAGAGAAAGTTGAAGGGGTGGGAAAATCACTTGTTCACTGTGCACCTACCATATTATTGAGCATGGGACAAAGCGACCCTGCAACAAAGTAATTAAATTGATTAGGGTCCAATGGGATGACGATCCAGCTAAGAGTGTTTAGGAGCCTAAGGAGAAAATCCAAGCCACCCATCTAGAGCTCTTTTCTGGTATATTGTCATTTAGGTTAGTGTAGTTACTTGTACATTTAGTATGTATCTAGCTTAGTATATTCAATAGATAGAGTGTTTGGATGCTTGGAGTGGTTATGAACATGCTACCAGGACATGTTTTGGATGATGGTTGCTAATGGATATATTTTATTAGTTATTATTGTACATATGGGCTGATTTGTTCATGTAGGCCTATAATACACATCACCTTTTCTATTTTATTTTATCAAGTTATATGCATATGGTTGTTGCATATGTATTTAACGGTTGCTCATACACATTGAATTGCAAGTATAGGATGTTGCATACACATTGGATGCAAGGCATAAGCATGAGCATTTCAAGAGGTCGACTAGTTATGGAGGTTGCCTAATTTCTGCATTACATATATGTTCATATGCATTCCATACATAAAAATACATGTATCATTATAATTTGAAACTAAGGACAATGGTTGCAAGTGATTGATGGTTGTAGATATTGGTGTATATATATGTGAGTTGCACTTTTTTGTCTTTAGAGATTTCGGGGGATGAAATCCTTTAAATGGAGGAGAATCTAACTCCTTGAAAATTTAAATAACAAATTAAAATATTAAAAAGGGTAAAAATATAATTTACATATAAGGACAAAATAATAAATTCTTACAAATGGTGAAATTTGGGGATCTAACTTTTCCATTATGTCAAGTAGATTTTTATAGCTCAAATTTATATATAAATTGTCAAAAACGGATACCATTTGAAGAAAATACGGAATGTTTACTATAGCGTGCGTATCAGATTTTATTCCTATTTAAATGTAAGTTTAAGAATTAATTATAGCAATAAATCAAAACTTATTTATTAAGTAATTAACTGAATTTGTCTGAATTACTCTAAAAAGAGTAAAAGAGTTTTATGTAAAATAACGGAAAAAATGAAAGATCTTTACATGCACAAATTTGAAATTGCTTCAAGGGAAAAATATTAATGATGAAATTATTTCTATAATTAATGAAATAATATGTTATATATATACATATATCTGAAGGTGAACTTAATTATATATTTGTAAGAATGCATTTAATAAAAGGGACGTTTTATATTTTGAAAAGAAAAGTTAAATGTATATTCATGAAGAAAGCGTTATTTTTAAATGGAAACATAAGGTATGTTATCTCTTTCTTATTAAAAAAATACAGATAAATTTAGTTTTTGAATTTAGAGACATTAATACCAACTAATTATAAATTGATTTAGCATTTATTGGTAAAGAATAAGGTTTCTTATTTATGTAAACAAACGCACACACACACACATATATATATATATATAGACGTACATTTGAATATAAATCCATATTCCCTACAATAATTAATATTAATGTGTGTGTGTATAGGATATAACTTGATGATATTGATTGGAATTCTAATGAATGACAATGGTTTGAACTGTAACTAATTGATGTAAATTATAGTTAATGACACTAATCGGGGTAGTACAAAAATTATCTTAAAAAAGAAAAAGGAAAAGGGTTTTGTATATATGTAAGGATAAGAGGGTATGAATAATGAAACAGTTTGTATTGAAATAGATTTCACTTAATTTCCACCAATAAATACAAGGCTTAGCACCTTCTTCACTCAAAACTTTAGCCACCACTAGTAAACTTTTTTCTTCTTCCTCCTTAAAAATTCATCAGATCCAAACAACACTTTTATTCACTTCAAAAATTTCTACGATAAAAATAATAATAAAACACATTAAATTAAAGGGGAAGGAGAGTCAAAAACAAAACTAGAAAAAGGGGGATAGGAGCTACAAATTTAGAGACAAACCAACAAGGGATATGAGCAGCGATTCCATCAAGCTAGGAAGAAGGTAGCTTCAAAGAGGTGAGTGGGTTGATTTCTAGAGTATGTCGTTTTCAAAAATAACCAAATTTATTAATTTTCTACTTGATCTATAAATCTATTCTTTTAATTTGGGATAATATTTTCTAATTCAATTAAAAAATAAGTCAATTCCAACTATGTAGAGACATGATAATAAAGTCTAAATTTTGTATACTGAAATTTTAGAAAAACAGACTAGATTACTACACCCTAAATTGACTCTAAATTGAATGAATATAAACTTAAATAAAATCAACCAGATACCCTTTTATTTCACCTTGAAATGATCTTGAAATTTAAATATATATAAAATCTTAGTTAGGAATATATAGTGGGATTGAATAAAAAGATATAACACTAAGAAGTTATAGGTGAAATCCATGTAAAAAGGATTATCAATTATACACGAAAATCTATCTGAATTATACATAAAGTTAATGATGAAAATATAGTGTAGACGGGTAAGGAAACCTACATTTGAAATTGATTTTAAATAATAAAAAATTAATCGATCAAAAGAACGAACGAATAGTTAAGGAAAAATAATAACGGTGTGATGACAACTGGTCGACAGTTGAAATGTTGCTGGTCGACCACTTATGATCAACCGCTATATTTAAGGTGGTCGATCGGTTATCGACGTACAGCGCAGATTGAACCTCGGCCTATGGGCTGGGTTTAATATATAATAATTATATAAGTACAGAGACTTAGTTCCCACTTTTTTTACTTTTGGATGCCTCAAAATTTAAGCAAACATGAATGCAGGCAATTAGGCCTGGACATTGTTTATCATGCCAATGTAGTATTCGATGTGAGGGCGGTTTGATCACGACGGTGTGTTGAGCACACAACACTAACAGGAGGTTCCTCGGTATATGCGACACTATTGGCGGATGCTCGACGCGGTGCATAAACAGAAGGTTCCTTAGTGTAAGCGGGAAATTTGGCGTTGATTGTGATGACCCGTAATTTTTGGATATTTGAAATTGGGATATTTAATTGATTTTAAATATTCAAAAGTTAATTTTTAACTTGAATTTCAAATATCACTACTTATTGGATAATTTAATTATTAAATTAAATAATTTAAAGTTGGGTAAAATTTTGAATCTGGAGTTTTAAGCTTGTTAAAAATAATTTAAAGGCTTAAAAAATTTACATTGATAATACTGAAGATAATAAAAGTTTTAAAATTGAATTCGGAAGTAATTTGTTCAATTTTAAAATTTATATCGTTTAAATTGGTATTTAAAAATAGCCTTTCGAGGCACAGTCTCGGAATTTAACGAAACCAGTTCAATTGGATCCGTAATATTGTATTTTAATCGGATTTCAATTTTCGTAGCGTTTGGAGTTGTTGTGTGAGCGTACGATAGACAAACACGCTGAAATTTATATTGAAAATTTAATATAATAACTGGTTCAAGAAGCTATCTTCTCCATACGATCGAATTTGGACTCGAAACCTTTTCCAGTGCATTCGGAATAGGGGTTTAACATTATAAACGCCTAGCGACATGCCTCGTTAGGGGTTCGCGATTTTAAGCTGTGATTAATCAAAACAATTTGGATTTGAATTTAAATTAAATATATAGATATTCACATGTGATAGACAAATTAACACGTAGAGAACATTTCAAACATGTGTTTGTCTAGTCTAACACGTATCTTCTATTTTCAGATATTTCCAGAAACCTAATCGAACGACCTCACTTACTTCTTTATTTTCGTGGAAACTACTCGAACCCTTTCCCCCCTTCTCAGAAAATTAAATTGAATCCCCTTTCTTTCTCAGTTGTAAATAAACGAACAAGAAAAAAATAAATAAATGGCGGACGAAACAAAGAATCTCGCGTTCATCTGTAATTTAAAAATCGTGAGCCATCTTCTCTTCATTCTCGTTCAATAAATCAAGTCTAGACTTTTTTTCAAAGCTCGAGAGGGTCGCGACTTCTCTCCCTCAATCAGGCATCGACGGCGATCGATGCGCATGCCACTTCGTTTGAAGATTAGGGGGTGGCTATGTCACGGCATCAGTGGAAGGTGCTCGAATTTGTTCAGTGACGAGCAGAGGGGAGGAGTTGAGGTTTCGATTGTCTGGAGTGAGTCGCCGATTATGGATCTTGCAAGCGGATGGGTCGCGTACTCTTGGAGCTCGCAAGCGTGCGTAGGGGAGAACTATGATTCGAGGCGTCGATTTGAGGAAGGTTTCGCCTCGTTCGACGGGGCTCTAGCTGAGTGGGTTGGGGTTCGCCGACGATGGAAGGGTTGGAAATCGGAAGTGAGGTATTTTCTTTGATTTGAGATATATATATGTGTTTTTATAAAAATAATAAGAATGTAAATGAACAGCAGAAAAATATATACAGTAGGATATATATATATGCAGATTTTAAGTTTATATATATATAGAAATTAAAAGAAAATTTATATAAGATTTTGGCAAAAATTATAAGGGTTATATAGAAAATTAGATATTTTAAATTAATTTAGGAAATATATATAAACTGTTATAAAATTTATGTTTTAGTCTGGGAAAAATTGTTTTCAAATTTAACAGTAAGGTATTTGGTAGTTTATTTGAGTAATCATGAAACACATATATCCGGCTTTGAAATTAATGATTTGGTCAGGAAATATATATATATATATATATATATATATATATATAATTTTATATATAGAAATCAGTCAACTTTTAAGTAATTGGTATATTTATTGAGGAATTAGTGTATATATATATATATATATATATGTAACCTGTCTTTGAATTTATAAATTGGGCAGAGAAGAAAATGTAAACTAAGTTGGTTAACGATCATCTAAAATTTAGTAAATTAAATTAATAAATGATAAGATGATTTATTCAAGTTATTTAAGTAATAATTGATCATTCGATTTGTTCAAATATTAATAAAATCATATAATGTTTATTCAAGGTTTGAGATCTGAAAAGAAACAAACCGGTTTGGATTGGATTGCAAACAAAATAGAAGGTGAGTTAATCCCACTCATCTGGGTTTATTTAAAAGTAAATAGTTAAATTTAAATAATTGGTTGAATGATTGAATTGATTGGATGTGGTATATTATAAAGTAGTATATAGTATATATTGGAGTGATTGATTTCCCGCATTATATAGCGGATGAGACCCTATGCGCCGCATAATAGCGGATGATATTATATTAATCCCATATACCGCGATATTCCACCTCGAAGTGGAATTTGTACTGTGCTAACATCTGTGGATGCAAGGAAATAGGTTGGAGGGATCCAACTGGATTCCTCAAAAGTATTTAGATTGTTCTAATAATTCTGTGTTATGATTTTTGATATTCTGGGATGAATTATATTGATAATGGGAATATTAGATGTTATGGTCTGATTGAATATACCTTTCGGTATACTGAGTTATCAAAATATATAAAATTGGAATTTTGAAAAAAGAAAATAAAAGAGAGAATGTTAAGTAAATAATTATTGAAATTTGGATAAATTAGAGAATGAAATGGAAAAGTGATTTCTAAAATTCCAATGAATAAATTCTAAGTATGGGAAAGGAGATTTTTGAATAAACGGAAATAAATGAATTTTTAAAACCTAAGTGATGTTAATTAAAGGAATAATAGATCATTTCTAAAAAATTCAAGATTTTAAATTGTTAAGGAAAGAGTAAAGGAAGGAACTTGAAATAATACGAAATTTGTAGTTTCAAGTTAAATAAGATTTTAAAACCTAATTAAGAAGTTAAGTCTGGAATCAATAAAAGTAATAGATTTTAAAATAAAATTGGATAAGTAAAGGGATTTATTTTAAATGGAGTAAATTTTGAAAATCAATTTGGGAATTGGTTAAGTACTTGAAACTGGGATTTTAAAAAGGAAGTTGAGACCATGAGATTTATAAACTGGGTTTATAAAAGTGAAGTAATATATCAGTGGATATTTGGAAGAATAAATTCACGGTGGGAATTTATTAAAGAAATGGGTAAATTTGATTAAAAATAAATAGTGATTTATTTTTAAAGATGTGAAAGAGAAGTGTATTTCCCTGGATAGCCAAGTACGTTTCCAAAGTAAACTTTTAAGTATAAGCTAAAGTTTTAAAGTTGATTTAAAATATGTTTTAGAAAATTTATTATTCTTAAATGTTTAAATTTTAAAGCAAGTATTTTTTCAAATTTATTTTAATAGTAATTATTTAAAGATGGTTTGGTATTATGTTTTAAATGATAAAAATCTAGTTTTATATTTTATTAAGTAGCTTTATTTTGAATATTCTTAAAGTATATATCTTTGAATAAAGTATTAAAGTAGTTTTAATTTAAATGTTTTATTTAAAGTATATTTTGTAATATAGTATTTTAAATTATTTTAAAAATCTAAAGTGTTTTTACTTAGTGATTTCAGTGGAAATAGAAAATATTTGGGAAATTTATTCCGTGAGAGGAAGATGGTTTGAAACTGTTTTCAAAGGATTAAAAATGGAAATATATCTTGAAAAGATATTTTGAGGTTAATAAATAATTTGGAAAATTATTTATTGTTCGATGGATGTTTGTGAATGTTAATTGATAGTTAAATAACCGACTATCAATATTGGCCAATGCGTTGATCGTTTCGAAGAGACCGGGATCGGGTTTGCTATATTACAGCATGATAGGGGGTTCTCGCTTCGCGTTTGGTGGCGAACGGGAGACTCTTACCCCTACATGTCCCTTAGAGATAGTATAAGGCCTTGGGTTGGTTGCGAGTCGAGAGGCTGGCCGTAAAAGAAAATTCGAGGTATCAATGTATGCCACAGCGGAGAGTGGCCGCTATCGATGGTTGAAAAGCCTAGACTATTACATTTGGTATCGGAGCTAGGTTAAGTGATAACCTTGGCTCTGGTGGGAATTACTCATTGAAATAGAGTCCATAGTACTCTAAGAATGAGTTGAGAGTATTAATAGATAAGAGTGCGTATTTGTTAGTGAATATAAAATTGTTTTATATTGTGTTGGTTGGTTTATTGAGTAGTTTATGGATTCTGGTCAATACGAGTAATTAACGTTATTGATAAGGATCTCTAAACACTTGAATAGAACAATTCGACACAGTATTGTTTTAAAATGGGGTAAATGAAATAATTTTACCCAAATTATTTTTGTATATAAAAGAAATAATTTTCAGAAATTATTATAGATATATATGGATGCTTGGTTGTTAAGGAGCGATAATATTAAGTTATTATCACTATTGTGGGAAAATTGAATAAGAAATTGAAATCATAACTAACAGCTAAGAAATAAATTAATATACAAATGAGATATGTAAATATAAATTATAAATGAGATTTATAATTGGAACTGCGATGGAAATTCCAGAGAAATAGTTGTATGTGAATTGAAAGGATTTTGAATTTGAAATTTTGAGAAAAATTAATTCCTTTGAATTTGAAAACGTTTTCCAAATGCTTTAGAAAATAATGATGATAGTATTTGAGAAATATTTTGAATTGGATTTGAAATCTGGTGAGATTTAGAATTTAAAAATACTTGAAAATTGTTTTAAAGAGATAAAAGCATTGAACTTTTTTGGTCGCTGGAAAATAATTCCGATGATGATCGCGACATCATCGGTGTTCATTTTCGAGTTTCCAAGAGAGAAATTGCTACCAAATTGTTTTAAATTGGAATTGTTTGCAAAAGTTGGGTTTGACTTTAGAGATGCAAAGGATTTTGGATATAATTGATTTCAAATGATTTTTGAAATACTTAAGAGATTGTTGGAAACTCTGGAGTTGGTTTAATTGTTTTGGAATGATTAAGGAATTATTTAAAATTCTGAAAGTAAATTGAAAATGTATAATCCCGAGTTAAAAAGTAAAATGTGAACAGGATTGATTGTAAATGGATGAAAGTATGGATATGAATAAGTTGTGACTTATAAAACTTAGAAGTGGAATAAATAAGCTAAAATAAAATTGTTTTGTATTTTGGGAAATGAATAAAAATCCAAAACTTGGATTATATAATAGATTGAACTCAAGAAATTAAGTGAAGTGATTTTTGAAGGTAAAAATCAAATATTGAATTAAAAGTGGGAGATGAACTTAAGTGTTAACTTAAGTAAATTGTGAAATGGTTGTTGTCGAGATTTATGACATAGTTTTGAGTGAAACTAGTTTGGTTAATAAAATGAGATGCAAGTGAATGGATTAAAATTTAAAATGCAGTGAAAATGAGAATGTATGGATTGTGAATAAATTTAAAATGAAATGAAATTTATATAAATTGAGTTGGGATCAATTTAAAATGGTTATAAGCTTAGGTAATTATTTATTCACATGGATATAGTCGAATTGCGTAGAAATAATTAGTCGTTCGACTTAAACGGAAGCAAATAAAATTCTATGACTTGGTAGAAGTAAATAAAATTGATTTTTGGAAATCAATTGAAATAAATGTGAGTTGTTTGGGTTAAAAATGAATTGAATTTAAGCAATTGAGTTGTAAACTATTTAAATTGAATGAAGTTGTATATGAATTGGTTGAAAACAATTAAAATTAATGTCGGGACCCTATACGTTGCTTATAAATATTGTTTAACTGGCATTGCTTATAGAAACTCGCATGTTTACTAGTTAAATATGTAAAATGTTGTTAAGATACATGATTTTGGCACTTACATATTTAAATTGAGTATGTACAGGTTCAGGAAAGCCGTTTGGCTGGATAGGGTCGTGCAAAGTGATAAAAAAATAAGCCGCTTGCTTAAAAATGCTAAATAGAGGTACGCCTACGCAATAAAAATAGGAATATGAACTATTTTTGTTTTTTCGACCGTGTGGGTCGATGTATATATATATATACTAGTGTGTGGCCCGTGCTACGCACACGGGCATTGCGAGGTTTAAAAGAATAGGTATATCAAGTTTATACACATCATTTATATGATGTAATCCCTAAGCATTATAGTTGCCCATTGTGATTTCTTTTTATTTTTAGAATGCAGTTAGTATTTTGTCTTAGTGGGAAACTATCTGTTAGAAAACAGTCTTGTTGAAGTATGCCCATGGTTCATGATTTTAGATTGCAATGACGGAGTTAGTTCTAGTCATCAAGTTAATATATTACATTTTCAAATTTGTCACTATAAAAAAATTGTATTTTTGTTATCATGAGTTTTTTTTGTATTAACAATTTTTCTCATGTTGCAAATGCATATGTAATATCATTACAGTAGGCCCAAATATTTTGCTTCCGATAATAAAAGAGGAAAAGTAATGAAAGTAAGATGATTTACCAAGGCCATTGTCCATTGATAAACATTTCTCGTGAATATTAAAAAGGAAAAACGAAGGTAGTGTTTGGTTTAAAAACAAATTTTGTGTTTTCGATTTTCAATATGTATCTGAAAGATGTGAAGAATGGAGGGACAACGGAAGGGATGAAAGAAAGATGGATGAGAGGACGAAGGGGATAGATGGATGACGGAATAATGGATTGTTTCACATGCTTGTGCTGTTTCTCAAAAGCGGATAAAAAAATTGTTTTTTATTTTTTTTGTTAACTTCGTTTTCGACAATATAATTGCATCGTGTGCATTTTTTTATAGACGAAAACCCAAAACTAAAAATAACAAACCATACACTATCGAAGATTTTAAGTAAATACAACTACTGTAATATATTAATGACCATAAATATCTTACAGTTTGAAGGATATTTTATGTAACCAAAGTAAATATATGATGAAGATACATTCCATTATTGATTTCAAGTTTCATTCAGGTAATACACCATCTTGGTCTGAGTCAATTTTTGAAATTTGTTTAAGAACGGAAACACATAGATTATATAATAGAAACTTCCTCCAAGTTGTTTAATATGTAAGCTTCATTTACAGGACTACATAGTTTAACCATCTGCAGTGTAGTCGCACATGGGTTTTGTTTCAATAACACTCATGTTTTCTATGCAACGGTTGTAGATAATAGTGGTTTGGAGTGTTAATTACTCTTTTGGAATTATGTTGTACTTTGTAGGCAATATAACTTAAATAAGTCATGTTAATTTTTTTTGTTTTGTTCTTTTGTTATGTATGGACCATGGAGCATATTTTGGTTCTTTCTTTTAATGTTATGTTATTATGTTATTAGCATCACTCTGTCACCCTTCATGTGCAGTCGTCATCACTCATGTGATTGGCTGAGTTTTTGATGCAGCCCAGAAAGAAGAAGGCGTAGATCATGTACGACCTAACAAATTGGTAAATGGGGTACGACCTAAGGAGGAGGCTAATGGACTAGATTCTGGTAAAGAGTCACGAGAAGTTTTAGTTCTAGGTCGTATGCGACCTACCGGTTTCAAAGATCACATGCTACGACCTAACAGGCTAGGGGGAAATGAGCTACGACTTAAGGGAAGTGCTGAGCTACGACCTAAGGGAAGTGCTGGGTTACGACCTAAAGCTAACAAGGAGGCTAGCGAGTTAGCAGTATGTGAAGATTGGCGCAGAGCTGAAGTAATAGGTCGCGAGCGACCTAGTGGAGAGCTACGACCTAACAATCTGAAGGGAAAGGTGATACGACCTAACAAATTACGACCTATGTTAGGTCGTAGGAAAACAGAACGACCTAAGTTAGGTCGCGAAGTTTTAGATCGTGAGGAGTTAAGTCGCGAGGCCTTAGGTCGTGAAGTTTCTGGAACTGCTTATCTGTTAGGTCGCAAAACTCTGGATGTCGTTGATTCTTATGCCGCATTGATCTCTGCCGTTGATCCTTAAGTCACTACATGTTTTAGGTCGTTACCGACCTAAAGCTTAGGTCGCGAAGTTTCTGATGCGCTAATGTTTTAAGTCGCTGAAGCATTGGATGCCGTAGAATCTCATACCGAGTTAATCTACACCGTTAATTCTTTAAAGTGTGAAGAAGCTGCTGTTAAGTCGCTACCATCTTATGCTAAGTCGTAGGTCGCAACTATTATAGGTTAAGTCGTCTGTTTTTCATATGTTCTGTTGTAAGTCGTGTACGACTTATGTTGAGTCGGAGACTTTGATAGGTCGCGTCTGTTCTAGGTCGTAGGTCGATTTCGACCTAAGTACTTGTAATATTTTGAAGTTTCTGTTGTGTTGAGTTGTAGCCTATAAATAGGCATGTAAGGTCATTTTGTAATGGTTGTTGAATATTGAATAAAATTCTCTTTTGATTGCTTTGTGCTTTCATTCAAATTGGTAGTTGAGTGTAATCTCCTATCTCCTCTTTCGGTTAATCGAGTGCGCTCGATTCAACGATTGTAGAAGCCGATTCGCGGAATCAAGTGCGCTTGATCAACGCTTGAAGAATTGAAGATCTTTGAACCCGGTATCGTGCGCGATCAACGAGTTCGGGATAGCTAGAATTCGGTATCTTTGGATCAACGAATTTGGGCATTTCAGTATCTTCCAATCCACCGATTACTACTTTCAACGATCTACATTGTTTTTGTAATATCCGCTGCGTCAGTTTTGGTATTAGAGCTTGTTCTAGCCAATCATAGCTAGATCGAGACTTGGAGCCTATTCTTTTAGAAGTTGAAGTGATTTGTCGAGCCAAAGTGAAGATTAGAGTTTGTGTTTATCACGGCCGAGAGTAAGAAGAGTTTGTTCGAAGATTGATTGATCGAATTTGTATTGGAAGCCGAAACTTTGTCCATCGTGTTCATCGCGATTTGCTACAAAGTGGAAGTTTTCGATCCGTTTCATTTTGGATCAAAGTCCGAAAAGTGTTTGAATTTTGAAGTGTTGAAGAGTTTGTAAAGTTTTCAAGTATGCCGCCAAGGAGAGCTAATCGTCACCAAAACGTAGAAGCTTTGTATCGAAGAGAAGAGGCTGATGAGATGGAGCAAAGAATCAATGAAAATTTTAGTGAAAAGCTTAATGAAGGAATTGGCCGATTAGAGAAGCTTATGACGGCGATGAATCAAAATCGGAGAAGGGTTTCACCAGAATCTAACCATGGGGGTAGTAGAGTCTCGCCACATTCCAATCGAGACAGAAGTGTTGAAAATGATCAAGGGCGTGGAAGGAACGTGAATGATCGTGAACGGAGAAATGTAGATAGAAGGGATGGTGGTGGTCAGAATCGACATCGTTATGCATCTGATTTTGAAGAGGAGTATGATGGTGGTAGTATTCAAGGAAGAGGTCAAGGAAGAAACTATTTTGAGTATGATCACAAGTGGGAGTCGGGGATGAAGACAAAAATTCCTGAATTAAAAGGTGGTATGCAAGCGGAGGAGTTTCTAGATTGGGTAGCTAATGTTGAAGAGATTTTTGACTTTAAAGAAGTTCCAGAAAATCGTAGAGTAAAGTTGGTTGCTACGAGGCTGAGGGGTAGAGCTTTGGCATGGTGGCAGCAAACCAAGCTTACACGTGAACGAATGGGGAAGTCAAAGATTGAATCTTGGGAGAAGATGAAGAAATTGATGAAAGCAACGTTCTTACCTTACAATTATCAATCTTTGATGTATCAACGTTTGCAGAACTTGAGACAAGGGACGAAATCTGTGAATGACTATGCTGATGAATTCTATCAACTTATTGCAAGGAATGATATTATGGAAACAGAAGAGCAACTGACATCTAGATTCATTGGGGGATTGAGAATGCAGATTCAGGATATGGTTAATATGTTCGATCCAAGATCTGTAGCGGAAGCACATCAGAAAGCGTTGGCTTGGGAGAAACAGGGTAGACGAGGGAGTGGTGTGTTTACTAATTCTAACAATCAAGTGAAGGATGTTGGTGGAAGTTCTAATGTTACTAAACCTATTAGTAGACCAGTAGTGAAGGAGGCTGAGAAGGCAAGGGTTAACAATGTTTTCAAATGTTACAATTGTCAGGAATTGGGTCATAAAAGCAGTGAGTGTCCAAAGCCGAAGAAACGAACCATGATTGTAGAAGTTGAAGATGAGGATGTTGATGGGGAGTGTTCTAGTCCAGTTGAGGAAGATGAGCAGGATATTGTGTCAGGAGATGAAGGTTGTAATCTAATGCTGAGGAGATCGTGTTTAACACCGAAGCAGGAAGAAGCTAGTTGGTTGAGGAGTAGTATCTTTCAGTCAACATGTACTATTCTGGGGAAGGTGTGTAAGTTTGTGATCGACGCAGGAAGCTGTGACAATATTGTTTCAACCGAAGCTGTGACAAAATTGAAGTTGAAGACCGAGAAACATCTGAGTCCATACAAGTTAGCATGGTTGAGAAAAGGAGGAGAAGTGAAAGTGGATAGACGAGTTCGTGTTCCATTCTCTATCGGGAAGAAATACAAAGACGAGATCTGGTGTGATGTCATAGAGATGGATGTTTGTCATTTATTATTGGGAAGACCATGGCAGTATGATCGAGCAGTACAACATGACGGTCGGACCAATAGCTACAGTTTTATGTTTGAAGGCACGAAAATTATCCTAGTTCCGAAGAAGAGATCACAAGGAGAACGTAAGTCAGAAGAGATTGAAGAGTTGAAAACCTTATTATCTCTGAAGGAGTTTATTAATGAAGTTGAGGAAGAGCCGGAAGTATTCTTGTTGATTGGGCGAGAAAGCAGTGAAGAGGTTGAAATACCAGAAGAAGTTAAACCAGTTTTGAAAGAATTTGACGATGTATTTCCAGAGGAGTTACCAACGGAATTGCCACCGTTGAGGGATATACAACATCAGATAGATCTTTTTCCAGGAGCTGTATTACCACACAGACCACATTATCGAATGAGTCCGAAGGAACATGAAGAGTTGCGGAGACAAGTAGAGGAATTGCTTGAACAGGGGCGAGTGCAGGAGAGTTTAAGTCCTTGTGCTGTACCAGCTTTATTGGTACCCAAAAAGGATGGAACGTGGAGGATGTGCACTGACAGTCGAGCATTAAATAAGATTACGGTGAGATATAGATTTCCAATGCCGAGGTTGGATGACTTGCTAGATCAAATAAGCGGAGCTACTATCTTTTCGAAGATTGACTTGAAGAGCGGATATCATCAAATTCGTATCAGACCAGGCGATGAGTGGAAAACTGCTTTTAAAACCAGGGAGGGTCTATACGAATGGTTGGTCATGCCATTTGGTTTATCCAATGCACCAAGTACTTTTATGAGGGTGATGAATCAGATTTTTCGACCGTTCATTGGGAAATTTGTGGTGGTGTATTTTGATGATATTCTGATTTACAATGGGAGTCCAGAGGAACATTTAAATCATCTTAGAGAAGTGTTGATGGTATTACGACAAGAACAATTTTATGCTGCAACGAAGAAATGCGTGTTCATGACGCATAGTGTTTTATTTTTGGGATATGTTGTTTCGAAGGAAGGTATACAGGTGGACCAGAGTAAAGTTGAGGCGATCAAAGATTGGCCGCAGCCCAAGACGATAACGGAAGTTCGTAGTTTTCACGGGTTGGCTTCATTCTATCGAAGGTTTATACCACACTTTAGTAGTGTGATGGCACCTGTTACTGATTGCATGAAGGGTAAACAGTTTGCATGGACGGAGGAAGCCGGGGTTGCTTTTGAGCGAATCAAAGAACTTTTGACGTCTGCACCGATTCTAATATTGCCAGATTTTCAGTTAGTGTTTGAACTACATACTGATGCATCCAAGGTTGGGATTGGAGGTGTGTTGAGTCAGAAGGGACGTCCAATTGCATATTTCAGTGAGAAGTTGTCAGGAGCGAAGATGAGGTACAGTACGTATGATGTGGAATTCTATGCTGTTGTACAATCTATTAAACACTAGAGACACTATCTATTTCAGAAGGAGTTTGTTCTGTATACTGATCATGAAGCATTGAAGCATTTGCAAGGGCAAGACAAGATTTCAGCGAGACATGCATCGTGGATTGCATATCTGCAACAGTTTACCTTTGTTGTGAAACACAAGTCGGGAGTGACAAATCGTGTTGCGGATGCGTTGAGTAGAAGAAATCACATGTTAACTACATTGAAGGTTGAAGTAACGGGGTTTGAAATATTGCCAGAATTATTTACCAATGATCCTTACTTTGCAAAGTTTGTTGATAAAGTCAAGGATGGAGAAACGGATGAGTTCGTAATGGTAGATGGTTTTCTTTTTAAAGGAAATCGATTGTGCATACCAGAGGGTAGTTTGAGAATGAAGATTATCAAGGAGTTACATGAAGAAGGACATATTGGGAGAGACCGAACCTTACAGTTGATTTCACAGTCCTACTTTTGGCCATCGATGAGGAAAGAAGTGGAGAGGTTTGTGGAACGATGTCATATCTGTCAGGTTTCGAAAGGAACTGCGACTAATGCTGGTTTATATATGCCATTACCTGTACCAATTAAACCATGGGTTGATGTGAGTATGGACTTCGTGTTGGGATTACCAAGGACACAGCGTGGTAACAATTCCATTTATGTGGTGGTTGATCGATTTTCAAAGATGGCACATTTTATTGCTTGTAAGAAGACGGCGGATGCTGTTCATGTTGCTCAGTTGTTTTTCAAGGAGATCTATCGACTTCATGGATTGCCAGAATCTATTGTGTCAGATAGAGATACTCGATTTCTGAGTCATTTATGGTTGAGTTTGTGGAAAATGGTCGGAACGAAGTTGAAGTTTAGTAGTGCCTATCATCCGCAAACTGATGGACAAACAGAGGTGGTTAATAGATCATTGGGAAATTTGTTGAGGTGTCTTGTTCAAGATAATCTGAAGAGTTGGGATGTGAAGTTATGCCAGGCAGAATTTGCTCATAATCATGCTATGAATCGAAGTACTGGGTTCAGTCCATTTCAGATAGTATATTCAAGTTTACCAAAGGGACCGTTGGATCTAACTGTAGTGCCACAATCAATGAAGACAGTTAAGAAAGCTGCTGATTTTGTTGAGGGGTTGACGGAATGTCATAAAATCGTTCAGGAACGATTGGAGAAAGCAAATGAGAAATATAAACAATCTGCAGATTTGAAACGACGAAATGTTGAATTTCAAGAAGGTGATTTGGTTTATGCAATATTAACAAAAGATCATTTTCCAGTAGGCGCTTATAACAAGTTGAAAGCTAGGAAAATCGGTCCGGTGGAAATTGTGAAGCGAATTAATGAAAATGCTTACAAACTGAAACTGCCAGATGATGTGTATACGTCGGACGTATTCAATGTCAAACATCTCGTACCATATCACGGGAATGAATTTGTTGTGGAGGAAGAGAGTACAAATTCGAGGTCGAATTTTTCTCAACCTGGAGAGGATGATGCAGCCCAGAAAGAAGAAGGCGTAGATCATGTACGACCTAACAAATTGGTAAATGGGGTACGACCTAAGGAGGAGGCTAATGGACTAGATTCTGGTAAAGAGTCACGAGAAGTTTTAGTTCTAGGTCGTATGCGACCTACCGGTTTCAAAGATCACATGCTACGACCTAACAGGCTAGGGGGAAATGAGCTACGACTTAAGGGAAGTGTTGAGCTACGACCTAAGGGAAGTGCTGGGTTACGACCTGTTGGGTACGTTTCGACCCTATTCTAGACTGCCGAACCAAAGCTCCATTCCAGACTGCCGAATCAAAGCTCCATTCCAGACTGCCGAATCAAAGCTCCATTCCAGACTGCCGAATCAAAGCTCCATTCCAGACTGCCGAATCAAAGCTCCATTCCAGACTGCCGAATCAAAGCTCCATTCCAGACTGCCGAATCAAAGCTCCATTCCAGACTGCCGAATCGAAGCTTCACTCGAGACTGCCGAACCAAACTACCACCGCACCAAATCAACCGGACCAAATCTCATCCACCGGACCAAGCTGCCACCGGACCACCAAGCTCCTACCACCGGATCAAAGCAAACCGAACCAACTCCACCAGGCCAGGTTAGATTAGCCCAGGCCCATCAGCAACCATATACATCCAAGACCCCTGCTCCCAACCTCACTCTATAAATAGAGGGGCAGGGATACAACAATGGGGACAAGTTTGAGAGCTCAAGCACGGAAGGAACTTTCAAACAACTTTCTTTTACTTGTATCAAAGCTTTGTACTTGTAATCACAACAAAAGAAGAGAAATAACATATAAAGTGGACGTAGGCACATTCTGGCTGAACCACTATAAACCTGCGTGTCTTTTTACAGTTTAGCCCCTGTTTTTCATATATTTGCATAAACCTCCAAAATCACTAAGAACAACATAAGATCTACTAAATCATACAACTTTGAGGTGTTTGTCCATTTTTTGTGCAAACATTTTTGGTGCTTTCACTGAGAAATTGAAGCTCGAAGCTTCAACTTCATCCGCTTAACAAGTTTTCCTAACAGCATCATCCGCCACTTGGAAAACATGCCTCCCAAACAGAGAAAAGATGTTAACAAAGGAAAAAACATCGCATCCAGTAGCCTTCCTGATCCAGCTATCGCAAATCAAGTAAATCCTCCTCCTCCAGCAACGGTAACAAATGGAGGACAGGCTAACCCAACCACTCCTGCCACAGAACAGCCTGCAGCAATTACTAGGGCAGATTTGGACAGAGTTGTTGTTGAAGTAACTAACCGCTTCACGTCCCAGCAGGAAGCCTTGGTGGACCATCTCATGTCACGCTTGAGGGACGCTGAAGAATCCAACCGCAACACTGAATCATGGGGCGAGTCCCAGTCTGGAGGATCTCAGAGACAGCAAAGATCTTCCTTCTTCGAAGGAGCTAACGGCAGAAGTAGCCGTGGTAGGAGCCGAGACCGAGCCCAGCCCGAAGTTAGGCCTGAGGAAACGTTTGGTACCGAACCCAACGGGGAAGGTACCGGGCGAAGGTCAACTGCAGCTGAGCCTGTCATGCTGCCTAACCACAGAAACATCGGTGAACGGGGCCGAGCTAGAGTTCAGCCCGAAGTTGGACCCGAGGAAGTGCTAAGATCAGAACCCAACCGGGGAAGATCAAGGCAAGGGCCAACTGTAGCTGACCCAAGCATGCTCCCAGAAGGTCAAAGGCAGCCACTGGAAAATATGAGGAATGATAGACGATACCATCCCTACAGGTTGTCTGGACGGAATCAACCCCACAGAACAGAGCCAAACTCATTTCTGTCTGCTCCAAATTCTGATGAAAGGATGGCGCGCTTATTCAGAGAGTGTGTCCAACGGGAGCAAAGAGATCGAGGGATAGGCGCTAGGGTAACCAGCCCTTTCGCCCGCAATATCGAAGTTGCTATCACCCCCCGAGAATGGAAGATGCCAACAATGGAACCTTACAAAGGAACCTCCGATCCCGTTGTACACTTACAGAGGTACACGCAGCACATGCTCATGAGTGGAGCAACAGAGGGGGTGCTGTGCAAATGCTTCCCGCTCTTCTTAGCAGATCTTGCTACCTCCTGGTTCTGTCATCTACCCCAAGGATCCATCAGCTCATGGGAAATGTTGAAAGAAAAGTTCATCAGTTAGTTCCGCATTCATGTGGAGCAACCTAAGGACGCTTATTCCTTATCCAGCGTCAAACAGAAACCTGGAGAAAAGCTGCAGCAATACCTGACCAGATTCAACGCCGCAGCAGCCGCAGTTCAAGATGCCGATGAGAAGCTTATCCTAATGGCCCTCTGCAGTGGGGTACATCCAGACACTAAATTTGCTAGGAGATTAACAAAAGAAAAACCAGCTACTTTACCCGATTTCTTCCATGAAGCCGGGAAATACATGAGGCTTGAGGATGCTGCCATGGAGGAGCAGTCAGGGCAGCAAAGTAAGACGACCCCTGGCAACGCCCCTGCTGTGGCAAGGGACGTTCGAAGGAATGATTCCAAAGACAATGCTGGGGGCAAGAAAGCAGAAAAACGCCTATATCGGCCAGGACCAAGATTCGACTCTTACACCCCTTTGAACGAGACCGTCGAAAACATCTTCCTTGCCACCCAAGGCGAAGTTAGATACAAACGCCCACCATACAAGAAGGAATCAGATAGCGCACAGAAATCTGGAAAATTCTGCCGCTTCCACGAATCCCACGGACATGATACCAACGAATGCCATCATCTCCGAGATCTGATTGAGGAACACATCAGAAGAAAGAAACTGGAGCGCTATGTAAAAAGTCAAGACAGGACTCCAGCTCCTGCGAATGAAAACCCAAGGCTACCCTCACCAGGGACCGGCAGAGGCGACCGCAACGCTAGCAGCTCTAGTCAAGAGAAGATAGTGGTCCATACCATCTCAGGAGGTCCACACATCGCAGACAGAAGTTGGAAAGAGATGGAAAGATACGGGAAGTCGCTCAGAGACAATAGAGACTGTGTCAATACGGTTATAGAAGAGCGCCACCCAAAGCGGAAAGAAAGTGAAGACATCACATTCAGTAAACGCGACCTAGAAGGAAGACAGTACCCTCACATGGATCCCATGGTCATCTCTGCCCGACTCGGTCCCGCCGAAGTTTACCGAATCCTGGTAGATACCGGAAGCTCTGTAAATATCCTGTTCAAACACGCATTCGACAAAATGAGGCTATCAATGAAGGATGTATCTCCCTGCGATAAACCGCTACACGGTTTCACTGGATATGCGAAAATGCCCATCGGGCAGCTGGACCTCTTCGTTGAAATTGGAAGCCATCCCCGCTCCGTTGTAAGGAAACAGACGTTTGTGCTGATAGAAAACCATTCGGCCTACAACGCCTTCCTAGGAAGACCAGCCCTATCTGACTTCCAGATTGTCCTAGCCCCGTGGTGCCTGAAAATGAAATTTCCAACGGACAATGGAGTAGGGGAAGTGGAAGGAGACCAAGATATTGCACGAGACTGCTATGTAACCGAACTTTGCAACAACCACAGGAGAGATAAAGGGAAAGGTGTAGAGATTGCCCTCTGCACAAAAAGCCTTGAAGCATAGCAACTAAAGAAAGCCCCTCCTCTTCGATACACCAGCGACCCTTTCAATGAATTAGACCCTAGGGACAAAGAGGAGGAGGCCACCGCCGAGCCTGCAGAGGCTATGGAGTTTATATCTGTAGACAAGCACGACTCAAGTAGGCTACTGAAAATTGGGTCGCAGCTGAAAACTGAATTGAAGGAACAACTCGTTGATTTTCTCCGCCACAACTTGGATGTATTCGCTTGGTCACACGCTGACATGACCGGAATCTCCCCCAACATAGCGTGCCACGTATTAAAAATTGATCCTACCAAGGCACCTGTAAAACAAAAAAAGAGAAGTATGGGGGCAGAGCGATCAGCAGCCCTCGATGAAGAAGTAAAGAATCTACTCGCCAATGACTTCATACGAGAAGCTATTTACCCAGAATGGATCGCCAACCCGGTACTAGTAAAGAAGGCTAATGGGAAGTGGCGGACCTGCATTGACTTCTCCAACCTAAATGACGCCTGCCCAAAGGATTGCTTCCCGCTTCCCAGAATCGACCAACTTGTAGACAGCACAGCCGGGCACGAACTCCTGTCTTTTATGGATGCATACTCAGGATATAACCAAATTCCTATGCATGCTCCCGACCAAGATCACACTAGTTTCATCACCGACCGGGGTTTGTACTGCTACAAAGTGATGCCCTTCGGACTTAAAAATGCAGGAGCCACCTACCAGCGCCTCGTCAACAAGATGTTCGCAGGGCTAATAGGACGAACAATGGAAGTATATGTAGACGACATGCTGGTAAAATCACGGAAAGCCAAAGATCACGTAAGCCACCTGGGCGAAATGTTCCAGGTACTTCGACAGTATGGAATGAAGTTGAATCCACTAAAGTGCTCCTTCGGAGTGTCATCAGGAAAATTCTTAGGATTTATCGTCCATGCCCGAGGGATAGAAGCAAACCCTGAACAAGTCCGAGCATTAAGAGACATCAAGATACCTTCCACCCGAAAGGAAATGCAAAGCCTAAATGGAAAAGTGGCTGCCCTAAGCCGATTCATCTCCAAAGCAACGGACAAGTGCGTCCCCTTTTTCGAAGCTCTAAAGAAAGATAAAGGAAAGTTCGAATGGACGGACGAATGCTTGACCGCTTTCCTTAACCTAATCGAACACCTCCAGAAACCACCGGTACTCTCGACCCCAAGCGAAGGCGAAGAATTATACCTATACCTTGCTGTGTCGTCTCACGCTCTAAGCGCTGCCTTGGTAAGGGAAGATAACCGCACGCAACGACCAGTTTACTTCGTCAGTAAAAGGTTTACTGGGGCAGAAGTCAGATATCCTAAGCTTGAAAAGTTAGCATACTGTTTACTAATCACTTCACGAAAGCTACGTCATTACTTCCAATCCCATTCCATCAAGGTTCTAACCGATCAACCACTAAGGCAGGTACTCCATCGTCCCGACACTTCCGGGCGACTACTTAAATGGTGTATTGAGCTGAGTCAATATGATATCACCTATCACCCTCGCACCGCCATCAAGGGACAAGCCATGGCTGATTTCATTGCAGAATTCACTACCAACGAGGATAAGGAGCAACTGGAAATAACAGAAGATATCAAGTGGAATCTCTTTGTGGACGGTGCATCTAACGAACAAGGCTCGGGGGCAGGTGTGGTAATCATCACTCCCAGGGGAAATAAACTGCACTATGCTATAAGGTTGGAGTTCACTGCCACCAACAACGATGCAGAATACGAAGCAGTAATAGCCGGATTAGAAATTGCTATCGAGATCGGAGCCAATTCTTTGTGTCTTCACAGCGATTCTCAGCTTATTGTTAATCAAATACTAGGGGAATTCCAAGCTCGAGAAGAACGACTCATAGCATATCTAAAGAAGACCAAGTTACTTCTCAGCCGATTGGACCACTACTTAGTCAAACACATCCCTCGGGAAGAGAACCAAGAGGCCGACGAATTGGCAAAGCAAGCAAGTATGAGAGACGTCGCCATCTTCGGGGCAGTAACTGTCTCAAAGCAAATGATTCCAAGTTTTGAGCAAGTGAATCTGATAGCTGCAACCGAAGAAGCAACTTGGATGACTCCCATCCGAGACTACCTACAAAATGGCACACTACCCGACGGGCGTAACGAAGTCAAGAAAATCTTGAGGAAAGCGTCCCGCTACACAATACAAGGAGACATCCTCTATCGGCGCGGGTTCTCTAACCCATTATTAAGGTGTGTCGCCGGAAGGGAAGCCAAGGAAATCTTATCCAACATTCATCAAGGAAGCTGCGGAGATCACACCGGAGGGCAAACGTTAGCAAAAAAGATACTCCGATACGGATATTTCTGGCCCACCTTAAGCAAGGACGCCTTAGGTTTCGTCAAGAAGTGTGACAGATGCCAAAAATTTGCTAAGATCCCTCGGCTACCAACAACCGAGATTACTCAGATGACCAGCCCTTGGCCCTTTGCAGTATGGGGAATTGACTTAATCGGTGAACTGCCAATGGGTCGAGGCGGCGCCAAATATGCTATAGTAGCAGTCGACTATTTCACCAAATGGGTGGAAGCAGAACCTCTAAATAAAGTATCTTCAGCGAAAGTTATCAACTTCTTAATCAAAAATGTTCTATGCAGGTACGGAGTCCCACTAAAAATCATATCAGACAATGGACTTCAGTTTGACAGCGAGGAATTCGCCAACTGGTGCCAAGAACACGGAATTCACAAAAGCTTCTCATCCGTAGCATATCCCCAGGCAAACGGACAACTCGAAGCAGTCAACAAAATTCTGAAAACTCTGATCAAAAAAAAGCTCGAAAAGTCAAAGGGCGCTTGGGTGGATGAACTCCCTACGGCACTATGGGCCTACCGCACATCTTTCAGAACATCAACAGGGCACACTCCTTTCTCTTTGGCATACGGATCGGAGGCTATGCTCCCAGTTGAAACCATTGTGCCTTCCCACCGTAGGATCCACTATAACCCAGAAGAAAACGAAGAGCTCCTCAACATGTCTTTGGATCTAGTCGAGGAGAGAAGGAATGATGCAGTCCTAAAAACAGCAGCCCACAAGCAAAAGGTGGCAGCACAATACAACTCCAAAGTCAAGCATCGTACCTTACAAGAAGGGGATCTTGTCCTCAAGCGAATCTTCCCTCGCCCCGGAGCACTAGACCCAATCTGGGATGGACCATATGTAATTCATAAAGATCTCCACAACGGAGCCTATATTTTGTCAACAGTGGACGGAGAGGTGTTCCAGAGGGCATGGAACATCCAACACCTCCGTCGATACTTTTCTTAACTTGTATTGCCCATATGAAGTGAATTAACAAAGAGAATCAGTGGACGTAGGCATTTTTTCGTGCCGAACCACTTTAAAAAAGCCTTGTCTCTTTTTTAACTTGTTCCTTTGTATCTTGGCAGCTTGTTAACTTTATCCTTTCCTGTTGAACGAAATCCTGAGCATATAGCATTTCTATTCAAAGCACTCCACAATGCAACTTCACGTAGACAAGACGCAACAAGTACTATGCGAATCTATGCCCTCGCCAATGAGACACTTTTGCTCCAGCATCCCTCTGCCGCGGGTTAACTCATTGCTCGCGACGGCCCTTAAAGCCAACTGTAATGAGCCGATTATAAGCCACCGAGAAGGCCGACTATAGCCGAGGCAGCTCATTACGGCGTTAGGCTCGCCGGCAACTGTGAACCGATTATAAGCCCCAACATAAGGTGTGGCCAGCCAGGGGCAGTTCACAGTTGACGATCGGCACCCACGCTAGCCAGCCACAGTAAGTCGAATAATACCCGTGAGTACGGGCCATAATGGCCCGGGTAGTTACTGTGCGCGATCTCGGCTCCGGTGTGTCTTAAGTGCGGCTGTGGTAAAAAAGAATTAACTCCCCGCGGAGGCGTAAGATGGGTGACAAATGTCTCCAAGACCCACAGCTAGGGAAAGTGACTACAAAACCCGTTTGCCACGAACTTAAGCACATCGAAGGCCTTCCGTGACTGGAAGTTTTACTATTTCACGTATTTCAATTTTACTTAAAAAAAAAACTTTCCTCCTATCCTCTATAACAAACCATAAAGTGCAGGATGCAGGGTAAGAGATACCCGCCAATGAATGCAGAGATTCACAATCAGATGGCAGGGCAGTCAACTGCTTTCCATGCTTGGTCATACAAGATATTCGAAACTGCCATTTACAAACAGAACATGAAAGGCGGTATTTTCTTCCTTTATGTACAAATGCATGACTATAATTTGATTTTTTCACACCACACGCTAACATTGCAAGTCATGAAATTATGATTTAAAACCAGAATCTGACATCAAACACAATTTAATTACAAGAATACACATAGCTACATTTCTCATACGATATGTCGAAATAGCAACAAATATTCAAGAAATGACAAAATCAACTTGAGCTAAAAAATTACACGTCAAGAATAATGTTATTACAAGTAGCAAGAATTACAACTCAGAAGTTACTCTACTGTCTTAAGACTAACAGATACAACAATGCCAAGCCTACAAAAAGAATTTTTCAGGTTCAGTCATGGAGCTGGTTGCGTCGAAGTCTTGTCCTTGTTCTTTTGCCCGCCTGTCCGGTCATAAAAAGGATTCATTAGTGATGAGTAACCAAGTTAACAGAAAGACTAGAAAGGAAGACTTACCAGTACTAGCTTCTTGACCATCCTGGTCGTCATCCTCTACCTGCACACCCGCCTCTTCAGCAGCAAGCAGCCGCATACCCTCCTTTACCGCCACTTTCTCCTCCTTGGTGAACTGGGTAGTGACCACATCCATACTGAAGACCGTTCCACCCTCTTTATTTGCATCAGCCTTAGCCTCCTCCAAAGCCCGAAGATATGTCTTGGCCATGACTCTGGGATAATCATCCATCCAAGAGAGGTTACCCTGCTTCCAAGTCCGGAAATACATGTCCTGGAGCATGTCATCCATCATTCCTTCGTTCTCCTCAAACTCCCTCATCCGGGCATCGGAGGCCGACAACCTTTCCACGGCAGCATCTCTCTCCAGTCTGTATCTCGAGCAATCAGCTTGAAGGGACCTCCGCATCACCTCCATCTCTTCCCTCAACTTAGCTTGAGCAAGCTCTGCAGCCTTAAGCTTCTCGGACAGTTCCTCCACCTGCTCGAGATCCGCTCTCCGAACCTCATCCACCGTGGTAATAGCCATGTCAATCCGCTCTTTGCAAGCAGCTTCCATTTTCCGCAATTCGGCCCGACTGGCCTCTTCCATGGTCCTCCTTAATCGCCCAGTAGCAGCCTCATGCTGAGAAATCTGGATAGCCTGATCCGCAAGTTGCTTGGCCTGATCCGAGACCACCAATCGAAGTCGGATATTGGCGCTCCCTATCTCCTCTCCGGCCTTAACCAGCCGAGCGTGATGCCCCATCAGCTTCTTGGCCTCCTCTGCCACCCGATCAATATTAGCTTTGGCCTCGTCTCCCATAGTGACTATACGAGTGGTGAGTAGATCGAGGTCTAAGGACTTGGCTTCGTCAAGTACTCGTACCATGGGGTTACGGGGGAGAAGGTGTTCACTAGTAACTTCGTCAAAAGTAATATCCTGAGAACCTGGATCCAGATCAGGATGACCCGCGAAGGGATTACGGGCCAAGTCGGGACGGTCGATATGAATAACAGAAGGGTTTCCGGACGGGTGTGGAGAGGGTACAAACTCGCTACCCTCCTCAGTAATATCATGAATAGGCTGAGCCGGAGGCTGAGGACCGAGCGAAGTTTCGGATAAAGGATGACTCCTCTTCCTCTGCTGAATACCCTCTTCGATGACCCCAAGAAGAGGACAGTACCCGACTACATCCCCGGAGCGTTGGGCTGAGGGCTGAGGCTTAGCAGAAATTTTGGAAAGTTTATATTGCTCGAGCCTGTGTCGAAGGTCTGAAGCTTTGGGCGTCTTGCCTGCTCCTGATATAAAGAACAAGTGTCATAATCTTACATTACAATATGATTCAAGAAACGCGGTAGGTTACAAGTTAGAAAAGGAAAAGAAACACAGCTGTGGTTGTACAAACCCTGGAGAGGAGTGGGATACTGCAATAAGTCCTGGATTTCATTCCAGGATGGGAGCGGGTCATAAAATATTCCTAAGTCCCTATCATTAGTGAAGCATGCAGGGGTCAAGAGTTCACCTTGAGTCGTCAGAACCACCTTGGCCGGAATAGTCGGAGAAGACTCACTTGCACCAGTCCCGGTTTTGTCCGCCTCCCCGGTCTTCTCTACCAAAGCCGGATCATCACCCAACCCCTCAAAAGCTTGACGGAGAGCATCGTCCGTCCACTCTTGCATCTCGCCTACTTGCCCAGAAGACAGAGCCCTGGAACCATCACCACCCTGTCCATCGCCACCCTCGTCACCAAGACGCTCAACGTCACTTCCGCCCTCCGCCTCACCTCTTTCCTCCTCCGCGTCTATCTCCCCCTGAGTAAGTGGACAATTGCTGGGAGAAGGACCGTCTGACCTCTTAAGTTTCTTACCTCCAACGGCTAGAGGTTTCGTGAATGGTTTTCTCTTTCCACCCTCTGCCGCAACGCCTCCCTTGGCCTGAGCAGCCGCCCTCTCTTCCGCCGTTTCCCTCAACTTAACTACAGACTGCTGCGGAAGGATCAAGTTATATTCTAGAAGGATCGCATTTCTAATCAAGTAAGCAGATGATCTGTATTTCCCAAGAATGCCTTCTATCTCCGCCGCCGTCTGAACCAGGCGGTCAGTCTCCACAACCGGAAAGCCACCTGTCGCTAGCAAAAATGAGAAAGTATGAGAAGAAGCATCGCAATCAGGATAGAAATTATAAGTAAAAGCATCAACTTACATCCAGAGGTAAAGCGCCGGATGGAGACGGAGTCGTCCCTAACAAAGAACCACTCTTTCTTGAACATGCTGAATTTGGAATAAAGGTCCAGGACCGGCTTGAAGGTCACAGCAGATTCCAAGTTAATATATGGGGACCCCTTCTTATAGCCCCTTAAATTGTACAAGTACCGGATCTCCCGGTTGGAGGGAGCGCGACCATACTTCCTCCGAAAAATAACGAAAAGGCTCACCAGTATGGCATAAGAGTTGGGCTGGAGCTGGAATGGGGCCACCTTCAGGTACGTGAGGAAGCTGACTATCCAAGCATTGAGAGGCGGGATAGCACCACACATGCAATGGTACCTACTATAAGTAAAGTATCCTTCGGGAGGATTGTATGGCATGACTCCTGGACCCGGCAGCAGCATGAGGGCTCTATCAATCCCAAAGGAACGAGATATAACATCGAGTTGCTCCTCTTTGAGAAAGCTAGGAAAGCAGTCAGGCGGGGAATCCAGCAACTCCTGGGGACCATATCCATCCACTAACGACCTCGGGGCGGGCCCGTGACGCTCCGATCCTGATTGAGCTGGGGGCACGGCCGAGGACTCTCCTTCACCCCCGGATCTCCTCTTATCTGATCGAGTTTCAACTTTTCGAGACATTTTATCTGCAAACATGGGAAAGGTATATCGTTAGAACATACAAGCAGCATAATCTGGAATTTCGCTTAAAAATTCGAAGTATAAAACACATGTTCATTCGGTCATATAACTTAATGGTTCATTCGGTCGTATAACTCAATAGTCCATTCGGTCGTATAACTCAATAACTTCATTCGGTCGTATAACTCAATAGTCCATTCGGTCGTATAACTCAATAACTTCATTCGGTCGTATAACTCAATAGTCCATTCGGTCGTATAACTCAATAACTTCATTCGGTCGTATAACTCAATAGTCCATTCGGTCGAATCACTCAAGAATTTCATTCGGTGGCGCGAGCCAATGGTTCATTCGGTCTTTCAAGACAACAGTTCACTCGGCAGAAAAAGTAGTACCTGGTTCGGCTAAATCACTTGGTCCGGCTAGAATGCTTAATAACTTGGTTCGGCTAAATCACTTGATGAGAAGAGCGATGGCCTAAGCCCCTTATTTATAAGGGAAGGCTGGATGACCGGACCAGCCGGATCGACTCAGGTACCGAATACGGTCACTCAAGACAAAACAAAGCACAACGTATGCCGTCATACGCCCCGCTTTGGGGGGCAAATGTTGGGTACGTTTCGACCCTATTCCAGACTGCCGAACCAAAGCTCCATTCCAGACTGCCGAATCAAAGCTCCATTCCAGACTGCCGAATCAAAGCTCCATTCCAGACTGCCGAATCAAAGCTCCATTCCAGACTGCCGAATCAAAGCTCCATTCCAGACTGCCGAATCAAAGCTCCATTCCAGACTGCCGAATCAAAGCTCCATTCCAGACTGCCGAATCGAAGCTTCACTCGAGACTGCCGAACCAAACTACCACCGCACCAAATCAACCGGACCAAATCTCATCCACCGGACCAAGCTGCCACCGGACCACCAAGCTCCTACCACCGGATCAAAGCAAACCGAACCAACTCCACCAGGCCAGGTTAGATTAGCCCAGGCCCATCAGCAACCATATACATCCAAGACCCCTGCTCCCAACCTCACTCTATAAATAGAGGGGCAGGGATACAACAATGGGGACAAGTTTGAGAGCTCAAGCACGGAAGGAACTTTCAAACAACTTTCTTTTACTTGTATCAAAGCTTTGTACTTGTAATCACAACAAAAGAAGAGAAATAACATATAAAGTGGACGTAGGCACATTCTGGCTGAACCACTATAAACCTGCGTGTCTTTTTACAGTTTAGCCCCTGTTTTTCATATATTTGCATAAACCTCCAAAATCACTAAGAACAACATAAGATCTACTAAATCATACAACTTTGAGGTGTTTGTCCATTTTTTGTGCAAACACGACCTAAAGCTAACAAGGAGGCTAGCGAGTTAGCAGTATGTGAAGATTGGCGCAGAGCTGAAGTAATAGGTCGCGAGCGACCTAGTGGAGAGCTACGACCTAACAATCTGAAGGGAAAGATGATACGACCTAACAAATTACGACCTATGTTAGGTCGTAGGAAAACAGAACGACCTAAGTTAGGTCGCGAAGTTTTAGATCGTGAGGAGTTAAGTCGCGAGGCCTTAGGTCGTGAAGTTTCTGGAACTGCTTATCTGTTAGGTCGCAAAACTCTGGATGTCGTTGATTCTTATGCAGCATTGATCTCTGCCGTTGATCCTTAAGTCGCTACATGTTTTAGGTCATTACCGACCTAAAGCTTAGGTCGCGAAGTTTCTGATGCGCTAATGTTTTAAGTCGCTGAAGCATTGGATGCCGTAGAATCTCATGCCGAGTTAATCTACACCGTTGATTCTTTAAAGTGTGAAGAAGCTGCTGTTAAGTCGCTACCATCTTATGCTAAGTCGTAGGTCGCAACTGTTATAGGTTAAGTTGTCTGTTTTTCATATGTTCTGTTGTAAGTCGTGTACGACTTATGTTGAGTCGGAGACTTTGATAGGTCGCGTCTGTTCTAGGTCGTAGGTCGTTTTCGACCTAAGTACTTGTAATATTTTGAAGTTTCTGTTGTGTTGAGTTGTAGCCTATAAATAGGCGTGTAAGGTCATTTTGTAATGGTTGTTGAATATTGAATAAAATTCTCTTTTGATTGCTTTGTGCTTTCATTCAAATTGGTAGTTGAGTGTAATCTCCTATCTCCTCTTTCGGTTAATCGAGTGCGCTCGATTCAACGATTGTAGAAGCCAATTCGCGGAATCAAGTGCGCTTGATCAACGCTTGAAGAATTGAAGATCTTTGAACCCGGTATCGTGCGCGATCAACGAGTTCGGGATAGCTAGAATTCGGTATCTTCGGATCAACGAATTTGGGCATTTCAGTATCTTCCAATCCACCGATTACTACTTTCAACGATCTACATTGTTTTTGTAATATCCGCTGCGTCAGTTTTACTTATGTGCATTGTGCCATATACTCATGTGATTGGCTGAGTTTTACATATGTATCGTGTAAGATGGATTCGGGTACAGTGGAGTATATTGGACAAACCTTCTACAATTTAGCATAAAAGTTGGTATGTATATCAGAATATTAAATCATCTAAGAAATACCTAGGTTCTGGAGACCACATTCAAAACTAAAAAGGTTATTACAAATAAAATCAAATTTGAAGACCTTGCCAAAGATGAATTTATTCTGTATGACATACAGAGGTTGAATATATGGTTTGAAAGCATATTAGTGGTTCAACCGAGTCTGTGAACAAATGCTTAAAAAATTTGAAATCCACCCACATTTGTATCCGAAAAACAGATAAATATCTGATATCCAAGAAAAACAGGTACAAATGCAAATACAAAGACATCCGCATTCGAAAATTATTGCTGGTTATTGTCAAGATTATAGTTTATATATGTGTATTTTAATATAAAAAAGATATGTATTTATTATTATTTTTAAGTCGGTTTTTATATAATATGCATATTAACTACTCAAGACTATTTATTATTATCAAATTTAGTTAATTTTCACATTTTTATAATTAATGTGATTGAAAAAAAAATATGTTCAATCAAGATCTTCTAATTATGTTTTATGTAGTCAATGGATATGTGCATATATATGAAAAAGATTTCAAATGAAAATATAACATTATCCGCATTTGAAAGTTTCTATTGATAAACCTAACGTCAACTCATATGCATAAAGCTAACTCTTACACATACACAGATCCACCTATGAATTGTAATATTAGATTTGAGATATATAACTGATCAACTCTGAAATTGGATTTTTGGATGTGGAGAATATATTTTGTGGTAGAAAGCAGCATAATCCACGGTCAATTTTTTTGGGAAATTTTGATGTGTAAAGCTTGCATTAGCAATAAACAAATGTAGAACAAAAGGTTCAAAGTACATTATGTACCTCAGTTAACCCAATATTCATAGGTAGCAAATACATATTTATGATAGTCGTAACGATAATCACTGTGCAGGGATGAAGTAAAAATGTAGTTATAATATTTTGTCTGGTATACAATTTTTTTGCCTGAATATCATGCACGTAGTCCTACTTTTTAGTCATTCAATAAAACTTAAATGAGTAGCCTTTATCAATCTTTGTTGTTTTTGGTTGCAGCACCGAAGAAACCTAAAATAGCAACAGATTAAAGGTAATATTACAAAATTAAGCAAACTTTTATGGCATACAATGGAATCTAAAAGTAGTCTCCATCAGATTCATATGATGCATATATTGAAATCCAAAACGATAGCTCAAAACAACAGATGCCCAAATTTCACTCAGCCTTTCGTGGTTTTAAATGTTTCCAGGAATGCACTATTGACAGATGGTATCATTAATTATTCTTGGTATACATCTTTCATATAAGGAAAGCTTCGTATTTAGTCCATTCTGTTCAACCTGCAATAGTTTTAGCTGGTATAATGAATTTTATGTTGGTTAATTAAATAATACAATGTTAAACCCAAATACGAAGTACACTTTGGTTAAAATGGTTGTCATATTGATTAAGTGCAGTACAGTTACCGAATATTATATAGCTTTGGAAACATTGAAAATGCATCAAATGTTCATGAATGATTAACAATCATCTAAAAAAAATTACCTAGTTAATTGATAGTCAGTACTAAATTGTCATGTTTTTTCAGTTTTAATCAAAATGAGGGGAAAAGACTGCAAATAGCAATATTATCAAGCAAGAAAGCGTTTGTTAGCAACATTGTCATTCATGGTAATACTATTTACAATAGCTATTACACTGTCAACCTTCTTTATAATCAGGCAGTAGTAGAACATGCACGTACCATAAATGCACCATGTGGTAGTGTAACAGAGCATAGATACCATCCAGATGTTAGATTACTTTCACGTCGAGCCAAATATTTCCGATTTCGACTCAAATCATTTGCCTATATCGTGCATACATGTTTGTATTTTGTGGCTTCTCCATTTCTTTCGACTTGGGAGGTGATTGTGTCTTCCCATGATATTGTAGAAAATATAATCAGACCTGGCCATATGAAAGAAATGGATCACAGAATTTCCTATGGATTGTAAAATTTCTGTAGTTTATAACTTATGATATCTTTTAATAAAATCAACTTGCAATAGAGTTCTCACTTAAGCCTTTTCTATTAGTTCCCATCTAGCATGAAAAAATATAGGATTAGCTTCCAGAAATAATACTAATTAATTTGTAAGGCAAAACGTAGACGTTAGCTAGCATATCGAATATTGTATGATGTCTTATTCATATTATAAATATAATCTGATCTTAACATGGTATATCACAAATTCTGAAACAGTAGTAATCTAACTACTCTTCTTCATCAACCAATTATAATCTATGTAATCTTAAACATCAATAATTATTGCTATAAATTAACCATTATGTTTTTTGTGGTATATTTGTGCTCATTGACCAAGGTCACCTTTCAGCAAACAAAACAATGTCCCATACAAATTTATAATACAAATTATTATTGTTGTCATCAAAAGGATTAGCTGTTTAAAGGGAAAAGTGAAATATTTTTGTACTTTTTATCAATATACCACTTGCTATTTTTGACGACTTTGAAAATCGCATCTCCAACAATAACAATACAACCGTATCGTCGTACCACTCATTAAAGCAAGTCTTGTACTAAGCAAATATACCGTATATCCACATAAAATTTCGATTTCATAACAATTTGAAGGCATGATAATTATTTAGAATTTCAATCAAATAAAATTTCTATTCCATATTATTCCTCAATTGTGTCTTCGATATTGTTAAGTTAGATAGAACGTTAAAATTGTGTTTTCGGTATTGTTAATTTAGATAGAACGTATGCATGTACTTAATGATTACTACATTGTGTATTGTTCTTAGTCTTAGCCAGTTAATAGACAATCTTCGTAACCAACCAACCAATCAACTTTCAAACTATATATGTGTGCGCGCACGCAACACTAATTCAGTCATAAGCAGCATTTCAAAAGGTTGTCTCACTCATGGCACTACAACTTCCATTATAATCCTCCAAATACTAAAATAAACAATAAAAATTCAACACCGAGTCATTTCTATTAACTAATCGTCAAACATACATATGCATGCGTACATACACGTATAGGTCTCAATGGTTTACCAGTGGGCCTTATGTGTTCCATGAATATTATGCTAAGTATATTTATTGAAAATAAAATATAGTTAGTAATTTTATGTACAAAATAGTTAGATGCTGAGCTAAAATTCGTGAAATATGAACTCTTGGATTGAAACTAAAAGGACTAATTTTCTAAAAAAATTAAAACCTTAATACTAATTCGTCTCCACGTCTACTCTATCAGTACTGATGGTTATCATTTTTTTATTTGAATTCAAACAGAAAATAACTATAACAAAATTATAAAATCACACTACTGTAGCTTATATTTCTTTCGCAGGATGGTTTAAGACATCTATTGGATGTCAAGTCATAAATATCTTATTTTATAGATCATCTTCCAAATATAAATTAGGAGAAAAATTCAATCGATTGGGTTAGCTGCATGCACCAAAGGCAGCTCAAAACAAAGAAGATAAGTTTAAACCATGGCATGCAAGATTTAAGTTTTGATGAGTATAAATTGATTAGCCAATGAAATCAAAAAAATTGGTATAGACAAAGTAGTGTATTATGAAATGGTGGAAGTCATAGGTGAACCACTGCAGTCAAACTTGACATTGCCCACTTTAAACAAATGAACCAAGTTTAAATATGCCATCCAAACATGTCACCAATGTTATCTATTTGTCCATTCAGATATAATACAGTAAGCCTGTAAAGATTATGCAAAATGAAGAAAGTTGTAAATCTGAAAAACGAAGGCTATATTTGCATTAAACGCACCACCATTACCAACTCACATAACATTAGTATCAAAAATATTATTTGTGTACGAATCTAGTCTATCAAATTTGGATGAGGTAGCTAATGAATATATTTTATTCATTTTACGGCAGTTAACTATTTGCAACATGATTAAACACCGCTTATAAATGACGTAAGGAGATATCAAATCTGGACAATGCAAAAACAAAGCTTATAAACGATGTAAGGCCTTTTCCTCAAAAACATTCATACATAACCCACTAAGACAAACAACGGAATCAAGGTAATCAGCCATAAATCAGAAGAACAAACATGCAGAGTAAAAAATAGCTTTTCAACAAACAGTAATACATAAGCAATAGAGACAGAAATAGAGTTTAATGAAATCAACCTTAAAATAGGGAGAACATAAAAATCATACCTAAACAGCTGTAAATCTGAACGGTAGAGGTAGCATCCAAATTGTTATCGATAGAAAACAATGAAGAGAAAACGATGAGTTAAATCAAATCAGCCTTAGTTATATAAAATAAGGTAAAAGTAATCAACAACGAATGTACGAATTGACCAAAATTAGAATCACTTGGTGAGAAAAAGTACTTCACTTTGTTGTATGAAATTGAGAAGGAAAATTATTGATGACCATTTTGAATGCATGAATATAAGATTCTCTAACTTAACAGCTTCATGGAATAAGTTCGAAGACGTACATTACTAAATAAAACATACTGATGCCATGTTGATAGACACCACGTGCTCTTTGAGCAATTCCATGTCCTTCATACCAAACTTGCTAACTTATTTTTTGTAAAGTAAAAAACACATATTATAAATGTCAACCTGCATTTCATAGGTAACATTGGTTTACCAGTATATTATAGATTAGATACTTCCACAAAAAGCCAGAAACCTAAAGATATAGGAGGAAAACATATAACCAGTAAGAACCTCAGAGTACGGCGAAGTAAGATTTCCTTAACTACATGAATATGACAGTAAGTGCAACAACCTATAATTGAATTGTATCATTCATTCATCAAATTATAGACCTCAGCATTACTATGGTCATTCAAAACATCGCAACAGAGGAATAAGAAACCGAAAGCTTTCACTTCAAGTTCTATAATAATGATATTTCTTAACACTAATTTCCATATCAATTTGCTACATATAAACCTAAGTTCTAATCATGCCTCATATAGGAACATGTGGTAATGATTCTGTTCAAATTCAAATATTTAGTGAAACAAATTTAAACTCTAGAAATGGAAGTGAATTAGATCCTTCTGACATTCTAATTAGTAGTCAAGTCCAAGTGTATATCTTACTCTAAGTATGAAGCAAGCTTTGTTAAAAAAGGCTTGGTACTAAATGATAACCGGGTATATTTTCTTATATTGAGAATGATATATGAAAGCATCCCAAAAGTTTAGAAGACAACAAAACTTGTTTTTTTGGTCTTTTCTACAGATTTATACTGTTTGAGTAAAGATTGAACATATGAATCTTTAATTAAAATATTAAAGTAAGCCCATTTTTTATTTATCATGTTACATAGTATGCTCGTAACTAATGAGCAGGATTCCCCACAGACCAAACCGATCAAAAATAATCACAAATCAATAAACACATTAATGTAGCTAAAAAAATAAACAACGAATTTATCTGTAAATACATTTATGAATACAACAACTGATAGGCTAAGAAGTTTATATAGAACCAACCAAATCCATTTTACAGTTTAAGGTGCAGCAACCTATGGTTAAGAGTCTTAAGACTTAAATATAAAGTATGAGCATTGTCAAAACATACCTGACTCCATAAACAAAAATGGATTCATAATTTAGCGTAGGAAGCAAACCGAGGCATGTAGAAAATTAACTTTGAAGTTGTAGAAATCAAATAGTTTCTTGTCAATGTCAAAATTACTGGTTTAATCAATCCATCCATAAGACCAATAATCTTAAGTAGAGTGATGTGAGACAAACTTCTCATCATAAATTACTGTCAAAGCAGAGTACTGTGAAACTATCGTCAGAACTTACCATTATTTCTACTTTCAAACACAACCAAGTTCATTGCATGGTCAAAAAGACATCCACCGTCCTGGCCTGTGTACAAAAATATATGCAGCAATAATGTTGAACATAACTAAATAACAATTGTTTCTCAACTAAACTAATTCCATGGTAAATAGGAACATGAACTTACTGTGTAGGTATAATTATGTCTTTAGTACCATAAATCCATGTTATTCATCCATAAGGCATATGTTCATTTACACCCAAAAATTCATCTGATCCTAAAGCTATGGACGAATCCACCATCTAGAACATGCATCTGCTCTAAAATCAAATGGATTTGTAGTGGTTAAAAAAGTTGATTGAAAAGGGTAAAATATAGGAATTGAAACAAATGAAAAGGTAAATTACCGTTTTATGAATTTAACGGCTGGTTTTGATTATTCATCGGTGTGGTTCGACACCTAAAAATTCATCTGATCCTAAAGCTATGGACGAATCCACCATGTAGAACATGCATCTACTGTAAAATCAAATGGATTTGTATTAGTTAAAAAAGTTGATTGAAAAGGGTAAAATATGGGAATTGAAACAAATGAAAAGGTAAATTACCGTTTTTTGAATTTAACGGCTGGTTTTGATTATTCACCGACGAGGTTTCATAAGAATAGATTGCGATTAACAAATTGCCAAGTCGATTTGAGAGCTTGAGAAGAAAAACGTTGATTTTTGATAGGGAAGAGAGTTAGAATTTGGGAAGAAGTAGTAACTGTCGCTGCCGAATGATGGTGAACAAAAATAAAACAGTGGAAAATTGAATTAAAGGACACGTGTAAATCAAACAGAGATGTGGATTCTCCTTTCCTATTTAAGTAATAGATATTTATATCTCTGGTCAAATTGCAAAAGCTCCTCCATACAAAGGGGACTCTGCCAAAATTTTCCAAAAATTTTGGGAGTTAGAAAATTTTTGATTTTTTTTGAAAATTTTCACTAACGACAAATGATTTAAAATTGGAATTTGAGATAAAGATAAATAAAATTCTATATTCAGAGATTGGAGATGAATTGAATTCAAGTAAAATTGAAAAAGAAAATCTGAATGAAAATTTGGGAAAAAATATTTAGATTTGAAATAATTTGTTGAAGCAAATTGAATTCAAATGGAATTGTGAAGGAAAAGTGAATAGAAGGGGATATAAACTTCAATAGTGAAGTAAAAATAAATTTAAGAAGTATATAAAATATTTATACTGAACTTAAGAAATGAAAGGATGAAATTCTTAGGTAAATTGGTATTAGGAATATGCAGAGTGAATAATTGTATGAAGATTAAATCTGAAAGTTGTGACAAGGGAAAATTGTGAATAAGTGAATCACAATCAAAATGAATGTGAATAAAAGAGAAAAATTGATATAGTTGATAATCAATTGGAATTTATACGTAGGATGTACGTATATTATATTCGCATAGTGATTTGATCCGGATTCGAGCACAGAATTTCGAGATAGTTATATCGATCCGAGTTAGGCTTTTTCACTCGATTTTCGACGGCGAACCCTGGATATGGATTTTGATTGATTTTGGAAATTCTCTATCACAGTTTGTGGCCATGCAAGGAGAATGACGGTTTCTGATCAAGAAACCAGATCTGAGTCCGCACTAGGAAGTCGGGTGGACGATATTAGTTCGGAAGTGAAATTGTGTGATCGAGCGATCGAATTTGGTATTGCGTACGGATGATATATGTGCATCGTACGGGCTTAAGTAAAGCCAATATTGAAAATTTCGAAAAGAAATGTATAAAATGACTGAATGCTGTGATTGGATATTATTGCTTAGTAAGATATACAGATAATTAAAGGCAAAGGGAAAATTGATTTTTGATTTCAGAAGATAAATATTGAATTGCTCGACAAAAAGGTAAGTATTTAAATTTTTGTATGAAATTTGATGGGTTTCTGATCTAGCCACTTGGCATTTTGGTTTTCTTTGATGTTTGGAGGCCCATAGAGGCATTTTGTAGTTGTACCGATCTAGCCTCGCAGAGGGGACGTTGGTGAAATTTTTCGGAAATTTAAGGAGTTAGAAAAATTTTGATAATTCAAAATTTGGTTTCAAATTTAAATTTGAAATGATTGAGTGAGTAATTTTGTTTGGAAGTTATGGATGAAATTAGAAAGTTGTTTAGAGGGATTGTGTGTCTTTAATAAATAGATTTTGGAAAGATGCAAAAGTTGTTGGGTTTTGGAAGGTTGTTTGAAACTATTTGGATTTGTAACGGGGATTGAATCATTCTTCCTAACTAGTAATTTCGAGGACGATATTCTTTTAAGGGGGGAGGAGTGTGGCGACCCGTAATTTTTGGATATTTGAAATTTGGATATTTAATTGATTTTAAATATTCAAAAGTTAATTTTTAACTTGAATTTCAAATATCACTACTTATTGGATAATTTAATTATTAAATTAAATAATTTGAAGTTGGGTAAAATTTTGAATCTGGAGTTTCAAGCTTGTTAAAAATAATTTAAAGGCTTAGAAAATTTACATTGATAATACTGAAGATAATAAAAGTTTTAAAATTGAATTCGGAAGTAATTTGTTCAGTTTTAAAATTTATATCGTTTAAATTGGTATTTAAAAATAGCCTTCCGTGGCACAATCTCGGAATTTGACGAAACCAGTTCCATTGGATCCGTAATATTGTATTATTATCGGATTTCAATTTTCGTAGCATTTGGAGTTGTTGTGTGAGTGTACGATAGACAAACGCGCTGAAATTTATATTGAAAATTTAATATAATAACTGGCTCAAGAAGCTATCTTCTCCATACGATCGAATTTGGACTCGAAACCTTTTCCAGTGCGTTCGGAATAGGGGTTTAACATTATAAACGCCTAGCGACACGCCTCGATAGGGGTTCGTGATTTTAAGCTGTGATTAATCGAAACAATTTGGATTTGAATTTAAATTAAATATATAGATATTCACATGTGATAGACAAATTAACACGTAGAGAAAATTTCAAACACATGTTCGTCTAGTCTAACACGCGTCTTCTATTTTCAGATATTTCCAGAAACTTAATCGAACGACCTCACTTACTTCTTTCTTTTCATGGAAACTGCTCGAACCCTTTCCCCCCTTCTCAGAAAATTAAATCGAATCCTCTTTCTTTCCCAGTTGTAAATAAACGAACAAGAAAAAAATAAACAAATGGCGGACGAAACAAAGAATCTCGCGTTCGTCTGTAATTTAAAAATCGTGAGCCATCTTCTCTTCATTCTCGTTCAACAAATCAAGTCTCGACTTTTTTTCAAAGCTCGAGAGGGTCGCGACTTCTCTCCCTCAACCAAGCGTCGACGGAGATCGATGCGCGCGCCAATTCGTTTGAAGATTAGGGGGCGGCTGTGTCACGGCTTCAGTGGAAGGTGCTCGAATTTGTTCAGTGACGAGCAGAGGGGAGGAGTTAGGGTTTTGATTGTCTGGAGTGAGTCGCCGATTGGGAATCTCGCGAGCGGATGGGTCGCGTACTCGTGGAGCTCGCAAGCGTGCGTAGGGGAGAACTATGATTCGAGGCGTCGATTTGAGGAAGGTTTCGCCTCGTTCGATGGGGCTCTAGCTGAGTGGGTTGGGGATCGCCGACGATGGAAGGGTTGGAAATCGGCAGTGAGATATTTTCTTTGATTTGAGATATATATGTGTTTTTATAAAAATAATAAGAATGTAAATGAACAACAGAAAAATATATACAGTAGGATATATATATATGAAGATTTTAAGTTTATATATATACAGAAATTAACAGAAAATTTATATAAGATTTTGGGAAAAATTATAAGGGTTATATAGAAAATTAGATATTTTAGATTAATTCAGGAAATATATATAAACTGTTATAAAATTTATGTTTTAGTCTGGGAAAAATTGTTTTCAAATTTAACAGTAAGGTATTTAGTAGTTTATTTGAGTAATCATGAAACACATATACCCAGCTTTGAAATTAATGATTTGGTCAGGAAATATATATATATATATATAATTTTATATATAGAAATCAGTCAACTTTTAAGTAATCGGTATATTTATTGAGGAATTAGTGTGTATATATATATACATAACCTGTCTTTGAATTTATAAATTGGGCAGAAAAGAAAATGTAAACTAAGTTGGTTAACGATCATCTAAAATTTAGTAAATTAAATTAATAAATGATAAGATGATTTATTCAAGTTATTTAAGTAATAATTGATCATTCGATTTGTTCAAATATTACTAAAATCTTATAATGTTTATTCAAGGTTTGAGATCTGAAAAGAAACAAACCGGTTTGGATTGGATTGCAAACAAAATCAAAGGTGAGTTAATCTCACTCATTTGGGTTCATTTAAAAGTAAATAGTTAAATTTAAATAATTGGTTGAATGATTGAATTGATTGGATGTGGTATATTATATAGTAGTATATAGTATATATTGGAGTGATTGATTTCCCGTATTATATAGCGAATGAGACCCTATGCACCGTATAATAGCGGATGATATTATATAATCCAATATACCATGATATTCCACCTCGAAGTGGAATTGGTATTGTGCTAACATCTGTGGATGTAGGGAAATAGGTTGGAGGAATCCAACTGGATTCCTCAAAATTATTTATATTGTTCTAATAATTCTGTGTTATGATTTTTGATATTCTGGGATGAATTATATGATAATGGGAATATTAGATGCTATGGTCTGATTGAATATACCTTTCGGTATACTGAGTTATCAAAATATATAAAATTGGAATTTTGAAAAAATAAAATAAAAGAGAGAATGTTAAGTAAATAATTATTGAAATTTGGATAAATTAGAGAATGAAATGGAAAAGTGATTTCTAAAATTCCAATGAATAAATTCTAAGTATGGGAAAGGAGATTTTTGAATAAACGGAAATAAATGAATTTTTAAAACCTAAGTGATGTTAATTAAAGGAATAATAGATCATTTCTAAAAAATTCAAGATTTTAAATTGTTAAGGAAAGAGTAAAGGAAGGAACTTGAAATAATACGAAATTTGTAGTTTCAAGTTAAATAAGATTTTAAAACCTAATTAAGAAGTTAAGTCTGGAATCAATAAAAGTAATGGATTTTAAAATAAAATTGGATAAGTAAAGGGATTTATTTTAAATGGAGTAAATTTTGAAAATCAATTTGGGAATTGGTTAAGTACTTGAAACTGGGATTTTAAAAAGGAAGTTGAGACCATGAGATTTATAAACTGGTTTATAAAAGTGAAGTAATATATCAGTGGATATTTGGAAGAATAAATTCACGGTGGGAATTTATTAAAAAAATGGGTAAATTTGATTAAAAATAAATAGTGATTTATTTTTAAAGATGTGAAAGAGAAGCGTATTTCCCTGGATAGCCAAGTACGTTTCCAAAGAAAACTTTTAAGTATAAGCTAAAGTTTTAAAGTTGATTTAAAATATGTTTTAGAAAATTTATTATTCTTAAATGTTTAAATTTTAAAGCAAGTATTTTTTCAAATTTATTTTAATAGTAATTATTTAAAGATGGTTTGGTATTATGTTTTAAATGATAAAAATCTAGTTTTATATTTTATTAAGTAGCTTTATTTTGAATATTCTTAAAGTATATATCTTTGAATAAAGTATTAAAGTAGTTTTAATTTAAATGTTTTGTTTAAAGTATATTTTGTAATATAGTGTTTTAAATTATTTTAAAAATCTAAAGTGTTTTTACTTGGTGATTTCAGTGGAAATAGAAAATATTTGGGAAATTTATTCCGTGAGAGGAAGATGGTTTGAAACTGTTTTCAAAGGATTGAAAATGGAAATATATCTTGCAAAGATATTTTGAGGTTAATAAATAATTTGGAAAATTATTTATTGTTTTATGGATGTTTGTTAATGTTAATTGATAGTTAAATAACCGACTATCAATATTTGCCAATGCACTGATCGTTTCGAAGAGACTGGGATCGGGATTAATTTCTCGATAACCACTTCGATCCGGTTTGTACGTTTTCGTGGGGGAAACGAGTTTGGAGTCGAAGATGGTACAGTGAAGTGCAAGGGCTAGTCGCTACTAATCCTGAGGATGATTCCAAAATGGATGTAGTAGGAGTAGTGCCTTCGGTTCTGTTCAAACCCGAAACGGACTTGTATGGATGAATGTTTTCGGAACATCGTCAGGTGGACGATGAGCATTCTAAGTGAAACGGTTCTAAAAAGGTAACGCTTAGCCTCAAGCCTCATCAACCGGGAATGACTGAAAATCAGGGGTTATGCAGCAAGGCTATGTGGGTCGCACCCAATAGGGTGAGGTCATCCCTGTCTAGATGTCCCTTTTTATATTCGGCTTAGTGGTGCGGTTGTTGATCCCAACCGTGGGGTGATCTTACTCGGAATTATCCAGTAAGGGGTAGTTCCGGTCTTGTGTTGCAGGGGATCGGGCGTGGTCCTCGGTACACTGATCTAGACCAGGTACTGTGACAGGTGGTACCCCAGTGCCTAGTCATTAGTTGGAAATCCATTCTCCCTACGTGCCTTTATGGTTTTGTTTGTATAACTATTAGCTAGAATTTAATAGATGTAACAATTTTGGCTATTTGAATAAGTATTTGTATATAGACACTATTATAATATTAGACGGATTTGATAAAAAGTGTTTTGGCTACCGTTAGGTAAAAACCCGACATGTTTATTTGTGGCATGGTCTTACGAGATGCTTTTGATTTCAAAGGGTTTGGAAAACTTTAATAATCCAATTGGGTGTGTTTTCTCACGCTGGTATTCCAGACTGACTCGGGTGTTATTTTATTATAATGCTCGGGTCAGACCGAGTATTATAGATTACAGGAAAGGATGCTGGGGACCTCAGGAGACGAGCTGGATGGCGAGACGTATCACTCGTACTTGGTATATATTCCACTGGGTGGTGTATGTTGTGCATTCTGTATGTGGGACAAGTTATTATAACTGTCCTGAATTGTGATGTCGAGATTATTGTACTCTGATGTTGTATTCTGATGATGCATGTATAAACAGATATAGTTTCTTTCCTGTAAAGATCAGTTATTATCTATTATATTTTATTCGGCTGCGATGGTTAGATTCTGATGTTTCCTTCTATTTTCTTCTACCTCCTTCTTCTTTAACCCTGATGGTTCGTATTTCCGTTCATCTTGAGTTGATTGATGAGAATAGTGTTGACTCAAGGGGTACGGATCTGCGGGTCATTACATTGACATTATTGGTGGATGCTTGGCACATTACATAGTTTGGCACTAAATAGAGGTTCTCAGTGTAAGCGGGCAATTCTGCATAGACACTGTTGATGGATGCCCGACATGGTACATAGGAGACGTTACCGTTGAGATTGTTGACAAGGATGCATAGGTGGACCCTAAGTCATCGAGGTAGTAGGTTCGACATGAGCCTGGCATTGTGAGGTCCTCTTAGTGTGTATCTGTGATATGTGTAGTCTATTTGGGTAATCCCAATGCAATAGTGATAGGAAATTATTCCCTGGGATTTTATACTAGGAGCGGTCCTAAAGATTATTAGTCGATCCATTGTTCAACCCTGGAGTATAAACCTTTACAAGATGCTTTGGGTGTAGGTGTAATTAGAACCATATTCCTTAATTTAAGGTGATCGACCCTCTGTATGTAATTCACAAACACAAAAAGGACACCTAGGTCACGTAAATCATAAATGAAATTAATTGCTTATGAACACCATACAATAGTAATACAATTCATTCACTAGACTTTTGCCTGACCCACTCATTTTCTTCTCTTTTCCCCTATTATAGAAGCATATGCCAACAGGTGAATTGGCCCAGAGACAATATGTGGTTTAAGAAGCTAGGTGTTGGATTTATATTATTTACTCTCCATATACTATTTATCATATTTACTATCAATATTTTGTTATTTTGGGAACTTTGTTTATGGACTATGCATTATCAAGATTACTATTTTGAAATGTTTATTTTTAGTATCTATATTTTATTTCCTTCCACTGTGAGATCTGAAAGTGTAGAATGCTTTAAATTTTATCTTAATCTCTGCACTATCTATTGTTTTAAACCGATGACTCGTACTTCTTGGAATGATGTGAGTTCGAAAGTCACTTTAAGCTTTAAATCGGTGTGTTTGGAGGTGCAAACTGTGACGCCCCACCTCTATACTCACGCTAGTCAAGAACACTACTGGGTAATGCTGCTGACTAGCACGAAGAATAAGGCTGTTGAGGAGCGACCATCTGCGTAATTGCATTGTGCGAGTACCGATATATCAGATAAGATAACTTACATTTCATTCATGAGGAAATCCGACATATCAAATACAAACTCAAAGCTACCACACAATGGCTAAGTGGCCTTCGGAAACAAATATAGAAATAAACATAACACAAATCAGTCACAGATGTTCATATCTCAAAGGCGGAAACAGATATGTACATCAGAGTAGTGGTCAAACAAGATCCACAATATCACAAAAGAATAGATACAAGTGCTAGACAAAAGAATATGTATACATCATGGAGTCTATATCTCAAATGTATAACAACAAAAATTACCAATCTAGTGTAGTTAGACAAAAGTCAGAAGATGATCCCAGATAAGGAGTCAAGCAGAAGCACCAGTAACATCTCGGTCTGACCCGAGTATTATTTAATAAGAAAATAATAAACGGATCAGTCTTGCTATAATTATCATTTATAAAATGAGATAAGATTAGAGATATAACTAAAACATATGATAATAATAATGTTAAACTGTGACAAGTATACTTTAAACAACAACAAAATCATACAATATCTCAAGAATCTCAAAGCACTAAAAAGAATGTCATATTCTTTATTTTATTCACCAAACCCCAAATATTGACAAACATATCATTACCAATCACATAAAGAGGTGAAACACAAATTCTAGAAATCATAAATTAGAAATCCAGAAATCACAAAGGGGGAGGATTATCACAAACGGGAGCATAAAAACTCACCAACACGTGTATCACAAACGGAACGCTATTCCATGGTCGCTAACCATAAATTTTGAGCCGAAGCTCCATAAGCGACCCGAAGACCACGGGTCGCTACGTTGCCAAATTGAACCGAAGTTCCACAAACGGGGATTGTAATCCCCAAACAAACAAATAAACATCGCACATCGCTAGTCTAAATCACAAAATGATCATCATCGATCAATAAAAGTGTCGATTACACTAAGCTAGTAAATATATGAGTTTAGCATCATGTCCCATAACCACTAGCTTAACTTAAATATTTACGAACAAATTGTAGATTCCCACTCGAAAATTGTCACAAGAGTTCAATCGAACAAGTCCAAGAATTAACCGGCAAAGTAAATGAAAGCGTTTCATACCACTTGTTTTGCTAAGTCGTTTAATTAGATTTTCTCATACGAATGAGGTAAAGGTTCGTATATACTAATAGATTAGAGAACGGTTTTATAAACGAGCTTTATATTAAAAACAGATTTGAAATCATCTTTGTAAAAGAGTTTGAATATTTACTACTAGTATAGAAACCTTTGTATTTTAAAGTGACAAAGCATAGAAATGATTGTAGAAACAATCAATCACCAAAATCCACATACGAATACATGAATCAAATCCAAAGAAATCGATACCGGATCCATCAAAATGGATATTCTCAAAAACCCCGAAAAAGAAGTCATCAAAGTCAATAATAAACGATAACAATAAATCGGATAATCACGAATCGATAAAAACTGGAACCTCAAGCTAAATAGGAAAAATAGGCAAAAACAAGCAGGTCAGCCAACTGACTGCAGATGCCAGTCGACTGATCCAAAAACTCAAAAATTTCATTTCCTGCAGTCATTCGACTGACTGCAGAGGCCAGTCGACTGACTGTAGAAAACAGAGACTTTCTGTTTCTACAGACAGTCCCAAATACGCTCGGTATCTACAGCTAGTCGACTGACTTCAGAGGTCAGTCGACTGACTGGCACTAGGAATGTTTTTCAGTCTATGCAAATGAAAAGCAAACTCTTCCAAATTGCGATCGGACGAGGAACGGGCACTAGGGGTTTATGCCAATCGACAACCCAGCCCTATAGGCTCTTTGATACACCACCAAAAGCATGATCAAACATCAAAGCCAAGATTTTTAGTGTTTTAGACTTCAAAACACCAAAAATTGAAATGTTCACCAAATCAATCCAAATCAAAATCAAATGAACATGTAAAGATGTTAGGAATTCATACCTAACAATCAAAGATAGTTATAGACATAGATGTGAGATAAAAAAATCTCACCTTTTTAATTCAAAAGCAAAGATGAGAAGCACAAGCACAAAGAAAAGATCAACCACTCTTCACTTCAACTCTACAAGCTTCAATCTAAGATCAAAACAAGTATTTCCTAATTAATGGTTTAGGAAATAACTGAAATTGAAGAGGAAATGAGATGGAGAAGATGAAGAGGAGGCTTACCAAAACTTTTCCAAGAGTTTGGAACTAGACTTGAGTTTGCAAATGGAAGCTAGGGCTTGGAATTTCTAATTCCTATTATCTTCCCCCATTTTCAGTTGAGCTTGAGTGTTTGCAAAATGAAATAAGTGAATGGATGAAGAGGGGGCTGAGTTAGGGTAATAGAATGAGTTGGGTGAAACCCAAACCTAAAAGCCCACTTATAAAATAGCAAAATTCAACTTACTCCAAACATATCGATGCTTATACTCTAAAAAGTCGCAAACGCCATTTTGGACTTAATGGAAGTGGTCTCGAGTCCCAATTAGACTGTTTACAAAAAGTAGCTGTTCGGACTTTAATCCAATTAATGATTCTACATTTAATAAAACATTTAAATATACAATCGTAAAATATGCGGGTTGTTACAGACTCCTCTCCTTAAAGAAATTGCATCCTCGCAATCTTTAAGTAATAAATAATAAGTAACAACTATAAAAGCATATCAACACAAAAAGAAGAAATTTGAAATAAAAAGTTCACCTTATGGAGCACGAGAGAGCAAGGCCGGATGTGTTCGCTCGATGAATTCTCTGGATTCCCAAAAGTAATCCTTAGGATTTGGGGACCATTGAACTTTCACAAGAGGAACATCTTTATTTCGAAGGCGTTTATCCTCCGAAGCAATAATACGAATAGGATGTTGCTCATAAGTAAAATTAGGCGAAACTTCAATTTCTTCAATAACACCGGACTCAAGAATAGAATCGGAATCTCGAAGGCATTTTCGTAGTTGAGAGACGTGGAATACGTCATGAATAGCATAAAATTGAGCCGGTAACAAAAGGCGATAAGCCACGGAACCAATGCGTTCGGTGATGGGAAATGACCCAATATATTGAGGTGCTAACTTTCCCGATCGATTGAAACGCACAACACCCTTCATAGGTGAAACCCGAATAAACACAAAATCTCCCACAGAAAATTCTAATTTCCTTCTTCGATTATCAGCATAGGATTTTTGTCTACTTTGAGCTTCTTTCATCCTATGACGAATACGATCAATCTTTTCTGTGGCATCTCGAATAAAATCTGGACCTAAAACCAGCTTCTCACCGGCTTTAAGCCAACACGGAGGAGATCGGCATGGCCTTCCATAAAGTGCCTCGAAAGGTGCCATACCAATACTAGATTGGAAGCTATTATTATAGGAAAATTCAACAAGAGAAATATGATCTTCCCAACTTCCACCAAAATCAAGAACACATGCACGAAGAAGATCTTCAAGAGTTTGATTCACACGCTCAGTTTGTCCATCGGACTGAGGATGATAAGTGGTGCTAAAATTAAGCTTCATTCCCAAAGCTTTTTGAAGACCTTTCCAGAATCCACTAGTAAAAAATGGATCACGATCACTAACAATAGAAGTAGGAACTCCATGTAATTTAACAATTTCCTTGACAAAAAGTTTAGCCAAAATAGGTACGGTCCGATTGGACCGAACGGGAAGAAAATGGGCGGATTTTGTAAGTCTATCTACTATCACCCATAGGCTATCATGGCCCGAATGAGAACGGGGAAGACCGTCAATAAAGTCCATGGAAATTTGATCCCACTTCCATATTGGAATTTCCAAAGGTTTCAATAACCCACCGGGTCTTTGATGCTCGGCCTTAATGAGTTGGCAAGTCATGCAACGCTTAAAAAAGTTAGCAATATCGGATTTCATTCCATCCCAATAATAAAGTCGCTTCATATCCACGTACATTTTACTACTACCGGGATGAATGGTAAATTTAGAACGATGAGAATCTTCTAAAATGTCTTTACGAAGACCAATAATATTTGGCACCATAAGTCTACCAAATTTTCGAATACCGCCACGAGCATCAATATCAAAGTCTTTCAAACCTTCGATATCAATTTTATCCCTACAACTTTGGCTAAGAAGAACCAATTCGGGATCATGTTTTTGAGCTTCAAGAATGCGGTCTAAAAGAGAAGGATGAGCCTCAAGGCTACATAAAACAAGAGATGAACAAGAATTGGATTCACGATCTCGAATCTCACAAGTGGATAAAGTCGCGAGATCATTCCATTCAGATAACATCATAGAAACAACCGCTTGTTGCTTATGACTAAGAGCATCTGCAACAAGATTCCCCTTTCGGGGAGTATAAAGAGTATCAAGATCATAAGATGCAAGAAACTCGAGCCAACGTTGTTGACGCAAATTAAGTTCCTTTTGGAAAAATAAATAATTCAAAGATTTGTGATCGGTGTAGAGAACAAATTTCTCTCCCAAAAGATAATGACGCCAAATTCTAAGGGCGAATACAATAGCCGCAAGCTCTAAATTATGAGTGGCATATCTAGTCTCGGCATGCTTTAATTTCCTAGAAGCATAAGCAATAACACGTTCCCTTTGCAAGAGAACGGCTCCCAAACCAACACGACTAGCATCGGTGTAAACAATAAAGTCTTGGTTCCCATCGGGAATCACAAGAATAGGAGCATCAGAAAGGAGTTATTTTAATTTTTGAAATGAAGCTTCACATTTGTCTGACCAAATGTATTTAACTCCCTTCTTTGTCAAATTAGTAAGAGGTACGGAAATCTTAGAAAAGCCTTTTATAAACCGACGGTAATATCCCGCCAATCCGAGAAAGCTACAAATTTCCGTCACACTCTCCGGTCTCTTCCAATTTTGAATCGCTTTAATCTTTGAAGGATCCATGGAAATTCCGGATTCAGAAATAATATGCCCCAAAAACTTCAGACGAGATTGCCAAAAGTGGCATTTAGAAAATTTTGCTTTCAATTGATTTCTCCTAAGAGTTTCCAACACAATCCGAAGATGATTTTCATGCTCTTCCTCGGTTTTAGAATAAATAAGAATGTCATCTATAAAGATGAGAACAAATCGATCGAGGAAGTCTTTGAAAACTCAATTCATAAGGTCGACGAAATAAGCTGGAGCATTCGTCAAGCCAAATGTCATAACAAGCCATTCATAAGATCCATAACGAGTACAGAACGATGTCAAAGGAATGCTATCCTCTGCAATACGGAGCTGATGAAAACCGGTTGTTAAGTCTAACTATGAAAAGACTTTAGCACCACTAAGATGATCGAATAAATCATCTATCCGAGGCAAGGGATATTTATTCTTGATGGTGAGATCGTTAAGCTTGTGGTAGTCAACGCAAAGCCTTAGTGTACCATCATATTTCTTCACAAAAATGGCTGAAGCTCCCCATGGAGAGGAACTAGATTGAATAAATTGCTTCGCTTCCAATTCGGATAATTGTTTACGCATCTCCTCATTTTATTTATTGGACATACGATAAGTAGGACGAGTAATAGGTAGAGCTCCAGGGATTAGATTAATTCTGAACTCAATTGCTCGCTTATGTGGTAATCCTAGAACGGGCTCAAATATGTCGGGAAATTCACGAACAATGTGAATGAGAGAAATGACATCTTCCTCATCATCATTATCGTCATCATGAGGATTTAGAGAATACAAGGATGCTTTCGAATTGGAATCTAAATCTTTCAAAACGAGAGAAATCCGCTTAACAGATTGAGGATGTCGAAGATATATAGTCCGCTCAGGACATAGGATATGGGCTTCATAACGGTTAAGCCAATCCATCCCCAAAATCATTCCGAAACCTAAATAATGCATAACATGAAAATCGACACGGAAAGAGTAATCACATAAATTAATTTCGACATCTTTACAAAGTAAACTGAGTGTTGCGGATCCACCAATCGGATTCGCAATTCTCAAAGAAGTCATCAAGCCAATAACATTCAAAGGCAAAGCATCAACAAGTTCTTTTGATATAAAAGAGTGAGATGCACCCGTATCAAAAAGAACTCGAATAGGAAGACCACGAAATATAATAATGCCATCAAGGATAGAATGAGAAATACCTTGACCACGAGAAGTATTAGCAGGGGCTTGTACAACATTTAGCTTGCCCTCCTTCTTGCCCTGATGTTTGGGACACAAAGATATGGTCTGACCCGAACTCTTGCAATAGCGGCAAGAAAGAGACTTCGGGCACTTGTTTGCATAGTGGTCCTTAGAACTACAATTGTAACATTCTCCACGACGAGAGGTTGGAGTATTTGCTACCGGTGTTGCTTGCTTTCCCTTCTTGTTGGGATTAGGCTTGAATTTAAAAGGTCTCTTCTTGTTGATGTTTTGTTTGACCTCAGCATCGCTATCTTTATCAGCCTCTTCAAGTCGAAGAGCAATAGCAATAAGTTGATCAAAAGAAACTTCTAATTTCAGAAGTAATGGCCTTTTGAGGCTCTTGTTCAAGCCATACACAAATCTCTGATTTTTCTTCAATGGGGTATTAATGTATTCAACCCCATATTTAGAGAGATTCAAAAGATGCGACATAGTCGGTCACGGAAGATTCACCTTGAACAAGGTCAATGAAGCGTCGAGCTAGAGATACTTTTTCAGCTTTCGGCACAAATTTTAATTCGAACCTTTCCCGGAATTGTTCCCAAGTAAGATCCACTTCAACAATTTTGGAGATCAGAAGTTCATACCAGTCTAATGCTCTTTCTTGGAGCATACTAGAAGCCACTTGGACTCGATGAAGATCAATAAGATTCATGCGAGAAAAGATGCGGTCGCATGTTCGAAGCCAAGCCTGGACTTCTATAACGCTCTCAGAACCTTTGAATGGCTTTCCACCCAAATTGGTGTAATCACGGCACAAGCGTGCAAACCCAGATTTAGGATGTGTGGGCTCAAGAATAGGTCCGGAAGCTTGAGCATTTCTCACAAGATCAAGAAGTTGCTGAGCAGACATAAATACTCCATCCTGGGGAGTAGCACTAGATTGACCGACGCTGGGACGACCAGGTCTAACCATTTCTTTTCTTTAAGAAAGAGAGAAAAGAGAAAAAAGGTTAATCTCAGAATGAATATCAAACAAACTTGATTGATAAAACAAGGCATCATAAAAAGGAATAGGATAGAATGGGTTCAATGACTCGAATTAATCCAAAGGCACGACTCCTAAGAAAGACTTAGAACAATGATCCTTGCTAGATTATTCTACATTGTTCCGAAGTTTGGCTCTGATACCATGCTGTGACGCCCCACCTCTATACTCACACTAGTCAAGAACACTACTGGGTAATGCTGTCGACTAGCACGAAGAATAAGGTTGTTGAGGAGCGACCATCTACGTAATTGCTTTGTGCGAGTACCGATATGTCAGATAAGATAACTTACATTTCATTTCAAGAGGAAATCCGACATATCAAATACAAACTCAAAGCTACCACACACTGGCTAAGTGGCCTTCGGAAACAAATATAGAAATAAACATAATACAAATCAGTCACAGATGTTCATATCTCAAAGGCGGAAACAGATATGAATATAACACATAAAAGTGTACATCAGAGTAGTGATCAAACAAGATCCACAATATCACAAAAGAATAGATACAAGTGCTAGACAAAAGAATATGTATACATCATGGAGTCTATATCTCAAATGTATAACAACAAAAACTACCAATCTAGTGTAGTTAGACAAAAGTCAAAAGATGATCCCAGATAAGGAGTAAAGCAGAAGCACCTGTAACATCTCGGTCTAACCCGAGTATTATTTAATAAGAAAATAATAAACGGATCAGTCTTGCTATAATTATCATTTATAAAATGAGATAAGAGTAGAGATATAACTAAAAAGTATGATAATAATAATGTCAAACTGTGACAAGTATGCTTTAAACAACAAAAAAATCATACAATATCTCAAGAATCTCAGAGCACCAAAAAGAATGTCATATTCTTTATTTTATTCACCAAACCCCAAATATTGACAAACATATCATTGCCAATCACATAAAGAGGTGAAACACAAATTCTAGAAATCATAAATTAGAAATCCAGAAATCACAAAGGGGGAGGCCTATCACAAACGGGAGCATAAAAACTCACCAACACGTGTATCACAAACGGAACGCTATTCCATGGTCGCTAACCATAAATTTTGAGCCGAAGCTCCACAAACGGCCCGAAGACCATGGGTCGCTACCCCGCCAAATTGAACCGAAGTTCCACAAACGAAGATTGTAATCCACAAACAAACAAATAGACATCGCACATCGATAGTCTAAATCACAAAATGATCATCATCGATCAATAAAAGTGTCGATTACACTAAGCTAGTAAATATATGAGTTTAGCTTCATGTCCCATAACAACTAGCTTAACTTAAATATTTACGAACAAATTGTAGATTCCCACTCGAAAATTGCCACAAGAGTTCAGTCGAACAAGTCCAAGAATTAACCGGCGAAGTAAACGCAAGTGTTTCATACCACTTGTTTTGCTAAGTCGTTTAATTAGATTTCCTCATACGAACGAGGTAAAGGTTCGTATATACTAATAGATTAGAAAACGGTTTTATAAACGAGTTTGTATTAAAAATAGAGTTGAAATCATCTTTGTAAAAGAGTTTGAATATTTACTGCTAGTATAGAAACCTTTGTATTTTAAAGTGACAAAGCATAGAAATGATTGTAGAAACAATCTATCACCAAAATCCACATACGAATACGTGAATCAAATCCAAAGAAATCGATACTGAATCCATCAAAATGGATATTCTCAAAAACCCCGAAAAAGAAGTCATCAAGGTCAATAATAAACGATAACAATAAATCGGATAATCACGAATCAATAAAATTTGGAACCTCAAGCTAAATAGGCAAAATAGGCAAAACCAAGCAGGTCAGTCGACTGACTGCAGAGGCCAGTCGACTGATCCCGAAACTCGAAAATTTCATTTCCTGCAGTCAGTCGACTGACTGCAGAAAACAGAGACTTTCTGTTTCTGTAGACAGTCCCAGATACGCTCGGTATCTACAGCCAGTCGACTGACTTCAGAGGTCAGTCGACTGACTGGCACTTGGAATGTTTTTCAATCTATGCAAATGAAAAGCAAACTCTTCCAAATTGCGATCGGACGAGCAATGGGCGCTAGGGGTTTATGCCAATCGACAACCCAGCCCTATAGGCTCTTCGATACACCACCAAAAGCATGATCAAACATCAAAGCTAAGATTTTTAATGTTTTGGACTTCAAAACACCAAAAATTGAAATGTTTACTAAATCAATCCAAATCAAAATAAAATGAACATGTAAAGATGTTTGGAATTCATACCTAACAATCAAAGATAGTTATAGACATGGATGTGAGATAAAAAAATCTCACCTTTTTAATTCAAAAGCAAAGATGAGAAGCACAAGCACAAAGAAAAGATCAACCACTCTTTACTTCAACTCTACAAGCTTCAATCTAAGATCAAAACAAGTATTTCCTAATTTAGGGTTTAGGAAATAACTGAAATTGAAGAGGAAATGAGATGAAGAAGATGAAGAGGAGGCTTACCAAAGCTTTTCCAAGAGTTTGGAGCTAGACTTGAGTTTGCAAATGGAAGCTAGGGCTTGGAATTTCTAATTCCTATTCTCTTCCCCCATTTTCAGTTGAGCTTGATTGTTTGCAAAATGAAATAAGTGAATGGATGAAGAGGGGGCTGAGTTAGGGTAATAGAATGAGTTGGGTGAAACCCAAACCCAAAAGCCCACTTAGTAAATAGCGAAATTCAACTTACTCCAAATATATCGATGCTTATACTCTAAAAAGTCGCAAACGCCATTTTGGACTCAATAGAAGTGGTCTCGAGTCCCAATTCGACTGTTTACAAAAAGTAGCCTTTTGGACTTTAATCCGATTAACGATTCTACATTTAAATAAAACATTTAAATATACAATCGTAAAATATGTGGGTTGTTACACAAACTGTCACGTCTTCTTGGCAAGTAAGGCTAGAGCATGACAAGTGGATGTTTAAAACCATGGGCTAATTAGATAAACAAATGCTACTATAATAGAAACTTCTCCTTGGAAAAATTCAAACAACCTCCCCCTCCTCGTGCTTCTAACTTTTGGGAAAACATCTTAAGAAACTGCAAAGAACTGCATATAGGAGCAATGATTTCAATTGGATATGGAAAGAAGACGGCTTTCTGGATGAACCATGGGTTGATAATGTTTCTATATCATTTCCTTCCCTGGCCTTTTATCCTTGCTACAAATAAGCTCACTACGGTGAGCCATTCTTTTGCAGGAGGTAGATGCTCCATCAACTTCTTAAGCATCATTGTAGGTGACAACTTCTAGGCATAGATATCTCTCCTGGAGCTAACAATGCATTCGCTCTATCCTCAGCTATGGCTATTTCACCTGGGGAGGTAAGTAGGAGGTCTCTTCATAGTAAAATTAAATTTTACAACTTCTCTAGTATATCTTTGAAATTATATCCTACGTGGTATGTTAAAGTTCCTCCAAAATTTAAGATAAATATGTAGTTAATCACGATGAACAAGATCGACACAACTAATCACCTTGCCAGCAACCACCTTGGATCGGGACATAGGTGCTTCCTCTATGACGACCATAATGACACATGTAAGCATTAATTCTAGGAGTGTGACTTTGCTTATTAGCTCTAAGCATTGTGTGCCTCAAACCATAAAGTCGATATTGATATATTTGGTGTGACCTACTTCGCTACCGGGCCTTGAACAGATTCCAAGTCCCTTGATAACCAAGGCTGCTCTTCTACTAGCATTCTACGGACTATTTGGAGTGAAAGGAATTGCGTTGTTTTAATTCTAAAAGCCATAACTATTTATCTTCTACTAATAAAACTATGTATATGATTTTCGAGTGGACAGGTGCATCGGTTGGATCTCATTAGTTAAAAATTACTAGTGATAACCCATAGGAATCAACAGGTAGCAACAATGCAAACAGATTCTAGCTTTAATGATCTAAGTCTTGGAGTATATATATGACAGCCTAACTTATGTATTATACTATATATGTATTATGTGGATGTTGGCACTATTTGGTGTTTAATTTTCTTAAACTACGTATTTTGGCCACCGTTAGGCTTTTTATTTGGAAACCTTTTTAACCTTTCTATGCTATCTTTGGCTATACGGCATACAACTGCGTATCCTTTTTATCAAAAAAAATTTAGTATAATGTAAATCTTTATAACATGTATGTACGCATTTACTAGAATTAGCTTTCTAATGTTAAAAAATCGTACCGCTAAATATTGTTTTACATACATATATACATGCACACATATAATATATAATTTTAAAATATTTATGTTATAATTAAAATATATATATATATATATATATATTGTTTATACATATTAAAATAATGTTGTGTATTTTAAACCAATAAATGAATGAATGAATAAAAATAAATTTTGTTGTATAATTAATTTTATATAAAAATATATATATATGTAAATTTATCATAGATATATTTACTAATAATTTTAAGATCTAGTTTTGAATTTTAAATGTTTTATTAAGTTTTAATTAGTATATTAAATACAAAATTAGAATTTAAAAATTATTAACTTAGTCAAAATTAGACTAGGTATTTTATTTTTTATTACATATAAGAATTTGGAAATTTATATATATACATATTATAAATATATGAAATAATATTTTGAGACAATTAACACATTTATAAATGAATATTGTTTACATATCGATATAAATCCCAACATATATTTATGTAGACATTAACCACATGCACCTTACTATGTTGCACACTACACTTATATATACACAAGGGTATATATTGATATAATATAAAAATATAAATTTTAAATTAATTAACAAATTATTTAAATCAAGAAAATTAAATAAAATACGGATCAAACTAGATTGAATATGGTAAAACATTAGACTTCTTAGACCAACTATGATCCAATAAGGGATAATTTTTTAGAAATACACTCATCATACACACTAGAAAATGGGCCAGTTTTAACAAATGGTATTAGAGCCCAAACTGTCTATGCGGTTTAAATTAGCAAATTAGGCCAAATAAACCTACTTATCTGATGGGTGACAAAAATAGTATTGTCTAGGATTAGGGATGAATAACCAAGTATTCTCCCCTTTTTGGCTACTGGCTTGGTCCAATGGATGGATTTGGTCCAAAGGGTTGACCAATTGTAACGACCTAAATTGATCTAGGCCTTGGGCAACTTTAAAAATTCAGTTTGAGAATATAAAATATCTTTAAATTTAAAATTTAGCTATAATATAGAAAATAACTTTCATAGAAGTTATAAAATATTTTTCAATTTTTTTTTAAAATAAATATAATATTTTCAAAGTTATTTATAATTAATTAGTTGGATTAAATAAATAAATAAATAAAAGTTTACTAATTAAATTAAACATATATATTGATATATGATATATATATATATATATAACTATGAATGTTATAGTTCAGTATACAGAGGCACAAAGCATGCATGCATGCATACATACATACACACACACACGTATATATTAGGTTGTTTAAGGTAAATTAAAATAATATTTCAAATTTACTAAAATTGTTTTAGTTAAATATAGTATTTATTTGATAAATAAATTAATTAAATGTTACTTAATAGAGACACACAAACAGACAAATATATATATATATATATATGTATATGTATATATATATCTGTGTGTGTGCGTGTGCGCGCGTGTGTGTGTTATAGTTAATATTCATCTTAAATTGTTATGATGAATAAAAAATAAAATTTTGAATTTTAAAATAATTTAGTTAATAAAATTAATTAAATACGATTTCCAAGTAATATCCATATAAATATTATATGAGTTAATTAAATTATAAACAATTATAAGTGAATTAAACTTACATAATATATACCCTCTAAATCGATATCAGTCTAATAAATGTATATATTAAAGATTATCAATCTCTAATATATACAGTGTCCTCTACCATTTATATGTTAATAGATTACTTGCATACTATTTAGTTGTTGAGAAAACTCATGCTAAGGAAGTTATGTGTAGGACTATGAATATATTGACTAACGAGGTAAGATACATGCACGTATTCAGTAAGCAAACTCAATGTACGTGCATATACTTAGGTCGTCGCAAAATGGTTGGTACAAGTGAATAATCTCTCTCGATTTGTTGACAAACTCAAGTTTGAGATGAGATTAGGACAAAGACCACGGGTCATAAGTTGTATATGATACAACAGATAAGTTTTATCCATCGCTTGTGGAGCTATGATTTGTTGAGAAAATTTAAGGTCAGAATCCCAAGGAAAGCATGTCACAACACTTAGTAAAGAAATCGAAAGATTTTCGTATTTCTTTTTAGTTTTTAAGGAATATAAAAATCTAATAGGAACCATATTATAAAAATGAAGTGAACACATTTAACCTTTCCAATATTGTAAGAATATATGCCACATAAAGTTAAAATAATCTACTTGGATAAATTTGTGCAACCGATATAATTGGTAAAATGTTTGTCACTTAAAATATGCAAATCAACTAAATTAAGATCAATAGAAATATAAAATATACCTACCAATAAATATTTTGGCTTATCGTCGGTTCAATACCCATGCAAAAGCCAGATTACACAACTAATAAATACATTCATACCTGGGTCACTTTGGTGTTCATTTTACCTAAACCATGTATTGTGTTCAATGAGTCTTGAACTATAAAAGCAATACAAGAATATGGATATTTGATCAATATTCGATCATGTATATATGTTATATGGTGAATAATCACGATTCGTAATGTATGAAATCTTGATGAAATTAGTTCAATAGAAATGAGCAAGTATACCATGATGCGAGATCACGTATTCAATATGATTGATTGTGGTAAGGATCCTGTTGTTTTAGATGTAGCATTAGACCAAGAGCTACAAGATGGACTTAGGAATTCGATCGCTGAAATATCAGTTTCATCGGTTTAACTGAAGTGTAACTTATTTGATATCCTTAAATATTAATTATAACCAAATGCGCTTTTTTAAAGAGTTTAATGCGATCTTGTAGTAAGGGTTTCATTTGAATGGTTCGAGCATTTGGAAAGAAAAACAAATGTATAAGAGTGGATGTAACATAGGCACAATGGGATGAAGATAGCGAATGGTCATTTTTGCTTCATGAAAAGGCGTTGCAAACGAGAAATGTTTTAAATACTAGTAGATACCTAATATGAAATGAGAAATGTGATTTTGATTCCTACTATATTTTTCTTAATGAAAACTATTATGTGCGAAATTTATTTCTTTGAGTCTATGATATTTGATCTTAAACTCATGACTATAAATTAGTTATAGTAAGTGAAATAGCCCATATTAAGTAGTTGAATGGAGCTTCTAATTTCATACGTTGTTATAGCAATGGTGAAAATAGTGGGAGCATGCCACATGAAACTTATAAGTGAATGCATCAAGATAAGGAAAATTGTTTTTGTAAATATACTAAATATTATTTATGAAATATTACTGTTTTCAATATTGACTAAAAATTGATATAGTTTTGTTAGAATATTGTGAATATTCATTTTGAAATAAATATAATATAATAATGGTATTTATTTAATAATATCAATGATGCGTTAGCAATTAGAAAATATAGAATTATTTAAAACTTTACGATTATTTTGAAATTATGGAGTAAGCCATATCTCTAAGAAATAGTTCTTTAATCATATGATTATGAATCATATAGTACTAGTTAATTGTGTTTAGCAAAACACCATTCACTAGGAGCGACAAAGAGTTGGTTGACTCTTTGGATAGATGCATATAGATGTATGTAGCCGAATGTCTAATAATACCAAAACAGAACCATATACTTCATTAAACATTTGTATTTGATACATAATATTGTATCTATGGAAACTTCATAGAATATAAAACTAAAGTATAAAACATAATATGCAAAGGAAATTTAAAAAAAATCGATTTGATAGAATATGTGAGTACATTTGAAAGAGTTCCAAAAGTACCTCAAAATGAATAAGATTCATTCTCAAAATTCACTCCTCACTATGAAACATAGTGAGGTATCGGTAAGGAGTAATCAAATTTTATTGGACAAAATACAATTGATGGTAAGTGAAGTTGAGTTAACTTCGTTCTTTATGAATGTGTACATAAGGGTAATTACATTTGTTTAAATTTAATTTAACTAAAGCTTAGTTTACAAGATTATATAAGATAAGAGTTGATAAGTGTAGTGGCCCTAAATTTGACTAACATTATTTAGAATATTTAATTTGGTAAATCAAATAAAATAATATAGAAAGTTAAAGGATTAAGATTTTTAATTCAGAAGTCGTGCCTTAATGAATGTATTAGCCAAGGAGAATAAAAATATGTAACTATGAGGAATATGGTAAGTGTAAATTAGGAATAACCCTTATTCTTGTACCCTAAACCCTTCTATCCTTCCTTCCTTATTCATTTTAACATTCACAAACAAAACAAAAACCCTAAGCAAATTCGGCCGGCCAACATGAGATTCAAGAAGAATAAAAGCTAGGATTCCAGTAGAAAGCTTAAGAAAATTATCAAAGAGCAAATCCCAACTTTCTTAACACCAAGCTAAGGTGAATAATTTGATTTACATCTCACTTTTGATAATGATCTCGGTTTCAAGGTTTGATCCGAATTATTTTGCAAATAATATGCCATGTTATGTTTTTTAAATGGATATATATGCTAGTTGATGATTTATATGATTTCATATGGATTTATGATATGTCTAAATTAGAGAACCTATTAATTGACATCTAAATGAGTTCTATATGATCAAAACATTATTTTAGAAGTGGGTTTCAAGTTTTATAATTTTATAAGTAATTGTGGATTTATTATGAACTTTCTTTGAGAGAAAATAGTTAATATTGGGTTTAAATTATTTAAGGCAATTATATAATGATTTTGGGTCTGAAATTTATATATGTTAGAAACATAATAAAATTGAATTATTGTGATTTTGGGGAATTTTTGATGCAGCAGCGGATAACAAAAATGATGATACGATGAAATTAGCCATTGATGGAATAGAAGATACCGAATGGCCCAAATCCGTTGATCCAAAGATACCGGATTCTAGCTATCTTCGTCACGTTGATCGCGCACGGTACCGTGAAGGAAGATCTACGATTCTTTGTACGTTGACCTAGCGCACTAGATACCGTGAATCGGCTTCAACAGTCGTTGATTCAAGCGCACTTGAATACCGAAAGTGGAGATAGGAGATCACACTCAACTACCAATTGAAGAAATGGCACAAAGCACACAAACAAATTTTATTCAAAATCAACTAACTATTACAAGTGACACCACCTCGCTATTTATAGACTTACAACTCACACAACACAAATTTGTACAACACATAGGTCATTCACGACCTAACAACCCTTCAACCTAAAAACAGACGCGACCTACGACTTATATACAAAGCAACATAAGAAACATGTTACAACACATTACAACGACATAAGAAATACAACATTACGACCTAAAATACAACACACGGTCGGTAGCAGCGACCTAAGCTCTTCCAGCGACTTAAGTCTTGCGACCTATACTTGAGCGACTTAAAAATGGATGGCAGCGACCTAATCTTCATAGCAGTATAAGGCCGAACGACCTAAGGCCTCACGACCTATAGTGAGCGACCTAAAGTGAGCGGCATGTGAGAGTTAGGTCGTTCGCGACCTAAACTTGATTTTTTTTCCTTGTTAGGTCGTAGCTCGCCTGAGAAAGAAAGCGGCATGTGAGAGTTAGGTCGTTCGCGACCTAAAAGAGTGGCAGGTGAGTTAGGTCGTTCGCGACCTAAAAGAGTGGCATGTGAGTTAGGTCGTTCGCGACCTAAAAGAGTGGCATGTGAGTTAGGTCATTCGCGACCTAAAAGAGTGGTATGTGAGTTAGGTCGTTCGCGACCTAAAAGAGTGGTATGCGAGTTAGGTTGTTTGCGCCCTTCTTCAGTGACCTTGGACTTAGGTCGTACACGACCTAATGTTGCTTCATTTTGCACTGCATGGTTATGTCGCTCGCGACCTAGGACGTTGTTAGCTCGCATTACATCTTCGAAGTTAGGTCGCAACTTCTTATCACGCGACCAGTTAGGTCGTTCTCGACTCAGAATAAGTTAGGTCGCTCGCGACCTATCACTTCACCATTTTGGGCTGCATCATCCTCCCCCTGTTGGAAGAAATTCGTCCTCGAATTTAATAGCTCTTCGTCTTCGATACTCTTATCCTCGTGAGATGAATCCAAATGTTTGATATTGTCAATATTAGCAATAGGACGATGATCCGGCGAGCTCAACTTACAATCATTTTCCCAAATTGTCTTCAAAATTTCCAAACGACCCATTCCTCCGACATCTAGCTTGTTGTATGCACCAACAAGAAATCGTTCAACCATCAAGTAGATAGATTCGTTGCCACTTTGTGTCTTCATCAAATTCAATACAGAGTCCATATTTTCGTCTACCCATGATCTATTATGTATAGGTAATGATTTACATGATCCTGACTTCTTTGCGGTCTCTTTTGAAACTTGATAACTCCGACTCTTCTGAACAAACATTTCAACCCCTTTTCTTATTGACGGTCCCAAACAAAACGTTGTAACCAACTGCATGGTATGATCACGTCCCTCGTGTCTTTCCACACGCACGTCTTTGTTAACTTTTATTTGCCAACAGCGATCAGGAGTACATAACTGCCTTCCTTGGAAGAGTGACCCATCAACTTTTCTTCTCAACTCTACCTGCTCTGTCGGACACATATGATTAAGTGGCATATATGGTACAATAGCACTTGACACTTGATTAACATGATGTGCGTTCCCCCGTGGCACTAATTCCTTGGTCAACTCTGCAGGAATTACATCTTCAGATTCATTCACCATCGACTTAACCTCCTCAGGAGTCTCGAGATCTCTACTGATTTCGTTCCCATTCAACATAAACTCTTCCGCTCTATCCTCCACTTCTTTAACAAACTATTCTGTAGATAATAGACTAATCGAATCCACCTCCTTCATCAACAAATTACCCTCTTCATCTCCTGACTTATTTTCTTCGTTCTCATCCAACTTTGCTAACTGTGAATTTTCAACCTCATGTTTATCAGATTTCGTTGGTTTAAAATCAACAACTTTATCTCCATCAAACTTTGGTGATTGAAAACAATCGACTTCATCTTCCACATCAACAAATTCCTTTAAAGACAACAAAGTCTTTAGCTCCTTGATTTCCTCCAATTTGTTTTCACTCTGTTGACGCCTTTTAGGAACCAAAATGATTCGTGTATCCTCGAACATAAAACTGTAATTGTTTGCGTGTCCATCACGTTGCACAGCTCTGTCGTATTGCCATGGTCTTCCCAACAACAGATGGCATACATCCATGTCAAGCACATCACACCAAATTTCGTATTTGTATTTCTTCCCAATGGAAAAATTAACACAAGCTCTTCGATTAACCTTCACCTCCCCTCCTTTCCTCAACCAAGCTAATTTGTAGGGAGTTGGATGTTTCTCGGTTTTCAATGACAGCTTCTTTACAGCTTCTGAAGAAATAATGTTGTCACAACTTCCTGCATCAATGACAAATTTGCAAACCCTTCCCAAGATAGTGCATGTTGATTGAAAGATGTTACTCCTTAACCAACTTGAATCATCCTCTTGTTTTGGGGTCAAACAAGATCTCCTCAACAACAAACTACAACCCTCATCTCCAGACAATAATTCTTCTTCTTCAACCGGTAATGAATTGATACTATCTTCCTCTGTACCTTCAGGTTCAATCTCCGCAATCATTGCTCTCTTCGTGGGCTTTGTACATTCATTGCTTTTATGGCCCAACTCTTGACAATTAAAACATTTGAAATGACTATTGACCTTTGCTTTGTTGACTTCATTCACAATTGACTTATTGATGACTTTGGAAACTTCCGCACTTTTACTAACATCCTTGTTCTGATTGTTGGAATTTGTAAACACTCCACCACCTTTTCTTCCTTGTTTCTCCTAAGCAAGTGCTTTTTGATGTGCTTCGGTGACAGATCTTGGATCAAACATATTCACCATGTCTTGAATCTGTGTTCGCAACCCGCCAACATACCTAGCTGTTAGCTATTCCTCTGTTTCCATAATATCATTCCTCGCAATCAATTGGTAAAAATCAATTGCATACTCATTCACTGATTTCGCCCCTTGTCTTAGGTTCTGCAAACGTTGATACATCAGAGATTGATAATTGTGCGGCAAAAATGTAGCTTTCATCAACTTCTTCATCTTATCCCATGTAACAATCTTTGACTTTCCCATTCTCTCCCGTGTAAGTTTAGTCTGCTGCCACCACGCAATAGCTCTCCCTCTTACTCTCGTAGCAACCAACTTCACTCTTCGATCCGTGGGAACCTCTTTGAAGTCAAAAATTTCCTTAACATTTGAAACCCAATCCAGAAATTCCTCCGTTACCATTCCACCCTTGAATTCTGGAAGTTCAGTTTTCATCCCCGACTCCCATCGGCGATCATCTTCTACAACCCGATATGCATTCCGCACTTGGTCTCGATCTCGAGAATGAACACTACATCTACCACCATCTTCATCAAAAACAGATGTACTTCGATATCGATCTCGACCATTCTCATTTCTATGATCTCGCATATCTCTTCTACTTTGTCTGTCATCATCACGGTATGGTTCATGTTCAAACTCACGTGGAGTTCTTCTATAACGACCCGTATTTTTAACACTTTAAAAATACGAATTAAAAAGAAAATTTTGGATAAAAATCCGAAGGAAATAAAATTTTGTGTTGTTAAATGTAAATTACAAGTTAAAATACAAAACTGAATTCTGAAATAACTTATTTGTAAATTAAATACGGATGTTAACTTGTAATTGAACGAAAGTAAGGATTTAAATTTGAATGTAACAAGTAATTAAATTGAATTGAATTTGATTGTAAACAATGAAATAAATAAAATGGTAGATTTAATATTGAAGTTATAATATGGAAATCAACGTAAATGAATGTAATTTAATATTACTGTGAATTTAAATAAGATGATAGCTGAAGAAAATGAAAGTAAATGAATTATAAACTATTGATAATAATGTATAAGTAAATAGTTGATTCAATAATAAAAGTGTAAATCGAAACAAAAGAATTCATTTGGAATTAAATAACTTGAATTTGAATTATAATATAATTGAACGCTGAATCTAATATAATCTTTTATATTGGATTTATAATGGAAAACTAAATTGTAAAAGATTGTTAATTACTGTGAAATTAAAAATGGGATTTGTGAACAATTGAAATTTGATTTAAAAAGTTAATAATTTAAAATTGGTAATTTTATATTGAAATTAAACAGTCGAATAATTTATTTTTCGAATATTGGATTTAATTAGACAATTAAATCGATAATTTAATAAGTTAAATTTCATAAATAATTGAAAATCGAGTTGAATATGATTGAAAATGATTTGTAAAATTTTATCTTATCATATTGGAGTTATAGTAATGTTATAGAACTTTTAAAATTGAATTTAAAGTTAATTTGTGAAAATTGAATATTTTAATATTTAATTTTCGACTGAAAAATAGACATTTTTCGAACAGTCTCAGAATTGAACGAAACTTGTTCCATTGGATCCGTAATAGTTTGTTATTGTCGGATTTCAATTATTGTAGCAATCGGAGTTATCGTTTGACCGTGGCAGCTCGAAACGCATCGAATTGTTTTTAATATTAATTCGGCGAGTGAAAATAGTCATTTTTCAAAAAGTTTCGGATTTCGACGAAACCAGTTTCATTGGATCCGTAATGTCATATTATTGTAAGGTTTCAAATTTCGTGTCAATCGGATTTACCGTTTGTCCGGGGCGAGCCCAAATGCGCAAAAATTTGATTAACCGATTTAATTTTAAATCGATCGTTTATTGCCATAACTCACACATACGATCGAATTAGCTTCCGAAACCTGTTCCTTTGTGTTCAGAACGTGGGGTAAACCTTAGAAACGCCAGCCGGCATGCTTCGTTTGGAGTTCGGAAAATTTTGGGTGAATAGTGTTTTGCAATTTTCTATAAAAGGCCCTCCATTTCACAATTTGCAAACAAAGGCTAGGGTTTCAAGCCAGCCGCCACTTATACTTCAATGGCCAGAAATGCACGAATCTTCTCCCCTCAATTACTCAAAATCCGTCGATAATTAGAGAAAACTTCCAACACGAAAGTTGTAGAGCACGACGAGAGCTTCAAATCCATACGGAGATGATCGAAAACGGAGCTTCGAGTCAACGGGAAATCGAGCATGAAGGGGCTGCGTTTTTCACGCAATTCGAGGCAGAGGAGGAGGCCGAGCTTCAAGCTATTCCAGGTGAAGGTGGAGTAAGGCGGTGGCTTCGAAGTGGTGTAACCTGATCGTCTTCAAGTTGCTCGGTTTGGTCGTGAAAATTCATGGAGTAAAGGCGGCTATGGGTTTGTGTTGTACGTGTTTATCACGTTGAAGAGGAAGATGAAGGGGACGGCCCAGATCCGAAGATGCAGAAATGAACGGCCGTGTTCTGATCTAGGGTTAGAAAAATAAAAATAAAGCTGAAATTGTATATTTAAATTCATACAAACTTTGAAAAATCATAACTTTTTCATACGAGGTCCGTTTTGCGCGAAACAAGATGCATTGGAATCGTATGGACTAGCACTACGCTATGCAGCTGGATCGGAATCATTTGGAGCTAGAGAAAATTTTGAGTTAAATCGAACGTCGTTCGATTTGATTTAAAATCGTAAAAATCAAGGTGAGTGTTTATACGCTCACAATTGACTAAAATAATTTTTGTTAGTTAAATTTGATATTATGAAGTGATATGAATTTTATTTGTCGTTGTTTGATAAAAATTTAATTGTCATATAGATTGTCATTTGAATTCACCGTTGAAAATTAAATTGACAGTCAAATTGAAATTAAAATTGAATTGCGATTAAATTACCTGACATTGATAACTATGAAATTGCCGTGAATTGTATTGTCTATTGGATGATTTATTTCGATGGATGCTATTGGTTGATATTTAAATGTTTGGATGTTTATTTGCTTATATATACCCTGTTATACATACATATGACACTGTGATTTGGTTTAAGTAATATATATTCATCCCTGACATTTAATCGAAATAAATAATCACTTGGCCGTAGGTTAGAAAATTATATACGGACACCGGGTTGGTTAAATTAAATGATTTTAAAAAAATTGTTTTGAAATTATTTAAATGAATTGATTTTAAGAATAAAAATCCAATTTATGGAAATTGAATTATTTTGAATTGAAGCTCGAAATGTTGGAATTTAAACTTGGTAAATGAAATTGTTTAATTATTCGAAGTTTAGATTTTAAGAAAAAATCGAAATACGGCGTAAATTTTCGAAAGTTGATTTGTTGTAAAAGATTGGACTTTTAATCGAACACTGAATATTTCTAAGAAAATTTATATGAAATGATATTTCAAGTTTGAGTTTGGAATTGAAAATTAATTTGAAATTGAGATTTAATAATTTGGAATTTAATTGAAATTCAAAGAAATTTGTGAATTGGACTAAATTGAAACTATTGAATTAAGTTTGAAGATAAAATTGATTTGAATCGGATTTGAACTGAAATTGATTTGGAATATGATAATTAAATGAATTCTTGAAATCCGAATATTAATCTAAGTTTATTGAATTGGAATTGTTCCAGAAATTAAGTAAACTACTTAATACGGATGTTTAATTTGAAGTATATTCTAATTTGAATACGAAATGGTTTTAAAGCGAATCTTATATTCTTATATAAATATATGAGCTGTTTTGAAATGTGAAGTATTTAAAGTTTCGAAATATATTGAAACTGAATGGCTTATTTTGTGGTTCAAATATGTATTTGAAATTGATAATTTGAAATGGTTTATTGAGAAGCTGAATCGAGTTGAAATTGATGATTTGAAATTTGATTAAATTTTAAATTTTGGAATTCGAGTTTATGTGAATCGTTTTTGTGAGATTTTGAGGCGAAAAATGATTTTGAAATCGAAATGAGATTTTGAGGCGAAAAATGATTTTGAAATCGAAATGAGATTTTGAGGCGAAAAATGATTTTGAAATCGAAATGAGACATTGAGGCGAAAATTGATTTTGAAATCGAAATGAGATATTGAGGCGAAAAATGATTTTGAAATGAAATCGTATATTTGAGTAGATATGATGATTTTGAAATGGATTTGATTTTGAAGCGAATATGATATTTTGATATCAATTATGAATCGATTTGAAATGTAAAAGATCCAACCGGTGTAAAAAATATAACGTAGTTATTAAAGAGACCGAGATCGGATATGGACATACTCTCTGTCGATACCGAAAACCACTTTAATAACTATATTCGTGGAGTGTTGATCCAGAACGAAGTGGATGGTTTTGGTGAACGTGTTGATTTGAAGAAAGAGAACGATTTTGGATGACCCCTGACATGACTAAAACAGGAGCCGCGCCGGGCCATTGAGGATCGCCATCTCTAGCGGACACACTCCTTCGATACCATGTCTATTACTTTTGTGATTCGATTTGGGTGCACCCCGCGATTTGGGAGTGTTGTTTCGCGGTGTTGGGGTAGTAGCTGCTATGCCCAACATCAGTCCGGATCACGCAACTACTAGTATCCTAGTTGGTATTGCCTCATGTACCTTGTCATACTGATTATCCTATTCGCGACCACTACGATTTTGATTTGTACCTTGAGTATATGGATTGCCCTCTGGTGACTTCCGGTTTTGGGGAAACTACGGTCTTGTATATGCTCTTGGGAATATAAACTGTGTTAAGGGTGGAATGGGCCATGGCTTAACGCTATTTTAATACTTTTACTTTAATGTAGACATATTATAATAGCGTATTGTACTACATAGTAGATAGTTTAACGGATCCTTGAGAGATGGAAAATCCCGTAACATCTCTTAAGTTATTGCATTCACGTTGACACTGGATAGGAGATGTCAAACCCCGTAAACATCTCTGACGCCGTCACACTCATATTTTCTTATTCGATTTGACTTACATGAGATATTTTAGTCCTGACTCGAGTGTTTTGTCTTTTCATTACGCTCGGGTCAGCCTGAGCATTTCAGATAAGGTTGAAGATCTATTTTGGAGGACGAAGACGGAGTTTGGTATTACATCATTTGTATTCTACTACCATATTATTTTTCCGCTGCATTATTGTATTATCTCTGATATGTATGTAACTCTGATTTATGATGTATAATAATAATCATATTTATTTATTTAACAGCTTCATGAACTGTTATTTTATTATTATATCTTGTTCCTTCCGCTGCGAGATTCTGAGTTTGTTTCTGTTCTTTCTTTTCTTTTCTTATTTAACCCCAATAACCATCTGCCTTTTTGAACGGCTTGAGTTGGACATGTGTGGATTATTGTCGACTTGAACGGTCAAAAATGGCGGGTCGTTACATTTGGTATCAGAGCTTTGGTTTAGCGATAAACCTTGGCTCTAGTGGGGAATAACTCATTGAAATAGAGGTAAACTATATGAATGAGTTGAGTGTATATGAGAGAGCGTATTTGTAATTTTGATATAAAAATGATTTTATATTGTGTTAATTTGTTCCGTTGAGTATTTATAAATTCTGGTTGGTACTTGGGACGCCAAGGCATCGATAGGAATTTCTAAACACTCGAATAGGACAGATTGACATAATATTGTTTTGGATTATATTATATATATAAAAGACTTATCTTGAAAATTTATAAATGTTGATTGTATTGGTTAGAGATGATAATATCAGATTATCATCGTTTATTGTTGATTAGTCAATATATCTAACTATTGACTATTGGATGATTTTAAGAAATGAAACTTGTAAATATGATTGACAATGAATATAAATGGTAAATAAAATGAAATAAAAATGAATTTAAATTAAGATGGAGAATTTAAATTCCGGTGTTTTGAAAATTTATTAACAAAAAATTTGAAATGTATAATATAAGTATTATATGATAGTATATTCGATTAGAAATTGTTTTCAAAGGATTTCAAATGAAGTAAGTGTTATACTCCCCTCTTGACACTTGAGAATGATTTCGGTGATGAGTGCACGCATCATCGACGTTTATTTTCGAGAGTCCAAGTGGGGGAGATCACTTAATAGTTTTTCTAAACCCTGTTTTGATTAAAATTGAATTTTATTTTGTATTCTCTATAGTATGATTTGATATATAAATTATATAAGTATATATTATTTCAAAACTTGATTTGAAATGAAACCGGGATTGGAATTCTTGAGTTCTTTAATAATTAATGATTTTTCTTTTAATGGTTGAAATGAATTAATACTTGAATCATTACGGAACTTCTGAATTGCAAAATGAGAAATGAACCTAAGAGCTAAGTGAAATATCAATTGAAATAGAAATCCTTAGAATTAGGAAATTATGAATTTAAAATAAAATTGAAACTGTAAAACTCGCATAGTATTAAATTTCATTCTATAGCATAGATATAACTTACCAAATCATTTAAGAAGTTCAAAAATGTTATATGAATTGTTAATTGGATAATATACAAGTATAGGTTTGAATAATGAAATATGCATTTAATTAATGGTTTGCAAATATAAATAAAATTGTTAGTAAATAATTGGAATTTAAATTAACATTTAAAGGTGATTCACAATTATGTTAATATAAAATGGAAATACTATATGTGAATGTAAATGTGAAATTAAATTATAGTGAAATTTAAGTAATGACTTAAGAATTAATTAATTGAAAATTCAACTTTGAATGAAAAGAGGTTGTATGTTGTTTAACTACATTCTATTTGCATAACTATAACTTACCAAATACTTAAAAAGTTTAAAATGCTAATAAGGATAAGTAGAGGAATAATATACCAGTGTGAGAGTGAATAATAAAATGTGAAGATCTATTGATAGTTGTAAATATAAAGAAAATTTAAGTTGTAAAGTGAATTAAATTTAAAATTAATTAAATATAGAATTAGTAAATGGAAACTAATTAAATTTGAATAAAACTAAATGTCAATAAACTTGGAAATGTATGAAATTAAAATTTTGCCTTGGAAATGTATAATTGATTTAGTGTAGATTTGGATGGATGTTAATGTTTGATATGCATTGGTTGTTAGATGGATGGTAATTGATTAAATAGAATTCATTAGTGTAAATGGAATTGAATAAAAGGAATAAAAAAATTAAATAATTAAATTCAAATTTGAAGCAAAGTGAAATTAAATATAATTGAATTCAAATTAAATTGAAGCAAATTGACTTGAATTTAAATTATGAATGAAACAAACTTGAATAAATTGGAAACAAATCGAATGTAAACTTATTTCATGGATATATAAGAAAATAAACGACTTTGTGTTTGTGATTGTTTCTTTAGAAAATTTGAAGATTGATGGTTTGTACTTTGTAATAAGAAAAGCAAATTTTTGGAAAAATCCAAAATTGTCCAATATATGCTGAAACGAAAACAACCATAACTTTTAAATGGTTGAACGGAATTTGACGATCTTGGACTTTTCGGAAAGCCTAGAAACTGTGCTACATCTTTTGTTTAGAATGTTTTGATAAATACCTTCATCCACTAGGCTTAAAACACCAATATTAGTCGCTGGCCTGTGCGAAGTAGAAATCTGAAGCACCTTAGTATTCTCGCCATAACTTTTTACTGGTTTATCGGATTATTAGGATCTTGCCCTTTCTGGAAAGCTTAGAACTTAAGCTAAAACTTTTGTTTTAAATGTTTTGTGATTTTCTGTCATTTAGAGAGTCGAAAACGTGAGTGAACGCCGCTGACCTGCGCAATGCACTGCCCAGGCTGAGGCGTTCCTATTTAGTAAAACGGTCGTAACTTTTGAACGGAAGGTCCGAATTCAATGATTTTGGACATTCCGGAAAGCCTGAAACGAATGCAACAACTTTTGTTTAGATTTCATTGTCAAATTTTATCGTTAAGGTGACCAAAAACTGAGATTCGTTTGCTGTCCTGGAATTGGAATTTCAGTTTTGAAGCTAAACATGTTATATGTGTGTTTTTATGATAAGTATATCGATCTATCTTTATATACATGGTTCTAACTTGGTTATTGAGCATTTTAGTAGGTAGCAAAGGGGTTGCGCTTCGCTTGTGGAGCTCGCTTCTACGCTTAATGCAAAATGTAAGTTAAAATGCTAATAAACGCTAAATAAAAGGTATGTTCTCGGATTACAGTTTATGTTGTGGTATATTATTGTGTTCCCCATGTTTTGGGATGCCTCATTCTTGTAATGAGATGTATATCATGCAATTATTACCACTGTGAAATTTTTCGGTCCTAACCGCGCAAAGGAGGTGCTGCCGAAATTTTTCAAAATCCGGGAGTTAGAAAATTTTGAGGTTTTAAAAATCCTATAACTAAATTTTGCAAATAAGTCAAATATTTTGAATGAATTATATCTAAATGATGGTTTCCCCTTCTCCGTTCCTTTTCGAGGACGAAAAGTTTTAAGTGGGGGAGAATGTAACGACCCGTATTTTTAACACTTTAAAAATACGAATTAAAAAGAAAATTTTGGATAAAAATCCGAAGGAAATAAAATTTTGTGTTGTTAAATGTAAATTACAAGTTAAAATACAAAACTGAATTCTGAAATAACTTATTTGTAAATTAAATACGGATGTTAACTTGTAATTGAACGAAAGTAAGGATTTAAATTTGAATGTAACAAGTAATTAAATTGAATTGAATTTGATTGTAAACAATGAAATAAATAAAATGGTAGATTTAATATTGAAGTTATAATATGGAAATCAACGTAAATGAATGTAATTTAATATTACTGTGAATTTAAATAAGATGATAGCTGAAGAAAATGAAAGTAAATGAATTATAAACTATTGATAATAATGTATAAGTAAATAGTTGATTCAATAATAAAAGTGTAAATCGAAACAAAAGAATTCATTTGGAATTAAATAACTTGAATTTGAATTATAATATAATTGAACGCTGAATCTAATATAATCTTTTATATTGGATTTATAATGGAAAACTAAATTGTAAAAGATTGTTAATTACTGTGAAATTAAAAATGGGATTTGTGAACAATTGAAATTTGATTTAAAAAGTTAATAATTTAAAATTGGTAATTTTATATTGAAATTAAACAGTCGAATAATTTATTTTTCGAATATTGGATTTAATTAGACAATTAAATCGATAATTTAATAAGTTAAATTTCATAAATAATTGAAAATCGAGTTGAATATGATTGAAAATGATTTGTAAAATTTTATCTTATCATATTGGAGTTATAGTAATGTTATAGAACTTTTAAAATTGAATTTAAAGTTAATTTGTGAAAATTGAATATTTTAATATTTAATTTTCGACTGAAAAATAGACATTTTTCGAACAGTCTCAGAATTGAACGAAACTTGTTCCATTGGATCCGTAATAGTTTTTTATTGTCGGATTTCAATTATTGTAGCAATCGGAGTTATCGTTTGACCGTGGCAGCTCGAAACGCATCGAATTGTTTTTAATATTAATTCGGCGAGTGAAAATAGTCATTTTTCAAAAAGTCTCGGATTTCGACGAAACCAGTTTCATTGGATCCGTAATGTCATATTATTGTAAGGTTTCAAATTTCGTGTCAATCGGATTTACCGTTTGTCCGGGGCGAGCCCAAATGCGCAAAAATTTGATTAACCGATTTAATTTTAAATCGATCGTTTATTGCCATAACTCACACATACGATCGAATTAGCTTCCGAAACCTGTTCCTTTGTGTTCGGAACGTGGGGTAAACCTTAGAAACGCCAGCCGGCACGCTTCGTTTGGAGTTCGGAAAATTTTGGGTGAATAGTGTTTTGCAATTTTCTATAAAAGGCCCTCCATTTCACAATTTGCAAACAAAGGCTAGGGTTTCAAGCCAGCTACCACTTATACTTCAATGGCCAGAAATGCACGAATCTTCTCCCCTCAATTACTCAAAATCCGTCGATAATTAGAGAAAACTTCCAACACGAAAGTTGTAGAGCACGACGAGAGCTTCAAATCCATACGGAGATGATCGAAAACGGAGCTTCGAGTCAACGGGAAATCGAGCATGAAGGGGCTGCGTTTTTCACGCAATTCGAGGCAGAGGAGGAGGCCGAGCTTCAAGCTATTCCAGGTGAAGGTGGAGTAAGGCGGTGGCTTCGAAGTGGTGTAACCTGATCGTCTTCAAGTTGCTCGGTTTGGTCGTGAAAATTCATGGAGTAAAGGCGGCTATGGGTTTGTGTTGTACGTGTTTATCACGTTGAAGAGGAAGATGAAGGGGACGGCCCAGATCCAAAGATGCAGAAATGAACGGCCGTGTTCTGATCTAGGGTTAGAAAAATAAAAATAAAGCTGAAATTGTATATTTAAATTCATACAAACTTTGAAAAATCATAACTTTTTCATACGAGGTCCGTTTTGCGCGAAACAAGATGCATTGGAATCGTATGGACTAGCACTACGCTATGCAGCTGGATCGGAATCATTTGGAGCTAGAGAAAATTTTGAGTTAAATCGAACGTCGTTCGATTTGATTTAAAATCGTAAAAATCAAGGTGAGTGTTTATACGCTCACAATTGACTAAAATAATTTTTGTTAGTTAAATTTGATATTATGAAGTGATATGAATTTTATTTGTCGTTGTTTGATAAAAATTTAATTGTCATATAGATTGTCATTTGAATTCACCGTTGAAAATTAAATTGACAGTCAAATTGAAATTAAAATTGAATTGCGATTAAATTACCTGACATTGATAACTATGAAATTGCCGTGAATTGTATTGTCTATTGGATGATTTATTTCGATGGATGCTATTGGTTGATATTTAAATGTTTGGATGTTTATTTGCTTATATATACCCTGTTATACATACATATGACACTGTGATTTGGTTTAAGTAATATATATTCATCCCTGACATTTAATCGAAATAAATAATCACTTGGCCGTAGGTTAGAAAATTATATACGGACACCGGGTTGGTTAAATTAAATGATTTTAAAAAAATTGTTTTGAAATTATTTAAATGAATTGATTTTAAGAATAAAAATCCAATTTATGGAAATTGAATTATTTTGAATTGAAGCTCGAAATGTTGGAATTTAAACTTGGTAAATGAAATTGTTTAATTATTCGAAGTTTAGATTTTAAGAAAAAATCGAAATACGGCGTAAATTTTCGAAAGTTGATTTGTTGTAAAAGATTGGACTTTTAATCGAACACTGAATATTTCTAAGAAAATTTATATGAAATGATATTTCAAGTTTGAGTTTGGAATTGAAAATTAATTTGAAATTGAGATTTAATAATTTGGAATTTAATTGAAATTCAAAGAAATTTGTGAATTGGACTAAATTGAAACTATTGAATTAAGTTTGAAGATAAAATTGATTTGAATCGGATTTGAACTGAAATTGATTTGGAATATGATAATTAAATGAATTCTTGAAATCCGAATATTAATCTAAGTTTATTGAATTGGAATTGTTCCAGAAATTAAGTAAACTACTTAATACGGATGTTTAATTTGAAGTATATTCTAATTTGAATACGAAATGGTTTTAAAGCGAATCTTATATTCTTATATAAATATATGAGCTGTTTTGAAATGTGAAGTATTTAAAGTTTCGAAATATATTGAAACTGAATGGCTTATTTTGTGGTTCAAATATGTATTTGAAATTGATAATTTGAAATGGTTTATTGAGAAGCTGAATCGAGTTGAAATTGATGATTTGAAATTTGATTAAATTTTAAATTTTGGAATTCGAGTTTATGTGAATCGTTTTTGTGAGATTTTGAGGCGAAAAATGATTTTGAAATCGAAATGAGATTTTAAGGCGAAAAATGATTTTGAAATCGAAATGAGATTTTGAGGCGAAAAATGATTTTGAAATCGAAATGAGACATTGAGGCGAAAATTGATTTTGAAATCGAAATGAGATATTGAGGCGAAAAATGATTTTGAAATGAAATCGTATATTTGAGTAGATATGATGATTTTGAAATGGATTTGATTTTGAAGCGAATATGATATTTTGATATCAATTATGAATCGATTTGAAATGTAAAAGATCCAACCGGTGTAAAAAATATAACGTAGTTATTAAAGAGACCGGGATCGGATATGGACATACTCTCTGTTGATACCGAAAACCACTTTAATAACTATATTCGTGGAGTGTTGATCCAGAACGAAGTGGATGGTTTTGGTGAACGTGTTGATTTGAAGAAAGAGAACGATTTTGGATGACCCCTGACATGACTAAAACAGGAGCCGCGCCGGGCCATTGAGGATCGCCATCTCTAGCGGACACACTCCTTCGATACCATGTCTATTACTTTTGTGATTCGATTTGGGTGCACCCCGCGATTTGGGAGTGTTGTTTCGCGGTGTTGGGGTAGTAGCTGCTATGCCCAACATCAGTCCGGATCACGCAACTACTAGTATCCTAGTTGGTATTGCCTCATGTACCTTGTCATACTGATTATCCTATTCGCGACCACTACGATTTTGATTTGTACCTTGAGTATATGGATTGCCCTCTGGTGACTTCCGGTTTTGGGGAAACTACGGTCTTGTATATGCTCTTGGGAATATAAACTGTGTTAAGGGTGGAATGGGCCATGGCTTAACGCTATTTTAATACTTTTACTTTAATGTAGACATATTATAATAGCGTATTGTACTACATAGTAGATAGTTTAACGGATCCTTGAGAGATGGAAAATCCCGTAACATCTCTTAAGTTATTGCATTCACGTTGACACTGGATAGGAGATGTCAAACCCCGTAAACATCTCTGACGCCGTCACACTCATATTTTCTTATTCGATTTGACTTACATGAGATATTTTAGTCCTGACTCGAGTGTTTTGTCTTTTCATTACGCTCGGGTCAGCCTGAGCATTTCAGATAAGGTTGAAGATCTATTTTGGAGGACGAAGACGGAGTTTGGTATTACATCATTTGTATTCTACTACCATATTATTTTTCCGCTGCATTATTGTATTATCTCTGATATGTATGTAACTCTGATTTATGATGTATAATAATAATCATATTTATTTATTTAACAGCTTCATGAACTGTTATTTTATTATTATATCTTGTTCCTTCCGCTGCGAGATTATGAGTTTGTTTCTGTTCTTTCTTTTCTTTTCTTATTTAACCCCAATAACCATCTGCCTTTTTGAACGGCTTGAGTTGGACATGTGTGGATTATTGTCGACTTGAACGGTCAAAAATGGCGGGTCGTTACATCTTCTCTCTTCATCTCTATACCCATGATGTTCTCTTCTCAATGAAACTGATGATTCTCTTCTTCCTCGATCAGATTGTGGCGACACCCTCCTCGCTTCCGTAACCGATGGTGAAACTCTGTTTCCTCCATGGTTCGAGATTGGCGACCTTTTTCTTTGACCTTGGTTCATGTCCATCATCAATTTCTCTAACCTCCCAATACCTTCATCTAACTTCTCATTGAATTTGTTGCTAATTCTTTGTTCCATCTGTTCGGCATCCTCTCGCTTATACAAATCTTCAACATTTTAATGACGATTAGCTCTTCTTGGCGGCATGATTAAATCTTCAAACACACTTCAATTCTCGGCCTTGATATACAAAAATGATGCACGGCTTCTTTACTAAGCTCGGATCTACACTCGATCTTGAAACAACAAAGTCATGTTCGGCTTTAACTCTTCAATAGAATTGGCTCCAAGACTCGGCTTAGCTATGATTGGCTAAGTCTAGCTCTGATACCAAATGATGGCAGCAGCGGATAACAAAAATGATGATAAGATGAAAGTAGCGATTGATGGAATAGAAGATACCGAATGGCCCAAATCTGTTGATCCAAAGATACCGGATTCTAGCTATCTTCGTCACGTTGATCGTGCGCAATATCGTGAAGGAAGATCTACGATTCTTCGTACGTTGATCTAGCGCACTAGATACCGTGAATCGGCTTCAGCAGTCGTTGATTCAAGCGCACTTGAATACCGAAAGTGGAGATAGGAGATCACACTCAACTACCAATTGAAGAAGTGGCACAAAGCACACAAACAAATTTTATTCAAAATCAACTAACTATTACAAGTGACACCACCCTGCTATTTATAGACTTACAACTCACACAACACCAATTTGTACAACACATAGGTCGTTCACGACCTAACAACCCTTCAACCTAAAAACAGACGCGACCTACGACTTATATACAAAGCGACATAAGAAACATGTTACAACACATTACAACGACATAAGAAATACAACATTACGACCTAAAATACAACACACAGTCGGCAGCAGCGACCTAAGCTCTTCCAGCGACTTATGTCTTGCGACCTATACTTGAGCGACTTAAAAATGGATGGCAGCGACCTAATCTTCATAGCAGTATAAGGCCGAACGACCTAAGGCCTCGCGACCTATAGTGAGCGACCTAAAGTGAGCGGCATGTGAGAGTTAGGTCGTTCGCGACCTAAACTTGATTCGTTTTCCTTGTTAGGTCGTAGCTCGCTTGAGAAAGAAAGCGGCATGTGAGAGTTAGGTCGTTCGCGACCTAAAAGAGTGGCAGGTGAGTTAGGTCGTTCGCGACCTAAAAGAGTGGCATGTGAGTTAGGTCGTTCGCGACCTAAAAGAGTGGCATGTGAGTTAGGTCGTTCGCGACCTAAAAGAGTGGATGTGATTTAGGTCATTCGCGACCTAAAAGAGTGGTATGTGAGTTAGGTCGTTTGCGCCCTTCTTCAGCGACCTTGGACTTAGGTCGTACACGATCTAATGTTGCTTCATTTTGCACTGCATGGTTAGGTCGCTCGCGACCTAGGACGTTGTTAGCTCGCATTACATCTTCGAAGTTAGGTCGCAACTCCTTATCACGCGACCAGTTAGGTCATTCTCGACTCAAGAATAAGTTAGGTCGCTCGCGACCTATCACTTCACCATTTTGGGCTGCATCAATTTTCCTAAGTATTTTACTATGGTTATAAAATTATTTAAGTTGGATGACTTAAATGTTTTAAATGTTTTGTTGAAGGAATGGCTTATTTGTTAAAATGATTTCAATTATTAATTATTGAATTCGGCGGCCTTTTAGAAAAGAATTTTGATAAAGAGTGGGCAACCAATCGTATTTTGACAAATTGGGCAAGTTAGGTAAAATGGAATTACTTTAAAAGGCAATAAAACTAGTTTTGTTTCAAATTACAACTTCGCTACTTTCTTAGTTTGCTTTCGTCAACAAGCCTAGTTAGACCTTTCGCATCTATTGGAAACCAATGCATATGATACCAAGCAATTGATATATAGTGTACTGGAGAAAAACGGAAGGAATGATGGTGTTGAAGGCATACATCCGAAGGTGTTGAAGCCACTCTAATTAGCTTTCGAATCAATCAACTTACCTTTGTTTAAAAAGAGGCTTTTGAACAAGTTGTCGCCTGCCTTCGTTTTTAGAAAGGAGCTTTCGAAAGAGTTGCCACTTATTTTTGTTTTAAAAAGAAGCTTTCGAAAGGATAACCGCTTTTGAACCTATTCGATACCCATGCTGCCGCATTCTTACTTTTCGATTTAGTTAAGGCCTCTTTTTTTATAGCCTTAAAACAACGTATTCGAAAGGGTGCTTTTGCCTTTTTACTTTGAATTTGCCTTCCCAATGCTTTTGAAAGAGTCCATTTAGCTGCTTTTAATCAATGATTTTGTAGGCAATGGTTTTGAAATGGTGGGTTTTGAAACTATCCTCTTTCTTTTACTTGGGATTAATACTTTTGAAAGTAATGCTTTCGCCTTGTTCTTTATGACCCTTTAGTTATATAAAAAGTTTAACCCAATGGTTTCAAAAGGAATAATTTTAAATGGTTTCAATGCAATGTTTCCACAAACTCTTACTTGAACCCAATTCTTTCGAAAGGTATGTTATAAGTGTTTCGAAGGGGAAGTCCCCAAAGCTTCCGAAAGGTATATTTTTAAGTGTTCCAACAGGTTTGTTTTATGTGTTTTAAAAGGAAGGTTTCCAATGCTTTCAAAAGACAAATTTAAATGGTTTCGAAAGGGGATGTCTAAGGTTTTACATAATTAATTCGAATGGGATGCTTTCAATTATTTTGAAAGGGATTGTTTAAGGTTTTAAACAAGGGTTTTGAAAGTATTGCTTTAGCTTTAAGGCCTAAAGTTTTCTAAGTTAGAAAGGAGTATTAACATATTTTGATGGGATAGAAAACCCCTTGATTCAAATTTCATCAACATTATTTTATGTAAAGCATATATCATGGCAAAAGTATTTGAGTAAGCAAAGAACATATTTTCCTTATTTAGTTATGATTTCAAACGGTGTTAGATCATTTTGAAAGAAATGTTTTCAAGGAAAATTGGACGGGGTAGTTAACCCTAAGTAAGTAACTCAGAGATTAGGATACTAGATGGGACTGGTGTAGGGTCGTGCCCTATACTTTAACTAGTAGCCCCTAGCTAATATAAGTCCAAAATTCCAGTGTGTAGGGCATTGTCATAGGCAAGACTAAAATGATGTTACACACAGAAGAAATACACAGAGTAGAGGTAGGTTATTGGTGAGCCCGCAAAATCATTAGGATCAATTGACCCTTGGAGAAGTACGTTAAGGACAAATCGTCCAGTATTATGTCTGGTAGGCCTGAGTCGGCTAATGTTTAATAGTTAGCCTGATAAAGCTTTATTGTTTGGACAGACAGTCTATTGATTACCTAATTTTATATGCATGTATATTATTGCTATTATTGTTATAATCAGTTTGATTGAAGGATTTTGATTTGCAAAAATATATGTTTAAAACGAATTAGTGAGGGGGGACCTGTTCCACTAAGTGTCGTGGTTTCACTTAATATCAGTAAACCAGGATGTAATAGTATTATTCACACCAGGCTTTATGTCTGACTCACAGTTTATGTTTTTTCCTTAAACTATCGGGTGCTCAAAATTAAATTTGAGTAGACTGAGAGTTAAGGACTTTTCAGGTTTACTAGGTTTGATGAATATTTATCCGAAAACATGTAGGAGGCAAAGCTGGCTATGTAGGAGTTATTTAATGTTATTTCCACTATGATGTATTTGTGACTGATATGTCTATCTAGTACTCTGATCATCCGGGGGAGCATCTTCATATGTCGCTCTTGGCATAATTTGTAATAATTTTATTTAATCAAAACCTGGAAAAATTTTTGGGATTATGTAACTGAATATGAAATATGGATTTGAAATGTAAGCAAAAAAAATTGTTTTTGAAATCTGTGTTGAGTTTATTTCTTATTCATGTGCTTCTAATATTATGGATACCATTAACATTACCATATTTTTGTCATCGGCAGTTAATACTATAGATGACTGCAGCATCTATAGCGCTTAGCTTTGGACCTCAAGATAGGGTATGTTGCAGCAAGAAATCAATATCCTAGGTCAAGGAGTTGATGGGTTGTGTGAGTTGAGAGGCTTCATGTAAAATTTGTTCATGAGGGATCTTGTGTGTATACCCCCAAAGTAGTTTGGGACCAACCAATATTGATTGATCAATTTATGTTATGAGCATAAGTTTCATAAATTATTCAAAATTAGATTTGTTTTATACATATATATAGGCAGTTCATAAAATGTTTTTGAATGCTTGTTCTGTCATACTGAGAAACAATTGTTGTTTAAAGAAAAACCGTATTCACGATGAAGGAATTTCTTTTAGTAATTAGTAGTTGAACGATAGCTTGGATTCGACAAAAGACTCTAACGTGGAAACTGAGCATGTGAGATGAAATAAATTCAACCTAGATTAAAATGGACACAACACATTAGAAAGTCTAATAATAACCCTTGCACATTAAAAATAAACTATAAGTTCCTTATCAATGTTGAGAAAAGAATTTCCATGATTGTCGATAAGCCATGAAGAATATTGACTCTAACATATGGCACGATGCACAAAGTCTGAATGGATTCCAAGTACATTATCCAAATATTATTTTTATAGCTGTACCCGAAATGATATGATCCATCAACCACAAATGTGTCTTCAAGAAGAAAACCAAAGCAGTTGTAATGTACTAAGAAAAATTGAAGAGAATGACATCGTAGATTTCAATTGCTGAAATTAACGTAACAAATTTGTCTTTCAACATGCTTAAGTTAATTGGGATTTTGCTTGCAAAATTATTGCTCGATATGATTTGAAGTTTTGGGACATTTATGGTGAAACAAGAATTCCAAATAGTGATTTAGAATAAACCATTTGCATATAAAAACCAAAGTGTCACGAAGTCAGTAGGAGCAATAATTGAGTTTGTGGGTAATGGATCCAAGAATTCAGATGAAATACTGTTCGACAAGCATCAGAAGAGCAAATATTTCAATTAAGAAATAAAATTGTTTGATTTTTAGTCAAAATGCAGAGAAGCGTGTGTCTGTAAGAAAGAACATTAAAAGGTACTAAGGTATTTCTAAACTATAAGTAAATAACCTACCGCTAGTTATCAACAATGTACTTATGTTGAAATCACTTTTTTGTTTAATTATGTAATTCTCGATATTGGATTGGAAAATGACATATTCAATAATTAGTATAGCAGGATGTTGGGATTATCCTAAACATAAGCATAGACACCATATTAAAATGTTTAGTATAGAGCATATAAGATGGATTTCTTATGCATCGGTAATAAGAATTATCATATACGCTATGATATTTACTATATTGCAATCACTTATGTGATTCATACATTGAGCTAGTATCAAATCCAAACTAAGAACACTAAATAGTAGTTAAAGTTATTCTCGAGTATTTATGAAATACTGGCGAATTGTTTATGGAGACAACGAACTACTTATAAAGGAGTATTCAGACTCGAACTTCATAGGTGATATCGAGTATAATATGTCAATCCTAAATTCATGTTTACTCTTAGCTAAGGAGCTTTAAGTTGGAATTTTTTGAAATAATAGGTTATAGCTGTTCAACCAAAAAGCTAAGTACGTCGCCTTGAATAGCAGTGCAGCAAAAGCTCCATGTGCATATGCATACATACATACGTGTGTGAGCGCGCACACACATACATACACACACACACATTTATACGTACATACATACATACATACATACATATATGTGTGTATCTATATATGCACAAATTTATAACTGAGCTATTAATGATTTCAGATGTTGAGAATCTTATGAAGTTGTTTTATGAAAACAATGACACAATACAAATCGCAAAAGAACCTAATACTAATAAGATGTTTAAAAACAAACTTCAAGGTTCCCCATGATAAATGAAAATTTATCAGCAATGGAGAGATATAAGCTGATAGAGTAGTATAGCAGATCAGTTAAGTGACTAACTCGATCGGTTCTGAGCTAACTAATTGAAAGGATGAGACTGAGATTCCTTAATTGACCCCTATTACAAGTGGAAGATTGAGAGAGTTAAGGTATTTCATAGGGAAAATTATGTAATTTGTTACATATAGCTAACTCTATAACCAATCATGTTCGAGAGAGGATATCGATGCATCCATTGAGCCAGAAGTATGTAATATTCTTCAAATGCTTGGGCAGTGTATTATTCATGGTTACTGGGGGGACCAAGGGGTTACATACATATAGTTACTGTATAAATATGAATTGACTCATTTGAGAGTTTGTCGTTGGTTAATAATAACTAGGTCAAACAGGAAATCTCAAAGTGATGACATTACACAGTTCTCTTGACTTGAGAATACCATTGAGTTTCAATATGGATACTCTATTTTAATTATAGTTATAGCATAGCCATCATCAAGCAACTATAGTTGGGTCTAATTTGAAACATTCGAAGTGAACGCTATTCAAAGAGAATTCGTCTCCTTAATTGTACGAGGTTGGTATCACAGTCAACTATAGTCAACTCAAAATCAAAATAACTGGTCAACGTAGTGCAATTAATAACAAATGGTATTATTGAACTGATAAATTTGTTTATGGAATAATTGAGTTGAATGTGGATAATATTGGTGTTTTGACCAAAACCAAATTCCATACATCCTAAAGTGATATAGTGTTGACGAAGAGAACGTGTGATAATTGTTACTAAAAGATTCCACTTAAAATTGTAAAATTAGAGTTTATCAAATAGGTTTGTAAGTGATGAGTTAAGTCAAACTATTGTACCATTAATTATGGTGACAGGTGAGCATTAGTATTTGAATTGTTTGAATATTAATTGTTAGCTAAATTTACACATGCAAGTCGTAGAACCGAATTTATTAAGTCTTTGAAACATTGCTCTATTTAATTAATTTATAATAGTTATAAATTAATTAATATTTTGAAATACAAATTTTTTTGTTTTAATTCTTGTATAGGGTGTACTTAGTAAATGGGTTAGCATCTAGAAATGTTCAAGGTGCTAATAGTAATTAATTGTGTGCATATACAAAAGTTATATATGTGCGTATTGATATACGAGATTGATGTACATTTAAATTTGATTTAAACAAAATTAATTAAAAACAAGTTTAAGTATTTAATTTGTCAAGTATGGGATAAATGTAGGTCATCCAAAGATGGGGCAAAAGAAGGAGAGTGAGGTGGATCTCAGTTTGAATCAGTATGAGAGAAATGTGGATATTTGATCTCCTAATTCTCCATATAAATACAACAATCTACCACTTATTTGTTCCCCAACCAGCCAATTATCGTCCCCATTTGTCCAAATACAAGGGGCTACAACTATTTCCGGTGGTGGAGGATCGACTGCTAGCAACAATGGATTAGATCAGGGAGATTATGGGGACTAATAGTTCAAGGTATGGGTTTTAGGAATCAGTCTCTTTAGGTAAATTCTATTCATAATATATGCTATATATTTACATTGCAACGATTTTATATATGTATTAATGTATCCCCTTAATTATAAATGCATTATATATCACTAAACAACATTTTACATAAAACAATTTATTTAATACAAAATCAAAAATCAAATATGTATATAAATATTATTATTTAGCCGTATGTACATATATTAGAATTTTCTAAGAATAATAAATAATTTTGATAATTTTTAATGGTCATTTATTAATTTTAAAACCTAAAACTCATTTACATCATATTTAAAAAATTCATATAGGTATATTAAATTATTTTAAAGTAAATTTTGACTGACTAAAAAAATAACTTTTTGGTTGAAATCTAATTAGTTTAATTATATTATTTATATTAGTTATTTATTAATATAGTGTACATCTTTAACGCTATAATATATGTGTGTGTATGCATTTATTAAAATTAGCTTTTGAATTTTTTTTCTTACTAGCTAAATTATTTTTTCCATATATATAATTTTAAATATTTATTTTATAATATATATATTATTTATACATATTAAAATAGTGTTATGTATTTTAAACAAATGAACAAATAAATGTGAATAAATAAAAATTAATTTCGGTTGTAATAATTAATTTTATATAAATGTACAAATTTAAATTTACTAAAGATTTTTATAATAATTTTATGATTTTCATTTGAATTTTTAAATGTTTACCAAGTCTTAATTGATATTTTAAATACAAAATTTGAATTGTTGACTTTGCCAAAATTGGACTAGATATTTTATATTTATTATATATAAATAATTTCAAATTTTATTTATAAATTTTATAAATATATTAAATAATGTTTTGAAATAATTAATACTTATATAAATGGCCATTGTTCACATAATGGACATAAATCCCAATATCTACTTATGTAAACATTAACTATGTACACCTTGTTGTGTTGCACATTATGCTTATATACACACATTAGTATATATCGATATACTCAAAACATATAAGTGTTAAATTAATTAACATACCTTAATGAATAAAATCAAGAAAATTAAATAAAATATGATTTTATTTGACTAATTAGATTGATCTAGTATAAGCATTAGACTTTATACGCCTATTAAGATCCAATTAGTGTTTTTTTTTTTAAATTCACCCGTTTTACCTGTTGCCAAATGGGCAAGTTCCAACAATTAAGAGTTCATGCTCGAATCCTTAGTTGCTTAATGATTCCCCTTGGACCTATCTTTTATTTCAAATGAGGGAGTAGTACTTGACTGTATTATGCGAGTGGTATGAGATACAAGATCCATATTGCTACTTTTCCTACTACTCGTTCAGTCCGTCATGGTCCCTGGAGGGTATGTTAGACTGCAATAATATGAGAGAAAGTAGAAGCTCAATTTATAGGGAATCTCCCTCGAATACATATACTCATAATACTTTACCCTCGATTGCATGCATGTATTTATATATAATAATTCTACTTCATAATTCTGTCGTATTTGTCTAAACATTTGCTCTATATCTGTAACATAACTAATCTAAAATAACTAATCTAACATTACACACACACATATTGCTAACTATTTTTGTAACAACCTGGGATTTAGCTTCAATTTATAATCGTCATTTAACGATTAAATTGATGGTTAATTGCTGGTTGGAATTTTTAATCAAGTAAAATTCTTTAGTAAAAAAAAATTGTTAAATGTCGAGTGGGCTTTACATTTTGAATCGTGGCCCATATTTGTTGATGCCGAGATAATATCAGAGGCAAACCCGATCCCCTTTCTTTCATTCTTCATTCGAACCCTAAACAAAAACGAGATCGAACGAAAAAAATGGCGGTCTCGTGTTATTCCTTCGTTCGTTCATCTCGAAGCTGCGACTTCAAAGACTCGATCTAAACTTGATTTCTTTGCTCTGATGGAAGATCGTCTCTTCGATACTGCGTTGGCTGCTAGGGCTTGTCTCCGCCTGATTCTGGAGGGACGCGGCTTCGATTTGAACTGTCGATCCTTGATTCGTGTTATGGGATAAAAGGTGAGTGATTTATTTCGCTCACATCTAATTCAATTACTCTATTTCGTGACTTGGGTTTTAAATTGTTTTAGTCAATGATGATTCGCTTATTTAGGGTTTGAACCCCTTGTTTTTCGTTCGTATATAATTTTTTGAAGTGTGAACTGATTTGAGTTGGCCGTACTACTTCGTTTTGTTGATTGATGATTTTGACATGGTTAGTCTTCTTGTTTCCACGGCATAACGATTTTACTGTGATGATTTGGGTATTCGACTTCGGCCTTGTTGGACTGTCGTCTTCGACCACTTGAATCTGTTAACTTGTATCTTGGCTACTTTGTGTCTGACACTTTAATTTAATTGCCAAAGCATCGAGTTGTTTTAGTTGTTTCAACTTGATTTTGAGTTGCGAAGAAGCAATACTTGTTTTGTTCGATCTTATTCTTGTGCACTTGTTTCTCTGACATGCTGTCTGGTTTTGCATAGCACTGTCCATTGGCGAATTCCTGTGGTTCTTTACAAGTCACTGTACTTGTGCATTGTCTTCTTGTAGTTTGTACTTGAAGTGCACTGTCTTGAATTTGAAAAGTGGTTCCATTTATGATGTTATGCTTGTGTTGTCACGGCTACATTTTTTGCTGAGACTACACTTGTCCTTCCTGTCCACTACTTGACTTTGTGGGCTGGTTCATTCATGCAGTTATCCTTTCATCATCACTGTTGCATTATATCTGGACTTCCTTAATTGTACTCGAAGCATTGATATATGAGTTTCATTTTGATGGCACTGTCCCATTTCATTTTACTGTTGCTTGAGACATGCTACCCACTTCATTTCACAGTTGCATATATATATATATATATATATATATATATATATATATGTTCACAAATATAGTCAGATATGGCCTTTTTCATTGCCTGACTATTCTTTGTTGTGTCTGCATATGTGTACTCGAGTCTGATTCATTCAAGTTGCCACCTCTGATCTTGTTTTGATATCGATTTGAGCGTGCTTGTTATTGTTGCAGCCTTGGGTCTGTTGTGCTTCATGTTAGCATTGACTTGTCTCGAATGCTCATTACTGTATAACCATATATTTTGAAATCACCACTGTTGCCTTGCACTTGTAGTGTACCATGCTGGTTCATATTTTACTCTTTGGTTTGAGTCACTTCCTACTTGGTCATACTGGTCATTCATGTATACTTGATGTAGTCTTCATGCATTTCTGGTTACTGTCTCGACCTATAGTGTTGCATTGATATTGATTCATTTGTTCTTTATTTCTGAGGCTTTACTTTTGTTGGCAAATGGTTGTAGTTTGGTGAGTTCTGGTTTTGTAGTCATGCATGTTAATTTGTTTATATGTGCACATCTGGACATTGTTTCATAACCACTTGATTATTGTTTACTGCCTGATCGACCATTGCAATTCATTAGTCTTGGCCTTTGTATTGGTTTGAGCATTACCTTCGTGTGGTCTGCACTTGCATACTGCTGCTGCCTTGTTCTCTGGTCTTGGTTCAGGTAGTCTTGACTTGAGTACATATGTGTGTATGCACTTGCATCTGGTGCATGTGCTATGTTCATTTGAGTTGTACTTCTTGCTATTGCCTGGTCTGGATTTGTGATCTGGTTCATGTATATGCACAGTTTCACTTTGTGTTGGCATTACACTTGAGTTGAACCCGATTTTTAGGTTTGACCTTGAGTTCATTTGTGACTATCATTGAACTTTCATGTATTTCATCACGGTTGTGGCGAGGCAGTACACGCATGCGTGTACTGTAGCCACACTGATTTGTCGTTTTAATTGACATTTCAATTATTTGAATTGTTTTGTGTTCAATTCAATATTTGGGAATTGTATTTGATTCGGTTCGATTGATCATTTTGTTGTGTCTAATTATCTATTCGATAATTAGATTCTGAGTTTCTAATTATTATTTAATAATTGGATTTTGTGTTAATTGTCTTTTAGACAATTTTGTTGTTTTCTAAATTATCTTCGTCGATAATCTTTTTATTTATCTTGTTGATGATTTGGAATTGCTGATTTGTTGTTTAACACTGTTTAGTGTTATATCTGCCGTTATTCGATTCTCTTATCGAGAATTTGGATATACGAGATTTATGTGACTGTCGTCTATTTGTTATTTGATTATTATTGCTTCTGTGCATTAATAACTGAGTTTGAATTAGACTGACCCGTGTATTATTTTCTTTTGAATTTAATACTCGGGTCAGACCCGAGTTGTTATTTCAGGTTGTAGATATCTTGCTTTGGGTTGCTGTTTGAGCTATGAAGACTTTTCATATCTTTTGGAGTAGTCGTGTCATAGTATAGGTTGATATGTATTCATGTATATTAGTCGATAATGTACTTGTATATATAACTTCCAGAGTCGACAGTTGTGGTTGTATCATATGTATCGTGTCAAATGTATTGTAACTGACATCAGTTATATATATATGAGACTTTTGTTATCTGCGTTCCGCATTTTATTATCTGTGTTATTATTATATATATTGTCCTAAACTATTATGAACCATCGTAGTTCGTTTTATACTGGAATTGGGTATGTCGATGGGAGTAAATAAACAAGAGATGAAAAATGAAAAATATATACCACTCCTATCGAGGTAACCAATACTAGTGTAAGGCCAACTACGGATGGCCGCTCCTATCCAGCCTTATTCTTCGTAATAACAAATAGTATTTCTTTTAATACTCTTTGTTATTGTGAGCATAGAGGTGGGGCGTCACAGGTTGTATAGAGCTTGGGGTTTATGGACATAATATAAAACATAACTTAGATGGAACATATGTTACAACTATTGGTCGATGTTTTATTTGTGCTTTGAGTCAAAACTAAAGTTTTGAAATTATGATGAAATTTTTAAATATCTTTATTTAAAAATAAAAGTGAAACTGTGTTTTGATGATTTATTAATTTGTGTTCTGGTTATCAGAGTGCGCAGCGGATACAGTGAAACTGCCTTCGCTGAGTACAACTGATAATCGTTTTGATTTAAAAATCAAAACGTGAAATTGAAATAAATTTCAATTGTTGTTTACATAGCTGTGTTTATTTTGTTTCTTTGAAAATTTCGAATCCGATTTGAGGATTCGAAGCGATTGCAGTTATGTGATTTTGTTGAGATTTTTGCTAGTTTTCTTTTATGCTAATCATATATTGATTAGATTTTGTTGTTTCGAATTATCTTCATTGAAGATACATTCGAATGATTTCTTTGTCCATTTTGTAGTACGTGCAAATTTGAGTTGCATGTTACTGCATTAATTTTACGTTGAACCGATGTTTGGTTTAAACGTATTTTGTTGTCGTTATCTTTATAACGGGATTTTTATATCGGTGCTAAATTTTTGAAGCACGGTGTTTTGTGGCATTTTGATGAATGAAAATTCACTGATATTACATTTTTGATGTGAATTATTTTGATGAGATTTTGACGTTTAAAATTTACTGTCGCTTTGGCTTCAGTAACCGTCAAATTTTAAAAAGTGGATTTTCAAGCGGTTATTCTGCAATGCTTTAATCACGTGATTGGAAAATCATTTTAAAATGAAAATTGTTTTATAGATTTTTTCAGTTTGCGCTTTCAAAAGAATGAGGAAGCGACTTAAACGATTCAGCAAAATCGAGGACTATGACCCCTTTCTTTTACTGATTCGCTTAACTCCGGACTTGTCCAGTTGAGAATGTGAATTGTTATTTTTATAAAATAAATAAAATTGTTTTCAGGAATTTTACAGTTTGCGCTTTCAAAAGAATGAGGAAGCGATTTAAATGTTTCAGCAAAATCGAGGACTATGACCCCTTTCTTTTACTGATTCGCTTAATTCCGGACTTGTCCGTTTGAGAATGTAAAATGTATTTTTACGAAATACACAATTTTGCACTTTCAAGGAAATGATGAAGAGAATCAAACGATTTAGTAAAACACGTGGTATGGGACATGTGCGTTTGCTATTTCGGTTAATTCCAGACTCGTTAATTGAAATATTTGCTGTTTTGATGATTTTGATGCTTTTGTGTGCTTTCGAGCCACTATGATGGACCTTCGGGTCATATGATGGACCTTCGGGTCATATATTGGACCTTCGGGTCATATGATGGACCTTCGGATCAAATACTAGTAATAGACCTTCGGGTCATTTGTTGGGCGCCAAAATTATGTTGAGTACTTGGTAGGCTTTGGCCATTTGTTGATGCACGTGCGGCGAACTAAAATCTCGCCATCTAATGGGATCGATCCAACCTTTTATGTTGATTTTCTAGTCTTCTTAATTGATTTCTAGATATTTGTTGTTTCTAATTATCTGCAGGTAATTAGATATATGATGTTATGAGATTTAATTATCGTATCGGTAATTAAATATTTACTGTTATGAGATTTAATTATCGTATCGGTAATTAAATATTTGCTGTTATGATATTTAATTATCGTATCGGTAATTAAATATTTGCTGTTATGAGATTTAATTATCATATCGGTAATTAAATATTTGCTGTTATGAGATTTAAATGTCGTATCGATAATTAAATATTTGCTGATTTGAAATTTCTGATTATCGTTTTTGATAATTAGATATTTGCTGATTTGAGATTTCTGATTATCGTTTTTGATAATTAGATATTTGTTGATTTGAGATTTCTGATTATCAATTTTGATAATTAGATATTTGTTGATTTGAGATTTCTGATTATCGTTTTTGATAATTAGATATTTGCTGATTTGAGATTTCTTATTATCGTTTTTGATAATTAGATATTTTTTTATTTGAGATTTCTGATTATCGTTTTTGATAATTAGATATTTGATGTTTTCTGATTATCATTTTTGATAATTAGATATTTGCTGATTTGAAATTTCTGATTATCGTTTTTGATAATTAGATATTTGCCGATTTGAGATTTCTGATTATCGTTTTTGATAATTAGATATTTGTTGATTTGAGATTTCTGATTATCGTTTTTGATAATTAGATATTTGCTGATTTGAGATTTCTAATTATCGTTTTTGATAATTAGATATTTGTTGATTTGAGATTTCTGGTTATCGTTTTTTATAATTAGATATTTGTTGATTTGAGATTTCTGGTTATCGTTTTTGATAATTAGATATTTGTTGATTTGATGTTTCCTGATTATCGTTTGCGATAATTAGATATTGGTTGATTGCTGATTTTTATTGATATGAGATTTTCTAGTCTCTAATTGAGTCTAGATTATGTTGATTTTATTGAATTGCTATTTTCTATCTATCTCTGTTGATATTTAGAGTTTGATAATTATGAAGTTTATGTTTTCTAGTTAATTGTTGGATAACTAGATAATTGCAGTTTTGCGAATTGTGATTTGTGCTTTCTAATCATCTTTGTTGATAATTAGATTTTGCTGTTTTCTAATTATCGTATCGACAATTAGATATTGTTGTTTTGTGATTTCTGTATTTCTGATTATCTAATTGGTAATTGAATATTGCTGATGATTGCATTTATTCAGTTTTGTTGTTTTTCTTATTATCTATTTGATAGTTAGATTTTGTTGAGAATTTGCGAAATTCTTTTATGGAATTAAAAGATTTCTTTGGTGTTTGTATTCTCGACCTTTATTTTCTAGATTAACCAGTTTATGTTAGAAAAATAATTATTATTGACAACCTTAATTATGAAAATTGCGGGGACGCAATTTTTATAAGGAGGGGAGTCTGTAACAACCCGGGATTTAGTTTCAATTTATAATCGTCATTTAACGATTAAATTGATGGTTAATTGCTGTTTGGAATTTTTAATCAAGTAAAATTCTTTAGTAAAAAAAAATTGTTAAATGTCGAGTGGGCTTTACATTTTGAATCGTGGCCCATATTTGTTGATGCCGAGATAATATCAAAGGCAAACCCGATCCCCTTTCTTTCATTCTTCATTCGAACCCTAAACAAAAACGAGATCGAACGAAAAAAAATGGCGGTCTCGTGTTATTCCTTCGTTCGTTCATCTCGAAGCTGCGACTTCAAAGACTCGATCTAAACTTGATTTCTTTGCTCTGATGGAAGATCTTCTCTTCGATACTGCGTTGCTGCTAGGGCTTGTCTCCGCCTGATTCTGGAGGGACGCGGCTTCGATTTGAACTGTCGATCCTTGATTCGTGTTATGGGATAAAAGGTGAGTGATTTATTTCACTCACATCTAATTCAATTACTCTGTTTCGTGACTTGGGTTTTAAATTGTTTTAGTCAATGATGATTCTCTTATTTAGGGTTTGAACCCCTTGTTTTTCGTTCGTATATAATTGTTTGAAGTGTGAACTGATTTGAGTTGGCTGTACTACTTCGTTTCGTTGATTGATGATTTTGACTTGGTTAGTCTTCTTGTTTCCACGGCATGACGATTTTACTGTGATGATTTGGGTGTTCGACTTTGGCCTTGTTGGACTGTCGTCTTCGACCACTTAAATCTGTTAACTTGTATCTTGGCTACTTTGTGTCTGACACTTTAATTTAATTGCCAAAGCATCGAGTTGTTTTAGTTGTTTCGACTTGATTTTGAGTTGCGAAGAAGCAGTACTGGTTTTGTTCGATCTTATTCTTGTGCACTTGTTTCTCTGACATCCTGTCTGGTTTTGCATAGCACTGTCCATTGGCGAATTCCTGTGGTTCTTTCCAAGTCACTGTACTTGTGCATTGTCTTCTTGTAGTTTGTACTTGAAGTGCACTGTCTTGAATTTGAATTGAATAAGTGGTTCCATTTATGATGTTATGCTTGTGTTGTCACGGCTACATTTTTTGCTGAGACTACACTTGTCCTTCCTGTCCACTACTTGACTTTGTGGGCTGGTTCATTCATGCTGTTATCCTTTCATCATCACTATTGCATTATATCTGGACTTCCTCAATTGTACTCGAAGCATTGAGATATGAGTTTCATTTTGATGGCACTATCCCATTTCATTTTACTGTTGCTTGAGACATGCTACCCACTTCATTTCACAGTTGCATATATATATGTTCACAAATATAGTCAGATATGGCCTTTTTCATTGCCTGACTATTCTTTGTTGTGTCTGCATATGTGTACTCGAGTCTGATTCATTCAAGTTGCCACCTCTGATCTTGTTTTGATATCGATTTGAGCGTGCTTGTTATTGTTGCAGCCTTGGGTCTGTTGTGCTTCATGTTAGCATTGACTTGTCTCGAATGCTCATTACTGTATAACCATATATTTTGAAATCACCACTGTTGCCTTGCACTTGTAGTGTACCATGCTGGTTCATATTTTACTCTTTGGTTTGAGTCACTTCCTACTTGGTCATACTGGTCATTCATGTATACTTGATGTAGTCTTCATGCATTTCTGGTTACTGTCTCGACCTATAGTGTTGCATTGATATTGATTCATTTGTTCTTTATTTCTGAGGCTTTACTTTTGTTGGCAAATGGTTGTAGTTTGGTGAGTTCTGGTTTTGTAGTCATGCATGTTAATTTGTTTATATGTGCACATCTGGACATTGTTTCATAACCACTTGATTATTGTTTACTGCCTGATCGACCATTGCAATTCATTAGTCTTGGCCTTTGTATTGGTTTGAGCATTACCTTCGTGTGGTCTGCACTTGCATACTGCTGCTGCCTTGTTCTCTGGTCTTGGTTCAGGTAGTCTTGACTTGAGTACATATGTGTGTATGCACTTGCATCTGGTGCATGTGCTATGTTCATTTGAGTTGTACTTCTTGCTATTGCCTGGTCTGGATTTGTGATCTGGTTCATGTATATGCACAGTTTCACTTTGTGTTGGCATTACACTTGAGTTGAACCCGATTTTTGGGTTTGACCTTGAGTTCATTTGTGACTTTCATTGAACTTTCATGTATTTCATCACGGTTGTGGCGAGGCAGTACACGCATGCGTGTACTGCAGCCACACTGATTTGTCGTTTTAATTGACATTTCAATTATTTGAATTGTTTTGTGTTCAATTCAATATTTGGGAATTGTATTTGATTCGGTTCGATTGATCATTTTGTTGTGTCTAATTATCTATTCGATAATTAGATTCTGAGTTTCTAATTATTATTTAATAATTGGATTTTGTGTTAATTGTCTTTTAGACAATTTTGTTGTTTTCTAAATTATCTTCGTCGATAATCTTTTTATTTATCTTGTTGATGATTTGGAATTGCTGATTTGTTGTTTAACACTGTTTAGTGTTATATCTGCCGTTATTCGATTCTCTTATCGAGAATTTGGATATACGAGATTTATGTGACTGTCGTCTATTTGTTATTTGATTATTATTGCTTCTGTGCATTAATAACTGAGTTTGAATTAGACTGACCCGTGTATTATTTTCTTTTGAATTTAATACTCGGGTCAGACCCGAGTTGTTATTTCAGGTTGTAGATATCTTGCTTTGGGTTGCTGTTTGAGCTATGAAGACTTTTCATATCTTTTGGAGTAGTCGTGTCATAGTATAGGTTGATATGTATTCATGTATATTAGTCGATAATGTACTTGTATATATAACTTCCAGAGTCGACAGTTGTGGTTGTATCATATGTATCGTGTCAAATGTATTGTAACTGACATCAGTTATATATATATGAGACTTTTGTTATCTGCGTTCCGCATTTTATTATCTGTGTTATTATTATATATATTGTCCTAAACTATTATGAACCATCGTAGTTCGTTTTATACTGGAATTGGGTATGTCGATGGGAGTAAATAAACAAGAGATGAAAAATGAAAAATATATACCACTCCTATCGAGGTAACCAATACTAGTGTAAGGCCAACTACGGATGGCCGCTCCTATCCAGCCTTATTCTTCGTAATAACAAATAGTATTTCTTTTAATACTCTTTGTTATTGTGAGCATAGAGGTGGGGCGTCACAGGTTGTATAGAGCTTGGGGTTTATGGACATAATATAAAACATAACTTAGATGGAACATATGTTACAACTATTGGTCGATGTTTTATTTGTGCTTTGAGTCAAAACTAAAGTTTTGAAATTATGATGAAATTTTTAAATATCTTTATTTAAAAATAAAAGTGAAACTGTGTTTTGATGATTTATTAATTTGTGTTCTGGTTATCAGAGTGCGCAGCGGATACAGTGAAACTGCCTTCGCTGAGTACAACTGATAATCGTTTTGATTTAAAAATCAAAACGTGAAATTGAAATAAATTTCAATTGTTGTTTACATAGCTGTGTTTATTTTGTTTCTTTGAAAATTTCGAATCCGATTTGAGGATTCGAAGCGATTGCAGTTATGTGATTTTGTTGAGATTTTTGCTAGTTTTCTTTTATGCTAATCATATATTGATTAGATTTTGTTGTTTCGAATTATCTTCATTGAAGATACATTCGAATGATTTCTTTGTCCATTTTGTAGTACGTGCAAATTTGAGTTGCATGTTACTGCATTAATTTTACGTTGAACCGATGTTTGGTTTAAACGTATTTTGTTGTCGTTATCTTTATAACGGGATTTTTATATCGGTGCTAAATTTTTGAAGCACGGTGTTTTGTGGCATTTTGATGAATGAAAATTCACTGATATTACATTTTTGATGTGAATTATTTTGATGAGATTTTGACGTTTAAAATTTACTGTCGCTTTGGCTTCAGTAACCGTCAAATTTTAAAAAGTGGATTTTCAAGCGGTTATTCTGCAATGCTTTAATCACGTGATTGGAAAATCATTTTAAAATGAAAATTGTTTTATAGATTTTTTCAGTTTGCGCTTTCAAAAGAATGAGGAAGCGACTTAAACGATTCAGCAAAATCGAGGACTATGACCCCTTTCTTTTACTGATTCGCTTAACTCCGGACTTGTCCAGTTGAGAATGTGAATTGTTATTTTTATAAAATAAATAAAATTGTTTTCAGGAATTTTACAGTTTGCGCTTTCAAAAGAATGAGGAAGCGATTTAAATGTTTCAGCAAAATCGAGGACTATGACCCCTTTCTTTTACTGATTCGCTTAATTCCGGACTTGTCCGTTTGAGAATGTAAAATGTATTTTTACGAAATACACAATTTTGCACTTTCAAGGAAATGATGAAGAGAATCAAACGATTTAGTAAAACACGTGGTATGGGACATGTGCGTTTGCTATTTCGGTTAATTCCAGACTCGTTAATTGAAATATTTGCTGTTTTGATGATTTTGATGCTTTTGTGTGCTTTCGAGCCACTATGATGGACCTTCGGGTCATATGATGGACCTTCGGGTCATATATTGGACCTTCGGGTCATATGATGGACCTTCGGATCAAATACTAGTAATAGACCTTCGGGTCATTTGTTGGGCGCCAAAAATACTAGTACTTGAAGTGCACTGTCTTGAATTTGAATTGAATAAGTGGTTCCATTTATGATGTTATGCTTGTGTTGTCACGGCTACATTTTTTGCTGAGACTACACTTGTCCTTCCTGTCCACTACTTGACTTTGTGGGCTGGTTCATTCATGCAGTTATCCTTTCATCATCACTGTTGCATTATATCTGGACTTCCTTAATTGTACTCGAAGCATTGAGATATGAGTTTCATTTTGATGGCACTGTCCCATTTCATTTTACTGTTGCTTGAGACATGCTACCCACTTCATTTCACAGTTGCATATATATATATATATATATATATATATATATATATGTTCACAAATATAGTCAGATATGGCCTTTTTCATTGCCTGACTATTCTTTGTTGTGTCTGCATATGTGTACTCGAGTCTGATTCATTCAAGTTGCCACCTCTGATCTTGTTTTGATATCGATTTGAGCGTGCTTGTTATTGTTGCAGCCTTGGGTCTGTTGTGCTTCATGTTAGCATTGACTTGTCTCGAATGCTCATTACTGTATAACCATATATTTTGAAATCACCACTGTTGCCTTGCACTTGTAGTGTACCATGCTGGTTCATATTTTACTCTTTGGTTTGAGTCACTTCCTACTTGGTCATACTGGTCATTCATGTATACTTGATGTAGTCTTCATGCATTTCTGGTTACTGTCTCGACCTATAGTGTTGCATTGATATTGATTCATTTGTTCTTTATTTCTGAGGCTTTACTTTTGTTGGCAAATGGTTGTAGTTTGGTGAGTTCTGGTTTTGTAGTCATGCATGTTAATTTGTTTATATGTGCACATCTGGACATTGTTTCATAACCACTTGATTATTGTTTACTGCCTGATCGACCATTGCAATTCATTAGTCTTGGCCTTTGTATTGGTTTGAGCATTACCTTCGTGTGGTCTGCACTTGCATACTGCTGCTGCCTTGTTCTCTGGTCTTGGTTCAGGTAGTCTTGACTTGAGTACATATGTGTGTATGCACTTGCATCTGGTGCATGTGCTATGTTCATTTGAGTTGTACTTCTTGCTATTGCCTGGTCTGGATTTGTGATCTGGTTCATGTATATGCACAGTTTCACTTTGTGTTGGCATTACACTTGAGTTGAACCCGATTTTTGGGTTTGACCTTGAGTTCATTTGTGACTTTCATTGAACTTTCGTGTATTTCATCACGGTTGTGGCGAGGCAGTACACGCATGCGTGTACTGCAGCCACACTGATTTGTCGTTTTAATTGACATTTCAATTATTTGAATTGTTTTGTGTTCAATTCAATATTTGGGAATTGTATTTGATTCGGTTCGATTGATCATTTTGTTGTGTCTAATTATCTATTCGATAATTAGATTCTGAGTTTCTAATTATTATTTAATAATTGGATTTTGTGTTAATTGTCTTTTAGACAATTTTGTTGTTTTCTAAATTATCTTCGTCGATAATCTTTTTATTTATCTTGTTGATGATTTGGAATTGCTGATTTGTTGTTTAACACCGTTTAGTGTTATATCTACCGTTATCTGATTCTCTTACCGAGAAGTTGGATATACGAGATTTCTGTGACTGTCGTCTATTTGTTATTTGATTATTATTGCTTCTGTGCATTAATAACTAAGTTTGAATTAGACTGACCCGTGTATTATTTTCTTTTGAATTTAATACTCGGGTCAGACCCGAGTTATTTCAGGTTGTAGATATCTTGCTTTGGGTTGTTGTTTGAGCTATGAAGACTTTTCATATCTTTTGGAGTAGTCGTGTCATAGTATAGGTTGATATGTATTCATGTATATTAGTCAATAATGTACCTGTATATATAACTTCCAGAGTCGACAGTTGTAGTTGTATCATATGTATCGTGTCAAATGTATTGTAACTGACATCAGTTATATATATATATGAGACTTTTGTTATCTACGTTCCGCATTTTATTATCTGTGTTATTATTATATATATTGTCCTAAACAATTATGAACCATCGTAGTTCGTTTTATACTGGAATTAGGTATGTCGATGGGAGTAAATAAACAAGAGATGAAAAATGAAAAATATATACCACTCCTATCGAGGTAACCAATACTAGTGTAAGGCCAACTACGGATGGCCGCTCCTATCCAGCCTTATTCTTCGTAATAACAGACAGTATTTCTTTTAATACTCTTTGTTATTGTGAGCATAGAGGTGGGGCGTCACAATTTTAGTCGCTTGTGTTGGCTAACTATTTCAGTAGCTTGTATGCTAGATATTTGTATTACTGTATTGTCTAAGATAAAGGAAATCTTTACCTTTCGATAGCTTAAACTTGCATAGAAATGCTTTTTTAATCACTATTTTTGTATCGATATCGTTTTATTGTGATGACTATCAAAATCTGATTATTCAATTTTATCTATTCTTTCAATATTTTGCTATGCTTGCATTTCAACGTCTTTCTATAGCAATTATTTTTTATTTTACATTTCAGATTCTACCAAATTTCTGAGAGAAACTTTAATTTCTCAAGCCCCTTTCGACTCCAAATAATGCTATTCTGAGAACTTATTTATCTTGTATCTACTTTCATGCTCATATCTTATTTCCGAAGTTCTATCCTTTTCCTTCCGATAAATATTTTGTTCTTTTCAAGGAACTTTAGTGTTTTAGCCAACATTCTCAGGTCTTACCAAGTTCTTTTTTTATCTCCTAGCTACATTGATCGATGCTTAGAAGTCCAAAATCATACGTACTTATATCGTTTTTATGTATGAACAGTACCCTCGGTCTCGGGGTCTATCAAGTCTATCATTTGAATTTCGGGATACATTTTCCTATGGCATCTAGTCCTCTATAGGTTAACACCTAATTAGGTCTTAGATTTCTTTGAGTTTGCTTAGCTACTGTGATGACCCACCTTTTCAACCCTCAGAAGTCGACACTAATACACTCATGGTATTCCCGAGCCGAATATCCATGTGCCGAAAAGACAGATTGATGAAGGGTAAAAGAAAATAATAAAGACATAATATAATTTTACGTGAATGGAATATCATATATTATTTCAATATACAATCTTTACAGCGGAAATTTTAAATACATACATCAGAGTCTATTATAAGTTTAGCCGGACAGCTATAAATACCTATTCTTACAAATGCTGAAAAAAGACAAATACAGTGGAAAAGTAAACAATGACCATACATTGATGAAGACCTCGAACTCTCCTTTGGAAACTCCAAGCATCTTCAGCTAATCCTGAAACTACTCGGATCTTACCCGAGTATTAAAAATTACCAGATCGGTCTGGCAAACCAGCGTGAGAAATGCAAATCATAAATATATACGACAATGTCATAGATCGATTTTGATGCCAAAAAAAACCTTTGAAAGGAAAAGTATCTCATAAGACCACGCCGCATATAAACATGGACGGTTTTTCACCTTATGATAACTAAAACATTTTTATCAAATCATTTGATATTATTTCTAATGACATTAGTTTAAAAACACTTTCCAAATAAATGTATTAATCATAGCCGAAATTGTTACATTTATTAAATTCTAGCATAATAGGTTTACAAGTAAAACCGTAAAGGCTTGTATTGGAGAATAGATTCCATATAATGACAAGGTAAGGGACTACATTCCGATAGTACATCCCTAAAGGGATGCACCTGAGACTCCAACCTCTACCAACACAGACCGGCCTACTTTTACCATAGATAGTACCAAATACGACATCAACCTAGTCGTTTCCCGACCTATCCGAGGCATCTCATAGCATATACAACAAACTCGGTATATAGAGGGTAATCTAGAAAGGTGATGAACATATCCTAATGGATGCAACCCACTTAGCCCTGCCACATTTACCCTATTTTTGCCATCATTGATGTGTGAGGCTTGATGTAACGACCCGCAAATTTCAGTGGTTTATTTATTTAATTAATTGAATTTGTGTGAAATTTTAAACAATAAAATTTTGAAATATAAATTTGATATTTGGAATGCGTCTAATTAAACATAGCAACTGGTAAATTTTCATCCGAAAATATGAAAATTTATTTCACGCGTAAATTCACTTCAATTTAATCAGTTAAAAAGTGATGAAAATAAAATGTTTTCCAAACCTGAATATTTTTCCATAGAAAATTTGTAAATCATATTCTGAGTGAGACGTCATCTTTCGTTTCGTCTAATTTGGACATCTATTGCTCCGTCGATCTTATTTCTGACAAAATAGCAGCATTTCTGGTACCGGTTATCGACTTTTGATCGGATGACCGTACCACTGATATCTGTATACCATTTTAATCGTCTCGTCGTGCTAATCTCTGCGGTATATTTATTTCTATATTTTGCGGTCCGGTAGGTGACGAAAATGATGGTAACGTTCCATTGTAGCGGTACAATATTGGTGACTTTCCACTTTCTTACCTTTTCAAATTAAAACGTGCTATCCTTATCCTTTATTTTAGTCTCTGACCTTTTCAAATTCAAATGTACTATTCGTTTGGAAACTCCTTTCTTTAATTTCGGTCTGTTATTTTAATAAATCATACCTGTTCGTACTTGATAGGAAGACGCACGTTTTCTCTTCCCATCTGTTGCATACGAGTGCATTTAACTATGATACATACAAGTTCAAACTTATGGCATTGTTTCGTTTCTGAAAGTTGTCCATATCAACCTGTTCACGTGCCCCTCTTCCACAAACATAAACTTCCATCTACCTGCAACTTATTTCCGTCCTCTCCCATTTACATCTACAACACCGAAGCTTTAGCAATCACAACCGCTTCCTCATGCATTTGCCTTAGACATCTCGCCACTACTCCTCCCTAATGGCCATTTCCTTCATGCCTATATCCTTGACTCCGGCCTCCACCCAGCAGCCAAGCTCCGCCTCAGCCTTCCCCAAACCTTGTTCCTCCGCCCACCTTCACACCCTGCCAGTGCCGAGTATTCCTCCCTTCCGGTCCCCATACCCCGTCATCCAGTGCCCCAGCATGGCCTTCCCCACCACATCCGCCTTAACCCAGTCGCCGACCCCACAACTATCGCCTCACGTCCCTTCACATCCACCACTGACCCAAGAACAACCACCCGTAACTCAGTCTTGTCGTCGAAGTTTTCCTTCGCCTACCCTCCACCAGTCTCCGCCCTAACTTTCTCCCTTCCCCTCCACACATACATCCGCTTCCACCATGAGCCGCCTCTACCAATTGCCGAAGCAGTGGCCACCTCCTCCTCCTGAACTTCCCCGTGCCCCTAGCACGCGTCAGCACCACCCACTCATCAACCTCCTCTGCCATGAAGCCTTCCTTCAGCCCTCTTTTCTCTCCTACCTCTTTTATTACATAGGTATGTATATATTTATATTATACAGTATATATTCATTGAGTAATATGTTTATATAAGTTATATATATATTGGTTTACATTATATGATATGTTGTATTAAAACAGATTTCTAGTAGTGATATACGTGTAAAATATAAGTCTTATATATATTAGTTATATACGCTGTTAGGTTTAGTTTATATATTATATATAGTTTGCATATACTACATAAGTTTATATCATTTCTTATTCATCTATGTATAAGCCTATACACATAATCTGTGAGTTATTTATATGTGTAATATAAATTTTGCTTAGAGTATTTATATTAATGGGTTATAGAACATGTTGTTAGGGTATATGAGCTTTATATCAGCAACTTATATATGTTTATAAGTATGAAAATTTTAGGCTATTTTGATTCTTTTGTTTTATTTTTAATTTCAGTTATATATAATGTGTTTAGATTTTATATACATATAGTATACGTTAATGATACAGTAAAGTATGTAGCTCTAATATCAATGTGTACGTGTATTTTTGAACATAAAGTTTTCTCTTCTTTGTTTTGCATATATGTATGTTCGTACTACATATATTTATTAAAAATATGGGTCTGCATATATGGGTTTGTGAATATGAAGTCTACATGTACCTATTTGTTATACATATCAAGTCTGGAAAATTTGCATTCATATGTTGTGTAGTATTATACAATAGATTATATTCGTACAGTAAAGAATATATATGTTTTAAAAACATATATGTGTTTAGTTTTTAATAACGTGATATGTTTGATAGGTTTTGATAACTATAATATATAATAACGTGATGTGTTTAAGTGTTTTATGCAAGTTATATTAATTATATAATGTGGTACAGTGTATATATATATGTTAGTCACATATTTAAATATATTAGTATATATAAGGTCAAGTCTGCATATTTGTTTATACATATTTAGTTATTCGCGTATACACTTTTGTCTGCATATATTATGTGGTGTCTGCATTTGTATATTGGTTTTAAGTATGGTTTTATAAAGAGAATATACATGAATTTTAAATGGTTTTGAACTAAAGTGATTTTTTTTATTATAATTATGTATTTTATTTTAACTATAAATATTTTATTTTAATTTTGTCTTAGATTAAAATATTGATTTTAATAAAATAACAAACATTTTCTGTATATATCAAACTGATTCTGACTTAGTTCATCAATTCTTGATTATCAGCCTTATTCGTCCAATTCGTGCCAATCTTGCTTTGGAATTCGTGCTTGGATTCGTAACTCCGTTCATTGTCTATTTTCTCTAGCCTCGAAAGGTGAGCAATCACTCACGATTAATGTTCTTATATTTATTAAATTTGATTTCAATTGAAATGTCAATTGAAATATGCTGTTGTTAGTTATTTACATTGTTATATATATATGTCATTATATGTATCTGTTCACCTGTGACATCTGACGCCATTTTTTGTTATTTATACTGATGATGATATATTGCCTGTTACTGTGTTATTTTATTATCATATCTATTATCACTCTGCAAGTTCCCTGTTAGTATAGAATCACTATGGGTTGAAGTGATACATACCCGAACGATCTGTAGAATAGGAGGAAATCATTATGGGTTGAAATGATAAACCCAAGCGATTTTCAATTTAATTGAATTTGAGATTTCGGGTTAAAAAGATATATACCCGAATATGTTTTAAATTGCGGATTGAAATGATAAATATCTGTATCACTTGACCATAGGATAGAAAATTATATACAGGCACCGTTGGTCTATATATATAAACGTTTTGAAATGATTTCTATGGTTTTGAAAAGAAATATATGGTTTTGATAAATATTGATTTTAAAGATTTATTAAAGTTGATTTAATAAAGTTGATAAATAATGTGTTTAAGTATTTAATATCTATATTTTAAATATAGAATTTGTAATGATTTGAAATTGATTGAAATTGTATTTATTTAAGAATTATACTTAAATAAGTCTGATTTGAAATGTATTGAATTGGAAATTTAAAGAAGTGATTTACAACTTGAAATTAGAAAGGGTGACTTAAATGGATATTTCAAACGTATAAATATTTAAATGAGATCTTTTGTTTATTTAAATTGTAAATTTGAAATTGTATTTAGATGTTATGGAAATGATTAAGTTAATATTTCAAACTAAATAATTGTAAAGGGAATTTGATATGTATATAAATTTATCGAATTTAATTTTTAAAATGACGAATAGTTAAAAGCTTTGAAATATATTCAAATTGAAATGGCTTATTTTATGGTTTAGATACGTATTTGAAATCGATAATTTGAAATGGTTTATTTAGAAGCTAAATCGAGTTGAAACGAATGATTTGAGATTTGATTAAATTAAAATTTTGGAATTCGAGTTAATTTGAATCGATTTGTGAAATTTAAGGAACTAATTTATTTGTGACGACCCGACTTCCCACGCCTGGAAAATCGCATCGTTTTTAAGAAAAGAAAGAGGTGAGAAGTAGAAAAGATAGAGAAGAAGAAGAAACAATCACAGAATCTCAACAGCGGAACGAATAAAATATAATATATCACAAAAAAATAAATAGTATCATATACATCAGAGTCACACGGATAATACAACACATACTAGACAGTTATAAACACCTGTCTAGTTAATACAACTCACAAGTCACATAGATACAACACAGCGGAAATACAGATAAACACTAACACAGCGGAACCAATATATATATCTATACGCTGAAGCCTCCTGCTCCATTTGCTCCTCCAGTATTCGTCAAAGCTAACCTGAATCCCTTGGCTACCCGTAAAAAATTGGGTACCCGAGAGTTTATGAAAAACAGAAATAAACTTCGGGTCAGACATGGGTCTGGTATGAGTAAACGGTTAAAGTTTCTTAACTTTCAAAAACCTTTGAAAACAAAAGGTATCACGTAAGACATCCCACACATAAACATGGAAATGTTTTTACCTTACGCTAACCAAAACTTTGATAGGAAATTCGGTGATATTATAATAGTGTCTAGGGTTTTCAAGTAAATAGAAAAATAGCTGAAATTGTTACATCTATTAAATTCCAGCATACTAGCCACAACGTGGGTAATACAATCAAAACCGAAGGCACTTATTGGATTTTGGATTCCATACAATGGCAGGGCTACTGGGGTACCGCCCGTCACAGTACGTGGCCTAGATCACCGTACCGAGGACCCACCCTAAGTCCCCTGCAACACAAGGTCGGAACATCCCTTACTGGATAATTCCCGCACAAGATACCCCACGGTTGTCATGATCAACCGCACACAAAGCCGAATAATAAGGGACATCTAGACAGGGGTAATCTCGTCCTACTTGGGTGCTACCCACTAACCTTGCTGCACCTCCCCTGTTTTAGCCATTCCCGGTTGATGAGGCTTGAGGTCACGATTACCTTTAGAGAACACATCTCTTAGAATGCTCATCGTCCACCTGACGATGTTCTGAAAGCATTCAATCCATACAAGTTCGTTCCGGGTTCGAATGAAACCGAAGGCATTATCTCGTTACACTCGTATTGGAATCACCCTCAGAGTTAACGACAATAACCCTTGCATTCTGAATCACCATCTCGAATCTATAAGTACTATCTTCGTCAAACTCATTACGGAATCACCCATAGAGTTATACTGACGTATAGTTCTTATACCTCGAGTCTTCACTTGCTCCATTTGAATTTCACGACCTATCGTTATTTTGGATCGATGTGGTATTCGGATATCCAAATCTAGAAACCCGATCCCGGTCTCATCGAAATCCAAACCGTGTCTTTTAAGGCCAAGTTGTTTTAAAGTTAAAACAATTTAAATTCAATTATCTATATACACACAGATAGATAAATAACAATATCACAATGGATAATAACATCATCATCATAAACAGCTAATCCATATTATCTACTCAAACAGATAATCAATATCATCATACTGAACCAAACATCCATAACACAATAGGTATATATCTGAGATCACAATCAATCATGGAAATCAATATCATCCATCATATATAAACAAAGATTAATAATCACCTCATTTATAATTAATTTAAAATGAGTTAAATTAATTACAAATCTCTAATTAATTTAAAGTAAATTAAATTAATTACCCCATCAATATAAATCTTGCTTACATAACCATTAATTAATTACAAGTTAATTAATTAATCATTTCCTACTTTTCCATCTTAATTAACCATTTTAGATTAATTATCTCAAATTATATTTAAGTAATTATCCTCTAATTATTTTACAAATTAATTACTTCATACCAATTATAGAAAGTAACCTTTTTAAATTACTAACATTAATTACATTACTTCTTAATTAATTGCATTAATGAATTCCCTCATTTATTAATTATTCCCAAATAATCCATTTTAACTTACATCATTAATTATAATAATTAATGATCTTTAATTACATTTATTTCATTTAGTAATTTATCTTAAATTTAACCAAATTGTTAATCACCTAGATTAACTCCATATAGTAATTAACTACCTTAATTACTACAATAGATAATTCAATTATTCCATGATTACTTATTTTTAAATAAATCCATTGATTTATTTCTACAAAGTAATTATACTCAAATTACTTTCATTTTTAAATCATCCACAATTAATTACTTCTTTAAGTAATTATACTCATTATCTCATAAATGGTTATTTAAATTAATTAAACTAAATTAATTAACTTAAACAATCTCATATTAACTTAATTAATTACAAATGAGAAATAAATTCCTTAATTACTTTCATAAGTAATGATATTTAACTAATTCACAATCGTTTATCTTAAATTAATAAACTTAATTAATTACCAAGATTAATCATATTAATCCATTATTTACTAATTCTAGTTAATAACCTTCATTAGTTATTTACACTTCTTAAATTACTTTTCTAAAGTAATTAATTAAGATTTATTATTACTTACGATTAAATTTTATCTTTACTAACTCATAAATAAATTCTTAATTATTTAATTAACTAAGTATCCAATATAACTTAATTAATTCCTGCTTAATTATTATTAATTAATAACCATAGGTAAAAATTCCACTCTTATTTAGTTAATGATTCTTAATTATCCATTTATTTATTCTAAATTTATTATCTCAAGCCTTAATTAACTAATTTAACTACAAATCCTTAATCTTCACTTATTTAAGGATAAAACATTTTCTTATTTAATATCGAATTCTCATTTCAAAAAACTAGATTCAAATAAACACATAATTCAACTTAGCAAGATTTAAATCACAATTTAAAATCTACTTTAACTATTTAAAAGTTGTTAAAACATTTAATTAGTTTTATAAAACTTATATTTGAAACTAGGGTTTAAACTCATTTGAATTCAGATTTGAAACCAGATTTAAAACCTTTGATTTAAACTTCATTTACAATTTAAACTTCATTTTACAATTCAACTACTTAGGAATTTTTGAAGTAGTTAAACAATTAAAAAATTTCCTTAAGACTTTATTTATTTCAAACTGAGATTCAAAACTTACTGGAATTCAGTTTTAAGTTGGATTCAAACTTAATAAAATCCCTACTCCCCAATTTAAACCCAGATTTAGATTTTAAAAACATTTAAACTGCCAGGCTAAAAAAAACTGGCAACACTAACAAATACCCGAGCTTCCCCTGTTTTACTTCGAGTCGAACAGAGAAAACCCTCGGCCATCCCCTTCATTTACTCGAGAAAACTCGAGTAACCCTCCTGCTCAAACCAAAACTCCTCAACATACACCAGGGAATCACCGTGCACGTGCACCACGAATTCGATCGTCTTCGATCGAGTTCGACGACGTTCCCTCGTCGACAACCATGCCCAAACACCATCGTCATCACCAGATTCTCCCATCTCAACTCGAATACGAAATTCGATTTCAAACTGAAGCCTGGAACCCATCAACTCGAACTCGCGAAAACCTGGCAACGCGTCGTTCGCCAACCTCCGACCATATGCAGGTCAACCCCTCCGGCTTCGACTTCCCCTACGCGACTACTTTCATTCCCCAGAACCCGGTTGAACTCGATCAACTTCGTGAAACGCGGTGATCGATTTTTCCTAGCTTAGTAATACTAGGGTTCTAAACTTAAAATGACAATTGCCACCACCCCACTGTCATGAGCCAACACCTGACAATTTTGTCAAAGTCCCCTATCACCCCTCCACCTCCAGAAAGAACCACCACCTCCCAGATCAACTATATCTCCGGAGAAACCCAAAAACCCGATTTCCAGACATTTCTAAAAATCACCTTCAATTTTACATTAAAAATTGTGAATTTGATTTTAAAAATCCTAACTTTTATATACGATTCCGGTTATATATTTTTATCAACAAATTTTAATGTTTGATTTTTAACAATTTTAAAATTCCTCTGTGTTCTCTTTGCTTCCAGACAATGTTTTACTTTCTATAATTATTGCAACCATTTTTAAAGCTTAGTTAAGTCAAAACAACACTTTGTCTAAAATATCTAAGCCTAAAGAAGGTTAGAGTGTAAAGCATTTGAAGTTAGAACTAAGTTTAAATCTCTGGAGTTTTTAAACAGAGATGAATACTGTAATTACTTAGACCTTTTCACATGGTTCCATGGTCTTAAAGGCCATCATACAACCACATTCTATACATACATCACAAATCTACTTAACCTATAAGTCATATGCATCAAAACAGAAGGGTGTCACATGTTTATAGTATAAAGACAGAGGGTTGAAACTAAGATCTGAGATGTTTAGAAGCAATATATATGCACACTTACATAAATGCACTGAAGCTTGCACAAACACATACATATAACATATAAACAAATCATAAGCACAGAGATTTCCCGATTTATTTAAATTTTTGTTTAAAAGTTTACTCACCTAGCTTTTCAAAACAGAGCTTGTTCTTTTTGGTTTGAAGACAGGGAAAAGCTTGAAACTAGGAATTCGAAAACTTGTATATCTTTGTTGTTGATCCCAGAAATTTGAATAGCTGGAAAACTTGAACATGAATGGGTCTGAAGCCTTGTTATAATGAAGATGCTTTCATTTTTTGGTTGTGAAACTGAAATGCTTTTGCTTAGTTGATTTCCAGGTTTGAACATTTCTTTTATTCTTTCTTTTACTTAGGTTGTATATGTTTTAGATTTTTAGAAACTGGATGCTTGGCTTTTGTAAACGAAATGTAATAAGGCAAGTTGGTAAATACAACAAGTATACTCATTTTTTTATTATTCTAGTACACGAATAATTCAGAGATTTTATCTCTTTGGGGGCTGAAAGTATATCTCGAACAGGCTTTGTTATGCTAGGTGGAAAGAACATTAAATGTCATTGTACTTTTGTTTCCAGGCTTCTCTTTCAATCCAAGTCTCATGAAAAAAAATCTTTCATATGTTTAATTTTGTTTATCTTAGACTTAGCATATTTATCCCATTTCATTCGTATGTGTTGAAGTGGTCTCGGCCTGCCCATGTATTTTGTTAGAGTATAAAATTTTACTTAAGTTTTACTTTATATTTTAGTACTAGTGAGATCTCAATGCCTGCAAGTATGCTTACCTAAGTTTTAATTTAAAGTTTTGTTATGGTTATTGTTGTTGTTAGCTTGAATATTAATTTTAACCTTAGTATTTAATTCTACTCCTAACATAAGTGTATTTATTTTTTTATTTCTAACATGAAGGTATTTACATTTTAAAAGATAAACAATCAATATATAATTCCCCATTATCATTTTATTTTATAATTACTTTAAATATTTACAAGGTATATTTTATCATCTATAATCTATAATTATTATATTTATTTTAGAGATTTACATAAATTTTAAAACCATAACTTCTTTTTAAAACATATATAACAATTTTCATTTAAAATAAAAATCTACTTATATCGACATCACATTATAAATAAAGCTCATTATTACATAAAATAAATTTATAAATGAAATTATTACTTCATTTCTTATTTTTATAAAACAAGACAATTCTTTGTTTAATTTAAATCTAAGCTAAAATCATTTAAACAATTTTAACTTAAATCTTAAGTATATTCAAGCCATATGATTATTTATTTAGATATTGAATTAAATCAAATTTCCAAATTACCAAAAAGATTTGAGTTTGAAAACATATTCTTATTTATTAAAATTTAAAACAAATCTTAACTATTTACACTATATACAGATTTATGAAAATTAATAGAAAACAATTTATTAGCTTTAAAAGATAATTTATCAGTTAAATATTCATTTAAAAGAAAATTATCAAATCAATTCAAACTTATTAACAATTATCATCATATCAATTTAATATTTAATATAGATTATTAAATTGATATTGCTCGAAATTTCGGGATGTCACATTCCTCCCCTCTTAAAAGAATTTCGTCCCCGAAATTTAAAACAAAGGTAATTTAATAATCTCATTAATGATTTAATTTTTAAAACAAACATATATCATCAATATATACTAACAACCATAGCAATCAATCATCCAATCAAACAAATCCAACTATCCGGACAAAATACTGGATTGAATTTCCTCGAGTTTCCCCGAGTATAAATACCGGGTTACTCGCTCTATAGAATCCAAACAATCAATACTACAAAGCTACACACATCTAGATCTACGAACAAGATAGGATATCAAACTATAAACAAGTCTGACTCAACATCCAAAACTCCCTGAACAGCTGGTTCTACAACCAGAGATAACTCATACACGTACTCCCTCAGAGACACGTGAAACCAACGAATCTCAGTTATCCAAACTGACAATTCACTCCTGAAGATCAAACACTTATCCAAAATCAAATCTCCGATTCCGAAATCCAAATTCCTTCGGACGATCCTGGGACTCCTACATCCTTACTGATCAGCTTATCCTTCGCTGATGCCCTCCCGAAACATCCTGAACCAAAACAATCAACAAAATGATCTTTCCAAGATCAACCACAACTCAGAACTCCACTCTATTCCAGAATCAAAAGACGGATCTCACTTCTCTTATCCAAAAGAGATAAAACAGATGCTCTCCAAATTACTTCCGCTGCACAACTCTGATCCGAGCAGATGAAAATGCTGATGACGAACACAAGCACAAACTTCCACTGATACCAACTGTGACAGACCTAGGCTTTGCAACCGTCGGTCAGTAGCCACAACTGGTAAGCTTCTCAACCATTCCGAAAATATGGTTCAATAGATCCATAAAGAGAAAACTCAAAAGTTCCTCCAAAACCCGAGCTGCTTCACTAAACTCTCTCCAAAAACTATCCTACTACTGAGCTGAACCATCGGTATCACTCCTAGAATCCAATCGATACCAATCTCAATCACTAGATGCTAACAAAATTCTGACTTCCTGAAGACATCCAGAAAAATTCCTAACATCCCAAGAGAACACTCAGACTATCGCAAGTCACTTTTGCGATCAACTCAGCCTGATTCCAAAGAAAAACTGTTCTCTCTTTACTAAACAGAACAGCCTACACTCAACTAGTCAATTCCATCGAAGAAACGGAACCACACTGCTGCTTCTGAAATCCGCAGCTAAACTAGAAAGCTTCCTTGCCAGCATACAGGATCTTCCGAACTACACTGCTGACACCAATGCCAAGGAATTCCAAATCCAAAGCTCTTCGAGAAACTCAAACCTCAAACTAAACAGAAACACCCTGCTGAACACAGCCACTACACCGAAGCAGATACACTTCTTAAAACTTGTTCCAAAGAAACATCTTCGGAAACATCCATAATCACTGTGTCTCATCACACAACTACTAATCTCGGAGATATCAAGATATCATCACTAGCTTCTGTCCAACCGACATATCCAATCTCTACTCAAAGATGGACTCCGAACCTTTACAGGTTTCCTTCAGAGATCGATGAAATCCTTACATCAACAAAGCTCACTCGAGAAAGACTGTAGACCCAATACCGTCTCGGTAGATACACTTCCAATCTCAACAAACTCCAACCATCGGTAGTCGTGTGACACACCACTACCCTATCTACCTTTATAACTTATATTGGGAAACCCGAACAGGTAACCCAACAAATAGGTAGAAATAGATATATATATATATATATAGATAAAAATTACAAGTACGCTCTCTCAGAAAGACACCACTCCAGAGCCTAGGTATTCGCTCAACCTGATGCTCTGATACCACCTGTGACGACCCGACTTCCCACGCCTGGAAAATCGCATCGTTTTTAAGAAAAGAAAGAGGTGAGAAGTAGAAAAGATAGAGAAGAAGAAGAAACAATCACAGAATCTCAACAGCGGAACGAATAAAATATAATATATCACAAAAAAATAAATAGTATCATATACATCAGAGTCACACGGATAATACAACACATACTAGACAGTTATAAACACCTGTCTAGTTAATACAACTCACAAGTCACATAGATACAACACAGCGGAAATACAGATAAACACTAACACAGCGGAACCAATATATATATCTATACGCTGAAGCCTCCTGCTCCATTTGCTCCTCCAGTATTCGTCAAAGCTAACCTGAATCCCTTGGCTACCCGTAAAAAATTGGGTACCCGAGAGTTTATGAAAAACAGAAATAAACTTCGGGTCAGACATGGGTCTGGTATGAGTAAACGGTTAAAGTTTCTTAACTTTCAAAAACCTTTGAAAACAAAAGGTATCACGTAAGACATCCCACACATAAACATGGAAATGTTTTTACCTTACGCTAACCAAAACTTTGATAGGAAATTCGGTGATATTATAATAGTGTCTAGGGTTTTCAAGTAAATAGAAAAATAGCTGAAATTGTTACATCTATTAAATTCCAGCATACTAGCCACAACGTGGGTAATACAATCAAAACCGAAGGCACTTATTGGATTTTGGATTCCATACAATGGCAGGGCTACTGGGGTACCGCCCGTCACAGTACGTGGCCTAGATCACCGTACCGAGGACCCACCCTAAGTCCCCTGCAACACAAGGTCGGAACATCCCTTACTGGATAATTCCCGCACAAGATACCCCACGGTTGTCATGATCAACCGCACACAAAGCCGAATAATAAGGGACATCTAGACAGGGGTAATCTCGTCCTACTTGGGTGCTACCCACTAACCTTGCTGCACCTCCCCTGTTTTAGCCATTCCCGGTTGATGAGGCTTGAGGTCACGATTACCTTTAGAGAACACATCTCTTAGAATGCTCATCGTCCACCTGACGATGTTCTGAAAGCATTCAATCCATACAAGTTCGTTCCGGGTTCGAACGAAACCGAAGGCATTATCTCGTTACACTCGTATTGGAATCACCCTCAGAGTTAACGACAATAACCCTTGCATTCTGAATCACCATCTCGAATCTATAAGTACTATCTTCGTCAAACTCATTACGGAATCACCCATAGAGTTATACTGACGTATAGTTCTTATACCTCGAGTCTTCACTTGCTCCATTTGAATTTCACGACCTATCGTTATTTTGGATCGATGTGGTATTCGGATATCCAAATCTAGAAACCCGATCCCGGTCTCATCGAAATCCAAACCGTGTCTTTTAAGGCCAAGTTGTTTTAAAGTTAAAACAATTTAAATTCAATTATCTATATACACACAGATAGATAAATAACAATATCACAATGGATAATAACATCATCATCATAAACAGCTAATCCATATTATCTACTCAAACAGATAATCAATATCATCATACTGAACCAAACATCCATAACACAATAGGTATATATCTGAGATCACAATCAATCATGGAAATCAATATCATCCATCATATATAAACAAAGATTAATAATCACCTCATTTATAATTAATTTAAAATGAGTTAAATTAATTACAAATCTCTAATTAATTTAAAGTAAATTAAATTAATTACCCCATCAATATAAATCTTGCTTACATAACCATTAATTAATTACAAGTTAATTAATTAATCATTTCCTACTTTTCCATCTTAATTAACCATTTTAGATTAATTATCTCAAATTATATTTAAGTAATTATCCTCTAATTATTTTACAAATTAATTACTTCATACCAATTATAGAAAGTAACCTTTTTAAATTACTAACATTAATTACATTACTTCTTAATTAATTGCATTAATGAATTCCCTCATTTATTAATTATTCCCAAATAATCCATTTTAACTTACATCATTAATTATAATAATTAATGATCTTTAATTACATTTATTTCATTTAGTAATTTATCTTAAATTTAACCAAATTGTTAATCACCTAGATTAACTCCATATAGTAATTAACTACCTTAATTACTACAATAGATAATTCAATTATTCCATGATTACTTATTTTTAAATAAATCCATTGATTTATTTCTACAAAGTAATTATACTCAAATTACTTTCATTTTTAAATCATCCACAATTAATTACTTCTTTAAGTAATTATACTCATTATCTCATAAATGGTTATTTAAATTAATTAAACTAAATTAATTAACTTAAACAATCTCATATTAACTTAATTAATTACAAATGAGAAATAAATTCCTTAATTACTTTCATAAGTAATGATATTTAACTAATTCACAATCGTTTATCTTAAATTAATAAACTTAATTAATTACCAAGATTAATCATATTAATCCATTATTTACTAATTCTAGTTAATAACCTTCATTAGTTATTTACACTTCTTAAATTACTTTTCTAAAGTAATTAATTAAGATTTATTATTACTTACGATTAAATTTTATCTTTACTAACTCATAAATAAATTATTAATTATTTAATTAACTAAGTATCCAATATAACTTAATTAATTCCTGCTTACTTATTATTAATTAATAACCATAGGTAAAAATTCCACTCTTATTTAGTTAATGATTCTTAATTATCCATTTATTTATTCTAAATTTATTATCTCAAGCCTTAATTAACTAATTTAACTACAAATCCTTAATCTTCACTTATTTAAGGATAAAACATTTTCTTATTTAATATCGAATTCTCATTTCAAAAAAACTAGATTCAAATAAACACATAATTCAACTTAGCAAGATTTAAATCACAATTTAAAATCTACTTTAACTATTTAAAAGTTGTTAAAACATTTAATTAGTTTTATAAAACTTATATTTGAAACTAGGGTTTAAACTCATTTGAATTCAGATTTGAAACCAGATTTAAAACCTTTGATTTAAACTTCATTTACAATTTAAACTTCATTTTACAATTCAACTACTTAGGAATTTTTGAAGTAGTTAAACAATTAAAAAATTTCCTTAAGACTTTATTTATTTCAAACTGAGATTCAAAACTTACTGGAATTCAGTTTTAAGTTGGATTCAAACTTAATAAAATCCCTACTCCCCAATTTAAACCCAGATTTAGATTTTAAAAACATTTAAACTGCCAGGCTAAAAAAAAACTGGCAACACTAACAAATACCCGAGCTTCCCCTGTTTTACTTCGAGTCGAACAGAGAAAACCCTCGGCCATCCCCTTCATTTACTCGAGAAAACTCGAGTAACCCTCCTGCTCAAACCAAAACTCCTCAGCATACACCAGGGAATCACCGTGCACGTGCACCACGAATTCGATCGTCTTCGATCGAGTTCGACGACGTTCCCTCGTCGACAACCATGCCCAAACACCATCGTCATCACCAGATTCTCCCATCTCAACTCGAATACGAAATTCGATTTCAAACTGAAGCCTGGAACCCATCAACTCGAACTCGCGAAAACCTGGCAACGCGTCGTTCGCCAACCTCCGACCATATGCAGGTCAACCCCTCCGGCTTCGACTTCCCCTACGCGACTACTTTCATTCCCCAGAACCCGGTTGAACTCGATCAACTTCGTGAAACGCGGTGATCGATTTTTCCTAGCTTAGTAATACTAGGGTTCTAAACTTAAAATGACAATTGCCACCACCCCACTGTCATGAGCCAACACCTGACAATTTTGTCAAAGTCCCCTATCACCCCTCCACCTCCAGAAAGAACCACCACCTCCCAGATCAACTATATCTCCGGAGAAACCCAAAAACCCGATTTTTCCAGACATTTCTAAAAATCACCTTCAATTTTACATTAAAAATTGTGAATTTGATTTTAAAAATCCTAACTTTTATATACGATTCCGGTTATATATTTTTATCAACAAATTTTAATGTTTGATTTTTAACAATTTTAAAATTCCTCTGTGTTCTCTTTGCTTCCAGACAATGTTTTACTTTCTATAATTATTGCAACCATTTTTAAAGCTTAGTTAAGTCAAAACAACACTTTGTCTAAAATATCTAAGCCTAAAGAAGGTTAGAGTGTAAAGCATTTGAAGTTAGAACTAAGTTTAAATCTCTGGAGTTTTTAAACAGAGATGAATACTGTAATTACTTAGACCTTTTCACATGGTTCCATGGTCTTAAAGGCCATCATACAACCACATTCTATACATACATCACAAATCTACTTAACCTATAAGTCATATGCATCAAAACAGAAGGGTGTCACATGTTTATAGTATAAAGACAGAGGGTTGAAACTAAGATCTGAGATGTTTAGAAGCAATATATATGCACACTTACATAAATGCACTGAAGCTTGCACAAACACATACATATAACATATAAACAAATCATAAGCACAGAGATTTCCCGATTTATTTAAATTTTTGTTTAAAAGTTTACTCACCTAGCTTTTCAAAACAGAGCTTGTTCTTTTTGGTTTGAAGACAGGGAAAAGCTTGAAACTAGGAATTCGAAAACTTGTATATCTTTGTTGTTGATCCCAGAAATTTGAATAGCTGGAAAACTTGAACATGAATGGGTCTGAAGCCTTGTTATAATGAAGATGCTTTCATTTTTTGGTTGTGAAACTGAAATGCTTTTGCTTAGTTGATTTCCAGGTTTGAACATTTCTTTTATTCTTTCTTTTACTTAGGTTGTATATGTTTTAGATTTTTAGAAACTGGATGCTTGGCTTTTGTAAACGAAATGTAATAAGGCAAGTTGGTAAATACAACAAGTATACTCATTTTTTTATTATTCTAGTACACGAATAATTCAGAGATTTTATCTCTTTGGGGGCTGAAAGTATATCTCGAACAGGCTTTGTTATGCTAGGTGGAAAGAACATTAAATGTCATTGTACTTTTGTTTCCAGGCTTCTCTTTCAATCCAAGTCTCATGAAAAAAAATCTTTCATATGTTTAATTTTGTTTATCTTAGACTTAGCATATTTATCCCATTTCATTCGTATGTGTTGAAGTGGTCTCGGCCTGCCCATGTATTTTGTTAGAGTATAAAATTTTACTTAAGTTTTACTTTATATTTTAGTACTAGTGAGATCTCAATGCCTGCAAGTATGCTTACCTAAGTTTTAATTTAAAGTTTTGTTATGGTTATTGTTGTTGTTAGCTTGAATATTAATTTTAACCTTAGTATTTAATTCTACTCCTAACATAAGTGTATTTATTTTTTTATTTCTAACATGAAGGTATTTACATTTTAAAAGATAAACAATCAATATATAATTCCCCATTATCATTTTATTTTATAATTACTTTAAATATTTACAAGGTATATTTTATCATCTATAATCTATAATTATTATATTTATTTTAGAGATTTACATAAATTTTAAAACCATAACTTCTTTTTAAAACATATATAACAATTTTCATTTAAAATAAAAATCTACTTATATCGACATCACATTATAAATAAAGCTCATTATTACATTAAAATAAATTTATAAATGAAATTATTACTTCATTTCTTATTTTTATAAAACAAGACAATTCTTTGTTTAATTTAAATCTAAGCTAAAATCATTTAAACAATTTTAACTTAAATCTTAAGTATATTCAAGCCATATGATTATTTATTTAGATATTGAATTAAATCAAATTTCCAAATTACCAAAAAGATTTGAGTTTGAAAACATATTCTTATTTATTAAAATTTAAAACAAATCTTAACTATTTACACTATATACAGATTTATGAAAATTAATAGAAAACAATTTATTAGCTTTAAAAGATAATTTATCAGTTAAATATTCATTTAAAAGAAAATTATCAAATCAATTCAAACTTATTAACAATTATCATCATATCAATTTAATATTTAATATAGATTATTAAATTGATATTGCTCGAAATTCCGGGATGTCACATTATTTTATAACGAAAATTTAATGTCTAGACTGTTTAAAAAGGAAAGTGTTATGATTTTGAAAGCATTATAACTTTGGAAAGTAATATGATTTGAAAATGGATATATTTGAAACGAAATGATACCGTATTAAATTGGGTTTTGAAATGATAATGATATTTTGGTTTGAAGTATAAACTACTTTGAAATGACCACGGTGTTATAATAACGATTGGTTGGCAAAGAGACCGGGATCGGATATGGACATACTCTCTGTCGATACCGAAAACCACTTTGACAACCCTGTACGCGGTGGAGATTCCAGAATGAAGTAGGATGGTGGCGACGTTCTTAAGGTATGTTACGTGGACCCAACTCCCGTGAGTTGGCATAAGGTGGCTAAAACAGGAGCGATCTCGGACCAGTGAGGTAGCACCTCTTCTCGGACGCATTTCTTCGATATTATACTCTTACTTGTGATTTGACTAGATGGCCATCCTCCGATTGGGAATGTTGTTCGAGGTGGAACGGTAGTGGCTGCTATGCGTATCCATCAGTCCGTGTGCGTAATTGGTATATCTACCCTGGCATTGCCTAGTTGTGCCGTGTCACCTACCATATTGAGCTTTACTACGATTATGATTTTAAGATCCGACCGCGTTAAGGTTCTCCATCCCCTTAACGCTATTTTCCGATATGATTATACTTTACTTATTTAGACACTACTGTATATAGCGTATATTACTACATAGTAAATAGTTTAACGGATCCTTAGGGGATGGTTATCCCAACATCCTTTAAGTTACTTGTATTTCAGTTGATATTTCACTTGAGTTGGATTTATTTATATAAGAATGTTAATCCTGACTCGAGTGTTTTGTATTTTTCTTTACGCTCGGGTCAGACTGAGTGATACAGCATTGGAGACTCACCTTTGGAGTTGGAGCTTCGCTTGGAGATCCAGCTATCTATCGATCCTGCTTTCAGTATTTCCATCGATCCAGTGGTGTATTCAGATCTGGTATTTGATTATTGTATTGAGACATCTATTGTATTCGAGACCTCTGTTGTATCTTGTTTAACTCTGTTATATATATAGTAGCTTCATGAACTACTATCCTTTTGTTTCCGCTGCATTATTGTTATATTACTCTGTGTCTGTGATCTGTAATTTTTTTATTTACTATATATGTTGAGTTTTGCCAAATTTTATTTACAACGCGGTATTTTGAGCAATTCAACTCCGGCATGAGTGTCTACCTATACACTTATAATGGATGCGAATGGTCCAAAATACTGGGCCGTTACACTTGAGGTAATGTTTTATCTTTCACATGAAAAATCTCGCTTTAAATGCCATGTTTCCATTTTCGAAGGCACACTAATTGGTTTCCATAAAAGTACAACCCTTGAGTTTCATACACCTTAGGGAAGGGTGTTAAGTATAAGAGGAGTTACCTCCTACACCACCAAACAAATGTATGTTCATAAAAACCGATGTATGTGGTCTTAGAAATGCAATGTTAGACATTCATCCATACAAGTTGTCAAGGAACAGGACAAACCGAAGGTACTCCTACTACATCCTATTTGGGAATCACCCTTAGGATTAGTAGCAAATAGTCCTTGCATTGAAGATTTTAAAACGAAGGTACCATTACCACAATATATATGATATGGAAATTTCCGTAGAGGTTAGTGGCAAGCAACATTACATTATAAAGATCTCCGTCTTCACAATCATTTCTTCAACATGTCTTCGCTTTCAAATGCGTATATTGGTTTCAATTTGTTTTTGGATAGGAATTACCCAAATCCCACCATGGTTTCTCCGAACAAATCATCGATAAAAGATGTCAAGCATATAGGTGAATATTATTCAATTAATCAATATCTTTTATACAAGTAAAATATCTCTTTAGAGATATTCAACTTTAAATCATATTCTGTTTCAGTATATGTGGGATAATTAAACCTCTTTTATCAAATCCTTTGGTTAGTTAAAACCCCTTTTTAACTTCGAAAATATCAAAACATTTCATTTTAAACTACTTAGGAAAAGTAAATTCAAATCTTAATAAAGATTTCACATTTCCAAAACTTATCTTTAATGGGTTAAAAACAATGTTATTTATGACATCGTTTACCGTAAACCCAAACCAGTTAATATTGAATAAAAGGGATCCACAAATTTTAGACTGATCATACACAATACTAATTTTTGTATTCAACTTGTACATTCATCGAATAACGATGAAATCACCTTTTAAATTCATATGGATAGTATGGGTTCCCTCCTCGGAATTTAATATGGAGTTTAACTAGAATTTTTCTTTAACAACCAAAATCCTATTTTAAATCTTGTTTAACTTTTAGAAAGCTCCACATCTCTTTTCTTTTATCTTAAGAAAATGCGGTCTGAGTAAATCAAATTAGCGATCCACTCCGTCGGGCCAGTCCGTAGCTAAAGCAGAACCCAAACACCAGCTGTCCAAGCTTGGGTCTAGAAGCTATCTCTCTGTCACCCATAAGGCGGTCAAGTTATTTGATCAGCTCTAAACTCTTTTATATGATCTTTTAGAGATGATTTTTATTTACTTAACACAATTCTAAATATTGTTCAAAACAATTTTCCTTTAACCATTTAAAAATCCTTTAAAATAATTATAAAACTTCCAAATTTTCTTCAAAATACTTAATTGTTTATTTGAAAAGGTTAAAAAAGATTGGAAAAGAATATTTAAGTTAAAATCATAATTTGCAAAAGTTATCGAAACCGCTGCAAAAACTGCTATGAATAGTGTTTTTATAGCTTCTTTGTTCAAAGCACTAATTTATTTTCAACTATGTCCACCTTAATAACTCAAATCCTTTTTTAAACATTTTAACATATTTATGAAATTTATTTCGTATTTTTAAAGATTTAAAAACATCCATTTCAAAGAGTTGAAATCCATATTTTATGAACTACCAAAACGTGATGTTTTTGGAAACTTGATTTGGACATATCTCAAAATTTATAAAATGAAACCTTGATTTTCTTTTCTATTTGAAAACTATAGTTATAAAGTTTGGAAAATCCTTCTTTCGAATAATTTCGAGATATATTCCACTCTACACATTGATTTAATTTTTATGGCGCGAAATCGCGAACTACCACCTATTTTGACTTCAGTTTTGTATCTTGTCAAAACTTTTCCGAAATGATTTTTAATGTTTATAAAATATTTATAAACCATTTTAAACCATTTTATTCATGTTTAAATAGGTTTAACCATACCGTAACACTTTTATAATTCATATAGAAAAGTGATTTCCTTTGTGTAAACTTGATGTATATTTAACGTGAATAATTTCCACCTCAAGCAAGCATATAATCAACCAATCATCATTCAATTATATTAAATAACCATATAAGCAATCATTTTAGCATATGATCAAGGGTGTAACTTTAAGTAATACATGTCTATTATTATCACTAATAGCAAGCAATAATTAAGTGATTACTAAAAAATATTAATAAGTGATTATTAAGTGATTCAAAGTGAGGTTAACTCATCTTTACCAAACTAAACTTTATCCTCTTCCTACCAACATTTAAGCACATATCTCCACAAATCACACCATCACTTCTTTCTCCATCCCAAACTTTTCTGAAGCTTATAGAAATCAAACCAGTGGCATTCTGGCAGCACATCCTTCTCTTTTCTTTACTCTGAAGCTTCTAGATCTCCACCTTGACTCTATGTAGGTTCGGTCATGCTTCTTTGAGTAGTGGAGCTTGGCCTTGGTGCTTAGAAGAAGGGTGGTCGTGGGTTGTGGAGGTGGTAGGGAGTGTTTTGACTTGGTTTTGGAGGTGGATCTACTTTATGTTCATGTGGATATAATTTATTTTCATTTTACCATTATTTCTTCATAATTTTCCTAAGACGGAGAAGAAGAAGTGAATGAATGTGTGAATAAATGAGAGAATAGGGTGGGCATTTATAGGTAGGAAACCTTAAATATGAAGCAACCTTAGGAAAATATCTCTTAGACAGGACATGTTCTTGTTTACATCATTCATGCAAATCTCACCCCATTACATCACACACGCATCACCTCCACCCATGCCCCTCCATGTGCTTTTGTGTAAGGTGTAAGATGATGTGAAGTTTTGTTTTATTTTCTTTAGGAAAATATCTAGATATTTGTAAATAAATACTCTGATATTTTGTTTAATCTACCATTAGCAAATATGAGATGGAAATTGGTAATTCTTCTATGTATTTTTATGTCTATGGATGTGTGTCTATGTATATGTGCATATGTATGTCAAATATAACATATAACGTTGCACAGCTTCCTCTTGTCAAACAGGTGCAATTCCGGAATCAGATTTTTGGTCATATTTTTACTTCATAATTAAATTAAAATAAATGTAAACAAAATTTGAAAAATAATTTCTTATCATTTTAAATAAATTAATATAATTATATTTGAATTATAAAACCGTATAAACCAATATTAAACAAGTGTTTACAAAAGTGTTGTTGTATCGACAAAGCGTTATCAATTTTTTTATATCTTCAAATCAAGTACATTATTTTATAAAATTATTATAAATGATTTATTATCACTATTTAACTAATTAAATGAATTATTATCATTTTAGAACAATTATTTGATTATTTAAACTTAATTTAAAATTCTAGAAATTGTATAAAAGCGATGATATCCTTGATGATATCATAAATATAATTTATTTCCAAAAATAATTTTTTTTTATATTTCATATTCTTGCTTAAAAGGATAAATAAGTATATGTATCCAGTTTTGTTCGCTTTAATATTGAGAAAATCCTTTTCGAAAACTGATTTTCATCGTTTTTCTAATGAAAACCTCCAAATATCCATATTTGTTAATATACCTTTAAAACAAGTTTACCATCATTATTTATGGTTCAAAACATTATAATTTGTGTTATAAAATCTTGTATTTGAATATTTTAAATATAAATACAATTTATCAACATGATAAATTTATGTATCGTTACAGCTACATTATGTGACATCTAACCATAATTTGAAAAGTTCCAGGGTCTCGCTAAGCCTTTTGAATCTAATTTTGAAAGATCTATTCTTTGGCGCCTAGCCATTTGTGAGTCTATAGTCTAATATGGTCTAAGGTGCCACCATGTCTATCTTAATAGCAAGGCTTAAGTCTTTCTTAATAGCATTCCTTGATATTATCATCTTTGGGTCTAAAGTTAGCTTTGACTTTTTCTTTCAGTGCCGAGATTATTCTCAAAATCTACTGATACCTTCTCGATATATCTTTGATGCCAACCTTGTAGCATATACGATTGTGCTTAGAATCTACTGAGGCTTTCTCCTTGCATGTTCTCTAATTTATTATGTATAGGCCAGCAGTAATGCCTAGTTGATATTGCCTTCTATTACTGGTGGTGGTAAGTTTTTGTTGTAGGCGCATCACATGTAGGGATATGTAGAGAGAAAATCCCTCAGAGGCTTGTCCTCCTAGTGCCGAGGTCACCCAACCGAATGTATCATGGATATAAAGGATTGGGCTATGAAGTACTTATAAAAATATTATTACTAATGAAACAGATCCGCTTACGGTGGGAATCAATCATTAAAATAATATATATTATGTAGTAGACTTCGAAGGAATACTCACTTTGCGACGAGCCAAGAAAAACTTTTATCTTTCGAAGAAATGTACCATTTGGTTACAAATCGTTTTTTCATTTTCTTTTGAAAATTTATATAAGTTATTCCTTAGATGGATCTTCCTCCATTCGTGGTCTTGTTTTTCAAAAAGATGTTCTTTCCTTTTGGTGTACAAGTTGCAATCATGACTTACACACTCATCTTATAAGAAGTTTTCATAATTGGAAAGGTCACCAGAGACAAAGACCATGGCTAACCATAAATGAAAAAAAAGTAATAATGGTATAAGATAAACTCATTAAATGATTATTTATATATATGCTCCTAAATATACGCCTAGTTGAAAGGGTTCACCTTCGAAGATCAAATAAATAATTCATGTATATAGAAATTAAATTTGAAAGTTGTTAAGAAGACCAATAGGCGCCCCTAAGGTATAAAATGATAGATTTAAGGGTATGCCCTATGGGCAATTTTGGAATTTAATGTAAATTATTAACTCTACAATTAAATCTCGTTCAAAATAAGAGATGTTTTGTTTTTCTATTATATATTTTTTTTATATTGTGATATATTAGTTAATAGTCAATTTAAAATATATTTAATAGAAAATCCTTAAATAATAGGTTATGTGATAACCGGTACAAATAGTTGTAACCATGAGAAAATTATCATAATATAAAATAACATGTTATTTTAAATATTCTTAGTTAATTTATTTTAAAAAAGGGTGTTGATACATCTGTTGAGACCAGAGTACGTAACACTCTTTAAATATTATCCAGTAAATTACTAATTGCTACCAAGGGCAAGGGGTATATGCTGATAATTATTGGATGACTATGGAATAACTAATTCGAGTGTATTCTATTGGTCAATACTAACTAAGGTTAAACAGAAAATCTCGAAGCAATGATATTATAGTGTTCTTTCAACTTGAGAATATTGTTCAACTTCAATATAGATACTCCACTTTGATTATAGTTTAATCGTGACATGACATTTGTTGGCTGACTATAATTGGGTTTGAGCTGAAGCATTGGAAGTGAAACATTATTCAATAGACAATTCATTTCCTTGGTTATATGAGGTTAGTATCACAGTCAACTATAGTTAATTCAAAGTCAAAGTCTGTTCAAAGCAGTACAGTTAATAATAATTGTTATTATTTAACCAATAATTTATGCTTGGAAAAAACAAGTTGAGTGTGGGTGATATTGGAATTTTGATCAAAAAACCAAATTCCATAAGTCCTAAAGTGATATAATGTTGATGAAGAGAATTGATGTAAATAATTATTACTAAAGGGAACTATTCTAACGACCCATATTTTTGATAATTAAAGATATTAAATTAAATAAGACTTTGGAGTTTAATAATGCCAGAAATTAAATTTTATGATTTATTTACGTGAATTTTATTAAATATAAATTTTGAGTTTAAGATAAAATCTTAAAACAACAAATTTTAATGAAATGGAAGATAGTAATGCATATTATAATATAATTTGATAATATTGATTTAATGTAAGGGACAACTGTTTTAATGAAATTTCAATCAATTGTAACAATAAAGGTTAATAATGAGTAAAATAAATGGTGTATAAAACGGGGAAATCAAATGTTATTTAATTGAACTTAGTTTTAACATTTGGAAGTAGATTTATATGTAAACAATAAATGTATAGACGTGTTCAAATTATTTAAATGTAACAATTGTTTATTCCTCATGTTATTATTAAATCCGTTGAAAGTATTTTGGAAATCAATGAAATTTAATGTAATTGAAATATTGAAGTTAATATAAGAAAAGACGGTAACTGTGGAGTAATGAGTGTAATAAATGGAAATTCATGATTGATAAATTCATAAGGTATTTGTTGATTTAATAATAAGAATGTAAATCAAATTAAAAGAATTTGTTTGAAATTTAAAATATAATGAACGGATTTTATTAGTGATATAATTAAACGGTGAAATTAACTTAATATTTAAATCTTGGATTTAACATGGAAAATTGTATTTTAAAAGATTATTAAATTCTGTTTAATCAAGAATGATGATAGAAACTTTTAATTTGTAATTTAAAAGTGATTAAATTAATTTAATAAAAATTCGGTTGAACGTACAAAAATAAATATAATTTGATTTATAAAGCTAACTTTTATATACAATAGAATTAGGGTTTGAAATTAGTTTCATTGAGTTTTAAAATATTGAAAACCTATATTTCGATATATGGAATGACCTATTTTCGTTTCGGGTACGAAACGGGCTTTTCGGGTATTTGTTATCGCTTTGACCCAATCGATCTATTCCATCCATTCCTATTCAATCTTTGCCTATATATATGTTGTTATAAACCCTAGAAGATTTCTATTCTATTTTCTATGCGTACAATTTCAGTTCTTATATGCTTCTTCTTAATGGAGATTAGTCAAAAACCTAATTACAATTTCAAATCAAATCCAAAAATTCAAATAGCTCAATCCCTATCAAATTATATATCGTTTCGAAGCTCTCAACGAATAGAATCAGCATGTGTAATCCATTGTTTGATTGGAGGTTCTATTTGACTAGAAATCAGCGATTTATTCTCGGCCTTTCATTTTAGTGTTTTGATTCAACGATGGATCGTCGACCATTCGACGATTAGGAAGTTACAGCGTGTAGAGGAGGCTTGGTGGAGTTGATCTATCGGATTGAATCGCCTTGGTAATACTTGGATTTGCCAGAAATCAAGGAAGAAGTCGGCGGGGGCCGTGGCCGCTCTGGTGAACCTGGTGGTCGCGTGCGTGGGCGGATGGGGCGGCTGGAGGTGGGGCGCGTGGAGATGGCTTCTGATCGGAGTGCAAGTGAACGTAGGCAGCGCGGCAGTGACGTGAAGGTGGTCGTAGATGGGTCTATTCATGCACGATGAACGTAGGGTTGAGATGGTGAGTTAATTACTAAATTGCCCTTCTTTATTTTTAATTTTACTTTAAATTTCAAACTACTAACTTGCATAACTGTTGCATACGAATTAAGATTCGCATGCGGTTTCTTCCATTGGGTTTGTAACAAAATTTCGGACAACATGAAATTTGTTTGGATGGATTTGGAGGCTATTGAAATTTTGGGCTTTTATTGGATTTTTAGTCGGTTATAAATCAAAGATGAGTGATTTAACCCGCTCACGCAATACTAACTCTTCTTATGTTAGTTGAATTAAATTTATGAAGTGATAGGAATTTTATTGGTTGTTGTTTGGTAGTTTAAATTGACACTTATGTTAATTTGAATTTTATATTGAATTAAATTAACATTTAAATTAATATTGAATTTAATTGCTAGTTAAATACTGGAAATTGACAAGTAGCAACTGTTATGTTATATTGGTTGATTTGGACGTTGATTGCAATTGGATGTCATTGATTGATATGTTGGATATATGGTTGTTATTTATTTTGATATATCTATGTTATTATCCCATTATTTATTTGGCATCCTTTAAATTATCAGTTGAATTATTTTGAATAAACAAAGAAGTAGGTTGAAATGATATACACTTATGTCATTTAATTTTGGGTTTAAACGATATATATCCATCCATGTGATTAAAATTGAAATAACTGATCACTTGGCCATATGGTAGAAAATTGTATCCGGACACCGGATTTGGTTAAATTAAATAGTTTTAAAATATAGAATTTAGATTTGTTTAAATGATATTGTTTTAAAGAAAACAAAATTTTGATTTATATGAATTGAATTATTTTCTAAAATGAGTTCTGAAATGTTGAAATTGTAAATGTTTAAATGAATTTGTTTAAGGGTTTAAATTGAAATTTTAAACTGAAAATTAAGATATGATTTGAATTTTTTGAACAAGAATTATATTAAAGGTTTAAAGTTTAATTTAAACTTTGAACTTACTTTAATTAAAATGTATTAAATGCGTATTTCCAAGTTTGGACGTGAAATGGATTTAAACTTAATTGTTTAAAAATGAGAATTTGAACTAAAACTTTCTGGCATTTGAATAGAACTATTTAAATTGAGTTTGAAGTAAAGTTGAAATTGTTTTGAATTGAGGCTGAGTTAAATGGAAATTTGAATATGTGATTGACTTGAATTGGAAGTCGGAAAACTGATTTCGTTGGAATTGGAACATGAGTTCAAATTGTTGTGAAAGAAAGAAACAGTTTTAATATAAACCATTTTAATATAAAACCTATTTTGATAATTAGATTATTTTAATATATAAACTATTTTAATTATCTAATTTTCAATATTAAAATCTATTTTATATTCAAAACCATTTCTAATCTATAAATTATTTTAATCATTCCAATCTATTTCCAATATTAAAACTATTATCCAAACTATTTTCAATATTAAAACCATTTTAGTTATTCAAAAACATTTTCAATATTCAAACTATTTTAAAAGAGGGAACTATTTAGATTTAAATCATTGATTTAAATATGAATGTTTTGATATGAAGGTATAACCTGTTTTGAATTCAAAATGACTTTTGAAGATAATCTGATATTTTTATATGAAGTATGACTTGTTCTTGAAATTTAAAAGAACCAACCAGTGTGAAAAATGATGTTTGGTTGTCAAAGAGACCGGGTCGAGTATTAGCATACTCTCTGTCAATTTCGGAACCCTTTAACAACCATGTACACTGTGAATGTTATCCAGAATGTAGAGGTCGAATTGGCGACGTTTGCTGGATTTGAAGAAAGAGAACGATGATGGATAAACCTCGACACTTGTGTCAATTTGAAATTACTAAAATAGGAGCCACACCTGACCTATGAGGCTAGCTACCTCTAGCGACATCCGTTCTTCGTATTACTATATTGATTTTGAATTGATTGGTGCACCTTGATTTTATTATGGGATGGATGTTCGCAGTAGGTCGTTAGGGGTTACAACCAGTCAGGAAACGCAAAACGGTAGTATCCTACCTTGGGCATGGCCTCACATGCCTTGTCATACTTTTATCCTTATTCATGACCACTACGACTCTGTTTTAGTGTTATCTTATCATGGTGCCTCCCTGGCTACCAACGTTACTGGTGATGCTACTAAGGCAAACTGTAGGATAATGCTTAAAAATATGTTAAGGGGGATCAATGTAAAGCCTTAATGCTACTTTAATACTTTACATTACTGATAGACACTACATATATAGTATATATTACTACATAAAGATAGTTTAACATATTCTTAGGAGATGAAAAATCCCGTAACATCTCTTAAGTTATTGCAGTTAATATAAGAAAGGATGGTAACTGTGGAGTACTGAGTCTAATAAATGGAAATTCATGATTGATAAATTCCTAAGGTATTTGTTGATTTGGTAATAAGAATGTAAATCAAAATAAAAAAATTTGTTTGAAATTTAAAATATAATGAACGGATTTTATAACTGATGTAATTAAACATTGAAATTAATTTAATATTTAAATCTTGGATTTAACATGGAAAATGGTATTTCAAAAGATTATTAAATTTTGTTTAATCAAGAATGATGATAAGAAACTTTTAATTTATAATTTAAAAGTGATTAAATGAATTTAATAATAATTCGGTAAATTAACGTACAAAAATAAGCATAATTTGATTTTTAAAGGTAACTTCTATATACAATAGAATTAGGGTTTGAAATTAGTTTCATTGAGTTTAAAAATATTGAAAACCTATATTTCGATATATGGGATGACCTATTTTCGTTTCTTTTCGTTTCGGAAACGAAACGGGCTTTTCGGGCATTTGTTATCGCTTTAACCCAGTTGAACTGTTCCACCCATTCCTATTCATTCTTTGCCTATATATATGTTGTTATAAATCCTAGGAGCTTTCTATTCTATTTTCTGTATGTGCAATATGTGACGCCCCACCTCAATACCCACGCTAGCCAAGGACACTACGATGTAGTGCTGTCAACTAGCACGGAGAATAAGGCAGTTGAGGAGCGACCATCCATGTAATTGACTATCACACGGTAGCTATAAAATAATCTTCGGAAACAAACATAGAAATAAACATAACACAAAGCAGTCACAGACATCCATATCACAAAGGCGGAAGAAGATATGAATATATAACTAACACGTGAAAGTGTACATCAGAGTAGTGGTCAAAAAGTTCCACAATAATACAAAAGAATAGCAACACGTGCTATACCAAAAGAATACAACTATGAGTCCATATCTCAATTGTATACAACAAAAACTGCTAAACTAAATAGTCAGCCAAAAGTCAGAGTAGCAAATCCCGGAAGGAAGTCAAGCAGAAGCACCTGTAACATCTCGGTCTGACCCGAGTATTATTTAAGAAAATAATAAACGGATCAGTCTAACTATAAATATCAGATGACATGATATAAAATAAGAGATATGGCATAAACGTAAAATATCCATACTGACATACTACTATAAGTATGAAAATGATGATCAACAGGAGATCAACCGATGAGAAATGATCAATATCACGAGAATCTTCTCAAAGATCCAAAGAGGGCATCATACCCTAAACTTGTACTCATAACAAGTCAATGACATAAAAATCCAGAAATCAAACAAGAAATCCAGAAATCATAAAAAGAGAAAGAGGCCTATCACATGATGGTCCGAAGACCATGGGGCGCTACCCCATATGTGTGAGTCGGAATCACACTGATTGAGGCCTAGGCTAACCAAAAAGCAAAAAGGTATGTGTGAATGGAATCACACAAGTGGTGTCTAGCCTAACCTCGCAAACAAAAAGATATGTGTGAGTCGGAATCACACTACTGCGTTCTAGACTAACCTTGCGGACAAAGAGATATGTGTGAGTCGGAATCACACCACTGCGGTCTAGTCTAACCTTGCAAACAAAGAGACATCGCACAATTGCTAGTCTAAATCATAAAATGATCATCATGATCAGCGAGAAGTGTCAATCACACCAAGCTAGTAAATATATGAGTTTAGCTTCATGTCCCATAACCACTTGCTTAACTTAAATATTTACGAACAAGCTGTAAATCTTCACTAGGAAATTGTCACGAAAAGGGTTCAATCGAACAAGTCCAAGAGCTAACCGACGAAGTGAACGCAAGCGTTTCATACCACTCGTTTTACTAAGTCGTTTAAGTCGATTTCTCATTCGAGTGAAGTAAAGGCTTATATATATTAGTAGATTGGAAATCAGTTTGAGAAAACAAACTTTTGATATTAAAAATAGTGTTGAAATCGATTTGATGAAAGAGTTTTGATATTTACTACTAGTATTAAAACCTTCATATCTTTAAAGTGACAAGTCATAAAACGATTGTTGGAACAATCTATCACAAAAATTCACATTCGAAGACGTGAATAAAATCCAAGGAAATCAGCTCAAAATGCATCAAAGGGTAGACTGCTGTGCGACCTAGCAGAAGAACAAGTCGAACGACCTAAGTGCTAACTCGTGAGCGACCTAACGGAGTGCACGACCTAACAAAGTGCGCGACCTAACAGTGTGGCGCGACTTAAGGTGGTTCGCGACCTAAGGGTACACGACCTAACGTGGTTCGCGATCTAAGGGTACACGACCTAACGTGGTTCGCGACCTAAGGGGTATGCGACCTAAGATCTGCAACTTAAAGGCGAGCGACCCAAGAACTCGCGACCTAGTGGCCAGCGACCTAAAGGAGCCTAGGTCGGCAACGACCTACGACTTAACAAAAGTCGAGCGACTTAGTGGTTTGCCTTGGAATTTTAGGTCGGCAACGACCTATAACCTAAAGCTGCTTCGACCTACGACCTATGTCCCTGCGACCTAAGCCAGAACGACCTAAGCACGCAAGCGACCTAAGTCTTAACTCGTGAACGATCTAAGAAAGTGGTGACTTTTCAACGCGCGAGCTAACAGCCTGGACGACCTAACCTGGGCAGAACGACCTAAGGCTGGAATTCACCAAAAATGCTAAAAATTCGGTTTTTCGCTAATCCAATCCAAATCCAATACAAACCAACATGTTAAAGTGATGAGGAATCATTCCCAACAGTCCAATGAAGATTATAGGCAAGATGTGAGGTCAAAAATCTCACCTTTTCACGGAATTTGATGAAGATGGAGATTTGAGAGCAAAGCAAGAACACCAACAAGCTTGAATCAATGTTCTTCGCGTGAATTTGATGTTGAATCTTGGATTTGCAATAGAATTTGTGTTTGGAGTTTTAATTTCCACTTCCCACCACCATTTTTGACAAAGCTTAAAGTGTTTTGATAGAGTGAGGAAGAGGGTTGGGCTGAACTAAAGGGGTGCAGTCCAAACCAAAGTCAAAGGCGGGAAAAAGTGTCGAAAATTTCACTATCTCCAAACATATCGAATTTTACACTCAAAAAGATCGCAAACGTCATTTTGAACTCAATGGGGGTGGTCTCGAGTACTAATTTGACCGTATGAAAAAAGTAGCTTTTCGGACTAACACCCGACTAACGATAAAATATTTAAATATAAAATCGATTGATATGCGGGTTGTTACACAATATCAGTTCTTATCTGCTCCTTCTTAGTGGAGATTAGCCAAAACCCTAATTACAATTTTAAATCAAATCCAAAAATTCAAATTGCTCAAACCCTATCAAATTATACATCATCTCGAAGCTCTCGACGAAAGGAATCATCATCTGTAATCCGTTGTTCGATTGGAGGTAATGTTTGTCTAGAAATCAACGATTTATTTTCGACCGTTCGTTTTAAGGTTTGGATTTAATGGTGGATCATCGACCATTCGACGATAAGGAAGTTGTATCGTGTAGAGGAGGCTTGGTGGAGTTGATCTATCGGATTAGATCGCCTTGGTTGCGCTTGAATTCACCAGAAATCATAGAAGAAGGCGGTGGTTGTCGTGGCTTCTCAGGTGGGCCTGGTGGTCGCTCGCGAGGGCTGTGGGGCCGCCAGAGGTTGCACGCGTGGGGATGGCTTCAGATCTGGATGTTGATCAACATAGGATGCGTGGTAGCGACATGAAGGTGGTCATGGATGAGTTTGTTCGTGCGCAATGAACGTAGGGTTGAGATGGTGAGTAAATTACTAAATTGCTCTTCTTTATTTTTAATTTAAATTTAAATTTCAAACTTCTAACTTGCATAACTTTTACATACAAACTCAGATTCGAACGCGGTTTCTTCCATTGGGTTTGTATTGAATTTCCAGACAACATGAAAATAGTTTGATTAGATTTAGAAACTGTTGAAATTTTAGGCTTTTATTGGATTTTTAATCGGCTATAAATCAAAGGTGAGTGATTTAACTCACTCACGCAATATTTACTCTTCTTATGTTAGTTGAATTAAGTTTATGAAGTGATAATAATTTTATTAGTTGTTGTTTGGTAGTTTAAATTGACATTTATGTTAATTATATTGATTAAATTAAGATTTAAATTAATATTGAACTTAACTGCTAGTTAAATACTGGAAATTGACAAGTACCAACTGTTCTGTTATATTGGTTGATTTCGATGTTGATTGCAATTGGATGTCTATTGATTGATATAATGGATATATTATTGTTATTTATTTTGATATATCCATGTTAATAACCCAATATTTATTTGACATCCTATAAATTATAAATTGAATTCTTTCGAATAAACTAAGAAGTAGGTTGAAATTATATATACCTATGTCATTTAACTTTGGGTTGAAATGATATATATCCATCCATGTAATTAAACTTGAAATAACTGATCACTTGGCCATATGGTAGAAAATTATATACGGACACTGGATTTGGTTAAATTAAATGGTTTTAAAATCTAGAATTTAGATTTGTTTAAATGATATTGTTTTAAAGAAAACAAAATTTTGATTTGTATGAATTGAATTATTTTATAAATTGAGTTCTAAAATGTTTGGAATTGTGATTGTTTAACTCAATTTGTTTAAGGATTTAAATTGAATCTTAAAGTGGAAATTAAGGTAAGATTTGAATTTTTTTGGAAGTAAATTATTTTACAGGTTTAAACTTTAATTTGAACTTTGAACTTACTTTAATTAAAATGGTTTGAATGGGTATTTCCAAGTTTGGATGTGAAATGGATTTACACTTAATTGTTTAAAAATTAGAATTTGAATTGAAACTTTCAACCATTTATATAGAACTGTTTAAATTGAATTTGAAGTAAAGTTGAAATTGTTTTGAATTGAGAATGAGTTAAATGGAAATTTGAATATGTGGTTGACGAATTGGAAGTCGGAAAATTGATTTCGTTGGAATTGGTACATGAGTTCAAATTGTTGTGAAAGAAAGAAACAGGTATAATATAAACCATCTTAATATAAAAACTATTTTGATAATAAAATTATTTAATATATAAACTATTTAATTAATCTAAACTATTTTCAATATTAAATCTATTTTATATCCCAAACTATTTCTAATCTTTAAATTATTTTAATTATTCCAAACTATTTCCAATATTAAAACTATTATCCAAACTATTTTCAATATTCAAACTATTTTAATTATTCAAAAACATTTTCAATATTCAAAATGCTTTAACAGAGTGAACTATTTAGATTTAAATCTGTAACGACCCGTAAATTTCAACTATTTTAATAACGTAATTAGTTGAAATTTTATGAAATTTTAAACGATAAAATTTTGAAATATAAATTTGATATTTGGAATGCGTTTAGTTAAACATAGCAACTGGTAAATTTTCGTCCGAAATTATGAAAGTTTATTTTGCGATTAAATTTACTTCAATATAATCAGTTAAAAAACGATGAAAATAAAATGTTTCTGAAACCTAAATATTTTTACATAGAAAAATTCTAAACCATCTTCTGAGCAAAATGTCAGTTTGTCGTTTTTCCAAATTCGGACATCTTTGGCTCCGTCGATCTTATTTTTCTACGTTTTTCTTGCATTTTCCGCTGGTAGAAAATTCGAATTTTTATAATTCGATAGTACCACTAATATGTATATACCATTTTGATCATCTCGTTGTGCCGATCTCAACAGTACGTTCACTTCTGTTTTTCGAACCCCGGTTCGCCGTGAAATCGGTAAACAGTTAGCCGTTGCGGTTCGCTATTTGAGACTTTGGTTCCTCTTTGTCCATTCATATACCTACTGTGTAATTCAGCTTTTAGACTTTTGCTATTTCCAAAATTTTCCATGACTTTTGTTATTCTCAAGGCTATATTCAATAATGTTGCCGGTTCATTTTCATTCACGTTCCTCCCTATTTCCTGCTTTCCCGAGATAGTATACGTTAATATGAAATGTTTGCCTAGCCAACTTGCTATTCTTTTCCATTTTGCCTACTGCTCCTTTTCCCAAACCATGATTCTTTCATCTCATGGCCACAAATATTCAATCACCGAAAACCGCCAAACCAATGCGCGTCTTCCCTTCCACCCACGCCATTCACCACCACACAGCTCGGCCCAACCCCTTAACCTCGGCCGCGCCGCTTTCTCACCCAGCACCACCCTGGCACGCCCCTGCCTTCCTCCGCCTTTCCTCCCTCCTCCCAGACCGCATCCACATCACCGAGCCCCGACCTCGCCACATCATCTCACGTCAATAGCCATGCGTCCCTCTCCACAAGTTGGGCCTTTCCACCTTTCAACCATCGACCCAACTCACTGATTCCGAGAAGCCTCACAGCTGAACCGCCTATCTCCTCCCCATGGCCGCACTCTCCCCAGACCCGAGCATTCCTCAACTGACAGCCTGTCCCGATCCAATTCATCCCTACCTCCTGACAACACCCCGAGCGCATCTCCACCATAGCCACCATCTTCCCCTCACGTCAGATCTCCTCCGCCCAGTCTCGGCCGAGAACCACCTTCCCTTGACAGCTAACCGAACTCCATTGTTTTACCACATCAACTCAGTTGCCCAGCCGAGCGCAGCCTATATAGTAAGTATTTATATATTTATAAACTTATATTTTGTATGTATACTCTTATTTTCAAAAAATGGTAGAGGTAAATATATTTAGTGTGTTTATATTGATATATAAGTAAGAGATTATATCAGTTTCGATCAGTTATATGTATTGATTTCATAGTATATATTATGTAAAACATGTCTGCAAAGCATGGGTTTTAAATATATAAGTTTATATAGCTGTTGCATGTTATACTAGTAAAGTGAATTTGGGGTTTGCTTTTGCTTGATATATATATACACGTATACCTTATATATTGTATTATATTATGTTATCGATTTATATATATGTATATATATATATATTCTATTTTGTAAGTATAAAGTTTATATAATAGTTATTACACATCAGCTTATATTTAGTTATATATATGTATCTATTAAGTTATATGAGCAGAAAATGTTTATGTTATACTAATGTTAGTTTGTGAACCGTGGATATATTGGAATTGTTAGGATTCAATAAACTAAGGTGTGTGAACTTTAGGTGTATATAAAGCTATAAGAGTATATATCACAGTTCGCTTATATTATTTATAAGTTAAAATATTATGTCTGCATCTATATATTTCGTTATATATGGTCTGCACATATTTAAGTAGGTTGTATATTATATGTGTTATAGGTTCTAGGTATGTGTTTCTTTTACAAGCTTAAAGTATTAAATTCATGTATGGGTTTTAAGAATAACGTAATATATATATTATTATTTTGATTCTAATTACATATGGTTTACGAGACAATGATTTTAAATAAATTATACATAAGGATTTTTTTTATATAAGTGATTTAAATTAAGTGTTGATTTGAAATTTTTTTATATGTTTTATAATTGTTTTCAGAAAAATATATATAACATAAACTTTGCTTCATCGACCTCTAATCTACCTTGACTCACTTTCTCAATATCGAAATTTGTCGCAGCAAACTCCTAACTTGTCGCTGTTCCGCTCACTGATCTGTATGCTTTTCTGTGCCTATTGCTTCCATTTTTGTTCATCTCTGTAGCCTCGAAAGGTGAGCAATCACTCACGATTAACGTTCTTTTATTTATTAAATTTGATTTCAATTGAAATGACAATTGAAATATGCTGCTGTTAGTTAATTACACTGTTATATATGCTATCACCTGTATCAGTTCACTTATGACATCTTACACCATTAACTGTTAATTATGAAATGATAATCTAGTTTGGCTGAGAATTGTTTGATTGTTCGATGTTTATATTGGATGTTAATTTGTTAATGTTAAGTGATTAATAGTATGCAGAATTGAAATGGATATAGGATAGTTAACGATTTTAAAACTGATTTATATGTTAAATTTGATTAGTTGAATATGACCCCTTTTAATTGTTAAATTAATTGACATGTAGAGTAGTGATAATTACACTTTGAACCATTGAACGTATATTTGATTAATTGTTGTAGTGTTAAAATTGAAATCGAATGACAATTGAAGAACCGTATAAATATTAGTGTAATAATCTTTAGTCTACATGAAATGATAGTGTAGATTCTAGAGATAATCATATTAATTCGTACAAATAACAATGCGAATTAATACGGTTATTTCGGGATTATTCGAATTGATTATTGGATTGATATTGATTGTTGTTATTGCTTGTTTATTTACTTTGACACCATCCCAGTTATCACACTGCAAGTTCCCTTTACTATGCTTTGATCTTGAATTGAATTGGAATCGGGTTGAAATGATAAATACCCAAATTGAACTTTGACCTAGGATAGAAAATAAAATAAAAACCGATTGGTCAATAATTTGATTTAAAAATAAAATGAAGATTTTATTTGAATAAATGATAAGGTTTTGAAATGAAGTTGGAATTTAATGAAAGGAAAATGTTAATATTTAATAATCTGAAACAAAATATTAACAAGGTAATTGATGAAAGAATGTTGTTTAATTTGAGAAATGATTAAATTTAAGTTTGAAATGATTTAATAATTAAGTTTGAAATTGTAATTAAGTTGAAATTATTAAACTTTGAAATTATTTAATAATTAAGTTTTGAATTATTTAAAAATTAAATAACATTGAATTATATAATGATTAAATTAAATTGAATTTTTGAATAAGTGAATTTTACTTCGTAAATAATTGAAATTGAGTTTCTTTATTAATTAAGTTTTGGAAAATTATTTAAGAAAGTAAATAAGTGAAATTGAATTTCTTTAACAAGAAATGAAAATGTGATACTTTTGGAATTAATGTAAGACTTGTAATTGAAAGAATTGATTTGACAAATTCAATTTAATTCAAAATTGTAAGTTTTGATTTAATGAAGTTGAACTTAAGAAATTGATTTCATGAATTGGAAATTCAATTGAAATTGTTTTGAATGATAAAGTAACTTAACGAATATTGAATGGAATCGATAAATGAGTTAAATGGATTTGAATGTTAAATTAAATTAATTTAAATGTTTTCGAAATGAAACTTATATTCGAACTTGAATCAATATTCGAATTGTTTTAAATAAAGATTGAAATTGAATTATAAGATTTTGAAATGATAATTTGGAAGTTTTGAAACGTAAATTATTGGAAATTGATTTAGAAAGGCAAATGAAATGTTGGTTTACGAATTGAAATTGAATTTGATTTGGTTTTTGAAGTATATAAACGACCAAGCGGTGTAATAATTACGAAAGTTATTAAAGAGACCGGAATCGGTTATGGATATACTCTCTATCTAAACCGGAAACCACTTTAATAACTATACGCAGAGTGATGACCCAGAATGAAGTGGTTGTAATGATGTCCGTGTTGATTGAAGAAAGAGAACGATAATGGATAGCCTTGACACTTGTGTCAAATTGGAAATGACTAAAACAGGAGCCGTGCTGGGCCAATGGAGGATTAGCTACCTCAAGTGGACACACTTCTTCGAACTACTCATTACTTGTTGTCGATTGGTGCACCCTTGATTTTGGGAGTGTTGTTTCACGGTGTTGCGGGCGCTGCGGCGTTGCGTTCTCACCAGTCCGGATCAGGCAAACGGTAGTGTCACTACCTTGGGTATTGCCTCATGTGCCTTGTCATACTTGTATTCCTGTATACGTGACCACTACGAATTTGTTTTGTACCTTTAGTATATGGATTGCCCTCTGGTGACTTCCGGTTTTGGGGAAACTACGGTCTTGTATATGCTTCTGGGAATAAAAATGTGTTAAGGGTGGAATGGGCCATGACTTAACACTATTTTGATATCTTTATATTACTGATAGACATTATCTACTTATCGTACACTACTACCTAGTAGACAGTTTAACGGATCCTTAAAGGATGGTTATTCCAAACATCCTTTGAGTTACTTGTATATAAATTGCTATTTCACTTGAGTTGGATTTATTGATATAAGAATGTTAATCCTGACTCGAGTGTCTTGTGTTTTTGCTTTACGCTCGGGTCAGACTGAGTGTACCAGTATTCGAGACTCACCTTTGAAGTTGAAGCTTTGCTTGAAGATCCAGCCATCTATTCTACTTTCAGTATTCGATGATTCCAGTGATGTATTCTGATTTGTATCTGATGCATCGTGTTACTCTTCCGTTGTATCTGGTTTGACTCTGATGTATCGTATTACTCTGATGTTGTAAACTCTGATGTATTTTATATATTCATATAGTAGCTTCATGAACTACTATCTCTTTATTTCCGCTGCAATTATTACTCTGTGTCTGTGATCTGTGATTATTTTATTTACTGTATATGTTCAGTTTTTCCAAATTTAAATTAACAACGCGGTATTTTGAGCAATTCAACTCCGACATGTGTGTCTACCTATACACTTATAATGGATGCGAATGGTCCAAAATATTGGGTCGTTACAGTTGGTATCAGAGCTTTGGTAGCTCTAGGCAAAACTTAGCATATAGGGTAAATGTATTTACAGAATCACTCTCATTCGAGTTTCAATCTCTTCCTTTGACTCAATTCCTTTGAATTTTGGAACGTTCCCCTCGGTTTCGAAAATCATTCGGGTCCTTCACTATTTGTCTTCTTTCAATCCTGGAGCACCCCATAACTCCATTCTGAATGTTATCTATAATAGATCGGCGGTCTCGCCAATCTTCGAATGATTCGTAAATGAGTAAAACTCCTTTATAATAGGCATTGATTTACCGGAGATTTCTGTATCCTCGGTTTACGATGCTATCTATCTCCTACTATACCTGAATTCTATTTCTCGAGATTGGATGTTGATTTACCTCGGAATTTAGCATCAATCTTATTCTTGAAGTTACGGACGATCCGGTTAAGATTGCCCGTGAATTAAATAAGCTTATCCAACCCGATTCTGTTAATATAATCATCTTATCTTTTCTTTCGAACTTGTATTCAAATCAGAATTCTCTTTAACTTGAGTCCATCAAATTTGAAACCCTATCCTTATTTTGAAAATTCACCCCTGTATCGTCGAGCAAAGAAATTTATTTGTAAATTAATATTAAATGTTTTATATATTGTGTTGTTTGAGTTGTTGATGTGATTTGGGTTTCCGATCGATTCGTCTGATCAACGCTATCGATAGGATCTCCAAAACACTTGAGCAGAGCAAACTGACACAACATTGTTTTCAAAATTTAGTAAATAAAATAGTTTTGTATGATTATATTATATATAAATATAAGTTTTCTGAAATTAAATTGTTAATGAATTTGTTGTCAAAAATGATAATATTTGATTTTCATTTATTGTTTGGAAAACCATTGATTATTCTAATATGATAAATAAATGAAATTATAGAACATGGTTTAAAATTTTAATTTGGAATTCAAATGGATTTAAATCAGAATTTGAGAATTTAATTTTCGGTGATTTCCAACTTTGATTTGAAAGCTTTAGGTGTATAGTTTTAAAATATTTTCAAATTGAAATCATTTCAAAGAATTTTAAATGTTTGAATCAGTGCTCTCCTATTTTGTCGCTGGAAAATAATTTCGGTGATGACGGTCGCATCATCGACATTCATTTTCGAGTTTCGAAGTGGAGAAACCATTCTGTATCTTTGCTACGGTTTTGTTTTGAGGAAAAAAAATTTGATTTGAATTTCTTCAGTATATTTTGATTTACATATATATAGGTATCTTATTTTAAATTTAATTTGATTTGATATAAATATATTATATATATCTCTAAATTGTTTAAAGTTAATCAGAAATCTAATTCTTAAATTTTGTTAAAGGATGATTTTAATTATAAATAAGACCAAAATTTGAAATAAATATTTAAACTTGAATAATTGAATTGGGAAAATTTTATTTGTATATTGTTCAACTGCATTCTAATACAACTTACCTAAATCATTCAGAAGTTGAATATGTAATTGGATAATATATAATATAAATTGAATTTATAAATAAAATTTGAGTGGTTATAACAAATGTTATACACTTGAATTTTAATTATGCTAATATAGATAAATAGAACAATAAGATAATTGAAAATAAATTTTGTTTTGAAGGTTAATTAATAAATTGAAATTAGATCAACTTATGGAAATACCTTGAATTTAAAATCAATTAATGAATATAAATTAATTTAAATTGAAATTTATATGGTTTAATTTAATTTATATGGGTTAAATATATGTAATAAGATATATTAAGTGAAATAAACTTAATAAGAATTTGGAATAAAGAAGAATTTAAAATTGTTGAAGAAAATATGATTATAATAAAAGACTATTTGAATTTATGGTTTTAAAAATTATAAATTGAAGAAAATGGGATAATAAGATAATGAATTTAGAAATAGTTGAGATTGATTTTAGTGAAATCAAATGGATTAAATCAATTATTGAATATCAATTAATTTAAATTTGAATTATATGGTTTAAATTAATTATTATTTTGTATTTCAAATCTGTTTTTCTTTTTGGTTGTTTCTATTCTCCTACCTCGTTCCTTTTCGGGGACGAAAAGTTTTGAGTGGGGGAGAGTGTAACGACCCGTAAATTTCAACTTTTTAATAACGTAATTAGTTGAAATTTTATGAAATTTTAAACGATAAAATTTTGTAATATAAATTTGATATTTGGAATGCATTTAGTTAAACATAGCAACTGGTAAATTTTCGTCCGAAATTATGAAAGTTTATTTCGCGCGTAAATTTACTTCAATATAATCAGTTAAAAAACGATGAAAATAAAATGTTTCCGAAACCTAAATATTTTTACATAGAAAAATTCTAAACCATCTTCTGAGCAAAATGTCAGTTTGTCGTTTTTCCAAATTCGGACATCTTTGGCTCCGTCGATCTTATTTTTCTACGTTTTTCTTGCATTTTCCGCTGGTAGAAAATTCGAATTTTTATAATTCGATAGTACCACTAATATCTATATACCATTTTGATCATCTCGTTGTGCCGATCTCAACAGTACATTCACTTCTGTTTTTCGAACCCCGGTTCGCCGTGAAATCGGTAGACAGTTAGCCGTTGCGGTTCGCTATTTGAGACTTTGGTTCCTCTTTGTCCATTCATATACCTACTGTGTAATTCAGCTTTTAGACTTTTGCTATTTCCAAAATTTTCCATGACTTTTGTTATTCTCAAGGCTATATTCAATAATGTTGCCGGTTCATTTTCATTCACGTTCCTCCCTATTTCCTGCTTTCCCGAGATAGTATACGTTAATATGAAATGTTTGCCTAGCCTACTTGCTATTCTTTTCCATTTTGCCTACTTCTCCTTTTCCCAAACCATGATTCTTTCATCTCATGGCCACAAATCTTCAATCACCGAAAACCGCCAAACCCATGCGCGTCTTCCCTTCCACCCACGCCATTCACCACCACACAGCTCGGCCCAACCCCTTAACCTCGGCCGCGCCGCTTTCTCACCCAGCACCACCCTGGCACGCCCCTGCCTTCCTCCGCCTTTCCTCCCTCCTCCCAGACCGCATCCACATCACCGAGCCCCGACCTCGCCACATCATCTCACGTCAATAGCCATGCGTCCCTCTCCACAAGTTGGGCCTTTCCACCTTTCAACCATCGACCCAACTCACTGATTCCGAGAAGCCTCACAGCTGAACCGCCTATCTCCTCCCCATGGCCGCACTCTCCCCAGACCCGAGCATTCCACAACTGACAGCCTGTCCTGATCCAATTCATCCCTACCTCCTGACAACACCCCGAGCGCATCTCCACCATAGCCACCATCTTCCCCTCACGTCAGATCTCCTCCGCCCAGTCTCGGCCGAGAACCACCTTCCCTTGACAGCTAACCGAACTCCATTGTTTTACCACATCAACTCAGTTGCCCAGCCGAGCGCAGCCTATATAGTAAGTATTTATATATTTATAAACTTATATTTTGTATGTATACTCTTATTTTCAAAATATGGTAGAGGTAAATATATTTAGTGTGTTTATATTGATATATAAGTAAGAGATTATATCAGTTTCGATCAGTTATATGTATTGATTTCATAGTATATATTATGTAAAACATGTCTGCAAAGCATGGGTTTTAAATATATAAGTTTATATAGCTGTTGCATGTTATACTAGTAAAGTGAATTTGGGGTTTGCTTTTGCTTGATATATATATACACGTGTACCTTATATATTTTAATATATTATGTTATCGATTTATATATATGTATATATATATATATATTCTAATTTGTAAGTATAAAGTTTATATAATAGTTATTACACATCCGCTTAAGTTTAGTTATATATATGTATCTGTTAAGTTATATAAGTAGAAAATGTTTATGTTATACTAATGTTAGTTTGTGAACCGTGGATATATTGGAATTTTTGGGATTCAATAAACGAAGGTGTGTGAACTTTAGGTGTATATAAAGCTATAAGAGTATATATCACAGTTCGCTTATATTATTTATAAGTTAAAATATTATGTCTGCATCTATATATTTCGTTATATATGGTCTGCACATATTTAAGTAGGTTGTATATTATATGTGTTATAGGTTCTAGGTATGTGTTTCTTTTACAAGCTTAAAGTATTAAATTCATGTACGGGTTTTAAGAATAACGTAATATATATATTATTATTTTGATTCTAATTACATATGGTTTATGAGACAATGATTTTAAATAAATTATACATAAGGAATTTTTTTTATATAAGTGATTTAAATTAAGTACTGATTTGAATTTTTTTTATATGTTTATAATTGTTTTCAGAAAAATATATATAACATAAACTTTGCTTCATCGACCTCTAATCTATCTTGGCTCACTTTCTGACGCAGCGGATTAAACAAAACAAACTTCAATCGGTGAAAGTAGTAGTCAATGGATTGAAAGATACTGAAATGCCCAAATTCGTTGATCCGAAGATACCGAATTCTAGCTATCCCGAACTCGTTGATCGCGCAAGATACCGGGTTCAAAGATCTTCAATTCTTCAAGCGTTGATCAAGCGCACTTGATTCCGCGAATCGGCTTGTGCAATCGTTGAATCGAGCGCACTCGATTAACCGAAAGAGGAGATAGGAGATTACACTCAACTACCAATTGGAATGAAAGCACAAAGCTAACAAAGAGAATTTTATTCAAAAATCAACAACCTTTTACAAATGAGACACACGGCCTATTTATAGGCGAATAACTCCACATGACACAAATTTGTACAACTCATAAGTCGGTTCCGACTTAAGACCCTCCGGCTCACGACTTAAGTAAGACACACGACTCAACAAAGTATACGACCTAAAAATACAACTTAACAAACAGGAAAATATAACAGAAAATACATCCCTTAGGTCGTTGCCGACCTATCAACCTCTCACGACTCAACTTAGGTCGTATGCGACCTAAAACAAACGACTTACGACATATACTCTAGAATCCATCAGCGGCTTCAGAAATCTACGTCTCAGATTAAAGCGGCATAGGAATCCACGGCTCCGGTCTTCAACGACTTAAAAACAAACAGGTAACGACTTAAGAAATCAACAGCTGAGATTAAGTCGGTAGACAAGATCCACGGCTCCAGTCTTCAGCGACCTATCTCTTGACTCGTTAGGTCGTTCACGACCTAACACTTCACCAAATTGCTCTGCCTTTTCACTGTGTGACTCGGTAGGTCGTTCAGACGACTTAAGATCTTCGTTAGGTCGGTTGCGATCTTCACTAAGTCGTTGGAACGACTTAAAACCTTTGATAGGTCGGTTGCGACCTAAAACTTCAACTTTCCACCATTTCTCACCAAATCTTAACTCGTGGCTTCCTCGTTAGGTCGGTCTCGACTTATCAACATGTTAGGTCGTACACGACCTATGACTTCTCCATTCTGGCCTGCATCATCCTCCCCAGGTTGAGAAAAATTCGTCCTCGAATTTGTACTTTCTACAGCCACAATAAACTCGTCTCCATGATATGGTACGAGATGTTTAACATTGAATACGTCAGACGTATACACATCATCTGACAACTTCAATTTATAAGCATTTTCATTGATTCTCTTTAAAATTTCCACTGGACCAATCTTTCGTGCTTTCAATTTATTGTACGTTCCCACCGGAAAACGATCTTTTGTTAACACTGCATAAACCAAATCACCTTCATGAAATTCAACACTCCTTCGTTTCAAATCTACAGATCGTTTATATTTCTCATTTGCTTTCTCCAATCGTTCCTGAACGATTTTATGACATTCCGCCAATCCATCAACAAAATCAGCAGCTTTCTTAATTGTCTTCTTTGATTGTGGCACTACCGTTAAATCCAACGGTCCCTTCGGCAAGCTTGAATATACTATCTGAAATGGACTGAACCCTGTGCTACGATTTACCGCATGATTATGAGCAAATTTTGCCTGGCATAACTTCACATCCCAACTCTTCAGATTATCTTGTACAAGACACCTCAGCAAATTCCCCGATGATCTGTTCACAACCTCGGTATGTCCATCCGTTTGCGGATGATAAGCACTACTAAACTTCAGCTTCGTTCCCATCATCTTCCACAAACTTAGCCAAAAATGACTCAGGAAACGAGTATCCCTATCCGACACAATAGATTCTGGCAATCCATGAAGTCGATATATCTCCTTGAAAAATAATTGAGCAGCATTAACAACATCCGCCGTCTTCTTACAAGCAATAAAATGTGCCTTTTTCGAAAACCGGTCAACCACCACATAAATGGAATCGTTACCACGCTGTGTCCTCGGCAACCCCAACACAAAGTCCATACTCACATCAACCCAAGGCTTAGTTGGTACAGGTAACGGCATATATAATCCAGCGTTGGTCGCAGTTCCTTTCGAAACCTAACAGATATGACATCTCTCCACAAACCTTTCCACTTCTTTCCTCATCGATGGCCAAAAATAAGATTGAGAAATCAACTGTAATGTACGGTCTCTACCCACGTGACCTTCCTCATGCAATTCTTTCACAATCTTCAACCGTAAACTGCAATCCGGTATATATAATCGATTTCCCTTGAACAGAAAACCATCCACCATCAGAAACTCATCCGTCTCTCTCTCCTTGACTTTATCAACAAACTTTGCAAAGTAAGGATCATTGACAAATAATTCTGGCAACATATCAAACCCCGTCACTTCAACCTTCATTGTTGTTAACAAATGATTCCTTCTACTCAAAGCATCAGCCACACGATTCGTCACTCCTGATTTGTGTTTCACAACAAACATAAACTGTTGCAGATATGCAATCCACGATGCATGTCTCGCTGAAATCCTATCTTGCCCTTGTAAATGCTTCAACGCCTCATGATCAGTGTAAAGGACAAACTCTTTCTGAAATAAGTAATGTCTCCAGTGTTAAATGGCTTGCACAACAGCATAGAATTCCACATCATACGTACTATATCTCATCTTTGCTCCTGATAATTTCTCACTGAAATATGCAATCGGACGTCCCCTCTGGCTCAACACTCCTCCAATTCCAACCTTTGACGCATCAGCGTGTAGCTCAAACAACAACTGAAAATCTGGTAATACTAGAATTGGTGCGGACGTCAACAACTCCTTGATTTTCCCAAAAGCATCTCCTGTTTCCTCTGACCATGAAAACTGTTTACCCTTCATACAATCTGTAACAGGCGCCATCACACTACTAAAGTGTGGAATAAATCTTCTATAAAATGAAGCCAACCCATGAAAACTCCGAACCTCTGTTATCGTCTTGGGCTGTGGCCAATCTCTAATCTCCTCTACTTTACTACGATCCACCTGTATTCCTTCCTCTGATACAACATACCCCAGAAATAAAACACTATGCATCATGAACACGCATTTCTTCGTTGCAGCATAAAATTGTTCTTGTCGCAGTACCATCAGCACTTCTCTCAGATGATTCAAATGTTCCTCTGGACTTCCACTATATATCAGAATATCATCGAAATACACCACCACAAACTTCCCAATGAATGGTCTAAAAATCTGATTCATCACCCGCATAAATGTACTCGGCGCATTTGATAAGCCAAATGGCATTACCAACCATTCGTATAGACCCTCCCTGGTTTTAAAAGCAGTCTTCCACTCATCACCTGGTCTGATACGAATTTGATGATATCCGCTCTTCAAATCAATCTTCGAAAAGATTACAGACCCACTGATTTGATCTAACAGATCATCAAGCCTCGGCATCGGAAATCTGTATCTGACTGTGATCTTATATGCTCTACTATCTGTGCACATCCTCCACATTCCATCCTTTTTGGGTACCAATAAAGCTGGTACAACACAAGGACTTAAACTCTCCTGCACACGCCCCTGTTCAAGCAATTCCTCTTCCTGCCTTCGCAACTCTTCATGTTCCTTCGGACTCATTCGATAATGTGGTCTGTGTGGTAACACAACACCTGGAACAAGATCTATCTGATGTTGTATATCCCTCAATGGTGGAAACTCCGCTGGTAACTCCTTTGGAAATACATCGTCAAATTCTTTCAAAACTGGTTTAACTTCTTCTGGAATTTCAACTTCTTCACTGCTCTCACGCCCAATTAACAAGAATACTTCCGACTCTTCTTCAACCTCCTTAACAAACTCCTTCAAAGATAACAAAGTTTTGAGCTCTTCAATCTCCTCCAACTTGTTTTCCTCCTGTTGTCGCTTCTTTGGAACTAGAGTAATCTTTGTGCCTTTAAACATGAAACTGTAACTGTTGGTACGCCCATCATGTTGCACCGCCCTATCATACTGCCACGGTCTCCCCAGCAACAAATGACAAACGTCCATATCTACCACATCGCACCAGATTTCATCTTTATATTTCTTCCCAATTGAAAACTTCACACAAACCCTTCGTCCAACCTTCACCTCCCCGCCTTTCCTCAACCAAGCTAGCTTGTTCGGTTTCGGATGTTTCTCAGTCTTCAATGCCAACTTCCTCACAGCTTCGGAAGAAATTATATTATCACAGCTTCCAGCATCAATAACAAATTTGCAAACCTTCCCCAGAATGGTACATGTTGACTGAAAAATATTGCTCCTTAACCAACTACAATCCTCCTCTTGCTTTGGTGTTAAACAGGACCTCTTCATCATTAGATTATAACCTTCGTCTCCCGTCACTTCTTCTTCCTCCTCATCAGGTGGTGAATTGGAACATTCAGCTTCTTCTTCCTCATCCTCAACCTCTGCTATCATAGCTCTCTTCTTCGGCTTCGGACATTCGCTACTTTTGTGGCCCATTTCTTGGCAATTATAACATTTGAAACCATTATTGACTTTCGCCTTCCCAACCTCATTCACAACTGGTTTAGCAACAACTTTTGAAACATTAGAACTTCCACTAACACCATTCACTTGATTACTAGAATTTGTAAACACACCACCTCCTCGTCGTCCCTGTTTCTCCCAAGCCAACGCCTTCTGATGTGCTTCCGCTACAGATCTGGGATCAAACATGTTAACCATATCTTGAATCTGCATTCGCAATTCCCCAATGAATCTAGATGTCAGCTGCTCTTCCGTTTCCATAATATCATTCCTTGCAATAAGCTGATAAAACTCATCTGCGTAATCATTAACATTCTTTATGCCCTGCCTCAAATTCTGCAAACGTTGATACATCAAAGATTGATAATTGTAAGGTAAGAACGTTGCTTTCATCAATTTCTACATCTTCTCCCAAGATTCAACTTTTGACTTTCCCATTCGTTCACGTGTAAGTTTGGTCTGCTGCCACCATGCCAAAGCTCTACCCCTCAACCTTGTAGCAACCAACTTCACTCTACGATGCTCTGGAACTTCCTTGAAGTCAAAAATCTCTTCAACATTAGCTACCCAATCTAGAAACTCCTCTGCTTGCATACCACCTTTGAATCCTTCATCCCCGACTCCCATTTGTGATCATACTCAGAGTGATTTCTTCCTTGTCCTCGTCCTTGTCCTCGAACACTACCACCATCATACTCCTCTTCAAAATCAGATGTATATCGTTGTCTATCTCATCCACCCACATCTCTACTCCCATCACATCTACCACCATCATCCCTTCTATCTACATTCCTCCATTCACGATCATTCACGTTCCTCCCACGCCTTTGATCATTGTCAACACTTCTTTCTCGATTGGATTGTGGTGAGACTCTACTTCCTCCATGGTTAGATTCAGGTGAAACCCTTCTCCGATTTTGATTCATCTCTAACATCATCTTCTCTAATCGACCAATTCCTTCATTAAGCTTCTCACTAAAGTTCTCATTAATTCTCTGCTCCATCTCATCAGCTTCTTCTCTTCGATACAAAGCTTCTACGTTTTGGTGACGATTAGCTCTCCTCGGCGGCATACTTGAAAACTTTACAAACACTTCAAATTCAAACACAATTCGAACTTTGATCCAAAATGAAATGGATCGACAACTCCCACTTTGTTGCTACTTCGCGATGAACATGATGAACACAACTTCTCCAAATGATATAGATCCGATCTCTAAACTCCAATACAAAGTCGAACAACTTCAACTTGCTCTCGGCCGTGGTAAACAAAACTCAAATCTTCACTTCGATTCAAACTTCTTCGAGATGATTGGCTCCAAGACTCGATTTAGCTATGATTGGCTAAAACAAGCTCTGATACCAAAAACTGACGCAGCGGATTAAACAAAACAAACTTCAATCGGTGAAAGTAGTAGTCGATGGATTGAAAGATACTGAAATGCCCAAATTCGTTGATCCGAAGATACCGAATTCTAGCTATCCCGAACTCGTTGATCGCGCACGATACCGGGTTCAAAGATTTTCAATTCTTCAAGCGTTGATCAAGCGCACTTGATTCCGTGAATCGGCTTCTGCAATCGTTGAATCGAGCGCACTCGATTAACCAAAAGAGGAGATAGGAGATTATACTCAACTACCAATTGGAATGAAAGCACAAAGCTAACAAAGAGAATTTTATTCAAAAATCAACAACCTTTTACAAATGAGACACACGGCCTATTTATAGGCGAATAACTCCACATGACACAAATTTGTACAACTCATAAGTCGGTTCCGACTTAAGACCCTCCGGCTCACGACTTAAGTAAGACACACGACTCAACAAAGTATACGACCTAAAAATACAACTTAACAAACAGGAAAATATAACAGAAAATACATCCCTTAGGTCGTTGCCGACCTATCAACCTCTCACGACTCAACTTAGGTCGTATGCGACCTAAAACAAACGACTTACGACATATACTCTAGAATCCATCAGCGGCTTCAGAAATCTACGTCTCAGATTAAAGCGGCATAGGAATCCACGGCTCCGGTCTTCAACGACTTAAAAACAAACAGGTAACGACTTAAGAAATCAACAGCTGAGATTAAGTCGGTAGACAAGATCCACGGCTCCAGTCTTCAGCGACCTATCTCTTGACTCGTTAGGTCGTTCACGACCTAACAATTCACCAAATTGCTCTGCCTTTTCACTGTGTGACTCGGTAGGTCGTTCAGACGACTTAAGATCTTCGTTAGGTCGGCTGCGATCTTCACTAAGTCGTTGGAACGACTTAAAACCTTCGATAGGTCGGTTGCGACCTAAAACTTCAACTTTCCACCATTTCTCACCAAATCTTAACTCGTTAGCTTCCTCGTTAGGTCGGTCTCGACTTATCAACATGTTAGGTCGTACACGACCTATGACTTCTCCATTCTGGCCTGCATCACTTTCTCAATATCGAAATTTGTCGCAGCAAACTCCTAACTTGTCGCTGTTCCGCTCACTGATCTGTATGCTTTTCTGTGCCTATTGCTTCCATTTTTGTTCGTCTCTGTAGCCTCGAAAGGTGAGCAATCACTCACGATTAACGTTCTTTTATTTATTAAATTTGATTTCAATTGAAACGACAATTGAAATATGCTGCCGTTAGTTAATTACACTGTTATATATGCTATCACCTGTATCAGTTCACTTATGACATCTTACACCATTAACTGTTAGCTGGGAATTGTTTGATTGTTCGATGTTTATATTGGATGTTAATTTGTTAATGTTAAGTGATTAATAGTATGCAGAATTGAAATGGATATAGGATAGTTAACGATTTTAAAACTGATTTATATGTTAAATTTGATTAGTTGAATATGACCCCTTTTAATTGTTTAATTAATTGACATGTAGAATAGTGATAATTACACTTTGAACCATTGAACGTATATTTGATTAATTGTTATAGTGTTAAAATTGAAGACGAATGACAATTGAAGAACCGTATAAATATTAGTGTAATAATCTTTAGTCTACATGAAATGATAGTGTAGATTCTAGAGATAATCATATTAATTCGTACAAATAACAATGCGAATTAATACGGTTATTTTGGGATTATTCGAATTGATTATTGGATTGATATTGATTATTTTTATTGCTTGTTTATTTACTTTGACACCATCCCAGTTATCACACTGCAAGTTCCCTTTACTATGCTTTGATCTTGAATTGAATTGGAATCGGGTTGAAATGATAAATACCCAAATTGAACTTTGACCTAGGATAGAAAATAAAATAAAACCCGATTGGTCAATAATTTGATTTAAAAATAAAATGAAGATTTTATTTGAATAAATGATAAGGTTTTGAAATGAAGTTGGAATTTAATGATAGGAAAATGTTAATATTTAATAATCTGAAACAAAATATTAACAAGGTAATTGATGAAAGAATGTTGTTTAATTTGAGAAATGATGGAATTTAAGTTTGAAATGATTTAATAATTAAGTTTGAAATTGTAATTAAGTTGAAATTATTAAACTTTGAAATTATTTAATAATTAAGTTTTGAATTATTTAAAAATTAAATAAGATTGAATTATTTAATGATTAAATTAAATTAAATTTTTGAATAAGTGAATTTTACTTCGTAAATAATTGAAATTGAGTTTCTTTATTAATTAAGTTTTGGAAAATTATTTAAGAAAGTAAATAAGTGAAACTGAATTTCTTTAACAAGAAATGAAAATGTGATATTTTTGGAATTAATGTAAGACTTGTAATTGAAAGAATTGATTTGACAAATTCAATTTAATTCAAAATTGTAAGTTTTGATTTAATGAAGTTGAACTTAAGAAATTGATTTCATGAATTGGAAATTCAATAGAAATTGTTTTGAATGATAAAGTAACTTAACGAATATTGAATGGAATCGATAAATGAGTTAAATGGATTTGAATGTTAAATTAAATTAATTTAAATGTTTTCGAAATGAAACTTATATTCGAACTTGAATCAATATTCGAATTGTTTTAAATAAAGATTGAAATTGAATTATAAGATTTTGAAAAGATAATTTGGAAGTTTTGAAACGTAAATTATTGGAAATTGATTTAGAAATGCAAATGAAATGTTGGTTTACGAATTGAAATTGAATTTGATTTAATTTTTGAAGTATATAAACGACCAATCGGTGTAATAATTACGAAAGTTATTAAAGAGACCGGAATCGGTTATGGATATACTCTCTATCTAAACCGGAAACCACTTTAATAACTATACGCGGAGTGATGATCCAGAATGAAGTGGTTGGAATGATGTACGTGTTGCTTGAAGAAAGAGAACGATAATGGATAGCCTTGACACTTGTGTCAAATTGGAAATGACTAAAACAGGAGCCATGTCGGGCCAATGGAGGATTAGCTACCTCAAGTGGACACACTTCTTCGAACTACTCATTACTTGTTGTCGATTGGTGCACCCTTGATTTTGGGAGTGTTGTTTCACGGTGTTGCGGGCGCTGCGGCATTGTGTTCTCACCAGTCCGGATCAGGCAAACGGTAGTGTCACTACCTTGGGTATTGCCTCATGTGCCTTGTCATACTTGTATTCCTGTATACGTGACCACTACGAATTTGTTTTGTACCTTTAGTATATGGATTGCCCTCTGGTGACTTTCGGTTTTGGGGAAACTACGGTCTTGTATATGCTTCTGGGAATAAAAATGTGTTAAGGGTGGAATGGGCCATGACTTAACACTATTTTGATATCTTTATATTACTGATAGACATTATCTACTTATCGTACACTACTACCTAGTAGATAGTTTAACGGATCCTTAAAGGATGGTTATTCCAAACATCCTTTGAGTTACTTGTATATAAATTGCTATTTCACTTGAGTTGGATTTATTGATATAAGAATGTTAATCCTGACTCGAGTGTCTTGTGTTTTTGCTTTACGCTCGGGTCAGACTGAGTGTACCAGTATTCGAGACTCACCTTTGAAGTTGAAGCTTTGCTTGAAGATCCAGCCATCTATTCTACTTTCAGTATTCGATGATTCCAGTGATGTATTCTGATTTGTATCTGATGCATCGTGTTACTCTTCCGTTGTATCTGGTTTGACTCTGATGTATCGTATTACTCTTCTGTTGTAAACTCTGATGTATTTTATATATTCATATAGTAGCTTCATGAACTACTATCTCTTTATTTCCGCTGCAATTATTACTCTGTGTCTATGATCTGTGATTATTTTTTTTACTATATATGTTCAGTTTTGCCAAATTTAAATTAACAACGCGGTATTTTGAGCAATTCAACTCCGACATGTGTGTCTACCTATACACTTATAATGGATGCGAATGGTCCAAAATATTGGGTCGTTACAAAATCATTGATTTAAATAAGAATATTTTGATATGAAGGTGTAACGGCCAGTTTTTTCGTACCCTTTGAATCGATAATAAACCACACATGTCCAACTCAAATTGCACGAATAAGCGAATCATTAAGGGTAGAAAGAAAATAAAGACAGAACAGAATCTCACACGAATGGAATAACATATATTATTTCAATAATAATCTTTACAGCAAAAAATTTTAAAATACAATATCAGAGTCTTACCTAGATTAAGTCTGGACAGTTATACACCCCTGTCCTTACAAATGCTGAAAACAACAAAACAAATGCAATAGATGTAGCGGATAATAGAATTCGTCCATACAATGATGAAGATCTCCAGCTCTCCTCTGGAAATTCCAAGTGTCTTCAGCTCCTGAAACTACTCGAATCTGACCCGAGTATTAAAAATACCCGGATCAGGCTTGATATACCAGTGTGAGATACTCGAAACTTAAAATGACTATGTTATCAAAACCTTTGAAAAGAAGGGTATCTCATAAGACCACACCCACACATAAATACGAACGGGTTTTTACCTTATGATAACCAAAACACTTTTTTTACCAAAATAATTTGATATTATCTTTAATGACATTCTTTTGGAAAACACCTTTCAAATAACTTATTCAAATAAGGTATCAATATCCAGACTAAGTCTAAGGGAATATATCCGGACTGGGTCAATGGAATATCCCGAACGGAATATATGATACCAAAAAGGGGTAGCTGAAATGTTTACAAAGCATTACATCTATTTTGGGACTACAATCAAAACCATAAATCTCGTATTGGGGTTGGATTTTCCAACATGATAGGGAGCTAGTGGCCTTTTTCTCCGATCCACGTATAACAAACATAGTCCCTGCGGTGCCTTAATCGCTTTTCTCAAGCAAGTCACTTGGAACTGTACCTGCTATACTACTACTGATAACCAGTAGTTCCCTGCTTTTCTCAAGCTAACCACTTTATCAAAATGGGGCAATAAATGCCTTAAGGGATGTTTTCCCCCCAAAAGGGCCCAACTTATTGGACACCACCATACAAACTCACTTATTCCGAATTTGTGTCTGTCACACCACATAGTATCTCATATCAACTTCCGGGATGTGAGGCTAGTGAGGTTACGCTCAATTTCTTCAAAGCCACGCTTTTCATACAAAACCATGCTTTGATCATAATAAGTTCCACTTTGAATGCCACATTACAATTCCTTAATAACACAACTGATTTCTACCAACGTATAACTCCTGAGCTCGTATGTCTCAAGAATGTGTGTTAAGCTAAGAGAAGTTACCTTCTCCACCACCAAGCAGATGATACGTTCATAGAGATCAATTAATATGATCAGAAGTGCAATGTCAAACATTCTTCCATACAAGTTCGTTCTGGGACTGAACGAAACTGAAGGCAATTTCCTCGGCCATTACTGGGCAAGAAGCCCTTGCAATCCGAAAAAAATCTCCACAACGAGGAGACCACTGCTATAAATAACTCTATAATGGGAGCGACTTAGAGCATGTCAACAAGCAGTCCTCACGCTATGAAGATCCTCGGTCATCAATAATCATCATCTTCAACATGTCTTCACTTTCGAACGTATACATTGGTTCGAAGTGGTTTTCGAATAGGGATTACCCGAATCCGACCACGGTTCCTTCGAAGCCAATTATCGATAAAAGGATGTTAAGTTCATAAGTGGATATCAATCATCAATCAATTACTTCATCTTTTATAAAATATCTTTCTTAGATATATTCTTTTCAAGTTATTCCATTTTCTTTTCAAATGTATATGGAATCATTAAGCCTCATTTATTAAATCATTTAATTTATTTAAACCATTCTTAAATCTTGGAATAATTCCAAATCATTTTCTCTTTTACTTAGGAAAACTTTTCCAAATCATGCATTAAATCTTAAACAAAGATTTCTTATATTCAAGTTATAACTTTTAACTTAGGGAAAATATTCCTAAATCATTCCTTAAATCTTAATCAAAGATTTCTTTCTTAACCTCAAATCATATTCTTGCAAATCGAAGATTTTCAAAACAGAGCACTACTGCCACCCTAGATGTGGTAAATTTCACCTCGAGGAACTAGTGGCAAGTAGTCTTACATCATGAAGATCTTCATCTTCAATGGTCTTTGTCTGTAATATGTTTTATTTCAAAAATTATTTTAAAGGAGTTTTCAGATAGGAATCACCCAGATCCGATCCCGGTTTTCTGGATAGGAATCACCCAAATCCGATCCCGGTTCCTTTGTACCAATCATCGAATAAAAGATGTTAAGTGGTTAATTAACATTCAAAGAAATTGTTTCTTTTCTTTTATCTTGGAAAAACTTAAATATGATCTTTTAGAGCATCTGAGCTTTCCTTTCGATCTGTTCCACCCCTTGCCTAAGAAGAGAAAATACAGGCCAGGTAAGTTCTGGGCACCGGTTGCTCCATTTCTAATCTTAGTTAAACACCTTGTTTTATCTTCCCAGATCTCATAGGTAGTACAAATATACTAGTTGTTTCCACATACTCGGTTTGTTATTACATTCAATATTCTTCAATTATTGTTTAAGTGTAATAAACAATTCCACTTAACCATTTAATCAAATTCTTATTAAAACTTCCAAATCATCTTTAATTTACTTAATTATTCTTTAAAAATCATTCACAAAAGATTTAGGAAATAATTCTTAAGTTTAAAACTACATTTCAAAAGTTATTTCAAACTTCGGCGAAAAGCGTTGCAAATAGTGTTTTCAAAGCTATATTCTTCAAAACGACATTTATATCATTTAAAATTCCATCTTTTCAACTTAAATCTCTTTAAAAACATTTTAAAATATTTTTAGAATTTATTTCATATTTTTAAAACATTTAAAATATCAATTTTAAATTTTGTTCATTTTACTTCAAAAGTGCGATTTTTCTAGAAAATTGTTTTGGACATATTTAAAATATACAAGATGAAATCTTGATTTTCTTTCTTTATTTCTTTAAACATATTTAAATGTTTATAAAATATTTCTAACTCATTTTAAAACTACTTCCAAAAGGTTTAAGCATTCCATATACACCATTTCAAAAAGGAAAGTGATTTCCTTTGTGCTTATCGACATGTATTAATGTGCCTTGGTAAAACAATTTAACAATCATATCAAACAATCAATATTTGATGATCAAAGCATATATAAGTATCCATAGCAATCGTAACACGTCATCAAACATGTATGTATACAAATATAGATATTAAATAGAGTTTCTCACCATAAACCAAAGCGATAAACTTCCTATCAACATTCTAATCAATCAACACTTCACTAACTACTTCCTACTCCATTAAACACTAGCAAACAACACCATCTTCCTTCTAATAGCTTAGCCAAGGCTTGAGATAGAGGTTGGTCGAAGGTATAGGGAAGAAGTCTTGGAGCTTTGACTTGAATTCTTAAAATTAGATCCAAAAAAATATGTTATCTTGTATCTGATTTTAGGCCCTCTGAATCTCCAAATTTGGAAATTTTATTATCTGGAAAGTTGTTAAAAATTCTTTTCTCTTGAGTTTTAAAAAAAGAATCATTTGAATCCAAGTGATTTTTTAGGGAGATATGATAGAACGAAGAAGAGGTATTGTCGGATTGACAAAAAATGAAGCCTGAAAATGCACTTCAAAGAATTGAGTTTCAGATATAGCATTCCTCAAAACTGGAAAAAGTACTCAATATTAAAGTTATAGCCACTAGAATTGTATATGATTTGAAATAGAGAATTTCTTAATTTGGATCGGTTATGATCAAGTTATGGTCAAAACAAAATGGGGTATTCTCTGTCTCAAAAACTGGGCCAGAGAATGCACTGGAAAGAAGTGGATTTTTATATAGTTAAGTTTAGAATAAGACAAAGTGGTCAACATGAAAGTTGTAGCCACTAGAAAAATACATGATTTGAAAAAATAAAAATTTTCATTTTGATTTTATTTTGAAGAAGTTATGGCCAAGAGAAAAAGATGTAAAATATGGAAAAAAGATGAGTTTGATTTGAAGAGAATGAACATTGATTTCTTTTGAATATTTTATAAATATTTTGACATTATTTCTTTCTAATTTTTTTCTATGGCTTAGAAGCCATTAAAGAGGAGAGGAAGAAAATAAATAAGCTTGAGAAAAAAAGAAGTACGAATGAAAGTGAAGAAGGAGGTGAGTATTTATTGAAAAAGAAAGAAGTGGTAAATTTACCAAAATAACATCTTACCAAATTACCAAACTATCCTTACTTCAACTTAAAGCAACCTCCACTTTTTCAACACTTAACATCATCCTTTCACTTCTTACTTTATGCCTTAATCCCTTAAGAACTAAGCTAAGTAAAATAATAATTATGTTGGTTTTTGATGTGATATTGATTTGATGTTTACTTTTTCTTACTTTTGTTAATTCTTACTTACTTTTACTAATGACTTCTAGAAGTTTTCTAATTATATTTAGTAAAAGTGAACTTAATTAGTGAATTAATTAATATCTACACTATTTGACTATATGTTCCTATATAAGAAAATAAAGGTGCGACAACGTTGCGACAACTTTTAATCGACAAAACGTTGAATATTCGACAAAATGTTTTACGGCCACATTTTGACGTTTTAGTTAAACTATTTATTTATGTAAACTAAATTTAAAATAAATTTGTATATTACTATTTAAAAATATAAACACTCATAAATAAATTAAAATAATTTATTTAACCATTGAAACTAACTTGTCTGAAATCAGCATTTTATCACTTTTGTCGATATAGGCAAATGTTACTATTTTTGTGTATACTTATCTTTCCAAATTCAATCTAATATTGTTTGTATCATATAACCATGCCTAATTTATATTTAAAATCGCTTTAAATAGTATGTTCTAAAGTGGTCAAATTCTGGGTCGTTACAGAAGGTATAACCTGTTTTGAATTCAAAATGACTTTTGCAGTGAATCTGATATTTTGATATGAAGTATGACTTGTTCTTGAAATTTAAAGTATCAACCGGTGTGAAAAATGACATCGGTTGTTAAAGAGATCAGGGACGAATATTGGCATACTCTCTGTTAATACCGAAACCACTTTAACAACCATGTACGTGGTGGATGTTATCAAGAATGTAGAGGTTGAATTGGCAGCGTTTGCTTGATTTGAAGAAAGAGAACGATGATGGATAGACCTCGACACTTGTGTCAATTTTAAATGACTAAAACAGGAGCCATACCTGACCAATAAGGCTAGATACCTCTAGCGACATCTGTTCTTCATATTACTATATTGATTTTGACTAGATTGGTTCACCTTGATTTGATTATGGGATGGATGTTCGCGGTGAGCCGTCAAGGGTTACCATTAGTCAGGAAACACAAAACGGTTGTATCCTACATTGGGCATCGCCTCTCGTGCCTTGTCATACTTTTATCCTTATTCGCGACCACTACGACTTTGTTATAGTGTTTATCACTCCTTAGCCACCGACATTACTGATGATGCTACTAAGGCTAATTGTTGGACAATGCTTAAAAATGTGTTAAGGGGGATCAATGTAAAGCCTTAATGTTATTTTAATACTTTACATTACTAATAGACACTACATATATAGTGTATCTTACTACAATAGATAGTTTAACGGATCCTTAGGAGATGAAAAATCACGTAACATCTCTTATGTTATTGCACTCACGTTGTACACTTGATAAGAGATGTAAAATCCTATAAACATCTCTTAAGCTATTACACTCATATTTACTTGTTATTGATTTAGCTTACATAAGAACTTTTAGTTCCGACTCGAGTGTTTTGTCTTTTCATTGCGCTTGGATCAGCCTGAGTATTTCAGTGTTGACGACATTATTCCTTGAAGATGGAGTGGAGTTTGCTAAACCGTATTTACTATTATTATTCCACTGCATTGTTTTGGTATGTTCATTGATTGTACTCTGATTATGTTGTAAAATTTGTATAATCAAATGTATAATGTAAAGCAACTTCATGAACTGTTTATTTGATTATTATATTTTGTCATTCCGCTGGGAGATGCTATGTTTTGTTTTTCTTCTTTTCTCTTATTCTCTTATTAAATCACATTGATAATCTACCCTTTTGAATGGTTTAAGTTAGACGTGTGTGTTTTATCGTCGATTAAAATCATTTAAAAAGGTGGGTCGTCACAACCGCCTAAAATTGTAAAATAATATTTTTAACGATAAAAATGTAAAAGTGATAAATTCATCTAAACTCGCGTACCACTAAATGAGGTGATAAGTGAACGTAAATGTTTGATTTGTTAATATTAATCGCCAACTGTAACGACCCTAAACTTTTAGTGATTTTTTTTGTTAAATTAATTGAAATTTTGTGAAATTTTAAACAATAAAATTTGAAAATAAAAATTTATTATTTGGAATACGTCTATTTTAATATAGCAACCGGTAAATTTTCATCTGATAATATTGAAGTTTATTTTCCTGTGAAATTTTATTTCAAATCAAACTGGTTAATAACAGTGAATTTAAAAGTTTTCCGAAACCAAAATATGTCAACAGGAGAAAATTTATTCAGATCATTCTGAATCAGACTGCGAAATTCGTTTTTCCAAATTTGGACTTCTACTGCTCCGTTTATCTTAATTCTGAAAAAATAGCAGCATTTCTGGTACCGATTATCGACTTTTGATCGGATGATCGTACCATTAATATCTATATACCGTTTTGATCGTCTAGTCCAGCTAATCTCTGCGGTATATTTGTTTCTGTATTTTTGAGGTCGGGTACGCGACGGAAATAATAAACTGTTCGCGTAACGGTACCGAAAATTTTGACTTTGCACGTTCCTTCGAATTCAAAATGAAACGGGCTGCCCAAACAAGCATTAATTGCCTTTCCATCGGTTTGCATTTATTTTTGCCATTTCGTAGGCGTAACTGTTGCCATGCTCATAGAAACACGTTTCTACCCTTCTTTATTACAAAAAAAAATGAGATAAAAATAAAAATATGGGTACTGTTCACATTCTTTTTCTCAGATCTCTCCCATTTTTCATGTCCTCCTAACAATTCCTTCTCTTCTTCTTCCCACGCTCATTTCCGACCAAAGCTTGCCAACAAAGTCTTCCACCGTCCACCGTATGCTTAGCAACTCCTTCGGCCTCCCCCCTCCAGCCTTTACCGAGCCACCAACGTTCCCAGGCCCGCGTGGACAAACCCATCACACGCTGGCCGAAGCCACCTTCAACCTTCCCGGATCTGCCCTCCGTCAAAACCCACCTCCGCAAATCACTCTCCCTTCCGATCCACTTTAGCACGTGCAACTTCCTCCTCCCCTTGAGGCCGAGCCTTCCACCACTAACAACCCCTCCTATTTGAAGTGTAGTCGTTCCATCGCCTTAGCCTGGGCAAGGGCGCAGCACCACCACCCTACCAAGCTTCGGCTCCGGCCTATCCACGCAATTATCCACCTCCACTTCGTTCAACCTTTCTGGCTTTCGCGTGCATTAGCGCTGGCCGAATCCTACATCTCGTACAACATATCTGAGGTAATATTTTTGTGTATTGTCCTTTCTTTGTTTCTTTGCTAAGGAAACTATACAGTAATATATAGATGTTACCATATATATGTCTAGGTAGTATTCTATATTATACTTTAAAGATGTATACACAGTTCGTCTTGTTATAGTTTATATATATTATATAGTACTATTTATTTGACATGGTCGCAGTCATTCGTTTGCAAGCCTTCTGTCTGATTTACAGACATTGTTTTAGAAATGTTTCTTTACGTATTGCTTTTGAAATTTTTAATACATATTTTATTTTTGGGGTTCGAAAGTTAATATTGCTTTTTGACTATATATATATACAGTTAGTTGTATATTATGTTTTATATATATATATATAGATTTCTATAAGTTTATATAGGCAATATATTATTTAAAACATTGAATTTAATTAAATATGTTGAGAATAAAATTTATATTTCGAAATAGATTTTGGTTAAGGTTGGATTTAAGGGTACATATATGCGTTGTACTATTCACATAGATATATCATGTTGTTGGATTTTGGCTTATACAGTTGCTGTAAAGCATATATTTATTAGTAACCAGTATATAATAGCTTGTTGATGGTTTTAATACATAAGGTTATAAAGATTTTTAAAGATATGCGTACTGTTAACATCAATTTCAATTATAATATGATTGTGAGTTTGTACATGTTCATATATAAATTTATAGTGGTAAGTAAATATAAGTATGTTTATAAGTGTATATATAGATTTTTCTTATTGAGGTTATAGTTAAGTTAGTGAATTGGCATACATATATCTTATTTCAAATATATGTTTAAATTAAAACAATGATTTTGAAACACATATGTGTGTATATATATTTAAATTAATATGGGTTGAAATTAAAATATGATTTTGTATATATATATATATCTTCTTTTGTTGTATCTATTCAATGATTCTGATTATCTTCTTCGATCCTATTCTGATTTGATTTTGTCTATTCTTATTATCAGCCTTGTTCGTCCATTTCGCGTTTAATCTTGCTTTGCTTTGAAATCCATGTCTGGAACCGTAACTCATTCTATCGTCGAATCTCTCTCTAGCCTCGAAAGGTGAGCAATCACTCACGATTAACATTCTTGTATTTATTAAATTTGATTTCAATTGAAACGACAATTGAAATATGATGCTGTAGTTATTTAAATTTTTATATATGCTATTATCTGTGTATGTTCACCTGTGACCTCTGACACCAGTATCTAGTATTATATGCCTGTTATTACTATTATTGTATCTGTTCACCTGTGACATCTGACACCAGTATCTAGTATTATATGTCTGTTATTACTATTATTTGTATCTGTTCACCTGTGACATCTGACACCCGTATTTGTTATTTATACTGATGATATATGCCTGTTGTTATTTTTTTTTGTATCTGTTATCACTCTGCAAGTTCCCTGTTAGTATAGAATTCACTATGGGTTGAAATGATACATACCCGAATGGACTTTAGAATAGGAGAATTTCGTTATGGGTTGAAATGATAAACCCAAGCGATTTTCATTTGAATTGAAATTGGGATTACGGGTCGAAATGATATCTACCCGTATATATTTAAATTTCGGATTGAAATGATAAATATCCGTATCACTTAACCATATGATAAATATATATACAGACATCGTTGGTCCATATATATAAATATATTAAAATGAATTCTATGGTTTTGGAAAGAAATATATGGTTTTAATAAATGTTGAGCCTTAAATTATTATATATAAATGGGAATGATTTATTTAAATACATATAATATGTTGAGTATTTAAAATATATTTCAAAATAGATTTTGGTAATAATTTGGAATAAGTTAAGGTTAGAAAGATAATTTGAATTTAGTTGAAATTGGATTCATTAAAGAATTTTATCTAATTAAACCGATTTAAAACTTATTGAAATTTAAGATATGATTTATAACTTGAGTTTGATTTAAATAATTTAATGAATATTTCTTGTTTAAATAAATTTAAGGAAATATTTAGTAAAAAGGAAATTTAAGGCTAGTTAAATGATATTGAATCTATTAAGTGAATATTCCCTGATTAAATAATAATGAAGTTAAATCAAGAGCTATATGAAACTGTTAAATCTAACTTTGAAAATGTTGAATACTAAAGCTTTGAAATATATTGAAAATAAAGGGTATATTTAGAACCGAATTAAATTGAAGAATTGAGCTTTGAATAAATTTGAATTTGGAATTTGAAGTGGATTTGAATCGATTTGCTAGACTTGAGGAAATTAAATACTTTACTTTTTAAAACATTTAATATATATATATATACTATTTTGGAAAATAGATATATTTGAAATGAAATGATATTTGGGTTTTGAAGTAAATAAATTTAAAATGGCCACGGTGTCATAGTGTATATTCCTATCTTGTAGATAGTTCTGAAGATCCTTAGAGGATGGTTATCCCAAACATCCTTTAAGTTACTTGTATTTCAGTTGATATTTCACTTGAGTTGGATTTATTGATATAAGTATGTTAATCCTGACTCGAGTGTTTTGTGTTTTGCTTTACGCTCGGGTCAGACCGAGTGATCCAGCATTTGAGACTCACCTTTGGAGTTTGGAGCTTCCTTTGGAGATCCAATTATCGACTCAGCTTTCAGCTCTTCTAGTTGATTTGTTCGGAGAAGTCCTCTATTCGTACTGAAGAATTCATTGTATTTGAGGTATTCTGTTGTATTTTATTTTAACTCTGATGTTTATATAGTAGTTTCATGAACTACTATTTTATCTATTCCGCTGCGTATTATTGTATTACTCTGTGTCTGTGATTCTGTGATTGATTTATTTACTATATATGCTGAGTTCTGCCAAATTTAAAATTAACAATCTGATATTTTGAATTATTCAAGTCAGACATGTGTGTCTTTATTGTCGATTTGAATGGTCCAAAATAGCGGGTCGTTACAGTTGGTATCAGAGCCAGGTTCTAGGCAAAACTTAGCATATATTGTAAATTTATTTACAGAATCTCTTTCATTCGAGTTTAATCTCTTCCTTTTGACTCGATTTCCGTTGAACTTTGGAACGTTCCCTACGGTTTCAAAATTCATTCTTGTCCCTCTCTATTCGTATTCTTTTGATTTCTGGAGTATCCCATAACTCCATTTCGAATTATCTCTATAAGAATAGGCGATCCCGCCAATCTTTGAATGATTTGTGAAGGGGTGAAACTCCTTCACAATTGGCATTGATTCACCAGAGATTTCTATACCTTTGGTTTAGATGCCGCTATCTCTTGCGATCGAATGTTGATTTTTCTTGGAATTCTGCATCGATCCTGTTCCTGAAGCCACGGTTGACCCTAAGGTCATCCGCGATTTATATAAGTATATTCATCTTCTATTTTGAAATTTAATTATCTCATCTTCGTTCGAGATTATCTTCGAATCACAATTCTATTTGATTAAGAGTTTCTCTAATTTGAATCTCTATCTTTGTTGAAATCCATTCCTAAATCATCCTTTGAAAATCGGGTTTATTCGTATTTTGGAAATTGTTTTATATATCGAAATTTTATAAGTATGATTAAATTCTATATATAAAAGTGAAAACGTTTTCGATAAGGATTATATAAACCTTTCAAAAATAAGAATTTGAATTTTGAAAGGATTTGAAATTTTGAAGTTATATAAGAAATTGATTTATAAAAAAAATGATTTATAACTAAAGGATTTTTAAATTTGAAATTCGAGAATTGAACCCCGGTGTTTTGAAATTGGTTTTTTTTAGATTTTGAAATATATAATAATAATATGATTTAAAAGTACTTTTCCGAATAAGAAATGTTTCGAATGATTTTAATGAGTTTCGAATGATTTCGAAGAAATTTCAAAAGAAGTGTGAGAAAATAGAAGTCCAAAACTCACTTATGTCGTTGGAAAATAATTTCGGTGATGAGTGCACGCATCATCGACATTGATTTTCGAGTTTCAGAGTGAGGGATAGGCCACTTCAGTAGCTTTGCTATGCGAGTGATTCTTTTTGAAACCATTTTTATTTCAAAATTTTGAAGTATGATTGATATTCGAAAGATATATGTATATGTATTTGAAACGATTTGAAATGAGCCGGTGTTCAGTCTTCGAGTTTTGGATTTGATATAACCCTATCTATTAAAATTGATTTACTGATTTGTTGCTGATTTCCAACTCTTGAATTTGAAAATGATTTCTTCGACTATTTTGAAGTTCGAGTACTTCCAAATCAAGGTTAACTTTTCAAAGCTAAGAAATTTTGAAAAGTATTTTGATAAAGTATATAAGTTTGTTTTGGAAGTTTAAGTATGAAGTAATATGATTTAAATAAGTTGAAACCTTTTGGTTAAGTAAATGAATAAGGAAATTTTAAAATTTTCTAATATGAAATTTAGATTTGAAATGTTTTGAAAAGAATTTGGTCTTCAAAATATTTTGAATAAAATTTAGTTTAAATGTTTTAACTTAGTAACATCTTTATGAAACTATATATTTAACAAGTCGGAATAAATATATAAGTTGTACGTATGTTGTTTTATTCGAATAATTAATTTGATCCAAGTTTGAGTACACAAGTTCGAGGTGAATTACACCAATTCGTGTTAGGATTTTTCATTCGATTCTTAATGACGAATATTTGATATGGATTTTGGGCTTGATTCTAGGATTCTCTATCATAGTATATGGCTATGCAAGGAGACTGATAGCTTCTAGTTGAGAAACCATATCGAAAATCCGCATTAGGGAAGTCGAATGGACAATACTAGTTCGAAAGCGAACTTGTGTGATCGAGCGAGCAATCAAATGTGATTTTGCGAAATGATGACGTATGTACATCTTATATTCTAATATCATTGATATATTTTGACGCTGAAATTGAAAGCTGTCGAGTTAGGATATCTTTGCTTACTAAAAGAAAATTTCCAATTTAAATTACAAAGATATATAATCCATAAAAGCAAAGATATTCAATCCCATATGGCTCTTCATACAGCGAAATTTATTTTGAAAAATTTGATCCTTATGTAAGATAGACCTTACGTAAATATAAGATGATTTAGAAAACATTTGATTTTGGAAATGAATTGGTTTACTTAAATTATTGATTTGGAAAATTGGATTTATTTTCTAAATATATTATTTTGGAAACTTTGAAACTAAAGATATTTAAATTGAGAAGAAATAATTTGGTGAAATTGTATATGATTTTGAAATTGAACTGATATTGAAACAAATTGAAATTTGAGAACCTTGTGTTACTAAATACTTGATTTGGGAGTTGTCGAATTTATATAAAATTGATTTGTATGAGTTTGAAATTGATTCGAAAATTATAGATTTGAAAAGGTACTCAATTTGAAAGTGAAATCTTATATAATTGAAGTCTATATAAGTATGATTTGATATACTTTTGATTTTGGAAAAGTATTTGATTTGAAAATTTAATCTTATATATAATGGATTTTATATAAGTACGATATTTGAAAGTGATTTGAAAAGGTACTATATGATAGATATTTTCGAAGTAAAGATATGGAAAGTGCCTTCTGCTTGATATCCGATTTGTGGCCACATCTTTGATTCATTCTATCGATATTTCTCTCTGATTTTGGTTTTCCGGATATGATACTCGAGTGTCCTTCGGATTCCATGGCGTTACCCATGGTCTTATTGTTCTCTCATGACTGCATAGCGCAACTGCCTGGCTGAGTCTTGCCTAGGGGTACGGATTGTTTCCTGGGGGATCCAGGCGTAACCATTGTGTATCCTGCAATTTGTGTAGGTCGCGAATAGTAGCTGTTGGGTAAATTTCTCACCCAGGGGATCTCAAGACCAAGAAGAGCTAGGCTTCATCCGGCATCCCTACCACTGCCGAACTAGACATCACCGGACCACAGAACTGCCGGACCAGAGCTCAGCCCATTCATCACCGAACCAACCTCCTTCAACACTGCCGAACCAACTTGATGCCAGACCAACTTGATACCAAACTCACCTCCCATGCTTCGCCGAACCAACTCACCTCCCATGCTTCTGCCGAACCAGCTCACCTCCCATGCTTCGCCGAACCAGCTCACCTCCCATGCTTCGCCGAACCAGCTCACCTCCCATGCTTCGCCGAACCAGCTCACCTCCCATGCTTCGCCGAACCAGCTCACCTCCCATGCTTCGCCGAACCAACTCACCTCCCATGCTTCGCCGAACCAACTCACCTCCCATGCTTCGCCGAACCAACTCACCTCCCATGCTTCGCCGAACCAACTCACCTCCCATGCTTCACCGAACCAACTCACTCCTACCACCGGACCAAGACGTGCCAGGCCAGATCACATCAGCCCAGGCCCACCAGCTGCTATATACATCCAAGACCCCTGCTCCCACCCTCACTCTATAAATAGAGGGGCAGGGGTACAACAATGGGGGACAAGTTTGAGAGCTCAAGCACGGAAGGAACTCTCAAACAACTTTCTTTTACTTGTATCAAAGCTTTGTACTTGTAATCAGAATAAGAGAAGAGAAATAACATATAAAGTGGACGTAGGCACATTCTGGCTGAACCACTATAAATTTGCGTGTCTTTTTACAGTTTAGCCCCTGCTTTTCATATATTTGCATAAATCACTCAAATCGCTAAGAACAACATAAGATCTACTAAATTATACAACTTTGAGGTGTTTGTCCATTTTTTGTGCAAACATTTTTGGTGCTTTGACTGAGAGATAGAAACTCGAAGCTTCAGCTTCATCCACTTAACAGTTTTCCTAACGGCATCATTCGCCACTCAGAAAACATGCCTCCCAAACAGAGAAAAGATGTTAATAAAGGAAAAAACATCGCATCCAGCAGTCTTCCAGATCCAGCTGTCACGAATCAAGGAAATCATCCTCCTCCAGCAGCAGAACCAAATGAAGGACAGGCTAACCCAACCACTCCTGCTACAGGACAGCCTGCAGCCATTACTAGGGCAGATCTAGACAGGGTTGTGGCTGAAGTAACTAACCGCTTCACATCCCAGCAAGAAGCTTTTGTGGACCATCTCATGTCACGCTTAAGGGACGCTGAAGAATCCAACCGCAACACTGAATCATGGGGCGAGTCCCAGTCTGGAGGATCTCAGAGACAACAAAGATCTTCCTTCTTCGAAGGAGCTAACGGCAGAAGTAGCCATGGTAGGAGCCGAGACCGAGCACAGCCCGAAGTTAGGCCTGAGGAAACGTTTGGTACCGAACCCAACGGGGGAGGTACCGGGCGAAGGTCAACTGTAGCTGAGCATGTCATGCTGCCTAACCACAGAAACGCCAAGGAACGGGGCCGAGCTAGAGCCCAGCCCGAAGTTGGACCCGAGGAGGTGCTTAGATCAGAACCCAGCAGGGGGAGATCAAGGCAAGGGCCAACTGTAGCTGACCCGAGCATGCTCCCAGAAGACCAAAGGCAGCCACTGGAAAATATGAGGAATGATAGACGATACCATCCCTACAGGTCATCTGGACGGAATCAATCCCACAGAACAGAGCCAAACTCATTTCTATCTGCTCCAAGTTCTGATGAAAGGATGGCACGCTTATTCAGAGAGTGTGTCCAACGGGAGCAAAGAGATCGAGGGATAGGCGCTAGGGTAACCAGCCCTTTCGCCCGCAATATCGAAATTGCTATCACCCCCCGAGAATGGAAGATGCCAACAATGGAACCCTACAAAGGAACCTCCGACCCCGTTGTACACTTACAGAAGTACACGCAACATATGCTCATGAGTGGAGCAACAGAGGGAGTACTGTGCAAATGCTTTCCACTCTTCTTAGCAGATCTCGCTACCTCCTGGTTTTGTCATCTACCCCAGGGATCCATCAGCTCGTGGGAAATGTTGAAAGAAAAGTTTATCAGTCAGTTCCGCATCCATGTGGAACAACCTAAGGACGCTTATTCCTTATCCAGCGTCAAACAGAAACCTGGAGAAAAACTACAGCAATACCTAACCCGATTCAATGCCGCAGCAGCCGCAGTCCAAGATGCCGATGAGAAGCTTGTCTTAATGGCCCTCTGTAGTGGTGTGCATCCGGATACTAAATTCGCTAGAAGACTAACAAAAGAAAAACCAACTACTTTAGCCGATTTCTTCCATGAAGCCAGGAAATATATGAGGCTTGAAGACGCTGCCACTGAGGGTCAGTCAAGGCAACAAAATAGGGCAACTCACAGCAACACGCCCGCTGTAGTAAAGGACATTCGAAGAAATGACTCTAGAGACAATGCTGGGGGCAAGAAGGGAGAAAAAGCGCCTATATCGGCCAGGACCGAGAATCGACACTTACACTCCTTTGAATGAAACCGTCGAAAAACATCTTCCTTGCCACCCAAGGCGAAGTTAGATACGAACGCTCACCGTACAAGTCTGGAAAGTTCTGCCGCTTCCACGAATCTCATGGGCATGATACCGATGAATGCCATCATCTCCGGGACCTGATTGAAGAACACATCAGAAGGAAGAAACTACAACGCTTTCTTGGGAAGGCCAGCCCTGTCTGACTTCCAAATTGTCTTGGCTCCATAGTGCTTAAAGATGAAATTTCCAACGGACAAGTGCGTTCCCTTCTTCGAAGCTCTAAAGAAAGACAAAGGAAAGTTCGAATGGACTGACGAATGCTTAACCATTTTCCTTAACTTAATCGAACACCTCCAGAAACCACCGGTACTCTCGACTCCAAGCGAAGGCGAAGAATTATACCTATACCTTGCTGTGTCATGTCACGCCCTAAGCGCTGCCTTGGTAAGGGAAGACAACCGCACACAGCGGCCAGTTTACATCTTCAGCAAGAGGTTTACTAGGGCAAAAGTCAGATATCATAAACTTGAGAAGCTAGCATACTGTTTACTAAACACATCACGAAAACTGCGTCACTACTTCCAGTCCCATTCCATCAAAGTTCTGACCGATCAACCACTGAGGCAGGTACTCCATCGTCCCGACACTTCTGGGCGACTACTTAAATGGTGCATTGAACTAAGTCGGTATGATATCACCTATCACCCTCACACCGCCATCAAGGGATAAGCCATGGCTGATTTCATTGCAGAATTCACTACCCAACGGGCGTAATGAAGTCAAGAAAATCTTGAGGAAAGCTTCCCGCTACACAATACAGGAGGACACCCTCTATCGGCGTGGATTCTCTAACCCCCTATTAAGGTGTGTCGCTGGAAGGGAAGCCAAGGAAATCTTATCCAACATTCATTAAGGGAGCTGCGGAGATCACATCGGAGGACAGACTTTGGCAAAAAAGATACTCCGATATGGATATTTCTGGACCACCTTAAGCAAGGACGCCTTAGATTTTGTCAGAAAATGTGACAGATGCCAGAAGTTTGCTAAGATTCCGCGACTACCAACAACTGAGATTACTCAAATGACTAGCCCATGGCCCTTTGCAGTATGGGGAATTGACTTAATCGGCAAACTACCGATGGGCAGAGGCGGGGCCAAATATGCTATAGTGGCAGTCGACTATTTCACCAAATGGGTGGAAGCAGAACCCCTGAATAAAATATCTTCAGCAAAATTTATTAATTTCTTGATCAAAAATGTTCTGTGCAGGTACAAAGTCCCATTCAAGATCATATCAGACAATGGACTTCAATTTGACAGGAGGAATTCGCCAACTGGTGCCAAGAGCACGGAATTCACAAAAGCTTCTCATCCGTAGCGTATCCCCAGGCAAACGGAAAAGTCGAAGCCGTCAACAAAATTCTCAAAACTCTAATAAAAAAGAAACTCGAAAAGACAAAAGGCGAATGGGTGGATGAACCTCCTACGGCACTATGGGCCAATCGCACGTCTTTCAGAACATCAACGGGGCATACTCCTTTTCTCTTTGGCATACGGATCGGATGCTATGCTTCCAGTTGAAACTATAGTGCCTTCCCACTGTAGGATCCACTACAACCCAGAAGAAAACGAAGAGTTCCTCCTCATGTCTTTGGATCTAATTGAGGAAAGAAGAAATGATGCAGCCCCCCAGGGCAGCAGCTCACAAGCAAAAAGTGGCAACGCAATACAACCCCAAAGTCAAGCATCGTACCTTACAAGAAGGGGATCTTGTCCTCAAGCGAATCTTCCCTCGTCCCGGAGCACTAGACCCAATCTGGGATGGATCATATGTAATTCATAAAGATCTCCACAACGGAGCCTATATTTTGTCAACAGTGGACGGAGAGGTGTTCCAGAGGGCATGGAACATCCAACACCTTCGTCGATACTTTTCTTAACTCATACTGCCCATATGAAGTGAATTAACAAAGAGAATCAGTGGACGTAGGCATTTTCGTGCCGAACCACTTTAAAAAACTTGTCTCTTTTTAACTTGTTCCTTCATATCTTGGCTGCTTGTTAACTGTATCCTTTTCTGTTGAACAAAATCCTGTGAAAATAGCATTTTCATTCAAGGCGCTCCACAGCGCAACTTCTCATGGACAAGACCTAACAGGTACTATGCGAATCTATGCCCTTGCCAATGAGACACTTTCGCTCCGGCATCCCTCTGCTGCGAGTTAACTCATTGCTTGTGACGACCCTTAAAGCCAACTGTAATGAGCCGATTATAAGCCACCGAGAAGGCCGACTATAGCCGAGGCAGCTCATTACGGCGTTAGGCTCGCCGGCAACTGTGAACCGACTATAAGCCCCAACATAAGGTGTGGCCAGCCAGGGGCAGTTCACAGTTGACGATCGGCACCCACGCTAGCCGGCCACAGTAGATCGAATAATACCCACGATTACGGGCCATAATGGCCCGGGTAGTTACTGTGCGCGATCTCGGCTCCGATGTGTCTTAAGTGCGGCTGTAGTAAAAAAGAATTAACTCCCCGCGGAGGCGTAAGATGGGTGACAAATGTCTCCAAGACCCACAGCTAGGGAAAGTGACTACAAAACCCGTTTGCCACGAACTTAAGCACATCGAAGGCCTTCCGTGATTGGAAGTTTTACTATTTCACATATTTCAATTTTACTTAAGAAACTTTTCTCCTATCCTCTGTAACAATCCCTGAAGTGCAGGACACAAAACAAGAGACACTCACTAATAGAAGCAGATACTCACAACAAGACACTAGACCGCATCCCTTACTCGGTCACGCAGGATATTCAAAGCTGCCATCTACAAGCAAAATATAAAGGACGTCCACAAAAAGAATTTTCCAGGCCTAATCAGGGAGCCGGCTGCGTTGGAGTCTTGTCCTTGCCCTACTGCCCACCTGTCCGGTCAGAAAAAGAATTCATTAGTGATAAGCAACCAAGTTAACGGAAAGACTAGAAAGGAAGACTTACCAGCATCTGCTCCTCGATCATCTCGGTCATCATCCTCTACTTGCACACATGCCTCCTCAGCTGCAAGCAACCGCATGCCCTCCTTCACTGCCACCTTCTCCTCCTTGGTAAACTGGGCAGTAACCGCATCAATCCTGAGGGCCGTACCTATCTACTAGTGACCTCGGGGTGGGCCCATGACGTCCCGGTTCTAACTGAGCTGGGGGCACCTCGGAAGGATCTTCTCTGTCCTGGGATTTCTTCTTTTCTGATCGGGTTTCAACTCTGTGAGACATTATCTGCAACGAAAAAGAATACATCTTTAAAAAGGATGTAGAGATATGAAGAAGCGAGTGTGTGCAGTCTAGAATTTCACTCAAAATGCTCAAATTCCTATTGTCATTCGGTATTCAGAGTCTCAAGGTTCATTCGGCATTCCCCGTGTAAAATTCATTCGGTAAGGTGAAGGTTAAAATTCATTTGGTATTCAGAGTCCCAAGGTTTATTCGGCATTCCCCGTGTAGAATTCATTCGATGATCCAAATAAGAATACTCATTCGGTACACATGAGTTTCATTCGGCGAGGGGAAGTTAGGTACCTTATTCGGCAGGCTAAAGCAGCTCGGTAGATTGATTCGGCTATGCAACTGATTTGGCTCAAGTCCTTCGTTCGGTAGGAAATAACAAGGGCCCTAGCTCCGTACTTATAGGCGAAGGTGGACCTCCGGACCAACCGGTTCAGTACTAGAAGTCGAAGGGGAAATTGGGTAACTTAAAACAAAGCACGCCATATACAGGCATATGCCCTACTTTGGGGGGCAAATGTTGGGTAAATTTCTCACCCAGGGGATCTCAAGACCAAGAAGAGCTAGGCTTCATCCGGCATCCCTACCACTGCCGAACTAGACATCACCGGACCACAGAACTGCCGGACCAGAGCTCAGCCCATTCATCACCGAACCAACCTCCTTCAACACTGCCGAACCAACTTGATGACAGACCAACTTGATACCAAACTCACCTCCCATGCTTCGCCGAACCAACTCACCTCCCATGCTTCTGCCGAACCAGCTCACCTCCCATGCTTCGCCGAACCAACTCACCTCCCATGCTTCGCCGAACCAGCTCACCTCCCATGCTTCGCCGAACCAACTCACCTCCCATGCTTCGCCGAACCAACTCACCTCCCATGCTTCGCCGAACCAACTCACCTCCCATGCTTCGCCGAACCAACTCACCTCCCATGCTTCGCCGAACCAACTCACCTCCCATGCTTCGCCAAACCAACTCACCTCCCATGCTTCACCGAACCAACTCACCTCCTACCACCGGACCAAGACGTGCCAGGCCAGATCACATCAGCCCAGACCCACCAGCTGCTATATACATCCAAGACCCCTGCTCCCACCCTCACTCTATAAATAGAGGGGCAGGGGTACAACAATGGGGGACAAGTTTGAGAGCTCAAGCACGGAAGGAACTCTCAAACAACTTTCTTTTACTTGTATCAAAGCTTTGTACTTGTAATCAGAATAAGAGAAGAGAAATAACATATAAAGTGGACGTAGGCACATTCTGGCTGAACCACTATAAATTTGCGTGTCTTTTTACAGTTTAGCCCCTGCTTTTCATATATTTGCATAAATCACTCAAATCGCTAAGAACAACATAAGATCTACTAAATTATACAACTTTGAGGTGTTTGTCCATTTTTTGTGCAAACAGTAGCGCAAATGCTTGGCTGAGTCTTGCCTGGGGGTACGGATTGTTTCCTGGGGGATCCAGGCGTAACCATTGTGTATCCTGCATTCTACTAGTCATCATGGCGTAACTCGCAGGGCTGAGAAAGCTTACGGATATGGATTGTTTCCTGGGGGACCCAGGCGTAACCATTGTGTATCTGCGAACCATGGTTAGACAAAGGTTTTGTTCGTTTTGTTGTTTGGATTGTACTTTCCATATCTATTTTTAAAAGTTTTTCCAGTATTTTCACTGGGTGTTGAAACAGGTCTACTAAGTACCTGGAGAATTCTAGTTTTGCGCCTGATCAACGCACTACCAGAGTCTACAGGAACAAGGATAAACTTGTTGAAACATCGAGTTATAAAAGTATTTTCGAAATAAAATTTGTTTCGTTATAAAAAAATATTTTATTATAAAAGTATTTCTAACAAAGAAATTTTGTATTAGTATTCGAAATTGAAATTTCTAATGGTTTGAATTAATTATTCATGCCCGATATTATTCCTTTGAATCTACCTTATCTGCTCAGCTTTATTTATTCACCTATATTCTGTTTTCCAAGTCCTCCTTCTTTTCCTTGTTGACTATATCTTTTTTTTAAATAATTATTGATTTCTTAATAATATTTGAAAAGTATCTTGAGGTAAATTAATAAATTTATGAATTATGGATTTAATGTTTTCAAATAACTTCTTTGTAAATATAAGTAATAATGTAAATAACTGTTTTCAAATAGTTTTTATATATTTATAAAGATATTATTTAAACATATAAAAGGTATTGATAAATGAGGCAAGAATTTACAAATGGGTTTTGAAAAATATTAAAGTATTAAAGATAATTGAATTGCAAATGAAGTTTTCAAATGAATATTTCAAGTAAAATTTATATAGTTTAAATTAATTGTTTAATCTTTTCTTTTAACCTACCTTTTTGCCTGGTTGTTCTATTCTCCTACCTCCTCTCTTTTCGGGGACGAAAAGTTTTGAGTGGGGGAGAGTGTAACGACCCTAAACTTTTAGTGATTTTTTTGTTAAATTAATTGAAATTTTGTGAAATTTTAAACAATAAAATTTGAAAATAAAAATTTATTATTTGGAATACGTCTATTTTAATATAGCAACTGGTAAATTTTCATCTGATAATACTGAAGTTTATTTTCCTGTGAAATTTTATTTCAAATCAAACTGGTTAATAACAGTGAATTTAAAAGTTTTCCGAAACCAAAATATGTCAACAGGAGAAAATTTATTCAGATCATTCTGAATCAGACTGCGAAATTCATTTTTCCAAATTTGGACTTCTAACTGCTCCGTTTATCTTAATTCTGACAAAATAGCAGCATTTCTGGTACCGATTATCGACTTTTGATCGGATGATCGTACCATTAATATTTGTATACCGTTTTGATCGTCTAGTCTAGCTGATCTCTGCGGTATATTTGTTTCTGTATTTTTGAGGTCGGGTACACGACGGAAATAATAAACTGTTCGCGTAACGGTACCGAAAATTTTGACTTTGCACGTTCCTTCGAATTCAAAATGAAACGGGCTGCCCAAACAAGCATTAATTGCCTTTCCATCGGTTTGCATTTATTTTTGCCATTTCGTAGGCGTGACTGTTGCCATGCTCATAGAAACACGTTTCTACCCTTCTTTATTACAAAAAAAATGAGATAAAAATAAAAATATGGGTACTGTTCACATTCTTTTTCTCAGATCTCTCCCATTTTTCATGTCCTCCTAACGATTCCTTCTCTTCTTCTTCCCACGCTCATTTCCGACCAAAGCTTGCCAACAAAGTCTTCCACCGTCCACCGTATGCTTAGCAACTCCTTTGGTCTCCCCCATCCAGCCTTTACCGAGCCACCAACGTTCCCAGGCCCGCGTGGACAAACCCATCACACGCTGGCCGAAGCCACCTTCAACCTTCCTGGATCTGCCCTCCGCCAAAACCCACCTCCGCAAATCACTCTCCCTTCCGATCCACTTTGGCACGTGCAACTTCCTCCTCCCCTTGAGGCCGAGCCTTCCACCACTAACAACCCCTCCTATTTGAAGTGTAGTCGTTCCATCGCCTTAGCCTGGGCAAGGGCGCAGCACCACCACCCCACCAAGCTTCGGCTCCGGCCTATCCACGCAATTATCCACCTCCACTTCATTCAACCTTTCTGGCTTTCGCGTGCATTAGCACTGGCCGAATCCTACATCTCGTACAACATATCTGAGGTAATATTTTTGTGTATTGTCCTTTCTTTGTTTCTTTGCTAAGGAAACTATACAGTAATATATAGATGTTACCATATATATGTCTAGGTAGTATTCTATATTTTATTTTAAAGCTGTATACACAGTTCGTCTTGTTATAGTTTATATATATTATATAGTACTATTTATTTAACATGGTCGTAGTCATTCGTTTACAAGCCTTCTGTCTGATTTACAGACATTGTTTTAGAAATGTTTCTTTACGTATTGCTTTTGAAATTTTTAATACATATTTTATTTTTGGGGTTCGAAAGTTAATATTGCTTTTTGACTATATATATACAGTTAGTTGTATATTCTGTTTTATATATATATATAGATTTCTATAAGTTTATATAGGCAATATATTATTTAAAACATTGATTTTAATTAAATATGTTGAGAATAAAATTTATATTTCGAAATAGATTTTGGTTAAGGTTGGATTTAAGGGTACATATATGCGTTGTACTATTCACATAGATATATCATGTTGTTGGATTTTGGCTTATACAATTGTTGTAAAGCATATATTTATTAGTAACCAGTATATAATAGCTTGTTGATGGTTTTAATACATAAGGTTATAAAGATTTTTAAAGATATGCGTACTGTTAACATCAATTTCAATTATAATATGATTGTGAGTTTGTACATGTTCATATATAAATTTATAGTGGTAAGTAAATATAAGTATGTTTATAAGTGTATATATAGATTTGTCTTATTGAGGTTATAGTTAAGTTAGTGAATTGGCATACATATATCTTATTTCAAATATATGTTTAAATTAAAACAATGATTTTGAAACACATATGTGTGTATATATATTTAAATTAATATGGGTTGAAATTAAAATATGATTTTGTATATATATATATATATATCTTCTTTTGTTGTATCTATTCAATGATTCTGATTATCTTCTTCGATCCTATTCTGATTTGATTTTGTCTATTCTTATTATCAGCCTTGTTCGTCCATTTCGCGTTTAATATTGCTTTGCTTTGAAATCCATGTCTTGAACCGTAACTCATTCTATCGTCGAATCTCTCTCTAGCCTCGAAAGGTGAGCAATCACTCACGATTAACATTCTTGTATTTATTAAATTTGATTTCAATTGAAACGACAATTGAAATATGATGCTGTAGTTATTTAAATTTTTATATATGCTATTATCTGTGTATGTTCACCTGTGACCTCTGACACCAGTATCTAGTATTATATGCCTGTTATTACTATTATTGCATCTGTTCACCTGTGACATCTGACACCAGTATCTAGTATTATATGTCTGTTATTACTATTATTTGTATCTGTTCACCTGTGACATCTGACACCCGTATCTGTTATTTATACTGATGATATATGCCTGTTGTTATATTTTTTTTTGTTTTGTATCTGTTATCACTCTGCAAGTTCCCTGTTAGTATAGAATTCACTATGGGTTGAAATGATACATACCCGAACGGACTTTAGAATAGGAGAATTTCGTTATGGGTTGAAATGATAAACCCAAGCGATTTTCATTTGAATTGAAATTGGGATTACGGGTCGAAATGATATCTACCCGTATATATTTAAATTTCGGATTGAAATGATAAATATCCGTATCACTTAACCATATGATAAATATATATACAGACACCGTTGGTCCATATATATAAATATATTAAAATGAATTCTATGGTTTTGGAAAGAAATATATGGTTTTAATAAATGTTGAGCCTTAAATTATTATATATAAATGGAATGATTGATTTAAATACATATAATATGTTGAGTATTTAAAATATATTTCAAAATAGATTTTGGTAATAATTTGGAATAAGTTAAGGTTAGAAAGATAATTTGAATTTAGTTGAAATTGGATTCATTAAAGAATTTTATCTAATTAAACCGATTTAAAACTTATTGAAATTTAAGATATGATTTATAACTTGAGTTTGATTTAAATAATTTAATGAATATTTCTTGTTTAAATAAATTTAAGGAAATATTTAGTAAAAAGGAAATTTAAGGCTAGTTAAATGATATTGAATCTATTAAGTGAATATTCCCTGATTAAATAATAATGAAGTTAAATCAAGAGCTATATGAAACTGTTAAATCTAACTTTGAAAATGTTGAATACTAAAGCTTTGAAATATATTGAAAATAAAGGGTATATTTAGAACCGAATTAAATTGAAGAATTGAGCTTTGAATAAATTTGAATTTGGAATTTGAAGTGGATTTGAATCGATTTGCTAGACTTGAGGAAATTAAATACTTTACTTTTTAAAACATTTAATATATATATATATACTATTTTGGAAAATAGATATATTTGAAATGAAATGATATTTGGGTTTTGAAGTAAATAAATTTAAAATGGCCACGGTGTCATAGTGTATATTCCTATCTTGTAGATAGTTCTGAAGATCCTTAGAGGATGGTTATCCCAAACATCCTTTAAGTTACTTGTATTTCAGTTGATATTTCACTTGAGTTGGATTTATTGATATAAGAATGTTAATCCTGACTCGAGTGTTTTGTGTTTTGCTTTACGCTCGGGTCAGACCGAGTGATCCAGCATTTGAGACTCACCTTTGGAGTTTGGAGCTTCCTTTGGAGATCCAATTATCGACTCAGCTTTCAGCTCTTCTAGTTGATTTGTTCGGAGAAGTCCTCTATTCGTACTGAAGACTTCATTGTATTTGAGATATTCTGTTGTATTTTATTTTAACTCTGATGTTTATATAGTAGCTTCATGAACTACTATTTTATCTATTCCGTTGCGTATTTTGTATTACTCTATGTCTGTGATTCTGTGATTGATTTATTTACTATATATGCTGAGTTCTGCCAAATTTAAAATTAACAATCTGATATTTTGAATTATTCAAGTCAGACATGTGTGTCTTTATTGTCGATTTGAATGGTCCAAAATAGCGGGTCGTTACACCAACTAAATTTACACCTACAATTGCACAGCCACATTGGTAGATTCTCCAAAATACCACACGATTAATTTATAATTGTTGTAAATTAATTAATATTTATAAAATATTATTAATTTATTTATTTGATGTATTGGTACATTTAGTATCTTTTAGGTGTCATTAGTAATTAAATGGGTGCATATACATAACTATGCATACGAAATCAACATGCATTTTAATTTGATCCAAATGTGTTTAATTATTTAATGATTTTGGACAAAATTTAAGGGCAATTTGGCCTCATCTATGTTCAACCATGAAGTAGGCAAGACATGGTTCAAATTTCAATTGTAGGATATCGAATTGGTAAGGAGAGACTAAGTAAACCAAGTAAAAAAGATCTTCCCTCTCTCTATAAAAACCACATAATCCCATTTTTTTATTCACTTTTCGCCTTCCCTCTTTTTTGTCCAACCGCCAACCTTTCTTGTCACCACTTGGCTAAATATACTTCCATCCAATCAATCTGAAAATTAAAATGTTGTTCTCCAAGTCATTGTAAAGCTAAGAGCTATGATAAGAATCAAATTTAGGACTATGTACCAATCAAAGTGCAAATTTAAGGCCACATCTACAAGGTAATCTCCTATTATTTACAATACCATATTATCATGATATTGTAGATCAAGATCATCAATAAACAAATTTATATACACATATGTTGTCCTATATACATATAAGTATATATTCATAATTATACAAGTATATACATACACACATACATAAACAGATCTATAAAGTTTCAATGTTTAAGATTTAATTAAAAAATTGAATTTTTTTACACCTATGTATGTATAGAAATTATAAATATATTTTTTATATTAAATATTAAAATAACATTAATTGATTTAATTTTTTTAATATATATATATATTAATTTACAAATAAGTTTGTTTGAAATTATATATCCAGTTCTATTTTAATTTTTTTACTAAGTATACAATTAGTTATTCTGGAAAAGGTATTTAAATTTCAAAATTATTGAATTGGTCAAAATAGTTTAATTTCATATGAAAAAAATTGAAAATTATTTTATTTAGATAATATTTTTAAATAATGTTTTGGATAGCCAATGTATATATTAAGGGCGAATGCGTCCGTTGCATTGTGAATTCGAACACCTTTATATGTACACGTCGAATATGTACACCATTTATTTGTTACATGTACACACCACACTTAAGTATACTTGGATATACGAATTTAAAATTAAAATTCAAATTAAAATCTAGATTTAAATTAAATTCATTATTTAATTAAATCAATAAATTTAAACAAAATAAGATTTTATTTTAAATAATTTAATATTGGATCTAAAATTAGTTAGACTTCATAGGTCCAACTAATATCCAAAATGGTAAAATAATAATCGAAATTCACTCATTTAACCTATTCCAACCCGGCATGGTTCCAACAATGGTCTCAAAGTCTAATAGCCTACGTGGTCTAAATTAGCAATGTTATGGATAACTTATTAAAGCCTACCCATTTAGTAGGGTCTCTAGAAAGGTAATGTCAATGGTTAGGTTTGGATAATCATGTATTTTTCCCTACCTTACTATTGGCATGGCCTGAAGGATGATTTAAGCCCGTAGTTATCCCTAATATAAATGCTCGAATTGATTTTGGGCCTTGTGCTAGTTTTCAAATTTTAGTTTCAAATTTTAAAAATTATATTTTTGAATTCGAAAGTTAAATTTAAAACAAAAATTAAATTTTATAAATGTTATATAATATTTTTTAGAAAAATTATATTTGAAAATAAAATAATATTTTTGAATTATTTAAAATTTTAATTAATTGGATTAATTAATTAATATTAATTAATATTAATTAATTAGAATAAACATGTATATTTGATATTTGAATGTGTGTGTGTATCTAAAAGTGTTATAGTTGAATATATATATATACATATATATCTTAAATTGTTTAATGTATACTAGAAATAAAAAAAATTGAGTAAATTAACTGATCTTCTCAAGGAGGAGAATGCTTATGTAATTCTATTCCTCACTTAAAGAGGAGCAGCCAACAAACTTAGCACGCAGCAAAAAACCCCATACAAAAGAAAAAATAGAAAACCCTTCCATAGAAAATAAAATAAAAGTAAAGAATAAAGAATCACACTACTTGGATCAAATGTAGAACCATATCTAACAACAGTCAAATAAACTCAGAAGGACCGTTAAACCTAAATTAATGGGGAACCTAAGACTTCGATACCACATCCCACTCACAACGGGCACACACATAGATACGTGTGTCTATATAAAATGGACATATCCATATATGTGTGTGAGAAGTAATGCTAGAATGATATGTACTTATGCTCGGTCATCCGGTAGATAAGAAGAGTTTGAGTAGTTATCGTCATCAAGAGAATTAATTACGATGGTGTTTAAGGCCATATTATGTCTCCCACTACTACGATCTATTTTTAGCTTTAAGTTGTGAATGTGACTTTTTTCCTATTTAAAAAAATCTTTGAAAAATATATATTTGGCTAATTAGTAACTAGGATTTCTAGTTGTAAGTGAACAACGCAATAGCATAAGTTAGTTATCACCAGGATTGAACTTTCTATGGTTCCTTTCAAACTATATAAACCAATAAGTGATTATGAAGATGGTATCAAGTAAGATTCTCTAACATTTGGTGCAATAAGGTCTAAAGACATTGCAAAATTAGTTGCAACTAAATTTGAATTGCTCATATTAAACTCGAAGATTTAGAGAGTATTTATGTGTATAGAATTAGTCAGGGGACATGTATGGTACAAATGTGATACGTCTTCTAAGTTTGAGTTGCAATAAACACATTTTTTGTCAATAAGCAGATGATTTTCTTTAAGAATTCATTTGTATTTAATTTCTTCTACAAAATCAGCTATATGTATAGCTTTCCAAATGAATTTGTACATCATTTGCTTAGTTTCACAGAAATTTAAAAGTTTGTAACCTGAGTTTGAAGAATATGTTTTGTTGTTTTCCCAATACCAACTCTTCGGATCATTCCCATCATCTTGGTTATATACTCTAGCTTAAAAAATTATTATAATTTGAGTCAAGTTACCACTTAAGTTTGCAGTTGAAACTAAAATTCCATGAAAATCATTATCTAGACTAGAGAGCTTGGAAGTTAAAGCATTTCCGAAAAATTACCAATACCAAAAGTTTCTTTGAATTTTCCATTTAGCGAAATAGCCAAAATCCAGCTATCATGCCAAAGGATGTGTTGTTACCAGAGCGTACTATATTATTAATATCCAAACCAAAAATATTTAAAAAAATTAAAATGTATTTCCAAAAAGGTGACATGATACTGAAGTTTGGGGAAATATGGTGGAGGTTATAAGTTCTATTGTGAAATTGAATTCAGATCATTCCTTTCCAAATAATATTTTCATTACTGTTTTTAAATTTTCAAAACCATTTTATTAGGAAAGAGACATTGAGATTACAGAGATTTACAATTTCTAGGCCTTCTTCTTCTTTGGATTTATAGATTGCTTCCCAGTTACAAGATAGTTGATACTAGAGCAAGAGTGTTCAATATTCCAAAGAAAGTTTCTCTTAATATTAACTATTTTATCAATTATCCTTTTTGGAAATTGATAGTAAGACATCCAAAAGATCGAAAGGGCCGAGAGAATAGAGTTAATTAAGATGATTTTGCCAGCTCTAGATTAGAGTCTATTATTCCAACACAACAATTTCCTATTAAACTGATCAATTATCACTTGCTTATCCTCCTCATTTAATTTAATTGGCCTAACAAAGAATCCTAACTATTTTATTGGGAATCTCATGGTTTTACGGTTGAGAGTATTTGCAACAAGATTTTCAACCTTAACTATATCATTCAGTACTAAACTGAGCTTTTGTCAAAGTTAATTCTAACCCCTAAAAGCATTTCAAATTTATACAAATAAATTTAAGAGTTGGGATGTGTCGAGGTAAATATAAGGAAAAGAGCATGGTATCATCAACAAATTGGAGGACTAAAAGCCCATCGTTAGTTATATCATTACCTACACTTTTAAGAACCCTATTTGTGATCTAAAGCTTAATAATCCTAGTAGAAACATGAGCTGCTAAATTGATTAGTAATGATGACAAAGGATCACCTTATCTTTGACCATTATGCTCGAGTTTCCTAGGATACCTTTGACCATTATGCTCGAGTTTCCAATTTTGAGTAAAATCATAATCCAACGTACCCATCTAGTATTGAAATCCCTGTCCAACAACAAATATTTGTGAAAAAAACTAGCCAATTGAATTAAAACCTTTAGCGAAGTCTAGTTTTAAGAGGCCATAAGTGATATTATTCTTACAACAATAGTTAATAAATTCTTTGATTATTGCAACCTTGTCCATGATATTTCTGCCATTAATAAAAGCAGACTGAGTTATTAAATTAGATTGTCCATTTTTATACTTTACCTATTTGCTAGAACCTTTGAAATAATTATAAGAGATCATTTTATTAATGAAATAAACATAATGTCTTTGAGCTCTATCGCTCCCACTTTATTATGATGAAGAATGTCATTAGCAAAGTTAAATCTCCATACCTATAGGTTACTGTATGGATTTCTTGGGAAACAAAGACATAGGCATGTAGGTTCAAATTCAGACCAACTACCCCAACAGCATTCATCCATAAACCGGTTACTGGTACAAATAACATAAAGAAATGTAACTAACATTTATTGGAAAATGAAACCCCAAAGATTTGGGACCAAAAGCAGTTAGCAGTGACTATTGAATAAGTCTCTTCAGCTTGAGTTGGGTTAAAAGCATAGAATGTATTAATTATTGAATTAAAATAGTTTTAATTAAATAAATTTATTTGTTAGATGATTAAATATTAATTAATAAATTAAAATATATCATATATACAAAACTATAAGTATTATAGTTAATATTCATCTTAAATTGTTTAGGATAAATAATTTAAAATTTTGATTTTAAAATAATTTAAGAAATTAGTGAAAGTGATTACTATGTGGCTAGTTATCACTTAGGATGTGTAATATGGAATATATTATAATCTAAATGCCGAAATAGATAATAATAATAATAAAGCAAATAAGAATAAGCACACCAGGAGTTTTTATACTGGTTCGAACTTTTCGTTCTACGTCCAGTCCCAGACTTCCTTCTGGAATTTCAACTCAATAACCCCTCACTTAACCCGGAGGAATAGGTATACAACACCAGAGGAGAAGGCATAAGTCGGTCACGACTTAAGGAAACTGACAAAGGTCTCCTACGACTTAAGGGAACACCATGAGATAACAAAGGCCTAGGTCGGTTACGACCTAAAGGGAAGATTATAAGTCGACCACGACTTAGTTGGAAGCTAGAGGAAGAGAGTACGTTGAGTTCACGACCTAACGAAGTCTTTAAGTCGTATCAACGACCTAGTGTGACTCGGCAACGACTTAAGGAAGATACCTGCGAGTTAACAAGTCCTTTGAGTCGTCTGAACGACCTAACGAGTCATGTTTTAAGTCGCGAAGCACTGGATGCCGTTGATTCGTCTGCCGAGCTAATCTCTACCATTGATATTTGTAAGTAGCTGATCTGAGATGCACATGTTTTAAGTCGCTGAAGGCTTGTTACCGTTAATTTTCTGCCGAGTCAATCTCTGTCGTTGGTTCTTTAAGTCGCAACTGTTATAAGTCGTGGAAGTTGTTAGGTCGTCAATGACCTAAGTGATGTGTTTGTATTCTCTGTTTCTTAAGTCGCAGAAACTTGTAGCCGAAGATCTTGATGCCGCGTCCATCTGAACCGTTGATTCTTTAAGTCATGAAGAAACTGCTGTTAAGTCGCCACCGACTTATACTAAGTCGTAAGTCGCCTCATATTAAGTCGTCTGAAGATTGAGTCGTGGGAAGCTGCTAGGTCGTCTACGACTTAAATGATGTAATCTGTTTGTATTTGTTAACTCATAGCTCGTACTTGTTTTTAAGTCGTATACTTTATAAGTCGTATGTCATCTGTTGTAACTCATATGATGTCTGTATTCTTTTAAGTAGTAAGTCGTGTACGACTTATGTTAAGTCGGAGACGTTGTTAAGTCGGAACCGACTTAGGAGTTGGTAAATTTTGTTGTTTTTTGTGTGAGTTGTAAAACGCCTATAAATAGGCCGAGTCTCTCATTTGTAAATGTTGTTGTTTTTTGAATAAAATTCTCTTTGATTGCTGTGTGCTTTCATCTAAATTGGTAGTTGACGCAGCGGATATTACAAAACAATGTAGATCGTTGAATGTAGCAATCGGTGGATTGAAAGATGCTGAAATGCCCAAATTCGTTGATCCGAAGATACCGAATTCTAGCTATCCTGAACTCGTTGATCGCGCACGATACCGGGTTCGAAGATCTTCAATTCTTCAAGCGTTGATCAAGCGCACTTGATTCCGCGAATCGGCTTCTACAATCGTTGAATCGAGCGCACTCGATTATCCGAAAGAGGAGATAGGAGATTACACTCAACTACCAATTTGAATGAAAGCACAAAGCAATCAAAAGAGAATTTTATTCAATATTCAACAACCTTTACAAATGACTTCACTTGCCTATTTATAGGCTACAACACACCAAAACAGAAAAAGTACAAGTCTTAAGTCGGCAACCGACTTATCAACCTTGCCGACTTAACATAAGTCGCCTTATTTACACACAGTTCAGAAAGCTTAAAAAAATACAAGTACTAAGTCGGTTCCGAGTTACAGCTTACGACCTACGACTTAACAAAGACTCCGACTTAACAAACAGACAAAAACATCAAAGAAAATACAAGTACTTAAGTCGTTGCCGACTTAAAAATGCTACGCGACTCAACTTAGTAGCGACTTAAGGAATCAACGGTCCAGCTTAACTCGGCAGCAGAAATCAACGGCAACAAGTCTTCGGCGACTTAAAACATGCGCATCTCAGATTAGTGGTTTCAAGAAATCAACGGTCCAGCTTAACTCGGCAGAGGAATCAACGGCATCAGGGCTTTCGCGACTTAAAATTTCGACCGACTTAAATAAGTCGTAACTCGGTGCCGACCTATCACTTTTCTTAAGTCGGTGCCGACTTAACACTTGTGCCTTGTAACTCGGTGCCGACTCATCACCCTCCTTAAGTCGGTGCCGACTTAACACTTGTGCCTTGTAACTCGGTGCCGACTCATCACCTTCCTTAAGTCGGTGCCGACTTAACACTTGTGCCTTGTAACTCGGTGCCGACTCATCACCTTCCTTAAGTCGGTGCCGACTTGTGCCTTCACCCCAGTTGAGTCGGTCACGACTCATGCCTGTTTTCTTAAGTCGTATATGACTCATAGCTCCTTCCGTAAGTCGCCTACGACTTATGCCTTCATCTCCGGTCTGAGCTACATCATCCTCCCCATGTTGAGAGAAATTCGACCTCGAATTTGCACACTCTTCATCCCCAACAAACTCATCCCCATGATATGGTACGAGATGCTTAACATTGAATACGTCAGACGTATACACATCATCCGGCAGCTTTAGTTTATAAGCATTTTCATTGATTCGTTTCACAACTTTCACCGGACCAATTTTCCTGGCTTTCAACTTGTTATAAGCGCCTACTGGAAAACGATCTTTTGTTAATACTGCATAAACCAAATCTCCTTCGTTAAACTCAACATTTCGTCGTTTCAAATCTGCAGCTCGTTTATATTTCTCATTTGCTTTCTCTAATCGTTCTTGAACGATTTTATGACACTCCGTCAGCCCTTCAACAAAATCAGCAGCTTTCTTAATTGTCCCCTTCGAGTGTGGTATCATCGTTAAGTCTAACGGTCCCTTCGGTAAATTTGAATAAACAATCTGGAATGGACTGAACCCAGTACTTCGATTCACAGCATGATTATGGGCAAACTCTGCCTGGCATAACTTCACGTCCCAACTCTTCAGATTATCTTGCACAAGACATCTCAACAAGTTTCCCAATGATCTGTTAACCACCTCAGTCTGTCCATCCGTTTGTGGGTGATAAGCACTACTAAACTTCAGCTTCGTTCCCACCATTTTCCACAAACTTAGCCAAAAATGACTCAGAAAACGAGTATCCCTGTCCGACACAATCGATTCTGGCAATCCATGAAGTCGATAGATCTCTTTGAAAAATAACTGAGCAACATGAACAGCATCCGCCGTCTTCTTACAAGCAATAAAATGTGCCATTTTCGAAAATCTGTCCACCACCACATATATGGAATCGTTACCACGCTGTGTCCTCGGTAATCCCAACACGAAGTCCATACTCACATCAACCCATGGTTTATTTGGTACAGGTAATGGCATATATAAACCAGCATTAGTCGCAGTTCCTTTCGAAACCTGACAAATATGACAACGCTCCACAAATTTCTCCACTTCTTTCCTCATCGATGGCCAAAAGTAGGATTGTGAAATTAACTGTAAGGTACGGTCTCTTCCAACATGCCCTTCTTCATGTAACTCCTTGATAATCTTCATTCTCAAACTACCCTCCGGTATGCACAATCGACTTCCTTTAAAAAGAAAACCATCTACCATCATAAACTCATCCGTCTTTCCCTCCTTAACTTTATCAACAAACTTCATGAAGTAAGGATCTTCAACAAATAATTCCGGCAACATTTCAAACCCCGTCACTTCAACTTTCAGCGTAGTCAACAAATGACTCCTCCTACTCAAAGCATCAGCCACTCGATTTGTCACCCCTGACTTGTGTTTCACGACAAAAGTAAACTGTTGCAGATATGCAATCCACGATGCATGTCTCGCTGAAATCTTGTCTTGCCCTTGTAAGTGCTTCAACGCTTCATGATCAGTGTAAAGAACAAACTCCTTCTGAAATAGATAGTGTCTCCAGTGTTTGATAGATTGTACAACAGCATAAAACTCCACATCATATGTATTGTATCGCATCTTCGCTCCTGACAACTTCTCACTAAAATATGCAATTGGACGTCCCTTCTGACTCAACACCCCTCCAATCCCAACCTTGGATGCATCAGTATGTAGTTCAAATACCAACTGAAAATCAGGTAATACTAGAATTGGTGCAGTCGTCAGCAATTCCTTGATCTTCCCAAAAGCACTCCCTGCTTCCTCTGTCCATGCAAACTGTTTACCTTTCATGCAATCTGTAACAGGCGCCATCACACTACTAAAGTGTGGAATAAACCTTCGATAAAATGAAGCCAACCCGTGAAAACTACGAACTTCCGTTATCGTCTTGGGTTGCGGCCAATCTCTAATCGCTTCAACTTTACTTTGGTCAACCTGTATCCCTTTCTCTGAAACAACATACCCCAGAAATAAAACACTATGCGTCATGAACACGCATTTCTTCGTTGCAGCATAGAATTGTTCTTGTCGCAATACCATCAGCACTTCTCTAAGATGATTCAAATGTTCCTCGGGACTCCCACTGTAAATAAGAATATCATCGAAATACACCACCACGAATTTCCCAATGAACGGTCGAAAAATCTGATTCATCACCCTCATGAACGTACTTGGTGCATTGGATAAACCAAATGGCATAACCAACCATTCGTATAGACCCTCCCTGGTTTTAAAAGCAGTCTTCCATTCATCTCCAGGTCTAATCCGAATTTGATGATATCCGCTTTTCAAATCAATTTTCGAAAAGATAGTAGCTCCACTTATTTGATCTAACAAGTCATCCAACCTCGGCATTGGAAATCTATATCTCACAGTGATCTTATTCAATGCTCGACTGTCAGTGCACATTCTCCACGTCCCATCCTTCTTGGGTACCAATAAAGCTGGTACAGCACAAGGACTCAGACTCTCCTGCACACGCCCCTGCTCAAGCAATTCCTCTACCTGCCTTCGCAACTCTTCATGTTCCTTCGGGCTCATTCGATAATGTGGTCTGTGTGGCAACACAGCACCTGGAACAAGATCTATCTGATGTTGTATGTCCCTCAACGGTGGCAACTCCGTTGGTAATTCCTCTGGAAATACATCGTCAAATTCTTTCAAAACTGGTTTAACTTCTTCAGGAATTTCAACTTCTTCACTACTCTCTCGCCCAATTAACAAGAATACTTCTGGTTCCTCCTCAACCTCCTTAACAAATTCCTTCAAAGATAATAAAGTTTTCAGTTCTTCAATTTCTTCTGACTTACTTTCTTCTTGTGATCTCTTCTTCGGAACTAGGATAATCTTCGTGCCTTTAAACATAAAACTGTAACTATTGGTCCGACCGTCATGTAGTACTGCTCGATCATATTGCCATGGTCTTCCCAATAATAAATGACAAACATCCATCTCTACTACATCACACCATATTTCATCTTTGTATTTCTTCCCAATAGAGAATGGTACACGAACTCGTCTATCCACTTTCACTTCTCCTCCTTTTCTCAACCATGCTAACTTGTATGGACTCGGATGTTTCTCTGTCTTCAATTTCAACTTCGTCACAGCTTCGGTTGAAATAATATTATCACAGCTTCCTGCGTCGATCACAAACTTACACACCTTCCCCAGAATAGTACATGTTGACTGAAAGATATTACTCCTCAACCAACTAGCTTCCTCCTGCTTCGGTGTTAAACACGATCTCCTCAGCATTAGGTTACAACCTTCGTCTCCTGACGCAATATCCTGCTCATCCTCCTCAACTGGACTAGAACACTCCTCATCAACATCCTCATCATCAACTTCCACAATCATGGTTCTCTTCTTTGGCTTTGGACACTCACTGCTTTTATGACCCAATTCCTGACAATTGTAACATTTGAACCCATTGTTAACCCTTGTCTTCTCAGCCTCCTTCACAACTGGTTTTGCAATAGCTTTTGAAACATTCGAACTCCCACTAACTCCCTTCATCGGATTGTTGGAATTTGTAAACACACCTCCTCCTCGTCTCCCTTGTTTTTCCCAAGCCAACGCTTTCTGATGTGCTTCTGCTACAGATCTTGGATCGAACATATTAACCATATCCTGAATCTGCATTCTCAATCCTCCAATGAACCTAGATGTCAGCTGCTCTTCTGTTTCCATAATATCATTCCTCGCAATAAGTTGATAAAATTCATCAGCATAGTCATTAACTGTCTTTGTGCCCTGCCTCAAGTTTTGCAAACGTTGATACATCAAAGATTGATAATTGTAAGGTAAGAACGTTGCTTTCATCAACTTCTTCATCTTCTCCCAAGATTCAACTTTTGATTTTCCCATTCGTTCACGTGTAAGCTTGGTTTGCTGCCACCATGCCAAAGCTCTACCCCTCAGCCTCGTAGCAACCAACTTCACTCTACGATGTTCTGGTACTTCTTTGAAATCAAAAATCTCCTCTACATTAGCCACCCAATCTAGAAACTCCTCCGCTTGCATACCACCCTTGAATTCAGGAATTTCTGTCTTCATCCCCGATTCCCACTTGTGATCATACTCAGAATAGTTTCTTCCTTGACCTCTTCCTTGAATACTACCACCATCATACTCTTCTTCAAAATCAGATGCATAACGATGTCGATTCTGACCACCAACATCTCTACTACCATTATGCCTTCCACATCTTTGATCATTTTCAATACTTCGGTCTCGATTAGAATGTGGCGAGACTCTACTACCCCCATGGTTAGATTCTGGTGAAACCCTTCTCCGATTTTGATTCATCTCCGTCATAAGCTTCTCTAATCGGCCAATTCCTTCATTAAGCTTCTCGCTAAAATTCTCATTGATTCTTTGCTCCATCTCATCAGCCTCTTCTCTTCGATATAAAGCTTCTACGTTTTGGTGGCGATTAGCTCTTCTTGGCGGCATACTTGAAAACTTCACAAATTCTCAAACACTTCAAATTCAAACACTTTCCGGATTTTGATCCAAAATGAAACGGATCGAAAACTTCCACTTTGTAGCAAATCGCGATGAACACGATGGACAAAGTTTCGGCCTCCAATGCAAATTTTGATCAAACAACTTCGAACAAGATGAACTCTTCTTCCTCTCGGCCACGGCTTTACACTTCAAGCACTCGGCTTCTCTTCAAACTTCAAAAGTCTTCAAATGATTAGGCTCCAAGTCTCGATCTAGCTATGATTGGCTAGAACAAGCTCCGATACCAAAAACTGACGCAGCGGATATTACAAAACAATGTAGATCGTTGAATGTAGCAATCGGTGGATTGAAAGATGCTGAAATGCCCAAATTCGTTGATCCGAAGATACCGAATTCTAGCTATCCTGAACTCGTTGATCGCGCACGATACCGGGTTCGAAGATCTTCAATTCTTCAAGCGTTGATCAAGCGCACTTGATTCCGCGAATCGGCTTCTACAATCGTTGAATCGAGCGCACTCGATTATCCGAAAGAGGAGATAGGAGATTACACTCAACTACCAATTTGAATGAAAGCACAAAGCAATCAAAAGAGAATTTTATTCAATATTCAACAACCTTTACAAATGACTTCACTTGCCTATTTATAGGCTACAACACACCAAAACAGAAAAAGTACAAGTCTTAAGTCGGCAACCGACTTATCAACCTTGCCGACTTAACATAAGTCGCCTTATTTACACACAGTTCAGAAAGCTTAAAAAAATACAAGTACTAAGTCGGTTCCGAGTTACAGCTTACGACCTACGACTTAACAAAGACTCCGACTTAACAAACAGACAAAAACATCAAAGAAAATACAAGTACTTAAGTCGTTGCCGACTTAAAAATGCTACGCGACTCAACTTAGTAGCGACTTAAGGAATCAACGGTCCAGCTTAACTCGGCAGCAGAAATCAACGGCAACAAGTCTTCGGCGACTTAAAACATGCGCATCTCAGATTAGTGGTTTCAAGAAATCAACGGTCCAGCTTAACTCGGCAGAGGAATCAACGGCATCAGGGCTTTCGCGACTTAAAATTTCGACCGACTTAAATAAGTCGTAACTCGGTGCCGACCTATCACTTTTCTTAAGTCGGTGCCGACTTAACACTTGTGCCTTGTAACTCGGTGCCGACTCATCACCCTCCTTAAGTCGGTGCCGACTTAACACTTGTGCCTTGTAACTCGGTGCCGACTCATCACCTTCCTTAAGTCGGTGCCGACTTAACACTTGTGCCTTGTAACTCGGTGCCGACTCATCACCTTCCTTAAGTCGGTGCCGACTTGTGCCTTCACCCCAGTTGAGTCGGTCACGACTCATGCCTGTTTTCTTAAGTCGTATATGACTCATAGCTCCTTCCGTAAGTCGCCTACGACTTATGCCTTCATCTCCGGTCTGAGCTACATCAGTAGTTGAGTGTAATCTCTTATCTCCTCTTTCGGATAATCGAGTGCGCTCGATTCAACGATTGTAGAAGCCGATTCGCGGAATCTAGTGCGCTAGATCAACGCTCGAAGAATTGAAGATCTTTTGTGATGACCCGGTATTTTAGCAGTATGATTTTGATAAATATTTAATCCAATTAAATAAAATTTACATTGATCATTTTAAAATGAATAAATCTTCTGGAAATAATTGCCATTTGTTTATATAAATTTGTATTTTGAAAAGGAAATTGGATTCTGGAAATTTAAAATAGAATCTCTTAATAATATTTACAATAAAATCTTTCTTATCAAATTTGAATTAAAATGCTTTACATTGTTAACATTTGATAAATAAATACATATGAACGATAATGATTGAATTAAAATCTGATCCTATCAATATAAAATATAAGTCAAATCTATGAATCTAATTTAATTATTGATAGTTGAAAATACAATTATAAATAAATAAGTAAACTTATGTATATAATTTAAATATTGATAGTAAAGTAGAAATAGAAAAAAATGTATAAAATAAAATGAAATGAGATAGTAATACACTATAACAGGCCCTACTTCCTCTACCCTTTTCTTTCATCCGAACTAAACATAAACACTTCTACCTTACAACTAAAACACAAAGTCAAACTCAACTTAACTAAACAATAAGAAAATCAAAGGGGAAACAAGCTAGCAACTTTCAAGAACAAAATCTACTCTTTGTTCAAACATTTTTCAAGTGGCTAAACCATTTTTTTTAGCCTTAAGTTGATAAAAATCTGAGTAGTGGTTTCTGGAATTGGTTTGAGCTTTATATGTATATATATATGTGATTCTTGTGTACAACATAAGTTAAACTATGAAAATACATATATGGACATACAAATATATAGGATAAGTATGCTATCAATTCAAGTACATACGAAATATATAAAAAAAAAATGGATAACTATGCAAAGCAATTAATGCCACATCTATTAGTACACAAGAAAATTTATATCAGCCGCAAGGAAAGGAAAATATCTCTGATAGCTTGTACCATACTCATATCAACTTGTGTAAAAGATGTATACCCTGTAAGCTTTATCTCCAACCTCTCTTCTTGTTTTATTGCATTCGAACAAGGCAAAAGACGAAAATATAATAACAAAAACATCACTGCATTCCAACTTAAAGCAAAATAAAAACAACAAGGCAGGGAAGATCAAAATCATAGCAACTCATCTTCAACAGAGTTAGCAGCAGTTTCAAAAGCATTTCTCTGTTCAAAAGAAATAAAACTGTGAGTAAACTTTATCTAAACTTTCCTGATTTTCTAGCGCAAGTGATATGTTGGTGGTAGTCTTGTTTGAATGGCTTGAATGGATGTATGAATAGTTTGTCTGATATATATATATATATATATGAGTTGAATGGCTGAGTACATTAGAAGTCTTGGCTCTGTTCTCTGTTTAAACCATACTCAGTAAATAAACTGTTTCCAAATCTAATAAATTTGTTTATATATGATGTTAAGTATAGTTAAAGTAAGGATTTTCATTTTAATTAGGAAGTATATACCTATATATCAGTATGAATACCTGTATATGATTTCCCTTCTTTGTTTCTTGGCTTGACTGTTAACATCAAACTTAAAATTTTACCAAGATATCTATGCAGTTTCAAACTTCCTTGTCTGACATTTTAGAATGTGAGTAAACCATCATTTTAATAAAAGTTAAATATGTCTTATAACCTGATGTCTGTGATAAATTTCTATGCTAATGTTGTGAAATGTTTGCATGAATGTGTGAATATGTTTGCATGTATGTCAGTGATAGTTGCTGTGCATATGTTTATATGTATGTCTGTGTTTAGACATAAACCTCTGTTTTGATTTACAGACCAAATAAGCACACATAACTCCATTTCTCTTCACTCAACTACTTAAAGGTTATAATGTCAAAAGGAAATGTGTTTGTATTGATGAAACTTTATTTTTTTAGTCTTAAGTGAAATTAATAAGTTATTATCTGGAAATAGTGAATTTACAGTGGGAAATCAATCTTTCTAGGAAATTCAATCAGTGTAATTCAAGTTTTAATATATATAACTGAAATCTATGTTTACAATGATGATTTTTAGAAAAAGAATCAAGATTTTTAGGCTTTTAAATCTTGAGATAATGTATGTTGAACGGGATTTGTGTTCTGGGCAATTTCTGGTGATCGGGGTAGTTTTGGGGGTCGGGACCACTGCTGGAGGTGGCAAGGAGGTAGACGACCTTGACAAAAATGGTGGGTGGTTATTTTATCACAGTGGTGGCGGCAGATCGATGAAGTAGGGTTTTGCTTGCGTTTTTGAACAAGGTCGGAAATTTGATCGCCGTGGTCTCGTTCGTGCATCGAGTTGCACGTGGTTAGGGAAGATGATTGTGTGGTCGTAGACGAAGGTGTGGAGAGAAGTGCGGCAGTTCGGGTGGTCGTGATAGTCGTATTGAGGACAATCTTGATGAGTTGCGTATTTCAGTGTTTGACTGGAAGAGTCGATTTCCATTCGAGCTTCGTGAGGACGATTCGAAGGCGAGGATCGAGTATGGGGTTGATCATCGATGTGTGGAGCACATCGTCGGAGGTGGTGATGTCGGCAGTGTTCTGTGCATGTGCACGAACACGTTTGGGCCGGTGAGTTGGCTGTGGAACTGAACTTTTGGAGAAGAAGGGGAGAGACTCAGGTAAGACTCGTAGTTTTCACGTGAGGAACTCGAAGTCGTGAGTGCTTGCTAGTGACTCGAGTGGTTGATCGAGTTGTCCGAGGGATAGGCTCGAGTTTTAGTAAGGTTCAACTCCAATTTTGCTGTGATAGTCTGGGTTCAGGTAAGCAATGGGTTGTAAAGGAAATCGGGTTTCAAAAAAAAAAATTTAAAAAGCAAGGTTATGTAAGAAGAATTCCAATTATGATTCAAAAATCAAGTTTTGAAAGGAAACCAAAGGTTGTAAATAGAAATCTAATTAATGATGTTATTAATTAAAAGATAATTTCTTAGAGTTAATGATTAATGGATAGTTAATGTTGGGATCATTAACTAGTGATTAAGAGATGATTAATTACTTGGTTAATTAAGGTTAATCGGAATTAATCTGGATTTAATTAATGTGATAAATTAATGGATAATTAATAAAGAAATTAAGGGATTGATTAATTAAGGTTAAATAATCAATGAAGTAATTATAGGATAATTAACTAATGTAGTTAATTAAGGGTTAATGTAATTAATTATAGTTAATTAATTAATAGGAGTGGTTAAGGGTAAATTACTATAATTGTTCGAGAATAATTAAAATTGTGTAATTAATTAAGGATGATTACATAATGTAATTGGAGAATGATTAATCGAGGATGATTAAATCAAGATGAGTAATTAAGGGAAAATTAATTAATTGGATATAATTAATTAATGTTGAATAAGCAAGATTTATCAGTAATAAAGTAATTAATTGAATTCATGGGTAGTTAATTAAATTAATCAGAAATGGTATGACTAATTTATCTTGCTTATTGATGATTGGATGATATTTGAATGCCTTGAATTATTCGTTATCCCTGATATGTGATTATAAAGCTTTGTGAAATGAAATGCTTTTATAATATGATATGTTGGGTTGAACATGGGTAATGTGGTTATCTATGATGAATTGCTGTGTAAAAGTGACATCCAGTATTCAAAATTTAACCACGTGAATAACTAGGGTTAAGATAATATTGGATTCGAAGAGACCGGAGTCGGGTATTAGTTAATACCCGAAACCACTTCGATTCTATATAGATTGATATGTGATGTCAATTGGCTGAAGTAGAAAAATATGAACCTTTGAACTAAGTTAGAATACTTAGTATTTGAGTCGTGAAAAAGTATTGAGCATAACAAGAAATGAACTCGTAGTGAAGTACGAGTTACCCGGGTTCCCTTTTAAAATTTGAACTTAGTATTTCAAATTATTTGGGTTTACTCACGCTGGTTTCCAGCCTGACCCGGGTGTTACTTTGATGTAATGCTCGGGTCAGACCGAGTATTCAGATTTCCAGGTAAGGACGTTCGGGAGCTCAGGAGGCGAGCTGGATGGCAGGACGTATGGAGTGTTCCGCTATGACTATTATTTTTGATTATCTGAGACATATTTGATTTATATATGACCATCGTTGTGTATTGGAATATAACTCTGATGTAAATAAATGTAAATTGACAGATACAGTATTCTTTTGTAAACTGTTATTATTTGATATTATATTTTGTTCCGCTGCGAATGTGAGCATCTGTGTTATGTTTTCTGTTTCTTTTCTTCTATCTCTTCTTCTTTTCATAACTATCTGGAATTTTCGGCTTCGAAAATTTCGGGTCATTACAGTTGGTATCAGAGCAAAGGTTAAGCGAGAACCTTGGCTCTGGTGGGTAAACTCATAAGAATAGGGTCAATAGAACCCTAGAATGAGTTGAGTGTTTATATATATATATGAGCGAACGTACTTGTTATTTTCTATATAAAGATTTTAAATGATTTTATGTAAGAATAAACTTCGGTATATATAAAGCAATATTTCTTACTAATAAATGTTAAAGTTATTGGTTGTTAAAAGTTATTGGAATTAAATAGAATAATGAGTATTAAGTGGTAATAGTAATACAACCAAATTGAAATTGAATGAAGATAAATTTGGAATGGATCCAAACTGAACTAAAATCCTGAATTAGTAAAAGTATTTCAGAACGAGATGATAATGAATTGGTTTCCAGATATGATAATCTTGGTTATTATCATAAATGGTTGTTGTATTTAATAGTGGAATGTGTGTTAATGAGTAAGCAAAATAAAAGGGTGTCAAAGATATAAACTTAGATGAGTATAACCTGTAAATTAGAACAGATTTAATTTGTGAAGTTTAAACCTAAGTTTAGAAACATTTGAATTGTTTCAAAGTGTTAAAAGAAAAGAATAAATAATATTGTTCAGAATATATATTTGAATGCGATCTTATTTTAAAATAAGAAGTTGTTTGAAAACTTAAAAAGAGATCTGTCTTAAATTAAACCCAAAGATGGTTTGAAATAAACTCTAAATGTTGAGTTTTAAATTTGGAAATGAGGTGTGGTACCCAAGGTGATAAGTTTTTGAACTTATAAGATTTATTAATGTAAAGTTTAAAATTTGAAGTGGGAATTCAAATTTGAATATGTTTGACGAGATTAAATTGAATTTAACTTAAAGGAAGTTAAACAAGTTTGGAACAAACAACCTGAATTAGAAATTTCAAGATGAAATCGAGATTTAACTTAGGAAAGTTAAATGGGTTAATTTGGTAGGGAACTATATGTGATCTCAAATAGGTTTGAGATCTCGAATGGGTAGTGGATGATGAATGTTTTTAAATAATCTGGATGTTTATTTACTTTGGCTTACCCCGATATCATCCTTTTGTTATTAATAATCCATGAAACTGTGAATTGGATTATTCTAATTAAATTAAGAAATGGATTGAGGTAATATATATCCATTGCAGAAATTTAATGGAATCACTTTGAACTTAAGAATTAAATGTGTAAATTAAAACTTGTTTAAGAACTGGTTTCAAAATGGAAGATAACATTGTTTTGAACTCTCATTTAAACTTTGAAATAAGTTAAGTAAAGATAATTTAAAATGGAATTTTGAGAATCGAACTCAGGTATTAAGTTGTTTAAATATATTGATTTGAAGATAAATGTTAATTGGATTAAGGGGTTAATCAACTTTTGAAATTTAACTCGAATTTATATGATCCGAGATGGTTTAAAATTGAGATTTAAAATTTAATTAGTTCAAACTGAATTTGATTTGAATTAATGGGAAAATTGAATTGGATTAATTTAAAATAAAAGTGGAGAATAAATGAGTTCTAATTCAAATGGGAATTGGAATTAAAGCAAGTCCAATGGAATTTGGAGTTATTTGAATTGGGTCAATTTAAATGGAAATTTAAATTGAATTGATGAAATTTGAATTGTTGGGAAAGTGAGTAGTTTTGACTCTGGACTATTTTCAATATAAATTGTTTTAACATGAACCTATTTTTCCAAGCTATTAAATATATACAACCTTTCTTTCTTAAAGTCAAATTATTTTATACTTGTTTTACAATTATTTTTGGAGCTATTTAACCATTTTTCAACTGTTTTATAAATAATTATTATTTTTCAATTATTTTACAATTACTTAACTACCTTACATCTATTTTACAAACTAATAATTATTTTTCAACTACTTATCTATTTTTAAACTTTTCAAGCTATTTTCTAAATTTAAGCTGGACAGAGTTCAAACTATTTATGTTTAAATACCCAACTGAGATAAGAGTTGAAGTGATAATCCAAATGGGGATTAAGGCAAAAGTGAATAAGTGAATGAAAATTAAGGTGAATGTGAATAGAAAGGGAATTGATTTAACTGATAATCAATGAAGATAAATACGTAAGATGTACATATATTATTCTATTCGCATAGTGATTTGGTCCAGATTCGAGCAAAGAATTTCAAGATAGTATTATCGATCCGAGTTGGGATTTTTCGCTCGATTTTCGACGGCGAACCTGGATATGGATTTTTGATTGGTTCTGGATATTCTCTATCATAGGTGTGACTATGCAAGGAGAATGACGGTTTCTGATCAAGAAACCAGATCTGAGTCCGCACTAGGAAGTCGGGTGGACGATACTAGTTCGGAAGTGAAATTGTGTGATCGAGTAAGCGATCAGATTGATATTGCGTACGGATGATATGTGGACATCGTACGGGTTTGAATAAAAATTGATATTGAAGTTTTGTGGAGAAGAACTGTAAATGATTTTTGAAATTGAAAATATATTTTGTTAAATATATGACGAAGTAAAGTGGGAATTGAACATTTCTATGATTAAAATTTATTTTATGGAAGTAGGCAATATGGAGAATGACTTTACAAAAGAGTAATCAAAATTTGAATATTTATTTGGGCTAAACAAAGTTATATATCTTTGTTATATATGATAAAACTCCCCTTGTTGAATCTTTTACCTGAAAAAAAAGGGTTTTTAGAGATATTTGAAGTATAAAAAGGGGTTTTATACAAGTTTGAAAGGATCCATAGAATTTTCAAGATTATATATATCTATGTATATATAAAAGATTTTGTGAAAATGATTTGAGAAAAGGTTTTGGGGAACCTTTGGATTTGGAAAGGCTTTTGATTTTTGGATAAAATCAATATTAGATTTGGAAAAGCCTACTTTGAAATTTATCGATTTTGGGAATCGATTTGTGTAAAGGAGCCTTATATGTTCTTCATACTAGGTGTATGATTTTGAGAAAAATACTATATGTGTATAGTATAAAGTATTTTGAGATTGGCTCTGGGGAAAAAGGCGCTCCCTTGAAATGAACTTCTCAGGAGTGCCACAGGGTGGTACTGCCTTGAGCCTCTAAGGGAGAGGTTCTAAAGTTGATCCTGTGAGGAGTCCGGACAAAACTAGTTCCTGAGGATTATGAGTAGTGTACCATAGCGAAAGTCGTGTGTGCCGCTGAGAGCCAGCAGTCTGCGTTTGATTTTATATCGGTAGACTGTGACACTATGGTAACATAGCGAAAGTCGTGTGTGCCGTTGAGAGCCAACAGTCTATGTTTGATTTTACATCGGTAGACTGCGACCTATGTAGGAGTGGAGAAGTTTCATTTCGACAGCGTAATCGTGATGCCGCTGAGAGCCTGCAGTTACATGGACTTTTGCTGCGACGGCAACGTAACCCTGGATGTAACTGCGATCTGTCGTGGGTTCTATGGTGTAATCAGTTACATGGACTTTTGCTGCGACGACAACGTAACCCAGGATGTAACTGTGACCATGGATGGGTGTGATGATTTCCAGAGCATTCTCACCAAAGATATTTTATCTATTTTCAAAACTGTTTTCTATATTTTCAATAAAATTATTTTCCAAAGTAATTTCACTAGGTGTTGGAAACGAGTTTACCAAGTACTTATAGATTTTCAGTCCTACGCCTGATCAACGTATGACCGAATTTCTGTGAGGACAAGGATAGACTTGTCGAAACATCGAGTTATAAAAGTATATTATAAAAACTATTTTAGAAATATTATATAGATTTTTAAAGTAGTTTAAAATGAACAAAGGAAATGTAACTGATTCTAAACATTTTAATAAATTTGGAGTCGTTCCTTTTCGAGGGCGAAAAGATTCAAAGGGGGAAGGAATGTGATGACCCGGTATTTTAGCAGTATGATTTTGATAAATATTTAATCCAATTAAATAAAATTTACATTGATCATCTTAAAATGAATAAATCTTCTGGAAATAATTGCCATTTGTTTATATAAATTTGTATTTTGAAAAGGAAATTGGATTCTGGAAATTTAAAATAGAATCTCTTAATAATATTTACAATAAAATCTTTCTTATCAAATTTGAATTAAAATGCTTTACATTGTTAACATTTGATAAATAAATACATATGAACGATAATGATGGAATTAAAATCTGATCCTATCAATATAAAATATAAGTCAAATCTATGAATCTAATTTAATTATTGATAGTTGAAAATACAATTATAAATAAATAAGTAAACTTATGTATATAATTTAAATATTGATAGTAAAGTAGAAATAGAAAAAAAATGTATAAAATAAAATGAAATGAGATAGTAATACACTATAACAGGCCCTACTTCCTCTACCCTTTTCTTTCATCCGAACTAAACATAAACACTTCTACCTTACAACTAAAACACAAAGTCAAACTCAACTTAACTAAACAACAAGAAAATCAAAGGGGAAACAAGCTAGCAACTTTCAAGAACAAAATCTACTCTCTGTTCAAACATTTTTCAAGTGGCTAAACCATTTTTTTTAGCCTTAAGTTGATAAAAATCTGAGTAGTGGTTTCTGGAATTGGTTTGAGCTTTATATGTATATATATATGTGATTCTCGTGTACAACATAAGTTAAACTATGAAAATACATATATGGACATACAAATATATAGGATAAGTATGCTATCAATTCAAGTACATACGAAATATATAAAAAAAATGGATAACTATGCAAAGCAATTAATGCCACATCTATTAGTACACAAGAAAATTTATATCAGCCGCAAGGAAAGGAAAATATCTCTGATAGCTTGTACCAGACTCATATCAACTTGTGTAAAAGATGTATACCCTGTAAGCTTTATCTCCAACCTCTCTTCTTGTTTTATTGCATTCGAACAAGGAAAAAGACGAAAATATAATAACAAAAACATCACTGCATTCCAACTTAAAGCAAAATAAAAACAACAAGGCAGGGAAGATCAAAATCATAGCAACTCATCTTCAACAGAGTTAGCAGCAGTTTCAAAAGCATTTCTCTGTTCAAAAGAAATAAAACTGTGAGTAAACTTTATCTAAACTTTCCTGATTTTCTAGCGCAAGTGATATGTTGGTGGTAGTCTTGTTTGAATGGCTTGAATGGATGTATGAATAGTTTGTCTGATATATATATATATATATATATATATATATATATATATATATATATGAGTTGAATGGCTGAGTACATTAGAAGTCTTGGCTCTGTTCTCTGTTTAAACCATACTTAGTAAATAAACTGTTTCCAAATCTAATAAATTTGTTTATATATGATGTTAAGTATAGTTAAAGTAAGGATTTTCATTTTAATTAGGAAGTATATACCTATATATCAGTATGAATACCTGTATATGATTTCCCTTCTTTGTTTCTTGGCTTGACTGTTAACATCAAACTTAAAATTTTACCAAGATATCTATGCAGTTTCAAACTTCCTTGTATGACATTTTAGAATGTGAGTAAACCATCATTTTAATAAAAGTTAAATATGTCTTATAACCTGATGTCTGTGATAAATTTCTGTGCTAATGTTGTGAAATGTTTGCATGAATGTGTGAATATGTTTGCATGTATGTCAGTGATAGTTGCTGTGCATATGTTTATATGTATGTCTGTGTTTAGACATAAACCTCTGTTTTGATTTACAGACCAAATAAGCACACATAACTCCATTTCTCTTCACTCAACTACTTAAAGGTTATAATGTCAAAAGGAAATGTGTTTGTATTGATGAAACTTTATTTTTTTAGTCTTAAGTGAAATTAATAAGTTATTATCTGGAAATAGTGAATTTACAGTGGGAAATCAATCTTTCTAGGAAATTCAATCAGTGTAATTCAAGTTTTAATATATATAACTGAAATCTATGTTTACAATGATGATTTTTAGAAAAAGAATCAAGATTTTTAGGCTTTTAAATCTTGAGATAATGTATGTTGAACGGGATTTGTGTTCTGGGCAATTTCTGGTGATCGGGGTAGTTTTGGGGGTCGGGACCACTTCTGGAGGTGGCAAGGAGGTAGACGACCTTGACAAAAATGGTGGGTGGTTATTTTATCACAGTGGTGGCGGCAGATCGATGAAGTAGGGTTTTGCTTGCGTTTTTGAACAAGGTCGGAAATTTGATCGCCGTGGTCTCGTTCGTGCATCGAGTTGCACGTGGTTAGGGAAGATGATTGTGTGGTCGTAGACGAAGGTGTGGAGAGAAGTGCGGCAGTTCTGGTGGTCGTGATAGTCGTATTGAGGACAATCTTGATGAGTTGCGTATTTCAGTGTTCGACTGGAAGAGTCGATTTCCATTCGAGCTTCGTGAGGACGATTCGAAGGCGAGGATCGAGTATGGGGTTGATCATCGATGTGTGGAGCACATCGTCCGAGGTGGTGATGTCGGCAGTGTTCTGTGCATGTGCACGAGCATGTTTGGGCCGGTGAGTTGGCTGTGGAACTGAACTTTTGGAGAAGAAGGGGAGAGACTCAGGTAAGACTCGTAGTTTTCACGTGAGGAACTCGAAGTCGTGAGTGCTTGCTAGTGACTCGAGTGGTTGATCGAGTTGTCCGAGGGATAGGCTCGAGTTTTAGTAAGGTTCAACTCCAATTTTGCTGTGATAGTCTGGGTTCAGGTAAGCAATGGGTTGTAAAGGAAATCGGGTTTCAAAAAAAAAAATTTAAAAAGCAAGGTTATGTAAGAAGAATTCCAATTATGATTCAAAAATCAAGTTTTGAAAGGAAACCAAAGGTTGTAAATAGAAATCTAATTAATGATGTTATTAATTAAAAGATAATTTCTTAGAGTTAATGATTAATGGATAGTTAATGTTGGGATCATTAACTAGTGATTAAGAGATGATTAATTACTTGGTTAATTAAGGTTAATCGGAATTAATCTGGATTTAATTAATGTGATAAATTAATGGATAATTAATAAAGAAATTAAGGGATTGATTAATTAAGGTTAAATAATCAATGAAGTAATTATAGGATAATTAACTGATGTAGTTAATTAAGGGTTAATGTAATTAATTATAGTTAATTAATTAATAGGAGTGGTTAAGGGTAAATTACTATAATTGTTCGAGAATAATTAAAATTGTGTAATTAATTAAGGATGATTACATAATGTAATTGGAGAATGATTAATCGAGGATGATTAAATCAAGATGAGTAATTAAGGGAAAATTAATTAATTGGATATAATTAATTAATGTCGAATAAGCAAGATTTATCAGTAATAAAGTAATTAATTGAATTCATGGGTAGTTAATTAAATTAATCAGAAATGGTATGACTAATTTATCTTGCTTATTGATGATTGGATGATATTTGAATGCCTTGAATTATTCGTTATCCCTGATATGTGATTATAAAGCTTTGTGAAATGAAATGCTTTTATAATATGATATGTTGGGTTGAACATGGGTAATGTGGTTATCTATGATGAATTGCTGTGTAAAAGTGACATCCAGTATTCAAAATTTAACCACGTGAATAACTAGGGTTAGGATAATATTGGATTCGAAGAGACCGGAGTCGGGTATTAGTTAATACCCGAAACCACTTCGATTCTATATAGATTGATATGTGATGTCAATTGGCTGAAGTGGAAAAATATGAACCTTTGAACTAAGTTACAATACTTAGTATTTGAGTCGTGAAAAAGTATTGAGCATAACAAGAAATGAACTCGTAGTGAAGTACGAGTTACCCGGGTTCCCTTTTAAAATTTGAACTTAGTATTTCAAATTATTTGGGTTTACTCACGCTGGTTTCCAGCCTGACCCGGGTGTTACTTTGATGTAATGCTCGGGTCAGACCGAGTATTCAGATTTTCAGGTAAGGACGTTCGGGAGCTCAGGAGGCGAGCTGGATGGCAGGACGTATGGAGTGTTCCGCTATGACTATTATTTTTGATTATCTGAGACATATTTGATTTATATATGACCATCGTTGTGTATTGGAATATAACTCTGATGTAAATAAATGTAAATTGACAGATACAGTATTCTTTTGTAAACTGTTATTATTTGATATTATATTTTGTTCCGCTGCGAATGTGAGCATCTGTGTTATGTTTTCTGTTTCTTTTCTTCTATCTCTTCTTCTTTTCATAACTATCTGGAATTTTCGGCTTCGAAAATTTCGGGTCGTTACATCTTTGAACCCGGTATCGTGCGCGATCAACGAGTTCGGGATAGCTAGAGTTCGGTATCTTCGGATCAACGAATTCGGGCATTTCAGTATCTTCCAATCCACCGATTACTACTTTCACCGATTGAAGATCGTTTTGTTTAATCCGCTGCGTCAGTTTTGGTATCAGAGCCTGTTCTAGCCAATCATAGCTAGATCGAGACTTGGAGCCTATTCAATTAAGAGATTTGCCGAGATCGAAGTGAAGATTGAAGGTTGTTTATCATGGATGAGAGTAAGAGGATTTTGTTTGAAGATTGTTTGATCGAATTTGAATTGGAGGCCGAAACTTTGTCCATCGTGTTCAATGCGATTTGCTACAAAGTGGAAGTTTTCGATCCATTTCATTTTGAATCGAAGTCCGAAAAGTGTTTGAATTTGAAGTGTTGAAGAGTTGTGAAATTTTCAAGTATGCCGCCAAGAAGAGCTAATCGCCACCAAAACGTAGAAGCTTTGTATCGAAGAGAAGAAGCTGATGAGATGGAACAAAGAATCAATGAAAACTTTAGTGAAAAGCTTAATGAAGGAATTGGCCGATTAGAGAAGATGATGTTAGAGATGAATCAAAATCGGAGAAGGGTTTCACCTGAATCTAACCATGGGGGAAGTAGAGTCTCGCCACATTCCAATCGAGACAGAAGTGTTGAAAATGATCAAGGGCGTGGGAGGAACGTGAATGATCGTGAACGGAGGAATGTAGATAGAAGGGATGGTGGTAGACGTGAAGGGAGTAGAGATGTTGGTGGTCAGAATCGACATCGTTATGCATCTGATTTTGAAGAGGAGTATGATGGTGGTAGTATTCAAGGAAGTGGTCAAGGAAGAAACTATTCTGAGTATGATCACAAATGGGAGTCGGGGATGAAGACAGAAATTCCTGAATTCAAGGGTGGTATGCAAGCGGAGGAGTTTATAGATTGGGTGGCTAATGTCGAGGAGATTTTTGACTTCAAAGAAGTTCCAGAACAGCGTAGAGTGAAGTTGGTTGCTACGAGACTGAGGGGTAGAGCTTTAGCATGGTGGCAGCAAACTAAACTTACACGTGAGCGAATGGGGAAGTCAAAGATTGAATCTTGGGAGAAGATGAAGAAATTGATGAAAGCAACGTTCTTACCTTACAATTATCAATCTTTGATGTATCAATGTCTGCAGAACTTGAGACAAGGGACGAAATCTATGAACGACTATGCTGACGAATTTTATCAACTTATTGCAAGGAATGATATTATGGAAACGGAAGAGCAGCTGACATCTAGATTCATTGGGGGATTGAGAATGCAGATCCAGGATATGGTTAATATGTTCGATCCAAGATCTGTAGCGGAAGAACATCAGAAAGCGTTGGCTTGGGAGAAACAGGGTAGACGAGGAGGTGGAGTGTTTACTAGTTCCAACAATCAAATGAAGGGTGTTAGTGGGAGTTCTAATATTTCTAAACCTATCAGTAGACCAGTGGTGAAGGAGGCTGAGAAGGCAAGGGTTAACAATGGTTTCAAATGTTACAATTGTCAGGAATTGGGTCATAAAAGCAGTGAGTGTCCAAAGCCAAAGAAGAGAACCATGATTGCAGAAGTTGACGATGAGGATGTTGATGGAGATTGTTCTAGTCCAGTTGAGGAGGATGAGCAAGATATTGCGTCAGGAGATGAAGGTTGTAACCTAATGCTGAGGAGATCGTGTTTAACACCGAAGCAGGAAGAAGCTAGTTGGTTGAGGAGTAATATCTTTCAGTCGACATGTACTATTCTGGGAAAGATGTGTAAATTCGTGATTGATGCAGGAAGTTGTGATAATATTATTTCAACCGAGGCTGTGACAAAGTTGAAATTGAAGACCGAGAAGCATCCGAATCCATACAAGTTAGCATGGTTGAGAAAAGGAGGAGAAGTGAAAGTGGATAGACGAGTTCGAGTTCCATTCTCTATTGGGAAGAAATACAAAGACGAAATATGGTGTGATGTAGTAGAGATGGATGTTTGCCACTTATTATTGGGAAGACCATGGCAGTATGATCAAGCAGTACAACATGACGGTCGGACCAATAGCTACAGTTTTATGTTTGAAGGGACGAAAATTATCCTAGTTCCGAAGAAGAGATCACAAGGAGAAAGTAAGTCAGAAGAGATTGAAGAGCTGAAAACTTTATTATCTTTGAAGGAGTTTGTTAAAGAAGTTGAAGAGGAGCCTGAGGTGTTTTTGTTAATTGGGCGAGAGAGCAGTGAAGAGGTTGAAATACCCAAAGAGTCAAAACCAATCTTGAAAGAATTTGAGGATGTATTTCCAGATGAGTTACCAAAGGAGTTACCACCTTTGAGAGACATACAACATCAATCGATCTTGTTCCAGGAGCAGTTTTGCCACACAGACCACATTATCGGATGAGTCCGAAGGAACATGAAGAGTTGCGGAGGCAAGTGGAAGAATTGCTTGAACAGGGGCGTGTGCAGGAGAGTTTAAGTCCTTGTGCTGTACCAGCTTTATTGGTACCCAAAAAGGATGGAACGTGGAGGATGTGCACTGATAGTAGAGCATTGAATAAGATCACAGTCAGATACAGATTTCCGATGTCGAGGCTTGATGATTTATTGGATCAAATCAGTGGGTCCGTAATCTTTTCTAAAATTGACTTGAAGAGCGGTTATCATCAGATTCGCATTAGACCAGGGGATGAATGGAAGATAGCATTCAAAACCAGGGAGGGTCTATACGAATGGTTGGTCATGCCATTTGGTTTATCCAATGCACCGAGTACTTTTATGAGGGTGATGAATCAGATTTTTCGACCGTTCATTGGGAAATTTGTGGTGGTGTATTTTGATGATATTCTGATTTACAGTGGGAGTCCAGAGGAACATTTGAATCATCTTAGAGAAGTGCTGATGGTATTACGACAAGAACAATTCTATGCTGCAACGAAGAAATGCGTGTTCATGACGCATAGCGTTTTATTTCTGGGATATGTTGTGTCGGAAAAAGGAATCCAGGTTGACCAAAGTAAAGTTGAAGCAATTAGAGACTGGCCGCAGCCCAAGACGATAACGGAAGTTCGTAGTTTTCATGGGTTGGCTTCATTTTATCGGAGGTTCATTCCACACTTTAGTAGTGTGATGGCACCTGTTACTGATTGTATGAAGGATAAACAATTCGCATGGTCAGAGCAAGCAGGGAATGCTTTTGGGAAGATCAAGGAGTTGCTGACATCTGCACCAATTCTAGTATTACCTGATTTTCAGCTAGTGTTTGAACTACACACTGATGCATCCAAGGTTGGGATTGGAGGAGTGTTGAGTCAGAAGGGACGTCCAATTGCATATTTCAGTGAGAAGTTGTCAGGAGCGAAGATGCGATACAGTACATATGATGTGGAGTTTTATGCTGTTGTACAATCTATTAAACACTGGAGACAGTATCTATTTCAGAAAGAGTTTGTTTTGTATACTGATCATGAAGCATTGAAGCATTTGCAAGGGCAAGATAAGATTTCAGCGAGACATGCATCGTGGATTGCATATCTGCAGCAGTTTACTTTTGTTGTTAAACACAAGTCAGGGGTGACGAATCGAGTGGCTGATGCTTTGAGTAGAAGGAGTCATTTGTTGACTACACTGAAAGTTGAGGTGACAGGGTTCGATGTGTTGCCAGAATTATTTGTCGATGATCCTTACTTTGCAAAGGTGGTTGATAAAGTCCAGGAGGGAAAGACAGATGAGTTTTTGATGGTAGATGGTTTTCTGTTCAAAGGAAATCGATTGTGCATACCGGAGGGTAGTCTGAGAATGAAGATTATCAAGGAGTTACACGAAGAGGGACATGTTGGGAGAGACCGTACATTACAGTTGATTTCATAGTCCTACTTTTGGCCATCGATGAGGAAAGAAATAGAGAGGTTTGTGGAGCGTTGTCATATTTGTCAGGTTTCGAAAGGAACTGCGACTAATGCTGGTTTATATATGCCGTTACCCGTGCCTGTAAAACCATGGGTGGATATCAGTATGGACTTTGTGTTGGGGTTGCCGAGAACGCAGCGTGGTAATGATTCCATTTATGTGGTGGTTGACAGATTTTCGAAAATGGCACATTTTATTGCTTGTAAGAAGACGGCGGATGCTGTTCATGTTGCTCAGTTGTTTTTCAGGGAGATCTATCGACTTCATGGATTACCAGAATTTATTGTGTCAGATAGAGATACTCGATTTCTGAGTCACTTTTGGTTGGGTTTGTGGAAATTGGTGGGAACGAAGTTGAATTTTAGCAGCGCTTATCATTCGCAGACTGAGGTGGTAAACAGATCATTGGGAAACTTGCTGAGGTGTCTTGTTCAAGATAATCTGAAGAGTTGGGATGTGAAGTTATGCCAGGCAGAATTTGCTCATAATCATGCTATGAATCGAAGTACTGGGTTCAGTCCATTTCAGATAGTATATTCAAGTTTACCAAAGGGACCGTTGGATCTAACGGTAGTGCCACAATCAAAGAAGACAGTCAAGAAAGCTGCTGATTTTGTTGAGGAGCTGACGGAATGTCATAAAATCGTTCAAGAACGATTGGAGAAAGCAAATGAGAAGTATAAACAATCTGTAGATTTGAAACGAAGAAGTGTTGAATTTAACGAAGGTGATTTAGTTTATGCAGTGTTAACAAAAGATCGTTTTCCAATGGGCGCTTACAACAAGTTGAAAGCCAGGAAAATTGGTCCGGTAGAAGTCGTGAAACGAATTAATAAAAATGCTTATAAATTGAAGCTGCCAAATGATGTGTATACATCTGACGTGTTCAATGTTAAACATCTCGTACCATTTCATGGAGATGATCGAGCTGATGGAGAAGAATTTACAAATTCGAGGTCGAATTTTTCTCAACCTAGGGAGGATGATGCAGCTCAGCCCAGAGGAGAAGGCATAAGTCGGTCACGACTTAAGGAAACTGACAAAGGTCTCCTACGACTTAAGGGAACACCACGAGATAACAAAGGCCTAGGTCGGTTACGACCTAAAGGGAATATTATAAGTCGACCACGACTTAGTTGGAAGCCAGAGGAAGAGAGTACGTTGAGTTCACGACCTAACGAAGTCTTTAAGTCGTATCAACGACCTAGTGTGACTCGGCAACGACTTAAGGAAGATACCTGCGAGTTAACAAGTCCTTTGAGTCGTCTGAACGACCTAACGAGTCATGTTTTAAGTCGCGAAGCACTGGATGCCGTTGATTCGTCTGCCGAGTTAATCTCTACCATTGATATTTGTAAGTAGATGATCTGAGATGCACATGTTTTAAGTCGCTGAAGGCTTGTTACCGTTAATTTTCTGCCGAGTCAATCTCTGCCGTTGGTTCTTTAAGTCGCAACTGTTATAACTCATGGAAGTTGTTAGGTCGTCAACGACCTAAGTGATGTGTTTGTATTCTCTATTTCTTAAGTCGCATAAACTTGTAGCCGAAGATCTTGATGCCGCGTCCATCTGAACCGTTGATTCTTTAAGTCGTGAAGAAACTGCTTTTAAGTCGCCACCGACTTATACTAAGTCGTAAGTCGCCTCATATTAAGTCGTCTGAAGATTGAGTCGTGGGAAGCTGCTAGGTCGTCTACGACTTAAGTGATGTAATCTGTTTGTATTTGTTAACTCGTAGCTCGTACTTGTTTTTAAGTCGTATACTTTATAAGTCGTATGTCGTCTGTTGTAACTCATATGATGTCTGTATTCTTTTAAGTAGTAAGTCGTGTACGACTTATGTTAAGTCGGAGACATTGTTAAGTCGGAACCGACTTAGGAGTTGGTGAATTTTGTTGTTTTTTGTGTGAGTTGTAAAACGCCTATAAATAGGCCGAGTCTCTCATTTGTAAATGTTGTTGTTTTTTGAATAAAATTCTCTTTGATTGCTGTGTGCTTTTATCTAAATTGGTAGTTGAGTGTAATCTCCTATCTCCTCTTTCGGATAATCGAGTGCGCTCGATTCAACGATTGTAGAAGCCGATTTGCGGAATCTAGTGCGCTAGATCAACGCTCGAAGAATTGAAGATCTTTGAACCCGGTATCGTGCACGATCAACGAGTTCGGGATAGCTAGAGTTCGGTATCTTCGGATCAACGAATTAGGGCATTTCAGTATCTTCCAATCCACCGATTACTACTTTCACCGATTGAAGATCGTTTTGTTTAATCCGCTGCGTCACATATCTAACCCTGCAAAGAATTTGTTGGTCATACAAATTTCTCCCCCTTTGTCATTGACAAAAAGGAAATAACCAATAATTATATCATTGCAAACTAACAGAATAACAACCACAAAAGACAAATTGTTTCAAATTTTACCGAGCTATTTATACAAGCTCATAAAAAATTAACAGTAATAGATTGTTTGTGAAATTAAAAATAACTTACTACCACCAATCAGGAAATAACAACATCACTCATCAGAGTCTGAATCTGTTACTTCTTCCACTTGCACTGGTCCTTTGCCTCTTGAAGAACTTTCCACAAATTGTCTTCCACTCCCATTTCCACTAGTGTCAGAACTTGTATGTTCTTTGGATGTAGACCAAGTAAAACGAGATGCTAGACGTTTGCTTGGATCCCGATGTGAAATGTCTGCAGTTATTGAGGAGGAACAAGAGATCGCATCCCATGAAATCCCGAAAAAGCTTTTGATTTTGTCAAACTTTTTGTCGATTTTCTTGCCTAGATTTCTGATGCGAGAATCAAAAATGACTTGATTACGTGCAAGTAAATCAATGGACTCTCGGGTACTTTGGGATGGGGTTGGGGTTCGAATGTTATTTCTTTGTTGCTGTGGAGTAGTAGCTTGCTAACGAGGTCTTGATTGCCAATCTTGAAAAGACATGATAGTGATAAGTCTAGGAGGCAATTTCATCATACTAATTGTGCGGCTATTTAGGGTTTTAGTAGTAGAGTTATCAGATTCTGGAATAGGAACTTCTAGGTTCGTAAGTAGCCGCATAATATACTCTCTGTAATAGATGATGTTCATTCGACCTTGGTTGAAGGACAAGAATTCATCAAGAGTAAGTTTAGGCCAATTGATTTGAACATCTCCCCAAATTGCATATAATGCCCTATAATTCACCGGATATACAAGCTCATAAGAACCAGTACGATGAATTGTATGCATTAAGGCTCGAGCTATAGGGCGTAAAGCGATAGAATTTAAATCTGTCATGTCATCTTCCAAAAACCTATGACTTACTTCATCTCTTTCGCCCATAGGAACATTTAAATCTTCTAACAGAAAACCATTTGTTAGTGTGTGAAGAATGTGTCCAAATCTATCTAATGATAAGAATACTTGGTGACCACAAACCACTACAACAAAAATACCCTATTACAACGTCCTTTTTACAATGGGCATTGATTGCCCGTTGTAATAGAAGGCTATTACAACGGTCAATTTGTGCCCGTTGTAAAAGATGCCCATACAAGACCCTTTTTACAACGGGCATTGGTTGTCCGTTGTAATAGAAGGCTATTACAACGGTCCATTCAGGTCCGTTGTAATAGATGCCAACTTTACAACGGTCAGATGCCCGTTGTAATGCATCCCGTTGTAATAAAATTTAAACCGGTCCAACTATTATCAAATAACAAAACACTATACCTTCGTTTATTTCTTCGGCCGCATCTTTGCTCGTGAAAAATGGCATTCATCCTCTTTGCCAAAACTAGGGTTCACGTGAAATCATTTCTTATCCTAGGGAACGCGAAATCAAATCAAGTTTCGTGATTTCGATTTCGCTCCGCCTCCTCATTATTCAGGTACGAATCTCACGATTTCATTTTAATTTGTGTGTTTTCTTCTTCCCTTTTAACTTTTCGCGATTTGGATTTCACGATGCAAAAGAGCTTCAATTTTAACTTTTCGCGATTTGGATTTCGCGATCAAGAATGACTTACAGATATTATATCAGGTGAAAAAATCCCCCAGGGTTACATACTGATGCAAAAGAGCAATGAGAAGAAAGAAACATCTCTTCAGGTTTCTACTACAGTTAAGGTTAATTGATTCATACTCTTCAGGTTCTGATGCTGTATTTTCAAATGTTTTGGAATATTATACCTAGAACACTTGAATTTTCACGACAAATCTTTCATAGATTGATTAAAATAGTTTTAATTTTATGGCTTAAATCCATTTGTTAAGCAACTAAACTTCAAGCAACCTATTTTGTTGGTGGGCTGCTAGTCATTATATCAATTTTTTTCTTTCTTTTTCTGTATTTAGTGATGTGTCCTTGGTTTTATTTGGTGATGTTTCTATATTTGCACTCTGCTACTCACGAAATTTTGTTTAAACATTTTTTCAGTACTGCCCTATCATCGATATTACTGTTTTCTTCACTTGTCCTAAGTTAAAGCACATGTATAGTTTTGAAAGTTCATTATAATAAGGCCTATGGAAGGGTTCAATGTAAACATTGTATACTTATCTAGCTGATATATCCATTTTCTTTTGTCGAGAACATATTAAGAGACTTTATTTCAAAGATTTAGCTTAGTTTGCTGAACATATAATTAGCAGTAGTATATTAAGTTTTCAAGCAACTAACTTGGTAGTTTACTTTTGTATAGGGTGGCTATTCAATGAGGATATACCTCCCTGAATTGATGCCATTAATTTTTGATGGACTGTTGGATGCTGTTGCCGTTACGAAAAGAGATGTAGCTGTGGCAACTCTTGGTCAAGTTGTTCAAAGCACAGGGTATATTATTTCATTTTCAATGTTGCTATAATTATTTTGTATTATGCTAGTCATATTTGTATGATATCCGTTTGCTAAAATTTGTGGTCCTTTCTAACTCATGTTCTTTTGATGATCAAGATATTGAATATTACACCAGTCTGTTCAGAGATGATATCAAAAGGAACCCAACTTGAATGATTCATTTGATGATCAAGATATTGAATATTACACCACTTGAATGATTCATTTGATTCACATTCAACAAAAAAAAAGTTTGTCACATTATATTTTTTGCGTCATAATTCTTTTTTGCGGCACATAATTTGTTTGTATTATAGTTCAAAATTAAAATCCTTATGCTCTGAGATATATCGAATATAGAGTATATAAACATAAGTTTATGAATAAACTAACATAAATTTCTTCATATAGAATATTTCTATAATTCCTTGCCTTTTGACAATCTGATTAAAATGTTAATAAAACCCTGAATTCAATTTTCAATAGACCACTTGTTGTGTACATATCCACTTTATCATTTATCTCCATTGCCCTGCTTGGAATATATGAATTAATTGAGTGTTAATAAATCATGTTAGTTATGCTTAGTTTATTTTTTATTTTTGCAGGCTATGTCAAGGGCTTCTGATGAAGGCCTTATTTTCATTAAGGGGTCTGGTCCAACGTATGCTACAGAAACTGTATGCTATTCTACTTTAAACCTTCTAACTTAAAATAGTAAACTTCTTAAATGCATGTATGAACTAGCTCGCGCTAGCAATTTGTAGCATAGTTAGTTTTTCTTCCTTTGAGTTAAAAGGCTCCAATAATAGAACCTAAAATGTTATATGATTCAGTATAATAGGACCTAAAATGTTATATGATTCAATAATACATTGGTCTAAATTTTAAATCTTTTGTTATTATTTGTATGTACTACGTGTTATATTAGTTTAGGGTTGTATTCGATGTTTTGTAACTATGTAAAATTTTATGAATGATGTGAATAGATGAATCTTTTTGTTATTTTGAAATATAAATTTCTTTTGCTATTTTTAGTAAATATGAATAATATGGTTGTCATTAGTATAATAATTTTATTTCAATTCAAATTAGTTTAAAATTTACACGTGCATTGTAGTAGTTTTATTTTTTTTCTCATTTGAATCTTTTTAACAACGGGCAAAAACAGTTGCAATATCATGTATTACAACGGGCATTGCCCGTTGTAAAAAGGTGTGTTACAACGGGCATTGCCCGTTGTAAAAAGATTTATTACAACGGGCATTGTCCGTTGTAAAATATAGTCAACTTATTACAACATCGCCTATTACAACGGTCGGCTGCCCGTTGTGGAACACATATTACAACGGGCATTGCCCGTTGTAAAAAGCCTGTTTTGTTGTAGTGAACCAAACTCCATACGCAATTGTCACGATTTCGTGGATTTTGATGACCCAAATTTAAGTTGGTGTAAAAGAATTTTACCCTTGTATGATTAATTTTGAGATTATTCTGATTGTAGTTAAGAAGAGACTCTAGACGGCTTCTCCTAGCAAGCTCTTGAATTCTGTATGCAGAGAAGTCAGGAAACACAACAAAAGATCCTTCGAGAAAGCGTGCTTCCTTCATTTTGTTCCATCTTTGAATCGTTGTGGCATCATAAAGCCATTGAGCTATTTGGGTGTCAATAGGCTCAAAGGAAGAGGTGGAGGCTTGTCTAGATATTTTAGGTTGGCTTGGAGCCATTTGAAATTATAATTGAGTTAAGGAATTTGAAAATTTTGAGAGCTAGGCTTGTCTAGATCTTTGAATCCCTAGTGTCATTTACTTTAATATTTATTTTTTATACTCATATTCCGCATCAGCAAATAACTTAGTTTATATCGCACTACCACTACATTTACATTGTTTACAACTGTTGGCCATTTCGATCCTATAACATAGCACAGTCACTTTCATTTGGTATCAGAGCAAGGTTATCCTATAACCGTAACACAGTTATTTGATAATTTTTTTTTGTAATATGGATAGTAGCATAAATATTAGCATTAATGTAACGACCCATAAAAGTTTAGCAATTTTTAATTGGTTTATAACGTATTGAATTGGATTTTTGAGAAATTATTAATAATAAAATTTTGAAAAAAAATTTATTTGGATTACATATAATTAAATATAGCAAATGGTAAATTTTCAATTAATTATATGAAAGTTTATTTATTATGTAATTCTATTAAATTCAAATCAGTTAAGAATTGTTGAAAATAAATTTGCATGAAATCAAGGGAATCGACTGTTACCATAAATTTTATTTCTTCCCTGTCCATTCAAGTTTTACATCAGTTACAATCCAATCAATACCATACCATTATTACTCCCCATATTCATGCTATAGCTCTTTAATTTTCTATCCGTTGCTATTTCATTTCGGGTTTGTTCCTTCCCTATTTATTCCATTTCAAACATTTTCTCTTCTCTCTGGTAGAAACATAATATTTTACATCATTTATATATATATATATATATATATATCTGTAGCTTGCATTCATTCATTTGTTCACTTTTACATTTCTCATACTTTCTACTTTATTGTCCTTAATTCCCGTGCTTGACGTTATCATTTCAGTTTCTTTCCATTGAATGTGGCACGTTTCATTGTTAACGTTTTATTCCATTTATATGTGTGGCTTTCCTTTTGCAACCTGTTCCATTTCTATTTTCTTCGTTTTCAAAATTTGAAACGTACAGGCTGGACCACAGTATTAATTGCTTTCCAATTCACGTTCAAACGTTGCTATTCCTAGCTACTAATAAATTTAGAAATCAGTGTCTGTTACTTAATTTATGGCATACGTTCAAAGCATTGGCTTTTATTATTCAGCTCAATTAAGGGTGACCGTTGCCATCACATAACCGGTAAAAGATTTGTATACGTTTTATTTGTTTATGTGGCAACGACTCACATTTACACTATTATTGCCTTTTTAACTTCACTGGTAATCATTTATTTGTGTACGTTTTCATTTCAATTATTGTACACATCATGGTTCCTTTTATAAATTCATCGCCCATAAATAGTTTATTTCTTTTCCCCTTCATCTTCATTTGTACCATATTCATTTATTTGTGTATATTTTCATTTCAATTATTGTACACATCATGGTTCCTTTTATAAATTCATCGCCCATAAATAGTTTATTTCTTCCCCTCTTCATTTTCATTTATTCTATATTTATTGCCAACGTTATAAATTTGAAAGATCACTTTCTTCCCTTGTCTCCCTGATTTCACATCTCTGTGCCTATCCTTTTGAGTTTCTTACTTTTATATTCTATTATTAGCCTAAATGTGCATTTTGACTGTTGCCATCCCCGTATTTATTTCTTTCCTTTTTGAAATTAAAACGTATACGTTTTACATTTTATTTATTTCTAAACCATTCATTGCCTTTCCTTTAAATCAATCCATTCTCTTCTTATTTGCTTTAACTTCTCTGCTGAATCAACGCATGAACGTTGATTTTCATTTATTATTAACTTTTATATTATATTTTTCTCTGTAGCTTTCCACTACCTCTCTCTTCATATATTTCATTGTTGCCTGCTCCTTCTTCATTTTCGAGATCCACTCCCCACCATTGCTTACTTTTCCTCCTCCCAAATTTTTCCATGGCCTACGCCAGATTAAAAAAAAAGAAAAGAAAAAAAGAAAAAAAAAATTGCGCGACGTATATACCCATCGCCTGAAGCTATCTCCGCCCCTCTTCCCTTTCCACCGCCTACAACCCTCAACCTCCACTCACATTTCTCCTACAAGTGCATGCTTACTTCCTTTCCTAAATAAGAAGGTATATTTATTGTTTAAAAAATTTCTTATAAATGTTCAAAAGGATTTGAGAAAAATTTGCATTCTTTTGTACAGATCTTGTTATATGTGAAAGTAAATAAGTTATGAAGCTATAAAGGTTTACTTATACAAGATTTATATATATATATAAGAGTGATATATAAATGAATTTTATACTATGCATTAACTAAATACATTGTTATTTATATGATCCAGTTTTTGAATATATGTTTGAAACGTTTTGATTTTTATATATACAAATATTTTATTTTATACATATATTTTGTTATATATAAAGGTTTAATAAAAATAAAACAAAAAGAGAACAAAAAGGAGTAAGTTAACAATGTATTATAAAGAATATTGTTTATCTGCACATATATGTGCATAAGTTGTTTGATTTCCTGCTGGATATTTTGAAAAGGAAAGTAATAAACTATAATAATTATATATATACATAAGTATTCATTTCACAAGATATTATATATATGTGTGTTGATCTTTAATATATGTGTTTTATGTTAGAACATTGATTTTTTTAACTATACATGTATATTATTTTAATATTGGTTTAAAATGAATATTTATTACATGGAAACGACAACCATAAAATGAATATACTATATATGTGACATTTTGAATAATTATATATTTGTTATTTAACATTAATATGAAATGGAAGTGTTTTAAAGTTATATGGTTTTCATGGGTGTGCATATATATATATATATTTCATTTTTTAAAATGCGTGTTTTGATTTAACGTTCATTTTGAAAGAAAGTAATAAATTAATCATATAATCTTCGTTTCAATTTTATCAAGCTAATTTGATCCGTTCTCATCAATTTCTATCTATCAGCTTTTCCGTCGAAATTGTACCATCTAACTTTGCTTTGGAAGTCGTGCTTGCATTTCATAACTCAACTTCATTGTCTATCTCTCTAACCTCGAAAGGTGAGCAATCACTCACGATTAACGTTCTTGTATTTATTAAATTTGATTTCAATTGAAACGACAATTGAAATATGATGCTGTAGTTATTTAAATTGTTATATATGCTATTATCTGTATATGTCCACCTATGACATTTGACACCAGTATCTAGTATTTATATGCCTGTTATTACCATTATCTGTATATGTTCACCTATGACATCTGACACCAATATCTGTTATTTATATTGATGATATATGCATGTTGTTATATTTTTTATTATCTGTTATCACTCTGCAAGTTCCCTGTTAGTATAGAATTCACTATGGGTTGAAATGATACATACCCGAACGGACTTTAGAATAGGAGAATTTCGTTATGGGTTGAAATGATAAACCCAAGCGATTTTCATTTGAATTGAAATTGGGATTACGGGTCGAAATGATATCTACCCGTATATATTTAAATTTCGGATTGAAATGATAAATATCTGTATCACTTAACCATATGATAAATATATATACAGACACCGTTGGTCCATATATATAAATATTTTAAAAATGAATTCTATGGTTTTGGAAAGAAATATATGGTTTTAATAAATGTTGAGCCTTAAATTATTATATATAAATGGGAATGATTGATTTAAATACATATAATATGTTGAGTGTTTAAAATATATTTCAAAATAGATTTTGGTAATAATTTGAATAAGTTAAGGTTAGAAAGATAATTTGAATTTAGTTGAAATTGTATTCAATAAAGAATTTTATTTAATTAAACCGATTTGAAACTTATTGAAACTGAGATGTAAGATATGATTTATAACTTGAGTTTGATTTATAAGTAATCTAATGAATATTTTTTTTGTTTAACTAAAGTTTAAGGAAATATTTAGTAAAAATGTAATTTAAGGCTAGTTAAATGATATTGAATTTATTAAGTGAATATTCCCTGATTAAATAATAATGAAGTTAAATCAAGAGCTATATGAAACTGTTAAATTTAACTTTGAAAATGTTGAATATTAAAGCTTTGAAATATATTGAAAATTTAAATGATCTGTTTAGAAATGAATTAAATTGATGAATTGAGCTTTGAATAAATTTGAATTTGGAATTTGAAGTTGATTTGAATCGATTTGCTAGACTTGAGGAAATTAAATACTTTACTTTTTAAATCATTTAATATATATATATACTATTTTGGAAAATGGATATATTTGAAATGAAATGATATTTGGGTTTTGAAGTATAAATTTAATTGAAATGACCACGGTGTTAAAATGTATATTTCCACCTTGTAGATAGTTCTGAAGATCCTTAGAGGATGGTTATCCCAACATCCTTTAAGTTACTCGTATTTCAATTGATATTTCACTTGAGTTGGATTTATTTATATAAGAATGTTAATCCTGACTCGAGTGTTTTGTGTTTTGCTTTACGCTCGGGTCAGACCGAGTGATACAGCATTTGAGACTCACCCTTGGAGTTTGGAGCTTCCTTTGGAGATCCAACTATCGCCTCAGCTTTCAGCTCTTCTAGTTGATTTGTTCAGAGAAGTCATCTGTTGTACTGGAGACTTCACTGCATTTGAGATATTCTGTTGTATTTTATTTCTAACTCTGATGTTTATATAGTAGCTTCATGAACTACTATTTTATCTATTCCGCTGCGTATTATTGTATTACTCTGTGTCTGTGATTATGTGATTGATTTATTTACTGCATATGCTGAGTTTTGCCAAATTTTTATTACAATCTGTTATTTTGAATTATTCAAGTCAGACATGTGTGGATTTATTGTCGATTTGAATGGTTCAAAATAGCGGGTTGTTACAGTTGGTATCAGAGCTTTGGCTCTAGGCAAAACCTAGCATATATAGTAAATTTATTTACAGAATCACTTTCGTTCGAGTTTGAATTTCTTCCTTTTGACTCGATTTCCTTTGAACTTTGGAACGTTCCTTGCGGTTCCAAAATTCATTCTTGTCTCTCCCTATTTGTATTCTTTTGATTCTGGAGTATCCCATAACTCCACTTCGAATGATCTCTATAAGAATAGGCGATCCCGCCAATCTTTGGATGATTTGTAAAGGGGTGGAACTCCTTTACAATTGGCATTGATTCACCGGAGATTTATATATTTTTGGTTTAGATACCGCTATCTCTTGCTGTGACGACCCGGAATTTCGAGCAATATCAATTTAATAATTTATGTTAAATATTAAATTGATTAGATATATTTTTTTGAATTATAAACTTGAATTGATATTTTCTTCTGATAAATATCATAATGGTGAGTTATATCTTTTAAAACTAATAAATGATTTTTCTGTTTATAACGAATATACTGGTATATATCGTAGACAGGTAAGTTCTGTTTTAATTTTAATTGATAAATTTTATTTTCAAATTTCTTATATATATATTCTAGAGATTTGGAAATTATTATTTATTTTGAAATAAACTTTTCAAAGCTATTTAATAAATATATATATAGTATAAAATATTTAGTTAGAAATACGATACAATAATATAAGTAACCAATTTACATATTGAAATAACAAATTAACAACAATATAAATGAAACGACTATATGAGATAAATTTTATCGTTTTGTAAATAATAAAACGAATACATTTCATAATTAAACAATATATTAGAATAACATTTATACTACCTCATCAAACCAGAAGATTATAATACCATAAGCATGAGAATGACTCCCAGCCTTTATATATATCTGCATAGTTCAAAATAATAACAATCACAAATTAAAAGAGAATAATATTCAATAACACTTTCATTTACAATTCAAATGAAAAACAAGAAAGTATAGCACATAAGAAAGGAATGCAAGTTAAGAAAAGAAGACTTCCCAGCCTAACAAATATCTGCATAGAAATAATGTTCGAATATGGTATTGCAGGCAACAAGAATCAATAGAAAACAAAGTAAAATATTTGTAGCTTGTTGTTGAAGCAAGTAAGTATGTAGAAAAGAAAATTGAGATAAGTATGAGGATGAAACATAAGTACAACAAACATTAAATGCCAGCCAACAAAAATCAATTCGAGTGTATAAAATTTCATATCAGCCTACATTATAAAACAAATATCTCTGACTTCCTTTTGTTTTAAAAAAAATAAAAAATAAAAATACAAAGCCTGTAACCTTCTACATACTTCAAGCTGGAAACCCATTTTGCTTCTATCCCTTTTCATTTCAGTTCGAACTGAAATGCACTAATGTAAACTCCATTTTAAAAAGCTTAAACAAGCCTTCATCAAAACATCATCAGCAACTATAAATAAAACAAAAGCAAGAAACTTGGCAACAAGGATGTAAATGGAAACAGTTTCCACTTTTTCAAGGAATTCCAAACTGTTTGCAAACAAGTTCTGTTCTCCCGTGTTTACTTGTGAGTAACATTTTTATTTATCTATTTATTTATAACTTAAGTTAATATGGCTGCTTGTGTTCTCTGTGATAATATGTGTGGTGAATATACAAGTATAATCTGCTGTGAAATACCTGGATGTAGATATATATGTGTGCACTGTTGTTAAATCTGAGAATCTCTGTTCTAGTTTTCAAGCTCAAACTTGGTTCAAAATTCATTTGATCTTGATCCAATCCATGTTAAGACTTAAGCCTTGAACAAAATATGATTGTTACACCACAAATTTTAGTTTAAAAATTTGTTTAAAGTAAACAAATTTGTGTTGTCTCTGGAAAGGTTAGAACTACAGAACCATCTTCTAATATGTTAAATTTCGAGTTTCTTAATTTACAAATTCATGAATATAAATGGAATTCGTATACAAAGATATGATTTTTAAAGCAAAATTCATGATTTTTAGTGGGGTGGTTTGGTAGCAGTTCGAAGTTGATCGGAGTGGGTATTTCGATCGATTTCCGGCGTTGTGATGATCTAGGGGAGTCGAGTTGCCTCGTGGGAATGAAGGGGTCTATGGCGGTCCTAGGAAAAATATCGCGATGGTTGGCCGATGACCATGGTGGCGGCAGGAGGCGTACGAACTCTGGTGACCTAATTTTAGTGTGGTGGAGATATTCGATTCGTTCTATGTCGCCGTGCGATCGAGTGTTACGCGACTCTGGGTTTAGGTAGAGAAGAGGTGGATGAGGCTACGGCCGGAGGCGCTGGCGATCTGATGGTCGGAGCGTCGAGCTAGTGGAGTTGACAGGTATGGTGGTGATGATGCTAGTGTGTTTCCAGGTTTGGGATGAAGGTCTCGAATTCGAATTCGAGATTTGGGAGTCGGTCTGATGATCGTTCTTGGGTGTTTGGGTGGTTGTTGTCATGAAGGGATCATTGGCGGCAGTCTGAGTTGGTCGGCGACCATGTGCACGTGCACGGAGAAATTCCTGATGGGAATGGAAACATGTTTTCCTCGTATTGGTCTCGAGTGCATACTCGAGGGAATTTAGTTTTGGCGCGGGGAGATCACGAAGTGGGCTTGGGTTTTTGTTGTTCTGTTTTTTCAGAGACCTGTTTCAGTTTGATTTAAACAAAATTTCAAATTATAACAAAGCTCAAATTTTGTTAACATCATAAGTTTAAATGTAAATCTGGGTTTAGTTGTAAATTTAGATTTTAATAAAAAAAAAATTGGATTTTTGTTCAAAACTTGTTTGATGATTTTAAGAGTGTTAAATGAAGTCAAGAAGGAAGTTTGAAAAATTAAAGGAAAGTAAGTCAAAGTTGTATAGCTTGGGTTTAAGTAAATTTAGATTCCAGATTCTGGAAAGAAAGGAAGTTTATGAATTTAAACATTTTAAATAAGTTTAAATATTTTGAATTTAAGGGAAATTTGATTTAAATTTCTTTCATAACAAAGAATTGCTTTAATCTGTAATATAAAGGTTTTATAAGTAAGTTTCAAAATTTGATTTACAGAGAAATTAGTATTTATTTTAAACTTGAAGTTTTAAAATGAAATTTCAAAAGTGAATTTGAAGTAAATGTTTCGAACATATTGAAAATGGAAATTAAATCAATATTGAAAATGAATTTACTCTAAGTAAATGAAGATTAAGGATTTAAATTCATTAACCATTAAAATAATTAGGATGATAACTGATAATTTATATTAATTTGGTAATTATAAGTTTAAGTGTATTAACTTAGATTTAAATAATGAATAAAAAAATTATTATGTAATTAAGAACCATAGATTAGATTTTAATTAATGAATTATTAATGGTAAATCAAACTTATAATTGAGATAAGTTAATTACTTTGGAAAGGTAATTAGATAAATGATTATGAATGTCATTAACTAGATTATTCTTATAATTAATTAAGATGATTAATTTTCAATAATTAATTAGGTTAAATTAATGATGATCATTGTGAATGGTTTAAGTATAATTAGTTATGGGAGTAATTAAGAAAATTAATTACTTATTGTAATTAATTGAGTTAAATTGTTTTATTTGAATTAATTAATTTAGTTTAATTAATTTAGATTAATCACTTGATAAATTTTGGAAGTATAATTACTTGGAGAAGTAATTAATGAGAAATTACTAGATGTAATTAAATTGATGATGTGATAATTATGATTACTTAGAAAAGTAATTGATGTTTAATTACAGAGTGTAATTAATAGGATGGTGTTGTTAATAAAGTAATTTGAGTATAATTACTTTATATAATTAATCAAAGGATTAATTAGAGATAATAAATTATTGAGCAATTAATGAAGTAATTAAAGGAGTTAATTACCAGATTGGGATTAATCAAAAGTGATTAATATTTTGATTCAAATTAAAGATTTAATTACTTTGATGTAATTAGTTAAACTGGAAATGAAATTTGAGATTATTGGAATTTAAAATAGATTTATTTGGAATAATTAATAAATGAAGAAATTTATTAATAATTAATTGAGTAATGTAATTAACTTTAGTTAATTAAGAAATGAAGTAATGTAAAGATGCATTTCTATATTGGATCAAAGTAATTAATCCGTGGGAATAATCTAAAGATAATTACTTAAATGTAATTAAAGAAAATTAATCAGGGATGATTAATTAAATGAATAACGGGATGATGATTAATTAATTGATTGATAATTAATTAATAGAAGTATAAGCAGGTTTAATAATGATGTGATGATTAATTTAATTAACTTTAAATTAATTAAGAATAAGGTAATTGATTTAATTCATTTTAAATTAATTATCAATAGTGTGATTTATTATCCTTGCTTATGTATGATGATTGATATTGACATCCCATTGATTGATTGTAATCTCAGATATGAGATGAGTGATATTGTTGTGATATGAATGCTTTGATGATAGTTTGATGATATTGATTATCCATTTATGATGTTATGTGAATTATCCATCTGTGATGTTGTGTTTTATCTATCGGTGTTGATATAGATAATTGAATTGAATTGTTTTAAACCTTTAAAACAACTTGGCCTTAAAAGACACGTTTTGGATTTCGATGAGACCGGGATCGGGTTTCCGTATACCGGGATTCCAGGTCTGGAGACCCGAATACCACATCGATCCAAAATAACGTTAGGTCGTGAAATCCAAGTGGAGAAAGTGAAGACTCGAGGTATAAGAACTATACGTCAGTATAACTCTGTGGGTGATTCCGTAATGAGTTTTGACGAAGATAGTACTTATAGATTCGAGATGGTGATTCAGAATGCAAGGGTTATTGTCGTTAACTCTGAGGGTGATTCCAATACGAGTGTAACGAGATAATGCCTTCGGTTTCGTTCGAACCCGGAACGAACTTGTATGGATTGAATGCTTTCAGAACATCGTCAGGCGGACGATGAGCATTCTAAGAGATGAGTTCTGTAAAGGTAATCGTGACCTCAAGCCTCATCAACCGGGAATGGCTAAAACAGGGGAGGTGCAGCAAGGCTTCGTGGGTGGCCCCCACTTGAGAGTAAGGTTTACCCCTGTCTAGATGTCCCTATTTATTTCGGTTTAGTGTACGGTTGGTCGCGCCAACCGTGGGGTGATCTTATTTGGAACTGTCCAGTAAGGGATGGGTCCGGCCTTGTGTTGCAGGGGAGCGGGCGTACTCCTCGGTACGGTGATCTAGGCCACGTACTGTGACGGGCGATACCCCAGTAGCCCAGCCATTGATGGAAATCCAATTTCCCTACGTGACCCTACGGTTTTGATTGTATTACCCATTTTGTGGCTAGTATGCTGGAATTTAATAGATGTAACAATTTCATCTATTTTCTATTTACTTGAAAACCCTAGACACTATTATAATATCACCGGATTTCCTATCAAATGATTTGGTTAGCGTAAGGTAAAAACTTTTCCATGTTTATGTGTGGGAAGTCTTACGTGATACCTTTTGTTTTCAAATGATTTTCAAAGTTAAACAATTTTAACCTGTTACTCATACCAGACCCATGTCTGACCCGAAGTTTATTTCTGTTTTTCATAAACTCTCGGGTACCCAAATTTTTACGGGTAGTCAAGGGATTCAGGTTTAGCTTTGACGAACTCTGGAGGAGCAATGGAGCAGGAGGCTTCAACGTATAGATATATATATTGGTTCCGCTGTGTCAGTATTTATTCTGTATTTTCCGCTGTGTTGTATCTCTGTGATGTGTGAGTTGTATTAACTAGACAGGTGTTTATAACTGTCTAGTATGTGATGTATTGTCTGTGTAACTCTGATGTATATGATACTATGTATTAATTTATGTGATATATTATATTTTATTCGTTCCGCTGTTGAGATTCTGATGTTGTTTCTTCTTCTTCTCTTTCTTTTCTACTTTCTCGCCTCTTTCTTTTCTTAAAAACGATACGACTTTCTGGGCGTAGAAGGTCGGGTCGTGACAGTTGGTATCAGAGCACTAGGTTGAGCGAATACCTAGGCTCTTAAGTGATTTCTTTCCTGAGAGAGCGTATTTGTTAGTGAATATAAAATTGTTTTATGTTGTGTTGACTTATCGGTTAGGTGTTTATAGATTTTGATCGGTGTGTGGGACGCCACAATATCGATAGGAATTTCTAAACTCTTAACAAGATAAACCGACACAATATTGTTTTAAAATAGGGTAAATGAAATAATTTTACCCAAATTATTTTTGTATATAAAAGAAATGATTTTCCGAAAATTTTTATAGTTATGTATGGTTGCTTGGTTGTTAGGAAATGATAATATTGAACGATTATCATTGTCATTGGGAAAATTTAATAAGAATTGGAATTTAATCAATAGTTAAGAAATAAATTCATATAACCAAATGGAATCTTGTAAATGTGAATTATAAATGTGATTTGCAATTGAAATTGAAATAAAATTCCAGGGTAATGTTTGAATAGAAATTGGATGGATTTGGAATTTTGAGAAAATTTAAATTCTTTTGGATTTGGAAGTGTTTTCAAAGGTTTTGAAAAAAATATGGTATTATTTCAAGGATATTTTTGAGTTGGATTTGAAATCTGGAAAGATTTAAAATTTAAAAATATTTGAGATGTATAAAAGAAATAAAAGCATTTGAACTCTTTCGGTTGTTAGAAAATAACGTCGGTGATGACTGCAGCATCATCGATGTTCATTTTCGAATTTCTGAGAGAGAAAAGTTTGCTACCAAATTATTTTAAATTGGAATTGTTTGTGAACTGGGTTTGGTTTTGAAATTCAAAAGAATATTTGAATTGCCAAAGAATTTTGGATATAGTTGATTTCAAAGGTGGTTTTGTACTTTGGAAATTGCTTAAACTCTGGAAGTAAATTTAAAATGTTGTGGAATAAATAAATGGGTTTGGAAAACTTAAAGTTTGAATTAAATTGGAATGTAACTAAATCATGTCAAATGAAAGTGAAGTGTAGAATTAGTTAAAGTGGACTGGAAGTAATAAGTGTTTGGAAACTAAATTTATTTATTGAAAACTAAATTTATGAATAAACAAACAAATTTATAATTGAGTGGTAATGGATGGAAGTCAGTGTTTTGTTAACATCTGGAGATTTAGTTTGGTATCGACTGTATTCCAGGAGTGATACCGATGGTTTAGCCTAGTAGTCGGATGGTTTTGGAGGGACTTCTGAGTTTTATTTTGGATCTGTTAAACCATATTTCCAGGACGGTTGGAGAGACCAGTTGTGATTGTTGACTGATGGTTGAAAAGCCTAGGTCCATCACAGTTGGTATCAGTGGAAGGTTTGTGCTTGTGAGAATCATCTATATTTCCATCTACTCTCATATCAGAGTTGTGCAGCGGAAGCAGTTGGGAGTGCGTCTGTTTTTCTTTTCTGGGAAAGGAGAAGTTGTTTTCTACGGATAATGGTAGGGATTGTGTTCCTGATTTTGGTTGATAGGGAGAAGATCGTCTACTGGATTGTTTTTGGATTCAGATTTGTTCTGAAAGGCATCAGCAGAGGTTTAGCTGATTGGTAGTGATGAAGGCAGATTTGGATCGTCCGAAGAGTTTGGTAGATAAGAGACAGAAGAATTTGGATTTCAGAATCGGAGATTTGATTCTGAATGAGTTTTCTCTGATTGAAGGAGCTGTTTAGTTTGGTAAGTCTGGGAAATTAGCTCCGAGGTGTTCTGGATTTTCTCTGTATTCTAGAGAAGTTAGTTTTGTTCTTCTGGAGTGAATTGCCAGCTTGGATAGCTGGGATTCGTTGTGTTTCACATATCTCTGAGGGAGTATGTGTAAGGTTCTATTTCTGGTTTTAGGAACCAGTAGTTCAGGAAGTTTTGGTTGTGAGTCTGACTCGTCTGTAGTTTGATAGCCTGTCTTGTTCTGTAGGTCTAGAGGAGTAGGAGCTCGGTAGCTTAGAGATATTTACTGTTTGGATTTTATAGAGCGAGTATCCCGGTACTTATATTCGGGAAAACTCGAGAGAATCCTATTCAGAATTTTTGTCTGGATAGATAGATTGTTTGATTGGATGCTATGGTTGTTAACATTGATTGATGTATGCGTGTGTTTTAAAATTAAAATTTTAAAATAGATTATTAAATTACCTTTGTTTTAAATTTTGGGACGAAATTCTTTTAAGGGGGGAGGAATGTGACGACCCGGAATTTCGAGCAATATCAATTTAATAATTTATGTTAAATATTAAATTGATTAGATATATTTTTTTGAATTATAAACTTGAATTGATATTTTCTTCTGATAAATATCATATTGGTGAGTTATATCTTTTAAAACTAATAAATGATTTTTCTGTTTATAACGAATATACTGGTATATATCGTAGACAGGTAAGTTCTGTTTTAATTTTAATTGATAAATTTTATTTTCAAATTTCTTATATATATATTCTAGAGATTTGGAAATTATTATTTATTTTGAAATAAACTTTTCAAAGCTATTTAATAAATATATATATAGTATAAAATATTTAGTTAGAAATACGATACAATAATATAAGTAACCAATTTACATATTGAAATAACAAATTAACAACAATATAAATGAAACGACTATATGAGATAAATTTTATCGTTTTGTAAATAATAAAACGAATACATTTCATAATTAAACAATATATTAGAATAACATTTATACTACCTCATCAAACCAGAAGATTATAATACCATAAGCATGAGAATGACTCCCAGCCTTTATATATATCTGCATAGTTCAAAATAATAACAATCACAAATTAAAAGAGAATAATATTCAATAACACTTTCATTTACAATTCAAATGAAAAACAAGAAAGTATAGCACATAAGAAAGGAATGCAAGTTAAGAAAAGAAGACTTCCCAGCCTAACAAATATCTGCATAGAAATAATGTTCGAATATGGTATTGCAGGCAACAAGAATCAATAGAAAACAAAGTAAAATATTTGTAGCTTGTTGTTGAAGCAAGTAAGTATGTAGAAAAGAAAATTGAGATAAGTATGAGGATGAAACATAAGTACAACAAACATTAAATGCCAGCCAACAAAAATCAATTCGAGTGTATAAAATTTCATATCAGCCTACATTATAAAACAAATATCTCTGACTTCCTTTTGTTTTAAAAAAAAATAAAAATAAAAATACAAAGCCTGTAACCTTCTACATACTTCAAGCTGGAAACCCATTTTGCTTCTATCCCTTTTCATTTCAGTTCGAACTGAAATGCACTAATGTAAACTCCATTTTTAAAAAGCTTAAACAAGCCTTCATCAAAACATCATCAGCAACTATAAATAAAACAAAAGCAAGAAACTTGGCAACAAGGATGTAAATGGAAACAGTTTCCACTTTTTCAAGGAATTCCAAACTGTTTGCAAACAAGTTCTGTTCTCCCGTGTTTACTTGTGAGTAACATTTTTATTTATCTATTTATTTATAACTTAAGTTAATATGGCTGCTTGTGTTCTCTGTGATAATATGTGTGGTGAATATACAAGTATAATCTGCTGTGAAATACCTGGATGTAGATATATATGTGTGCACTGTTGTTAAATCTGAGAATCTCTGTTCTAGTTTTCAAGCTCAAACTTGGTTCAAAATTCATTTGATCTTGATCCAATCCATGTTAAGACTTAAGCCTTGAACAAAATATGATTGTTACACCACAAATTTTAGTTTAAAAATTTGTTTAAAGTAAACAAATTTGTGTTGTCTCTGGAAAGGTTAGAACTACAGAACCATCTTCTAATATGTTAAATTTCGAGTTTCTTAATTTACAAATTCATGAATATAAATGGAATTCGTATACAAAGATATGATTTTTAAAGCAAAATTCATGATTTTTAGTAGGGTGGTTTGGTAGCAGTTCGAAGTTGATCGGAGTGGGTATTTCGATCGATTTCCGGCGTTGTGATGATCTAGGGGAGTCGAGTTGCCTCGTGGGAATGAAGGGGTCTATGGCGGTCCTAGGAAAAATATCGCGATGGTTGGCCGATGACCATGGTGGCGGCAGGAGGCGTACGAACTCTGGTGACCTAATTTTAGTGTGGTGGAGATATTCGATTCGTTCTATGTCGCCGTGCGATCGAGTGTTACGCGACTCTGGGTTTAGGTAGAGAAGAGGTGGATGAGGCTACGGCCGGAGGCGCTGGCGATCTGATGGTCGGAGCGTCGAGCTAGTGGAGTTGACAGGTATGGTGGTGATGATGCTAGTGTGTTTCCAGGTTTGGGATGAAGGTCTCGAATTCGAATTCGAGATTTGGGAGTCGGTCTGATGATCGTTCTTGGGTGTTTGGGTGGTTGTTGTCATGAAGGGATCATTGGCGGCAGTCTGAGTTGGTCGGCGACCATGTGCACGTGCACGGAGAAATTCCTGATGGGAATGGAAACATGTTTTCCTCGTATTGGTCTCGAGTGCATACTCGAGGGAATTTAGTTTTGGCGCGGGGAGATCACGAAGTGGGCTTGGGTTTTTGTTGTTCTGTTTTTTCAGAGACCTGTTTCAGTTTGATTTAAACAAAATTTCAAATTATAACAAAGCTCAAATTTTGTTAACATCATAAGTTTAAATGTAAATCTGGGTTTAGTTGTAAATTTAGATTTTAATAAAAAAAAAATTGGATTTTTGTTCAAAACTTGTTTGATGATTTTAAGAGTGTTAAATGAAGTCAAGAAGGAAGTTTGAAAAATTAAAGGAAAGTAAGTCAAAGTTGTATAGCTTGGGTTTAAGTAAATTTAGATTCCAGATTCTGGAAAGAAAGGAAGTTTATGAATTTAAACATTTTAAATAAGTTTAAATATTTTGAATTTAAGGGAAATTTGATTTAAATTTCTTTCATAACAAAGAATTGCTTTAATCTGTAATATAAAGGTTTTATAAGTAAGTTTCAAAATTTGATTTACAGAGAAATTAGTATTTATTTTAAACTTGAAGTTTTAAAATGAAATTTCAAAAGTGAATTTGAAGTAAATGTTTCGAACATATTGAAAATGGAAATTAAATCAATATTGAAAATGAATTTACTCTAAGTAAATGAAGATTAAGGATTTAAATTCATTAACCATTAAAATAATTAGGATGATAACTGATAATTTATATTAATTTGGTAATTATAAGTTTAAGTGTATTAACTTAGATTTAAATAATGAATAAAAAAATTATTATGTAATTAAGAACCATAGATTAGATTTTAATTAATGAATTATTAATGGTAAATCAAACTTATAATTGAGATAAGTTAATTACTTTGGAAAGGTAATTAGATAAATGATTATGAATGTCATTAACTAGATTATTCTTATAATTAATTAAGATGATTAATTTTCAATAATTAATTAGGTTAAATTAATGATGATCATTGTGAATGGTTTAAGTATAATTAGTTATGGGAGTAATTAAGAAAATTAATTACTTATTGTAATTAATTGAGTTAAATTGTTTTATTTGAATTAATTAATTTAGTTTAATTAATTTAGATTAATCACTTGATAAATTTTGGAAGTATAATTACTTGGAGAAGTAATTAATGAGAAATTACTAGATGTAATTAAATTGATGATGTGATAATTATGATTACTTAGAAAAGTAATTGATGTTTAATTACAGAGTGTAATTAATAGGATGGTGTTGTTAATAAAGTAATTTGAGTATAATTACTTTATATAATTAATCAAAGGATTAATTAGAGATAATAAATTATTGAGCAATTAATGAAGTAATTAAAGGAGTTAATTACCAGATTGGGATTAATCAAAAGTGATTAATATTTTGATTCAAATTAAAGATTTAATTACTTTGATGTAATTAGTTAAACTGGAAATGAAATTTGAGATTATTGGAATTTAAAATAGATTTATTTGGAATAATTAATAAATGAAGAAATTTATTAATAATTAATTGAGTAATGTAATTAACTTTAGTTAATTAAGAAATGAAGTAATGTAAAGATGCATTTCTATATTGGATCAAAGTAATTAATCCGTGGGAATAATCTAAAGATAATTACTTAAATGTAATTAAAGAAAATTAATCAGGGATGATTAATTAAATGAATAACGGGATGATGATTAATTAATTGATTGATAATTAATTAATAGAAGTATAAGCAGGTTTAATAATGATGTGATGATTAATTTAATTAACTTTAAATTAATTAAGAATAAGGTAATTGATTTAATTCATTTTAAATTAATTATCAATAGTGTGATTTATTATCCTTGCTTATGTATGATGATTGATATTGACATCCCATTGATTGATTGTAATCTCAGATATGAGATGAGTGATATTGTTGTGATATGAATGCTTTGATGATAGTTTGATGATATTGATTATCCATTTATGATGTTATGTGAATTATCCATCTGTGATGTTGTGTTTTATCTATCGGTGTTGATATAGATAATTGAATTGAATTGTTTTAAACCTTTAAAACAACTTGGCCTTAAAAGACACGTTTTGGATTTCGATGAGACCGGGATCGGGTTTCCGTATACCGGGATTCCAGGTCTGGAGACCCGAATACCACATCGATCCAAAATAACGTTAGGTCGTGAAATCCAAGTGGAGAAAGTGAAGACTCGAGGTATAAGAACTATACGTCAGTATAACTCTGTGGGTGATTCCGTAATGAGTTTTGACGAAGATAGTACTTATAGATTCGAGATGGTGATTCAGAATGCAAGGGTTATTGTCGTTAACTCTGAGGGTGATTCCAATACGAGTGTAACGAGATAATGCCTTCGGTTTCGTTCGAACCCGGAACGAACTTGTATGGATTGAATGCTTTCAGAACATCGTCAGGCGGACGATGAGCATTCTAAGAGATGAGTTCTGTAAAGGTAATCGTGACCTCAAGCCTCATCAACCGGGAATGGCTAAAACAGGGGAGGTGCAGCAAGGCTTCGTGGGTGGCCCCCACTTGAGAGTAAGGTTTACCCCTGTCTAGATGTCCCTATTTATTTCGGTTTAGTGTACGGTTGGTCGCGCCAACCGTGGGGTGATCTTATTTGGAACTGTCCAGTAAGGGATGGGTCCGGCCTTGTGTTGCAGGGGAGCGGGCGTACTCCTCGGTACGGTGATCTAGGCCACGTACTGTGACGGGCGATACCCCAGTAGCCCAGCCATTGATGGAAATCCAATTTCCCTACGTGACCCTACGGTTTTGATTGTATTACCCATTTTGTGGCTAGTATGCTGGAATTTAATAGATGTAACAATTTCATCTATTTTCTATTTACTTGAAAACCCTAGACACTATTATAATATCACCGGATTTCCTATCAAATGATTTGGTTAGCGTAAGGTAAAAACTTTTCCATGTTTATGTGTGGGAAGTCTTACGTGATACCTTTTGTTTTCAAATGATTTTCAAAGTTAAACAATTTTAACCTGTTACTCATACCAGACCCATGTCTGACCCGAAGTTTATTTCTGTTTTTCATAAACTCTCGGGTACCCAAATTTTTACGGGTAGTCAAGGGATTCAGGTTTAGCTTTGACGAACTCTGGAGGAGCAATGGAGCAGGAGGCTTCAACGTATAGATATATATATTGGTTCCGCTGTGTCAGTATTTATTCTGTATTTTCCGCTGTGTTGTATCTCTGTGATGTGTGAGTTGTATTAACTAGACAGGTGTTTATAACTGTCTAGTATGTGATGTATTGTCTGTGTAACTCTGATGTATATGATACTATGTATTAATTTATGTGATATATTATATTTTATTCGTTCCGCTGTTGAGATTCTGATGTTGTTTCTTCTTCTTCTCTTTCTTTTCTACTTTCTCGCCTCTTTCTTTTCTTAAAAACGATACGACTTTCTGGGCGTAGAAGGTCGGGTCGTGACAGTTGGTATCAGAGCACTAGGTTGAGCGAATACCTAGGCTCTTAAGTGATTTCTTTCCTGAGAGAGCGTATTTGTTAGTGAATATAAAATTGTTTTATGTTGTGTTGACTTATCGGTTAGGTGTTTATAGATTTTGATCGGTGTGTGGGACGCCACAATATCGATAGGAATTTCTAAACTCTTAACAAGATAAACCGACACAATATTGTTTTAAAATAGGGTAAATGAAATAATTTTACCCAAATTATTTTTGTATATAAAAGAAATGATTTTCCGAAAATTTTTATAGTTATGTATGGTTGCTTGGTTGTTAGGAAATGATAATATTGAACGATTATCATTGTCATTGGGAAAATTTAATAAGAATTGGAATTTAATCAATAGTTAAGAAATAAATTCATATAACCAAATGGAATCTTGTAAATGTGAATTATAAATGTGATTTGCAATTGAAATTGAAATAAAATTCCAGGGTAATGTTTGAATAGAAATTGGATGGATTTGGAATTTTGAGAAAATTTAAATTCTTTTGGATTTGGAAGTGTTTTCAAAGGTTTTGAAAAAAATATGGTATTATTTCAAGGATATTTTTGAGTTGGATTTGAAATCTGGAAAGATTTAAAATTTAAAAATATTTGAGATGTATAAAAGAAATAAAAGCATTTGAACTCTTTCGGTTGTTAGAAAATAACGTCGGTGATGACTGCAGCATCATCGATGTTCATTTTCGAATTTCTGAGAGAGAAAAGTTTGCTACCAAATTATTTTAAATTGGAATTGTTTGTGAACTGGGTTTGGTTTTGAAATTCAAAAGAATATTTGAATTGCCAAAGAATTTTGGATATAGTTGATTTCAAAGGTGGTTTTGTACTTTGGAAATTGCTTAAACTCTGGAAGTAAATTTAAAATGTTGTGGAATAAATAAATGGGTTTGGAAAACTTAAAGTTTGAATTAAATTGGAATGTAACTAAATCATGTCAAATGAAAGTGAAGTGTAGAATTAGTTAAAGTGGACTGGAAGTAATAAGTGTTTGGAAACTAAATTTATTTATTGAAAACTAAATTTATGAATAAACAAACAAATTTATAATTGAGTGGTAATGGATGGAAGTCAGTGTTTTGTTAACATCTGGAGATTTAGTTTGGTATCGACTGTATTCCAGGAGTGATACCGATGGTTTAGCCTAGTAGTCGGATGGTTTTGGAGGGACTTCTGAGTTTTATTTTGGATCTGTTAAACCATATTTCCAGGACGGTTGGAGAGACCAGTTGTGATTGTTGACTGATGGTTGAAAAGCCTAGGTCCATCACAGTTGGTATCAGTGGAAGGTTTGTGCTTGTGAGAATCATCTATATTTCCATCTACTCTCATATCAGAGTTGTGCAGCGGAAGCAGTTGGGAGTGCGTCTGTTTTTCTTTTCTGGGAAAGGAGAAGTTGTTTTCTACGGATAATGGTAGGGATTGTGTTCCTGATTTTGGTTGATAGGGAGAAGATCGTCTACTGGATTGTTTTTGGATTCAGATTTGTTCTGAAAGGCATCAGCAGAGGTTTAGCTGATTGGTAGTGATGAAGGCAGATTTGGATCGTCCGAAGAGTTTGGTAGATAAGAGACAGAAGAATTTGGATTTCAGAATCGGAGATTTGATTCTGAATGAGTTTTCTCTGATTGAAGGAGCTGTTTAGTTTGGTAAGTCTGGGAAATTAGCTCCGAGGTGTTCTGGATTTTCTCTGTATTCTAGAGAAGTTAGTTTTGTTCTTCTGGAGTGAATTGCCAGCTTGGATAGCTGGGATTCGTTGTGTTTCACATATCTCTGAGGGAGTATGTGTAAGGTTCTATTTCTGGTTTTAGGAACCAGTAGTTCAGGAAGTTTTGGTTGTGAGTCTGACTCGTCTGTAGTTTGATAGCCTGTCTTGTTCTGTAGGTCTAGAGGAGTAGGAGCTCGGTAGCTTAGAGATATTTACTGTTTGGATTTTATAGAGCGAGTATCCCGGTACTTATATTCGGGAAAACTCGAGAGAATCCTATTCAGAATTTTTGTCTGGATAGATAGATTGTTTGATTGGATGCTATGGTTGTTAACATTGATTGATGTATGCGTGTGTTTTAAAATTAAAATTTTAAAATAGATTATTAAATTACCTTTGTTTTAAATTTTGGGACGAAATTCTTTTAAGGGGGGAGGAATGTGACGACCCGGAATTTCGAGCAATATCAATTTAATAATTTATGTTAAATATTAAATTGATTAGATATATTTTTTTGAATTATAAACTTGAATTGATATTTTCTTCTGATAAATATCATATTGGTGAGTTATATCTTTTAAAACTAATAAATGATTTTTCTGTTTATAACGAATATACTGGTATATATCGTAGACAGGTAAGTTCTGTTTTAATTTTAATTGATAAATTTTATTTTCAAATTTCTTATATATATATTCTAGAGATTTGGAAATTATTATTTATTTTGAAATAAACTTTTCAAAGCTATTTAATAAATATATATATAGTATAAAATATTTAGTTAGAAATACGATACAATAATATAAGTAACCAATTTACATATTGAAATAACAAATTAACAACAATATAAATGAAACGACTATATGAGATAAATTTTATCGTTTTGTAAATAATAAAACGAATACATTTCATAATTAAACAATATATTAGAATAACATTTATACTACCTCATCAAACCAGAAGATTATAATACCATAAGCATGAGAATGACTCCCAGCCTTTATATATATCTGCATAGTTCAAAATAATAACAATCACAAATTAAAAGAGAATAATATTCAATAACACTTTCATTTACAATTCAAATGAAAAACAAGAAAGTATAGCACATAAGAAAGGAATGCAAGTTAAGAAAAGAAGACTTCCCAGCCTAACAAATATCTGCATAGAAATAATGTTCGAATATGGTATTGCAGGCAACAAGAATCAATAGAAAACAAAGTAAAATATTTGTAGCTTGTTGTTGAAGCAAGTAAGTATGTAGAAAAGAAAATTGAGATAAGTATGAGGATGAAACATAAGTACAACAAACATTAAATGCCAGCCAACAAAAATCAATTCGAGTGTATAAAATTTCATATCAGCCTACATTATAAAACAAATATCTCTGACTTCCTTTTGTTTTAAAAAAAAAATAAAAATAAAAATACAAAGCCTGTAACCTTCTACATACTTCAAGCTGGAAACCCATTTTGCTTCTATCCCTTTTCATTTCAGTTCGAACTGAAATGCACTAATGTAAACTCCATTTTTAAAAAGCTTAAACAAGCCTTCATCAAAACATCATCAGCAACTATAAATAAAACAAAAGCAAGAAACTTGGCAACAAGGATGTAAATGGAAACAGTTTCCACTTTTTCAAGGAATTCCAAACTGTTTGCAAACAAGTTCTGTTCTCCCGTGTTTACTTGTGAGTAACATTTTTATTTATCTATTTATTTATAACTTAAGTTAATATGGCTGCTTGTGTTCTCTGTGATAATATGTGTGGTGAATATACAAGTATAATCTGCTGTGAAATACCTGGATGTAGATATATATGTGTGCACTGTTGTTAAATCTGAGAATCTCTGTTCTAGTTTTCAAGCTCAAACTTGGTTCAAAATTCATTTGATCTTGATCCAATCCATGTTAAGACTTAAGCCTTGAACAAAATATGATTGTTACACCACAAATTTTAGTTTAAAAATTTGTTTAAAGTAAACAAATTTGTGTTGTCTCTGGAAAGGTTAGAACTACAGAACCATCTTCTAATATGTTAAATTTCGAGTTTCTTAATTTACAAATTCATGAATATAAATGGAATTCGTATACAAAGATATGATTTTTAAAGAAAAATTCATGATTTTTAGTGGGGTGGTTTGGTAGCAGTTCGAAGTTGATCGGAGTGGGTATTTCGATCGATTTCCGGCGTTGTGATGATCTAGGGGAGTCGAGTTGCCTCGTGGGAATGAAGGGGTCTATGGCGGTCCTAGGAAAAATATCGCGATGGTTGGCCGATGACCATGGTGGCGGCAGGAGGCGTACGAACTCTGGTGACCTAATTTTAGTGTGGTGGAGATATTCGATTCGTTCTATGTCGCCGTGCGATCGAGTGTTACGCGACTCTGGGTTTAGGTAGAGAAGAGGTGGATGAGGCTACGGCCGGAGGCGCTGGCGATCTGATGGTCGGAGCGTCGAGCTAGTGGAGTTGATAGGTATGGTGGTGATGATGCTAGTGTGTTTCCAGGTTTGGGATGAAGGTCTCGAATTCGAATTCGAGATTTGGGAGTCGGTCTGATGATCGTTCTTGGGTGTTTGGGTGGTTGTTGTCATGAAGGGATCATTGGCGGCAGTCTGAGTTGGTCGGCGACCATGTGCACGTGCACGGAGAAATTCCTGATGGGAATGGAAACATGTTTTCCTCGTATTGGTCTCGAGTGCATACTCGAGGGAATTTAGTTTTGGCGCGGGGAGATCACGAAGTGGGCTTGGGTTTTTGTTGTTCTGTTTTTTCAGAGACCTGTTTCAGTTTGATTGAAACAAAATTTCAAATTATAACAAAGCTCAAATTTTGTTAACATCATAAGTTTAAATGTAAATCTGGGTTTAGTTGTAAATTTAGATTTTAATAAAAAAAAAATTGGATTTTTGTTTAAAACTTGTTTGATGATTTTAAGAGTGTTAAATGAAGTCAAGAAGGAAGTTTGAAAAATTAAAGGAAAGTAAGTCAAAGTTGTATAGCTTGGGTTTAAGTAAATTTAGATTCCAGATTCTGGAAAGAAAGGAAGTTTATGAATTTAAACATTTTAAATAAGTTTAAATATTTTGAATTTAAGGGAAATTTGATTTAAATTTCTTTCATAACAAAGAATTGCTTTAATCTGTAATATAAAGGTTTTATAAGTAAGTTTCAAAATTTGATTTACAGAGAAATTAGTATTTATTTTAAACTTGAAGTTTTAAAATGAAATTTCAAAAGTGAATTTGAAGTAAATGTTTCGAACATATTGAAAATGGAAATTAAATCAATATTGAAAATGAATTTACTCTAAGTAAATGAAGATTAAGGATTTAAATTCATTAACCATTAAAATAATTAGGATGATAACTGATAATTTATATTAATTTGGTAATTATAAGTTTAAGTGTATTAACTTAGATTTAAATAATGAATAAAAAAATTATTATGTAATTAAGAACCATAGATTAGATTTTAATTAATGAATTATTAATGGTAAATCAAACTTATAATTGAGATAAGTTAATTACTTTGGAAAGGTAATTAGATAAATGATTATGAATGTCATTAACTAGATTATTCTTATAATTAATTAAGGTGATTAATTTTCAATAATTAATTAGGTTAAATTAATGATGATCATTGTGAATGGTTTAAGTATAATTAGTTATGGGAGTAATTAAGAAAATTAATTACTTATTGTAATTAATTGAGTTAAATTGATTTATTTGAATTAATTAATTTAGTTTAATTAATTTAGATTAATCACTTGATAAATTTTGGAAGTATAATTACTTGGAGAAGTAATTAATGAGAAATTACTAGATGTAATTAAATTGATGATGTGATAATTATGATTACTTAGAAAAGTAATTGATGTTTAATTACAGAGTGTAATTAATAGGATGGTGTTGTTAATAAAGTAATTTGAGTATAATTACTTTATATAATTAATCAAAGGATTAATTAGAGATAATAAATTATTGAGCAATTAATGAAGTAATTAAAGGAGTTAATTACCAGATTGGGATTAATCAAAAGTGATTAATATTTTGATTCAAATTAAAGATTTAATTACTTTGATGTAATTAGTTAAACTGGAAATGAAATTTGAGATTATTGGAATTTAAAATAGATTTATTTGGAATAATTAATAAATGAAGAAATTTATTAATAATTAATTGAGTAATGTAATTAACTTTAGTTAATTAAGAAATGAAGTAATGTAAAGATGCATTTCTATATTGGATCAAAGTAATTAATCCGTGGGAATAATCTAAAGATAATTACTTAAATGTAATTAAAGAAAATTAATCAGGGATGATTAATTAAATGAATAACGGGATGATGATTAATTAATTGATTGATAATTAATTAATAGAAGTATAAGCAGGTTTAATAATGATGTGATGATTAATTTAATTAACTTTAAATTAATTAAGAATAAGGTAATTGATTTAATTCATTTTAAATTAATTATCAATAGTGTGATTTATTATCCTTGCTTATGTATGATGATTGATATTGACATCCCATTGATTGATTGTAATCTCAGATATGAGATGAGTGATATTGTGGTGATATGAATGCTTTGATGATAGTTTGATGATATTGATTATCCATTTATGATGTTATGTGAATTATCCATCTGTGATGTTGTGTTTTATCTATCGGTGTTGATATAGATAATTGAATTGAATTGTTTTAAACCTTTAAAACAACTTGGCCTTAAAAGACACATTTTGGATTTCGATGATACCGGGATCGGGTTTCCGTATACCGGGATTCCAGGTCTGGAGACCCGAATACCACATCGATCCAAAATAACGTTAGGTCATGAAATCCAAGTGGAGAAAGTGAAGACTCGAGGTATAAGAACTATACGTCAGTATAACTCTGTGGGTGATTCCGTAATGAGTTTTGACGAAGATAGTACTTATAGATTCGAGATGGTGATTCAGAATGCAAGGGTTATTATCGTTAACTCTGAGGGTGATTCCAATACGAGTGTAACGAGATAATGCCTTCGGTTTCGTTCGAACCCGGAACGAACTTGTATGGATTGAATGCTTTCAGAACATCGTCAGGCGGACGATGAGCATTCTAAGAGATGAGTTCTGTAAAGGTAATCGTGACCTCAAGCCTCATCAACCGGGAATGGCTAAAACAGGGGAGGTGCAGCAAGGCTTCGTGGGTGGCCCCCACTTGAGAGTAAGGTTTACCCCTGTCTAGATGTCCCTATTTATTTCGGTTTAGTGTACGGTTGGTCGCGCCAACCGTGGGGTGATCTTATTTGGAACTGTCCAGTAAGGGATGGGTCCGGCCTTGTGTTGCAGGGGAGCGGGCGTACTCCTCGGTACGGTGATCTAGGCCACGTACTGTGACGGGCGGTACCCCAGTAGCCCAGCCATTGATGGAAATCCAATTTCCCTACGTGACCCTACGGTTTTGATTGTATTACCCACTTTGTGGCTAGTATGCTGGAATTTAATAGATGTAACAATTTCAGCTATTTTCTATTTACTTGAAAACCCTAGACACTATTATAATATCACCGGATTTCCTATCAAATGATTTGGTTAGCGTAAGGTAAAAACTTTTCCATGTTTATGTGTGGGAAGTCTTACGTGATACCTTTTGTTTTCAAATGATTTTCAAAGTTAAACAATTTTAACCTGTTACTCATACCAGACCCATGTCTGACCCGAAGTTTATTTCTGTTTTTCATAAACTCTCGGGTACCCAAATTTTTACGGGTAGTCAAGGGATTCAGGTTTAGCTTTGACGAACTCTGGAGGAGCAATGGAGCAGGAGGCTTCAACGTATAGATATATATATTGGTTCCGCTGTGTCAGTATTTATTCTGTATTTTCCGCTGTGTTGTATCTCTGTGATGTGTGAGTTGTATTAACTAGACAGGTGTTTATAACTGTCTAGTATGTGATGTATTGTCTGTGTAACTCTGATGTATATGATACTATGTATTAATTTATGTGATATATTATATTTTATTCGTTCCGCTGTTGAGATTCTGATGTTGTTTCTTCTTCTTCTCTTTCTTTTCTACTTTCTCGCCTCTTTCTTTTCTTAAAAACGATACGACTTTCTGGGCGTAGAAGGTCGGGTCGTGACAGTTGGTATCAGAGCACTAGGTTGAGCGAATACCTAGGCTCTTAAGTGATTTCTTTCCTGAGAGAGCGTATTTGTTAGTGAATATAAAATTGTTTTATGTTGTGTTGACTTATCGGTTAGGTGTTTATAGATTTTGATCGGTGTGTGGGACGCCACAATATCGATAGGAATTTCTAAACTCTTAACAAGATAAACCGACACAATATTGTTTTAAAATAGGGTAAATGAAATAATTTTACCCAAATTATTTTTGTATATAAAAGAAATGATTTTCCGAAAATTTTTATAGTTATGTATGGTTGCTTGGTTGTTAGGAAATGATAATATTGAACGATTATCATTGTCATTGGGAAAATTTAATAAGAATTGGAATTTAATCAATAGTTAAGAAATAAATTCATATAACCAAATGGAATCTTGTAAATGTGAATTATAAATGTGATTTGCAATTGAAATTGAAATAAAATTCCAGGGTAATGTTTGAATAGAAATTGGATGGATTTGGAATTTTGAGAAAATTTAAATTCTTTTGGATTTGGAAGTGTTTTCAAAGGTTTTGAAAAAAATATGGTATTATTTCAAGGATATTTTTGAGTTGGATTTGAAATCTGGAAAGATTTAAAATTTAAAAATATTTGAGATGTATAAAAGAAATAAAAGCATTTGAACTCTTTCGGTTGTTAGAAAATAACGTCGGTGATGACTGCAGCATCATCGATGTTCATTTTCGAATTTCTGAGAGAGAAAAGTTTGCTACCAAATTATTTTAAATTGGAATTGTTTGTGAACTGGGTTTGGTTTTGAAATTCAAAAGAATATTTGAATTGCCAAAGAATTTTGGATATAGTTGATTTCAAAGGTGGTTTTGTACTTTGGAAATTGCTTAAACTCTGGAAGTAAATTTAAAATGTTGTGGAATAAATAAATGGGTTTGGAAAACTTAAAGTTTGAATTAAATTGGAATGTAACTAAATCATGTCAAATGAAAGTGAAGTGTAGAATTAGTTAAAGTGGACTGGAAGTAATAAGTGTTTGGAAACTAAATTTATTTATTGAAAACTAAATTTATGAATAAACAAACAAATTTATAATTGAGTGGTAATGGATGGAAGTCAGTGTTTTGTTAACATCTGGAGATTTAGTTTGGTATCGACTGTATTCCAGGAGTGATACCGATGGTTTAGCCTAGTAGTCGGATGGTTTTGGAGGGACTTCTGAGTTTTATTTTGGATCTGTTAAACCATATTTCCAGGACGGTTAGAGAGACCAGTTGTGATTGTTGACTGATGGTTGAAAAGCCTAGGTCCATCACAGTTGGTATCAGTGGAAGGTTTGTGCTTGTGAGAATCATCTATATTTCCATCTACTCTCATATCAGAGTTGTGCAGCGGAAGCAGTTGGGAGTGCGTCTGTTTTTCTTTTCTGGGAAAGGAGAAGTTGTTTTCTACGGATAATGGTAGGGATTGTGTTCCTGATTTTGGTTGATAGGGAGAAGATCGTCTACTGGATTGTTTTTGGATTCGGATTTGTTCTGAAAGGCATCAGTAGAGGTTTAGCTGATTGGTAGTGATGAAGGCAGATTTGGATCGTCCGAAGAGTTTGGTAGATAAGAGACAGAAGAATTTGGATTTCAGAATCGGAGATTTGATTCTGAATGAGTTTTCTCTGATTGAAGGAGCTGTTTAGTTTGGTAAGTCTGGGAAATTAGCTCCGAGGTGTTCTGGATTTTCTCTGTATTCTAGAGAAGTTAGTTTTGTTCTTCTGGAGTGAATTGCCAGCTTGGATAGCTGGGATTCGTTGTGTTTCACATATCTCTGAGGGAGTATGTGTAAGGTTCTATTTCTGGTTTTAGGAACCAGTAGTTCAGGAAGTTTTGGTTGTGAGTCTGACTCGTCTGTAGTTTGATAGCCTGTCTTGTTCTGTAGGTCTAGAGGAGTAGGAGCTCGGTAGCTTAGAGATATTGACTGTTTGGATTTTATAGAGCGAGTATCCCGGTACTTATATTCGGGAAAACTCGAGAGAATCCTATTCGGAATTTTTGTCTGGATAGATAGATTGTTTGATTGGATGCTATGGTTGTTAACATTGATTAATGTATGCGTGTGTTTTAAAATTAAAATTTTAAAATAGATTATTAAATTACCTTTGTTTTAAATTTCGGGACGAAATTCTTTTAAGGGGGGAGGAATGTGACGACCCGGAATTTCGAGCAATATCAATTTAATAATTTATGTTAAATATTAAATTGATTAGATATATTTTTTTGAATTATAAACTTGAATTGATATTTTCTTCTGATAAATATCATATTGGTGAGTTATATCTTTTAAAACTAATAAATGATTTTTCTGTTTATAACGAATATACTGGTATATATCGTAGACAGGTAAGTTCTGTTTTAATTTTAATTGATAAATTTTATTTTCAAATTTCTTATATATATATTCTAGAGATTTGGAAATTATTATTTATTTTGAAATAAACTTTTCAAAGCTATTTAATAAATATATATATAGTATAAAATATTTAGTTAGAAATACGATACAATAATATAAGTAACCAATTTACATATTGAAATAACAAATTAACAACAATATAAATGAAACGACTATATGAGATAAATTTTATCGTTTTGTAAATAATAAAACGAATACATTTCATAATTAAACAATATATTAGAATAACATTTATACTACCTCATCAAACCAGAAGATTATAATACCATAAGCATGAGAATGACTCCCAGCCTTTATATATATATCTGCATAGTTCAAAATAATAACAATCACAAATTAAAAGAGAATAATATTCAATAACACTTTCATTTACAATTCAAATGAAAAACAAGAAAGTATAGCACATAAGAAAGGAATGCAAGTTAAGAAAAGAAGACTTCCCAGCCTAACAAATATCTGCATAGAAATAATGTTCGAATATGGTATTGCAGGCAACAAGAATCAATAGAAAACAAAGTAAAATATTTGTAGCTTGTTGTTGAAGCAAGTAAGTATGTAGAAAAGAAAATTGAGATAAGTATGAGGATGAAACATAAGTACAACAAACATTAAATGCCAGCCAACAAAAATCAATTCGAGTGTATAAAATTTCATATCAGCCTACATTATAAAACAAATATCTCTGACTTCCTTTTGTTTTAAAAAAAAATAAAAATAAAAATACAAAGCCTGTAACCTTCTACATACTTCAAGCTGGAAACCCATTTTGCTTCTATCCCTTTTCATTTCAGTTCGAACTGAAATGCACTAATGTAAACTCCATTTTTAAAAAGCTTAAACAAGCCTTCATCAAAACATCATCAGCAACTATAAATAAAACAAAAGCAAGAAACTTGGCAACAAGGATGTAAATGGAAACAGTTTCCAGTTTTTCAAGGAATTCCAAACTGTTTGCAAACAAGTTCTGTTCTCCCGTGTTTACTTGTGAGTAACATTTTTATTTATCTATTTATTTATAACTTAAGTTAATATGGCTGCTTGTGTTCTCTGTGATAATATGTGTGGTGAATATACAAGTATAATCTGCTGTGAAATACCTGGATGTAGATATATATGTGTGCACTGTTGTTAAATCTGAGAATCTCTGTTCTAGTTTTCAAGCTCAAACTTGGTTCAAAATTCATTTGATCTTGATCCAATCCATGTTAAGACTTAAGCCTTGAACAAAATATGATTGTTACACCACAAATTTTAGTTTAAAAATTTGTTTAAAGTAAACAAATTTGTGTTGTCTCTGGAAAGGTTAGAACTACAGAACCATCTTCTAATATGTTAAATTTCGAGTTTCTTAATTTACAAATTCATGAATATAAATGGAATTCGTATACAAAGATATGATTTTTAAAGCAAAATTCATGATTTTTAGTGGGGTGGTTTGGTAGCAGTTCGAAGTTGATCGGAGTGGGTATTTCGATCGATTTCCGGCGTTGTGATGATCTAGGGGAGTCGAGTTGCCTCGTGGGAATGAAGGGGTCTATGGCGGTCCTAGGAAAAATATCACGATGGTTGGCCGATGACCATGGTGGTGGCAGGAGGCGTACGAACTCTGGTGACCTAATTTTAGTGTGGTGGAGATATTCGATTCGTTCTATGTCGCCGTGCGATCGAGTGTTACGCGACTCTGGGTTTAGGTAGAGAAGAGGTGGATGAGGCTACGGCCGGAGGCGCTGGCGATCTGATGGTCGGAGCGTCGAGCTAGTGGAGTTGACAGGTATGGTGGTGATGATGCTAGTGTGTTTCCAGGTTTGGGATGAAGGTCTCGAATTCGAATTCGAGATTTGGGAGTCGGTCTGATGATCGTTCTTGGGTGTTTGGGTGGTTGTTGTCATGAAGGGATCATTGGCGGCAGTCTGAGTTGGTCGGCGACCATGTGCACGTGCACGGAGAAATTCCTGATGGGAATGGAAACATGTTTTCCTCGTATTGGTCTCGAGTGCATACTCGAGGGAATTTAGTTTTGGCGCGGGGAGATCACGAAGTGGGCTTGGGTTTTTGTTGTTCTGTTTTTTCAGAGACCTGTTTCAGTTTGATTTAAACAAAATTTCAAATTATAACAAAGCTCAAATTTTGTTAACATCATAAGTTTAAATGTAAATCTGGGTTTAGTTGTAAATTTAGATTTTAATAAAAAAAAAATTGGATTTTTGTTTAAAACTTGTTTGATGATTTTAAGAGTGTTAAATGAAGTCAAGAAGGAAGTTTGAAAAATTAAAGGAAAGTAAGTCAAAGTTGTATAGCTTGGGTTTAAGTAAATTTAGATTCCAGATTCTGGAAAGAAAGGAAGTTTATGAATTTAAACATTTTAAATAAGTTTAAATATTTTGAATTTAAGGGAAATTTGATTTAAATTTCTTTCATAACAAAGAATTGCTTTAATCTGTAATATAAAGGTTTTATAAGTAAGTTTCAAAATTTGATTTACAGAGAAATTAGTATTTATTTTAAACTTGAAGTTTTAAAATGAAATTTCAAAAGTGAATTTGAAGTAAATGTTTCGAACATATTGAAAATGGAAATTAAATCAATATTGAAAATGAATTTACTCTAAGTAAATGAAGATTAAGGATTTAAATTCATTAACCATTAAAATAATTAGGATGATAACTGATAATTTATATTAATTTGGTAATTATAAGTTTAAGTGTATTAACTTAGATTTAAATAATGAATAAAAAAATTATTATGTAATTAAGAACCATAGATTAGATTTTAATTAATGAATTATTAATGGTAAATCAAACTTATAATTGAGATAAGTTAATTACTTTGGAAAGGTAATTAGATAAATGATTATGAATGTCATTAACTAGATTATTCTTATAATTAATTAAGGTGATTAATTTTCAATAATTAATTAGGTTAAATTAATGATGATCATTGTGAATGGTTTAAGTATAATTAGTTATGGGAGTAATTAAGAAAATTAATTACTTATTGTAATTAATTGAGTTAAATTGTTTTATTTGAATTAATTAATTTAGTTTAATTAATTTAGATTAATCACTTGATAAATTTTGGAAGTATAATTACTTGGAGAAGTAATTAATGAGAAATTACTAGATGTAATTAAATTGATGATGTGATAATTATGATTACTTAGAAAAGTAATTGATGTTTAATTACAGAGTGTAATTAATAGGATGGTGTTGTTAATAAAGTAATTTGAGTATAATTACTTTATATAATTAATCAAAGGATTAATTAGAGATAATAAATTATTGAGCAATTAATGAAGTAATTAAAGGAGTTAATTACCAGATTGGGATTAATCAAAAGTGATTAATATTTTGATTCAAATTAAAGATTTAATTACTTTGATGTAATTAGTTAAACTGGAAATGAAATTTGAGATTATTGGAATTTAAAATAGATTTATTTGGAATAATTAATAAATGAAGAAATTTATTAATAATTAATTGAGTAATGTAATTAACTTTAGTTAATTAAGAAATGAAGTAATGTAAAGATGCATTTCTATATTGGATCAAAGTAATTAATCCGTGGGAATAATCTAAAGATAATTACTTAAATGTAATTAAAGAAAATTAATCAGGGATGATTAATTAAATGAATAACGGGATGATGATTAATTAATTGATTGATAATTAATTAATAGAAGTATAAGCAGGTTTAATAATGATGTGATGATTAATTTAATTAACTTTAAATTAATTAAGAATAAGGTAATTGATTTAATTCATTTTAAATTAATTATCAATAGTGTGATTTATTATCCTTGCTTATGTATGATGATTGATATTGACATCCCATTGATTGATTGTAATCTCAGATATGAGATGAGTGATATTGTTGTGATATGAATGCTTTGATGATAGTTTGATGATATTGATTATCCATTTATGATGTTATGTGAATTATCCATCTGTGATGTTGTGTTTTATCTATCGGTGTTGATATAGATAATTGAATTGAATTGTTTTAAACCTTTAAAACAACTTGGCCTTAAAAGACACGTTTTGGATTTCGATGAGACCGGGATCGGGTTTCCGTATACCGGGATTCCAGGTCTGGAGACCCGAATACCACATCGATCCAAAATAACGTTAGGTCGTGAAATCCAAGTGGAGAAAGTGAAGACTCGAGGTATAAGAACTATACGTCAGTATAACTCTGTGGGTGATTCCGTAATGAGTTTTGACGAAGATAGTACTTATAGATTCGAGATGGTGATTCAGAATGCAAGGGTTATTGTCGTTAACTCTGAGGGTGATTCCAATACGAGTGTAACGAGATAATGCCTTCGGTTTCGTTCGAACCCGGAACGAACTTGTATGGATTGAATGCTTTCAGAACATCGTCAGGCGGACGATGAGCATTCTAAGAGATGAGTTCTGTAAAGGTAATCGTGACCTCAAGCCTCATCAACCGGGAATGGCTAAAACAGGGGAGGTGCAGCAAGGCTTCGTGGGTGGCCCCCACTTGAGAGTAAGGTTTACCCCTGTCTAGATGTCCCTATTTATTTCGGTTTAGTGTACGGTTGGTCGCGCCAACCGTGGGGTGATCTTATTTGGAACTGTCCAGTAAGGGATGGGTCCGGCCTTGTGTTGCAGGGGAGCGGGCGTACTCCTCGGTACGGTGATCTAGGCCACGTACTGTGACGGGCGATACCCCAGTAGCCCAGCCATTGATGGAAATCCAATTTCCCTACGTGACCCTACGGTTTTGATTGTATTACCCATTTTGTGGCTAGTATGCTGGAATTTAATAGATGTAACAATTTCATCTATTTTCTATTTACTTGAAAACCCTAGACACTATTATAATATCACCGGATTTCCTATCAAATGATTTGGTTAGCGTAAGGTAAAAACTTTTCCATGTTTATGTGTGGGAAGTCTTACGTGATACCTTTTGTTTTCAAATGATTTTCAAAGTTAAACAATTTTAACCTGTTACTCATACCAGACCCATGTCTGACCCGAAGTTTATTTCTGTTTTTCATAAACTCTCGGGTACCCAAATTTTTACGGGTAGTCAAGGGATTCAGGTTTAGCTTTGACGAACTCTGGAGGAGCAATGGAGCAGGAGGCTTCAGGGTATAGATATATATATTGGTTCCGCTGTGTCAGTGTTTATTCTGTATTTTCCACTGTGTTGTATCTCTGTGATGTGTGAGTTGTATTAACTAGACAGGTGTTTATAACTGTCTAGTATGTGATGTATTGTCTGTGTAACTCTGATGTATATGATACTATGTATTAATTTATGTGATATATTATATTTTATTCGTTCCGCTGTTGAGATTCTGATGTTGTTTCTTCTTCTTCTCTTTCTTTTCTACTTTCTCGCCTCTTTCTTTTCTTAAAAACGATACGACTTTCTGGGCGTAGAAGGTTGGGTCGTGACACTTGCGATCGAATGTTGGTTTTTCTTGGAATTCTGCATCGATCTTGTTCCTGAAGTCACGATTGACCCGGTTAAGGTCGCCCGCGACTTGTATAAGTATATCCATCTCCTATTTTGTAAGTTAATTGTCTCATCTTCGTTCAAGCCTATCTTCGAATCAGAAATTTTATTTGATTAGAGTTCCTCTAATTTGAATCTCTATCTTTGTTGAAATCCATTCTCAAATCATCCTTTGAAAATCGGGTTTTGTATTCTAGAAATTGTTTTCTAAACCGAAATTATTATTTTGATAAGTATGATTTTATTCTATATATAAAATTGAAATGTTTTCGATAAGGATTATATACCCTTTTAAAATAAGAATTTGAGGTTTTCGAAAGGATTTTGAAAAAAAATTATATAAGAAATTTGATCTATCTAAAAATGATTTATAACTAAAGGATTTTAAATTTGAAATTCGAGAATTGAACTCCGGTATTTTGTAACTGGTTTTAAGATTTTGAAATATAATAATAATATGATTTAAAAGTATTTTCCAAATAACAAATGTTTCAAATGATTTTAATGAGTTTCGAATGATTTCGAAGAAATTTCAAAAAGAAGTTTGAGAAAATAGAAGTCCAGAACTCACTTATGTCGCTGGAAAATAATTTCGGTGATGAGTGCACGCATCATCGACATTGATTTTCGAGTTTCAGAGTGAGGGATAGGCCACTTTAGTAGCATCGCTACGCGAGTGATTTTGCGAAACCAATTTTGATTTCAAAATTTTGAAGTATGATTTGATATTCGAAAGATATATGTAAATGTATTTGAAACGATTTAAAATGAGCCGGTGTTCAGCCCTCGAGTTTTGGATTTGATATAACCCTATCTATTAAAATTGATTTACTAATTTGTTGCTGATTTCCAACTCTTGAATTTGAAAATGATTTCTTCAACTATTTTTGTAACGACCCTGAATTTTGAACAATTTAAATTGAAAATATTTAATGAATTTTAAATATTTGAATGATGAATTGATTCGAATTTCAATTTTCCAGAATAAATTTTGCGATTAAATTTTAGGATTTAATCTACTGAAAATTTAATAATAATTTGAATCGGGATTTATAAATGAATGTAAAGAAAATCTGCTTTTGGATTTAAAGAAAATAAAAAATTATCTTATTTAATTTAAAATTAGAACACTATATTTTTTATATGATAAGATATAGGCAAGTTAAAATAATATAGATATAAATGATGATGTTTAAAAGGAAATAAATTTTATCTACAAAAATAAATGATAACATAAGTTTATTAATAGAAACAAAATAAATAAAAATAATAAAAACAAAATTTAAAATAAGAAAAGAAAAAAATCACGTTTAAACCCATACTCCAGACCATACCGGCCCATACCCTTTTTCTCTGATAAAACACGTACCCACCTCTCATTTTTCTCATTCATTCCTCACAAAACCTAAACCTAAAATAACGATCGAAATAAAAATGGCGGCCTCGTTGTCTTCATTCGATCGGCGACAAGTAAAATGGCGGCCACGATTCTCTCGTTCGTTCTCCTCCACAAAAAAATTAGGGCTTCGGCTTCGCTCGTCTCTGAACAACTAGGGCTTCGGCGATTCGATCTTCTGGCTTCGACTTCCTTCGCCCCGCTCGTGTCAAATCGTGATTAAGGTGAGTAATTTATGTTACTCACATCTTATTCGAACAATTCGAATGCGTTTGCTCGTTTGTTTTTCGTGGTCTTTGGCTTCGATTTGGTTTCCTTGTTTGATGTTGATTTACGTGTTCTTCACGTTGTTGAAAACTTTCCTGTTTTAATCTTTGTATTTTTGGAAAATCCTTTCGATGCACGGCTTTATTTTTGTGACGTTCAATCCTTCTTTGATTTTAAACAGTCGAATCTTTCCTAATTTTAAACTTTGACTATTTCAAAAATACAGCACTTGAATTTTTGACTTTCCTCTTTTGATTCTGTTCGACTGCTTCAAAAACAACAAATACGCACTTGATTTTTTTTCATTTGACTTGGAGTAGAATTTTTATCTTCGGTCAATCATTGTATTCGTGAATTTCCATTTCATCTCGACTTGCATCTGTATTAAATTTGAATTTGTTTACTTCCATGATGTGTTGCCTTGATCTTCTAGCCACTGTGAACTTCGTCTCTGGCCATCCATTCTGTGCTTGAGCATTTCACAGTGGTTTCATGCCTTGTAGTTGCATTCTGGACACTGTTGTAACTTGTTGTCTGCATAGCTGTTTGTATTGCTGTGAGTTTGACATTGTTGTTGCATTGCTACCAGTTTACTTGACCATTTGTATATGTCTGTATGTTAGTGCATTGCTCTGTGCTTTGACATTGTAATCTTGGCCTTGATGTTCTCTGTTCTGTATTGACATTTATGTATGGCTTCACTTGCATCTGGTCTCACTTTGTTGTACATGTGTACTTTGATGAGCTCTGTATTCTCCTTGGATGTATATTCAGTCTTCATTATTCATGTTGTAGCTGTGCACATTTACATTGATGCACTGTTTTTTTTATTTCCTTGCTGTAGATCTCACTTCTTAGTTCATCTAGACATTTTGGTCCATGTCTGCATTGCATACATGCAATTGCATTTGTTGTAGATAAGTTGTAGCTTGGTCGGATGAACTTGAATTAGTAGTCTACACTCATTTGTGATATTTGTTCATCTGAACCCTGGGTAGCTCTGGTTACTTGATCATCTTGTTCAATTTGGATATTGTCATTTTGAAGTTGCATTCATTCCAGTGTGGTTTGCACATGTCATTCTGAACTGTATACATTTGCTTGACTCGTATTGTAGTCTGCACCTCTGCCTTGATTTTGTGATGCCTTTATTCTTTGACTTCATTTTGACTTTGGCATTCACTAACTTGATATTGGATATGTTGATCTTGTTCGACTGTGATGTGCATTACAGTTTTGCTTTGATCGATCACTGTCTTGGTTTTCACTTTGTAATAGTTGAACAGTTTCATTGTGAGCCTCTGGTCCTTGTTGCTGTTGCATTCACTGTAATTTTGTTTGGTGCCTCACTTCCATTCTGTTGCCTCTGGCTTCACCACTGCCATTTGAGTTATGTTGTTCTGGTCCATTTTCTGGTCATATCGATTTTTTTTGTTTTGTTGACATGTGCATTTGTCATTGCACTTGCACACTGCTGCTTGTTGCAGTTTGGTTACCTGTGTATATACTTTGTCGAAATCCTGTTGCATTTCATTGTTGCCTGTTGCATTTCTTTGTGAGTCTGCATTCTTGTTGTCCAGACTTGATACTTTTGACCATTTGTTCATCACTGGTCTTTGCATTACCCTTTTGTTGTAAGTATTCAAGTACATTTAGGATAGATGTACTTGTCTCTGTTGATCGCCATGTTGAACTGCTGCACTTCCCGACCAGTTGCAGTGAAATCTTCATATAGATATTTTTAGAGCTGCACCGATAAGTTTTACAGTGCATACATGTTATATCTTTGTTTATGCCACTCTTTTGGTTTGTATTTCACTACCATTATTGTGTGGCGAGGCAGTACACATGTATGTGCGTGTGCACTGCAGCCACCCAAAAATCGACAGTTTTGAATTGATATTTCTTTGCGTCGTGATGCATTGATCTTCTATGCCGTATTGGCGAGGCCGTACACGCGTGCGTGTACGGCAGCCAATAACACTGTTTATCTCTGTTGATGATTTAAATCTGCTGATTTATTGTTTAACACTGTTAAGTGTTATATTTTCGTTATCCGATTTCTTTGTTAAAAGAGTTGGATGGACGGGAATTATTGTGACTGTCGTCTATTTAAATTATTATTGCCTCTATGCACTAATAAACTGGTTTGAATTAGACTGACCTGTGTATTATTTTCTTTTGAATATAATACTCGGGTCAGACCGAGTATTTTTACAGCTTGAAGATTTTCGAGCAGCGAAGTTAGAGAGAGAGTAAAGAATCATTTATTTCGAGAAAAATTGTATTTTAAGATATTCCGCTGTATTAGTATTAAATTGTATAAACTCTGATGTATACAAAAAGATTTATAGTAATGAAATAAAGATTCATTTGTTTAATTGATTGTTATTATCTGTGTTTCTGTGGCTGATTCTGTTTAAACCTTATAAACTAAATAACAATTCGTCTTTTTGAACGTTTCGAGTTGGTTTAATTACCGACTGGAAGCGGTCAAAAGGGGGAATGTTACAGGGTGGTATCAGAGCTTTGGTTTACACAAAGCTTAGTTTATGATGTTTAATATGAATAGTTACTAGAAACACTTTTAAAAAGGAGAATGTTTTTCAAATCTAAAGAAGTATAAAATTGTTTTAGAAAATATAAGATGAATGAATTTGGAATAGATCTTATATAAGTAAAGTGAATATTGAATATGAAATAAAGATTTTTAACTAAAGAAAAGTTAAATTGAAGTGAGTTGGCATTAATAAATATATGGATTTGAAATTTAACTAAAGGAAGTTAAATAAATTGAACTTGATTTGATAAATTATTGAGATGGAAATTTAAACTTGAAAGATAAGTGATTATATAATATGAATTGGGAAGTTTAAATTAATAAGTTGTATAACTTATAAAATGAGAAAGTTTAAGTAAACCAGTTTTTAAATGTTTGAACAGTTTTGTTAAGTGAAACAAAATCTGAATTTTGAATGTGATATGAATTTGACTTTAGTAAAAGTTAAATAAAATAGAATTTCAAATAAATTTGAGGCGAACTTAAGTTGTATAGTGAAAATAATAAAGTGAAGATAAAATGAAACATGGCTTAAGTAATAGTGAATCAAATTGAATTCGATATCAAAATGAATTGATAAAGTGAAGTAATGAATATGAATTTGAGTATAGAAAGGAAAATTCGACTTTAATTGTAAAAGTGAATTAGTGAATATAATGAGTATAAGAATTCAATCTGAATTAGAATATAAACCAATTGAAATTAAGTATGTTGAACCAAATTGAATGTAAGCAAAGTAAATAAATTTGGTTAAGTTGAATGTGCATTGGTTGCCAGTTGATCGTATGGAAATTCATTAAGTGTTAATGAAATTGTATTAATGGAATTTGGAAGCTATGTAAATTGAATTCAAATTGAAAGATAAGTAAATCAAAATAGAATTGATTTGAATTGAAAGCAAACTAACTTGAATGTAAATTAGTGAATGTGAACTAATTAAATATGAATGAATGTTAGTAAAATCCAATGTGAATGAATCAAATGTGATTTAAATTGGAAATCAATTCGATGAATGATTTATTAAAGAACTAGTTGATTATTTTGGAAATGGAAAACTGATAAATTTATATAATAGTATAAATTGGAAATTTTGAATTATTATAAACGGCTTAAATTGAAGATTTGAAAGTGTTGATAAAATATTGGAATTGTATAAGTGTTAAAAGTGAAATATTTAATGGATTTCATAAGTGAATGGAAATTACAGAATTAAGATTGTGAAGTTATAAAATGAATCGAAGTTGCGAAATAAAAGAATTTATAAGTAATTTACTTATAAATTAAAATTCTGATATAAAACTGAGTTATAGTAGGAATGAGTAATGAAGCAATTTTTATAAATTGAAGTCTTTATGAATAGGAATAGAATTTATAAACGTTGTTTATGAATCCGAAACTGACTTATTTTGATAAGTAAATTTTTATAACTTGTTAAAAGATGTATATTCACAATTTTGGACCGTGAATATATTATTGAATAAAAAGGACATGTTTGGGAAAGTGATATTTTAAAACGAAGTTAATTGTTTTAAAAAGATGTTTTCAAAGGCATTGAATATCGAAACCATAGATTTCAACATTCATTGTTGAAATAGACGTTTTCGAATATAAGGAAATGATGGACTATAACACTGTTGTTATAGTAAATGATTTCCGAAAGGAAATGTTTTGTATAGTATTGGGATTTATACATCTATCTAAATTTCGAATTCCTATACTAGTGATTTTGAGTTGTCGTAACGATGTTTTACGTAACATTCGTTTTAACTCAAATGAATATGTGAAAGAGAATGATTTCCTTAAAGATGAAATATATACTTAATTTTGATTTAAGTATATCGAATATTTTCAAATGTTGAAAATAAATTAGATTTGTGAATTACTTATTTTTAAATAAGTATGGAAATGTTTTTCCAATATGATATGAAATGTTGTGAATATATTCCGTAAGGAATAAATGATTTGAAATTCATTTTTGAAGTCGAAGTTGAAAAGTTAAATGAGAATTTGAACAATTTGTTCAATTTGAAATTTTTCAAAAAGATTGAATCGTTGAGTTAAAATTGAGTTTAACTTCGACATCAAAGACAATATAAGTTGAGCTTTGAATTTCAGATGATGATTTGGATTGTATGTCTAACATTGTGAATTGATGACATAGCAATTGATCTCTATTAAATATATATCTGTTGGTGCCGGAGAATTTATTCTCTTAGCTTAACACCCTTCTCTGAGACGTACGAGCTCAGAGGTTATATATCGATAGACATCAATTCTGTGTTGAGAATTGACGATGTAAGCGTGAAATCCAAATCGAATGTGAAAGTCGATAATAAATGGAATTATGAATATGAAATAGGTTTGAGATAACCTTAAATTTCCAAATCGACTTAGAAGAAAATTTTGAAATCCTCTATTTTGTTATGAATATGGATATGTAAGTTTTTAGAACTTATATATATGAATACGGTAAATTTGAAACCGTTAGTTTAGAAAGACATTGTTATGGAAATCTTATGTATGTTTACATAGATGTTATATGTACGAAATGTGAAATGAAAGTACTACATATATGATATTATGTTTTCTAAACTGAGGATATGGAAAAGTACCTTCCATTTATTATTGGAGAAGGTATTGGAACTCGTGATGAGTGTCCATTTGAAATTCGTAGCTACGTAGAATTTTCCATAAGTTGGAATGTCCATTTGGACTAGAATCCCTCGGGATGGGATCATGTTGATTATGATGTATGTTAGCGTAATTTGAGGGGCGAGATGCCTACAGTTACAAGCGATTCCACTGGGATAGTGGCGCAACCGCCGGGTAAACTGCAATCTAATGCCAAGCGAAATTTGAGGGGCGTGATGCCTACAGACACGAGCGATTCTACTGGGATAGTAGCGTAACCGCCGTGTGTACTGCAATCTATGGCGACAACCATGGCGAAATTTAAGAGATGAGAAATCTACAGCCACAAGCGACTCTACTGGGATAGTAGCGTAACCGCCGGGTGGAACTGTAATCCATGGGGGAACGTGCTTTCCATATCCATTTTTAAAAGAATTTTTAAAAGTATTTTCACTGGGAATTGAAACAAGTATATTTAGTACTTGGAGATTTTTAGACTTGCGCCTGGCCAGCGTATGCCTAATGTCTGTGAGAACGAAGATGGACTTGTTAAATTTCGAGTTAGCAAGTATTTTCAGACTGTAAATAGCAAATCAATGATTTGAAATTAAAATTTCAAAATTCCTACCTAATGAACTAAGGAAGAGGATCTTTGAAATGTTTTGAAAGTCCACAGCTTTGGAAGAGATATATTATATAAATCTCTAATGTGAGGAATTTTAAGTTTGAATCTGAGTTTTGTAAATCGAAAATTTAGTAAAAGACTTTTGGGTTTTGATTTTTGAAAATCAATGAACAAAAGAGAAGTTAAACAAAACTAATGAGATTAAACAAATGAAATGAATCCTATATTCATTTATTTGTAATAAGTTTTAAGTTTAGTAAAAATTGACTAGAGTATAAATATCGATGAAATTTTAACAACTTTTCCTTTTCGTGGACGAAAAGTTTTTAAGGAGGGGAGTTTTTAACGACCCTGAATTTTGAACAATTTAAATTGAAAATATTTAATGAATTTTAAATATTTGAATGATGAATTGATTCGAATTTCAATTTTCCAGAATAAATTTTGCGATTAAATTTTAGGATTTAATCTACTGAAAATTTAATAATAATTTGAATCGGGATTTATAAATGAATGTAAAGAAAATCTGCTTTTGGATTTAAAGAAAATAAAAAATTATCTTATTTAATTTAAAATTAGAACACTATATTTTTGATATGATAAGATATAGGCAAGTTAAAATAATATAGATATAAATGATGATGTTTAAAAGGAAATAAATTTTATCTACAAAAATAAATGATAACATAAGTTTATTAATAGAAACAAAATAAATAAAAATAATAAAAACAAAATTTAAAATAAGAAAAGAAAAAAAATCACGTTTAAACCCATACTCCAGACCATACCGGCCCATACCCTTTTTCTCTGATAAAACACGTACCCGCCTCTCATTTTTCTCATTCATTCCTCACAAAACCTAAACCTAAAATAACGATCGAAATAAAAATGGCGGCCTCGTTGTCTTCGTTCGATCGGCGACAAGTAAAATGGCGGCCACGATTCTCTCATTCGTTCTACTCCACAAAAAAATTAGGGCTTCGGCTTCGCTCGTCTCTGAACAACTAGGGCTTCGGCGATTCGATCTTCTGGCTTCGACTTCCTTCGCCCCGCTCGTGTCAAATCCGTGATTAAGGTGAGTAATTTATGTTACTCACATCTTATTCGAACAGTTCGAATGCGTTTGCTCGTTTGTTTTTCGTGGTCTTTGGCTTCGATTTGGTTTCCTTGTTTGATGTTGATTTACGTGTTCTTCACGTTGTTGAAAACTTTCCTGTTTTAATCTTTGTATTTTTGGAAAATCCTTTCGATGCACGGCTTTATTTTTGTGACGTTCAATCCTTCTTTGATTTTAAACAGTCGAATCTTTCCTAATTTTAAACTTTGACTATTTCAAAAATACAGCACTTGAATTTTTGACTTTCCTCTTTTGATTCTGTTCGACTGTTTCAAAAACAACAGATACGCACTTGATTTTTTTTCATTTGACTTGGAGTAGAATTTTTATCTTCGGTCAATCATTGTATTCGTGAATTTCCATTTCATCTCGACTTGCATCTGTATTAAATTTGAATTTGTTTACTTCCATGATGTGTTGCCTTGATCTTCTAGCCACTGTGAACTTCGTCTCTGGCCATCCATTCTGTGCTTGAGCATTTCACAGTGGTTTCATGCCTTGTAGTTGCATTCTGGACACTGTTGTAACTTGTTGTCTGCATAGCTGTTTGTATTGCTGTGAGTTTGACATTGTTGTTGCATTGCTACCAGTTTACTTGACCATTTGTATATGTCTGTATGTTAGTGCATTGCTCTGTGCTTTGACATTGTAATCTTGGCCTTGATGTTCTCTGTTCTGTATTGACATTTATGTATGGCTTCACTTGCATCTGGTCTCACTGTGTTGTACATGTGTACTTTGATGGGCTCTGTATTCTCCCTGGATGTATATTCAGTCTTCATTATTCATGTTGTAGCTGTGCACATTTACATTGATGCACTGTTTTTTTTTATTTCCTTGCTGTAGATCTCACTTCTTAGTTCATCTAGACATTTTGGTCCATGTCTGCATTGCATACATGCAATTGCATTTGTTGTAGATAAGTTGTAGCTTGGTCGGATGAACTTGAATTAGTAGTCTACACTCATTTGTGATATTTGTTCATCTGAACCCTGGGTAGCTCTGGTTACTTGATCATCTTGTTCAATTTGGATATTGTCATTTTGAAGTTGCATTCATTCCAGTGTGGTTTGCACATGTCATTCTGAACTGTATACATTTGCTTGACTCGTATTGTAGTCTGCACCTCTGCCTTGATTTTGTGATGCCTTTATTCTTTGACTTCATTTTGACTTTGGCATTCACTAACTTGATATTGGGTATGTTGATCTTGTTCGACTGTGATGTGCATTACAGTTTTGCTTTGATCGATCACTGTCTTGGTTTTCACTTTGTAATAGTTGAACAGTTTCATTGTGAGCCTCTGGTCCTTGTTGCTATTGCATTCACTGTAATTTTGTTTGGTGCCTCACTTCCATTCTGTTGCCTCTGGCTTCACCACTGTCATTTGAGTTATGTTGTTCTGGTCCATTTTCTGGTCATATCGATTTTTTTTGTTTTGTTGACATGTGCATTTGTCATTGCACTTGCACACTGCTGCTTGTTGCAGTTTGGTTACCTGTGTATATACTTTGTCGAAATCCTGTTGCATTTCATTGTTGCCTGTTGCATTTCTTTGTGAGTCTGCATTCTTGTTGTCCAGACTTGATACTTTTGACCATTTGTTCATCACTCGTCTTTGCATTACCCTTTTGTTGTAAGTATTCAAGTACATTTAGGATAGATGTACTTGTCTCTGTCGATCGCCATGTTGAACTGCTGCACTTCCCGACCAGTTGCAGTGAAATCTTCATATAGATATTTTTAGAGCTGCACCGATAAGTTTTACAGTGCATACATGTTATATCTTTGTTTATGCCACTCTTTTGGTTTGTATTTCACTACCATTATTGTGTGGCGAGGCAGTACACATGTATGTGCGTGTGCACTGCAGCCACCCAAAAATCGACAGTTTTGAATTGATATTTCTTTGCGTCGTGATGCATTGATCTTCTATGCCGTATTGGCGAGGCCGTACACGCGTGCGTGTACGGCAGCCAATAACACTGTTTATCTCTGTTGATGATTTAAACCTGCTGATTTATTGTTTAACACTGTTAAGTGTTATATTTTCGTTATCCGATTTCTTTGTTAAAAGAGTTGGATGGACGGGAATTATTGTGACTGTCGTCTATTTAAATTATTATTGCCTCTATGCACTAATAAACTGGTTTGAATTAGACTGACCTGTGTATTATTTTCTTTGGAATATAATACTCGGGTCAGACCGAGTATTTTTACAGCTTGAAGATTTTCGAGCAGCGAAGTTAGAGAGAGAGTAAAGAATCATTTATTTCGAGAAAAATTGTATTTTAAGATATTCCGCTGTATCAGTATTAAATTGTATAAACTATGATGTATACAAAAAGATTTATAGTAATGAAATAAAGATTCATTTGTTTAATTGATTGTTATTATCTGTGTTTCTGTGGCTGATTCTGTTTAAACCTTATAAACTAAATAACAATTCGTCTTTTTGAACGTTTCGAGTTGGTTTAATTACCGACTGGAAGCGGTCAAAAGGGGGAATGTTACAATTTTGAAGGTTCGAGCACTTCCAAATCAAGGTTAACTTTTCAAAAGCTAATAATTTTGAAAGGTATAAAGTATATAAGTTGGTATGAATGTTAAAGTATGTAGTAATATGATTTAAATAAGTTGAAACTATTTGTTAAGAAAATGAATAAGGCAATTTTAAATTTTTCTAATATGAAATTTAGATTTGAAATGTTTTGAAAATAATTTGGTCTTCAAAATATTTTGAATAAAATTTAGTTTAAATGTTTTAACTTAGTAACATCTTTATGGAACTATATATTTAACAAGTTGGAATAAATATATAAGTTGTACATATGCTGTTTTATTCGCATAATTAATTTGATCCAAGTTTGAGTACACAAGTTCGAGGTGAAGTACACCATTTCGTGTTAGGATTTTTCATTCGATTCTTGATGGCAAATATTTGATATGGATTTTGGGCTAAATTCTAGAATTCTCTATCATGGTATATGGCTATGCAAGGAGACTGATGGCTTCTAGTCGAGAAACCATATCGAAGTCCGCATTAGGGAAGTCGAATGGACAATACTAGTTCGAAAGCGAACTTGTGTGATCGAGCGAGCGATCAAATGTGATTTTGCGAAATGATGACGTATGTACATCGTATATTCTAATATCATTGATATATTTTGACGCTGAAATTGAAAGCTGTCGGGTTAGAATATCTTTGCTTACTAAAAGAAAACTTTAAATTTAAATTACAAAGATATATAACCCATAAAAGCAATGATATCCAATCCCATATGGCTCTTCATACAGCGAAATTTATTTTGTAAAGATTTGATCCTTATATAAGATGGACTTATGTAAGTATAAGATGATTTTGAAAACATTTGATTTTGGAAATGAATTGGTTGACTTAAATTATATTGATTTGGAAATTTGGATTTATTTTCTAAATCTATTATTTTGGAAACTTTGAACTAAAGATATTTAATTTGAGAAGAAATAATTTGGTGAAATTATATATGATTTTGAAATTGAACTGATATTGAAACAAATTGAAATTTGAGAACCTTGTGCTACTAAATACTTGATTTGGGAGTTATCGAACTTATATAAAATTGATTTGTATGAGTATGAAATTAATTCGAAAACTATGGATTTGAAAAGGGTACTCAATTTGAAAAGTGAAATCTTATATAATTAAAGTCTATATAAGTATGATTTGATATACTTTTGATTTTGGAAAAGTATTTGATCTGAAAATTAAATCTTATGTATAATGGATTTTATATAAGTACGATATTTGAAAGTGATTTGAAAAGGTACTATATGATACATATTTTCGAAGTAAAGATATGGAAAGTGCCTTCTGCTTGATATTCGATTTGTGGCCACATCTTGGATTCATTCTATCGATATTATTCTCTCTGATTTTTGGTTTTCCGGATATGATACTCGAGTGTCCTTTGAATTCCATGGCGTTACCCATGGTCTTATCGTTCTCTCGTGACTGCATAGAGCAACTGCCTGGCTGAGTCTTGCCTAGGGGTACGGATTGTTTCCTGGGGGATCCAGGCGTAACCATTGTGTATCCTGCAATCTGTGTAGGTCGCGAATAGTAGCGCAAATGCTTGGCTGAGTCTTGCCTGGGGGTACGGATTGTTTCCTGGGGGATCCAGGCGTAACCATTGTGTATCCTGCATTCTACTAGTCATCATGGCGTAACTCGCAGGGCTGAGAAAGCTTACGGATATGGATTGTTTCCTGGTGGAACCAGGCGTAACCATTGTGTATCTGCGAACCATGGTTAGACAAAGGTTTTGTTTGTTTTTGTTTGGATTGTACTTTCCATATCTGTTTTTAAAAAAAAAGTTTTTCCAGTATTTTCACTAGGTGTTAAAACAAGTCTACTAAGTACCTGGAGAATTCTAGTTTTGCGCCTGATCAACGCACTACCAGAGTCTACAGGAACAAGGATAAACTTGTTGAAACATCGAGTTATAAAAGTATTTATTTATAAAAGTATTTTCAACAAAGGAATTCTGTATTAATATTTGAAATTGAAATTCTTATGGTTGTAAATTAATTATTCGCACCCGATACTATTCTCTTGAATCTACCTTATCTGCCCTGCTTTATTTATTCACCTATATTCTCTTTTCCGAATCTATCTTCTTTCATTCTTTTGAATATATCCTTTAAAATATTGTTTATTTATATACTACATGGTATAATAGAAAATTTTTAGTGTTTCAGAAGTTATTAATTAATTATAACATATTTAAAGTGAATGATTATTAATTTATTATAATGTTGGAAGTATCTTGAGATAAATAAAAAAGTTTTTTTTTATAAATTTTGGGTTTAAAATTTTCAATAGCTTCTTTGTAAATATAAGTAATAATGTAAATAATCGTTTTCAAAGGAGTTTTGAAAAGTATTAAAGTATTAAAGAAAATTAAATTTCAAATAATGTTTTTAAATGAATATTTCAAGTAAAATTTGTATAGTTTTAAATTTATTGTTTATCTTGTCTTTCAATCTATTTTCTTTCTGGTTGCTTTAATTCTCCTACTTTGTTCCTTTTCGGGGACGAAAAGTTTTGAGTGGGGGAGAGTGTAACGACCCATAAAAGTTTAGCAATTTTTAATTGGTTTATAACGTATTGAATTGGATTTTTGAGAAATTATTAATAATAAAATTTTGAAAAAAAAATTATTTGGATTTCATATAATTAAATATAGCAAATGGTAAATTTTCAATTAATTATATGAAAGTTTATTTATTATGTAATTCTATTAAATTCAAATCAGTTAAGAATTGTTGAAAATAAATTTGCATGAAATCAAGGGAATCGACTGTTACCATAAATTTTATTTCTTCCCTGTCCATTCAAGTTTTACATCAGTTACAATCCAATCAATACCATTCCATTATTACTCCCCGTATTCATGCTATAGCTCTTTAATTTTCTATCCGTTGCTATTTCATTTCGGGTTTGTTCCTTCCCTATTTATTCCATTTCAAACATTTTCTCTTCTCTCTGGTAGAAACATAATATTTTACATCATTTATATATATATATATATATATATATCTGTAGCTTGCATTCATTCGTTTGTTCACTTTTACATTTCTCATACTTTCTACTTTATTGTCCTTAATTCCCGTGCTTGACGTTATCATTTCAGTTTCTTTCCATTGAATGTGGCACGTTTCATTGTTAACGTTTTATTCCATTTATATGTGTGGCTTTCCTTTTGCAACCTGTTCCATTTCTATTTTCTTCGTTTTCAAAATTTGAAACGTACAGGCTGGACCACAGTATTAATTGCTTTCCAATTCACGTTCAAACGTTGCTATTCCTAGCTACTAATAAATTTAGAAATCAGTGTCTATTACTTAATTTATGGCATACGTTCAAAGCATTGGCTTTTATTATTCAGCTCAATTAAGGGTGACCGTTGCCATCACATAACCGGTAAAAGATTTGTATACGTTTTATTTTTTTATGAGGCAACGACTCACATTTACACTATTATTGCCTTTTTAACTTCACTGGTAATCATTTATTTGTGTACGTTTTCATTTCAATTATTGTACACATCATGGTTCCTTTTATAAATTCATCGCCCATAAATAGTTTATTTCTTTTCCCCTTCATCTTCATTTGTACCATATTCATTTATTTGTGTATATTTTCATTTCAATTATTGTACACATCATGGTTCCTTTTATAAATTCATCGCCCATAAATAGTTTATTTCTTCCCCTCTTCATTTTCATTTATTCTATATTTATTGCCAACGTTATAAATTTGAAAGATCACTTTCTTCCCTTGTCTCCCTGATTTCACATCTCTGTGCCTATCCTTTTGAGTTTCTTACTTTTATATTCTATTATTAGCCTAAATGTGCATTTTGACTGTTGCCATCCCCGTATTTATTTCTTTCCTTTTTGAAATTAAAACGTATACGTTTTACATTTTATTTATTTCTAAACCATTCATTGCCTTTCCTTTAAATCAATCCATTCTCTTCTTATTTGCTTTAACTTCTCTGCTGAATCAACGCATGAACGTTGATTTTCATTTATTATTAACTTTTATATTATATTTTTCTCTGTAGCTTTCCACTACCTCTCTCTTCATATATTTCATTGTTGCCTGCTCCTTCTTCATTTTCGAGATCCACTCCCCACCATTGCTTACTTTTCCTCCTCCCAAATTTTTCCATGGCCTACGCCAGATTAAAAAAAAAGAAAAGAAAAAAAAGAAAAAAAAATTTGCGCGACGTATATACCCATCGCCTGAAGCTATCTCCGCCCCTCTTCCCTTTCCTCCGCCTACAACCCTCCACTCACGTTTCTCCTACAAGTGCATGCTTACTTCCTTTCCTAAATAAGAAGGTATATTTATTGTTTTAAAATTTTCTTATAAATGTTCAAAAGGATTTGAGAAAAATTTGCATTCTTTTGTACAGATCTTGTTATATGTGAAAGTAAATAAGTTATGAAGCTATAAAGGTTTACTTATACAAGATTTATATATATAAGAGTGTTATATAAATGAATTTTATACTATGCATTAACTAAATACATTGTTATTTATATGATCCAGTTTTTGAATATATGTTTGAAACGTTTTGATTTTTATATATACAAATATTTTATTTTATACATATATTTTGTTATATATAAAGGTTTAATAAAAATAAAAAAAAAGAGAACAAAAAGGAGTAAGTTAACAATGTATTATAAAGAATATTGTTTATCTGCACATATATGTGCATAAGTTGTTTGATTTCCTGCTGGATATTTTGAAAAGGAAAGTAATAAACTATAATAATTATATATATACATAAGTATTCATTTCACAAGATATTATATATATGTGTGTTGATCTTTAATATATGTGTTTTATGTTAGAACATTGATTTTTTTAACTATACATGTATATTATTTTAATATTGGTTTAAAATGAATATTTATTACATGGAAACGACAACCATAAAATGAATATACTATATATGTGACATTTTGAATAATTATATATTTGTTATTTAACATTAATATGAAATGGAAGTGTTTTAAAGTTATATGGTTTTCATGGGTGTGCATATATATATATATATATTTCATTTTTTAAAATGCGTGTTTTGATTTAACGTTCATTTTGAAAGAAAGTAATAAATTAATCATATAATCTTCGTTTCAATTTTATCAAGCTAATTTGATCCGTTCTCATCAATTTCTATCTATTAGCTTTTCCGTCGAAATTGTACCATCTAACTTTGCTTTGGAAGTCGTGCTTGCATTTCATAACTCAACTTCATTGTCTATCTCTCTAACCTCGAAAGGTGAGCAATCACTCACGATTAACGTTCTTGTATTTATTAAATTTGATTTCAATTGAAACGACAATTAAAATATGATGCTGTAGTTATTTAAATTGTTATATATGCTATTATCTGTATATGTCCACCTATGACATCTGACACCAGTATCTAGTATTTATATGCCTGTTATTACCATTATCTGTATATGTTCACCTATGACATCTGACACCAATATCTGTTATTTATATTGATGATATATGCATGTTGTTATATTTTTTATTATCTGTTATCACTCTGCAAGTTCCCTGTTAGTATAGAATTCACTATGGGTTGAAATGATACATACCCGAACGGACTTTAGAATAGGAGAATTTCGTTATGGGTTGAAATGATAAACCCAAGCGATTTTCATTTGAATTGAAATTGGGATTACGGGTCGAAATGATATCTACCCGTATATATTTAAATTTCGGATTGAAATGATAAATATCTGTATCACTTAACCATATGATAAATATATATACAGACACCGTTGGTCCATATATATAAATATTTTAAAAATGAATTCTATGGTTTTGGAAAGAAATATATGGTTTTAATAAATGTTGAGCCTTAAATTATTATATATAAATGGGAATGATTGATTTAAATACATATAATATGTTGAGTGTTTAAAATATATTTCAAAATAGATTTTGGTAATAATTTGAATAAGTTAAGGTTAGAAAGATAATTTGAATTTAGTTGAAATTGTATTCAATAAAGAATTTTATTTAATTAAACCGATTTGAAACTTATTGAAACTGAGATGTAAGATATGATTTATAACTTGAGTTTGATTTATAAGTAATCTAATGAATTTTTTTTTGTTTAACTAAAGTTTAAGGAAATATTTAGTACAAATGTAATTTAAGGCTAGTTAAATGATATTGAATTTATTAAGTGAATATTCCCTGATTAAATAATAATGAAGTTAAATCAAGAGCTATATGAAACTGTTAAATTTAACTTTGAAAATGTTGAATATTAAAGCTTTGAAATATATTGAAAATTTAAATGATCTGTTTAGAAATGAATTAAATTGATGAATTGAGCTTTGAATAAATTTGAATTTGGAATTTGAAGTTGATTTGAATCGATTTGCTAGACTTGAGGAAATTAAATACTTTACTTTTTAAATCATTTAATATATATATATACTATTTTGGAAAATGGATATATTTGAAATGAAATGATATTTGGGTTTTGAAGTATAAATTTAATTGAAATGACCACGGTGTTAAAATGTATATTTCCACCTTGTAGATAGTTCTGAAGATCCTTAGAGGATGGTTATCCCAACATCCTTTAAGTTACTCGTATTTCAATTGATATTTCACTTGAGTTGGATTTATTTATATAAGAATGTTAATCCTGACTCGAGTGTTTTGTGTTTTGCTTTACGCTCGGGTCAGACCGAGTGATACAGCATTTGAGACTCACCCTTGGAGTTTGGAGCTTCCTTTGGAGATCCAACTATCGCCTCAGCTTTCAGCTCTTCTAGTTGATTTGTTCAGAGAAGTCATCTGTTGTACTGGAGACTTCACTGCATTTGAGATATTCTATTGTATTTTATTTCTAACTCTGATGTTTATATAGTAGCTTCATGAACTACTATTTTATCTATTCCGCTGCGTATTATTGTATTACTCTGTATCTGTGATTATGTGATTGATTTATTTACTGCATATGCTGAGTTTTGCCAAATTTTTATTACAATCTGTTATTTTGAATTATTCAAGTCAGACATGTGTGGATTTATTGTCGATTTGAATGGTTCAAAATAGCGGGTTGTTACAATTAACATTAACTCTAGTTTTACTGAAGGTCAGTCAACTGCTCGACCACCACTATTTAATGGCCTTAACTATAATTACTGGTCAACTAAAATGAGAATATATATGCAAGCTAATGGTTTTGAAACATGGAATATTACCCAAAAGGAGTATACCATGCCAACAGAAGATTTTTCAACTTGGACTACTGATGTGCACGTAAATGTGCATATTTTTACCACCATATTAAATCTATTTAAATTAAATAAATGATCATATCGGGTATTTTAACTTGTTTAAACCAAAAATCAAATTATTTGAAATTGTCACATATTCATCTTCATATAGGGGCAAAATGGTCATTTTTATGCATTTATTAAATTTTGAAAATTTACTTGGAATTTTCTATGTTGTTTTATATGAAATTTGGTGAATTTTACAAGTGGTTACATGATGATATATGCATGCATAAGAGTGAAGAGAACAAATGAAGATGGGAATAATTCAAAGTGAAGATAATGGAGGACCCCACCTACCCACCTACCTTAATGTACAAATTAGAGGCTAATGCACATGCTTATGGAATTAATGGCTTCATGTACACTTAAATGAGGATTATTTGAAGCTAATGATTACTTGGCCTCCACACTTCCTAAGAGGGTATTTTGGGCATTCCCCAAAAATATGAATTAGGGTTTAACACATGTATAAAATCCCCTTATGTTTCATGTAACCTTCTCTTCCTCCTTTAGTCTCTCTTTAGTTTAGTTTAGGCTCACAAATAAACAAGCTCTTCTCTTTCTCTTTTCATGGCTACTTAGCCATTTTTATCTTCGTTTAACTTTTCTTTTTTGATGCAATGTAATTATTGTTTTCTTTTAATTACATGTTCATTTCCTTTCATGCTAGTAGTGTAGATTTTTTTTTATGCAATTAGATTAGTTTTCCTTACATTTTGCTCTCTTTTTCCTCTTGTTAGTTTCATGTTGCGTTCTACATTTGTGTATATGATAACAAATATGAGAGGCTAATCCCTACAATTTAGGGGTAATGAAGCTCTCTAGTATGTAGATGCAACATTTTGATGTTTATGCTCTCTTTTTGTGCTTAATGAATCATTTGAAGTGATTTAACTTATTGTTTTTGATGTGAATTTGATAGCATATATTGTTGACACCAAATAGACTATGCTTAAACAATCACAAACAATGATTACCTCTTCATCTACATATGATGATGGTAATAAAGTGATTGTTGAAATTAAAATTTGATGGCCTATATGTCTAAACAATAGTTAATAGGCCAAGCTTAAAATAAATTTTGCTTTCAACTTTGTTGTCATATTTCATGAGAGTTAAATGTGTATTAGTGGTTGTGTTATAGTTTGATGGTTTATATTGTGCTAATTAATAGCACAAATATACCATACTTATGATAAGCACATCAACTAATTACACTAATGACAAGAAAAGAGAGATTATAACTTCATTTTGTTGATTTATGTGATCTAGAGAGTGGAAATTGCCTCTAAATTGCCTTCACACTCTCATATTTCAGAAGCTGGAATATCTGTAGACTTGACCAAGATTGAAGTTATACATAACTGGAAGTGGCGTGAGATAGTTTCTGAGATAAGAATTTTTTTAGGATAAGCCAGTTATTATCGCTGATTTATTAAAGATTTTTCAAAGATTGCGCAACCTCTGACAAACTTTACATGGAAAGGTGTTAAATTTCAATGGATATCCAGGTGGGAAGAAGCGTATCTAAAGTTAAAGGAGTTACTTACCAATGCACCTATGCTGATAGCCCGGGGGTAATCAAGACCTAAAAGTTTATACATATGCTTACGAGTCTAGATTGGGTGCTATGCTTATGTAGAAAGGTAGAGTTGTAGCATAGACATCAAGGGAACTAAGACCTACCGAGACTTGATATGCTACTCATGATCTGGAATTGGCTATTATAGTCTTCGCCTTCTAGATGTAGCGACATTATTTAGTTGAAGAATGTTTGTATTGTATACAAACCATAAATCTTTAAAGTGTATGTATACATAAAAGAATTTTAATATGAGACAACAGTGAAGGCTGGAATTTTTGGCAGCATATAATTTTGAAATCCAATATACCCATAGAAAGGGGAATCACATAGTTGATGCTTTAAGCAGGAAGCACCGAGTAGTGGTTTCGATGATGATTGCAGAGTGGAAAGACCTTGAGACACTTTTTATGTGTGAGATTCGAACTAAAGATTCCATGGCATATTCTGGAGTAAAGTTGGCAAGTCTTGTGGCAAGACCATCTTTGATGGATCGGATTACTGAAGCCCAATGGAAAGATCAAGCCACTTTAGAATTAATCCAAAGGCTGGATAGGGGTGAAGAAGGAGAAGAATTGAGTAAGTATTCTCTTGATTCGCATGGATGTTTATGTAAGAAGAATAGATTAGTAGTTCCTAATGGTGATGGCCTTTGTAGAGAAATAATGGGTAATTATCATTGATCGCGTTACACCATGCACCGAGGCAGAAGACTTACTATTGGGCTGGAATGAAGGGTGATATTGGAAATTATGTGAACGAATGTGTTACTTGTCAGTTGGTTAAAGCTGAGCATCAGAGACCAAGTGGGATACTTTAGCCGTTGGAGGTTCCTCAATGGAAGTGGGACCAGGTATGAATATACTCAGTATTTAGTGTTAATGATTTGTCTTTTAAGTCCCTATCAAACCTTATTAATCATTTAAAGATATCCATGGATTTCATTGATGGATCACCACGTTCTCGAAGCGTTGTGATAGTATATAGTAATAGTAGATCATTTAACTAAATCAGCTTATTTTATACTTGTAAAGTCGACTAAAACCGCACCATACTTAGCGAAATTATATGTGAAAGAAGTAGTTAGACTATATAGAGTACTGAGATCTATTGTTTGCGATCGTGGTCCATTATTTACTAGTAGATTTTGGAGAAGCCTTCAAGCAGATTTGGCAACAAAGCTAAATTTCAGTACATCCTATCATCCTCAAACAGATAGTCAAACAAAGCGAGTGAATCAAATACTTGAAGACTTACTTCGAGCATGTGTGCTTGACTTTTGTGGGAATTAGGAAGAAGACCTTTGTTTGATGGAATTTTCTTATAATAATAGTTACTGGTCAAGTATTGGAATGGCTCCATTTGAAGCTCTGTAAGGAAGGCTATGTCGATCACCTTCTTGTTGGTTGGGTACCAGAGATATGTTTATTTTGGGACCTGATTCGATCAAAGAAGCATCAGAAAATATTGAGAAAATTAAGCAAAGAATGAAGGAAGCTCAGGATCGTCAAAAACCTTATGTTGATCGGAAAGAAAAGAGTAAACTTTCGAAGTTGGAGATCTCATGTACGTGAAGATATCACCTCTTGAGGGAGTTATAAGGTTTAGCAAATCTGTGAAACTAGCACCTCGCTATATTGGTCCGTTTTCGATTATTGAACATGTGGGATGAGTTGCATATCGAGTAGCATTTCCAGATCAATTTGCTGGTACAAATAATGTTTCCCATGTATCTCAATTAAGGAAATGTTTACGAGCTACCGAGATTGTTGTAGAGCCATGACAGATATAAGGACTTCAAATTTCTCCAGATATTACTTATGTGCAACATCCTATTCAGATTATTGATTCAGAAGTTCGGCAGCTTAAGAGAAAACGTGTAACAGCCCTAGATTTTTGCATATATTTGTAAATTTGACTTTATTTTATTTTGAAACTATTTTAAACTTGACTTGTTTGATTTCAAACATTTCATTTTTTAAAATAAATGTTAATTATTATGTGAACTATAATTTCAAACTAGTATAAATTGGTTATTTTACTGAAAAGTGAATTTCTGTTCAAACTGTTCAATCTTTGGCTTTTAAACTTAAAATTTTAATTATTTAAAATCTTAAATTTTATCTTTTATTATCAAAATAGATGTAATAACTTGAACATTGCTTTTTGTTTCGTTGAAAACGGAGTTAAACTGTAAAAGTTATGTGTATTTCAATATTGTGTGTAAACTGATGTGTTTAGCAATATTGTCTATTTTAAATTATATTTTTCTTGGTCATATTTTATTTTAATATGTGTTAATATGTTATTTTATTTATATTTTTATCTTTTAATAATTTTAAAGTGATAGTATAATTTTTCTAAAGTTTATTGAATTTATTTTCTAATTTTAAAACCTAGTTTCCATTTCTTTGCTATTTTCTTAATTTAGTTATATAATTAAAATTTAATTATTTATTCACTTTGAAAATGTTTTAAAAGTCATTTTTATTTCAAATTTTGTCTTATAATATTTTTAAAATGGAGTAAATAATTTTCCAAAGCCATTGGTAATTTTCTTGTAATTTTTATGTCTTGTTTGCTACTTTTAAAAAATTTCTTTATTCCTTTTTCTATTTTTTTCAATTTAATTATTTATTTTATTTTGGAAATGATAAATAAATTATTTTATTTCAAATTTTCACTTCATAATATTTTTAAAATGAAGTGGATATTTTTCCAAGACTAGTAGTGATTTATTTGTAATTTCCGGACACTGTTTTGTATTTATAAGTAATTTCTTTCATTCTTTTTATATTTTTCTTAAAATTAATTAATTATTTTCTTATATTTTTACTTAGTTTCGGTTTGTAAAGCATATTTCTGAGTATTTTGTTTATATAAAATTAAGAAGAAAAGGAAATGTCAAAGGTTTAAGAAGTTACAAAACTTAAGGCTTTTCACCTTCAAAACTCTTCATTTTCTCAACTCCTCATTTATGTGCATTTTTGGCCGTACAATATTTTTCTTAGCTGTGTATTTTCATTATATTTCACGTGAAAAATACCTCAGCTCCTCATTTTTCATGGCTTGAGAGATTTGGTAATGGCTTCACTTCCTTTTTCTACTTTTTCTTCTTATTTTCTATGAATTTTGCCTTGCTTTCCCTTGCTTTTTGATAGGTCTCCCCTACATAGCCATGCCACCACACTCTACACTTCCTTCCAGCCATTACCACCACCTATACTCCAGACCATGACCAAGGCCGAGCCATCCATGGTGACCAAACCTTTCAAAAATGCAACCTATTGCCAAAAAACAATGCTATTTGACCACTACTTGTTCATATCCTTCAACCACCACCCTAACCATCACCATAGCCGCCACCACTCCTCTGACCTGACCTCTACACACCCCTTTCCACCACTGACCAGTCATGGTGCACCCAGGCCGAGCCATAACCCCAAGGTCGAGCCTTTGTTTTGACCAAAAATCACACTATTTGCCTTAAAACTCTTCACATCTTCATATATAAACTTCACCACCATATTCCACTACCTAGGCCGTGCATACACATGACCAAAAACTGAGCCAAACTTGTTCAAACCATAGCTAAATAACACCCCTAGGCCAGGCCAAATAGTAGAGAAGGCAAGGCAAAAGACTGTGTATTCGTATCTCTTTTTATTTCAAAGTTATTGAGTTTTAAAGTGTATTGAATTGTGTTGTTTTGATTGTTTGTTTTGGGTTGTACACAAGAGTTGTAGCTTGGATTCGCTCTCCACTCAAGTCCATAATCGTGTCATCGTGCTTTGTTTTCTTTTGTGCATTTGGTTTTGAAATTTTCAGCAATTAGAGGTGAGTAAATCTCACTAGACATTTATACTTATACAAATGTGAATTGACACCATTTGAATGTGTAGAACTATTATGTGATGTTATAACTGCCTGTGATCATTTATTTATGATGTTAAATTTATTTACCTATCATATCATCTGTTATTTTTATATGTTATTAACTATTCATTTATATCTGTTTATCACACTGCAAGTTCCCTGTTAGTATAGAAATCACTATGGGTTGAAATGATACATACCCGAACGGACTTTAGAATAGGGAAAGATCATTATGGGCTGAAATGATAAGCCTGAGCGACATTTTATTTATTTTATTTAACTTGGGATTGCGGGTTTGAAATGATAGAACCCGGTTTTTCTTTGCAAACTGCGGATTGAAATGATACATATCCGTATCACTTGACCTAGGCTAGAAAATTATATACAGACCCGTGATTTATATATTTTTCTGAAATTTTTAAAATATTTTTAAAATGTAAATATTATGATATTTTGATTTAAATATTTTTAAAAATGATTTCTATAAAATATTAGTGATTTTCTACAAATTAAATAAGTGAATTAAGTAAATGGTGAAGTAGAATTTGAAATATAAGTAAATTTTGGAATTTATGATTTTGTTTATAAATGGAATTTATGTAAAGTAAGAATATATGAAAAATTTGATTTAAAAATGAATTTAATGATTTTATTAAGAAATAATGATTTTATAAAGTGTTAATGATTTTGTATAACTTAAAATATGAAATAAATGAATATTTAAGCTGAATTTGGAAATATAACTTAAATTGAATTTTTGTGAAATTTGTTTAAAAGTGAAATATTAATTAAGTAAAATAAATGGAAATAAGTTATATTTTGTAAATTTAAACTTAGTTGTTAAGTTAAGAATTTAATTAAAGAAATGAAAATTTAATTATTATTTAATTTGATTTTGTATGGAAATTTGACTTTATAAAATCATGGAAATATAGGCATTTAAATGATTGTTTTTAATGTGAAAATATATGTTTTATAAGTTAAAATGATTTATATTAAAAGTTAATTATGTGTGAAATTGTAAATAAAACTCTGAATTTGATTTGATAGCATTTTTGAAATGTAATTTAAAGATATTACAGCATTGGAAAATGTTGTAGCTGTTTTAAATGAACCAAATAGCAAATTTGAACTAAGGGTTATTATAGCACTTTGTTAGTGCTATAGTTGTTAAAATTAACTAAAATTTTAATTGAAACTAAATTAAGATATTACAGCATTTTAAATGCCGTCTTTGGTTAATGAACTGTTTTAAACATAACATTCTCGTAGCATTTTCTAAGTGCTGCGAGAGTTGAATTTTCTTTGTTTAATAAATTCAAATGAATAAATGATCTTTGAAAAAGATTTAAATTTTGGAAATTAAATATTTAATTATTAAATATAATGAATTGACTTTAAATGATTTAAATGGAATAGTTGATTTGGGAAATACAGCTATTTTGAAATGTGATTAAATGGTATTTAAATTTAAATTAAATAGATGATATTTTGAAATGATATTTTGATATTTTGAAATGAATTTGAAATGGTATTAAATCTTGGAATAAATAATTGAAGTTTATATTAGTATGAAAAATATTTGGTTTACTTGTAATTTGAATCTATTTAAAAGATATTGGACTTATGAAATATAGGATAATAAAGCTTTGGAATTTATTTTATAATTTGAATAGTTATTTTGTGGATTAAATCTATATTTGAAATTTATAAGATTTGAAATGGTCTATGGAAATTTAATTGAAATAAATGATTGAATTGAATCGAAACTTTGGAAATTTTAATACTTGATTTGAAAGTATAATAATTACACTTTTAAATGGTTTAAATGAATTATTTTGATTGAAATATAAACTATTTAAAATGTGACTTGGAATGATAATAAATGAATGGTATCTTTGAATTTAAAAAGGTATTTAAAGTTGAATATTTGGATTTGAACTCAAATAATGATTTGAAATGATGTTTTGAAAGAGTATGATATTTTGATATATTAAAATGATTTGAAATGAAGTTTTGAAAGGATATGATATTTTGATATATTAAAATGATTTGAAATGAAGTTTTGAAAAGATATGATATTTTGAGATATTGAAATGATTTGAAATGAAGTTTTGAAATGATATGTTACTTTAAATATATTGAAATGGTATGGAATTGATTTAATCTTCATTTTGATAAAGATTTGGGTTTGAATGATATTATATTTTGAAGTATAAAATATTATTTTAAAATTATTACCACGGGTTATAATAACGATTGGTTGTTAAAGAGACCGGGATCGGATATGGACATACTCTCTGTCGATACCGAAAACCACTTTGACAACTGTGTACGGGTGGAGTTTCCAGAATGAAGTAGGATGGTGGCGACGATCCTAAGGTATATACGTGGACCCAACTCCCGTGAGTTGGCATAAGGTGGCTGAAATAGGAGCGATTGACGGACCAGTGAGGTAGCACATCTGATCGGACACACTTCTTCGATACCATTCTATTACTTGTGATTGATTTGGTGTGCACCCTTGATTGGGAGTGTTGTTCGAGGTGGGCGGTAGTGGCTGCTATGTGTCACCACCAGTCCGGATGCGTAATTGGTATATCTACCCTGGCATTGCCTTGTGTTCCGTGTCACCTACCATATCGAGCCCACTACGATTTTGGTTTTAAAGATCCGACCGCGTTAAGGTTCACCATCCCCTTAACGCTATTTTCTATATGATTATACTTTACTAATTAGACACTACTGTATATAGCATATATTACTACATAGTAAATAGTTTAACGGATCCTTAAAGAATGGGCAATCCCAAGCATTCTTTAAGTTACTTGTACCTTATTACAGTTCACTTGAGTTGGTTTACATTATATAAGTATATATTGTCCTGACTCGAGTGTTTTGTGTTTTGCTTTACGCTCGGGTCAGCCTGAGTTATTCACAGATTTGGATTTCCACTTTCTTGGAGATTTGAATTGCTGGAGATTATCTGCTTGTCTTGTCCTATCTATTTCAGTTCCGTTGTTCTACTCAGCTTGTACTTGGTTATTTTATTGAGACTTCTGTTGTACTCTATTTCTTTTGTTATATTTTATGTAACTCTGATATATTTATATAGTAGCTTCATGAACTACTATTTCTTTTACTTCCGCTGCATTAATTTACTCTTTGTCTGTGATCTGTGATTATATTTATTTACTGTATATTCTGAGATTTGCCAAATTTTATTTACAACCCGGAATTTTGAGCAATTTAAGTCCGACATGTGCGGATGCGAATGGTTGAAAATATCGGGTCGTTACAGTTGGTATCAGAGCTTTGTCTTTGAGGCAAAACTCAGCATATGGGGTAGACTTATTTACAGAATCACTTTCGTTCGAGTTTGAATCTTTTCCTCTTGATTCGAATTTCCTTTGAATTTTTGGAACTTTCCATGCGGTTCCAAAATTCATTCTTGTCCCTCACTATTCATCTTCTTTTGATTTTCGAGTATCACATAACTCCACTTCGAATGATATTTATAGTGAATTGGCGGTCTCGCCAATATTCTAATTTTCTAGTAAAGGGGGAAACTCCTTTACAAATTTGCATCGATTCACCAGAGATTTATATCTATCCTTGGTTTAGATGCTAATATCTTTTGTTATTCCAAACTCTATCTCTTGAGATCGGATGTAGATTTACCCCAGAAAAGAATACACATTTGATCTTATTCATTAAGTCACGGTTGACCCGGTTAAGGTTGCCCGTGATTTATCTAAGCTTATCCATCTTCATATTTTGTCAATTAATCATCTTGTCTTTTGTGTCCAACCTATCTTCATAACATTTTTAAAATTGTACTTGTAAATCTATGTTTTGTTTTATATATTGTGTTGTTTGAGTTGTTGATGTTGATTTGGGTTTCCGATCGATTCGTCTGATCAACGCTATCGATAGGATTTCTAAAACACTTTGACAGAACAGACTGACACAATATTATTTTAAAATTGTTAATGAAATAAATTTTATATATCTAAGCAAATTTATGGAACTTAATAAATTGATTTAAATTGATTATTTAAAATGATAATACTTGATTTATCATGTATTGTTCTATGAATGAATTTATAAATAGTTGTTTATAAATTGATTTGGGAACTGAAATGAATTTAAATCAAGAATTTGAGAATTTAACTTCCGATAGTTACAAACCTTGTGTTTAAAGTTTTAAAAGGGATATATTATTTAAAGTATTTTCGAATAGAAATTTGTTTCCAAAGAATTTTAAAGTTTAAAATTTTGTGCTCTTCTGTTTATCGCTGGAAAATAATTTCGGTGATGACTGCAACATCATCGACATTCATTTTCGAGTTTTGAAGTGAAGAGATCATTCTGTAGTCTTGCTACAGCTTTGTTTTGGAAAAAAAATTTAATTGATTTGAATTTCTAAAATATGATTTGATATATAAAATATATAGATATATGATTTAAATTGATTTGACATATTATGTACATATATTTATTTACCTCTAAATGGTTTGAAGGGAATCAGAAATTTAATTCTTACATTTTATCTTAAAGAATAATTGAAATGATTGAATTTGAAAGTTTTATTTGTATAATACAATTTTATTCAATATAACTTACCTTAATTTTTAGAAGTTAACAGTGTAATTGGATAATATACAGTATAAAAAGTTTTATAAATAAAATTTGAGTGGTTATAATAAATATTATACACTTAAATTTTTGTTATAAAAAGATTAACAAAGGTAAATAGAATAAAAGGTTAATTGAATAATCTACAATATAAATGATGTTAAAGGAACTAAAAATAAATTAAAACAATTGTAATAAGTGTAAATATACTTAATATAAGTGATATAAAATATATTGAGAGAAATTAAATTTATTGTGTACATTTTGAGTATAATAATGATTTTTCAATTCCATGATTTTTGAAATTGTTAGTTTAAGAAAATTAGATGATAAGATAATGAAATTAGAAATAGTTAAGATTTATTTAACTTGTGTAAAATTAATTATCTACTTAAGTTGAAATTTCCATGGTTTCAAACTTATTATCTTATTTTGTTTTCAAACGGTCTGTTAGTTGTCCTTATTTTTCCTTCCTATAATCTTTCTTTTTAGAAGTCTTTCTATAATCTTTAATAATCTTCGCTACTCATTTTTAATCTGAGCACAGCTTTCATCCACAGACCGTCGGTCAAGTGGAAAGAGTGAATCAGATTTTAGAGGATCTTTTCGTGCTTGTGTTCCTGATTCTGGAGAATCTTGGAAAGATCACCACCACCTTGTTAAACTTACATATAACAAAAGTTATCAGGTATAATTCTAATCTTCTTTTCATCTTGTCTTAATCTTATTTCACTCTATCTTTTTCTTGTGCTTTCCCGTACCTCATTCCTTTTCGGGGACGAAAAGTTTTGAGTGGGGGAGAGTGTAACAGCCTAAGATTTTTGCATATATTTGTAAATTTGACTTTATTTTATTTTGAAATTATTTTAAACTTGTTTAATTTAAAACATTTCATTTTTTAAAATAAATGTTAATTATTATGTGAACTATAATTTCAAACTAGTATAAATTGGTTATTTTACTGAAAAAAGAATTTCTGTTCAAACTGTTCAATCTTTGGCTTTTAAACTTAAAATTTTAATTATTTAAAATCTTAAATTTTATCTTTTATTATCAAAATAGATGTAATAACTTGAACACTACTTTTTGTTTCGTTGAAAACGGAGTTAAACTATAAAAGTTATGTGTATTTCAATATTGTGTGTAAACTGATGTATTTAGCAATATTGTCTATTTTAAATTATATTTTTCTTGGTCATATTTTATTTTAATATGTGTTAATATTTTATTTTATGTATATTTTTATCTTTTAATAATTTTAAAGTGATAGTATAATTTTTCTAAAGTTTATTGAATTTATTTTCTAATTTTAAAACCTAGTTTCCATTTCTTTGCTATTTTCTTAATTTAGTTATATAATTAAAATTTAATTATTTATTCACTTTGAAAATGTTTTAAAAGTCATTTTTATTTCAAATTTTTTCTTATAATATTTTTAAAATGGAGTAAATAATTTTCCAAAGCCATTGGTAATTTTCTTGTAATTTTTATGTCCTGTTTGCTATTTTTAAACAATTTCTTTATTTCTTTTTCTATTTTTCTCCAATTTAATTATTTATTTTATTTTTGAAATGATAAATAAATTATTTTATTTCAAATTTTCACTTCATAATATTTTTAAAATGAAGTGGATATTTTTCCAAGACTAGTAGTGATTTATTTGTAATTTTCGGACACTGTTTTGTATTTTTAAGTAATTTCTTTCATTCTTTTTATATTTTCCTTAAAATTATTTATTTATTTTATTTTATTTTTACTTAGTTTCGGTTTGTAAAGCATATTTCTGAGTTTATTTTGTTTATATAAAATTAAAATGAAAAGGAATGTCAAAGGTTTAAAAAGTTGCAAAACTTAAGGCTTTTCACCTTCAAAACTCTTCATTTTCTCAACTCCTCATTTATGTGCATTTTTGGCCGTACAATATTTTTCTTAGCTGTCATATTTTCATTATCTTTCACGTGAAAAATACCTCAGCTCCTCATTTTTCATGGCTTGAGAGATTTGGTAATGGCTTAACTTCCTTTTTCTACTTTTTCTTCTTATTTTCTATGAATTTTGCCTTGCTTTCCCTTGCTTTTTGATAGGTCTCCCCTACATAGCCATGGCCACCACACTCTACACTTCCTTCCAGCCATTACCACCACCTATACTCCAGACCATGACCAAGGCCGAGCCATCCATGGTGACCAAACCCCTCAAAAATGCAACCTATTGCCAAAAAACAATGCTATTTGACCACTACTTGTTCATATCCTTCAACCACCACCCTAACCATCACCATAGCCACCACCACTCCTCTGACCTGACCTCTACACACCCCTTTCCACCACTGATCAGTCATGGTGCACCCAGGCCGAGCCATAACCCCAAGGTCGAGCCTTTGTTTTGACCAAAAATCACACTATTTGCCTTAAAACTCTTCACATCTTCATATATAAACTTCACCACCATATTCCACTACCTAGACCATGCATACACATGACCAAAACCTGAGCCACACTTGTTCAAACCATAGCTAAATAACATGCCTAGGCCGTGCCAAATAGTAGAGAAGGCAAGGCAAAAGACAGTGTATTTGTATCTCATTTTATTTCAAAGTTATTGAGTTTTAAAGTGTATTGAATTGTATTGTTTTGATTGTTTGTTTTGGGTTGTACACAAGAGTTGTAGCTTGGATTCGCTCTCCACTCAAGTCCATAATCGTGTCATCATGCTTTGTTTTCTGTTGTGCCTTTGGTTTTGAAATCTTCAGCAATTAGAGGTGAGTAAATCTCACCAGACATTTATACTTATACAAATGTGAATTGACACCATTTGAATGTGTAGAACTATTATGTGATGTTATAACTGCCTGTGATCATTTATTTATGATGTTAAATTTATTTACATTTCATATCATCTGTTATTTTTATATGTTATTAACTGTTCATTTATATCTGTTTATCACACTGCAAGTTCCCTGTTAGTATAGAAATCACTATGGGTTGAAATGATACATACCCGAACGGACTTTAGAATATGGAAAGATCGTTATGGGCTGAAATGATAAGCCTGAGCGACTTTTTATTTATTTTATTTAACTTGGGATTGCGGGTTTGAAATGATAGAACCCGGTTTTTCTTTGTAAACTGCGGATTGAAATGATACATATCCGTATCACTTGACCTAGGCTAGTAAATTATATACAGACCCGTGGTTTATGTATTTTTCTGAAAATTTTAAAATATTTTAAAAATGTAAATATTATGATATTTTGATTTAAATTTTATTAAAAATGGTTTCTATAAAGTATTAGTGATTTTCTACAAATTAAATAAGTGAATTAAGTAAATGGTGAAGTAGAATTTGAAATATAAGTAAATTTTGGAATTTATGATTTTGTTTATAAATGGAATTTATGTAAAGTAAGAATATATGACAAATTTGATTTAAAAATGAATTTAATGATTTTATTAAGAAATAATGATTTTATAAAGTGTTAATGATTTTGTATAACTTAAAATATGAAATAAATGAATATTTAAGCTGAATTTGGAAATATAACTTAAATTGAATTTTTGTGAAATTTGTTTAAAAGTGAAATATTAATTAAGTAAAATAAATGGAAATAAGTTATATTTTGGAAATTTAAACTTAGTTGTTAAGTTAAGAATTTAATTAAAGAAATAAAAATTTAATTATTATTTAATTTGATTTTATATGGAAATTTGACTTTATAAAATCATAGAAATATAGGCATTTAAATGATTGTTTTTAATGTGAAAATATATGATTTTATAAGTTAAAATGATTTATATTAAAAGTTAATTATGTGTGAAATTGTAAATAAAACTCTGAATTTGATTTGACAGCATTTTTGAAATGTAATTTAAAGATGTTACAGCATTGGAAAATGCTGTAGCTGTTTTAAATGAACCAAATAGCAAATTTGAAGTAAGGGTTATTATAGCACTTTGTTAGTGCTATAGTTGTTAAAATTAACTAAAATTTTAATTGAAACTAAATTAAGATATTACAGCATTTTAAATGCCGTCTTTGGTTAATGAACTGTTTTAAACATAACATTCTCGTAGCATTTTCTAAGTGCTGCGAGAGTTGAATTTTCTTTGTTTAATAAATTCAAATGAATAAATGATCTTTGAAAAAAAAAAAAATTTTGGAAATTAAATATTTAATTATTAAATATAATGAATTGACTTTAAATGATTTAAATGGAATAGTTGATTTGGGAAATACAGCTATTTTGAAATGTGATTAAATGGTATTTAAATTTAAATTAAATAGATGATATTTTGAAATGATATTTTGATATTTTGAAATGAATTTGAAATGGTATTAAATCTTGGAATAAATAATTGAAGTTTATATTAGTATGAAAAATATTTGGTTTACTTGTAATTTGAATCTATTTAAAAGATATTGGACTTATGAAATATAGGATAATAAAGCTTTGGAATTTATTTTATAATTTGAATAGTTATTTTGTGGATTAAATCTATATTTGAAATTTATAAGATTTGAAATGGTCTATGGAAATTTAATTGAAATAAATGATTGAATTGAATCGAAACTTTGGAAATTTTAATACTTGATTTGAAAGTATAATAATTACACTTTTAAATGGTTTAAATGAATTATTTTGATTGAAATATAAACTATTTAAAATGTGACTTGGAATGATAATAAATGAATGATATCTTTGAATTTAAAAAGGTATTTAAAGTTGAATATTTGGATTTGAACTCAAATAATGATTTGAAATGATGTTTTGAAAGAGTATGATATTTTGATATATTAAAATGATTTGAAATGAAGTTTTGAAAGGATATGATATTTTGATATATTAAAATGATTTGAAATGAAGTTTTGAAAAGATATGATATTTTGAGATATTGAAATGATTTGAAATGAAGTTTTGAAATGATATGTTACTTTAAATATATTGAAATGGTATGGAATTGATTTAATCTTCATTTTGATAAAGATTTGGGTTTGAATGATATTATATTTTGAAGTATAAAATATTATTTTAAAATTATAACCACGGGTTATAATAACGATTGGTTGTTAAAGAGACCAGGATCGGATATGGACATACTCTTTGTCGATACCGAAAACCACTTTGACAACTGTGTACGCGGTGGAGTTTCCAGAATGAAGTAGGATGGTGGCGACGATCCTAAGGTATATACGTGGACCCAACTCCCGTAAGTTGGCATAAGGTGGCTAAAACAGGAGCGATTGACGGACCAGTGAGGTAGCACCTCTGATCGGACACACTTCTTCGATACCATTCTATTACTTGTGATTGATTTGGTGCGCACCCTTGATTGGGAGTATTGTTCGAGGTGGGCGGTAGTGGCTGTTATGCGTCACCACCAGTACGGATGCGTAATTGGTATATCTACCCTGGCATTGCCTTGTGTGTCGTGACACCTACCATATCGAGCCCACTCGATTTTGGTTTAAAGATCCGACCGCGTTAAGGTTCACCATCCCCTTAACGCTATTTTCTATATGATTAAACTTTACTAATTAGACACTACTGTATATAGCGTATATTACTACATAGTAAATAGTTTAACGGATCCTTAAAGAACGGGCGATCCCAAGCATTCTTTAAGTTACTTGTACCTTATTACAGTTCACTTGAGTTGGTTTACATTATATAAGTATATATTGTCCTGACTCGAGTGTTTTGTGTTTTGCTTTACGCTCGGTTCAGCCTGAGTTATTCACAGATTTGGATTTCCACTCTCTTGGAGATTTGAATCGCTGGAGATTATCTGCTTGTCTTGTCCTATCTTTTTCAGTTCCGTTGTTCTACTCAGCTTGTACTTGGTTATTTTATTGAGACTTCTGTTGTACTCTATTTCTTTTGTTATATTTTATGTAACTCTGATATATTTATATAGTAGCTTCATGAACTACTATTTCTTTTACTTCCGCTGCATTAATTTACTCTGTATCTGTGATTTGTGATTATATTTATTTACTGTATATTCTGAGATTTGCCAAATTTTATTTACAATGCAGTATTTTGAGCAATTCAAGTCTGACATGTGCGGATGCGAATGGTTGAAAATATCGTGTCGTTACAAAACGAGTTCCCCTAGTAAAGGTGCAATGGTCAGATAATCCCATCGATTGTAATTGGAAAACTCAAGTGCATATGAAGCAAGCTTACCCTGTGTTATTAACGAAGCACACGAGTCAAGTATATATATTTAGATCATTATTATATAATAATAAATGATGTAGATAAGTTAATATTAATTCATTTGTTATAGATTTCCCTATAAGGAATTGTGAGGACGCAATTTTCTTAAGGGAGGAAGTCTGTGACAACCCGGTGTCAAGAAATAATTAATTATAAATAAATTATAATAATTTCAATAATTAAATTAGACTAATGATAATTAATGCAAATAATTAATAATTTGAATGATTCTATGTGAAATAATTGATATAGTCCAAAGAATTGAATTTTAATTTGTATTTGGTGTTTATAAACAATTTGAACGTTTTATTGATATTAAAAGTAATTTCAAGAGTTTTGAAATGTAAATAAATAAATTAGTAAATTATAATGTACACAGAGTGTGTAAATATAAGTAGATTTGGAATTATTTGTGTTTGTGGTATTTAGTTATTAAAGATGATTTGGAATTTATATTTAAAAGTATTTAAATAGAAAAGAAAATGAATATTAGAAAGTAAAAGAAAATATAATTAATAACTAGGCTTAGACAGGGTTATTTTATAGATTAACTAACCTAGGTACACCATTAAAAATTAGAATTCCGGAATTTTCTAAATCTGGAGGTTTCATGTGTGTTTATAAATATAAGTACGCTATAAACTAAAATCATTGATAAATCTTCCTCCTCACACATAAACCCTACCACCTTTCTAACTTCAAAAATATTCTAAACAATCAAAATAAATTGTTAAAAATAATCAAACTTGAAATTAAGCTCCCTGACATGCTTCTACATCATCTAACTTGAAGAAACCCTAGAATAAATCATTGATTTTACGCACTGGAAATTTACAGCAAGAGCCGAAGCAAGGAGAAGAAGAAGTTAGAGCCAACAATTGAAGTTTTGCACTTTTAGGTGAGTTCTTTTCTCACTTTTATGTCTAATAAAATCCTTAATTGCAGACAAGCTTGAGAATTGACTGAGCAATGATCAAATATTAGGTTACATTGTTTAAATTTTGCTTCATTCTTATTCATGCGGGTTTTATATTAGTTTCTTGGGTGCATAAATAGTTCCATAATCAATAGTTCCTTGTATGAGTCTGTGTATATTGCAAAAGGTATCAAAAGTTGGTCGAGCGTGGCTGGAAATTGCACCATTAATCACGATTAACAATCCCAGGTTCTCGTGATGTTATGCAGGTGTCGGTCGACCATGATCGATGACCGGTCGACGGGTGGTCGGGGCGATCGACCATTGCGGCTGCTATTGTTTTGAAAAAATTAATGGATAACAAATAAAATAATATATATATATATATATAAAGTATATTAAATAGAGATAAAATAATATAAGAATAATAGCATATATATAGTACAAATTTATATATGAAAATGTTATATATACATGTATAATACAAACTTATATATAAATATTAATTAATGTTGTATATGTAATATAGATAAATATCCTAATCAAATAGTTCTATTAACAAATTGAATATAAAATGAGATTAACAAAATTATTATGTAGGAATGTTAATCTAGTTTAAAGGAGAAAATTTATATATATTTTAATTCTAAAATTAAGTAAATAAATAAGGAAAATATTTTTATTATTAAATTAATATTAAAAGAAATTAGTATATAATAACTAAAGTATAATATATTTTTCCTTCAAACTGGAATATTTTACAAATCACATATTGTTACAATGATGTTATATGCTATGAGAAATGTGTAATAAACGGAGTTATAATATTGTTTGGGATGGGGGCATTTAGTGATATTTCTTCGGTTATACATAGGACTTGTGGCATAAATGTGACGGATGTGAGTGTAGTCTATAAGAATCAAGTAGACAGTTAAATATCATAAAGTGGTATGGGATGCTGCTATGATATTTATTCGGTTATTCTATGTAAGTAAATGTCACTTAAGTGATGGGTTAGTGATAAAGTGTTGAGGTATATGTGAGGGTCTCATAGTGATATGTTAAGCTTCTTTCTAGTATTTATAAGTTGGGCTTTGTGCCTATCATAGATACTATATGATGTCTATCACAACATACTCCTTTTATTTGGTGTTGGAGAGAACTAGATTAGATTAGCATCCACCCTAGCAACCTGATCATAGGGTCGCACCACAGATCTTTGACACCATATTATTATATAGCTTAGTGCTTAACTTCATGGGATTTCCTCTATGTCACTTAAGCCAACAGTGTGTTACTTATAGGGCCAAGTGTAGTGTCATGACTTAAAACTTGCATAGATGAGTAACTAGTGGATACGTGTCACGATGATTAGAGGTAGCTGAAGGATGTAGAGTCTATGTGACTACGGAACTTGCTTTGTGCTACCAGTCTTCTGTCTAGTTCTAACGGAGTGGTAGATAGGAATATACTATTTATAACTTCATTCATAATTGGTTGAGTTAGAGACCCACACATTATAGATTTACTCTACTTGGGACCTAGCATATGTCGTACAGTCATCACCCGTCACCTTTTGTTATGCATTGTAAACCTCTAAATAGACACAAATTTCTAAGATATGATATGAGATATGGGAAGTTGGAATTTATATGATACAGTTTAAGTTATGAATTCACCTAAGTAATAATTCTTATGTTATTAATTTTTTTTTATGTTTTTTCATCGATGCGTATATGGTTTAGACATAGACAGACCCGTGTGTTTTATAATACTCAAAAACCCCGAGATGTGACAGATGCGGGTACACATTATCATCTTTAGCTTATGGATTATGAAGGCTAGTAGTAGTAGTAGCTTTAGGATGATACATTCCCTATAGAACTTTGTATTTTTATTGTAGTTATATGTATATTTTGTATTGTGATATGATGTATGTATAATGTGGGTGTGAGATTATCATTTTGTAACCCACATGACTCTGTTCCTGATATATATATCATAAATTTATGTATTATATTTTATCTGCTGCATTCTGACTCTATAAACTCTATTTTTTTCTATAACTGCGCATTGTTCAGTCCTGTAAACACATGTGTTTGTTGCTTTTTAACGAGATCATGTACATTTATGGTAAGTTTATTATGGTTTGAAATTAGTACCGATGTTAATCCAAAATATAGTCATATATTTACCCCATATAGCCTCATTCGCCGTATTATTCGACAGTATTACTTAGTAATACTCTTGAATGGTATGGATATAGAGGTAGGGTTCACAGACATTGGAAATGAAATTGTTCGAACTATTTGAAGATGGTTAAAAAAAAGAAGGAAAGTTTTTCTTCCACTCCTAAAGGTACATTTATGATCCAAAATTGTTTTGCAATCAATAAATTATCTTGATTTTTAGATACTAGATCTGGACTCATATCTGTAATTCATTATAAGGACTTAGAAACAAGCAATATGTAGAGAAGGGTGAAATGATGATTTAAGTTGCTAATGGGTCTCTAGTATATGCAACTGCGGTTGGAGACTATCACCTTACTTAGACGAATGGACTTAATTTGATTTTAAATAAATATTATTATATTAAAAACTTTATTTGTAGAATAATTTCTATGTCTACATTGTTTGAGACTAGATATATTTTTCATTGTGGTATTAGTGCTATAAACATTTTGTTTAATGAAATAAAATCTACAATGGTGTTTTTGATAATGGCATTTATGTACCTAATTTTAATCATATATGTGCTATGAATAAATTTTCTATTGATATTAATAATAGTTATTTATAACACTTTAACTGGGTCATATAAGTGATAAAGGACCGTACAAACTAAAAATCGAATGTTTTTTTTATCATCATTGGATTATGAATCATTCGACACGTATGAGTTTTGTCTCAAAATTAAATGGCCAAGAACTTCTTTAGTGGGAGCAACGAAAGAGTTAATGAACTCTTACTGATGATTTAACTTAGTTTGTCACTTTTACTGATGATTTCTTGAGACTAGGATATGTATATCTAATAAAGAATAAATCTGATGTCAGTGTGAAATTGAAAAAGAATAAGAATGAAATAGAAAATTAGACAAGCCATAAATTAAAATACTTCGATCAGATCGAGGAGGTGGGTATGTTGGACAAGGACTCAAACAGTACTTAAAAGATAATAGGATTATCTCTCAGCTTACTCCACCATATACTCCGCAACACAATGGCATTTAAAAAAGTAGGAATCGGACCCTATTAGATATGGTTCATTCTATGGTGAGTAAATTTAGTTACCTCTTTCCTACTATGGATATGGGCTTGAAACCACATCACATATTTTAAATATGATGCCTACTAAGTCTGTGCCAAAGATGCCATTTGATATGTAACATGGAAAAAATCCCACCTCAATAATTTGAAGATATAGGGTTGTCCAGCCTACATTAAGAACATTGACCCTAATAAAATTGAGGCAAGATTGGCTTTGTGTAAATTATAGGATACCCCAAGAATACTTTGGGATATGTGCTCAAAAATTTATTATTTCTTAACACCGCCTTTATAGAAAATGAATTTTTGTCAAATGAAATTAATAGTGAAGTTGGAGAATTAGATAATATCTATGAAATTATCACAGAGGTTGAGCCAGTGGGAGAATCAAATTCACCATTATACGAAAACTCGCAACTTATGAGAAGGCCTAATATGAAATCTCACACACCAAAGAGATATTACAGTTTTCTCATGGATGACAAGAAAGAGGACCACATGACTGTGTCTTAGAAGATGACACTCCTCTCTCATTCCAACTAGCAGTAGAGAGTAAACATTCTACACTTTGGCTTAAAGCTATGAAACCCGAAAAGGATTACATGTATGACAACAAAATGTAGACTTCGGTTGACATACTCGAAGGGATAAAATCCATCGGCTACAAATGAATTTTTAAGAAAAACTAATGAAGATGGAAAGCTAAAGAATATATGGCAAGGCTAGATACGAAAGGGTTTCGTCAAATTCAAGATGTTGATTAAAAATTCAGCAAACTTCGTAATTAAGATAATGTGTTTGTATTAGCATAAGTTACTTGTTAACGCTAGGCTTAAAAATGGAAAATAAAGAAAATAATATTAATGCCATAAGGTGTAGAATGGTTCAACTAAGCTTAGACTTCTGGGCTTAGGTCTTTAAAAAGTAAATTAGTTTAGCCAAGATTTAGTTCCTTGGTCTCTTTGGTATGTAGCGCTTCGGGCTTCATAGTTCCGGGTCTAGGTTTTATAGCCTTATCAGGATTATCTAAGGCTTTGAGGCTTGTAGTTAGACAACTCCGTTCGGCAGCGTATCTTTTCTTTCGCAATAAGATATCAGTAGATCCTTCGGCCTTATTTTTTAATCTAAAATTCCTTCGAAAAATATGCTATAACAATATGTAATGAAAAATGCCAAGATTGCTCTTATGGTGCATGTAAATATGTATTTACAGATGTAACCTACATTTGTTGCACTTTTGCATCACCAATTGCATTCTCAATCCATTAGAACTCATCATAGATCAAGATATAAGAAGATAGAAGAACATATACAAAATCGAGAAGTTGATGGGTCGGTATCGATCCATACAAGGATCAGTATGGATCGGTACCAATCCATAGATAATTGTCTTTTCTTTAACATTATTAAAGATATTCTACCTTTTCCATGCATTAATCCTTGATGTCTTCTTAGCTTGATATTTCGATTATTCACTGAGAAATGAGGGAAAATAGTGAAAAATGACGGATCTATATCAATCCATCCATGAATCAATATTGATCCATGGATTTAGCCAATATTCCAACTTTTCCTTCCGGTTGTTCTTCGTACTCAATTGTCTTCAAGTCCAACACTCATTCCTTTATCATTTTGTAGTTTAATAACATCGAAATATCACTTGTGAAAATATCCATATAATAGATAGTAATTTAGTTTCAAGTTTTCTATCTTTGGAAAAAAAGTTATAGGTCCATATTTTTTACATTTTTATAAGAAAATTCTTTGTAGAAATAAATATGTAAATCAACTCCTTACTTTTGAAAAATATAAAATGCAAGCTAATTTTCAATTTTTTGATATAATGCGAAAACTAACTTGTGTTTCTCGAAAAAATAAAAAATTATGTAAAATCTTATAATAGCAACGAAAAGATGTTATTTGATAAAAAAATATTTAAGTAATAATCATGTCTACTTGTTAATATTAAATTTATATTCTTTTATTTTATTTTATTTGAAAAGTGCAATTTAATTTGCGCTTCCTATCAGAACTACACAAGCTAGTTTGCCTTCTGTTTTACAAATATAAGAGACCTGATTTATATATTCATTGTTTTTCTGAGGAAATTAAGTGATCCTCCAAGGATGGGGAGCACTCATATAATTTTATTGTACAATTGAAAAAAGGAGCTGCCTACAAACCTGCTTGGTAGCAGAAAAAACCTATATAATAAAGGAAAGAAATAAAAAAAATCCAGTCCTAATTGTAGACCGTTGAAACAACAGTAGGAACAGAAAATGAGCCAGAGCCACATAGCCCGCTCACAACCTGGTGCACATGCGAACCGTATAGAGACATACCTTGCTGCATACTCCTCTCCTATAATTACACCATCCCCCACTGAAGCACTCGCTACCCCTATTGCAACACATGCCTCGGCTCCATATGAAACACAATATGCAGTCAACCATTCTACAACTGCATCCTCTTCCATAGATACACATGCTTCACCTAATGACACATAAACCTCATCTCCCCCTATTGGTGTCGACCTATTTTTGTTATGCATGGAACATACATCTTCATACATTGCATAAGTTCCCTCTACTATGCATACAAGAGTGCACACCTCTCCCCTAAGAGCAATATCTCCCAAACATAAATTTACACATGGCGCATACATCTTCATACATTGCACAAGCTTTATCTGCAATGTACATAAGAGTGTACACCTCTCTCCTAAGAGAAATATCTCCCAAACATAAATTTACCTGATTTTGTCCAATCCAATGTCATCTGTTGAAGTAGATCCCCAACCTTGTTGCTTGTCAAGCAACTCCGCTCCTTATTTAATCATGCCCTCCTTTTCCCTTATATCAAATTCAATGCCCCGATGGTAGGTTCCTGACTAAGAAATATTAGTCATAATGTTGACATCGGCAACACCTACTACTCCATGGTTCTCTACTGCCGCGTCAAACATCAGATGGTCCACCGCTTTGATGCTTCCACCCTCTTCCTCTACCAATTCACCCAACAATTCATATTTATTTGAAGTCATAAAGCAGTCTAGTGCTTCTAATTTGTAGGTTGTATCTTGATTATCAATGAAGGAGTGCAGATAGGCTTAGTCAATAGTGGTTGAACCAAACTACATACTGAAGGGTCAAAACAAGGTGGATCTATGAGCAAGGATGAAGATGCAGACTCGGTTATCATTTTTTGGCATCTTAACAAACATTGTGTTACACCATAATTTTTACAAAGTGCAAATTGCAGATATTTGAAAGGAAAGTTCCATGGCTTGTAATTTTGATACTCATTTTTTTGGTTTCTAATGAGAGCTTAAACACCGGATTCAGTATCCCAGATCATGTTGAAAGGAGTGCGGATTAAGGATCTTAAGGCTAATTTAACACTAGAGGGGGGTGAATAGTGTTTAATGGATTCTAAGACTTATATGGACTAATTTAAAATTTATGATATAAACAAATGCAGAACTTAATCATAGAACAATCACAGAATCAAACACAGGTGCAGAAAGTAAATAAAAAGCAGTAAAAGGAAAGAACACACCGGATTTTATACTGGTTCGGAGTTACCCTACGTCCAATCCTACACCAAGGCAAACACCTCGTACATATTTTTATTATACCAATGTGGAGATTACAATCCTCAATTTCTAAAGGCCTTGAGGTACCCTCCTATCTTCGAGTCCGGAGCAAACTCTCTTGATTTACGGGACATAATATCACCCAATTGATTTCCAGGCACAACCACACCTTATAGAGAGGCTCGATAAACTTTTGATTACAAATTGATCCTATAACTCCGAATAGCACTTTGATCTTCGAGAGAGGGCAGAGAATCAAACAAGAATGAGATTATAATTTGATTCACTTGAGAATTCGGCAGAATTTCGGCACGATCTTAAAAATATGAAAATTTTAGAATATGGATTTGGGGAGAAGACGGAGTGAAGAAAATAGTTAGTTAAAAATTCGTTTGTGAAGGCTATTTTTAGACCAGTAATGGTCATAACCATTCGTGAAGAGATTTAAACGAATAGACACTTCTTTTGAAAATTGAAACTTTTGAATTTAACGGCCACCATGTCAACATGGGGTATCCCATGATGTCGACATCCCTTAGTTAAAAACAACGTAAAATTTGTTTTGAAAATGATATTGAAAGGAAAACAAGATGAAATGATTCTGGAGTAAAATAAACTAATTTTCCTATGTTTTAAAATAAAGAAGAGTAGAAAATTATATTTTTAGAATGTATATATAAATTTGATTTTAAATCTCAAGTATATATATATTATAAAAGAAGATTTAAAAATCAGAAGATAGTTTTAAAAACAAACGAAGTTTAAAACAAGAGTTTATTTAAAAACAAAAACAAAGAATATTTTAAGGCTAAAACATCTTTTGAAAATCATTTGAAAAGATAACTTTTAAGGCTAAGACATTTTGAAAAGCAGTTTTGAAAACCATTTTGAAGTAGTTTTGCAAGCTTCTTCCTGTAGAATATCTCATCACATCAGGATTCGAGAACTTGTACAAAACCAGGATGTTCGTGGGTTTGTAAGCCACTTGTCGTAGGTTTGTAAGCTACTTGTCGTGGGTTTGTAAGCCACTAAGAAGGTAGAAATGGGTTCCATCCCAAATGAAATTTGGAATGAAGATTTCCATGCTATTATGAAGTTTTAACAAAAACTAGACACTTATCTTGAAATCTTGATCTTGATACTCATGAGTCTTCAAACTTGATTTCTTCATTCTTGATCTTTATACTGTACAGTCTTCAATAATCAGTACCTGCCTTATATATATTCTGCATAATAACATTCATATATATCTAGACAATAGTGTTTGTATATAAGTTATAATAAAATAAGTTACAAAGGTTGTTGTCATCAAAACCACTATCTCCAGTTCCTAACACATGTAGTCTAAAAGCATGAACCAAAGCGTCGATCGAGACCAAGATCACTGTCCAGCTAAGGCAAGAAGCTTCACTGAGGGTAGCAATTGGTGAAACTAGAAGCACTTAAGCAAGTATCGATAATCAACGGCTCAAATAGCCTAGCCCGATACCAACAATCAAGATAAATGAAAGATATTCAAGAAGTTATATATAAAAGCATCACATCAGCAATCCGCATCAAAACTCACTAAGCCAAATGGTAACAAATGTTCTAATCTACGCCGCACATAGCATGCTAGGTCATGAATCCAAGAGAAAACACATGCACCAATGGAAGAACCTTAAACTTTCTATAAATAGAGGACCGCCTACTATAATAAAGGGGTTGAAAAATATAATCTCTGACATTCCATTATCATTCAGTACTTTTACCTCTTTTAAAAAATCTTGGCTCAAAAGATCATTAGTGGCGGAATTTTCCATAGATGTACTTGTAAACCAAACTAAGCAATAAAGCCTAGAGCAGAACCTTCAGAGTGAATGTAGGGTTTTTGGTCCCAAACCACTATAAATCTTGTGTTGCATTTACCTTTCGGTATTTATTTCCTATTTAGTCCCGATATTCTTTCGATTTTCTATATCTTTTGGAATTAGCTTCTGAAAGCTTTGAGTGCTATCCAGGAGAAAATTCTGTCTAATATTTTTGGCTCTAGAAGGAGGGTTCCCTCGAACCTCTGCTCTCTTCCAATCCAATAAATTCAGCAGCTAAAAAACTCTCAATCAAGCATAAAGTCAAAAGCATCCTCTCGAAAGTCCCCTTGCTCTCCCAGCCTAGATGAAGGAGCTGAAGAAATGCCAATTATTGATGGAAACCAGGAAAACCAAGTAAACTAAGCTGTTATTGAAGAAATTGCAGCTCCAGTCCGTACTGAAGAAGAATTTAGACAAATGATGCTGAAATTAATTTCCGACATGCACAACGGCTAGATATTTACCAAACCGAAGTTAAAAGCACTTTTTCTGAATTAGAGAAGAATGTTTCGGCTATGCTTGAAGAGGAGAAGAATCCTTTTACCTCCAATTGAAACCTCAAAAAATTGCCAATGGCTAATGAAACCCTAGAAGCTGAGTTTATAATGGCAAGAGAAACAGCTAAGAAAGCCGAGACTACGAAAGCAACAAGTGCAGGTCCTTTTGAGAGGCCCTTAACTTTATGTCCCGAAAGGGTAAACTCTAGAGGAAGGTAGAAAAATAGGCCAAAACTCAAAGTTTTGAAACTGAAACCATAAGTATCTACAGGAATCGAGGAATGGAAGCCTTATTAATAAAATTGTCAGAGCAAGTACAAAAGCTACAAGAGGATCGATCTAACATTGCTGCCGAGATAAAGCTCTGAAAGGTTCAACCTTTCTCTCAAGAAATTATGAAAGCACCTATGCCTTGGGGATTCAGGATCATGACACTTTCTTATGATGGATCGTCTGACCACAAGGATCATGTCACTTTATACGATATCCAGATGCAAGCTATCCGGGCTTTGGATGAGATTAAATGCATATTCTTACTCACAACTTTTAGTAGACCCGCCTTGAAATGATTCTAATGCTATCCACTTAATTCTACTAGCTCTTGGGAGCAACTGATTACATAGTTCTTGACACAATTCTTCACTTCAAAGGATACTAGAACAGGACTGAGCCTCCTCACTGACTTTAGATAAGGGAGAGGAAAATATCTAAAGAACTATTGTAAAAGATTTAATAACATAGCAACTCCATGCAAAGGCTTGATGGACGATACCAAGCTCATCGCTATTACCTCAGGGTTATGAAGGAATACCCCTTTTTGGGATAATCTACTAAGGCGGGAATGCAAGTCCCTAAATGAATTCTTTTTCTGAGCTCGAGGAGAAATCTGAATTGAAGAATCTATGGAAGTTATTAGAAAACCCCAAAATGGAATGGCGACCATAAGTAAACCCTATCGGCAAAAAGGTTTAAAAGAGAATTTTAGGTAGCAAAAGATTATCCCTTGACTCATTCTTATACTCAAGTCTATGCAATGGCTCAAGACCGGATCTCGTACCCTCCGAGAAGAGGGAAAGAGCCGGAAGTTAACCAAGGAGGAAAATATTTTAGCTACCATCGGCAAAATGGTCATAACACTAAAGAGTGTCGGGTTTTGAAATCCTTCATCAACAAACTAGTTAGGGAAGGAAAGCTAAACAAGTTCCTAAAAAGTGATAATACTTAGGGAGTCGCCACTCCAACAGGAAGTGAAAATGTATAGCCTCGAGCACTAGCTTCAAGGTCTTTACCAATCCCTCGGAATTTTGTTGGCATCATCTTGGGAGGACCCTACACTGTCAGGACAAGTAATGATAGCTGTAAGAGATACGTTAATGAAGTCAAAGATGGAGACAACTTGGTGTATGGCATGAAAAGGTTCAAAAGGAAGCAGAAGTTTGGGCCGAAATTGCATTTAATGACTTTGATAAGCGGGTTGTCTGCCACCCCACATTGATCAACTTGTAATTACAGCTCAAATTAGACTTTCGGAGGTTGCAAAGATAATGGTAGATATGGAAGCCGCCATTAACATCCTCTTCAAGCATGATTTTAATAAAATGGAATTACTTGAAAACAGTCTTAAGTCCAGTTAAGCTCCTATGTATTGGTTCAATGATGATACGACCATTCCTTTCGAAGAATGTAACTCGATGGTCAAAGTTGGAAGTGACCCTCGCTATAAGATTTTTGAAACCATTTTTCTCATTATGGACATCCCCTAAGTGTACAATGCCTTCTTCGGGAGGCCAACTCTCGATGCCATAGATGGGTACATATCTACTAAGCATTTACTTTTAAAATTTCCTACCGAGAAAGGTAAAGGGCCTGTAAGAGGAGACTAATGGATGTCGAGGCAGCTGTATTATGCAAGTTTGAACATGATGAATAGTGGGAAAACTTGGTCTTATGAGAATAATGTCAAAGTTAATCAACCTTCTCCTCATGAAGTTATGAAAACAGTTAATACCACCACTTCTAAATCTATAGGAAGTCGCAAGAAACTTTTAAGAATCCTGCCATGATAAGAAGATTCCATTGTTGGAGAATTAATTTACAAATCAAGCTACCAAAAAGAATATAATAAGGTAGAACGAGGGCAAGGTAGTAAGTTCTCTGGGAGAAAGAGGAAGATTTTTCACAATGTACAAGAAGTCCCGTGGGAAGAAGAAATTGAGCTTGAACATGATCCAAGACAAGAGACCAAAATGGCTTCAGCAACAAAGACTTTAGAAGAAGCCTGCTTGACATAAATGACAAGTCTAAGACAATTAAGATAGGAAATTATTTTCATCCTTCTATCCAAGACGATCTAATTTCCTTCCTCAAACATAACCAAGATGTATTTGCTTGGACTCATGACGACATGGTAGGAATTGACCCCTCAGTCATTTTCCATTGTTTAAATATAGATCCCAAGTTTACTCCCATAAGGAAAAAGAGGAGGCCATTAGACAAGGACCGATACATGGCTCTACAAGAAGAAATCGAGAAGTTAATGAAGAATAATTTCATCTTAGGTGTCTACTATTCGAAGTGGATCGCTAATCTGGCATTAGTAAAAAAGCCAAATGGAAAGTGGAGGATTTGCATTGATTTTATAGATTTAACCAAAGCTTGCCCGAAGTTATGCTTCCCTTTACCGAGAATCGACTAGTTAGTAGATGCTACTAGTGGGTATCAATTGCTTTCGTTCATGGTTGCCTATTCCAGCTATAATCAGATCCCAATTTTTAAGCCTAGTGAGGAGCATACAAGTTTCATCACCAATATGAACTTGTTCTGCTACAAGGTAATGCCATTCGGCCTTAAGATCGCAAGGGAAATATATATTAGAGGTTAGTCAACTGTATTTTTACCAAACAAATAGGTCGAAACATAGAAGTGTATGTTGACGACATGTTGGTCAAATTTAGCAGTCAGAAAGTCATATTTAGGATCTAACTGAGATGTTTGATGTTCTTCTGAAGTATCAGATAAAGCTAAACCCTTAGAATTGTACTTTTGGTATACATCTAGGAAATTCCTAGGTTTTATAATAAGTGCTAGGGATATAGAGATAAAACCAGGTCAGATAAAAATTATAATCAACATAAAAGCTCCAACTAATGGAAAACAATTAATGAGTTTGAATGGAAAGATTGTTGCTTTGAACAGGTTCATAAATCGATCAATCGACAAGTGTATTCCCTTCTTTAACCTCTTAAAGAAGCATTTTACTTTCAAATGGTCGGATGAATGCCAGAAAGCATTCAAACATCTACAAAAGCATTTAAATTCCCTCTAGTATTTTCTAAACCGATTGATAGGGAAACCCTATTCGCTTATTTTGCTGCCTTGGACTAAGCCATAAGTTCAGCCTTGGTAAGAGATAATGACGGGATCCAGAAGCCCACATATTATGTAAGTAAAAAAGCTAGGCCCAATTGAGAAGCACAACCCTGTAATTGAAAAACTCGCTTATAGCTTAATATTCACAGCAAGAAAGCTTCGGCCGTACTTCCAAGCCCATCCTATTAAAGTCCTTACAGATCAACCGCTTCAACAAGTTTTCAGTAGACATGGGGAGGTTAACCAAGTAGGCTATAGAGCTTAGCTAGTATGAGATGTCTTATGAGCCGAGGACAACAATCAAAGGTCAAGCAGTAGCTGATTTCATCATCGAACGCACTAGTTTAAAAACCAAAGCCAAAAAAAGAGACGACAAGAGTTAATTTCATTCCACTTGAGATCCTTGAGAAACCTATCATACATGTACTAGAGAAAGTGTTAGTTATAACACGGGCTCAAGCTGCCCGAAGTAAATCTAAAACACCAGTAATAACTAAAGAAAATTGGATGTCACTATATATTTGATACCTGACTGAGGATATTCTACCTTCGGATGCTGAGAAAACAAGACGGATTAAATATAATGCTCCAAAGTTTAACATTATAGATGGAGTAAGTTACGCATGTTCTTACCACGAACCACATCAAAAGGAAACAAATAGTACTTGAAGTCAAGAAAGCTACTATCATGGTAATAGGGCTGAGCAGAAAATAGACCTGAGGTCACGACATCTAACTAGACCTAAGCCCTATCAACAAGGGAAAAGCTGCAAAAAGAAACTACCGCACACATTACGAAAATGCAGCAGAACACATTGGCTATATCCAGGATCAAAGGTCAAACTAGAATACTGAGTCTTGGCATCAGAACTAATGAACAATGTTCTGAATTAACCATACTTCTAAAGATCACATTTTTTCAAATGTCTACATGAGCAGGTCTGCATAGGAACATACCAGCAGCAACCTAGAAAGCGCCAAACAAAAAGAAAGCACTCCAAAGGGGTTGTATATAGGGTCACTCGGGGTACGCTTCAACACAAAGTTAACCCTACATCCAAATGAAAAATTTAAAGCTCTTACTCTCTCACGTTTGCAATAGGAAATGGAACAACACAAATCATAAATAAACCTCAGTTGCAACCCAAATGCATGCCAAACCAGTCCTAAGAACGGAATAGGAAGTGTTACTCCATTCCGCCGACATAGTGACAAATTAAACAAAGATAAAAAGATCATCAATAGGGAAATACGGTCTAAACGATAGGCAATGATTCACTACTGAACCTCTCCACATGCACCGATCACATACCAATGCCTTTGGATGCCTCTTTATCATTCCTCTTAAAGCAACTTGTCATTCCAAGAGAGAAAAGGCAAACCTGTACAGAGCCGGGCTTTCCACCAATTTTTCAAGCATCCCGCTTTGAATTCCACAATCTCACCAATATCAGGATTTCCCGCCAAAAATCCATCATCAATTCAAGCACAAAGACAAGTGTCACGGATAAGCGACAAGTGGAAAAATTCGAGGGTGGATATTGAAGGAAAGAATTAAAAGCGATTACACCAAGCAGTATTGTATTCTTCATACTATATAAGGAAACACTAGAGGATGAAGAAAATGATCTTCTTTTTGAAACCTCATCTTCTTCCAAAGGATATATTATGTGCCTTAGAGGCCATTAATCATTTTGGTACAACAATCACAAAGATATAATGAAAAACCCCATTGATGTAGGATTAAAATTAATCTGAACCATGTAAAAATATCTATGTCCTTTACTTTTATTTTTCTACTATTTATCTTTTTAAATCACTTATCATTCGCAAAACCTCTTTGACATTTCAACAAATAATTGAAATATGACTACTCGGCTATGTAAGCATTCGACAACACAGTCGCTTCTCTAAGGTGAATTTAATGAAGCTCAAATTGGGTAATTCCTAATCGTAGGGATGACTAGCCATAAGGTCACCTCAGGATCAAGTTGAGTGTAGTGAAGCCGAAAAACTTCACCAATATTTTGGGCGCTAGAAGGAGTGCCCAAACCTCCGTCCCTCTGTCCCTTTTTTCTCAATTTCCAGCAAAACTCCCGATTCCATCTTCCATTTTCCTATCCTCGATGACTCACCGCCTTTGTTTATCTACTGCATGTTTCATGCAATAGATAAGCCGTCATGACATTTTCAAAAATGAGAGCGATGAGACAGACCACCACTACTTGATAGATTGAGTCAATGATCAGTGGTGCATAAAATCATGTTCAACGGCTTTTACCAATAGTCCCTCGTTCCTCTGTCAATCAAAGACTACAGGGAGGGTATGGATACGCAGGTATTCGTATATTTGGACAGCGATTCGGATCATGGCATGGAACCCAAAACAGGAATCCAGGAATTCTAGTCACAATAACATGGGAGTTCCAGTTCCATGACCATGAACACATATCTCAATCACTTCGGTAAGCAGAATGCCGAAGTGATTGAGATGAAGAAAAATTTGAAAGATCAACCACTGCCTCTTCCCCACTGGAACAAACTCCAGCTATCTGTATGAGGGCAATTGATGCTTCTCTCTTCCTTACTCGGATAAGAAGTTATGTTAGACAAACAACTGAGACCAGAGGCAAGACGAGTTCAAACTTCGGAGGAGGAGCTAGAATCGGAGTCGAAGCAGGGACTGCAAAGACAAGTGTCCTTTACTACACTAAAGGGCCCAGGCCAAGAACAAAGTGCCATGTACCATACATACGGCAAACTTTGTATGTATGTATTATGTATGTATGTATATATATATATATATATCAATGTACTAAACATGATGTACGGATACTAAACAGCCAGAACCAGTGTAATAAAAATTATTTTTTCTCTATAAAAAGAAGTTATATTATACCTTCATAGTTCACTGCCAATATTCGCTAATTATGCTTAATGCGAGGTCGGTAGTAAAACGACAATCTCAACACTGAGAATGGTGATACTGGACCTATACATTTGGACTCGCATCAAAGCCAGTCTGGCATCTTAGCCAAAATATTTCGCTGGGCGGGATGAAATTTTTTCCTGATCCGGTATGAATTTTTCTATGATAACAATCATAAAGACCGGTCGTAGGGATATTAGACTGCCTGAACCGGTATAAAAAACGTTTATAACAGTTAATTCGACATACCACACTGGATAAATGGATATTAGATGGCCTAAGCCAGTACAAAAAAACCACGCGCTTGCGACAATGGGTTGTACATACATGACCTAACTTCTTAGTCAAAGTCACTCCCTCAACGGGAGAGATTGTGCCAAGCACATAACAATTTACTCTTTATAGCTCACCGCCTTCCACCTATGAACAATAATGGCAATCTCAGAAATGAGAACAGTGATGCTTGAGAAGAATGCAGCTTTGCATACGGATGACATTATGCACCCAAACAGGGTGAAGGTCATACCAGGCTTACAGTTAAGGATGGTTCACTCCGAGAACAGGGGCGGGTCATATAAGGGATACAGCCAAGCATACGGCTAAGGACAGCTCACCCCTAGAACAGGGGGAAGGACATATTAAGCATATAACTAAGCATATGGCTAGGGATAACACGCTCCAAGTAGAGGGGTAATTCATGCACGGTCTACGGCTAAGTCAACCAAAGATGCTACATTCTAAAAATCCATCGAATCGCCTTTACAATGAAAGGAAAGTTGCGACCTATCAGATCATAACCAAGAGGCATATGTTGTTCTGAGAGCTCACCCTAGACATGGCAAGAGAGCACAATACATGATCTGTACCAAAGGAAGTTGGCTACCAGGTAAAAATCTAGTTGCTACTCAAAGTTTGCCAAGTATACATCAAAAAACTAAGTTATCAATACTTGGTTATGAATCTTATATGTTATTCATCTTTTACATACTCTTAAATAATCTACAAAACATTACAACCGGGTGATATTACAAAAATATCATCCCCTTAAAAATTAAAATTATGAGTCCAGTATAAGACCAAGCATGATCGCTTTATGCCTTCTCGATCTGTAGGAGTGCAATGTTGTGAGCTGAGAAGGAAATTAGCTCTCCGGATCAGTAATCACCACTGACGATTGAGAACCAAAGCCATTACCATGAGATGATTTTCGGTAGGCAACGCGGGGATTGTAGTTAGCACCGGCCCAGACGTTTTCATAATTAGAAGACCTACACTCATGATCAGCTTCGGTTATACAAAAAGGACAAATTAAGTCCAGGCCAGAAGCATCTAAAAAAGTCAAGTTCGCCCAGGAGGTGCTCCCATGTTTGTTCGACACCTCTAGAGAAAGGACTAAAGAACTCATCCATGGTAGACGAGAATGAGGAAACCCGAGTACTTGACGTCTCTAACTCTCCCTTAAAGTAATTCTCTAACTCTTTAATCTTAGCCTTTTAGTGAGTCTTCATATCATTCTCCCACTTAAGAATCTTAGTTGGGTCAGCCCCAGATGTGAGCACATGGATTGCATCCAACATAAGAGGGACACGTGAAGATGGAGTCATTGGAGAGCTTTCCTCTGCACTTACACAGTGCCATCCTTTTTCTTAGCTTCTTGATTTCGTCCATATATACGACCCCGTATATGTTCTCAGCATTATTTAATAAATCTTCTAGCTCCATTATTCTAAGCTGAGCAGAATCTTACTTCTTTTGCAAAGAAGCTATCTCTAAATCCTAAATGAAATAAATGTGCTAGAGAAGGATGAGCAAGTCCACAAATACCAAAATCAAATAACACTGTAAAGTAAAAAAATAGGACTACTAAAAATTTTGTAGATTTTACACAAAGAAATATTATACAGAAATTTAATTTCTTAGATAAGTTAAAAGTGTTTTCTTTATGCTAAAATCTTAATAAAAGAATACTAAATCTAAGTAGCATTAGGAAGAGGCGAAGATGTGCTAGAAACATAGGTACGTTTGGGGTTATAGCAAGCTCATGCCCAAGGATCTTTAGTCGGGTCAGCCGTTACGTCAAAGTCTTCCTTATTACTGAGGAAATTCTGGTGCAATGAAGGATTAAAAAAACGGCCAAAACATCTCGAGACTATTCCAGTAACGCCTTATCTTTCTTACTCTTAGCTTTCTCTTGCTCGAGCTTATTCAAGTAAGAAGCAACTCTACCCTAAAAGGCCAATGATGCGCTCTCGAGCTCACACACCTTCAATATATTGCCTTCCTTCTTGTGTTATTTAAGGTCTCTATTAGTTGAGCCTTTGTTTTTCTTTTTGAAAAATCATCAGTTAATCTCCTAGCAATATTCTTCCAACCATCACCATGAAGAAAGGAAGACCCAAAACTAGGGGTAGGAAAAGAAGCAATATCTAAGTGAGACACTTTAGTCATCTTCCAATGTTCTGCAACCTCCAGCTCACCTAGCAATCTCCATAGACATATCCTCGATTTGCTTCTTACACTATGCAATTTCCTCTCTATAAACAATACCATAAAGTTCTTCTCCCATCTTTACGGTCTTGTTTATCCCGTTAAGCTCTAATGCGGCATACTTCTGACCATTCTCGAAGTCTCTTATTGCGATCATATTGGTGTTGAGTGTGCTATGAGCTCTTGCAAGCTCTACATGGTTGAACTTTAGCTCTATCTCAAGCCTCTCAACGTCATATCTGAGTTAAGCAATGTCATCCTCAGACATGTCTTAACGATGAATAAGCTCGGTATTGAACAAAGCTAAAAAAGAACTGATTCAAATCACCATTAAAATAAAACTTAGTCACTTAATCAAAACACAACAAATTAAGTTTCAGCACTAAAACATCCATTACTTATTATATCATTGCTGCTTGTCTACATGATCGAAGGTCATAAAAAAATTAATAAAGGTATAAAAAAGTCATTGGTTAATCAAGTTCCTAAGTTTAAGCCTAAACCACTCAAGATTAAGGTTATCAGGTGGAAAAGAATCACTCTTTAGCGTGTATCGCCATCAACGCAACATGAAATCACTAAGGGCTTCCTTTTCCCTAATTACTTGACCTATTTGGATTAATAAATCCTTGGTCATGTTCTTAAGATCAGCATAATTTTTGACTAATTTCTTTTCATGTCTACCAACAGACTCTTTGTAATACGAGGGAAATGCTGCTATATTATCGACCTCCCTAGAGCTCGCTTTCGTGTAGGAGCTTCAAGCACTAGGTTCCACCTTTTTTCCTTTTCACATCTACCCATGGTTGTGGTGATTAACCCAAGGCAATCTAAAGTGTGTTTTTCGAGCCTAGCTCCAGTCTCTCTCAATAGTTTTGTGAACACATTCTCTCTAGAATACTAAACAAAACAATAATAAAAGCGTTATCATTCGCAAGAAAAATATAACAAACATCGTGTCACATTACAAATAGAAAAATAAACTTCAAAATCATAGGTACAACAAGACACAAAATACATTCGAGACTAGTCATCTAAGTTTATCAGGAAAGTTGAATTAACCTTGTTTGCAGTTTGGTTTTGTTTATCAAATGGCAAGTTTTCTTGAACCATATCAGCCTCCACCCTATACTTATGAGAAGGGTACCCAGAATAGTTCAGGTCAACACGCTCTTCGTCATCCTCCTCTTACCACTTACCATAACAATATGTAAGAATCGAATACACCATAGACTCTTTCTTCAAGAAGTCGGGCTTAACTTCTAACTAAAATTCAGTATGGTCGAAGCATAAAAACCATAAGTCACATCTGAGGTGACAGTGTTGAATTCCTTCTTGGATTTATCCGACTCTTTATCATTCTAGCTAGAACTTCATCCTTCCCCTTCAGCTCATGCTCCTTCAAAGCCTGAACATCCTCAGCTACCTTAACCTCCCTCTCGACCTTTTCAACCTACTCATGGAGCATTCTGGTCCCCTCCTCTGCCTTAACCTTAGCCGTAGCTAATCAGTCTTTTCAGTGCTGGTTGAGGCAAGATCAGCTTCAAGCTTAGCCACTCGGCTCAAAAGTAAGGCCTGCACACTCCCTGATTCGCATGCCTTCATCATCAAAGCCACAGACTACAAGAAGGGAAAGCATAAAACAATATGAGTAACAAACTAACATCATGCGAAGGAGAAAAAGAGAAGAAAATATGATAACTCACATAAGACCAAAGCTTCTCAAACTCTGACGCGATAGTAGCAGGGGACATCTCAAAGGCTAAGATAGAAAGAACAAATGGACCTTTTTCAATTTTCCCTACCTTCTCCATCAAGGTAGAAACATTAACTTCAGATGTAGCTAAAACACCCGCACCAGGGATAGGATTACCCCGCATAGAAGATCCAATCAACCCAGTAGGTGTAGGAATCGAAGGAGGAAAAACTACCACATCAGAAAAGAATGGAACTTCGAACGATGGAGAAATAAACACTCTTTTGGAAGGAGTGGGAGAACCAACAGACCCTCCAAGCAGTCTCTTCAAAGCTTTCTTTTTTCTCTTATCCTTTCTCTCCTCCTCTAGAGCCTTACGAAGCTCAACAGCTACATAATCATTCATATTATCCATGAAAAGAGGAGACAATGAATCTAAATCATAGGTACGACAATTCTAAATATGGTACAAGCTACTTATACCTCCAGTTTCAGATGGGGAAGGAATGAGCTTAAATCTGCTTTGGGAAAGTATATGATGGGAACGCTGCAAACCACGATCTATTTGTAACGACCCAGAATTTTTGATAATTAAAATTCGAATATTTAATTAATTTTAAATATTAATAAATGAATTTAATAAGTCGAATGATTTATTTTTCGAATATTGGGTTTTATTTGATAATTAAATATTAAATTAATAATTGAAATTCCAGAAATAATTGAAAATCGAGTTTAAAATGATTTGAAATGATTTGTAAAATTTTATTTAATCATACTGGAGCTATAGAAAGGTTATAGAACTTTTAAAAATTGAATTTGGAGTTAATCTGTGAGAATTGAATATATTAATATTTAATTATCGACTGTAAAAATAGCCAATTTTCGAACAGTCTCAGAATTGAACGAAACCAGTTTCATCGGATCCGTAATGTGATATTATTGCATGATTTCAAATTTCGTAATTTTTGGATTTACCGTTTGTCCGGTACAAATTAAAACGCCTCGAAATCGATTTAAATCGGTTTAATTTAAATTGATCGTTTAATTTCATATCTTGCACAGACGATCGAATTAGCTTTCGAAACCTATTCCATTGTGTCAGGAACGCGGGATAAACCCTAGAAACGATAGTGACCGTGCGTAAATCGGAGTTCGGGAAATCAGGATGAATAGTGTTCGTCGTTTTCTCTATAAAAGCACTTCATTATTTTCTTTTTTTGCAAAATTAAAACCCTAACCCTAGAAAACAAAGCCAGCCGCCACGTGATGATTTAATGGCCGAAATTTGCCTACGTTCATCCTCATTTATCTCCCAATCCGTCAACATCCACGCAAAGTCATCAACTAACAAAAGGTAGAGAGCATTGAGATCGATATATCCAATGGTCAAGATCGTGAAAGGAGCTGTAGATTTGTCGCTAGGAGGCCGCGTTCGTGCTCGGTTCGTGCACGCTTTTCGAGAGAAGCAGGGGGCCGAGCTCTATGATACTAACGGCGAAGGTGGAGCGAGGGGTGGGCTTCGAAACGGCGTAGCCTGATCGTCGTGAAGTCGAGAAATGGTGTTGCGTTGGTTAGGGCAAAGTGGCGGCTAGATGGGTTAGCTTGCGTTCGATTATCTGATGGAGGAGATGATGTAGAACACGGCCCTGATTCTCTTGTTCAATATTCTAATGTCCAGATGATAGGGTTTGTAAATAAAGAAATTTAATTTGAAATTGAATATATATTAAATTGTATAAAGTTTGTAATGTCATAACTTTGTCATATATTATCAGAAAATTACGAAACGAATTGCATTGGCTTCGTTTTGTCGAGCACTACGCGATGCAACTGATTTGGAAGCGATTGGAGTCAGTGAATAATTCGGGTGAAATTAAACGTCTGTTTAATTTTATTCGAAATAAACGCTGAAATCAGAATTGAAATCAAGGTGAGATCTTCTCACTCAAATTGAATGTGGAATTTTTACAGTTATTGATTTGATGATTGCTATTCGATGTGATATTAGATATAGTAGGATATATATCTATATATAGCAATATATACATATTGGCATATGTATATATTGGATTGATTGATTTCCCGCCTCGTATAGCGGATGAGACCCTATTGCGCCGTTAGTAAGCGGATTTTTATAAAACCTATATACCGCGATAATTCCGTACTGGAGCGGAATTGGTATTGTGCTAACATCTGTGGATGCAGGGAAACAGGTTGGAGGGATCCGACTGGATTCCTCACCGTATTGATTATTTACAGATATTTTGATATATTCTGTTATCATATGATGATATATGATATTTGACTGTTGTGATGGACTGATTGGTGTTGTTGCATCATCGGATTCAGTTTTGAACTTTAAAAATGACGACTTTTAATTTAAAAGGATTTTTAAAGTGATTTTTGAAAATATACGTTTTATGGAATTTTTGAATCAATTTATAAACGTAAAATTTTAAAGTTATAAAAGTTATAATTTTTAGTGAAATATAACCGAAGTGTTGTTTTTGAAATAAAAGTCGATTTATTTATAAAATCGGTTAAGTTGGGATTTTTGAATAACTATAAACGATTTGTATAGGAAGATTTATAAAATGGATATTTTATTAATCAAAATATTGGACTTATAAAACGAATTTTTATAAGTGTTGAAAAGAAGTATAAAAGGATTTCATAAGTGAATGAAATTAATAGATTTATAACGTGAAGGTATAAAGTGAATAGATGTTGTAGAATAAACGATTTATAAGTAATTTACTTATAAATTTGATTTTTGCACTTAATTGGGATATAAATAGAAATTGCTAAATGAAATGATTTCATAAGTTGAAATTGTTATGAAGTATAAATGTGATTTATAAACGTTGTTTATAAATCTGGAATCACTTACTTTGATAAGTAATTTTAGAAGTTAATAAGAGGAGAATTTTATAAATCGAAGTTGTTAGAAAATATAAAGGTGAATTTATAAACGTTGTTTTATGAATTCGAAATCAATCAAATTTGATGAATGTAATATAGAAGTTATTAAGGGAATTTTATCCACGATTTTGGATAGTGGATAATTCTTGGAATAAAACGTGTAGAAAAGATTGAAATGTAATTATTGAAGTATATTCACGATTTTGGATAGTGAATATATCGTTAAGTAAAATGGATAGTTTTGGAAAAGTGATATTAAAATGAAGTTAAACATTTTAGAGATGTTTTTAAAATGTATTATGATATCGAATACATAGATTTCAACATTTTTATTGTTGAAATAGACGTTTTCGAAGAATAAGGAAATGATGGACTATAACACTGTTGTTATAGTAAATGATTTCCGAAAGGAAATGTTTTAATGTAGTATTGGGATTTATATATCTATCTAAATTCGAATCCCTATACTAGTGATTTTGAGTCGTCGTAATGATGTTTTACGTAACATTCGTTTTGACTCAAATAAATGTGTTTAAAGAGAATGATTTCCTTAAAGAATGAATATATACTTAATTTTGATTTAAGTATATCGAATATTTTCAAATGTTGAAAATAAATGATTTGTGAAATACTTATTTTTAAATAAGTATGGAAATGCTTTTCCAATATGAAATGAACTGTTTTGAGATTTTATCTTCAAAGATAAAATGAAATGTGGAAATGGATTTGAAATTGTTTTCAAATGATTAAGTGTGGAAATTTTATATCTAGTAAAAGATATTTTGGAAGATAAAATAATTTGGGAAAATTATTTGGAATCTGATGATGCTGCGCATCTTTATTGATAGTTAAATAACCGACTATCAATAATTACCTTTAGATAGGTATTTGTTGTGAATTGGATGAATTTGAATGCCACACTTATTTTTGAATAAACGCTCACTATTCGGGTTAGCCGGGAAAGGACCATGGGGTCGTATAACCCATTCCGAATATGTGATACGTCGTTATGAATTGCATTCGAAGACCGGTGTTGAAGACCGGATATTTTTTGAAAACGGAAGGATTACCGTCGAGTTACTCTACATCGGCTGATCTCCGGTTTAGAGGTTTTATCACCCTTAGTGACGGGAAGTCCGGACGTGATTAGAAATTTATCCGGAAATGCAAGGGCTTCGTGAGAAGTGCCTTCGGTTCTGTTCGATCCCGGAACAGACTTGTATGGATTGTGTGTCTGACGTTACAATTTGAGATATAAAGCTGATTTCTTTCAAATACATATCTGTTGGTGGCGGAGAATTTATTCTCTTAGCTTAACACCCTTCTCTGAGACGTACGAGCTCAGAGGTTATGTAGTTGAAATTTATCAGCGATATATCCCAATTTGGTAACGTGGCATACTGAGTGTTGCTGTGAAATGATCAGTGTTTGATCATTTGTGATATGATCATTTGTTTGATCTTATATCTTTGTGATCATAGGTTGATCATTTTGTTTGACCCGAAGCAGGGCTTTTTGAGAAAGCGTAGCTTTGTGGACGAGACTTCGTCAGGGCCTCAACAACCCGGAAATGGTCGAAACAGGAATGTTGCGGCAAGGTTATGAGGGTCGCGCCCTTTAGGGTATGTCATTTCCTTCTGGAAAGGGGTGGTATTATGGTATGGAGCCCTGATACTTACTCATGTGGATACACCTTCTTTATGATGTGTGATGTTGGATATCGAGCGCTCGGATAAAGGTCCCAAAGGACCGGGTGATGACATATTCGTGAGTTACCTGTTACAGGGGTAACCCGGCCTTGTTTGGCAAAGAGCAGTTTGTCTCTCGGGACGTCCAGCCAGAGGCGATCCTATTCGGCAGGAGGAAAGGAAGTTCCTTAGCCTGACCATTTGTTGGAAATCCATTTCCCAAATACGAAATTTGTACGGTTTTAGTTGTAGAACCTGCTATCTAATATAGCAGCTATAGTAGGCATAGTATAATGGTACCTATGCTGGCTAAGATTAATATTATACTTTCGAAATGTTTTCTACACTAGACATTAATAATAATATCCAATGATTTGCGTAGTAAGCATCTTTGAATATCATAAGAAGAAATCTCCTCCAATTCTGCGTTTGCATTGTGTGTGTGGCGGGAGGTCTTATGGTAGTTTCATTTTCCAAAAGCATTGCGAATCTGTTTTATTTTCTTTGTGAAAAATAACTGTTTTACGATCTCACACCAGTCACCATGACTGACTCGGAGTTTATTGTTTCCCTTCTAAACTCTGGGTGCCCACCAATTTCCACACGGGCAGCCTAGAGTTATATTATCAGGATATTCTGGATATTCTGGAGCTTTGGAAGCAAGCTGGATGGCGAGACGTAGTATTTGTATCTGATATATTTATTCCGCTGTGTATTCTGTATGAGGACAAGTTATATAATTGTCCATTGTTGTATATTGACTCTGATGATTGATGTATGTATAAACTGATATAGTTCTTTGTTTTAAAAGACTAGTAATTATCTATTGTATATTGTTCCGCTGCGATATGTGAGATTCTGATATTGTTTCTGTTTCTGATGTTGTTCTGTTGTTTCTTCTTTCTCTTTTCTTCTATCTTTTCTTCTACCTCTTCTTTTAAAAACCCTAATGGTTCGGTTTTTCATTCACCTTGAGTAAATAGATGAAGATTAGTGTCTATTCAAGGGGTACGGAAAAGCGGGCTATTACATTTGGTATCAGAGCATATGGTTAAGCGACAACCCTGCTCTGTTGGGTGTTACTCATTAGAGATAGAGTCAGTAGTACTCTAGAATGAGTTGAGTGTAATAATAGATACGAGTGCGTATTTGTTAGTGAATATAAAATTGTTTTATATTGTGGTGATTGGTTTGTTGAGTGGTATATGGATTCTGGTCGGTATTGTCCGTACAACTCTATCGATAGGGATCTCTAAACACTTGAATAGAACAATTCGACACAGTATGTTTTGAATAGGGTAAATGAGATAATTTTGCCCAAAACTATTTTTGTATAAAAAAGAAATGTTTTTCTATGAAGTACTATAGTATATGGTTGCATGGTTGTTAGAAGTGATAATATTAAATTATTATCATTGAAATTAAATGAGAAATTGGAATTATAACTCCAAAGTTAAGAAATAAATTCACATACGAATGAAATTAAAGAATGTAAATTTTAAATGTGAATTGTAATTTAAAACGGAATTCCAGGGAAGTTTTTGGAAAAGTTTTGAAAAGAATTTGAAAATATTGGAGATTTGGAAAGTTAAATCATTTTTGGTTTGAAAATGATTTTTCAAAGGATTTGATATTGTGGAAAATTGTTTTAGAGAGATAAAAGCTCTAAACTCTTTTCGGTCGCTGGAAAATAACTTCGGTAATGACTGCAGCATTATTGATGTCCATTTTCGGGTTTCCAAAAGGGGGATTGCTGTCAAATTATTTTAAATGGAAGTTGTTTGGAAATTTGGATTTTTGTTTTAGAAAATTCAAGGATAATTTGAATTGTTTTCAAAATGGCTTTGAAAGATTGAAAAGACTCTGGAATACTTTATAAAAATATTTATGAAATATTATGAAATTGATAACTTATAAAATATTGAGATCTGATTGGAATAAAATTCAAATTGTAAATGAATTTGTAACTTGGAATAGAATTCAAGAAGGTAATTGAAAATTTAAAATTCAATAATGGAATGAAATTGTGAATATGAATTTATAATTGAAAATAGAATTCTAATGAAATGAAATTAGTAAGGTGAATGTATCAATGATCTTATAGATCGAAATGTAAGTAAGTCGAAGACTTATAGAATATTTGAAATTGATTTGTGAAATATTAAACTAAAATTTGTAAGTGAAGCTAATTGAATGAAGTGAATGAGATTAAAACTGAATGTTAAACTTCTTTTGAATTTGGTAGTAAATGAAGCTGAAACCGAATTTGAATAAATTGGAGTAGTAACAAATGAATTGGAATGAGAATTCAAATTGAATGAAATAGATATATAACTTCAATAGTGAAGTAAAGATGATATAAGCAGTTTATATTGAAAATTTTGTAATCAGAATTGCAAAATGGTTTGAATATATGGAACTAGATATTATGGCTAGTAGGATATACAGGTGTAAAGGAATTGGGATTTTAATTTTGAAGAGAATTTGAATTGCTCGACAAAAGGTAAGTGTTTCAATTTGAATATGAAATTTGATGACTTATTTCTCTAGCCGCTTGGCTTTTTCTTTTTCTTTTTGAAATCTGAGAGTCCGTAGGGACATTTTGTAGTCGTGCCATGTTAACCGCGCAAAGGAGACGCTGGCGAAATTTTCTGAAAATTTAAGGCGTTAGAAAATTTTTGAGAAAATTTGAAAGTTTGAAATTTGAATTTAAACTTAAATTTGAATTTTGAAGTTAAACAATGTTGTTTGAAACTTATAATTGAAATTGGAAAACGAGATTGAATGATAACGAATCTTTAATAGAAAGATTTGTTGTGATAAATTGATAAAACTATTAGATGTTGAAAGATAGTAGACGAGTTAAGGACCATTTTTCCTAACTTGTAATTTCGAGGGCGAAATTCTTTTAAGGGGGGAAGTCTGTAACGACCCAGAATTTTTGATAATTAAAATTCGAATATTTAATTAATTTTAAATATTAATAAATGAATTTAATAAGTCGAATGATTTATTTTTCGAATATTGGGTTTTATTTGATAATTAAATATTAAATTAATAATTGAAATTCCAGAAATAATTGAAAATCGAGTTTAAAATGATTTGAAATGATTTGTAAAATTTTATTTAATCATACTGGAGTTATAGAAAGGTTATAGAACTTTTAAAAATTGAATTTGGATTTAATCTGTGAGAATTGAGTATTTTAATATTTAATTATCGACTGTAAAAATAGCCAATTTTCGAACAGTCTCAGAATTGAACGAAACTAGTTTCATCGGATCCATAATGTGATATTATTGCATGATTTCAAATTTCGTAATTTTTGGATTTACCGTTTGTCCGGTACAAATTAAAACGCCTCGAAATCGATTTAAATCGGTTTAATTTAAATTGATCGTTTAATTTCATATCTTGCACAGACGATCGAATTAGCTTTCGAAACCTGTTCCATTTTGTCCGGAACGCGGGATAAACCCTAGAAACGATAGTGACCGTGCGTAAATCGGAGTTCGGGAAATCAGGATGAATAGTGTTCGTCGTTTTCTCTATAAAAGCACTTCATTATTTTCTTTTTTTGCAAAATTAAAACCCTAACCCTAGAAAACAAAGCCAGCCGCCACGTGATGATTTAATGGCCGAAATTTGCCTACGTTCATCCTCATTTATCTCCCAATCCGTCAGCATCCACGCAAAGTCATCAACTAACAAAAGGTAGAGAGCATTGAGATCGATATATCCAATGGTCAAGATCGTGAAAGGAGCTGTAGATTTGTCGCTAGGAGGCCGCGTTCGTGCTCGGTTCGTGCACGCTTTTCGAGAGAAGCAGGGGGCCGAGCTCTATGATACTAACGGCGAAGGTGGAGCGAGGGGTGGGCTTCGAAACGGCGTAGCCTGATCGTCGTGAAGTCGAGAAATGGTGTTGCGTTGGTTAGGGCAAAGTGGCGGCTAGATGGGTTAGCTTGCGTTCGATTATCTGATGGAGGAGATGATGTAGAACACGGCCCTAATTCTCTTGTTCAATATTCTACGGTCCAGATGATAGGGTTTGTAAATAAAGAAATTTAATTTGAAATTGAATATATATTAAATTGTATAAAGTTTGTAATGTCATAACTTTGTCATATATTATCAGAAAATTACGAAACGAATTGCATTGGCTTCGTTTTGTCGAGCACTACGCGATGCAACTGATTTGGAAGCGATTGGAGTCAGTGAATAATTCGGGTGAAATTAAACGTCTATTTAATTTTATTCGAAATAAACGCTGAAATCAGAATTGAAATCAAGGTGAGATCTTCTCACTCAAATTGAATGTGGAATTTTTACAGTTATTGATTTGATGATTGCTATTCGATGTGATATTAGATATAGTAGGATATATATCTATATATAGCAATATATACATATTGGCATATGTATATATTGGATTGATTGATTTCCCGCCTCGTATAGCGGATGAGACCCTATTGCGCCGTTAGTAAGCGGATTTTTATAAAACCTATATACCGCGATAATTCCGTACTGGAGCGGAATTGGTATTGTGCTAACATCTGTGGATGCAGGGAAACAGGTTGGAGGGATCCGACTGGATTCCTCACCGTATTGATTATTTACAGATATTTTGATATATTCTGTTATCATATGATGATATATTGTAATATCCCGGAAATTTTAACAATATCAATTTAATAATCTGTTAAATAATTAAATTGATATTGATGATCTTTGATAATAAGATTTGAATTTAATTTAATAATCTGATTAAATTAGTATTAATTGGTGATTTTATCTTTTAAAAGTTAATAAGATATTTTCTATTTGAATATATATATTTATTTATATATATTGTAAATAGAAGCTTTGGGTAAATTGGGAATTTAGATTTAATTTAATATGACTTTTCAAAGTTATTTAAATTAGTAAATTTATAGTTTTAAAATACTTTAATTAGTTTAAGATATTTTTACTTAAGTTTAAAATTATATAAGAGTTAAAAAAAAAAAAGGCTTGTTTTGTTTCTTTTTAAAATATCACTTGATAATATAATTTCTTATATAAATTATTTAAATATCAAATATGTTAATTTCAGATAATAAGTATAATGTATTATTTTTATTAATATGAATGGATTTTAAAGAATATGGAATTTTTATTTAATTGAATGAATAGTTATATATGTATATATATAACTTAACTTTTAAATTGAATCTTAGGATTTAATTTAAATTGAATTTGAAATTAGGTTTTGAAATTCAAAAGAATAAATATTTAAATTTGTTTTGGATTTTAGAATATTTGTATAAACTTTTAATTATAAATAAAATTTAGTTTTGTTTCTTTAAAAAAGTAATTTATATATAGATAAGTATTTAATAAATTAAGAAAAAGGCTTTTTAATTACTTTAAAAATAAATAGAAATAGGATAAATACTTAAAAGACATGTGTCTTTATCTAATGACTCATTTTAACATGTGTTAGGCAATGGATTAAACAATGTGACAAGTGTCTTAATTTTTTTTTATTTATTTTTATAAAATCATAAATTTAGTTATATATACATTTGCATCCCTTTTCTTCATTCTTTCTAATTTCCTTTTTTTTAAAAAACAAGATGAATTCAAAACTCTTTCTCTAATGAAAATCTGAAATCAATATAGCTTTCAGATTTGAACTTATACAAATCAAATTGCCTCAAACCAAAAATCAATTCCTATAATCTCAAAATCAAAACAAAGCCACTGCATTCTTTTCAAAACCTGCATTCTCTTCAACCTGGAAGCATGTTCAAACACTCATCTCTGCATCATATTCAAAGAACCAGCCTACCTTCATTTCTTTCAAATCTGGAATCATTTTAGGCCTGTCTGCATTTTTCTTAAACCTGGAAATAAGTCTGGAAATAATTCTTCAACTCTGTTTTGAGAGAAAGTAAATACAAAGCTATCTGTAATCATGTCTTAAGCCATCTTCAACAAGTTCCATTAGCATGCAAGCTTTTAAATCAAAAGCAAGGTTCCCAGTTTCAAGATTTTCAAAAATAAGGCTCTGTCTCCATTTTAGTTGGTGAGTAACATTCTTACTTAAAATAACTTAAGTATAATTATGTTTGCATGCTTAGTTCTGTGATAATTGTGTTGTGGATGTGAATATTTATAAATGATTCTGCATATACATGAATGTATATAGGTGTGCATGTTGTTTTGAATCAGTGTGTCTCTGTTTCTTGTAATTCCAGACTCCTGTTTTTGATATAAAATCATTATCCCATGATCTAGAGTGATTTGGATTTAATATTTAAACAAAATGTGTTTGATTTATCATATACTAATGCCTAGAAATTTTAATTATGTCAAACTTCAAGCAGATTGTCTCTGTAACCAAAATAACAGTATATGTTATATAAAGGTGAAAATTCAAAATAGGTAATTCATAAATCCAGGATTATAAATCGAATATCTAAACTATAATATGATTTTTAACATTAAAATCATGATTTTTAGCTTAGTATAAAAGGAGCAGTTCTGTGATGAACTAAATATGGAGTTTTGGGAAATTATGGTGATCTTTTGATTTGTAGTAGCCGGGGTTTTGGGTAATGATAGAGGAGTGGTCGAAGTTCATAGGAAAAATGCCGGATAATGTTGCATTTCATTGAGGAGGCAGCGGTGGCGATTCTTTGTCTGGAAACCTAGTTTTCGTAAGGTCGCGAATTATGTTTCGTTCGTCAACATAGTTTAATCGAGTGCCATGTATTTTTGGGAAGTGGTAGGGGAGGTGTAGACAGAGTTATGGCCGGAATTTCAAGTCGTCTGATGGACGAGGTTGCGGGGGCGACGTGATTGACAGGGATTGGGTGGTGAGACCAGATACGTTTCCAGGTTTAGATTTTTAGACTCGAAATTCTCGTTTTTGATTTCGAGTGTTGTTCGAAGGTTGGAGGATCGTAATCTGGTGTAGGGTTGATCGTCGATGTTTGGGATGTTCGCTGATGATCGGAGACGTCGCTGGAGGCCGTACACGTGCACGCGGTCGTGAATGTCTGGGTGAAGTCTGGAATTGTAGCAGTGGACAGGTCTCGGGTAAATTGGAGGGATGCTCGAAGTTTTTAGCCAGGCGACTCGAAGTGATTAAGGGTAGAGCTCGGGTAGATTTGTGTTGCCAGGGTTTTTTTTTAATCTGTCTGTTTTTAAATTTAAATTTGAATTTAAATTTGGAAAGTAAAATTTAAACATGATTTAAATCAAGTTTAAAATAAAGATTCAAGTTGGTTTTGAATCTTAGGATTTGAAATAAATAGGTTTTATAAATTTAAATATTTTTTAATTGTTTGTCTATTTAAAAGTTTGAAATTTAAAATGAAATTTAAAAAGAAATTTAAAAATGGATGTTTCAAATATATGTGTGAATGATAGTTTAATCTTGGATAAGAAAATGTTTTTATCTTAAAGATTAAATTATTAAGGTAATTAAAATGGTTTAAATAACTTAGAATAATTAATCATTTGGATTAATTAAATAAGAAATTAAGAATTAAACTAATTAATTAATGATTAAGATTAATTAATTAGGAATGATTAATTTATAATTAAGGATTTTAAATTGGAGTATTAATTAATGATTGAGAATTAATTAATAAAGTAATTTAAGATTAATTAAGGTATGGTTAACACTTAATTAATTAATTAATTAGAGATTAATTACTTGGTTATTAAGATTTATTAATTTAATTACTTAAGAAAAGTAATTTAAGAGTTGTTAGTAGTTAATGAAGGTCATTAACTATAGATTATTAAATAATTAATTAATAGGATTAATTTTGATAATTAATTAGTTTAATTAATTTAAGATAATCAATTATAGAATTTGTTTTAAATGGAATTACTTAATGGAAGTAATTAAGAATTAATTACTTATTGTAATTAATTAAAGTTAATTTGATTTAGTTAAGTTAATTAATTAAGATTAATTAATTTAGAATAATCAAGAGATGATTTGATAATAATTACTAAATTGTAATTATTAAGGTATATTATTTAGGAAATAAATAATAAGATAATTACTTGAAGTAATTAATTGAATGGTTATGTATTAAGGAAAGTAATTTAAGTTTAATTACTTTGAATAATTAATCAAGGGATTAATTAAGAAATTAATTAAGGAGAATTAATTTAGTAAATGGAAGTAATTAAGAGTAGTTAATTACTGATTGAAGATTAATCAAGGTGATTAGTAAATGTTGTTTAATTTAAAGTTAATTACTTAATGTAATTAATTTAATTAAAGTAATTAATAATTAAGTGGTAATTAAGGATCACTAATTAATATAATTAATAATGTAATTAAGATTGATTAATTAAGTATAATTAATAAATGAAGTGATTAATTAATGTAATTAATTAAGGTTTAATATAATTAATTATAGTGATTAATTTAATTAATTATAGTTAATTAATTAATGAAGTAATTAAAGGTTAATTACTATAAGTAATTAAGGTTAATTAATTTGAGTAATTAATTAAAGATAAATAACTTGAAGGTAATTAAAAGATAATTAATCAAAGATGATTAATTGAAAAAGGTAATTAGAGGATAATTAATTAATTTGTAATTAATTAATGTTTAAGTAAGAAGGATTTATAAAATAAAAGTAATTAATTTAATTAACTTTAAATTAATTAGAGATGATATAGATCATTTCTTATGGATGGATGATAATACTGAATGCTTTGCATTTGATTGATATCTCTGATGAGATATATGCTATGTGATATGGATGTTTAGTTGAATTGTGATAATATGGATTATCTGATGATATTGAAAATGTTGATTATCTATTGTAAATTATCTTTCTATGTGTATAAAGATAAATGAATTGAATTGTTTTAACCTTTAAAACAACTTGGCCTTAAAAGATACGTTTTGGATTTCGATGAGACCGGGATCGGGTTTCCGTATACCGGATTTCCAGGTCTGGAGACCCGAATACCACATCGATCCAAATTAACGATAGGTCGTGAATCAAGTGAAGATGAAGATTCAGAGTGCAAGGGTTATTGTCGTTAACTCTGAGGGTGATTCCAAAACGAGTGTAACGAGATAATGCCTTCGGTTTCGTTCGAACCCGGAACGAACTTGTATGGATTGAATGCTTTCAGAACATCGTCAGGTGGACGATGAGCATTCTAAGATAGATGTGTTCTTTTCTAAGGTAATCGTGACCTCAAGCCTCACAAACCGGGAATGGCTAAAACAGGGGAGGTGCAGCAAGGTTAGTGGGTAGCACCCAAGTAGGACAAGATGACCTCTGTCTAGATGTCCCTTTCTATTTTCGACTTAGTGGTGCGGTTGAATCATGACAACCGTGGGGTATCTTGTGCGGGAATTATCCAGTAAGGGATGTTCCGACCTTGTGTTGCAGGGGATTGGGAGTGATCCTCGGTACGGTGATCTAGGCCACGTACTGTGACGGGCGGTACCCCGGTAGCCCTGCCATTGATGGAATCCAAACTCCAATAAGTGCCGTACGTATTAGTTGTGCCCAACTATGTTGGAACGTGAGATGTAAGCATTCCAGCTATTTCTGTATTTTACTTGAAAACCCTAGACCCTATTATAATACAATCGAATTTCCTATCAAATGTTTTGGTTAGCGTAAGGTAAAAACTTACCCATGTTTATTTGTGGGAAGTCTTACGTGATACCTTTTCTTTCAAAAGGTTTTGAAGTTAAACAAGTTTAACCTGTTACTCACACCAGACCCATGTCTGACCCAAGTTGTTTATTTCTGTTTTATAAACTCTTGGGTACTCAAATTTTTACGAGTAGCCAAGGGATTCAGGTTTAGCTTTGACGAGTAATCTGGAGGAGCAATGGAGCAGGAGGCTTCGGCGTTGTAGATATAGATAGTAGTTTTCCGCTGTGTTGATCTTTGTATTGATCTGTATTGTGTCGAGATGTAATAACTAGACAGATGTTTATAACTGTCTAGTATGTGATGTGTAATCTGTGTAACTCTGATAGATGATGTATATGATACTATGTAATATTTATGTGATATATTATATTTCGTTTCGTTTCCGCTGTGAGTATCTGTTGTTGTTTTCTGTTCTCTTCTTCTCTTTTCTATTTCTCACCCCTTTCTTTCTTACTGTCGATGCGATTTTCCGGGAGTGGAAAGTCGGGTCGTCACACGTGGTATCAGAGCTTAGGTTGAGCGAATGCCTAAGCTTTTGGTTAAGTGAATATCAGAGCAGTAGGTTGAGTGAATACCTAGCTCTAGAGTGGTGTCTATCTTGAGAGAGCGTATTTGAAATTTTTATATAACTATATATATATTCTACCTATATTGTTGGGTTACCCGTACAGGTTCTCCAATATAAGATATAAAGGTAGATAGGGTAGTAGTGTATGAAACACGACTACCAATGGTTGGAATTAAGGTTGGAAGTGTATTTATCGAGACTGTAGACCCAATACTGTCTCGAGTAAGTTTTGCTGTGATGAAGGATTTCATCGAATCTCTGAAGGAAACCTGTTAAGGTTCGGAGTTTATCTGTAAAATTGGATGAGTAGAGTTTGGATCTATCGGTTGAACAGAAGCAAGTGATGGTATCTTGATACCTCAGGTAATAGTAGCTGTGTGATGAGATGCAGTGACGATGGATGTTCCCGAAGATGTTTTCTTTGGAACAAGTTTAAGGAAGTGTGTCTGTTTCGGTGATTGAGGCTGAGTTCAGCACGGTGTTTCTGTTTGGTTTGGAGTTCGAGTTTCTCGAAGATCTTTGGATAGGAAGTCCTTGGCATCAGTGTCAGCAGTGCAACTCGGAGTGTTCTGTGTTGGCAAGAAGTTGTCAGGCTGAGTAGTTTTTCTGGAGGTGAAGTTCAGAAGCAGCAAAGAGGATCCATTTCTTCGATAGATTGGATAGTTAAGTATGGGCTGTTCTGATTTGTTAAGAGGAACAGTTTTCTTTGGAAATAGGCTGGGTTGATCGCAAAAGTGACTTGCGATAGTTTGAGGGTTCTCTTGGGTTATCAGAGTTTTTCTGAGTGTCTTCAGAGAAGTCAGGAGTTGTCCGCATCTGAAGGTTGAGTTTTCTTATCGACTGGATTCCAGGAGTAGTACCGGTAGTTCAGTCTAGTTGAAGGATGTTTCCTAGAGATGGAGTTGGTGCAGCAACTCAAGTTTTGATGAAGTATCTGAGTTTTATTTATGGATCCGTGAACCTTATTTCTGGAATGAGTTGTCCAGTCTGTGCTTGTGTTCTACCTCAGATCAGAATTGAGCAGCGAAAGCAGTTTGGAGTATATCTCTGGATAAGAGAAGTAAGTTTGGAAAATACTGATGTTGTGAAGTAAAGTTATGTTTGGATCTCTTCTGTGTTCTGATTTGGATAAGTATTTGGTCTTCAGGATTGAATGGTCAGTTTGGATGACTGAGATTCATTGTGTTTTACGTATCTCTGAGGAAGTACGTATTTGATTTATCCTTGGTTTTGGAATCAGCAGTTCTGGAAGGTTTAGTTGTTGAGTCAGACTCGTCTGTAGTCTGATATTCTGTTTAGTTCTGTAGATCTAGATGAG